>CM033322.1:60338019-61662280 GCA_019359835.1 Pharus latifolius
GGAGGGAACTCCCCGGCAGGATCATACGGGGCGGGCAACCTCCCTTGGGCCGGAGGGGCCGCCGGGTAACCCATAAACGGGGGCATGTTCCTCGGATACGGGTGTGACACGAATGTGGGGGCCGGAGGCCGCGCCAACACACTAAGGAGCTCGTCCATAGTGCGCTGAGCGCGGAGCTGGCCTTCCACGAGAGCTTCGAGCAGGGCGTCCCGGGGAGCCGAGGGAGCCGTCGGGGGGACGCTCGTCCCGGCCGAGGTCCCCACGGTCACCGGGAACGACTTGGAGGCGGAAGCACCTAAGTTAAGAGGAAAGGAGGGAGGCGGTAGCTGGGCCAGGCCGCCTCCGGAAGGGATCGCCGGGGCAGCAGTGTCCCGGGCGAACGGCGCCGGGTCTCCGAGACCCGGATCACCGGGAAGGGTGCGAGCCCTTGTTCTTGGGGGAGCCATGCTGTCTTGTCACGAGTCCCCACGGACGGCGCCAACTGTCGTGGTATTGCGAATACCCCGGCAGGATTTGAGTGATCCTAGCGAAGATTACGCGGCGCGGGTTGACCGGATGACGGGTCCTCCCCCACCGGACAAGCACAAAGAATGACACACGGGTTTATACAGGTTCGGGTCCCGGTGGGGGCCCTAGTCCTGTCGGCGCGCTCCCGACCGGAGTCGGCTGGGGAGGCTCTCTCCGGGGGAGAGGCTTCCGGAGCACGCTAGTGATTTTAGCTATTCCAATAAATGAACCGATCCTCTACAACAGAGGGGTACAAGGGCTATTTATAGCCCCAAAAAGCAGCAAAAAACCTAAACTACCCCGGAATCCACCGTCGGATTGAAGGGCAGGACCGTCCTTCTCCCGGTCAAATGTCTTGGATGCTTGACAGGTGGACGCCAGTTCCCGAGGCGCTCCTCGCGTGACCTGCACGTGACAAACAGTTCGAGACTTTACCTTCAGGAGGGCGATGAGGCCCGGGATGGCACCGGAGGCCAGGTCCCGGGAGCCAAAAAGGCGGCGCCCAGGGAGGCCCCGGAGGCCACGTCCCCGGGGTAAATGGCGGCGCCCGGGAGGGCACCGGAGGCTGCGTCCCGAGAGCCAAAAGGCGGCGCCTGGGGAGGCCCCGGAGGCCGCGTCCCCGGGCAAACGGCGGCGCCCGGGGGGGCACCGGAGGCCGCGTCCCGGGAGCCAAAAGGCGGCGCCAGGGGAGGCCCCGGAGGCCGCGTCCCCGGGCAAACGGCGGCGCCGGGGAGGGCACCGGAGGCCGCGTCTCGGGAGCCAAAAGGCGGCGCCCGGGGAGGCCCGGAGGCCGCGTCCCCAGGCAAACGGCGGCGCCTGGGGGGGCACCGGAGGCCGCGTCCCGGGAACCAAAAGGCGGCGCCCGGGGAGGCCCCGGAGGCCGTGTCCCCGGGCAAACGGCGGCGCCCGGGAGGGCACCGGAGGCCGCGTCCCGGGAAGCCAAAAGGCGGCGCCCGGGGAGGGGCCGGAGGCCAGGTCCCCGGGCAATCGTGACACATCTTACCTGGACTTAGTCCCGTGGAGATTTGCCCCGACAATATTGTACATGGGAACCATGGAGAGGACCAGCAAGGACGCGAGGACTAGCATGGAGCCAAAGTCGAGTTGGAGTCCGATTCGGCCATCCAGGAGCAGCCTGCCTTCAAACGACCATGACTCCCTCATACAAAGTCAGATTGGGACATTCTTATATTCCACATAGAATCCCAAGACGAGATCTTTCCAATGGATCTGGCCCCACGTCCAAATTCCTTCTGGATCGCCGGCAATTAACAAAACAATTTTCGACCAGATTCTGATTCGGCCAAGTCGGTGCTGCGACATCTTGTTTCGGGCCTTCAGCCCATGTATTCCCTAGTAGGGCGTGAGAAACCCTATCCACGCTGCCTCTTCATATACTCAGTAGTCATCACTGTTTAGATTTGGGATTTTTCTTAGATTATTCTCCCATTGCAATTTCGCTGAACTCGGTTTGTGAAATCCCAACTCGTGAGCTTAATACAATTCGCAATTCAGTTGCTTCTTCTTTGTTTTTGCTTGTGTTCTCGATTTGCACCAGTAACAAGCCTTCGTGGCAAGGTCAATCCATTTTGGACGTTCTTTATATCTGCGGACATCTACAGAAAAAGTTACATCTGATTCTCTCCAACTTTGTCTGGTTTAGAAAAATTTTTGACCCCAAAATTGGCTTGGAAGGTGCTGTTTCAGGCCTCTGAAGTTTTTGTCGCCATTTTCACCATCGCTTCACCTTCACATATCCGTTTTTGGTGCTTCCAGAAGTTTGAGTTTCCAACACCATTGCTTAAATTAGTGTGTAAGACAACAAAAAAAGGAAAAGAAGGTGATTTGAACTTCTGTTTTGCATCTGCTATTATCAGTTCTAAGCACTTGTTCCATAACCTGTTGATTTGAACTAGCTCTACGTGCACATATAGGCCAGCAACTGTGACTAGTACTTCGGATACTTATTCAGCTTTGCTAATCTATCTTCGAATTTGCTAATCCTTGCTACCATATTGTGCCATCCGAGCTACACTTCCTTTTGATCAGTTCAGGTTCATACTTGTAATCACTGTGCCCACGCTACCCATGGTGTCACCATCCTGCCAGTTGTGCCATCCACTACTTTGGTAAGAGCCTTGTAAGAGCGTGGTAAGACGCTTTGGGAGAGTCCCACTTGCCACCACCTAGTAGTCATACGGATAATACTCCTGTGTTGTCTTCTATTTTCGTCGACTAACCATGGCAGGACCGCAAACAAGAGCTCAAGCTGCAGAAGAGGAAGATGAAATCCGCAAGATGTTGGCCGACATCAGTGCAAAACTCGATAAGAACATTGATGACATGGCTCGAACCAACCGTGAGAACCAGACTGCATTTGAGAGGATGGACCGGTGCATCTCCGACCTTGCTACCAGGTTGGACAATATGGAGTAGCGGCGTCCACCTCATGGAGATGAAGAAGAAGAGGAGCAAGCTCCCTCCCACGAAGTTGACGCTGAAGACACCGACTCGGAGGTTGCCGTACAAACTGAGCCCCGCAACACGGCTACCATGCGCTGTGCTGCCCATGATATTCACCAACAGCAACGAGTGCTTCACAATCGACACGGCATGGAAGGTAACTATTTTCGTGGGAATGACGATCCATTTGCTAAGGTAAAATTTTCCATCCCATCCTTTTCTGGTGCATATGATGCAGACGCTTACTTAGATTGGCAGATGACTGTTGAACAAAAATTTAATTCCCATCTGGTTCCTGTAATTCATAGAGTTAGGCAAGCCACCAGTGAGTTTAAAGATTTTGCTATCCTTTGGTGGAACGAAATAGTGAACCTTGGGGTAGAGCCTGATACTTGGGATAGCTTGAAGAGAGCTATGCGGAATAGATTTGTTCCTCCTTCTTATAAACGTGATTTACTTAAGAAATTACAACGCTTGAATCAGGGCAATAAATCTGTAGAGGAATACTACCAAGAGCTGAAAATAGGCATGTTGTGTTGTGGAGTAGTGGAGGCTCAGGAGGAAAAGATGGCTCATTTTTCTGGGGGTTTACGACGTGAAATTCAGGACATTATTGATTACAAAGATTATAATACTATCAATAGGTTGTTCTAGCTTGCTATGTTGGCAGAAAAAGAATTGCTGGGACGACACGGACATCCAAGGACAAGAAGCAATTGGGTGGTACCTCCGCATCAAGGCCGACGCAGGGGCAAGCCAAACCTGCCCCATCTTCTTCTTTTTGGTCTGCTATACCTTCAACAAGTAGGACACGATCAACAGCACCACCTCCACCTCCACAAACTTCTGAGGTGAGCAAAAATTCTAATGTGCAGGCACCAGCAAATAGTTCTTCATCGGTTGCTTCCACGGGTCGCACGACAGGGATTGTGTGCCACCGCTGCAAGGGCATGGGACATGTCATGAAGGATTTCCCAAGTCAGCGCACATACATTGCTACTGAGGATGGTGGGTACATTAGTGCAAGTGATGTGGAAGATAAATTAGTTCTTGCAGCTAACCATGCAGGTGATGATGAGTTTGAGCATGATGCGGACGGCGATGATGAGGAAACTTTAGGCACTGCCGCGACGCATAACTACCGGACCTTTATTGTGCAGCGAGTGTTGAGCACACAAATGGAGCAAGCAGAGAGAGCCCAACACCTGAAAGGGATCTAGGATATCGACTAGAGGGGGGGTGAATAGGCGATTTTAGCAAATTACAATAAATCAAGCAATTAGAAGTAATGAGAGCAAATAAATAACACAATATGAATAAAGAACAATTCCAACACAAGGATATATCCCGTGGTCTCGGTGATTTGCCGATCACCCCTAATCCACGTTGAGGCAAACTCAAATCGCTAACCGCTCCTCTATCTAGTCAACCTTCTCTCGAGAAGTGACCTAGATCTCGAGCCGGATTAGTGTGATGAGTTATCCAAACCTCGATTTCACTAAGGATGCACTTTACCGCTCCGGCAAGGCGTGCTCAAACCTTTCACAAGACGTTTTGAGGCTTCTTCACAATCTTCCTTGAAGAGCTCTTCAAAACTTTTCTCCTAGCCGTCTAGGAGCCGGCAAACTCCAAGAGTAACAAGCCAGTGATGATCACTTAGCCTTCTTCTAGTGCCACAAGATTGATTTAATGATCTAAATGCAATGCACTAGAAGATCTCAAATGCACACTCTCCCAAATTCGAGAATTTGAACCCTAGAGTGTATGAAACAAGCTTAGGCTCTCAAGGATGATGACAATGCTCAATATTATGCCAAAAGTTGTGAACAGGGCCGGGCAAGGGAGTATATATACCCCCCTCAATTAATATAGCCATTACAGGCCGTTGGGAGAAAAAGATCACTTGGCGGTCAGACCGCAGGCACAAGCTCGGTCAGACCGCCGCAATTGCAACGGCATTAAACAGGTGCAATAAATGCTCAACTGCCCTTGTCAGGCACACATACGGTCAGACCGGAGTATATTTCGGTCAGACCGTGAAACTGTCCAGAGACGACATAGTTTCTGGACACCTTATACGGTTAGGCCGATATATACGGTCAGACCGGCCAAACGGTCAGACACGGTCAGACTGATTTCGCGGTCAGACCGGTATAACAAACGGTCAGACCGTAATAGCTCAAAACACTAGAAGGGGTAAATCAAGAAGTTCCAAGAGACAGACCTTGGTCTCAAATACGGACAGACCGGCCTTTAAAAAGAATGCACTATGCTTAGACTACACGTCGGTCAGTCCGAGATTTCAATCGGTCAGTCCGTGAATTCGGTCAGACCGGTCTAACAGACGGTCAGACCGACTGAGACAGTGCTGAGCCAAAATGAGCTGATACAAGCATTTTCAAAGGATGTGACCTTCTAGTATGCAATGCATGTTGATTTTATGATTTGTGGCACAAAGATGAAGTATATTGTGATACACCACATGCTCCTCTTAATAGTACGGCAACTATCCTAAAATCCGATCAAAATTCTTCTCTAATCACCTTAGACCGGTAAGAAGGAAAGGACCCTATTCCGTACCTTTGCCTTTTTGATCAATGCACCCTTTCTTCGCCTTTCATTAACCTGTCTTTTAAGAATCTTCTTGACACAACTAGACAGGTAACGTTAGTATAGCATTTGTAGTTGTCATTAATTATTAAAACATCCTATAGGGGCCTAGAAGCTACAATCTCCCCCTTTTTGGTAATTGATGACAACATAAAGAGTAGATGAAAGGGTTTAAGCATAAAGGGAATTTTACAATAAGCATCGAAGAATAAGACACTTCCCCTAAATGTATGAATAAGAGAATTTGGACATTTTAGTGGAGTTCAAGCATGTGTATGTCGGGGGAAATCTCCACGCGGAAAAGTCCAGGTAAGTTCATGATTGCCCGGGGACAGTGGCCTCCGGTGCCTGCCCCGGGCGCCGTCTTTTAGGCGCCCGGGACCGTGCCTCCGGGGCATGTCCCGGGCGTCGCCATTTGGCCCCCGGGACCGTGCCCCCCGGGCGGGTCCCGGGCGCCGCCATTTGCCCGGGGACAGTGGCCCCCGGTGCCTGCCCCGGGCTCCGCCTTTTAGGCTCCCGGGACCGTGCCTCCGGGGTATGTCCCGGGCGCCGCCTTTTGGCTCCCGGGACCTTGCCCCCCCGGGCGAGTCCCGGGCGCCGCCATCCGCCCGGGGGCAGTGGCCCCCGGTGCCTGCCCCGGGCGCCGCCTTTTGGCGCCCGGGACCTCGCCCCCCGGGCGGGTCCCGGGCGCCGCCATTTGCCCGGGGACAGTGGCCTCCGGTGCCTGCCCCGGGCGCCGCCATTTGGCCCCCGGGACTGTGCCCCCCGGGCGGGTCCCGAGTGCCGCCATTTGCCCGGGGACAGTGGCCTCCAGTGCCTGCCCCGGGCGCCGCCCTTTAGGCACCCGGGACCGTGCCTCCGGGGTATGTCCCGGGCGCTGCCATTTGGCCCCCGGGACCGTGCCCCCCGGGCGGGTCCCCGGCGCCGCCATTTGCCCGGGGACAGTGGCCTCCGGTGCCTGCCCCGGGCGCCGCCATTTGGCCCCCGGGACCGTCCCCCCGGGCGGGTCCCGGGCGCCGCCATTTTCCTGGGGACAGTGGCCTCCGGTGCCTGCCCCGGGCGCCGCCTTTTAGGCTCCCGGGACCGTGCCTCCGGGGTATGTCCCGGGCGCCGCCATTTGGCCCCCGGGACCGTGCCCCCCGGGCGGGTCCCGGGCGCCGCCATTTGCCCGGGAACAGTGGCCTCCGGTGCCTGCCCCGGGCGCCGCCTTTTGGGCTCCCGGGACCGTGCCTCCGGGGTATGTCTCGGGCGCCGCCTTTTGGCTCCCGGGACCTTGCCCCCCCGGGCGAGTCCCGGGCGCCGCCATTCGCTCGGGGACAGTGGCCCCCGGTGCCTGCCCCGGGCGCCGCCTTTTAGGCTCCCAGGACCCTGCTCTCCGGAAGGGGTCCCGGACATCATCGCCCTCCTAAAAGGTAAAATCCCTATTTGTTTATCACGTGCAGGTCACGCGAGGGACGCCTCGGGAATCAGCGACTACCTATCAAGCACCCAAGACGTTTGACCGGGAGAAGGACGGTCCTACCCTTCAATCCGACGGTGGCTTCCGGGGTAGTTTAGGCTTTTTGCTTCTTTTTGGGGCTATAAATAGCCCTTGTACCCCTCTGTTGTAAAGGATCAGCTCATTATTATTTGGAATAGCTAAACTCACAGACGTGCTCCGGAAGCCTCTCCCCCGGAGAGGGCCTCCCCAACCGGCTCCGGTCGGGAGCGCGTCAACAGGACTAGGGCCCCCACCGGGACCCGAACCTGTATAAATCCACGTGTCAATTCTTGTGTTTGTCCGGCGGGGGAGGACCGGTCACCCGGTCAACCCGCGCTGCGTAATCTCCGCTAGGATCGTCTTCAAAACCTGCCGGGGTATTCTTAATACCACGACAGTTGGTGCCGACCGTGGGGACCCGTGACAAATCGCCATGGCTCCTCCGAGAACAAGGGCCCGCGCCCTCGCCGGTGACGCCGGTCCCGGTGACCTGGCGCCACCCGTCCGGGACGCTGCTGTTCCGGCGATTCCGTTCGGAGGCGACCATTCCCAGGTACTGCCTCCTACCTTTCCTCTCAATCTAGGTGCCTCCACCTCCGGGTCGCTCCCGGCGGCCGCGGGGACCTCGGCCGGGACGACCTTCCCCCCGACGGCTCCCCCGGCTCCCCGGGATGCCCTGCTGGAGGCTCTCGTGGAGGGCCAGCTCCGCGCCCAGCGCTCTATGGACGAGCTCCTCAGTGTGTTGGCGCGGCCCCCGGCCCCCACATTTTCGTCGCACACATATCCGGGGATCATGCCCCCGTTTATGGGATACCCGGCGGCCCCTCCAGTCTCCGGGGGGCTGTCCACCCCGTATGATCCCGCCGGGGGGTTCCCTCCCCCCACGGGATATACTTCCGGACACTTCTCGGCACCCGGGCCTGTCCCGGTGCTGGGAGGCTATTTCATGCCCGGGCCCTTCGCGGCACCAGGGGGGTACCCCGTCCCTGGCCCGCTTCCGGGGCTGGGGGGTCATTTCATGCCGGGGGTTATTCCAACGCCGGGAGCCAATCCCGCCCCTCGCGTTGCGTTTACCGCACCGGGGCCAGTTGACAGAGCAGCTCCCGTGCCTCAGCGAATTTCCCCCCGCATTGGCTCCCCAACCCCGGACGTCGCCGAGGGGGCTCACCCCCCACTGGTTCCGGATGTCGCAGGGGCTTCCCCCTTTCCGGTCCCGGTCGTTGCCATAGGGGCCCCCTCTTCGGATCCAAACGCCGCCCCGGGCGCCCCCTCCCCGGTTCCGGATGGTGCAGGGGCTCCCCCCTTTCCGGTCTCGGGGGCCGTCGCAGGGGGCTCCCCCCAGCAGGCCTCGGTAGCTTCCGGGCCGGCTGCTGCAGTGCAGGAGCTCCCTCCCCCGGCGAAGCAGGTCCGCTTCTCCCGGGGGGAGGTCGAGCGAATGCATTCTCCCCGCCGCGGGAAAGAGCTTCCCCCCGGTCGTTGTCGCAGGGAGCCTCGCTCTCGCACCGGTCGGGGGAAGAGACCAGCCGAAGAACCATCCTCCCCGAAGGGAAGCCCGGACGTCCGGGAAATCAGTCCCGGCCCGGAAGAGAAGCGTCGTCACCACCACTCTGGCGGCCCTCTTGGGCCGCTACCTGACTCGGATAACGAGGGGGCGTCCCCCGTTAAAGAAGACAGTGACTGGGGCTCCCCCCGGGAAGCGCAGGGGGCGAACCAGCCTCTGTGTCGAAGACTCCGCAGCATCCGATGGCCGCGGCCCTACCGTCCCCCGCACATCGAACATTATAATGGCGAGGCGGACCCTTACGAGTTCGTGCAGATCTACTCCACAGCGATCTCCGCGGCGGGGGGGGACGAGAGCGTCCAATGCAACGTCTTCCCCCTCTACCTCACCGGCATTGCCCGCTCCTGGTTTTACAATCTGAAGGCGGGCTCCATCAAGTCTTTCTCGCAGCTGAAGCGGGAGTTCTGCGCCAACTTTCAGGGAAATTACATACGTCCCCTGGATTCTTCACAGCTATACACAGTGCGCCAGAGAACCGGGGAGACCATCAGAAGCTTCTTCAAGCGCTTTGCCCAAGTAAAAAGCAAAGTGGCCCACGTCCCGGACTCCACAGTGATCGAAGCCTGCAAAAGCGGGATCCTCCTGGGGGAACTCCACCGAAGACTCTCTCAAAGCTGCCCCTCCTCCACCGACGAGCTCTTCAACGTACTCGAAAAGTACGCTCGCGCGGAGGAAGACGACATCTGGAAGAGGACCCAGGGGGCTCCTGCCCCCGCCGAGCGGGGGCCCCGGGATCCCCCCAAGCGCCCCAGGCAGGGGGGCCGTAGCGAACCACGGCCTCGGGACACTTTTGTCCTCGAGGGCGGAGGCGGCTCGCGCGACCCCCCGAAGGGCAACCGCCCCTTTCCCAAGCCGAAGGCCCCGCGGGGAGAAGCCGGGAAGGACCGTGGTGCAGCTTCCACTGGTCCAGTACCCACGCCACCCGAGATTGCCACTAGCTGCTGCAGCACTTCGCGGCGTTCCTCGACCAGCGCGGGCGGGGGGGGGGGGGGGGGGGGGGGGACTCCGGCCTCCTTGCCCCCACGGCCAGCTGTTCCTGCCCTTCCCGCTCCCGCGGGGGGGCAGCAGGTGCAGGAGGGGGAGCCTTCAGACGCTCTTCCCTTTCAAACTTCTCAGCGCCGCATCAACGTCATCGTAGGGGGGTCCGCCTCCGGGCGGGATTCGAAGCGCCAGCGCAAGGAGTACGCGCGAGAAGTTAAGGTAGTGGGGGTGCTACACTCGTCCGTGCCGCCCAAATGGTCGGACGTCCCCCTCACCTTTACGGCGGAAGACGCACGAGGGATTCGCTTCCCCCACGACGACGCGCTCATTGTCTCCGCGACAATCTACAACTGCCACTTGGCCCGCATCCTCGTGGACGGTGGAACCTCCGCCGACGTCCTGTTCCTCAAAACCTTCAAGGAAATGCAGGTGGATGAGAAGCTCCTGCAACCAGCAGCAGGGCCTCTGCAAGGGTTTGTCCCAGGGAAGGCGATCCTCCCCGTGGGCAAGGTAGATCTCCCGATCACCTTCGGCACCCCGGAGAACTACCGGACCGAGCTAGTCCGCTTCGATGTAGTGGACCTCCCCTCCTCCTACAATGTGATTATGGGGAGGACTACGATCAATCGGCTGGGGGCTGTCACCCACCAAAACTACCTGTGCATGAAGATCCCCGGGCCGCATGGCGTGATCAACGTCCGGGGGGACCAAGACATGGCCCGTGCTCTATACGAGCGAGCTGCTGCCACAATAGGAAGCGTCAACCTGATCAAGGCGCCCGGGGGGGAGGCTCCCCCCCCGGACGTAGGCATCGCTGCGCCGTCCCCTGGGAGGCCCCTTCTCAAGCCACGTCCGGAAGGGGGCCTTCGGAAGGTCCCGCTGTCCCCAGGCAGCGAGGACAAAACTGTCCGAATCGGGGCAGAGCTCCCCCAAGACCATGCAGCTCAACTCGCAGCCTTTCTGCGCGAAAACTCCGATGTTTTTGGGTGGAAGCCTTCGGACATGCGGGGTGTCGCCCGGGAGGTTATTGAGCACAAGCTCGCGGTAACCCCCGGTCACCCCCCTGTCAAGCAGAAGTTGAGAAAGCTATCCCTCGAACGTCAAGAAGCCATCAAGATGGAGATAGCTCGGCTCCAAGAGGCGGGGTTCATCAGGGAAGTCTTGCACCCTGAGTGGCTCGCAAACCCCGTCCTCGTCAAGAAATCAAGTGCCAAGTGGCGCATGTGCGTGGACTTCACCGACCTTAACCGCGCCTGCCCCAAAGACAACTTCCCGCTCCCGCGGATCGACCAGCTCGTTGACTCCACCGCGGGGTGCGAGCTGATGAGCTTCCTAGACGCCTACTCGGGATACCACCAAGTCCGGATGGCGGAGGGGGACGAGGAAAAGACGAGTTTCATAACTCCCCTCGAAACTTTCTGCTACCGCCACATGCCCTTCGGGCTCAAGAATGCGGGAGCCACCTTCCAGCGTCTGATGACGCTGGTCTTCAAAGATCAAGTCGGCCGCAACGTCGAAGTCTACGTAGATGACGCGGTCGTCAAGAGTCCCCGTGCAGCCTCCCACATCGACGACCTCGCAGAGACCTTCCGCAACCTCCGCGCGTTCGGGCTCAAGCTCAACCCGGAGAAGTGCGCCTTCGGGGTGCGCGCGGGGAAGCTCCTGGGTTTCCTCGTGTCCCAGCGGGGTATTGAGCCAAACCCCGAGAAGATCCGGGCCTTCCTAGACATGCCCCCGCCGCGCTCCGTCAAGGATGTCCAGCGGCTCTCCGGCCGCCTGGCCGCGCTCAGCCGCTTCGTCTCCCGTTCGGGGGAGCGGGGCCTCAAGTTCTTCAAGATCCTCCGAGGGCTCGAGGGGTTCCGCTGGACCCCCGAGGCCCAGGAAGCCTTCAACGACCTCAAGAAGTACCGCTCGAGCCCTCCAATGCTCGTGAGTCCGTCTCCGGAAGAGCCCTTGCTCCTCTACCTCGCCGCGACCCCCGTCGCCGTCAGCGCGGTTTTGGTGAAGGAGCAAGGGGGGCAGCAACGTCCCGTGTACTATGTCAGTGAAGCCCTCCAAGGGGCCAAGACTCGGTACACGGAGATGGAGAAGATTTGCTACGCTCTCCTCATGGCGTCCCGGAAGCTCCGGCACTACTTCCTGGGGCACCCCATCACCGTCCCGTCGTCCCTCCCCCTGGGGGAGGTACTGCGGAATAAAGAAGCCACCGGCCGGATTGGGAAGTGGGGGACCGAGCTTGCCCCCTTCTCCCTGTCCCTTACCGGCCGCTCCGCAATCAAGTCGCAGGTCCACGCCGACTTCGTCGCAGAATGGACTCCCGCCTCTGGGTCCGGGGACGAAGATCTCCCTGTGCCGCCCCGACGCAGTGACCATTGGACCCTGCTGTTCGATGGGTCGCTGTGTCTCGCCGGGGCTGGCACGGGGGTAGTCCTCCGGAGCCCCGAGGGAAAGGTGCTCGAGTACGCCGAGCGGCTCGAGTTCCCCGCAACCAACAACGTCGCTGAATACGAGGCTCTACTCCTTGGGATGCGCCTCGTAGTGAAGGGAGACTCTCAGCTCGTTGTCTGCCAAATGGACAAGTCTTACCTGTGCCATGACGCAAATCTAAGTCTTTACTTGCAGGAAGTACGGAAGATGGAGAAGCACTTCGATGGCCTTGAGGCCCGGCATATCCCGAGGAGGGAGAATGCTCGGGCCGATGCCTTGGCACGGGCAGCAAGCGCCCAGGAAACGCTCCCCAGGGGGGCCTTCTTGGAAATCATCATGAAGCCCTCGGTGGCCTCCCCGGATGCAGGCCCCGAGCCTCCGGTCCCGGAGGTCGCCGAGATCGTCCGGCCTTCATCTTGGATGGACCCCCTCATCTCCTTCATCAAGGGAGAGGGGGACCCTCCCAATGAGACTGAGGCTAAGCGCCTCCGGGCCAAAGCCCGGGCATATCTCCTGCTGGAGAGAAGGCTCTACAAGCGGGGGGCTTCGGCCCTCCTGCGCTGCCTCCCCCGGTCGGAGGGACTTCAACTCCTGGAAGACATTCACGCGGGGAGCTGTGGTTCTCACCTAGCCCCGCGTGCCATCGCCGCCAAGGCCCTTCGGCAGGGCTTCTACTGGCCTACAGTCATGTGCGACGCGCGAGACCTTGTCTCCGCATGCGAAGCATGCCAGAAAATGGCCAAGGGCTCGAATCTCCCCCCTGTAGCGCTGCGGACTATCCCCATCACTTGGCCCTTCGTGCGCTGGGGGATGGACCTCTTAGGGCCCTTCCCCCCAGCGCCCGGAGGATACAAGTATGCGGTAGTCGCGGTCGACTACTTTACAAAGTGGGTCGAGGCGGAGCCCTTGGCTAGCATCACCTCCCGGGCCGTTCAGCGGTTTTTCTGGAAAAACGTCGTTTGTCGTTTTGGTGTCCCCCGGGAAATCACCGTGGACAACGAGACCCAATTCGACTCGGCTTATTTCCGGGAATTCTACGAAGGCCTGGGGATCGTCATCCACTTCGCTTCAGTGGCCCATCCTCAGAGCAACGGGGCCGTCGAAAGGGTCAACGGCGTGATCCTACAGGGGCTGTGCCGGAGACTCGAACAAACCGCTTCCAAGCGGGGCGCGTGGGCAGAAGAGCTCCCTAGCGTCCTCTGCTCCATGCGCACGACCCCGTCCCGGGCCACAGGGCGTGCTCCCTTCTCTCTGGTCTACGGGGCGGAGGCAGTCCTCCCCCCGGAGATCGGCTTCCGGTCACTGCGGGTCGAGCTCCTGAACGGAGCCACGACCGCAGCCTACCGGTCCAACGAAGACAACCGGCGGTCGGAAATCGACCTCGTGGAGGAGGAACGCGACCGAGCGCTCCTCCGCCACGCCATCTACGAGCGCGAGATGTCGCGCGCATACGACCAGCGCGTGCGCGAAAGAGCTTTTCGCCTTGGGGACCTTGTCCTCAAGCGCGTCACGGACCCCCAAGCCCAGGGAAAGCTCTCCCCCAAGTGGGAGGGCCCCTACAGGTCTCCGCTGTCCTAGGCTTGGGGGCCTACAAGCTCTCCAACCTTCAAGAGCAGGAGCTGAAGCACACCTGGAACTTGCGTTTACTTCGCAAGTTCTACGTCTATGTAACATCCTGAGTTTTGAGGTGAAAAGTTTCTCTCTTAAAAGTCATGCATGCATATGTCTCTTCTAGATCAACTAAATCAGCCTCAGCTTTATTCTGTTCTAGCCCTAAATCTCCAAAATCTATCCTGTGACCCCAAGTCAAGATCTGACTTGCCAGATTTGATCTATCAGTTAACCTAAACCTAAAAGTCTTTAGGAGCCAGATTAAATTCTAACCCTAACTCCCAGTATCTAAGTCTCTTTCTGTTTTCGAAAACAGGAAATCCAGATTTACCCTAAGTACCCCAGTTTCCAGATAATTGAGTTATCTTGATTTAACCCTATCCAGACTCAAGTATCCACTGGAATATGTTCCTAGGTATATCCTCAACTAACTCCAAAAGTTGGCAGCAAGATTTCATCATCTAGACTCTTATCGCAGATCAGTCCTTTTCCAGATTTTCCAAAAGCCTGAAAAGGCAAAATGTTGCAAATCACCTCCAAACTTTGATCTGATTCAGTGAATATCTCCCATTCACTATTCTAAACATTTTTCCCTTCTGGAAGAATTTCCAAATCCTGCCCTAAACCTAAGTTTCGACCCTCGCCGTTTTTGAAACCCTAATTACCCTGTTTTACCCTAAAGTCGTTTTCCCCACTTTTGTCGAAACCCTCCAGATCTTGCCCGATCTTGTCAAACTTTGGCTAGATGAGTTCCATTAATCTTATGCAACTCATTCCTGAAATCAGATTTCAGATCAGCCCTCCAGATCTCCAGATTTGCAATCAGATCCTTTTCCTATTCAAACTTTTCCTCGCAGATCAGTCCCTGGAGCAAGTTTCAAAATTGCAAATCAGCCCGAGCCTTCTTTTCCAGTCCCTGTTCGACCAGTTGCGCACGACCAGGCGGTTACAGTCGACCACGAGCGCCGGAGTTTGGTCGTCGCCGTTGCCGCTGCCGCAGTTTCGTCGCCGGCGACCTCCAACGTTGCCACCTCCGCCACTGTTTCCCTGCCGCGTGTGCGCATCGTGTTCGCCACCGTGGAATCACCTCGCCCGCCAGCAGCGCCTTCGTTCTCCCGCGCGCGCGCCCGACAACGGCAACCCAGCTGCGCCACGTTGCAAACATGCCTGGGGGAAACATCAACTCGCCGTTGCATCAACCAGGACTGCGCGCCAGGCTGCAAAAGCCGGCACGGCCGCTGGAGCGCGTCGCTTCGCTGCTGTCCCGCCCGGCCGGTCAATTCGCCGTCGATTCGAGCTTCAATTCTCCAGGCAATTCCAGCCGTTGCTAGCTTCTAGCTGTGCCTATAAAAGCTACCCCAGCTCAGCTCAAAGTCACTCACACCAGAACCACTCAAGTCCCTAACCCCGCTCTCTTCTTCGTCTTCTCCGGCGAGCTCGAGAAGAGGCTCACGGTGCCAGGCCAATCCACTGCACCAAACTTCAAATTGAAGCTACTAGTAAGTAACCCTCATCCACTTACCTGTGTAGTAGCAGCCAATTGAACTCTAGCGCACCACCTCGCCGGGAATTGCTGATTTTCCCCGACAACTCCGGCGAGCAATTAAACCCTAATTAAACCGATTTAGCTCTCGAGCCTGTGATCAATATTGATTAGTGAACTTATCTAAGCACCTCTAAGCAACCAGAATCGAAGAATTTGCTAAAATATGAAAAACCCCAACTTTACACCTTGCATGCAAACTGGGACTCGCCGTTAAGCTTCTGTGGTGATTTTCCAGTCAAATTGACTTCACACCTAGCTTTCTTATGCCCCAGAGACCCTCCTCAAGCAAGGACTCGAGTTCAATTGCTCTAGAACAGAAATACCCAAATCAGGATTGAGTTCATCCTTCCTCCAGCCAATATCTTCTAAATTCAGCCACTTCAACTCAAACCACCTTGCCATCTAGATGTTTTGGACCATTTTGAGCAACTTTGTCTTCTACCACGACCCCTAATTCGGCCTAGAACAGGAGTTATGGCTATGCCCTAGTTGCTGCACTGTTTGTGCTGCAGGTACTCCAGGCCAGTCAACTTCTACGCTGGTTTTCATCTTTTTCCAGCCATTTTCAGCCTTGGATCCTGTTGAATGATTTGTTCCTGTTATCAATGCCTATCTCCCAGACAAAGTGGTGCATCATTTGGAGCTCTAGATCAAAAGATATGGCAAGCCCTAGTTTCTGGCCATGTCAAGATCAATGCCAGAGCATGTCAGCCAGTGGCATTAGCTCTTTTCACCTCTTTTCAGTTGTGCAAACTGGAAATAACCTTGTCCCTTAGACTTGTGGAGTTGTGCTCTACATTTTATTCTACTGCCACAAGTTGAGATAACCCCTCTATCATCCATCGACCCTATGTCGATGCCTTGAACCGAATGTCGACCTAAAGACGTTCGCTGTTTTTGAGCGAACCAGTCGCAACCTTGATATCATTTTGATATTTTGAGACATTGGGAACCTTGTAAACCTTCAACAACTAACCTAATCCTAATCAATTTCTAACCTAATCACCTCAGAATCATCAAGACTTCATCTTGCATTATTGCATATAGTATAATAATGTATTGAAAAGATTGTGATTATTGGTTATTTGTTTGATTGGAGAGCAGATCAAGAGCCCCAGTTCGAGGACTTCACTGTTGACCCGGCATCAACTGCTGTATTTTACGACGCGGAAGGCAAGTCATATTCTTGGTCATCTCGAACCTATATTTTAAGAGTTGCTATAACATAACCTTGAATATAGATGATATTGCATGAGAAAGATTGGAAATGGTTGGTTTATGAATTGGCAGTACTGGACTGGTTATCTGTGAAATGTGAAATAAACAAGTTTTGGGCCATGAACTATATATATATTTATATACTTATATTCATGAAATAAAACCCTAGCCGTGACTAGGAAATGGTATGGAATGGTGGTAGCACTGGAGGTGCTAGACTGCAAAGGATGTGCAGGCACTGAAGGTGCAGGGTTGTGGATGGTCTGGTCACTGGCATATAAGGACTAGAACCTTGTGTTGTGCGTCTAGTGGCATGAACAACGTGCTAACCGCAAGCCTGGTATGGGACAGGCCTAAACAAGTACTTATGTGAATCGTACATGAAACCCCTGCATGAGATGGAAAGTAATACACTAAACTCACGGGGTTCAGCTCCTCCACGTATCACTGAATGTGATTTGATCAAGCACGTTGACCCAGTAATGGGAAGAGGCTTATGGGTGGGGGTATAGCCCGCCACAACTGCGGTTTGTGTGAAGAAAACTGCAGGGTCAGGGGTGAATTGTAAGTGAAACATAACAAAAGTTCCTGTTATCTCCACCTTGCCGCTCACAGTATGAAGTGAGTCAGGGGTCCAATCATTCTGATAGGATGGGCTTGAAAGTGGAATATCTTGCGGGTAAATTGGTACCTCTCTGCAGAGTTAGAAATGTATTCGAATACTTCGTGCTCCCGAGTTTTAGGAGTCTGCTGCGGTGGATTAAACCCACGGGGTGTGACACAAGTATTATTTTCTAAATAAAATATATTAAATCAAGATTACCCAAATGACATGTGTTGTCATGATAAGGAGTGCTGCCGTGGGCGGTCATGTGTTGACGTGTCGCGGTAGTGCTATAATTTAGTGAACATGAATGATTATGTTATATTATGAAAGGTGCTGCCATAAGTTGAGCCAGGAAAGAGAAAGATTATTTTACAAACATCCATAATTCTTGACTAGTCTAGGTTCATATCATCTCTACTATATGTATCTACTCTTACCTATGACTTGCTGAGTACGTAAGTGCTCACTCTTGCAACCTACAATTCAGTAGATGGAGCGCTCTACAACCAAGACGACGGCATGGAGTACTTCGTGGATCCAGAAGGAGGAGCATCAGTCTCGTCATTTCCCTGATGTGTGTTGTTCTGCCGTCCACTTCTCTTTGTGGGTGGGTCACCTACCTTCTGCTGTGTAGATGTTACTTTGCTAAACCATGAATGCCGTGAAGGCATTGTAATCTTCTTATGTAATATTAAGGCCAGCAGGCCACACTGCTTAAATATTTTGTAAGTGACTCTGTTGCAATGTGATATACTCCTGTGCTTGACTTATCCTGGGACGTCAAGGGTATGTGTATGCTATGCATATATGGGACTAGCTGCAGCGAGCTAGGACTCTACAGGAGTAGTCGTAGTCCCAGTTTCGGGGCGCGACAGTCTAGCCTTACGGGCCTGTCCCCTCCCCCGGAGCGGTCACGCCGGAGGGGGAGGAGGGACACTGTAGCTTCCTTTTTCCCCCTTCGCGGCTTCGCGGGGGAGGGCTTTGTATATTTTGTTAATCAATGCATAGCCTTTGTTCTTCAACTGTCTCACTGCAGGTTCTTGTTTACCGCCCCTAGCGGCGATGCCCTCCCCGCGAGGATGCCTTCCCTGTGAAGATGCCCTCCCCGAGAGGAATCCCTCCCCGCGAGGATGCCCTCCCCGTGAGGAAGTGGGCCCTGACTGTCGTGTCTGCCACGACTGTGACATCACCTGTGAGGAGCCCAGCTCGGTGCAGCTGGTCCCTTAAACCACTTGACTTCCCAGGATGAGTCAATCACAGGGATACATTGAAGCAGCAAAATAATACAGTAGTCATAATTGTATGGCCATCAGGCCTTAGTACAAAACGAGGTACAGTGCCTTACAAGGCACAAGGGTCTAACAAAATAACACATCTAGTCGGCGGAAGCTAGGCCCAAAAGCAATCCACAGGAAACAGAGGTTGACAGCAGACAGCACCACATCAGGGCTCCGGAGGAAACTGCTCATCATCTCCTGGGTCCGCAGCATCTTCAGGGTATCCTCCAAGGTGATAGAACGCTCCATCTATTGAGGAGTTGTTGCAAGGGTGAGTACTTATGTACTCAGCAAGTCATAGGGGAGGTAGAGATATAGTTACAGTATAAATGACATGAGCCTATGCTATTGGGGAAAGAGTGAAGGGTTTTTCCCAAAATACATTTCTTTCTCAATTCTTACTCAACTTCTGATCATACCCATGGCAGTAAATAAATCATATTGATGGTGATACATATATCCCATATCCAAGGCGATATAACCTCATATCACATTATTTTTATTCAAGCCTTTCAATCTTATACTCATAACAGTATTTCGTATACTTTAGGGCATAAATCCACATGCCTCTTAGTTATCACATGTTTACTAGATTATGGTATTACCACGACACGTCAACACATGACAGTCCACGGCAACGCCCCTTATCGTGACAACACATGCCACTTGGGTAATCTTGAACTAACAAATTTTAGTTTATAAAACAATACTTGTGTCACACCCCATGGGTTTAATCCACCGCGGCATACTCCTAAAACTCGGGAGCACGAAGTATTTGAATACATTTTTAAACTCTGCAGAGATGTACCTCTTTTTAAATCCACTTTTTCACTCGACGTCCAAGTCGGGCCAACTCCATGCGACTTATACGCATGTGACAAGGCCGAGATCACACAACGTTTTTGCAGTCTAGTATTAACAGTATCCCTGCCCGGTAAATGGACAATACCGTCCCAAGTACCGTTGTGGGTCCTCCCCACTGCCTTACTTCCTAACCTGGGTCTATGTTCCCGCAGGACACATAACCTCTTTTGATTACAGTCGCGCACGACTTAATCTGGCGTAGGGCGTCTTCCTTCTTTACACCTTATCCTCTCATAATTTTTCTGATCTCACATCACTCATGGACGAACTGCGTCCCACCAGTTTCCACGCGAGAAACCAGATCGACAAGCCATGCAGGGAACTGATAATACTAACAAAGCTACTAGGTTGCGCCTGTCCCATACCAGGTAAGTGGTTGGTACGTTTTTCATGCCACTAGACGCATAACACAAGGTTCTAGTCCTTACATGCCAGTGACCAGATCATACCACAACCATGCACCTTCAGTGCCTACACCTTCAGTGCAGCCAAGCACCTCCAGTGCTACCACCATTCCATACCAAAATACTGGTCACGGCTAGGGGTTCAATTTCATGAATATAAATGTACATGTTTAAACTTTTATTAGTTCGTGGCTTACTATCTTATCAAGTTCACATTACTCAAGTATTCAATCTATCACTGCCATAATATCATTGATCTCAACACATGCAATAATAATGAGATATCTACTCATGGAATAGCATAGCAATTCATAAAATATGGGTTTCAATATGATCAAAGTATGACTTGCCTTCCGCGTCGTAAGTATCAGCAGTTGATGATGGTTCAACGACAAGATCTTCAACCCCGGACTCTTGCTCTAAACAAGATCAAACAAGCAAACAGGCATTACAATTCATTCTATTCTTACTAAATCACTACATGCAAAGATGCAAGGAGAAAATACTCTGGGAAAACAAGGTTTGGAAGCGATTAGAGTTAAACTGTGGGGATCAGGGTTAAAATTAGCTGTTAAGGTTTACAAGGTTCTAAAATATCAGGGTAATATCAAGGTGGTGACTGGTTCGCCCAAAAACAGCGAATGTCTTTAGGTTGGCATTCGGTTCAAGGCATCGACATAAGGTCGATGGGTGATAGAGGGCTCAACTCAAGTTGTGACAGTAGAGAAAAGTGTAGATCACAACATCAGGAGTCTAAGGGACAAAGTTATTTCCAAGTTTCATGGCTGGAAGTGGGTGAAAAGGCTCAATGCCACTGGCTGACATAGGCTGACAGTGCTCTAGAATGGCATTGACATGGTTTGAACAATTTCCAATGGCCAAAGTAGGTTTTGATTCAAGCATATGGTGCACAAGGTAGTGAGGCAGCTATTTGACAAAGTAATTTCTGTTTTACATGACCAGAGGTGGGTGAACAGGGCTAATGCCACTGGCTGACATAGCCTGGCATAGGGTTGACATGGCCAGAAACTAGGGTTAGCCTTATCTTTTGACTCAGGGCTCCAAATGATGCACCACTTTGTCTGGTGGTTAGGCATTTGTAACAGGAACAAATGTCTCAACAGGACCTAGGGCAGGAGATGGCCGGAAAGCGATGAAAACCGGCGAAGGACACGGTGGCCGAGCTGTTCTCAACAGTTTCTGGACCAAACTTTGGCATGGCAATACCTCTTCATCTGGGCCGATCCAGGTGTCGAGCTAGAAGGCAAAAATACTCATGGGGTCGAGGCACATCTACTAGACAAGGTGGTTGGGGTTGAAACGGCCGGGAACAAAATCCGGCGACCGGAGCTAGGGAAGAAGACACAAAAATTGGGCATTTCTGTTCTAGGGCAAACGAACTCGAGCCCTTGCTTGAGGAGGGTCTCTGGGGCATACAAAGGCTATGTGTGAAGTTGAATTCACCTAACATTCAACAGATAAGCTAAATCAGCAGGCACAGTGAACATGCACGGTTGAATTTTGGGGTTTTTCACATTTTAGCAAAATTGATGATTCTAGTTGCTTAGATGTGTTCCACACAGCCCACTGATCAATATTGATCACAGGCTCGAGAGCTAAATCGGTTTAATTGGGGTTTAATTGCTCGCCGGAGTTGTCGGGGAAGAACAGCAATTCCCGGCGATGAGGTGCGATAGAACTCAATTGGCTGCTACTACACAGGTAAGTGGTTGAGAGTAACTCACTGGTAGCTTCAATTTGGAGTTCGGTGCAGTGGATTGGCCTGGCACCGTGAGCCTCTTCTCGAGCTCGCCGAAGAAGACGAAGACGACGGCGTGGTTAAGAATTTGAGTGGTTCTGGTGTGAGTGCCTTCGAGCTGGGTTGGGGTGGCTTTTATAGGCGCAGCAAGGAGCTTGCAACGGTTGAAAATGCACGGGGAAGTGAAGCGGGCTGGAGGTGACAACACGGCTGAATCCCGGCGAAGTGACGCGCTCCAGCGGCCGTGCCGGCTTTAGCCTGCTGCTCTGGTGGAGGTGAAGGTGAAGTGATGCTTCCCCAAGGCATGCTTGCGACGTGGCGCAACTGTGCTGCCGTTGTCGAGCGCGCGCGCGGGAGAGCGAAGGCGCTGCTGGCGGCGAGGTGGTTCCACGGTGGCGAACACGATGCGCACACGCGGCAGGGAAACAGTGGCTGGGGTGGCAACGCTGGAGACCGCCGGCGACGAAGCCGCAGCGGTGGCAACGGCGACGACCAAACTCCGACGCTCGTGGTCGTTTGAACGGCCTGGTCGTGCACAGTAGCCTGGTCGAACCAGGGACTGATTTGCGATGATTTTTGGTTTGGCTTTGGACTAAACTACAAATCTGGTCTTTGAGAGGTTTAATTTGAGATTTGATTTCATGGCTGAGTATAATATTTCTATTAATACCCATTTAGCTCAAATTTGGAGAAAGTTTGATAGGATTTGAGGGATTTCACCTATTTTCGAAAATAGGGTAAAATTAGGGTAAACTAAATCTGGATTTTGTCGATCTCGAATTCTGGTGATTGGAGAGAGATTTTGAAGTCTGATCAAACAGGAGATCTGTATCAAATAGCATTTGGGAGGTGTTCCCTGAAGAAATTCTGGAGTTGGAATTGATTCGTGGATTTTAGCCTTTTCAGGCTCCCAGGTAAACAGAAAAGGACTTATTTGCAGTAAAATTTGGACTAAACTGCGAAAAGTGTTTAGATGAATTAATCTGGCTCCCAACTTTTTGAAGTGAGTTGAGGATGAACCTAGGAACATATTCCAGGGGTTACTTGAGTCTGAATAAGGTTAAATCAAGATAACTCAATTACCTAGAAACTGGGGTACTTAGGGTAAATCTGAATTTTCCTGTTTCCGAAAACAGAGAGAGGCTTAGGTACTGAGAGTTAGGGTCAGAATTTGATCTGGCTCCTGAAGACTTTTATCTTTAGGGTAACTGGTAGGTTAAAACTGGATGGTCAGATCTTTATCTGGATCTAGAGAATAGATTTGGAGATTTTTAGGGTTTGGGAGAGATTAGAGTTCAGCTGATCTGGCTACTACTACAGAGATACATGCATGCAGGGTTTTTATGCAAACTTTTCACCCCCAAACTAGGGTGTTACACTGACCCAGCAAGTCCCTCCTGTAGGGCGGCTTACGAACAGCCCTCGTGGACTGAGGGTGTAAGCGGCAACCCGGTCCCCAGCGGCCGCGATAACGAGTCACTTTGGGAGACTAGTCCCCTACCCAAACACTCAAGACCCGTCTTCGGGCACTTCCTCCTCCGGGAGTAGACACGCTCCTCAGCGGGACATCTAATGGCTTTCTGGATTTTCTCCCTCCTCCAGGAGTGGACGCTCTCCCCAGCGGGACGTCCGAGGGATTTCTCAGGAGACCTTATTCCCGGCTCCCCGTTCTCACGGCGACCGGATGATTATCTTTCGGAGACCTTATTCCCGGCTCCCCGTTCTCACGGCGACCGGACGATTGCCTTACGAAGATATGGATTTCTCGGATAATTTTCCCCCAGACATTATTCCTGGTTCCCCGTTCTCACGGAGACCGGACGAAGCCTCCCGGGAAGCTCCCCTCCGGAGGTCTTATCGGCTTTTCACAAGCCCCTTCCGCGCCTTGTTCCCGGTTCCCCATTCTGACGACGGCCGGATGAACCTCTCCCGGAAGGTCCCTCCCTCAGAAACCCCGTTTTTACAATTTTCTAACTTAGAAAAATGTTTCTCCTATAGGTTATGTTCCCCCGGGGACCCTGTTACACCCACAGCGCGCGGAGGCCTCCTCCGGCCCGCTGTGGGCGGGGGGGGACAGGGGGCCCCCGGGTCACCCACGAACAAACATAGCTCATTCTTTTGAAGATGAGCCCCACAGACCATACAAGAAGAAAATTTAATAAGACAAAGCAATCAACAGAAAGGAGCTTCATTTATCGGGAAACCCGGAGGACACGCTCCCCCTCCGGTGGGCTTCTGGAAAGATACAACCCGGATCCTAACCCGGGGGATTTCTCACAAGCCTAAGGCTCCTACCCCTAAAGCTCCCGGAGGCGCTCCCTCAGCTCCCGGGCCAAGTCCCGGTACAGGGCCCGCACGCGACGCTGCGAGTCTCGAAGCACATCTTCGGGCCAAAACTCGTACCCCGCCGGTGGAAGTATCCGGAGGGGTGGTACCACCTGGGGCTCCGGACGCGGGGGAGATAGTTCGGCACGGCTATTGTCGAAATTGTCCAAGTGCCACTCCGGGTGCCACCTCAACCGGACAGGCTCCCGGGCAGTACCCCCGTCGCGCTCCACGGAGATAAGGCTCAGCAAAATCAAAGCCGCTTGGGAGTCCCCCGGAGAGCCTCTCCCGGACCGTCGCCCGGGAGTAACCCCCCGGGAACCCTGGTAACGTTTCATCGCAGACTTAGAAAATTTGAAATATATTCCATTGCAAAATGATTTTTGTACAAGTGCCCGGGGCTTCTCCTAAGAAGCTACCGGAATCAAAATGTCTAACAAAATAAAAAGGGGTCCTAGCTAAAGACCCGGGGGGAGGCTCATACTTTAGCATTGGGGTCCTCCCCCCGGGGGGCCTCCTCCGAGGCCGGGGCAGGAGTATCCGCGGCCGGAGGCGCCGGTGTCGGGAACCTCGTCCGAATGATCCGGTGGTAGAACTCCCCCGCCAGCAGCTCCATCTCCCGGCGCGTTGGCTCGAAGGCCTCCGGGAAGCTCCGGGGGATGCGGCCCCCGATCGCCCGGGCGCCGACCCCCCGGTAGTCAACGAGCCCCGCGGCGGCCGCGATGATGGGGATCGCCCGGCCCCGTGCCTGGATGTCCGCAGCCTCCGCGAGGGTCGCCGGGGGCACCTCCGGGCCGCTCCCGGAGCCCAAGCTAACACCAAGGCTTCCCAAGGCCGTGCGGACGGAGCGGCCCGCGTCCGATAGCGCCCGGACGCTGGAGCTCTCGAGCTCCCGGAGCGCCTTCTCCCTCACCTTGGCCTCCTCTCGGAGGCGGCAGTAGGCGCCCTCCGAAAGGTGCACCTGGGCCCGGGCCCGGGATAGCTCATCGAGAGCTTCGTCCCGCTCCCGGAGGGCCGCCTCCCGCTGCTCCACGCAAGCCGCGGCCCGGCTCTCCGCCTCCTTGAGCAGCCGGGTGACCCGCTGCTCAAGGCCCCAGGTAACAGTCGCTACCTACAAAATACATAAAGAGTTAGAAAAATCTTAAGTGCAGAAAAAAAGCTGAAGTGTTGAGAGCTCGGGTTACCTGGGCTCCGAGGGACTCGAGCCCCTCAAAACTCTCGTGGAGCGTTCCTCCTGCTACGAAGGCCTGCACCTTCCGATTGTGCAGGCCCTCCGCGTAGCGGGCCACCTCCCCCGCGGGAAGTAGGGAGGTATCTTGCCCGGCCCTCCTGTCGCGGCCGGGAGAGGGCCCCCGGACCTCGGAATCCGGGAGCACGGCCGGCGTCGCCGGCGTCTTCGTCGACGAAGTTTCCTCCGAAGACGAAGACGAAGATTGGGCGGGGTTCTCCGCCCGGGGGGGATCATCGGGCCTTTCCCCGCCCCAGGCCGAAGGGCCCTCGGGGCCTCCAGCTCCGGGGGGGACCACGTAGACCGAGGGGCTCCCCCCCTCGTCGTCCACCGGCAGAGGCACGGAGGCTCTGCCTCCGAGAACCTCACCTCCAGCCTCTCCGGCGCCAATGCCGCCGGGAGAGGCGAGAGGAGCGCCACTCGAACTGGCGACTGGGCGTAGTCCGCCGAATCGGACCCCGCCCCGCCGATAACAACCTCCTTCCCCCGGGCCTCGACGGGGGCCTCCGGGGACGGAGGCGTCGCCTTTGCCCGGGGCGCCGCCCGGGTATGTTCGGCTCCAGGAGCCGCGTCCCGGGCCCTCACCGGCGTCGTCGCCGGCGTCGTTGTCGGGGCGGGGGTCTTTTGGACCCGGGGCCTTTTGGGCTCTGAGCCCCCGGCCGCATCCTTCCCCCGCTTATGAGACCCGGGGGTGGGAAGGGGCTTCCTCTCCGGAAGCCTGAGCCCGTAGGGCTCGCCCACCAGGTTCCGGGGAGGCCCGTCCCCCACGAGGCGCACGATGCGCTCGTGTTCGTCGGCAAAGTACCTCCCCAGGAGGTGCTCCGCCTTGTCCTTCGCCGCCGGATACGGGCGCACTGCAAGAGGTAAAGAGTTAGTCAATTT
The DNA here is from genome assembly GCA_019359835.1 of Pharus latifolius. NCBI lineage: Eukaryota > Viridiplantae > Streptophyta > Magnoliopsida > Poales > Poaceae > Pharus > Pharus latifolius. Next base: position 60,363,770 of record CM033322.1, read on the forward strand.
TCATAAAAAATCATAAGTGCGAAAGTGCAGGGTACTTACGCCGTGTCACCGGCTTCACCGGAGGCCGCTGCTCCGGGCCCATGCCGATCCCCCTTCCCCCGCGTGAGAAGGGGGAAAGCCGCAGGAGCACCAGCTCCTCCGCGGCGTCCCGCATCGAGCGGGCCTTCTTCATCAGCACCACCTTCCCGAGGAGCTCGAACTCCTCGTCCGTCCACACCGGCGGTTTCGGTGCGGACGACCGGCTGTAGGTGGGAGGCTCCGGGGCGTAGACCACCGCCTCGTCCCAGACCCGGAGGTAGAACCACCTCCGGAGCCAGTCCCCCCAGTGGTCCCGGGAGGCCGCCGCCGGGTAGTCCGCCACCCGGGAGGGCAGCATTTGGACCATCACCGAGCCGAAGGGGGACTTCGGTCCTCCCTTCACCAGGTGGGAGCTCCGCACTGCTGGCTCGTAAAAGTACCAGAAGGCGCGGAGGGTGGGCTCCCGCCCGGTCGCCGTCTCATACAGCCAGATGAAGAGACCCATCCGGACGAGGGCGTTGGGGGTGAGGTGGTTGAGAGCCACCCCGTACTCTTTGAGAAACTCCCGGAGCATCGGATGCACCGGGAGCTGGAGCCCCGCCTCGAGGAAGGCCTCGAAGGCCACGACCTCTCCGGGCCTGGGGCGGGGGGCTCCGTCCTCCTTCAGGGGGACCCAGATGTCCCCCTCTCCGACGACGCCCTTCTCGACCAGGGACTCCGTGTCCGAGACCGAGAACTCGGAGGCCCAGAGGAAATCCACGGGGATTTCCTCCGGGGGCACCTCCGTGGTCTTCGCTCGACCTTTGGGCGCCATTAGGTCAGTTCTTTCTTTTTTCGGTGGCTAACTTTTCAGGAGGTTGACTAAAGCTCCCGGACGCTCGCTACCGGAGGAAGCTACCGGAAATGCTACCGGGAGAGCGCTACCGGGAGAGCTGAAGCTGGAGTTGGAAAATTTGGAATGAGCTACCGGGGCCCCCTAAGGCCCTATTTATAGAGGCTAGCCGTGATCTAGATGCGCGCCACGTGGCCCCCTCGGAGCAATCTGGACCACTGAAATTCAAACCGTGCGCGGGAAACGAAGGGACAGGCGCGTAAATCGAGGCACCGGTTCGAACCGCGCGTGCATTTATTGCGAAAACGGCGCGGCCATAAAGCGCCCGGCACAGAAACCGAAGCGTCGCCGGGGGTCCGGTGATTTTCGTCCGGAGGTTTCGCCCGGAGATTTTCCCGGTACCGTAACCATTCCCTCCGGGGGCTCAAGCTTCGTCCCCGGAGGGCATGGGGGGCTGCTGCTGGGGGAAATCTCCACGCGGTCAAGTCCAGGTAAGTTCATGATTGCCCGGGGACAGTGGCCTCCGGTGCCTGCCCCGGGCGCCGCCTTTTAGGCGCCCGGGACCGTGCCTCCGGGGCATGTCCCGGGCGCCGCCATTTGGCCCCCGGGACCATGCCCCCCGGGCGGGTCCCGGGCGCCCCCATTTGCCTGGGGACAGTGGCCTCTGGTGCCTGCCCCGGGCGCCGCCTTTTAGGCGCCCGGGACTGTGCCTCCGGGGCATGTCCCGGGCGCCGCCATTTGGCCCCCGGGACCGTGCCCCCCGGGCGGGTCCCGGGCGCCGCCATTTGCCCGGGGACAGTGGCCTCCGGTGCCTGCCCCGGGCGCCGCCTTTTAGGCTCCCGGGACCGTGCCTCGGTGGTATGTCCCGGGCGCCGCCTTTTGGCTCCCGGGACCTTGCCCCCCCGGGCGAGTCCCGGGCGCCGCCATCCGCCCGGGGACAGTGGCCCCCGGTGCCTGCCCCGGGCACCGCCTTTTGGCGCCCGGGACCTCGCCCCCCGGGCGGGTCCCGGGCGCCGCCATTTGGCCCCTGGGACCGTGCCCCCCGGGCGGGTCCCGGGCGCCGCCATTTGCCCTGGGACAGTGGCCTCCGGTGCCTGCCCCGGGCGCCGCCCTTTAGGCTCCCGGGACCGTGCCTCCGGGGTATGTCCCGGGTGCCGCCATTTGGCCCCCGGGACCGTGCCCCCCGGGCGGGTCCCTGGCACCGCCATTTGCCCGGGGACAGTGGCCTCCGGTGCCTGCCCCGGGCGCCGCCATTTGGCCCCCGGGACCGTCCCCCCGGGCGGGTCCCGGGGGCCGCCATTTGCCCGGGGACAGTGGCCTCCGGTGCCTGCCCCGGGCGCCGCCCTTTAGGCTCCCGGGACCGTGCCTCCGGGGTATGTCCCGGGTGCCGCCATTTGGCCCCCGGGACCGTGCCCCCCGGGCGGGTCCCTGGCACCGCCATTTGCCCGGGGACAGTGGCCTCCGGTGCCTGCCCCGGGCGCCGCCATTTGGCCCCCGGGACCGTCCCCCCGGGCGGGTCCCGGGGGCCGCCATTTGCCCGGGGACAGTGGCCTCCGGTGCCTGCCCCGGGCGCCGCCTTTTAGGCTCCCGAGACCGTGCCTCTGGGGTATGTCCCGGGCGCCGCCATTTGGCCCCCGGGACCGTGCCCCCCGGGCGGGTCCCAGGCGCCGCCATTTGCCCGGGGACAGTGGCCTCCGGTGCCTGCCCCGGGCGCCGCCATTTGGCCCCCGGGTCCGTGCCCCCCGGGCGCCGCCATTTGCCCGGGGACAGTGGCCTCCGGTGCCTGCCCCGGGCGCCGTCCTTTAGGCTCCCGGGACCGTGCCTCCGGGGTATGTCCCGGGCGCCGCCTTTTGGCTCCCGGGACCTTCCCCCCCGGGCGAGTCCCGGGCGCTGCCATTCGCCCGGGGACAGTGGCCCCTGGTGCCTGCCCCGGGCGCCGCCTTTTAGGCTCCCGGGACCCTGCTCTCCGGAAGGGGTCCCGGACGTCATCGCCCTCCTAAAAGGTAAAATCCCTGTTTGTTTATCACGTGCAGGTCACGCGAGGGACGCCTCGGGAATCAGCGACCACCAGTCAAGCATCCAAGACGTTTGACCGGGAGAAGGACGGTCCTACCCTTCAATCCGACGGTGGCTTCCGGGGTAGTTTAGGCTTTTTGCTTCTTTTTGGGGCTATAAATAGCCCTTGTACCCCTCTGTTGTAAAGGATCAGCTCATTATTATTTGGAATAGCTAAACTCACAGACGTGCTCCGGAAGCCTCTCCCCCGGAGAGGGCCTCCCCAGCCGGCTCCGGTCGGGAGCGCGTCAACAGGACTAGGGCCCCCACCGGGACCCGAACCTGTATAAATCCACGTGTCAATTCTTGTGTTTGTCCGGCTGGGGAGGACCGGTCACCCGGTCAACCCGCGCTGCGTAATCTCCGCTAGGATCGTCTTCAAAACCTGCCGGGGTATTCTTAATACCGCGACAATGTATAAGATGCAATCTCAATTCATTCACTATAGAATCATGAAATATCACAAATAAGACATTCAATTCTACACATGATATCATCATCACAAGCACATCTCATAAACAATGAAGTAACAATCTCACAAGAGAGTCATTCAATATAAGTCATAAAAGAGACATTCAATCAAACACGTTAAATTAAAACTTCTATACACCAAAAGTTCTTTCAACCAAAAGTTTTCATTTACATTTAAGGTTGTTCATCATCTCTCTCCTACTCTTCTACTCTCTTCTCTCTCCCCCTTTGGCATCAATTGCCTTAAAAGCTAAGGAGCGGCTGGAGCATCATCATCGGGATGAGGAGGAGTCTGAGGGAAACGAGTGTAGAAGTGAGTGGAGAAGGCGTCGAAGTGCTGCTCGAACTGATCCTGGCGCGAAGAGAAAGTCTGGAACTGATCATGCAAGGCCGCCAAGTCCGAGCGAGCGAGCTCAAGCCCCTGGAGAAGAGTAGCAAACTGATCCATCATCGGCTGATGGAACTGTTGCTGGAACTGAGAAAACCAGGCGGGGGCTTGGCTCGACTGAGGTGCCTGCTGAGCCTGAGGAGGAGGAGGAGGAGGAGGCATAGGCTGAGCCGGCTGCTGCTGATGCTGTGCTCCTTGGCCTCGAGCTAAGACGCGCGGGTTGACACTGAATGGCATATAGCCAAGATGTCTGATGTCGCAAGAACCGCGAGGAAACTTCGTCTTCTGGAGCAGCAAGGACATGATAAACGGTGCATAGTAGAGATTCGGGAGAGTGGTCGCTGAGACATCCTCAATTGTCTTCAATATAAAAGAGACAATGTTGATCCGATGACTCTTGAGGATGTGGTCGATGAAGTTCCAGTAGTAATCCCGGACCGCTTCTCGGTTTCCACTCTTTGGATGGATCATGGCTCGTACAATTTTGTTGACCACAGCAGGGAGGACTTTGAGACCGGTAACAGTGCCGGGTACAATCCGCTGTCCACCTCCCGGCTGCTCATAGAACTGGAGCCAGTCGTCCTCATGGAGGTAATCCTCTTCCTCCATATCGATCCCCTCCTTCAGCTCCTCATAGTTTAGCTTGTTTGCCGCAGCAAACTCCTCAAAGGTAGCCTCATAGTGCCTAGACCCAGTCATCCATATAATCTGCTGGTCCGCCCATCTGATCTCAACTGTAGCATAGAACTGTCTGATGGCAGTGGTGTTCCATGGGCACTTGTGCTCCACAAAGTCATACAGCCCTATATCCTTGAAGATCTGCACCAAGGGAGCCATGATGGGCTGATTCAAAACATAGGCCCATTCAATCCATTTGTGTTCGAAGATGTTTTTGTGGACCAAATGACCGTAGAAGGCATCCTGCTGCGTCATCGTGTGGAAATGAGGAGTCGTGGCGTCATTTGCATGATTGTAGGCATAGATGGTCCTCGCCTTCGTGTAGTCGCTTGACGTCCAATTTTTCTTCGGGCCTTGATAAGCGTGGACGTTTATTTCATCGTCCTCACTCTCTATGTCCATTCCCACATGAGAAGATCCACCACGATGAGACGACTGCTCTGTCTCTGAATCACCGGCCGAGGGCACCCAATCGTCATCGTGACTGTCGCTGCTACTCGAGGGTAGAACCCTTTTCGGCCGCTTAGCCAATTTCTTCTTGTTGGTCCGAATGGAGGCAGTGCCTTGAGTACCTCGACCACTATACAAGTTGGAAGATATGCAGCAGGTAAGATACATGAAACAGGAAAGCATGACGAGAATAGAGATGACAACTGAACTGCACATCCTGGCTCTGCTGTTGAAGTCGGTCAGACCGAAACAGGGGCGGTCAAACCGGCGCAACCGCAGAGTTAGGGTTTGGCATGATTTCTGGGATTTTGGAGAAATTAAGATGCAATGTGGACAAATATAAGATAGAGACTACTCATTGCATCAGGGAAATGAATCAATTTCAGGATATTGACTGAATTTAACCAAGAATCACCACATTTGCCCTAACCCTCAAGATGAACAGAAGAGAAAAAGGAAAAACGAAGAAGAATCTGAGCAAAATACCTTGAAGACATGATTTGGTGAAGATCTTGAACCACGGTTTGTCCGAGCTTTGCGAGGGTTTGACCGGAGAGAAAGAATCCAAGGATTTGAGGCGCACGTGAAAGAGACAAGTGGGGAAGAAAGTGAAAAAGACGAGATTCGGGTTAAAAAGGTCTCAGGTCATGAAAATTCGGTCAGACCGTAGAAAGGGTACCTGTCAGACCGCTGGAAGCAGGAATATAAGATGCTCTCTGGAGATGCATTCGGTCAGACCGCATATGGTTCGGTCAGACCGCTGGAAGGACTGAAATTCTTGGAAGATTTTGATTGAAATTAAGCTCAAGAGATTTGGATAGAGAGATATATAACTATAAGATGATTATAAGTAAGATATGGGCAATATCACCAAAGGGGAAGTATTTATCTTACAACTTAACAAATTTTTGGTTCATTTTACTCAATTGCCGATAAAGGAGCCTAAAAACCTCTAAAAAGAGGAAGTTCAAGCAACCAAGTGATACTTTAAGCACATTCAATATGAGTCCAACATTTCAACCCACATTTGAGATATCAATGACGTTAAGCTCATTTTGAAGTTTACAAAAACGACTTTCATCTAAGGGCTTAGTGAATATATCTGCTAATTGATCTTCGGTTCTCACATTTTCCACCACCACATCACCTTTGCTAACATGATCTCTAAGGAAGTGGTGTCGAATATCTATATGCTTGGTCCGAGAGTGTTGAACCGGATTTGTGGCTATTTTCACCGCACTCTCATTATCACACAAAAGAGGCACTTTTTCAAATTTTATTCCATAATCCAACAATGTTTGCCTCATCCAAAGCAATTGTGCACAACAACTACCCGCGGAAACATATTCCGCTTCGGCGGTTGATAAGGCTACAGAGTTTTGTTTCTTAGAGGACCAAGATACTAAAGATCTTCCAAATAGTTGACAACTGCCTGAGGTGCTTTTTCTATCCACTTTACAACCCGCGTAATCGGAATTAGAATATCCAATTAATTCGAATTTTGCACCTTTAGGATACCACAACCCTATGCTAGAAGAATACTTTAGATACCTCAAAATGCGCTTAACGGCCATTAAATGACTTTCTTTAGGAGAGGCTTGAAATATTGCACAAATACAAACACTAAACATAATATCGGGCCTAGAAGCAGTAAGATACAATAGACTACCAATCATAGATCTATAAAGCTTTGAGTCTACCGGTTTACCTCCTTCTCAGAGACAAGGTGACCGTTTGTGGCCATTGGTGTCTTGATTGGCTTTGCTTCTTCAAGTCCGAACTTCTTGAGTAGATCCTTCACATATTTGTTTTGACTGATGAAAGTTCCTTCCTTGAGTTGTTTGACTTGTAGTCCGAGAGAGAAACTTAGTTCACCTATCAAAGACATCTCAAATTCTCTGGACATCATATTACCAAATTCCTCGCAAAAATCTTGGTTAGTAGATCCAAATATGATGTCATCAACATAAATTTGACATACAAAGAAATCATTTCAAATTTTCTTAGTAAACAATGTAGTATCAACTTTCCCAATTTTAAAGCCTTTTGAAATTAAAAAGTCTCTAAGTCTTTCATACCAAGCACGAGGTGCTTGTTTAAGACCATAAAGAGCCTTGGAGAGTTTATATACATGATTTGGCTTTGTAGGATCTTCAAATCCGGGTGGTTGTTTAACAAAAACTAACTCATTAATTTTTCCATTTAAAAATGCACTTTTGACATCCATTTGATATAGTCTAATATTATGAGATGAAGCAAAAGCAAGCAAGATTCTAATAGCCTCAAGTCTAGCTACGGGAGCAAAGGTTTCACCGAAGTCCAAACCTTCAACTTGAGTGTATCCTTCAGCCACCAATCTTGCCTTGTTTCTCACTACCACCCCGTTTGCATCTTGTTTATTCTTGAAAATCCATTTGGTTCCAATGACATTATGCTCATCCGGATTTGGTTCTTCTACCAATTCCCAAACATTGTTGCGGGTGAAGTTGTTTAATTCTTCATGCATAGCATTCACCCAATCCGGATCTTTTAAAGCTTCATCTACAAGTGTGGGATCAAAAGAGGAAACAAAGGAGTAATTTTCACAAAATGAAGCAAGACGAGAACGAGTTTGAACACCATTACACAAGTCACCAACAATTTGATCGACGGGGTGATCTTTGGAAATTGAGTGATGAATTCTTGGATGGTCAACCGGGATTTGTGAAGTAGAGGTAGAAGGTACTTCCGGTTGTTGTTGAGAGGAGTCTTCCACATTGACCACTTCAACTATTTGATCTTCGTGTTGAGGAGTTGATGAAGAGGGGATAGCATGAGTGGATGGATCTTCATCTTGATCACTATCTTCTTTAGGCTTGATATCCCCAATGGTCATGTTCTTCATTGCCACTCTCAACCCTTCATTACCTACATCATCCAAATTTTCTTGCTCCTCTTGAGAGCAATTAGTCTCATCAAATTCAACATCATGTGTCTCCTCAACCAAACCGGAGTTTTGGTTGTAGACACGATATGCTTTGCTATTTGATGAGTATCCTAACAAAAATCCTACATCACATTTACTTTGAAATTTAGTTAAGCGTGTACCTTTCCGCAAGATATAGCACTTACACCCAAACACTCGGAAGTAGGAAATGTTTGGCTTCCTTCCAATGAGAAGCTCATAAGGAGTTTTCTTTAGAAGTCGATGACAATAAAGACGATTTGATGCATGGCACGCGGTGTTGATTGCTTCGGCCCAAAAAGTGTCCGAAACATTGTACTCCGAAAGCATAGACCTTGCCATATCTATCAATGTCCGGTTCTTTCGTTCGACTACTCCATTTTGCTCCGGTGTATACTTGGCCGAAAACTCATGTTTGATGCCTTTATCATCACACAAATTTTCAATCTTGGTATTCTTGAATTCGGAGACATTGTCACTTCTCACTTTCTTGATCTTGAAGCTAAATTCATTTTCGGCCCTTTGAGCAAACCTTTTGAAAGTGTTAAACACAATTGACTTATCATGTAAGAAGAATATCCATCTATATCTAGAAAAATCATCTACAATGACAAGACAATAACTATTGCCACCAATGCTCACAAAAGTAGTTGGACCAAATAAATCCATATGCAATAGTTCAAGTGGACTCGAAGTGGACATTGTGCTTTTAGTTGGGTGTGAGTTTGCAACTTGTTTTCCGGCTTGGCAAGCACTACACAATTTATCTTTTTCAAACTTTACATCTTTTAATCCAACAACCAAATCATGTTTAACTAGTCTATTTAGTTGTTTCATTCCAACATGCCCAAGCCTTCTATGCCATAGCCAACCTTTAGAAGATTTTGTAAACAAGCATGTACCAAGATTAGTATCATTTGAATTGAAATCAACTAAGTAGAGGTTGCCATGTCTAAAACCTTTGAAAATCAACTTATTGTCAACAATGCTAGTGATAATCACTTCTTTTGGATAAAAAGCACATATGAATCCAAGATCACAAAGTTGAGCTACGGATAAGAGGTTGAAGTTTAGAGATTCAACAAGCAATACATTAAATATGGAGAGGTCGTTTGAGATGGCAATTTTACCTAAACCTTTTACCTTTCCTTTACTATTATCTCCAAACGTGATCTTGTCATATTCCGCACCTTTGTTATTTAGTGAGGAGAACAAATCGTGATTACCGGTCATGTGTTGAGTGCATCCACTATCGAGCACCCAATGTTGTCCTCCCGCCTTGTAATTGACCTACAAAACAAAGTTAGGTCCTTTTAGGTACCCAAACCTTTTTGGGTCCTTGGAGGTTAGTTACCAAGGATTTTGGGACCCAAATGGCTTTCTTTTTGGCACCAATGATCGGGGTTCCAACAAATTTGGCTTTAATATCGCCATTGTTCATTTTCTTTAATACATAGCAAGAATTGAATATAAGAGATGAAATGCTTTTGTTAGCATGGCAATTCTTTTCAATGTGACCTAAATTTTTACATTTGTTACAATATCCCTTTTCTTTTACAAAAACGGTTTTAGATGGAACAAAAGCATGTTTACCCTTTTTGGGAATGAAACCTAGTCCTTCTTTTCTTAAGGAAAATCTTTGACTATCTAGAAGATGTCTTAATTTTGATTCTCCTACATAGCATTTAGCTAGGTCATTGGTTAGTTTTTCAATTTTATCCTTAAGTTCATTGTTTTCAAGACAAAGCACATTATCATCAATTTTAGGTCTTGATGGGAATTCAATTAAGTCTTCACAAGAAGTAGATATGGTAGAAGTAGACATTATGGGCAAATCATTCAAAATATTGCAAGTGATGCCTATGTCATTACTCGATTTGTTGGCTTTATGAGTAATTAGAGAGTCATGAGCTTCCTTGAGCATCTCATGAGTTTCTTTGAGACTCTCATGAGATGTGTTTAACTCCTCATAGGAATTTTGAAGAGCTTTGTATCTCTTCTTCAATTCTTTGAATTTTTCTTTTTCCTTACTCATATAGTCATCAAAATCAGTGATCATCTCAACTAGGTCATCATAAGTATATTCATTTTCATCACAAGGTACCTTTGATTCTCCTTTAGCCATGAGGCAATGAGGAGTGGAGAATAGAGATGGAGCTTCCTTGATAGCTACCCCGGTGAGTCCTTTGGGTGACGCTTTATCTTCATCATCGGAATCGGAACTTGAAGCATCCGAATCCCACTCAATGAAGCAAGCTTGTCCATCCTTCTTCTTATAATATTTCTTGAAAACCTTCTTCTTGCTTTCTCCTTCCTTTTCGTACTTCTTCTTCTTCATTGATTTTTCTTCTTCCTTGTTTTTGCATTGTATGGAGATGTGACCCTTTTCACCGCACTCAAAACATCTTCTCTCTTCAAATGGGTTCCTCTTGAATGTTTGTCCTTTCTTCAAAGACTTCCCTTGATATCTTTTCTTCATGAACCGCTTGAATTTTCTCACGAAGAGAGCCATTTCCTCATCGGTGTCTCTCTCATCACTTTCCTCTTCATTGTCTTCCCTTTTGGAGACTTGAGCTTTGAGTGCAATGTTCTTCTTCTTGGAGTCGGAAGCCTCATCTTTCACTTCTTCTTGAGATTTCTTGAATATATCATGAGTGAGAATCTCACTCAAGACTTCCAATGGAGTTACACTCTTCAAGTTCGAACGCACAAGTAAGGTTACAATTGTATCATATTTAAAAGGTAAAGCTCTAAGAAACTTATGACAAAACTCCACGTTTGTGACATCCATACCAAGCCCTTTTAACTCATTTACGATGTTATTTAATCGGTTAAACATCTCCGATACATCTTCATTGGGCAACATGGCAAACTTTTCAAATTGGCCCTTATGGATAAATAGTTTAGCATCCTTGACTAATATCCATAAGATTTCTCCAAATATCATGGGCCGTTTCAAGTTTACAAATTCTATTAAATTCACCTAGATTTAGAGCACTATAAAGAACATTCATGGCTTGAGCATTAGCTAAGGCATTATCTCTATCTAAGTTGGTCATGTCATCATCATCAAGAATTGCAAACCCCTCATCCACCACTTTCCAAATCTTTCCACCCATGGCTTTAAGATAGACCATCATTCTAGTTTTCTAATAAGTATAGTTAGATCCATCAAAGAGTGGTGGTTTACCAATATTGATCCGACCCTCACTAGCCATCTTTATCCTACTCCGGGATGGTTAAATACTCTAAAATGGAGTCCTTGCTCTGATACCAATTGAAAGGGATCTAGGATATCGACTAGAGGGGGGGTGAATAGGCGATTTTAGCAAATTACAATAAATCAACCAATTAGAAGTAAATGAGAGCAAATAAATAACACAATATGAATAAAGAACAATTCCAACACAAGGATATATCCTGTGGTCTCGGTGATTTGCCGATCACCCCTAATCCACGTTGAGGCAAACTCAAATCTCTAACCGCTCCTCTATCTAGTCAACCTTCTCTCGAGAAGTGACCTAGATCTTGAGCCGGATTAGTGTGATGAGTTATCCAAACCTCGATTTCACTAAGGATGCACTTTACCGCGCCGGCAAGGCGTGCTCAAACCTTTCACAAGACGTTTTGAGGCTTCTTCACAATCTTCCTTGAAGAGCTCTTCAAAACCTTTCTCCTAGCCGTCTAGGAGCCGGCAAACTCCAAGAGTAACAAGCCGGTGATGATCACTTAGCCTTCTTCTAGTGCCACAAGATTGATTTAATGATCTAAATGCAATGCACTAGAAGATCTCAAATGCACACTCTCCCAAATTCGAGAATTTGAACCCTAGAGTGTATGAAACAAGCTTAGGCTCTCAAGGATGATGACAATGCTCAAGATTATGTCAAAAGTTGTGAACAGGGCCGGGCAAGGGAGTATATATACCCCCCTCAATTAATATAGCCGTTACAGGCCGTTGGGAGAAAAAGATCACTTGGCGGTCAGACCGCAGGCACAAGCTCGGTCAGACCGCCGCAATTGCAACGGCATTAAACAGGTGCAATAAATGCTCAACTGCCCTTGTCAGGCACACATACGGTCAGACCGGAGTATATTTCGGTCAGACCGTGAAACTGTCCAGAGACGACATAGTTTCTGGACACCTTATACGGTCAGGACGATATATATGGTCAGACCGGCCAAACGATCAGACCGTAGTACAAAAACACGGCCAGACCGATTTCGCGGTCAGACCGGTATAACAAACGGTCAGACCGTAATAGCTCAAAACACCAGAAGGGGTAAATCAAGAAGTTCCAGGAGATAGACCTTGGTCTCAAATACAGACAGACCGGCCTTTAAAAAGAATGCACTATGCTTAGACTACACGTCGGTCAGTTCGAGATTTCAATCGGTCAGACCGGTCTAACAGACGGTTAGACCGACTGAGACAGTGCTGAGCAGAAATGAGCTGATACAAGAATTTTCAAAGGATGTGACCTTCTAGTATGCAATGCATGTTGATTTTATGATTTGTGGCACAAAGATGAAGTATATTGTGATACACCACATGCTCCTCTTAATAGTACGGCAACTATCCTAAAATCTGGTCAAAATTCTTCTCTAATCACCTTAGACCGGTAAGAAGGAAAAGACCCTATTCCGTACCTTTGCCTTTTCGATCAATGCGCCCTTTCTTCGCCTTTCATTAACCTGTCTTTTAAGAATCTTCTTGACACAACTAGACAGGTAACGTTAGTATAGCATTTGTAGTTGTCATTAATTATTAAAACATCCTATAGGGGCCTAGAAGCTACAACACCACAATTTGTTTCAGATGTTCCTCATTGTCAAGGACCGACATGTTAGAACCATAATTGATGGTGGGAGTTGTCGACGATTCGGATTCGGAGTCCTCAGCCGAACTTATGCAAAATTTGTAATGGTGAGACCTTTCAAGATGACCCTCCGGGAAGGTATGTAGAAAAATGGTGAATGGGAGCACAGAGAGATTTATACAGGTTCGGGCCCTCGATGGTGGGAGTAATAGCCCTATGTCCTGTTAGGATTTCACTATAATTGATAAAAGGTTACAAAACGGTGGAAAAACCCCTTCACAAGCGAAAGGTTTTTCCTATATAAATGTACGGAGTAAAGCCAGGGAGGCTTGTAATAACTATCTAATTTGGGCCGTAGACTTGGCTGTTTTTAGTGGTTGAGATGCGTTGTGTTTCACTTGTATCAGGAGTCTTGTTCTTCCAAATGGATCGGATCTCCCCTATTTGATGTATTTTGCCACCCTTTTATACTGGACGAAAGGATGCCATGTCGTAACTGCATCAAACAGTTGTTTGGATGGTTGGATACGGTTTATTAAACCACTATTAACTTCCAAGTAGATTAAGCACGTGTTATTCATGAAATAACTGCTTGTATTAACCTCCTGGCGGTTAGTTTTCTACGTGGAGGAATCTTCGGGATACTTGGAATATTCTTACCATAGGGATAACCGGTCAGATAAATTCCAAATACCTTGGTCGAGAACATTCTGACCGCGGGTTGTTGGTTGACCGCGCGACATCTTTGACCTTCTGTTCGCGCATAACATACGAACTTCTGACCGTGCAAAGCCTGTGGTCTGATCGCACAAGGCTTGTGACCTGATCGCGCAAAGCCTGCGACCTTAGGCAGATGCTTCCAAAAATGACTTGAGTTCACACCGCCAGGCACGTGTTTGACTTGAATCTGTCTTGAGCCAACAGCGCATTTATTTGAACTAACTCGGGTGTCAATCCTCCTCAGCTAGCCCCCAAATTTAAAGAAAACGAAGGGACGTGCTCACTTTAAATTTAAAGAAATGCATCGGATTATTAACCCGATTCTTCAAATCTCCCGCTTAGTGGCGCACTAAGTAGGTCGGTTGGTTCCCCGAGACATGCTCTGGGTATTATGTGACAGGTCATGATAGCACCGTAAAAATGTTTTTTAACTCGAGGTAAAATTATAAATGCTTTGTGGAAACCCAAGGCACCTGGAATGCGAACCGTCACCTTGGCGGCTATAAATATCGGGTTCTCGGTTCTGTAAAGCTTCACAATTTCTTCCCACGACTAAGTCCCTCCCTAGACAACCTTGATTATTTTCTTCATACACTTCCTGATGGCAGATCACAACATCATCGAAATTGAGAGTGATGAAGAGAAAGTTGTCGAACAGGGGCCTCAGATATATGAAGATTTGTCTCCTTCAAGTAAGAAACCCAAGGTTGACGAGGAATCTTCCAGCAGAACGAAGGTGAAAAATGTAGCAAGTCTCTTTCTTCCTTCAGTTCCTATAACTCTTCCTGTTCATGCTTCTCGGCAAATTAGGCCTTTAATTTTGGAGAGAAACCTTTCTCCATTTCATCCTAATACCTCCAACCTTTATTTGGGTGATCAACATTCTGGTCGGCAAGCGGTGACTATCCCTCGACCAGATGATTCCCAAATTGTGTTGGCGAAGCAATCATATGGTGGGACGATTGCACTTCCACCATCTGATGATCCTCTTCCTAGGACGAATATATCAACATGCCATGAGCTAGGAAAGGTAATAATTCTTCTCCTTTTGCTGATAGTTATGGTCAGCACAACTAATTTTTGCAAATGTAGGAGGTTGGAGGCTCCAGCAATCAGCTTTCTGTTGCTCCATCTTTTCCTTCCAGAGAGATTCTTCTGGAGGAGAAGAATGCCCTGGAGAAGAAGACCGAAGAGATGTCTTCGAAGATTCTGCATTTAGCAGAATGTTTCGAAAGATCCCGTGAAGAGGCACGCCAGTTCCGTCGAGAGAGGGATCACGCTCAGCGACAGCGAGAACTCTCTGACTTGATTAGGGACAATAGTGCGTCTCTTGTTAGGGATGATGTACATAGACTTAAGTTAGTTGCTAGTTCCCTAGGGGTTGTCAGTGTAGATCCTACTGACAACAACATGTCCCTTGGGGAACTTTGTAAACTCCTTTCGAATCAAGTTGACGCTTTGATCGACTGTATCCCTTTTGTATGTAAAGAATGCAAGAAATAAAAATTTCTTTCTTCAAATAGTTATTTTTTACATCTTCTGTGTGAATACATGGCCATGAGTAACGCTTTCGCGACCATTCATACACAGGGAAATTTCAGTTCTGCGATCAGAATCACGCTTTTATAAAAGCACCGCGACCAGATCTGATACCGCGATTAGACCAAAGGCAGCTGTTAGAACTAAATTTCGACCAAGATTGAGGCTTGTTCAGACCGTCACTTCGATTAGAATCGGAGCTTAATCCAAAGCATAGTTTCAATCAAACCCGATTAGAAATACATCCGTACGTCCAAAAATTGAGTTGCATGATTTTTTCGTAAAAAATATTCAAAGCATACAAAGGAAAAACGTCTTCTGAAAAGTACTGAAAATTTTTCAGTCCTTTTGCACTTTCAGTTTCCGAAACAAAGAAGTCTTTTTGTTTCAGATCCGACGCCTGAACCTTTATCGGGTACGCCAGAGGCAGTATCCATTATGGAAAATGAATAAAGCATTCAATGGAACGTTTGAAATGAAACGTTACTCACATTAATGCGCCGCCTTGGGTCTATAAAAACAGCAGATGTCTTCTCAAAGAAGCCACACAGCCAAAAACCCTCATCGTTCCCGCCACACAAAACCCTCATTTTCTTCAGCCTTCGTCTTCTCAAAATCGCCAACTTTTCCTTTGATTCTCCACCAAAAATGGCGTCCTGGAGCCGATCCATTCACCACTCCGAGGAGAGCCTAGTGGCATTGGAGAAGGAGGAGATCCTTCCTCCGTGGTTGCTCATCAACTAGCGGCCCGCGGAGAAGGACCAAGAAACCCCCACCGTCCAAGAGGGCGAGTTGGTGGTTTTTGAGGAGTACTTGCGCTGTGGGTTCCGATTCCCTGAGAGTCGGTTCCTCAAAGATGTCCTTGAGCATTATGGGTTGGAGCTGATCAACCTCCATCCAAATGCTGTACTGATCCTGGCGGTGTTCCAGCATCTTTGCGAGGCGTTCGTCGGAGTGTATCCCAGCGTGGACCTCTTCCGACGATTCTATTTCTCGGCGTGGTCGAAGAGCGCCAACGCCGCCGGATGTATCTATTTCCGGCTGAGGGATAAGAAGGAGTATCCCTTTCCACCCCTGCGAGACTCAATGCATGGGTGGCATCAGAAGTGGTTTTATTGTACCCCGCCGAAGGAGAGCGGGCTATGGTTTGAAAACTCGCGGCCAGAGAAGCCGAGCGAATTGGACACTCTCCCGGCGATGAACTCGGAGTTCATGAAACACGCCGAGGTAATTCTTCACTTGGTTGAAGAAGGATTGACGGCTCGGGACATCATCCGAGACTTCGTGAAGAACCGGGTGAGCCCCCTGCGTGAAAGGGCTCATCCGCCTTGGGAGATTAGGTCCATGGCGGATGGCACCCTGGACTATAACGAAGGTATTTGTTTCTGACACTGAAAAACTTTCCTGTCTTTCTTGCAATATATTCATTCTAACTCGCATTTGGTAACAATCCTGTCCTCTGCTGAAATTGAGAGGCAGACTAATCACCTCCTCCGGGCATATAACGCCGAGGTAGATGGTGCTAAGGGGTCGCCTCGCCCCCAGAGCCTGATTCATGCTGGTGACGACCTCAGGCAAGAGCGCCGAAAGGTACATTCTTCACTTGGCCTCTGTTTTGCAGATTTTATGTCGGTCGAATACTAATCTCATGTGAATAGCTTCTTGGGAGGTTTGCTGAGGCGACATTTCCTAGCGAGAACGTCGGTTTCCTGGGAAAGCCGACGACCAAGAACGTGAAGAAAATTTCCTCGAGACCCAGGACGAGGAATCCCACTCCCAAGAAAGTCAGGCTAAACCTTGGGGACGAGTCTTCACGAAGCACTCCTTCCACAGTCCGAAGAACTGTGGTAAGATATCAGATCCCACCGCTCTTCCCAAATGCGAACTCGAATTACTTCTTCGTCGTACAGGGAGAGGGTAGCGAGGAGGAGGAGGACGATGATGTCCCTCTAGTTCACCGGAGGAGGAGGATCGCGGGCTCTCCATCCGGTGATGCTGCAACCCATTCCGAAGGGATGACTGCTACTGCAGAGGCAGCTGTAACAGACCCTACGACCACTGAAAGCCTTGTGGTCGCAGATGATCCCTTAGCCCCTGAAGCCACCGAGGCTTCAGAGCTAGTTACCTCTACCTTCCCGGTCTAAGGGACGACCGTGCTAAGATTTTCCCACAGTCCATTTTCTTCAATTCCCCCTGTGTACTTGATGAGCTAATGCTTATGCAAGGAGAAGAGCTTCCCCCTGCGACTCCTACTAGCCCCAGGGAAGAAAATACTTCTCCTCCGCAGACAGGAGCGGAGGTGGTTGTTCAAGATCATGTGGCGGTTACGCATGAGGTAGCGGCTACAGGATTCCAGGAGACAGCGAGGTCCTTGGATGGGACGTCGCCAATGGGATCAACTGCCCAGGTAAAGATCCTTCTTGTTAGCCTTTATCTTTCCCTTGCAAAAATGTTCATAGGGGAAGACATACAGGGAAGGGGGCCCTTGTTTTCCAAGAGGAAGATCAGGGCGGACGATACTTGTCCCCGCGCTCAAGGAGAACCTTCTCAGAAATCCCAAAAGCTAATGGGGTTTCAATTAAGGTAAGAACCTTCATCCTGGTTGTATTAGAAATGATGGTCACGAATCATTACCATTTGATTTCTCTTTTCCTCCATCAGACGGAAAGAAATAGCACCCAGTCCTCCAACCGCTTCGGGAAGGGTTGAAGTCACTACTGGTGCAGGAGCCCCCAGTGAGGAGCGCTCCACCCCCTCGGCCCAGGAAGTTGTCCGAGCCGCGGGGGGAGAAATAGACACATGGATCCAGTCGCAGCCACCGGCGATTGGAAGCAGTACCCAGCAAGCACTTCCTCCTACTGTCATTGTTGTAAGCACTTCCGGGCCTTCGACAAATCTTCCCATTAGTCCGGAAGATGCCTCTCTGCAGAAGTTCATGAAGGTATGATGAATCCCTTTCTGGATGTCCTGAATTACACATAGGACACTTTTCACTCCCTTTTTTGCATCACAGGAATTATCCAGGATGATGGCCCAGTCACGTGCCACGGCAGCGAGCATGGTGGCCATACAAAGAGAACGAGACAGCTTGCGCAAGTAAGGATCATCATTCTTCAATTTATAGAAGTATAAATTGGTTACGACCATTCCTTCTGTTTTACTACAGGAAGGTGGCATTGCAGGACAAGGAAATGGCCACAATGAAGCTCCATTCGATCTCAGTGATTAGGAACCAAGAGATCGAAAATAACAGACTACGGTCGCAACTTGCTGGTAAGTCGCCTCCTGAGCTAGGAAGACTTGTCTTAGCAATATGCGTGTAACCTTTTCCCTTGTTGCAGTGCAAGCAGGTCAAATAAAGCAGCTCAGTGTGGATAATAAACTCCTCCAGGATTCTATCGAAGCCTCCACAAAGGCGATTGGAAAGCTGAGCCGTTCAGTTTTCAAAAAACTGAAGGCGGTGGCTCATCTTCTGAAGGCTGATGTGGTCGAAACCACTCGAGACGATCTCAGCCAAGAGGACTGGGCTACCCTAGTTAGAGCTCAAGCAGAGTCACTTCTCGAGTATCTCCCTGAGGATACACAGCGAAGAGAAGAGGTGATCAGAACGAGAGTTCGATCAAGCGCTTCTGCTATCTTAAGCCAGATTCGACTCCACTATGGCCCAGACGCAGATCTGAATCCACTGGTGGGACCGGTTGAGATCGAGAGTGAAGAGCAACTAGAGGCCATCATGGAGGAGATTAGTCCCCTTGTAGATAAACTCCTGACTGAGCTCGGGATCGAATGATCCCTATAACTGTACAGAAACAGTTGTATACGATGCAATGCACATGAAAATTCACTTTTGAAAATGAATATATTTTTGTTTTATGTTGGTTTATATTATAGACCTATCCCCCTAGCCCCCGCCTGTGATTGTAGATACTGAAGGCTTAGTATTACAAATGCAGGGGAAAAATGAATATAACGACCAGGGGTGTATGAACAAATCAACAATTATAACACCTAGACTTGTTTGCTAACCAGCAGCCACTCGGATAACCAAGGACTTGTCAGAAAGCCCAGTGTGCGTTAAGAAACGGCTTATTTAGGAGTGACTTATCTGAAAGTGGTTATGAGATCGGCCAGCGAATCCGACCAGGATGTTATAATGATCTAACCGCATACGACCAGCCCCCGAGCCGAATTCACAGTGGATGGGCATAAAGGGAAATATTCCTCATATAAACGCAAAACATTTTTAATTTTATGAAAGAATACTAATTGAACAGGAAAAATGGGGTTGAGTACTTACACGTAGAACTTGCGAAGTTGATCGATGTTCCAAGTATTGGACAAAATTCGACCATCCCCCATGGCTAACCGCGCGGATCCTGGTCGCGGCACCGAGACCACAGTGTAAGGGCCTTCCCACTTCGGGGAGAATTTGTTGCGATTAGAATGATCTTGGATTTTTCGTAAGACCAGGTCGCCCACGTGAAGACTACGTGGTCGCACCCTTTTACTGTGATACTTGCGCAAAGCTTGCAAGTATGCCGCGGATTTGACCAAAGCGCGATCACGCCTTTTTTCTAAGAGGATAAGATCTTGCGACCGCTGTTCGGACTGATTAGTCTGTTTGAATTGTTTTGTCCGAACAGACCCAATACTAATTTCGATAGGCAATACAGCCTCAGCCCCATAGACCAGATGGAAGGGCGTCTCACCGGTGGCTCGACTAGAAGTAGTTCGTAGTGCCCACAGAATGGTATTAAGGTCGTCTGCCCAAGCCCCCGAGTGAGTCTTAAGGCGATCAAAAACACGTTTTTTAATGCCTTGTAATATCTGCCCATTGGCCCGTTCTACAGCGCCATTGCTTTGTGGATGCGCCACAGAAGCAAAACACACCTTAGTTCCAATCTGGTCGCAGTAGTCTAGGAGGAGACCACTAGCGAACTGAGAACCGTTATCGGTGATAAGGCGGTTTGGAATACCAAATCGAGCAACAATGTTCTTATGAAAGAATTTTTGTGCTGCTGATGCGGTAATATTGCGTACCGGTTCGGCTTCGATCCATTTTGTAAACGTATCAATGGCTACGAACATAAACTTGTACCCATTGGCCGCTTGTGGCATAGGACCTACAATATCCATTCCCCAGGTCGCGAAAGGCCATGCGAGGGGAATGGTTTGTAACGCATAGGCAGGTTGATGAACCTATCTGGCGTGAAACTGACACTGAGGACACATCTTGACCATACGCTGGGCATCATCGAGTGCCGAAGGCCAATAGAATCCTTGTCGAAAAGCTTTTCTGACCAGTGTTCGATAGGACGCGTGTGCACCACATACACCGTCATGTATTTCTTTCAAGAGGATTTTTCCTTCCGCCTGAGATATCCAACGCATGAATACTCCCTGAGTACCCTTTCTGTACAAAACCCCCTCTATGAGTTTGTACAGTCGCGCTTTTCGAATTAACTGATTGCTTTCGGTTTCGTCCTCGGGTAGGGTCCCATGTTCAAGATAGACTCTCAATGGATGAGTCCAATCCTGTTCCTGACCGAGGTTGGTAATGGAGGCTATTACCGGATCATCCTCAACCGAAGTCATGATTGAAGGACGGTCCAAGTGTTCAATGAACACTCCTGCCGGAGCGGATGTGCGTTGGGACCCAATTTTGGATAATTGGTCTGCGAGAATGTTGTCCTTTCACGGGATGTATTGGACTTCGAAATGACTGAAGTGTTTTTCCAATCTACTCACCTCCCCCAGGTAATGAGCCATTGTCTCATCGGTGGTGCTGTACTCCTTGTTTACCTGGTTTACGACCAGCTGTGAGTCTCCCCTCACCACTAATCGACGGACTCCGAGGAGTTTTGCTGCCCAGAGCCCTGCAAGAAGACCTTCATACTCTGCTGCATTGTTAGTCGCAACAAAGTGTAATTGGATGACATACTTAAGCTGTTCGCCCTGGGGCGTAACTAAGACCACCCCAGCCCCCGAGTGTTGAAAACTACGGGAGCCGTCAAAGTACATTGTCCAATAATCGGGGCACTCTAGTTCCTCTACCAATTGCACGGGTGGCTCAGGGTTGGTCCATTCGACCACAAAGTCGGCCAAAACCTGAGACTTAACCGCCGTGCGGGGCGTGAAATGAATCTCGAAGGCACCGAGTTTGACCGCCCATTTGGCGATTCGACCAGATTTTCTAGGTTTCGGACAATATCTCCCAAAGGAAAAAAGGAGGGTACTGTGATCTTGTGCGCTTGAAAGTAATGTCGTAGCTTACGGGAAGCCATCAGTAGCGCGTAAAGTATCTTCTGGACCTCAGGGTAGCGCTCCTTAGGACCATGGAGTACCTCGCTCACATAGTAGATGGGTCTATGTATCCCTTCCCTATCCGCGATCAGAACGGCGCTGACCGCGTGCGGTGTGGCCGCCAGGTAAAGAAGCAATGGCTCTCCTTTGTCGGGAGACACCAATACTGGCGGACTGGATAGATATGTTTTTACCTCCTGAAATGCTTTTTCGGCCTCATCCGACCATGTAAAGTTATGATGCTTCCGCAAGGCTTTGAAGAAAGGCAATCCCCTTTCGCCTAATCGTGATATGAAACGACTTAAAGCCGCCATGCAACCAGCCAGGCGTTGAACATCTTTCATGGTCGAGGGCGATCTCATTTGTTCAATAGCCCTGATTTTCTCAGGATTAACTTCAATACCCCTGGAACACACAAGGAAACCAAGGAGTTTTCCTGAAGAAACCCCGAAAGAACATTTCTCCGGGTTTAACTTTATTCCAGAGCGATTCAAATTACAGAAGGTTTGAGTGAGACCGTCCAAATGAGACAATTTCTTGGTACTTTTTACAACCAAATCGTCTACATATGCTTCGAGATTACGCCCTATCTGGGAAAGAAAGGTCTTTTGCATCAAGCGCTGGTACGTGGAACCTGCGTTCTTGAGACCGAACGGCATTCTGACGTAGCAGTATGTGCCGAACGGGGTGATGAAGGCAGTTTTCTCTTCGTCGTCTTCTGCCATGCTAATTTGATGATAACCTGAGTAGGCGTCCAGAAAACTCATCAGTTTGCAACCCGCAGTTGAGTCGACCAGCTGGTCGATGCGGAGAAGGGGAAAGTCATCCTTCGGACAGGCAGCGTTGAGGCTAGTGTAGTCGACGAACATGCGCCACTTGCCATTTGACTTGCGGACCATGACCGGATTGGCGAGCCATTCTGGGTGATCCACTTCACGGATAAACCCGGCCGTAGGAGTTTGTCCAATTCCTCTCGGATGGCTTCCTGTCGGTCAGCAGCAAAATGCCTGAGCTTTTGCTTTATTGGTCGTTGTCCAGGTCGAATTGCTAACTTGTGCTCAATTACTTCCCTTGGGACACCGGGCATGTCGGACGGTTTCCATGCAAACACATCTGTGTTAGCCCGAAGGAAAGCAACGAGGTCGAGTTCCTATTTGTCATCCAGAGCTGATCCGACCCGAACTGTCTTGGATGGATCATCTGGGTACAAAGGAACTAATTTGAGCTTTTCATCTGGTCGAGGAGCAGCCTTGATCGCGTCGGTGGTAACAGTGGCGACCTGAGCGTCTCGGAGGGGAAGTTGATCGACCATCTCCAAAGATAGCCGGTCGCATGTGAGTGCCACGTTGCGACTGCCTCGGACCGAGATGACACCTTTGGGGCCAGGCAATTTCCCGCACTGATAAGCATAGTGCGTTGCCATCATGAACTTAGCAAGAGTTGGCCTGCCAAAGATTGCATTATAAGCTGAGTCACAATCGATTACATCAAAAGTAACCAATTCTGTCCGAAAGTTGTCTGGTTCTCCCAGTGTAACCAGGAGGACCACTTGTCCCAATAGCATCATGGAGGGGCCTGGGATTATCCCATAAAACGGATGGATTATGGGTTTAATCTTCGAACGAGGAATTTGCATCTCGTCGAGTGCCTTGACCAACAAAATGTCAAGGGAGCTTCCTCCGTCGATCAGGACCCTTTCAACTCTCGCGTTACTGATGATCGGGGTAATGACCAGAGGGAGCCTCAATGGTCGTGTTAACCCTGCCGGACAATCAGTGCGATCAAATGTTAAAGGTGTATCCGACCAACGGGGGTACTGAGGTTCGCCAAGGGATGTCTCCGTTTGGTTAACCTCTCGGTAAAAGGCCTTAAACTGCCTTTTGGAAACGAAAGAAGAAGAACCTCCAAAAATAACGTTAACATGATTTTGAGGTACTTGGTAGGACATTTCCTCGTCTCCGTTGGCGTCTCTAAGTCCGCACGCTTGTTCTTTAGGTGGTAAGGTTGGCATTGGCCCAACTCCCTGGTAGAAGTCATCCAGTTGCTTCAACCAACTCCTGCAATTCTTGAGATCGTGGCTTGCGGAGTTGTGGAGTGGACACCACCTTTTGCCCTCCTGCGGATTAGTTGACTTTTCTGGCTGGTCGACATTTTGACCACCAGAGGCAGTTTTATTTTTGAATGAAGACTTATTACCTTTGGTTGAAGGTGGCTTCTCTGCGACTGCGACCTCGCGGTACTGTCCAGAGCGGTTCCTCTTCGACTTCTTTGACTTCCCACCCGATGAAGACTCGGGCTTCTTGCTTGAATCTTCTTTCCTGGCGTCCTTGAAGCCTGGTTGGGGTGGTAGGTCCCCCTTGTCGACCATTCGATTCCATTCGACAGCTTCGGCCGCATCGGAATATCGATCGGCCATGTCGAACAAATCGGCAACTGATCGAGGAGGGTGGATAAGCAAGTCTTCAGTGAATCTCCGGTATCGAACGGCATGCTTAAATGCCCTGATTACGGAGCCATCAGATATGTTCGGGATGGTATTCCTCACCCCGACAAACCTCTTGACAAACTGCCGAAGTGTTTCGGTTGAAGTTTGCCGCAGCCGATGAAGGTCGTCCTCCTTACCCGGCTTTTGGTAACAATTTTGGAAATTGCTGAGGATGGCATCGCATTGCATTTCCCAATTGTAGATGGAACCCTCGGGCTGATTAAATAGCCAGGTTCTAGCCGGTCCTGCGAGGACTGTAGGCAGGTAGTTGGCCATGACCGTGTCATCGCCTCCCGCCGCTTGGATGGCAGTGATATAGATTTGAAGGAACTCGGATGGGTTCTGAGTTCCGTCAAACCTCCCAATGGCCCCTGGTCGAAATTTATCGGGCCAAACGACTGCTCGTAGGCCAGGCGAAAAGGCTTTACAACCAACGTAAGGACCGTGAATTGCCCTGTGACTCTCGGTTGGGTCTCGGGCGACCTCACGCAATGGCGAGGTTACTCGTGGTCCCAAGCGAGAGTGAACAGGAACTCGATCCCTACTACGAGAATCCTGCATTCGCCGGTATTTGTCCTGTCGGGACGGTACGGGCGGTGGGTAACTCCGTCGGCCGGAACCAGAATGAGGACCATCTCGCTCGCGGGAATGCGTTACCGAGTGGGAGGAGGCCGTTGGGGTCGCCTCGGACGCAACCTCATCCAGTCTCTCCACCAGGATCCTAAAAAAGGCCGGTTTATGCGCATCCGTGACCGTAGGAGAAAAGTTACGCATGACTTCCGCGACAGATCGCAGTCGACCATGGGTACTTCTCCTAGGGGCACCAGGTGTTATCGTTTCTTCGTCCACCGGGAAACGCTCCGGTGGTTAAGAAGGGGTCTGGTCACGTTTGCGACCACGCGACCGTCGAGAAGAACCCGGAGCAGCATTGTAACGAGCCTGCGCATCTTGAAGAGCCTCTAGGGCAATTCTGCATAGTTCGTTGCTTTGTTGCTCCAGATCTTGATCCTCCTTCTGTTTGCGATCTTGTTCTTCCCTGCCAGCCTGTTGATCGGGAGTTTCTTCCGACAACGCAGCAAACTGCCTAGGGAAAGAGGTTGCCGATGGGGAAAACATCTCAGTTTGTTCCGAGTCGGACTCGAAATCAAAGAGACGGTGAAGGTTATCAGGGTCGAACCTTCCAGGGCTAATTTCCGGGTCATCATCATATTTTCCCTCAGCGGGGTCGTATGACGGGCCGGATTCATCGCCTAACGCATTAAGAACCTCCGTGGGTTCTGACCTTGCGCCAGTTGCTCCCTGGTCGATTGACATGACCTGGAGAGACGATTCAACCTGTGGAAGATTCTGGGCTTCGACCTCCTCCATCAGGACAGGATCGCTTGGAGAAGGCATTGGGATATGGGCATAATCCTCGAGATCGAAATCGTTCTCGGAATCATATGCTCCAGCCATGTTTCAGCGAACCTCAGGATTTCAATTAGGACGCCTTGAGAAAGGCCCCACGGTGGGCGCCAGCTGTCGACGATTCGGACTCGGAGTCCTCAGCCGAACTTATGCAAAATTTGTAATGGTGAGACCTTTCAAGATGACCCTCCGGGAAGGTAAGTAGAAAAATGGTGAATGGGAGCACAGAGAGATTTATACAGGTTCGGGCCCTCGATGGTGGGAGTAATAGCCCTACGTCCTGTTATGATTTCACTATAATTGATAAAAGGTTACAAAACGGTGGAAAAACCCCTTCACAAGCGAAAGGTTTTTCCTATATAAATGTACGGAGTAAAGCCAGGGAGGCTTGTAAGAACTATCTAATTTGGGCCGTAGACTTGGCTGTTTTTAGTGGTTGAGATGCGTTGTGTTTCACTTGTATCAGGAGTCTTGTTCTTCCAAATGGATCGGGTCTCCCCTGTTTGATGTATTTTGCCACCCTTTTATACTGGACGAAAGGATGCCATGTCGTAACTTCATCAAACAGTTGTTTGGATGGTTGGATGCGGTTTATTAAACCGCTATTAACTTCCAAGTAGATTGAGCACGTGTTATTCGTGAAATAACTGCTTGTATTAACCTCCTAGCGGTTAGTTTTCTACGTGGAGGAATCTTCGGGATACTTGGAATATTCTTACCATAGGGATAACCGGTCAGATAAATTCCAAATACCTTGGTCGAGAACATTCTGACCGCGGGTTGTTGGCTGACCGAGCGACATCTTCGACCTTCTGTTCGCGCATAACATACTAACTTCTGACCGCGCAAAGCCTGTGGTTTGATCGCACAAGGCTTGCGACCTGATCGCGCAAAGCCTGCGACCTTAGGCAGATGCTTCCAAAAATGACTTGAGTTCACACCGCCGGGCACGTGTTTGACTCGAATCTGTCTTGAGCCAACAGCGCATTTATTTGAACTGACTCGGGTGTCAATCCTCGTCAGGAGTTGCAACAATTTGGTGAGTTTAGACCTAGTCAAGAAGCTTGGCTTGACCACACGTGCACATCCCCATCCATACCATGTTCAGTGGTTCAACAACAGCGGTAAAGTAAAGGTAACACAAACTATAAGACTACAATTTTTCATTGGATCATACCATGATGTTGCTGATTTTGATGTAGTACCTATGCAAGCATGTTCACTTTTATTATGCCGACCATGGGAATATGATACTGATGCAGCTCATCATGGTAGAAGTAACAAATATACTTTTGTGCACAAAGGAAAGAAAATTACTTTACTTCCTATGACACCTTCTGAAATTGTGTACTTTCATAGAGACAGAACTGAAAATGAGAAAAAGGAGAATGCTTTGAAATCTGAAAGTAAACAAATAGCAAAACATGTTGCACCATCTAGCTCTAACGCCGCTGAAATTAAGTTGGAGAGTGGAGTCTCCCTGCAACCAAATCTGACCTTGCTGAAATTGAAGAGAATGATGTGATGTGCTATGCTTTGATATGCAAAGATGCTTTTTTTTCACTTGATGATATATCTAGCACTTTGCCCCCTCCTATCACGAACCTTTTGCAGGAGTATGAGGACGTTTTTCCCGCTGACCCCCGGGGCTGCCACCAATTAGAGGTATTGAGCACCAAATCGACTTAATTTTGGGAGCATCATTACCAAACCGTGCTGCGTATAGGTCAAATCCAAAGGAGACAAAGGAAATTCAGCGACAAGTCCAAGAGCTTTTGGACCACGGGTATGTACGAGAAAGCCTTAATCCTTGCACTGTTCCTGTGCTTTTGGCTCCAAAGAAAGATAGTAGTTGGCGTATGTGTGTAGACTGTAGAGCCATTAACAATATTACAATAAGGTATCATCATCCTATTCCTAGGTTAGACGACATGCTTGGTTCTATTGTTTTCACAAAGGTTGACTTGCGTAGTGGATACCACTAACTAAGAATGAAATTGAGAGATGAATGGAAAACTGCATTTAAAACTAAGTTCAGGCTTTATGAGTGGTTAGTAATGCCTTTTGGTTTAACTAATGCTCTGAGCACTTTCATGCGTTTGATGAACGAGCTTTTATGTGCTTTCATTGGAAAATTTGTGGTGGTTTACTTTGATGATATCTTGATCTATAGCAAGTCTTTGGATGCACATGTTGAGTATTTGCGTGCTGTTTTTAACGCTTTTAGAGATGCACGCTTGTTTGGTAATCTTGAGAAGTGCACCTTTTGCACGGATCGAGTTTTTCTTTTCTTGGATATGTTGTTACTCCACAGGGAATCGAGGTGTATGAAACAAAAATTGAAGCTATCAAGAGCTGGCCGGCCCCTGAGACGGTCACCCAGGTGTGTAGTTTTCATGATCTTGCAGGTTTCTATCGATGCTTTGTGAAAGATTTCAGCACCATTGCCGCCCTGCTAAATGAGTTGACAAAGAAGGGCTTTCCTTTCCGATGGGGGCCAACACAAGAACAAACTTTCAATACGCTTAAGGAGAAGCTTACACATGCCCCTCTACTCCAACTTCCAGATTTTGGTAAGACTTTTGAAATAGAATGTGATGCTAGCGGAATTGGAATACGAGGAGTGCTGCTGCAAGATGGAAAAACTGAGGTTGTCAACCGCACATTGTCCACCATGTTGCGGGCTGTTCTAAAGAAGAATTTGAAGATGTGGGAAGAGTGTTTACCACACATTGAGTTTGCTTATAACAGATCGGTACACTCCACCACCAAGGTAAGTCCTTTTCAGGTAGTGTATGGCTTTAACCCTCGTGCTCCAATTGATCTTTTGCCTTTGCCTACATTTGAGAGAATGAATTTTGATGCTAAAAAGCGCGCTGAATTTGTACTCAAACTGCATGAAACAACTAAAAAAAACATAGAGCGAATGAATGAAAAGTATAGGATTGCGGGCAGTCAAGGTTGGAAAGAAGTAAAACTTGAACCGGGTCTTTTAGTTTGGTTACACTTGAGAAAAGATAGGTTTCCACAACTACGAAAGTCTAAACTAATGCCTCGAGCTGATGGTCCTTTTAAAATACTTGAGAAGATTAATGATAATGCATATAAGATTGAGTTGCCTCTAGATTTTGGGATTAGTCCCACATTTAACATTTCAGATTTGTAGCTGTACCTGGGAGAGGAAGACGAGCTTAAGCCGAGGACGGCTCCACTTGAAGAGGGGGAGGATGATGAGGACATCACTTCTTCGGATACACGCACCAACCATAATCCTCCGCTTGTTACATATGGACCAATAACGCGTGGCCGAGCCCGATTGTTGCATTGCCAGGTGAACTCATTCCTAAGTTATATATATGGTTTTGAGAATGGTTTACTGCCTAATGGTGATAATATTGTACTTAGGAGCCATGTAGAGGACCAGCAAGGAGGCGAGGACAAGCAAGGAGCCAAAGTCGAGTTGGAGTCTAAGACGGATTCGAGTTGGAGTCCGGTTCAGCCATCCAAGAGCAGCCTGCTTTCAAACGACCATGACTCCCTCATACGAAGTCTGATTGGGACGTTCTTATAGTCCACATAGAAGCCCACAACGTGATCTTTCCAATGGATCTACCCTCACGTCCAAATTCCTTCTGGATTGCCAAAAATTAACAAAACAAGTTTTGACTAGATTCTGATTCGGCCAAGTCGATGCTGCGACATCTTGTTTCGGGCCTTCAGCCCATGTATTCCCTAGTAGGGCGTGAGAAATCCTAGCCACGCCGCCTCTTCATATACTCAGTAGTCATCACTATTTAGATTTGGGATTTTGCTTAGATTATTCTGCCATTGCAGTTGCGCCAAACTCGTTTTGTGAATCCCCAACTAGTGAGCTTAATACAATTCGCAATTCAGTTGCTTCTTCTTCGTTCTTGCTTGTGTTCTCGATTTGCACCAGGAACAAGCCTTCGTGGCAAGGTCAATCCGTGCGTGCGCATGGTTGATAACCAAAGGAGCCGTGGTGTAGCGGTTGTAGGTTTTGGATCGGTTCTAGATCGAAAGTTGGATCGTCAACGTCGAGTTCTCCACAATCGACTTACCATACCTGTCGGAAGATCGGGCACCATTTCCCATCACCTAGGGTGTCATCGGGTGGCGTTGCCCGGGATGAGGGGGAGGCCTGTCCCTGGGGCTTCCGCTCACCGGGACCGTGGCCACCGGGTGGTGGCGCCCGGGACGAGGGAGACACGTGCCCCAAGGGCTCTGCTCACTGGGACCGTCGTCACTTGGTGGCGGCGCCTGGGGCGAGGGGGATGCCTTTCCCCGGGGCTCCACTCACTGGGACCGTGGTCACCAGGTGGCGGCGCCCGAGAGGAGGGCGACACCTGCACCCAGGGCTCCGCTCACCAAGACCGTCGTCACCAGGTGGCAGCGCCCGGGGCGAGGGGGAGGCCTTCCCCCAGGGCTTCGCTCATCAGGACCGTGGTCACCGGGTGGCGGCACCCGGGGCGAGGGAGACATTTAGGCCAGAGATTTCCCCCAACAGTATAAGATAGGTTGAACTATCTATCTATTTAGACATATTTGGATTCTAAGTTGTATGGAAGAATTTAGCTAATTCTGGGGTTGAAGGAATTGAATGGAAATTAGGAAAAATAGGACGCACTAATTTGTAAATGTTTAAAATAAAGTTTAATAACATAGCTTTTGGATAAAATGAAGTTAAGGCAAGGTGTTAGTTATGGACTGTAGTATATTGAGGTTCCCAAAATGAGTAAATTAATTAGATATTAGTTTTGTGATTACAGATTAGGGTTTTTGAATCCCATT
The DNA here is from genome assembly GCA_019359835.1 of Pharus latifolius. Classification (NCBI taxonomy): domain Eukaryota; kingdom Viridiplantae; phylum Streptophyta; class Magnoliopsida; order Poales; family Poaceae; genus Pharus; species Pharus latifolius. Next base: position 60,393,689 of record CM033322.1, read on the forward strand.
AAAACTAAAACATAAAAGAGGTATGTTTATATTTAAGGCTTAAGAATTATTCTTATTATTGATAAATGATCTTCTACGAGAAATTGAAAGATGGTGTTTTGTTAAAATTAATACATATACATACATACACATATATATGTACATATGCACTAATACATTAAAGAAATTATCTCTAAATCTTTCGGAAATTGCTTTAGATTTGGTTAAAATTTCTAGAGAGTATTCCTAAAGATAGTTTTAAGACCCAGATTAAAAAGAAATTTTTGGGGTCTGCTTTTGTGAAAAGAAATTTTTAGTTCCTATTTTTGGGGTTACATCTTTTATCTCATTTGGAAATTTATCAGCAAAGTCAATAACCCTAGCAATAGGTAGAATCTGATCAAAACAAAAATTGTAACCCAGAAACTAAATATCAGTTTGGAAAATCTTCATGTTTTTGGCAAAAACAACAAGACCATTATGCACAATAGTTTTATGGAAAATATTTAAATGTTTCGAGTACTGATCAATATTTTGAGAAAATATCAGTACATCATCTATGTATACAATGATAAAAGAGGTATAAGGCCAGAAAATTTCATTCATTATTTTATGAAATTCAGAAGGTGTATTTTTAAGATCGAAAGGCATGGCATTCCACTCATATCTATCCTCTTCTTTTATTTGAACTTGCCAAAAACTTGATTTCATATCAAATTTTAAACAAATCTTAGCTACTTGAATCCTTCTAATCAGCTCTTGTTTATTAGGAATTTGGTATCTAATCCATTAAAGAACTTTGTTCAGAGGTCTATAATTAATTACTAATCTAGGCACACTCCTTTCCTTTTCTGCAACATTTTCAACATAGAAAGCAGCACAACTCCATGGAGAAGAGCTTCTTCTAATCAAATATTTTTTGCAAAAGACTTTCAATTTTTTTTTGTAGATGTCAAGAAGCCTTTTGTTCATTTTCATGGGCCTTGCTTTAGTGGGAATAATTTCTTCGTTGAAACTAGGAAGATAAGGCAAGCCCACAACATGTTTTTTCCTATGCCAAAAAGCAGAAGGGAGGTCAAAAAAAATCTCCTTAATAAACTTTTCTTCCAAGATTTTTCTACTTTCTTTGGAAATTGACATCATCAAGAGTTTTATCTATTCTAATATTTTGAAGTTTTGAAGAGATTTGCTGAACAAAGTGCTTCTTGTTAGAAATAACATCTCGAACCTGGTTTAAAAGAGTTTCTTGAGGTTTTGAGCAAAATTTAATAATAACGTTCTTACCTTTGACCTTGAATTGGATGCCATAAGTAGTCACCAAGAAAGTCCTAATAAAAGAAAGAAATGGTGTTCCCAGGATAAGTACTTGTTTAAGGTTTTTTACTAAAAGAAAAGAGGTCTTGATGCAGACTCTAGAAATGCAAACATGAATTTTAGGGATTTTGTAATTCACCTTTAGGGGGTTACCATCAGCTGCATTAATTTTATGTGTAAATTTTTTAAAATATTTGAGAGGGACTATGCCTTCTCTAATAAGATGGAGTTGATCTTCTGGTTTAGTCCAGCCTTTTCCTTCTCTTGATGTTCTAGAAAAGCTTCTAGCATGCGCTCGATGTTGGATTGTTTAGGTTGATTTTGTCGTTGATGTGGTGGCCGATACGGTTGTGGTTGTTGTGCCTTAATGAAGGCTGCGGCACTTGGTATTACGGTTGTGTCGATCCTTGCCATGGTTGCTTTCCCTCAAAACACTGAGCTTGTTGTATAGGTTTGTTAAATTGGCATTTATGGCCATGGTGACCTTGCATGCATGCCACATAGTTTACAAATAGGTGCAATGGCATTAACAGAAGATGTATATGTAGCAGGTTGTTCAATAATTTTCATTTTGTCAGATAAAAAGGAAACTTGCTCAGCTAATCGAGCCATCACACTTACCTCAAAACTGTTGGTTTTACCAGATGTAGTGTGTCCGTTCTGTCATACCTTCAATTAGATCATGCACTTTGTCAACGCTTTTGTTCATGAGTGCACCATTAGCTCAGCGTCAACAGCCATCCATGCTAAGTAATTCAAACCGTTATAAAATGTTTGAATTACAAGCCACATCTCTAGGCCGTGATGTGGGCACAACCTTTCGGTAGAAAAAGAGTTGTTGGGTTTGTAGAGTAGGATATCCTTTGATTAGGAAAACGTGAAGGGACTCTGCTCTAGTTCTCTAGCACTTGTACCTTCATTATGGATTAACAGTCAAAAGCTCCTTGTACCGCTCCCATGATTCATATTCTCGTACCTACTGAGTAAAACAAGAAATCTGGTTTCGAATATGTGCAGTTTTAGATGGAGAGAAAAATTTATTGAGAAAAATATGTGAGAGTTCATTCCATGTCACAATTGAGGCAGGCGATAGAGTGTACAACCATGCTCTTGCCTTGTCTCGAAGAGAGAAAGAAAAGAGATGTAGTAGTAGTGCATCCACGAAACTCCATTAATTTTAAAAATATCAAAATACTCAAGAAAAACATGAAGATGCAGGGAAGGATCTTCAATGGCAAGACCACTAAATTGATTTTGTTGAACCAAATTCAAGAGTGTATGTTTGATTTCAAAGTTATTTGCATTAATTATCGGCCTTAAAATACCTGACTGCAACCCTTCAAGAGTGAATGGGGTTGCATAATCCTTTAGTTTCTTTTATTCTCCCATCTTTGGAGGTTCTGCTTCCTCCGGTGTTTGATTTTCCAATCTGGCTCATTCTTGATCGTATCGGATTTGTTGGGCGGATCTGCTTGATTCGCCAAATAAAGGTTGAAGCACACACTTCTATCCTACAAGGTTAGTTGTGCATAAAAAAAAAGAAAAATAAAATCAAAGATTGAGAAGTAAGATTCATGTAGATTAGCAAAAATTAACCTTGAAGATGAATAACTGTTATTCCCCAACAACAGCGCCAAATACTTGACACGCTCGAGAGAGACGCGTTTAGCAATAATGGCAAGTGAACAGTTGAACATTGAGCACTTGAGGGTCAAATCCACAAGGAACAAGTGTATTCGTCTTTCAGATTAAGAAATTGTCAACTAAATCAAAGCGAGAATTGGGTTTTTGTGAGCTACAACTAAAGGTACAGCTAAAATCTATCAATCTAGGGTTTTGAAAGTAGAAAAATTTCAAGTGTTGAAAATCAAGGTTTTAGAAACAAGAAGCAACAAAATTAGGGTTTTAGAAAGCGAGGAAGAAAACCTAGGGTTTTGGGAATTCCATAACCATCGGATGTAATTCTAACCAAGGCTAGTGAATTGTAAATCAATTTCAATTGTTTTCCAAGATATATTAAGTTGCTGGTACCGTCGCTAGTACAACAGTCAGAGTATCGATTCCACGGTTAAATTTGGCAAGAGCCTCTCTCCTGTTTAAGAGTTCGAGGAAAGTACTCATGAACTGCGGTGACCTGACATACTACCCACGTGGTAGCACGTCCGGTCTTTGAACATTTTATGAATAAACCAGATTATCCGACAAATGTTCGCTCAGAGTAGCGAAATAGAAACATGGCTTAACATAACAAAGAGTTTAGTTACATATACAAACGTAAGTATATTTGATACAGCAAAAGGAGATAGTTTAGGTATGATCATGGTGGTCAGTCTTCATTGCCGGTGCTGAACTAGGTTGGATCGAACTCGCAGTTGTCCTCTCCTGGATAAACTTCTTCTTCTGCTGCACCGGTCAGCATTGCATCACCCAAGGAGTACTCAAAAATCTAACAACAAAATACAATAGCAAGGATGAGTGCCGAGGCACTCAGCAAGCAATTTGGATGTATAAATGCATCATTTAGACCTTAACTAGTCAAAGGAATATTATATTATATTAGCAAGGATGAGTTTTCTATCAAAAATTCATTTGTGATTGTAAAAGACTCCAAATATTAAGTAAATTATACTGAACACTTGTACCACATGGTGAGATGTCGTGTCTGCCACGACTGTGACATCACCTGTGAGGAGCCCAGCTCGGTGCAGCTGGTCCCTTAAACCACTTGACTTCCCAGGATGAGTCAATCACAGGGATACATTGAAGCAGCAAAATAATACAGTAGTCATAATTGTATGGCCATCAGGCCTTAGTACAAAACGAGGTACAGTGCCTTACAAGGCACAAGGGTCTAACAAAATAACACATCTAGTCGGCGGAAGCTAGGCCCAAAAGCAATCCACAGGAAACAGAGGTTGACAGCAGACAGCACCACATCAGGGCTCCGGAGGGAACTGCTCATCATCTCCCGGGTCCGCAGCATCTTCAGGGCATCCTCCAAGGTCGTAGAATGCTCCATCTGTTGAGGAGTTGTTGCAAGGGTGAGTACTTATGTACTCAGCAAGTCATAGGGGAGGTAGAGATATAGTTACAGTATAAATGACATGAGCCTATGCTATTGGGGAAAGAGTGAAGGGTTTTTCCCAAAATACATTTCTTTCTCAATTCTTACTCAACTTCTGATCATACCCATGGCAGTAAATAAATCATATTGATGGTGATACATATATCCCATATCCAAGGCGATATAACCTCATATCACATTATTTTTATTCAAGCCTTTCAATCTTATACTCATAGCAGTATTTCGTATACTTTAGGGCATAAATCCACATGCCTCTTAGTTATCACATGTTTACTAGATTATGGTATTACCACGACACGTCAACACATGACAGTCCACGGCAACGCCCCTTATCGTGACAACACATGCCACTTGGGTAATCTTGAACTAACAAATTTTAGTTTATAAAACAATACTTGTGTCACACCCCATGGGTTTAATCCACCGCGGCATACTCCTAAAACTCGGGAGCACGAAGTATTCGAATACATTTTTAAACTCTGCAGAGATGTACCTCTTTTTAAATCCACTTTTTCACTCGACTTCCAAGTCGGGCCAACTCCATGCGACTTATACGCATGTGACAAGGCCGAGATCACACAACGTTTTGCAGTCTAGTATTAACAGTATCCCTGCCCGGTAAATGGACAATACCGTCCCAAGTACCGTTGTGGGTCCTCCCCACTGCCTTACTTCCTAGCCTGGGTCCATGTTCCCGCAGGACACATAACCTCTTTTGATTACAGTCGCGCACGACTTAATCTGGCGTAGGGCGTCTTCCTTCTTTACACCTTATCCTCTCATAATTTTTCTGATCTCACATCACTCATGGACGAACTGCGTCCCACCAGTTTCCACGCGAGAAACCGGATCGACAAGCCATGCAGGGAACTGATAATACTAAGAAAGCTACTAGGTTGCGCCTGTCCCATACCAGGTAAGTGGTTGGTACGTTTTTCATGCCACTAGACGCATAACACAAGGTTCTAGTCCTTACATGCCAGTGACCAGATCATACCACAACCATGCACCTTCAGTGCCAGCACCTTCAGTGCAGCCAAGCACCTCCAGTGCTACCACCATTCCATACCAAAATACTGGTCACGGCTAGGGGTTCTATTTCATGAATATAAATGTATATGTTTAAACTTTTATTAGTTCGTGGCTTACTATCTTAACAAGTTCACATTCCTCAAGTATTCAATCTATCACTGCCATAATATCATTGATCTCAACACATGCAATATTAATGAGATATCTACTCATGGAATAGCATAGCAATTCATAAAATATGGGTTTCAACATGATCAAAGTATGACTTGCCTTCTGCGTCGTAAGTATCAGCAGTTGATGATGGTTCAGCGACAAGATATTCAACCCCGGACTCTTGCTCTAAACAAGATCAAACAAGCAAACAGGCATTACAATTCATTCTATTCTTATTAAATCACTACATGCAAAGATGCAAGGAGAAAATACTCTGGAAAAACAAGGTTTGGAAGCGATTAGAGTTAAACTGTGGGGATCAGGGTTAAAATTAGCTGTTAAGGTTTACAAGGTTCTAAAATATCAGGGTAATATCAAGGTGGTGACTGGTTCGCCCAGAAACAGCGAATGTCTTTAGGTTGGCATTCGGTTCAAGGCATCGACATAAGGTCGATGGGTGATAGAGGGCTCAACTCAAGTTGTGACAGTAGAGAAAAGTGTAGATCACAATGTTAGGAGTCTAAGGGACAAAGTTATTTTCAAGTTTCATGGCTGGAAGTGGGTGAAAAGGCTCAATGCCACTGGCTGACATAGGCTGACAGTGCTCTAGAATGGCATTGACATGGTTTGAGCAGTTTCCAGTGGCCAAAGTAGGTTTTGATTCAAGCATATGGTGCACAAGGTAGTGAGACAGCTATTTGACAAAGTAATTTCTGTTTTACGCGACCAGAGGTGGGTGAACAGGGCTAATGCCACTGGCTGACATAGCCTGGCATAGGGTTGACATGGCCAGAAATTAGGGTTAGCCTTATCTTTGACTCAGGGCTCCAAATGATGCACCACTTTGTCTGGTGGTTAGGCATTTGTAACAGGAACAAATGTCTCAACAGGACCTAGGGTAGGAGGTGGCCGGAAAGTGATGAAAACCGGCGAAGAACACGGTGGCCGAGCTGTTCTCAACAGTTTCTGGACCAAACTTTGGCATGGCGATACCTCTTCATCTGGGCCGATCCAGGTGTCGAGCTAGAAGGCAAAAATACTCGTGGGGTCGAGGCACATCTACTAGACAAGGTGGTTGGGGTTGAGACGGCCGGGAACAAAATCCGGCGGCCGGAGCTAGAGAAGAAGACACAAAAATTGGGCATTTCTGTTCTAGGGCAAACGAACTCGAATCCTTGCTTGAGGAGGGTCTCTGGGGCATACAAGAGCTATGTGCGAAGCTAGATTGTCTGAAGAAACACCAGAGAAGCTTAACAGCGAGCTCCAGCTTACATGCAAGGTGCAAAGTTGGGATTTTTCATATTTTAGCGAAATTGGTGATTCTGGTTGCTTAGATGTGTTCTAAACAGTCCACTGATCATGTTTGATTACAGGCTCGAGAGCTAATTTGACTTAGTTAAGGATTAATTGCTCGCCGGAGTTGTCGGGGAAAAACAGCAATTCCCGGCGATGAGGTGCGATAGAACTCAATTGGCTGCTACTACACGGATAAGTGGTTGAGAGTAACTCACTGGTAGCTTCAATTTGGGGTTCGGTGCAGTGGATTGGCCTGGCACCGTGAGCCTGTTCCCGAGCTCGCCGAAGAAGACGAAGACGACGGCGTGGTTAGGGATTTTGGGTGGATCTGGTGTGAGTGTGTTTGAGCTGAGCTGGTGTGGCTTTTATAGGCACAGCAAGGGGCTTGCAACGGCTGGAATTGCCTGGAGAATTGAAGCTCGAATCGATGGCGAATTGACCGGCCGGGCGGGACAGCAGCGAAGCGACGCGCTCCAGCGGCCGTGCCGGCTTTTGCAGCCTGGCGCACAGTCCTGGTTGATGCAACGGCGAGTTGATGTTTCCCCCAGGCATGTTTGCGACGTGGCGCAACTGCGCTGCCGTTGTCGGGCGCGCGCGCGGGAGAACGAAGGCGCTGCTGGCGGGCGAGGTGCTTCCACGGTGGCGAACACGATGCGCACACGCGGCAGGGAAACAGTGGCGGAGGTGGCGATGCTGGAGATCGCCGGCGACGAAACCACAGCAGTGGCAACGGCGACGACCAACTCCGGCGCTCGTGGTCGTTTGAACGGCCTGGTCGTGCACAGTAGCCTGGTCGAACCAGGGACTGATTTGCGATGATTTTTGGTTTGGCTTTGGACTAAACTGCAAATCTGGTCTTTGAGAGGTTTAATTTGAGATTTGATTTCATGGCTGAGTATAATATTTCTATTAATACCCATTTAGCTCAAATTTGGAGAAAGTTTGATAGGATTTGAGGGATTTCACCTATTTTCGAAAATAGGGTAAAATTAGGGTAAACTAAATCTGGATTTTGTCGATCTCGAATTCTGGTGATTGGAGAGAGATTTTGAAGTCTGATCAAACAGGAGATCTGTATCAAATAGCATTTGGGAGGTGTTCCCTGAAGAAATTCTGGGGTTGGAATTGATTCGTGGATTTTAGCCTTTTCAGGCTTCGAAGTAAACAGAAAAGGACTTATTCGCAGTAAAATTTGGACTAAACTGCGAAAAGTGTTTAGATGAATTAATCTGGCTCCCAACTTTTCGAAGTGAGTTGAGGATGAACCTAGGAACATATTCTAGGGGTTACTTGAGTCTGGATAAGGTTAAATCAAGATAACTTAATCATCTGGAAACTGGGGTACTTAGGGTAAATCTGAATTTTTCCTGTTTTCAAAAACAGAGAAAGGCTTAGGTACTGGGAGTTAGGGTCAGAATTTGATCTGGCTCCTGAAGACTTTTATCTTCAGGGTAACTGGTAGGTTAAATCTGGATGGTCAGATCTTGATCTGGATCTAGAGAATAGATTTGGAGATTTTTAGGGTTTGGGAGAGATTAGAGTTCAGCTGATCTGGCTACTACTACAGAGGTACATGCATGCAGGGTTTTTATGCAAAACTTTTCACCCCCAAAACCAGGGTGTTACATGAGACCACCTTTAGGCCTCGTTTCCTGCCGTGACACAACTTCCAACCTAGAAGTAAGGAGTGAATATCCACAATTTATTCTGTAGAGGGGTATTACTTTGCCCACAGAAACTCTTGATTTCCTTGTCAGTGTTTGTTGGATCAGGATGTCGACTAGAGGGGGAGGGGGTGAATAGGAGACTTTTAAAATTCGTTTTTGCAAAAGAAAATTCAAATTAAGGTAAAGCAAGTGATAGTAAAAGATAAGAGTTTGAAACCGATATATCCCGAGGTATCGGAGACACGCCCAGTCTCCACTAGTCCTCGTTGAAGCACTCAGTCCTTGAGTATAGCTTCAGTATCCACACAGGACACTATCTACTAAGGTTGCTCCTTGTCCCCTCTGGAAAGGCGAGCACCAAGCCTTTTACAAGGAATCGCGTCTCTCCGACAATCTCCGATTTGGAGAGATCAGCGATTTCTGCCTCCGAACCGTCTAGGTGAGGGCGCTCACCAAGAGTAATAAGAAGCAAGGTCTACTCTAGACCTTCAATGCACACCGAGAAAAATATCTAGAAATGGGAATGCAAGAACAATATGCTCGATGTGGCTAATACTCTCACGACTCGATCAGAAGATCAAGTTTTAAGTAAAACGAAGAAGCACTAGTGAGAAAGTATGAAAGGCTGTGTTGCTGTGTTTTCTTGTGTTAAAACAGCAGCTCAACACCTCTATTTATAGCCTTCGTGGTCAAAAGAGCCGTTTGAGCTCGAGCTGAAAAATAGTAACTAAGACTGACAGTCAGTCTCACAAACTGACAGTCAGTCTAGTGTATCACCAGAAAGAGTAAAAATAGGTCACAACAGCTCGAACGTTGTGGACTAAAACGGTAAAAAGAAACAGTCCAAACTGACAGTCAGTTACAAAGACTGACAGTCAGTGTCCACAAAATCAATAGTGAAAAGCAACGGCTAAAACCTTTATAACCGTTGAAGCAGATAACAGCAAAAATTTACTGACCAAACTGACAGTCAGTGTGTAAAACTAACAGTCAGTCTCAGTTTCAGTAACACAGAGAAAAACAGAATAAAAACCAATTCAAAAACTCTCTGTGGTCGAAACCCACACTGACAGTCAGTATACTCATACTGACAGTCAGTTTAGTACAAAAAATCTGAGACAGAAAAACATGCTCTCTGGAGATTTGTCAGTTTGCACTAACTGACATTCATACTGACAGTCAGTTACCAACACTGACAGTCAGTCTAGTACAACAAAAATCAGCTCATTAAAAACATACTCTCTGGAGATTAGTCAGTTTATCAAACTGACATTCATACTGACAGTCAGTTACAAAGACTGACAGTCAGTCTGGATAAAAACAGAGAAAACTCAAAATCCAGAGATCTGATTCAAATGATTTCAGTTTTGTTTTGAAGATATTTTCGAGAAGAACATTTTTGACAACAGTAACAAAAATTAGATCTTTTCAGATCTTTCTCAAGAAGTAAAAACCTCAACTGTTGACAAAATTCAATATATCAAAACAAATTGTCGAAAAACCACAGATAATGATATGCATGCATTGACCTAGATTTTTCTCGGTATAATTGGAGATGTAGAGAGAACTTGCGTCCCCTCTTTATAGTACGGTTTAAACTAAGAATAAAATCCTTAAACCGATCGATCTTCATGCACCCTGAGATCGGTAAACCTAGAACTACAACATACCTCGATGCATCAGTTTAGTCCAGCAAAAACAATGTCTTTTTGCGTCTTCCTATGCTTTTGAACAACTTAAATTGAACTTCAACATTTTGATCACCAGCCCTCGCTTTTTGTGCGGTTGTCTGAAATCTGTAACACTAACTCAAACACATAGTTAGTCCAAAAATACTTATTATCATCAACCATCAAAACACATCAGAGTTAGGCATGAAAGGCCTAGATGCAACAATCTCCCCCTTTTTGATGATTGATGACAACAAGTTAATAAACTAATACCAACTAATACTCCCCCTGAAAGTGTGCACATCCCTCAAGATGTATCTGAGCATATCATAGCATAAGAGAGAGAATTACAAATTATGTCAGAGCACATTGATATCTCATACAAATGTAAGAACAAATCTCATCTCATCGCATCATCGCATCAAAAAAAATTTCATAGAAAAGAAACATATCATAATCATATCACAAAATAACATCATCAACATATCATATCATCCATCTAAACAAAATATCATAACTTCATCCATCTCTCCCCCTTTGGCATCAAGCACAAAAAGGAAGGCCTAACATGAGAAACTAAACCTAATCTACTCCTGGTCATCTGAGTCTCCTAGAATCTCAGTGCCTCCGGAAGCTGTAGGAGACGCGGAAGGTACGACGGCGGGAGATGCAGGTCCTGCTGGAACTGGAGCTGTGCCGGCAGATGATGCTGGTGAAGAAACTGCAGGCCGTGCCCTCTTGCGAGGAGCAAGGGAAGCAGATGCCATCGCAGCATCAGGAGCTGGAAGTCGCTGCAGTATCTGCTGAAGGATCTCCTGCTGAGCGGCCAAGGTACTCTGGATCACCTGCTGTGTCTGAATGACCTGGTCAAGAGACACCTGCAGAGATGCAAGAGAGGAAGCTGTGCGGGAGCTGCTAGAAGGGGCAGGAGCAGAGGCAGAAGCTGGAGCTGCAGTCGCGTCCTCAGAATCCTCATCATCATCAGAGGCTGAGGAGGGAGCACTAGGAGCTGGAGGATGAGTGCCCAGACGACGATCAGCCTGGCCAGGGGGATAGAAGGCCAAAAGCTGATGAGGGCGAGGAAGAGCGGTGTCTACTGCTCAAATGTGGAGCAGTAGTGCCATGATGTATGGGGCATACACCAGGCGACGACGAGGAGAGAGAAGAACGTGCTGAAGCTCACTAATGATGAGATCAGCGATGTCGAAGGGCTCCTCTCGAAAGATCGAGATGAGAACATGGAGAGTGATGTAGGTGACCCTGGCGCGGTCACCTGTGATCGGAAGAAGAGTGAGGCGAAGAATCTTCAGCGCCAGGTCAACATCGCGGTGCATGCCGGCAATGTGATGAACCTGGAAGGCGCCGGAGTAGAGCATAGCGACCTCACGATGCTCAAGGTCAGGTAAAGTGTGGAGCTGGTGCCCTGAAGCAGGACGAACCAGTCCTAAAGCGGCCTCAAGCTGCTCCTTTGTGACCGTGTATACCTGGAGGCCGGTCATAAAGGTCAGTGAGTCACGCTGAGGAGAAATGTGGAGGGTGGCATAGAACTGCCTAATGGGCTCCTCTGCCCAGGTCAAAGAAGAATCAGAGACCAAGTCTCGGATCCCTACAGAGGCAAAAGCATCAGAAAGAGAAGCGATGCCAGTGCGAGAAACTATCGTCTGCCAAGAGACAGAACGATGAACAAAGAAGGGCATGTGAGAGTAGATGCTCTCAAACATGTCAAACTGAGTGATGGTGTAGAAGGTGGTACGTGGCGAGGCATCCGTGCTAGAAGGACGAGGAGATAGATAGGGGTTCGGCTGACGAAGAGTCCAAAGCCGACTAGTGTTCCACCGCGAATAGTTCACGGGGACACGCTCTGGAGAGGGGGAACGCCGAGCCCCAGAGGACTGGCCCGAAGACCTGCTGCTGGACGCAACGGTCTTGCGTCGAGCAACGCGGCGATGAGGCTGATCAGACATAGTGGATAGCTAAAGGAATGCAAGGATGAACAAGGGTGGAGAAAACAAAAGTCTCTGTTTTCAGGGTTCAGATTGACAGTCAGTCTTATGAACTGACAGTCAGTTCGAACCTGATGCTGACAGTCAGTATGAGAGACTGATTGTCAGTTCCAACCTAGAACCGGCGAACTGAGAAATGACGAGGTTTTTTGTGGGGATTTGAGAGAGAATTATGAAGATAGAGTGCTATAGCAGATCAAGGACATAAAAAATAAAAGCAATTTCGGATTAGTAGAAAGAAAAGAAGGAATTAAAGAGAGAAAGAAAGAAAAACAAAGAAGAGGAAGAAGAAGAAGGAGGAGAGAGTGAGCTCACGGTGGGAGAAGGACGACGAGACGACGGCGATGAAGAGGAGCAACGGCGACGGTCAACGGCGATGAGGAGGAGCAACGGCGACGGCGACGGTGATGGAAAAAGAAAACGGCGGCCGAAGAAGATAAAAAGAAAAGCTCGGTTTAGGTTTTTAAGGACTCAAACTGACAGTCAGTGTGGTACACTGAATGTCAGTTCAATAAAATCAAGTGCTGAGACTGACAGTCAGTGTTGAATACTGACAGTCAGTGTGAGACTTCAAAACGACCAGAACCCTACGACCAAGAAACAACACTATACTGACTGTCAGTTATAAAAACTGACTGTCAGTTATGACTTCGACCAGGAGAGACCTCTAAGGGAGAAAATATATATATATATATATTATACGTCATTAATCAAGATAAGCAATCAATAGTATGAAGAAGTTAATAAAAATATCACTTTATCAACTAGCATTTGAAACATCTATAATATTTAGTTCACCTCTAAGAAAGCAAAACCTGGATTCATCTAGTGGTTTGGTGAAGATATCTGCTAGTTGAAGATCAGTTCTTACATGACTAAGATCAATATCTCCTTTTGCCACATGATCTCTTATGAAATGGTGCCATATTTCAATATGCTTAGTTCTAGAATGTTGAACAGGATTATTAGCAATTTTAATGGCACTTTCATTATCACACAGAAGTGGCACTTTATCAAATTTAATTCCATAATCCAAAAATGTCTGTTTCATCCATAATAATTGAGCACAACAACTACCTGCAGACACGTATTCAGCTTCAGCTGTTGAGAGAGCAACTGAGTTTTGCTTCCTAGATGACCATGATACTAATGATCTCCCCAACAGCTGACAGCTACCAGATGTGCTCTTTCGATCAATCTTACACCCAGCATAATCAGAATCAGAATACCCAATTAATTCAAAATTTGCATCTTTAGGGTACCAAAGGCCTAAACTGGGATAACATTTTAAATACTTAAGGATTCTTTTAAGAGCAGTTAAATGACATTCCTTAGGATCTGACTGAAATCTAGCACATAAACACACACTAAACATGATATCAGGCCTAGATGCTGTAAGATATAAAAGACTACCAATCATAGACCTATAGAGTTTAGAATCTACTGATTTTGAATTTCTGTCCATGTCGAGGTGTCCATTTGTAGCCATGGGGGTCTTGATAGCCTTAGCTTCTTCCATCCCAAAGCGCTTGAGCAGGTCCTTCACGTACTTTGTTTGACTCACGAACGTACCGTTCTTGAGTTGCTTGATTTGAAGTCCAAGGAAGAAGCTCAGCTCACCAATCATGGACATCTCGAACTCCCTAGACATCATATCTCCAAATTCTTGACAAAAATATTCATTAGTAGATCCAAAAATTATGTCATCCACATAAATTTGGCAAATAAATAAATCATTATCTATTTTCTTGGTGAACAGAGTTGTGTCAACCTTCCCAGTTTTAAAACCTTTAGAAAGAAGAAAATCTCTAAGGCGTTCATACCAAGCTCGAGGAGCTTGTTTGAGGCCATACAAAGCTTTCGTTAGTCTAAAAACATGGTTTGGAAATTTTAGATCTTCAAACCCGGGAGGTTGCTCTACAAATACAAGTTCGGAAATTTCACCATTTAGAAAAGCACTTTTAACATCCATTTGAAAAAGTTTAATGTTAAAATGAGAAGCATAAGCAAGAAGAATTCTAATTGCTTCAAGTCTCGCCACAGGAGCAAAAGTTTCACTAAAATCTAAACCTTCGACTTGAGTGAAACCTTGAGCAACAAGACGAGCCTTGTTTCTAATTACTAGTCCATTTTCATCTTGCTTATTTCTGAAAACCCATTTTGTTCCAATGACATTATGATCCTTAGGTCTTTCTACTAAGTTCCAGACTTTATTTCTAGTAAAATTATTTAGTTCATCATGCATAGCATTTACCCAGTCAGGATCATCTAGAGCTTCACTAACACATGTTGGTTCTAAAGAAGAAACAAATGAATGATGTTCACAAAAAGAAGCAATACGAGATCGAGTTAGAACACCCTTACTAATATCACCCAGAACTTGGTTCAAAGGGTGATCCTTGATAATTGTTCTATGCTGGCTTGGCGCTTCTTCTCGTGCTGCTTCTTCTGCAGCAGACTCAACATGCACAGGAGGTTCAGGTTGTTCAATGTTGTCTTCACTTCCATCATTATCTTCATCAACTTCCTCAGCTTCTTCAATGGTAAGTTCTCTCAAAGGTTCTTGAATTTCACCTGAAGTGTCATGAACAGCTTGCTCTTCTTGCGAGTTATTAGATTCATCAAACTCAATATCGCAAGATTCCTCAATACAACCTGACGTTTTGTTAAAAACACGATAGGCTTTGCTAGTGGTAGAATAACCAACTAGAAAACCCTCATCAACTTTTCTTTGAAATTTTCCACCAAAGTTTCTTTTTCTTAAGATGTAACATTTACAACCAAAAACACGAAAATATGAAATATTTGGTTTTCTTCCAAAAAGAAGTTCATAAGGTGTCAAGTTCAAAAGAGGATGCAAATAGAGTCGATTAATAGAATAGCAAACTGTGTGAACTGCTTCTGCCCAGAAGCGAATAGGTGTATTATACTCACATAACATGGTTCTTGCCATCTCTATTAATATTCGATTTTTCCTTTCAACAACTCCATTTTGCTGTGGAGTGTAGGATGTGGAAAATTCATGTTTGATTCCAAGAGAGTCACAAAAATCAAATAAAGTTGAATTAACGAACTCTCCACCATGATCACTACGGATTTTCTTGATGGATAATTCGAATTCATTAGAAACACGTTTTGCAAAACTTTTGAAAACATCGGGGGTTTCAGATTTTTGAAAAATAAAGAAAACCCAAGTAAAACGAGTGAAATCATCAACAATAACAAAGCAATAACTATTTCCCCCAATACTTTGGAACTCTGAAGGTCCAAATAAATCCAAATGCAGAAGTTCGAAAGGTTTGCTTGTAGAAAGTATTCGCTTAGTTGGATGTGTGGTAGCTATTTGCTTGCCTGCTTGACAAGCGCTACAAGGTTTATCCTTTTCAAAGACCACATCCTTTAAGCCAATAACCAAATCACGTTTGAAAAGCTTTTTAAGTTGATGCATTCCAACATGAGCAAGTCTCCGATGCCATAACCATCCTTTAGATGTTTGTGAGACTAGACATGTTGCAAGAGATGCATCTTTTGAAGAGAAATCAACTAGATATAAATTTTCATGACGAAAACCTTTAAAGATCAAAGAATTGTCTTTTAAATTTTCAACCAAAACTTCATTTGGATAAAAGATACAGCGGAAACCAAGATCACAAATTTGTGCAACTGAAAGCAAATTAAAATTCAAAGATTCAACCAAAAGAACATTTGAAATTGTTAAATCATTTGAAATGGCAACTTTACCCAAACCTGTCACGCTTCCTTGACGATTATTTCCAAAGGTGATCTTTTGATGTTCGTCGGAATTGTCTTTGATTGTGGTGAACAGTTTGGCATTTCCGGTCATGTGCTCGGAGCATCCGCTATCAACCACCCAATGACGTCCACCATTTTTGTAGTTTACCTGCAAAAGAATTTAAGTTGATTTTGGTACCCAAACACTTCTGGGTCCTTTAATATTAGCGATCAAAGTTTTGGGCACCCAAATAGATTTTTTTCTTTTGTTCATCATTGGTGCACCAACATACTTTGCAATAGCATAACCTTTCTTTGACCGTTTTAGCATGTAACAAGCATCAAAATATGCAGATGTCATAAGAGGGCATGAATCATGTGAATGACCTACTTCATGGCATTTATGACAAAACAGGTTACATGCTTTTGTAAAAACAGTTCTAATTTTTATCTTTTTATCTTTATTAGGAAAATATCCTAGACCTTCATTTCTAAAGGTGCATCTTTGACTACCTAAAATTAAATCAAGAGATATTTTACCTTTATAGCTATTTTCTAACCCTTTTTCTAATTTTTTAACTTGAGATTTAAGTTTAATATTTTCACAGAGAATGGATTCATTTGAAGCGCATGGTATATCTAGTTGAAAATTATCAATATCATCACAAGAAGTACCAATGCTAGTTTTACAAGACAAATTTGAGACATCTTTCATAAGAGCATTTTCATAAGATTCCTTTAATTCAGAGTGTTGATCAGAAAGAGTTAAAAATTCTTCCTTAAGGATCTTATATTTTCTTTTAGTTTTGCCGTAGGCCTCATTGATTTCATTTAGCATTTCAACTAGATCATCATAGGAGGGATCAAAAGAAGTTACCTTTTCATTCCTTTTTGCCATAAGGCAAACTGGAGAGCTTGATGAATTTTTGAGGGCGATTCCGGCTAATTTCTTTGTACATCTCTCATCATCAGAGTCGGAGTCGGAATTCTCACCTCCAGACATCCATTCGCCAAAGCATGCCTTTTTAGGAGTGTTAAACTTCTTCTTGAAGTTCTTCTTCTTTTTATCCGTAGATTTGTTCTTGTTCGGACATCTTGATGCTATATGTCCTTTTTCATGACATTCATAGCATATCACATCTTTGAAGTTTGTTGGTCTTGAACCTTTTGGACGAGTGTCGATGCTTACTCCCTTCTTGTGTAACCTGCGAAGAAGACGTTGAGTATTTCTTACCAAGAGAGCCAAGTCTTCATCGGAGGAACCTTCACTTGTGCCGTCCTTGGAATTTGCTTTGAAAGCCTCCGTCTTTTTCTTTGTATCAGAGGTTTCGTTCAGTTCCTTCTTCTCCTTTTTGTGCATTTCATGGGTAATCAAATTTCCATAGAGATCAGTAGGTGAAGTTGTAGAAAGATCGGAGTTTGTCAAAACTGTTACAAGAGTGTCAAAGCTTTCTGGGAGAGCTCGAAGCATTTTTCTGACAATTTCTAGATCAGTAAAGATAACACCAAGACCTTTAAGTTCATTTACAATATTATTCAATCTAGTAAACATGGAATCAACAGTTTCAGAAGAAGACATTTTGAAAGTTTCATACTTTTGTCTAACCATTAAAAGTTTAGCCTCTTTTACTTTAGTAGTTCCTTCATATATTTCTTCTAAAGTTTTCCAAACTTTGTGAGCAGTATTCAAGTTGCTTATACGATTAAATTCATTTAGAGATAAACCAGTAAATAAAGCATTTAAAGCACGAGCATTCAGATGTTGTTTTCTCTTATCATCTTCAGTATAGCTTTCCGGATCATCCGGAGGAGAAAAACCAACTTTAACAATCAACCAGACATCCAATCCCATGGCTTCTAGAAATACAGACATACGCACTTTCCAGTAGGGATAGTTAGTCCCATCAAAGATAGGCGCACGGCTAGTATGACCCAGATTAAAGCCATCAGTAGACGACATCCTCTCTCTAAGCGGTGAAGCTTATAAATGAGAAACCTGGCTCTGATACCACGTGTTGGATCAGGATGTCGACTAGAGGGGGAGGGGGTGAATAGGAGACTTTTAAAATTCGTTTTTGCAAAAGAAAATTCAAATTAAGGTAAAGCAAGTGATAGTAAAAGATAAGAGTTTGAAACCGATATATCCCGAGGTATCGGAGACACGCCCAGTCTCCACTAGTCCTCGTTGAAGCACTCAGTCCTTGAGTATAGCTTCAGTATCCACACAGGACACTATCTACTAAGGTTGCTCCTTGTCCCCTCCGGAAAGGCGAGCACCAAGCCTTTTACAAGTAATCGCGTCTCTCCGACAATCTCCGATTTGGAGAGATCAGCGATTTCTGCCTCCGAACCGTCTAGGTGAGGGCGCTCACCAAGAGTAATAAGAAGCAAGGTCTACTCTAGACCTCCAATGCACACCGAGAAAAATATCTAGAAATGGGAATGCAAGAACAATATGCTCGATGTGGCTAATACTCTCACGACTCGATCAGAAGATCAAGTTTTAAGTAAAACGAATAAACACTAGTGAGAAAGTATGAAAGGCTGTGTTGCTGTGTTTTCTTGTGTTAAAACAGCAGCTCAACACCTCTATTTATAGCCTTCGTGGTCAAAAGAGCCGTTTGAGCTCGAGCTGAAAAATAGTAACTAAGACTGACAGTCAGTCTCACAAACTGACAGTCAGTCTAGTGTATCACCAGAAAGAGTAAAAATAGGATCACAACAGCTCGAACGTTGTGGACTAAAACGGTAAAAAGAAACAGTCCAAACTGACAGTCAGTTACAAAGACTGACAGTCAGTGTCCACAAAATCAATAGTGAAAAGCAACGGCTAAAACCTTTATAACCGTTGAAGCAGATAACAGCAAAAATTTACTGACCAAACTGACAGTCAGTGTGTAAAACTGACAGTCAGTCTCAGTTTCAGTAACACAGAGAAAAACAGAATAAAAACCAATTCAAAAACTCTCTGTGGTCGAAACCCACACTGACAGTCAGTATACTCATACTGACAGTCAGTTTAGTACAAAAAATCTGAGACAGAAAAACATGCTCTCTGGAGATTTGTCAGTTTGCACTAACTGACATTCATACTGACAGTCAGTTACCAACACTGACAGTCAGTCTAGTACAACAAAAATCAGCTCATTAAAAACATACTCTCTGGAGATTAGTCAGTTTATCAAACTGACATTCATACTGACAGTCAGTTACAAAGACTGACAGTCAGTCTGGATAAAAACAGAGAAAACTCAAAATCCAGAGATCTGATTCAAATGATTTCAGTTTTGTTTTGAAGATATTTTCGAGAAGAACATTTTTGACAACAGTAACAAAAATTAGATCTTTTCAGATCTTTCTCAAGAAGTAAAAACCTCAACTGTTGACAAAATTCAATATATCAAAACAAATTGTCGAAAAACCACAGATAATGATATGCATGCATTGACCTAGATTTTTCTCGGTATAATTGGAGATGTAGAGAGAACTTGCGTCCCCTCTTTATAGTACGGTTTAAACTAAGAATAAAATCCTTAAACCGATCGATCTTCATGCACCCTGAGATCGGTAAACCTAGAACTACAACATACCTCGATGCATCAGTTTAGTCCAGCAAAAACAATGTCTTTTTGCGTCTTCCTATGCTTTTGAACAACTTAAATTGAACTTCAACATTTTGATCACCAGCCCTCGCTTTTTGTGCGGTTGTCTGAAATCTGTAACACTAACTCAAACACATAGTTAGTCCAAAAATACTTATTATCATCAACCATCAAAACACATCAGAGTTAGGCATGAAAGGCCTAGATGCAACAGTGTTCATTAACAGTACTGCGCTTTTCTGATAATGCGTGACATCATCAAGAGAACAAAGTCTTTTTCAAACCCTTCCACTAATTCCCTCCACTGGTATGGTGCTACCATACCTTGTAGTCGAACACATCCGCTATAACCACCAGTTGAGCCTATAGCTCCAAGCCCGCCTCGGGTCATTCTTTCATCATAATACATATACATATACGTTCCCATTGTGAAGGTGTACTAGCTTTTGGATAATATACTTGACTAGGCCCGCCCCATACCAGGTCTGTGGTTGATACGGGTATTACGGCACTGGGTAGAAATGATAGTTGGTTATGTCCTTAACATTATAATCATACTTTAATACAAGATTCGATCCCTCCTTCAGCTCTCCTCAAGATTACTCACTTCCATTTATAACACTATCACCAAGATACTCAATTCCTATACACAACACTTTCATCAAGACTAACATTTATAAAAATATTCTTTTTGATGCATGATGGTAAAGCTACATAGATTATCAAATAGAGGATAATAACATAAAATCAATCAAAAATGATCAATATGGTCAAGAATAAAAACTTGCCTAAAGTAGCAAATTCAGGATCCAAAATGTGAATGTTGATCTAGGGCTCTTCGCTCAACTCCGCTCCTAGAATTAAAATAATTTTGTATATAAATTTCTAGAAGAACATTGGTGATTACTATGCAGAGATGCAGCGCCGAAGTGTTAATCGCTGTCGCTTCTGTCGTAACGATCACCCTCCCAAACAAAATGAGAAATTAAATTTTTTTTAATTGAACTGTATTATGGAATTACATAAAAATCTTGGGTTGAGTATCTCCGAGAAAGAAATAATATTATTGGCATTTGTTTTCTAATTGATGAAATGTAAATTTAAAATAATTAAGTTAAAATATTGATTTAATGCTAAGGCTATTTAAGTTGATAAACTAATTGATTGGCTATTTGAAATAAAAGTATTTCATAGTTTTAAAATTCATTTTTCTGGATAGAAGATTATATGAAAGTAATGAAAATAATTTAAATTGATTTATTAAAAGAGTGAAAATATATTTGTGTGCATATACATATATCTTATTTGATTAAACTCTGATTAAACTAGGTATAAATTTAGAAATTGTAAATGTTAATTGGCCAAAAATATTGTAGTTAGTTAATTTCATGTATTAAACAAATTTTGATCAGATAATAAATAGTAGTTAATTAAGCTTTAATTAGAATTTAGAATAGAATTAAAATTAGAAAAAGGAAAGAAATTAAGAAAATTTTGGTTGGGCCTGAACCGGCCCAACTTCCCTTAGCGGTCCAACCTCTCTCCCTCTCTCCCTTGCCTCTCGCGTGGACGAACACACATAACACTCACACACGCACACAGCCGCCTGAAATCCCAATTGCCTTGGACGCCCTATTTGTCTCCGGCGTCGACCGTCGTGGCTCCTCCAGTGAACTTTTCCTTCCCTGGCTTGTGCGCCGCCTCCTTCTTCACACGCGCCTGTTAGAATCCTGTAGCCGAAGCCCTAACCCTAACTCCTCAATCCTTGCCGGCACTAACCCTTGCCGGTGGCTCATCAATCTCGACGGCGCTTGCGTCGCGGACGGTTGTAGCCCGAGCCGCACCACCTCGCCTGCTCACCCGCGGCCTACGGCTACCCTTGGTTGCGCCCTCGTGGCGAGGTCGCACTGGTGGTGCGCCACGAGTGTGGACGCCGTGCCGGCCGGCTCGTCGGCCGCCCGGTCCTCATCGCTTGCACCTCAGGTATGTTCCTCTATTCTTAGGTTTTGGCCAAGGCACTATGGTCTTTGATTTGGGGTTTGGCTTCTGTCTGCTCTAGTTCTGTGATGGCTGTGCTCATGCATGTGTGATCTGTGATGATTGAGACTGATTCATTGGCTATCTACAAGCTGTGATGGCTGAAGATGATGGATGAAAGTGATCCAGTCTTCATGTTGTGTGGTTGTGTGATATTGATGGATGTATATACCTCATGTGGTAGCAATGATCTATAGTTTCCAGGTGGTTTGGGGTGGCTCTGATATAAATGCTGCTGCTGCTACTACTACTACTACCTTCTAATCAAATTCTTGAATGAACAATCAAAATACTATAAAAATTAGGAATTGAGTCTAGCTATCACCTTGCTGTGGTTTTTGGACTTCTTCTAGTTCCTGAGTTGCTCCTGTGGTTGCTACTCCAGTGAATCACAAGGTGGAAAAGGAGTGAACAGATGCTTCAATTGTTTGCTATCTTCTCTGTTCTAAGGACTTACTGGTTTACCTTGATTCTTATTGTCTGTGCTGCTGTCTGTGTGATTGTGTGGTAAAACTAATTTATCTAGTGCGCTAAGCATGCAACCGACTTACTGTGGGCCAAGGTGGCTGAGTTTATTGTTTCGGCGAATAGGTGGCGATGCTCTAAGCTAGATTGGTGTAAATTGGACTAATTTGCAAAATTAGAGAACCTGAGGGGGTTTTGTGCAAGATTTACAATGTGGCTGCAATATGGAAAGTCCCAGGGGCTAAAATGAAAAACTAAGGACTAATTCTGGGCCCAAGGCTTGGTGTTGGGCTCACTTCTAAAAGAAAAATCTCTCTTTCTATTTTTTTCTATCATTTTATTTTATGCCTCTTGAGGCTTGAAACTATCCCAAAAACGACCTGAATTGACCCAAATGACTCAAATTCGAATGCTGGATGATGACAAGCAAATATAGGGGTGAGCAATGGCACTTGCTCAGGCTGAGAGGTGGCTGCAAAGAACTCTTGACAGATACTGCACTGTCTAACAGCAATCCTTTCTAAAACAAAGATCCAGCATGTAGATCTACGTTTCAGCTTTGTCAGCATCATGACTTCTTTGTTGGCCATCAACATGGCCTCCAACTAGCCGACCAGCTTCGTGGTCCTCACAAGAACACCCATAAATTCTAATCTAGACTCAACTGTTACACCTATTGCCAAGGTGAGAAATTAGGGTTTAGACGAAGAAAATGCGAGAAACTAGGTCACAAAACATGAAAATAGAACTAAGGAAGAATTACGCCCTCCAGATTAGGTCATCCCTAACCCTAGAAGGAGATTACTCACAAAAAGCCATAAGAACTAGTGATAGTGATGGCAACAGAGCGAGTAATACTGCCCCACTAACACCCCCCCCCCGGCGGGTACACGAACCCGCGGGGCCGGGTATGGGCAAAATTAATACCCATGGGGGTGGGGGTGGGAAAAAATCAATACCCGTGGGTATTTTAGAACTAGGTAAGCGAATTCAATACCCGAACTCAAAAAACCACCCGACCAGAAAACTATTGTTAACCCACAGTACAAAAACCAAATCCTAGATCTAATTCTCCATTTCTCCTCCCTCAATCCCTCCTTCCTCCACCTCTTCACGCCCCATGCCGCCCTCGCTGCCATCGTCGCCCTTGTTGCCCTCGTCGCCCTCGCCACCCTCATCGACCTTGGCCTCCCTCATTGCCCCTGTCAGCCCTCATCGATCCCGCCATTGATAAGTACTGAATTGGTAGTATTTTTACCCTAAGTTCGCCATTGAGAGCATGCACAAACATTCTAAGAACTCCTTTGATGAGACATTTTATGCATATTTTTACATTATTTTTACAATTCGCCATCATGACTATGTTTGCCATGCCTTAGTGATCAAACCTACCAAATTTGAGGAGATTTCGACTTCATTTGGTCCAATTTTTACAAAGATACCAAAACTGGACAAAAAAAGGAACCATGATGGATTACTCCTCAGTTGAAAAAACTGGTCAAACACACATAGGAGAGAAGGAACCATAATCAAACACACCTAGACGTAAAAGAGCTGTGATCGAACATGGAGACACCTACTCGAAATGAATCCTGATTGAACACAAAAAAGTTGGCTGAAAAGAGTCCCAATTGAACACGAACAAATCTGGTCGAAAAGAGTCCCGATCAAACACGACTATCACTTGATTAATTATTTGGTCGAGCAGAGCACGATTGAGGGCACAATCCGTATTAGGCCTAGAGCACGACCCATGCCCCAGGTCGTGCTCGGCATGGTTTCCAAAGGCTAAAGTGGTTAAATTTTGTTGGTTTTGACTTGGATTTGTCTGTTCTGGCTCCATTTGAAGCAAGGTTTCGTCCCCTGCACATCAAGGAATTATATTTGGGCACATTAACCCATGTATCATAAATAGAGAACCTTTTGGCTCAATTAGACCTACTTTTCAAGTGGTATCTTAGGTAATTTTAAGTAGTTTTTAGATATTTTCTTAGAAGAGCCCCCTTCTTTATTTTTCCTATGTTTATAAGCCAACAAGGACGACAGACTTAATTTTCAAGAAATCAAGTAAGTTTTCATTTAATTCTTATTGTTCTAGTATTTTATGGCTTTTTGCGGGTAGTTCACTTCTAAGGTTAGGGATGACCTAATCCGAAAAGCGTGATTCTTTTTGGTCTCAATCTTAAGTTTTGGAGTTATTTCCTTATGCTTTCTTCCTCCAAACACTAAATTCTTGTTTCAGCAACATACTTAATAGTTGAGCCTTAGCAATAATTTAGGGAAGTTCTTGAGTCCTTAGCGCTTTGACGCAGGGTCCTGAACCGGAGAGAGGCTCTCGCCAAATGTAACAGTGGAAGCGATCCTCTAACCATTGTACCAGTGACAG
The DNA here is from genome assembly GCA_019359835.1 of Pharus latifolius. Lineage (NCBI taxonomy): Eukaryota > Viridiplantae > Streptophyta > Magnoliopsida > Poales > Poaceae > Pharus > Pharus latifolius. The sequence goes on from CM033322.1 coordinate 60,418,110, forward strand.
TACTAGCAACTTAATTTGTCTTGGAAAATAACTGAAATTAACTTGCAATTCTTAGACCTTGGAAAGAATTAGGCCTGATGGTTATGGAATTCTCAAAACACTAGGTTTTCCTTTCTGTTTTTGTTGCGCCTCGAAACTGGGACTACGACTACTCCCGTGGAGACCTAGCTTGCTGTAGCTAGTCCCATATATGCATACCTTTGACTTCCCAGGATAATTCAAACACAGGAGTATATTCACATTGCAGCAGAAAAACTTACAAAATATTTAAGCAGTGTGGCCTGCTGGCCTTAATATTACATAAAGAGATTACAATAACTTCGTGGCATTCAAGGTTTAGTTAAAGCAAAATAAAAACTTCTTCACAGTGGATGATGGGTGTCCCTTCCACAGTAAGAAGTTGATGACAGAACAACACATTAGGGATTTGGCGGTTCTGGCTCTCGTCCTTCTAGATCCAAGAAGTTCTCCACGCCTTCTTCTTGATCATAGTACGCTCCATCTTCCTGGGTTGAAGTTGCAAGGGTGAGTACTTACGTACTCAGCAAGTCATAGGGAAGAGTAGATACATATAGTAGTATTGTTATGAACCTAGACTAGTCAAGAATTATGGATGTTTGTAAAATAATCTTTTTTTTTCATATCTCATCTCATGGCAGCACTTTTCATAACATAGCATCGCTATTCATGTTCACTAAATTATAGCACTACTGCGACACGTCGACACACGACAGCCCACGGTAGCACCCCTTATCATGACAACACATGTCATTTGGGTAATCTTGACTTATCAAATTTTATTTAGAAAACATACTTGTGCCACACCCCGTGGATTTAATCCACCGCAGCAGACTCCTATAAACCCGGGAGCTCGGAGTATTCGAATATATTTTTAACTCTGCAGAGAGGTACAAATTTACCTGCAAGATATTCCACTTTCATGCCCTTCCTATCAAAATGATTGGACCCCTGGCTCACTTCATACTGTGAGTGGCAAGGTGGAGATAACAAGAACTTTTGTTATGTTTCACACACAAGTCACCCCCGACCCTGTGGATCTCTCACGAACCACAGTTGTGGCGGGTTGTATCCAAACCCCCACCCCTATGCATATTCCCATTACTGGGTCAGTGTGCAAGATCTCCTTCAGTGATATGTGTGGGAGCCGTACTCCGTGCAAATCGTGCATCACAGCGCATCTCATGCAGGGGTTTCATGTGCGATCCACGTAAGTACTTGTTCAGGCCTATCCCATACCAGGCTTGCGGTTAGCATGTGTTTCACGCCACTAGACGCACAACACAAGGTTCTAGTCCTTATATACCAGTGACCAGACCATCCACAACCATGCACCTTCCGTGCCTGCTATCCTTTGCAGTTAAGCACCTCCAGTGCTACAGCCATCCATACCAAAATTCTGGTCACGGCTAGGGGTTTTATTTCATGAATATATATATATATATATATATATATATATATATATATATATATATATATACACATATATAATAGTTTATGGTTCACTATTTGATCTTTTCACATTTCACAAGCATCCAGCTTAGTACTGCCAAATTATATCTCAACCATTCTTTCACATGCAATATTACTTATATTCAATGTCATATCATAGCAATTCATAAAATATAGGTTCAAGATAATCAAGACTATGACTTGCCTTCCGCATCGTAAGAAACAGCAGTTGATGTCGGGTTAGCAGTGAAGTCCTCGAACTCTTGCTCCGACTCTGAGCAAAGATTAAGCTAACAACCAAGAATCACAACCTTTTCAATACATTATCATACAACATGCAATAATGCAAAGATGAAATGTCTCGATGATTCTGGAATAATTGGATTTAGAAGCTGATTAGGGCTAACCCATAGAATTAGGGATGAAAATGGGTGCTAGGGACTTTTAGGGTTCCATAGTAAGGAAATGACATTAAGTCCGTGGCTGATTTGCCAAAAATCGACGAATGTCTTCAGGTTGACATTCAGTTCAAAGCATCGACAAAGGATCAATGGTTGCTGGAGAGCTCACCTCAAGTTGTGACTGAAGAAGAAATTGTAGATCACAACCTCAGGAGTCTAAGGGACAAAGTCATGCTCAAAATGCACCTCTGGAAGGAAGTGAAAAGGGCTAATGCCACTGGTTGGCATAGATTGACATTGGACTGACATGGCCAGAAACTAGGGCTTACCATATCTTTTGATCTAGGGCTCCAATTGATGCACCACTTTGTCTGGAAGGTAGGCTTTGATAACAGGAACAATTCACTCAACAGGATCTAGGGCAGGAGATGGCCGAAAAGTGATGAAAACCGGCGAAGAACACGGTGGCTGAAGTTTCAAATCTTAGCACTGGACAGAAATTAGGGCATAGCTATAACTTTAGATCTAGACCAATCTAGGTGTCGAGCTAGAAGAGAAAAGTACTCAGGAGATTGAGGCACATCTAGTGGTCAAGGTTGCCGGAGCTGGATGGGCCGTAATCCTTTTTCTGGTGAACGGCGCCAGAGAAGATGGCACGGGAATTGGACATTTTTGATACAGGTCGATTGAACTCAATTCCTTGCTCGAGGAGTAAGAGGGATGCATTTGGAAGGTGTTGGCACGATTAATTTGGCCGAAGCATCACTAGAGAAGCTTGGCAACGAGCACCGGTGACTGGTGAAACTCAAATTTGGAGGTTGCTTCGATTCATGCTTAATTTTGAAATCTGGATTCACTGGCTTGCTAAATGAAGTTCACTGATCATTTTACTCTACTGGATCGAAGAATAATTTGGATTGAATCGAGTTGCATAACTGGAACAGGGGTTTTGGCATTTCCCAGCAATCACCGGCGATGAGATGCACGAGAGTTCAATTAAATGATACAGCACAGATAATAAGATGCGGGGAACTCACTGGTGGTGTCAATTTGGATATTGGAGCAGTGGAGTGTGCTGGTATCGTCGACCTCCTCGGTAGCTCGCCGGAGAAGAAGACAACAGTGAAGAGAATTTCGTTTAATTGCTGACAAGCTCTAGAGAGCAGTACTGGTGATATGGAAGCTACTCTGTTCTGCTATCTAAGGGCAAGGCAAAGCGAAGCAAGGCAAAGTTTACTGCTTAGTGGTTATGTTGCCTTTGCCGGTGTATGTAACATCCCAGTTTTTGGCTATCTTTTCTGCTTGCGAGTCAGCATATCTTCTTTGAAATCTCTGATGTCTCAACCCTATTTTGATCTCTTATCTCAAAGTCATGATCTTAGGTATGCCACTACCTTAACCTAAAAAGTTGGCAGCTCAACTTCATCTCCCAGATCATTTTCACCTTTCAGTCAAAGAGTACCCCAGTTTTGTCCTTTTCAGAATTTTCAGAAAGCCCAAAAAGGCTAAAAGTCCCAGATCATCTCCAAATTCAAATCTGATCAAGTGATTATCTATCTTTCATTTTTCGGCACGTTTTTCCGGTCTGGAAGAACTCAAAAATCTCAACCGAAACCCTAGTTTCAGCCCCGGCAAAAATGTCAAACCCTAATTACCCTATTTTACCCTGTTTTTGATTTTTGTCGAAACCCTCAGATCTTATCAGATTTTGCCATTTTTCCTGATGGATGAGTCCAAGTATTTTGGTAACACTCATCTGCAAAGTCAGAATTCAAATCAGCCCTCCAGATCTTCAGATTTACAAATAGGCCCAAGTTCCCGAACCAAAATCTTCGCAGTTTAGTCCAAACCTTCGCAAATCAGCCCAAACAATGCAACCAGGCCCCTGTGCCATTTTCGACCACGACCAGTGCAATTCAACCAGTGCCCCGCCGCTTTGCCGTGCCGCTGGACTCGCCGGGGATGAAGTTTTCCCACCGCAGCCACGTAGCCACCACCTGCACACAACCGTGCCGCCACCGTGGAGCACCTCACCTGCGCCGTGCCGTGATCTTCCCTGCGGGCGCGCGTGCTCCAGCAGCAGCAAAGCAATGCCACGTTGCAGCCATGCCGAAGCTAGTGATCCCGTCGCCCTGCCCCAGCCAGATTTGCCGTGATTCCTCTCGCCTGGCACAGTCATTGCCACGTCCCAATGTCATCTCGGTCCCGTCTCCGGTGTCAGTCACGCGCATCTGGTTTGATTCGCCTCAACTCCCGAGAGCTCAGCCCTTCGCCTATATAAGCCCCCCCTCAACCGCAACATCTCTTCACACCACCCCGCAGCTGCAAGCTTCAAGCTTCCACCACCAGAGAGCAGCCAAGTTCCTCAGCGCCGCCGTGAGCGCTTTCTTCTCCGGCGAGCTGCTTGTGAGGCCACCGTCGCCAGCTTTGCCCGCAGCTTCTCACTCCAAACCAAGGCCACCAGTGAGTTACTCTCATCCCCCTCTCCGTATCATATCATTTAATTGGCCCCCGGCGAACCTCAACGCTGGCAATCATCGGAAAAGCCCAAATCCCCTGTTTCCTCAATGCTGCCCGATTCGATCCAAATTAGCCCTCGTGCCAGTGGAAGAAATTGTTCACCACACTCCCTTTAGCAAGCCTACGAGTTTAGATTTCAAAATTGAGCCAAGATTGAGGCTTTCCCCAATTTGCGCACCACCAGTGAACTGGTTCTCGTCGCCGAGCTTCTCTGGCCATCCCCCAACCAAATTGGCTTCACCAATAGTTCCCTCACCTCACCCTATCACTCCCTGAGCAAGCAATCGAGTTCAAAGTCCCTGAATCGAAAACCCCCAATTTACATGCCGTCTTCTCCAGCGTCGGTCACCGGCATTCCTCACCGGCCAATCTAGCTCCAGTCACTTTGTCCCTTAGATAGATCCCAGTACCTTGAGCAATATTGTCTACTAGCTCGTCTTCTGAATCGACCTGAATCAAGAGATATTCCAATGCCACGATCACTGTCCAGTAACTCAGTTCATGTCCAGACCACCGTGTTTACTCACCTGATTTGGCCACTCTCCGGCCACTTTCTGCCCTTGAGCCTGTTGAGTGTTTTGTTCCTGTTGCCAAGGCCTAACCCCCAGACAAATTTGTGCACCAATTGGAGTCCTGAATCAAAAGTTATGCCATGCCCTAGTTTCTGGCCATGTCCAGCACTATGTCAGTGCATGTCCACCAGTGGCATTAGATGATTTAGACCTGTTACACTTGAGCAATTGAAATGCCACCTTGTCCATTAGATTCCTGGAGTTGTACTCTACAATATTCCCTACTGTCACATCTCCAGAAAACAGACCTAGAACCAATTTAGGGCTATGTCAAGCCATGAGACGAATGTCAGCCCTTCGACATTCAAGTCCTTTTGAGCCCATCTCTTCGATCAATATCAAGCGACCTTGCCCAAACCCTTTCCCCTGCATGCATGATATATTTACGTATTATTTTCCAGTACTTGTGTGCTTATGTAGTGTGTATGTGTTGTTTGTATCCGCCGTGGAACCAGACGTTGAAGGAACAGAAGAGAACTTCGAGGATTCATCCGAGCAGCTAGACCCATGACTGCAAGGCAAGTCTCAAACCCTTATCATGTCTAGCCTATTATTTTGAAATGAAGTATGTTAACTGTTTTCAAGTATGTGCATGCCTTAGATTTAAATAAGAGTTATGTTTCAATGAAATGATTAGATATGACCTAAATGACTGTAAAGCCCCTTTTGACATTGAATATCCCTGTACCCTTGTCACCCTAGAATATCATGCTTAGGCTATGCTATGCTCGAGATTACATGTTAATTGTTGAATGGTCACATATGAGAAAAGCATGTTCAAAACCCTTTTTGTGAAAGAAAATGTGATTGGAATCGATAGTGAGGATGGTTTGATTGGATGGTGCTGTGTGCGCACTGGGAATGTGAAAGACTCCTCACTAAAGATTCATAAGGACTAGAACCTTGTGTTGTACTTCCATGCGGCATGAAAAACATACCAACCACTTGCCCGGTTATGGGACGGGGGCAACTTAGTAGCTTTCTTTAGTATTAGCTTTTCCCTGCAATGGTTGTCGATCCGGTTTCTTGCGAGAGCTGGTGGGCCGCAGAAGGCCATGAGTGATGTGAGTTCAGAAAAATCAAGAGAGGAAAAGGTGGAAAGAAGGAAGACGCCCTATGCCAGATTAAGTCGTGCGCGACTGTAATCAAGAGAGGCTATGTGTCTTGCGAGAACATAGATCCAGGCTAGGAAGTAAGGCAGTGGGGAGGACCCACAATAGTACTTGAGACTTAACTATCTATTTACCGGGCAGGGAATTGTTAATGCTAGGACTGTAAACTGTTGTGTCATCTCGGCCTTGTCACATGCGTAAAAGTCGCATGGAGAGGTACCGACTTGAAAGCCGAATGATCGATGGATTAAGGTGGTACACCTTTGCAAAGTTTAAAAAGTATCGGATACTCTGAGCTCCCAGGTCATGGAGTCTACGCGCGGTGGATTCTATCCACGTCGATGCAGTACAAGTAGCTTTTGGAAGGTTTTTCACAAAATCTGGGTAAAGTGGTGACTCATGAAAGACCGCCACACACAACATTTTCTGAAAACCTAGCTTAGGATTTCAAAAGCCTCGCTTTCAAAAATAAAGACCTTTTCTTCAAAGCTGTGTGTGAAAATCTATTCTATATACATATATAAAGCCAAAGAGCTATTCTTTGAGAAATTCCCCCTCATCTATATGTACATGCATTCTTACTTGGGACTTGTTGAGCACCATGTGGACAATGTGCTCACCCTTGCTTTTTCAAACAAATTTAGAAGAAGGATTCATCGACCCTGAATCTTACGTTCTTGAACCCAATATGGAACAAGAAGAAGAAACTGAAGACCCAGCTTGTTAGAGGGTTACATACCAAGGTGGAGTTCGATGTGGAAAAGGCCCGTACAACACCGCTGCTGCTAAAGAAGAAGACTGATGAAGTCCTTTTGCTTTTTATTATTGTTTCATTTTATGCTGACCTTTGTGTCGAAAACTCCTTAATTTTGTATCAACATTTAAGTGCGTCATTTTGGCGCTAAGTTATTGTAATGTTGGTCCCTGTGATCAGTACTTGTTTTTAATTACTCGCATTTTTACATAATGCATCTTGTTGTTGTGAGCTGCAATGTGCCATTTCTGAGTGCAACCCACCTGGGTGGTTGCCACCGGATTCCTCAAAGGAGGGTCCCACAGTGTATCTTCGGGTTGAAGCAACGGCGAGCAAGAGAAGCTATGCAAGCTGCTGGTGAGCTGTAAAAAAACTGCCACGGCGATGACTGAGGTGCAAACACGTGTGCACATGCAAACACAGTTGCGAGAAGCACGGGCTTGAGCGGTGCTCGATCAGCGGTGAAACACGACGACGAAGTGCTCCTGGTCGTGGTCGCACGGCATTGATCGAAGCGAAGCACTGCGCGTTGTGGTCGCGGTCGCAAATGGTTGCTCTGGTCGTGAACTGCTGCTACTGATTTGGTCGCAGGAGATTGCTCCGGTCGTGAACAGTGGCTATGGTCGAGCCAGGGACTTAATTGCAAGATTCTTTGTTTGCAACTTGGACTGATTTGTAATTTCTGGTTTAGAGATAGTTGATTTGCAATCTGATTTCATAGATGAGTATAAACTTATACCTTATACTCATCCAGCAAGAGATTTGGTAAAATCTAGCATGATTTCATGATTTTCAATATAAACCGAAAATAGGGTACTTTAGGGTAAATTAAGATCTGAGTTTTGATCGATTTCAAATTCTGACCTCTAAGATGAGATTTTGGAATCTCGATAGGAGGGAAAATTGTATCAAATAGTATTTAGAAAAGATTGGCTGAAGAAATTCTAAATTTGGAGTTAATCTGAAGATTTCAGCCTTTTTGGGTTTCCAAATATCAGATAAAAAGACTAATTTGCGATATAATTTGGACTGATCTGTGAAAAAGGCTTAGATGATATAATTTGGCTGCCAACTTTCTGGATTAAGGTATTGGCATACCCATGATCATAATCCAAGAATAATCTGGTCTGGATTAGGCCAAGATTTGGCTAAATCTGAGTTCACAGTATTTGGGGTAATTAGGATATTAAGTAAAATCCTGTTTTCGAAAACAGAAAAGGATTGATAGATCTGGGAGTTAAAGATGGAATTGAATCTGGCTTCTGAAGGCTTTTATGTTTAGAGTAACTGCAGATCATATCTGAGTAATTTGATCTTGATTTGGATTCACAGGGAATATTTTGAGATTTTTGGGGCCTTAGGATAGATTAGGGTTGAACTGATCTTGCTACTACTACAGATCCATGCACGCATGATGTTAATGAAAAAGGAAGTTTTTACCCCTAAACTCAGGGTGTTACAGCTTTATAAACCCTAGATTTCATAGTTGCTATTTACGGCTTAAACCCTAGATTGATAGCTTTGGTAGTAGATTTAGTTGTAGAAAAACAAACCCCAAAATCGTTCGGACTTAATTAGTGATCCATTAACCTAAGAAGATGGATAAGCTTGTTCCTCATGGAATTCGACCCTCAAGTGCTCAACGTTCAACTGTTCGCTTGCAGTTGTTACTTACACACATCGTGCCGTGTGCGCGCGATCAAGTTTTTTGTGCTGTTGTCGGGGAACAACGATAATTCATCTTTTTAGATTAATTTTTACTGATATAAGTCACTCTCACTTCTCAATCTTGCTTCTATTTTTGTTTTTTCTTATTTTTGCGCACACTAATCTTTCAGGGAAGTAGTGCAAATCTGGATAGCTCGGACAAACCTGTCAAAATCGTGCTCAGCATGGTAGGTAAGATTGGAGGAAAATTCGCAATAAACCTTTGAAGAGATCAAAGAACAATCAATAATGGAGGACCAAAAGAGACTCAAGGATTATGCAATCATGCTTAGCATGGGGTTCCTATCAGGTATTCTTAGGCCGCCAATTGAATCAAATAACTTTGAAATTAAACCTGCACTTTTAAATTTGGTTTAGCAAAATCAATTCAGCGGTCTTCTCACTGAAGATCCATCTTTACATTTACATATGTTTCTTGAGCATTGTGATACTTTCAAGATTCATGGAGTAACACAAGATGCACTTGATTTGAGACTCTTTTCTATCTCGCTGCACGAGAAGGCGAGGGCATGGCTATACACTCTTCCTCCTGTGTCAATAACTACATGGGATAAAGTCTAACTAGCTTTTCTTGGTATGTTTTTTCCTCTTACTAAAATTGTTCATATTCGCAACCAGATTGCATCTTTTTCATAACAGGTAGGTCAATCACTTTACAATGCTTGGGAACGGTACAAGGACTTGTTGATCAAATGTCCACATCACGAACTAGAAAAGTGGCTTGTAGTTCAGACGTTTTATATCGGATTGAACTACAACGCATGGATGGCTGTAGACGCCGCATGTGACGCCCAGGTTTTGGGGTGAAAACTTCATTTTCATGAAAAATCATGCATGCATATGTCTCTTTAGAAGTAGCAAGATCAATTCAAATCTATTCTATCCTGAAGCCCAAAAATCTCAAAATCAATGCCTTAGGCCCAAATCAAGATCAGACTATCCAGATCTTGGTGAGACAGCGGTCCGATCTTCTGATAGGTTTGATTAATCGACTTGTGGACGTTGACGTTTTGAGGCTTCCGATCAACGAATCATCACCTCGCAATCGCTACACCCATGCGTCTCGTCGTTATCGATCATGCTCATACACGGCTGACCTTACCACGAAGGTAATTGTTCCTGCAACAATCGAGAAATTCACAAGAACAGGGAAGAAGCAATTTGAAATTGTAAACAAAGATGAAGCATGTGAATTGGGGTTCCACAAACCAATGCAGCGGGCTAGTCGGTCCGGTGCAGAGGGGAAAAGAATCTACAAAATGTTGTCTAGATGCAATCTAAGAAAAAACCCATTTTTTTGTGAAGGATAAGGGGAGTATTTGAGGGGTACACAACCCTAGGGATGCGCCCCTAATGGGCTCTACTTGATACAAGGCCCATCGGACCAAGTTAAGGTGGCGCACACCGTTTCCAGAAAGGAACGTTGACTCTTTCGACTATTGCGGCTGACTCAGGTAGAATTTGGAGATGAGGCTAGATCTTTTAAAAAGTAGACTTGATAAGCTTTCCATGAAGTCCAAGAACGTCCTAAAAGGAGTCCATATGAGGAAGTTACGGCCATTCGAATTCAGTGCTGTCGCATCAATCCGAATTCTAATCCAGCGCGAACCCAACTCAAACTCTAGCTTCCCTTAGGCCCAAATTGACGCGGGGATCTTGTGGAAACGTTGATGAAAGTATGGGCAGGTGGTTACAGGTCTAAGCTCATGTCCGACTTCACTTGTGGCGCCATGCATCCCTCCTTGATCAACCGAAAGGTGATGTCTTGAGGCAGCACTTGTCGAGTTCCTCTCTTCCCCTGCTCCCGCATTCCTGATCACAAGTAGATCACAAGAGTTAGGTAGTAATCCATTCTGAAAATCCAAAGTATTAAACCCAAGGAAAGAGTCACCCTGATAGTTTAGTTGTCGTGCCTGAGCTCTAGTTTTAGGTCCAAGTAATTGTTCCAGTTCAGCTTCATCTAGAAAAGTAGTCGTGCGTGTATCCAAGGTTGTTATGTCCTCATCAGATATGGCCTGCTAATCATAAGCCAGATCAGATTGGACCTCTAACTCCCAGATTCGTTGACCTCTTTCTGTTTTCGAAAACAGAATTATTTAATATCCTAATTACCCTAACTACTCCGAATTTTGGAAGGCCGATTTGATCAAAACTTAACCTGATCCAGACCAAATTATTTTAGGATTATGATCTAGGGTATGCCAATACCTTAATCCAAAAAGTTGGCACCAGATTTCCATCACCAAGGTCATTTTCACAAATCAGTCCTCAAGTATTGCAGATTGATCCTTTTCAAATTTTCCAAAAGCCTGGAAAGGCTAAAAGCCACAAATCAACTCCGAATCTTGATCTGATTTAGGGGATATCTCCCATACGCTATTCAATAAAAAATCTCCTTCTGTGAGAATATCAAAATCTCATCCTAGATCTCAGATTTTCAACCTCGACAAAACCCAGATTTTAAATACCCTAAATACCCTATTTTCTCTCTAGCTCAAAATCTGATCAAGAGTTCCACATTTTGTCGAATGACTTTGCTAAACTATCTGTTGAGTTAATTGAGCCACATCAGTGAAATCAAATTCAGCCCTAACCAGCTATTTCTCAGAATTCACAAATCAGTCCAACCAATTTTCAGTATTTATGTTTCAGTCCAAATTTCTAATTCGACTAGCACTCACCGGCACGCCTTCTACTAGTGCCTTGCCTCACCGTGATTCTTCGCCGCCGATGAAGTCCAGCTTGTCGCCCATGCTTGTGGCCGTTGTGCCTGCATGTTGGACACACGTCACGCTGGAGCCGGCCACTGTGGCAGCGTCCACGACCAACAGCTTCGACCAGCGCCGTCTCGTCTCGTGTGCGCGTGTGCTTGCAGCCGTGTCAAAGGCTTTGCGCCACAACGTTGCCATGCCAAGGCCAGTCTTCATCTTTGCATTTGCACCAGCTAGGAGCTAGAGTGCACGCTAGCTGACAAAGTCAAAGAAACCGCTGCACGCCACTGTGCCGTCGCTTCGTTGCTGTTGTCACCGCCCTGTCCAGTCACTTCAGCAGCACAAGTTCCATTGTTTGCCACCCTTGCATATCCGTTCTGTGCCTATAAATAGCTGCCCAAGACTAGTGTTGCCTTCACATTCCTCTGCAGAGCTCACTTAGCCACTTAAGTCATCATCTTTCCCGTTTCTTCTTCTCCGGCGAGCCGTCGAGGAGGAGAAGGGCATCAGAGAGCTTCATTGCATCGAGTTCCAAATTGACTCAACCAGTAAGTACCTATTGCTCATCTCATCATGCTCTAGCTTTTGATTAAACTCCGGCGAATCTCATCGCCGGTGATAGCAGCAGATTGGATTTGCCCTGTTCCGGCTATCGGACCCATCTCCAGCCTGAATTAACCTCCCCTCCTGTAGAATTAAATGATCACCCGAACCTCTTGAGCAAGCCTGTTGAGCCAGAATTTGAATTGGAGCTCGAATTGGAGTTTTCCTGTTCTTCGCGGGCAGCCGTGGACGCCTTACGTCACTGGCCCGTTCCACCTCACCTCCAACCAAATTGACTGCACCTACTCGTTTCTCGTGTCTTGTAGATGGTGTAGCCGAGCCCAATTGTTCTGAATTTCCCTAAACCAGCATCACCCCTTTTGCCTTCGTTCCCGAGTTCGGCCGCAACGTCAGCGAGCCCAAAACCTCCTTTATAGACAAATTGCTCACTCCAGCACCATCTATGCAGTCCCAGGAGCATAAGCCTCGAGCAATTTCAAGTTTTATCATCTGTAGTCCTCTGTCACCGTAGCTCATCTCGGGTTCTCAAAGCCGATGACTTTGAGCTCGTCGTTCGCTATCGTCTAGCCACCGCTATCCAATTAACTTCACCAGCAACATCCTTGCAACCTCGCCTACACATTTGACAAGTTTGGCGAAGCAACGCATGAGCAAATCATCTAGACGCCGAAACCCTAGATCCTAGTAGTACACTGGCACTCAGTTCTTTTGTGCCCGGGTTCTTTTGCAAATTCCTTGAATTCTTGGACTTTTCTGTCAAACCAATTTGTCAAATAGTTGCCTTATTCCATTGTGCACCTAATGCTTTAAACGAAACCCGTTGCGGCAACTGAAAATCTTCTCAACCATGTCTATGTCATTCACTGACATTGTCAGGTCGCGAACCGATTGCCAACCTACTGATATTTGTTGTGTTTGAGCAAACCAGCCGTGAACCCAATGTCAAAAACTTATGCCTTGAAACCCTAAGAGTGTCTAACATCCAATGTTAGCTCAAATCCTACAGATTCTATCATTTCGACCCAGCTTCAACATATAGATACATTCGATCCCTGTATCGCCAATCCTTTTCTAAAGCAAGCATGCATGTAGGTCATAAAGCACTTAATATAGCTAGTAATCATTGTGTGTTTAATTTGTTGCTGAGTAGATCCAGATACAGAGTTCAGGAACTTCACTGCCAACCCGACACTGACTGCAGATACTTACGACGCGGAAGGCAAGTCATATTCTTGAACACCTTGAACCTATATTTTAAGAATTGCTAAGATATTGTCTTGACTATAAGTAGTATTGCATGTGTTGAAATGAGAAAAGTATGATGTGGCAGTACTAGGCTGTATGCCGATGAAATAAGAGGAGATTATTTATAAAATGATCAAACTGTGAGCCATAACTAATATATATGTATATATGTATATTCATGAAATCAAACTCTAGCCGTGACCAGAGTTTGGTATGGAATGGTGGTATGGCACTGTTGAGTGCAGGGTTGTGAAATGAACTGGTCACAGGCATATAAGGACTAGAACCTTGTGTTGTACTTCTATGCAGCATGAAAAACGTACTAACCGCAAGTCTGGTATGGGATGGGCGCAACATAGTAGTTTTCTTGGTATTAGCTTTTCCCTACAATGGTTGTTGGTTCAGTTTCTCGAGAGGAAACTGGTGGGCTACAGAGGGCCACGAGTGGTGTGAATTAATGAGTGGATCAGGAGTTGGAAGGAAGGCGCCCTACACCTGGATTCTGAGTCGTGCACGGCTAAATCCACAGGCTATGTGTCTCGCGGGACCATAGACTGAGGCTAGGTAGAATTGGAAGTGGGGAGGACCCACGATGGTATCCGAGACTTAACTGTCTATTTACCGGACAGGGAATTGTTAATGCTAGGATTGCAAAACTGTTGTGTTATCTCAACCTTGTCACTCGCACATGGCTGTGAGGAAGGGTCTAATCATGCTGATAGGATGGGCATTAAAGTTTAGATATCTTGCAGGTAAATTGGTACCCCTCTGCAGAGTTAAAAATGTATTCGAATACTCCGAGGTCTCAGGTCTATAGGAGCCTGCGTGCAGTGGATTCTATCCACGTCGATGTGACACAAGTATGTTTTCCAAATAAAATTTGCTAGACTTAGCTCATCTGTGCTTGACATATGTTGTCATGAAATGAGGTGTTGACATGGGCAGACATGTGTTGTCTTGCTATGGTAGTACTTCTAAGAGTTTATAAAAGATACTGATAATATGTTATGATAAGCACTACCATAAGTGGTGAAGAGAAAAAGTATTTTGCAACCTTCCCTCCTTCCCTACTAGCATAGGTTCATATCATCCCTATTGTATGTATATACTCTTGTACACTATGACTTGTTGAGTACATAAGTGCTCACCCTTGCAATCTATCATCCGGTAGATGGAGTGCTCCTTGATCAAGACGAATGCCTGGAGAACTATTTGGATCGTCAAGGAGAGAGCCAGTTCCACCCGAGCCCCGAAGAGTGTTGCTCTGCTTTCAACTTCTTGCTATGGGGGTTCACTTAGTTTCTGACGAGTAATAGATGTTTTGCTACAACAAGACTTATTTATGCTGTGATGGCTTTGCAATTTATTATGTTGTATTAAGGCCAGCAGGCCATACTGCTCAAAGAAATGTAAGTTAAACTGCTGCAATTACTCCTGTGTTTGACTTATCCTGGGAAGTCAAAAGGTATGGGACCAGATCCCCATGGGGGTAATCGTGGTCCCCAAGGAGGGGTGCTGTGACACCGCAGCCGACGGCGCACTAACGAACAAAAGTGTAGATGAAGCATACGACCTCATCGAAGGTTGACGGAGATTCACTTATACCTTTCAATGGTCGAACGGGACTACAAGAAAGAAAGAGCTAAGTAACTTTCCTTCCTGTGGTCGTGGGACGTCATATGAAGATATAATAAGGAAGTCTAAGATATTCTAGACTTAGCCCAACCCTTACAGATGTTTATCCAGTAATCTTAATAATTATGATCACAAATCCTTATGATCGTCCCACTTATCATCAAAGGAGTTCATAGTCAAATAGACTTTGTTATCTATGATCACCCTGATCGTAGAGATAAGGTCGTAGCCAATACACGACCAAATGTGTACTATTTATCTGTATCTTGTCGGTGAACCAAAACTTGGAAGTACCTTTGAGACAAAGGGCTGGTCGAGAACCCATCTGCCGACCACAGTCTAAAGGTCCAATGGTTATGTGGTTATGTTTATTCGACCATACTCGGTGGTTATGCTTATTCGACCATACTTCAGTGAGTCATGCCACGCCCGAAGCTGAGTATGTGCCACAACCCATCACCCTGACTAATGCAGGTTTTGAGGATCCTGATGTTTCAACATCAAAGATGGTTAAATCCAACAATCATCATGCGTTGGGTCTGGATGATTCTGCTCCAGATAACCTTCATCCTATCTTTGACTTCGAGCGCGATTCGGACGAAGAGGATATGCTTTCTTTGTCTGAGGTCGTAGCTCCCCGGAAAGTTGCTAGACTTTCTGAGGAAACTCTTGAGCAACATCTTGCTAGGGAGGAGGCAGACCGCAAACAACAAGAGGATGAGGCTGCGAACTGCGAGTAGAAGAAGTTCGTAAGGCCACAGAGGAAATTTTACACCTTGCAGGACTTCGACAAGACACCACTAGTCGTGATCTTGGCCCTGGGACATCTCACTAACGACATTTTGGTGGACGTAAGCGCGCTTAGACACCGTTTATAGATCTAGAATGTTTGCCACGGTCGAGGCGATCATGACTAGAACACCGTTGGCTCCCCGAAGGAGTACTCAAGATTGCATCCGTGTGATCGGGGAGGCACTCCGCAACCCTCTTGCTGGTTTTACTAATGATGACTGGGTGACATTCGCAAGAGTTCTGGTTGAAAACCTCGATGGAGTTGCATCAGAAGTAACTCCTACCACATCATCGTGGTCGATAACCTATTCCCGGGAAGGGAGTAGCACTCATCATAACCAGAGGGGGCGTACTCATGCCCGATCGGCATTAGATCGTCGTGGCCACGATAAGACCCGGAGGACTGATTATTCTCTTGGTCATACTCATGATCCCACGCATCCACATTTTGGGCCATGACAGAAGACCCTTGTGCCACTTCTTCCCGCGGCCACGTTGATGGTCGTGACAATCGACAGCCACAGACTTCTTACATAGGCTATAAAGCTTTTTCGCTTTGTCTACGAGCAGTGGTCTGGCCGGACAAGTTTAAACTTGGCATGATCAAACGATTTGATGGGACCCAAAATCCATCAGAATTCCTCCAGATATATGTTACTGCCATCTAGGCAGCGAGAGGAAATGAACGAGTAAAGTCAATTATTTGCGTATAGTCCTTGAAGGTCCAGCCCGGACTTGGCTGTTCAACTAGCCAGAAGGATCTATCTATAATTGGAAAATGTTGTGTGATGCCATCCTCAACAATTTCCAGAATTGTTATGAGAAGCCCGGCAAGGAGGATGATCTTCATCGTCTTATCAAGATTTCGACTGAAACCCTTCAGTAATTCGTCAAGAGATTTGTGGGAGTAAGAAAGACTATTCCCAATATCTCTGATAGTTTGGTTATCAGAGCCTTTAAACACAGCGTTCGATACCGAAGGTTTACAGTGGACTTAAACATCCGTCCACCACGATCAGTGTCAGAACTTTTCGACATAGCTGATCGATATACCGATGTAGCTGAGGCTGTGGAATGGAGTACAATGATGGATAAGGGTGATTTGCCCCCTCAACCTTGTCTTAGCACAAACAAGAAGGATAGTTCTGGTGAGAAGTCCGGACCATTTGCGGGTGGGAAGAATAAGAGATCAAAGAAAGGTGGAATTGATCAACATCGAGAGGTCACAAACCTAGAAAAGTGACAACAAAACAAAGGTAAAAAAGTTCCATTTAAGATTTACCATCTTCTTTTGGTGGACGCTCTAGCGACCATGCAGGGAAGTGAAATCACTCACAACGAAACAAGAAGTGGTGTCCGCTGCATCAAGCTCCAGGACACGACCTCCAGAATTGCTGCACCTGGTTGAAGCGCATGGAGGAATTTTACCAAGGTAAAGGCCCTATGCCTACATTACCAGAAAAAGGGCAACCCAGTGAGAACAGAGATGCAGACGGTGGTAAGAACATGCCATACCAGGTACCAAATAATCATGTTAATGTTATTTTTGGTGGTTCTTCGTCTTATTTCTCTAAGCATCAATTTAAGTCTATTTGTCGAGAGGTGAATAATGTTGAGGTTCCTCCAGGAGAAACTCAATTCCCTCGCTGGTTGGAGATTTCCCTGACCTTCAGTCAGGATGACTGTCCCAAAGGACTCTCGCGACCACGACAACTTCCTTTGGTGATATCACCCACAATTAGCAATGCAAAAGTGGGACGAGTTCTGGTCGATGGAGGAAGTTCTCTCGACCTGCTCCTCGTAAGAGCTCTTGATGAGATAGATGTAAATCCTTCGTTCAAGAATTAAGCCTATGATGCACCCATTTTATCGGATTATTCCTGGTCCTTCAATGACTCCTATCGGTCAAGTGGTGTTGCTGGTAACACTTGGGGAACCAGAGAATTTCTGAACATAGTTGATTACTTTTGATTTAATCGATTGTGATTTGGCGAATAATGCAATACTTGGTCGACCTTCGCTTGCCAAATTTATGTGCATTATGCTTGTCAGTGTGTTAAGGTACTGGGACCAAAAGGTGTGATTATGGTTAGAGGCAATCAAAGTACGGCCCTTACTTGTGATCGTATCTGGAATTGGTCAATCAGCTTCCCCTTCGGGATGACAAGGCTGCCATTAAAGAACCAGATGCAGTCAAGGTAAATCCACGACCAGCTGAAAAACTCAAACAAGTTCCTTTATTCCCAGACGACCTGTAACACCCTCTGTTTGGGGTGAAAATTCTTTTTCATAAAAAGTCATTCATGCATATGTCTCTTCAAGATCAGCAGAATCAGCCCAGACTTATTCTATCCTAAGCCCTAAAATCTCAAAATCTTCCCTGTGAACCCAAATCAAGATCTGACTTTTCAGATATGACCTACTATTTATCCTAAAAATAAAAGCCTTCAGAAGCCAGAGTAAATTCGATCTCTAACTCCCAGATTTGTCAATCCTTTCTATTTTTGAAAACAAAAATTAATTAAATATCCTAATTGCCCTAAATACTCTGAACTATGATTTAATCAAAGCTTGACCTAATCCAGACCAGATTATTCTTGGATTATGATCAAGGGTATGCCAATACCTTAATCCAAAGGTTGGCAGTCAAATCCTATCATTTAGACCATTTTCACAAATCAGTCCAAGAAGTATCGTAGATCAGTCCTTTTTTTGATTTTCCAGAAGCCTGAAAAGGCTAAATGTTGCAAATCAATTCCAAATTCCAATCTGTTTCAGGGAACACCTCCCAAATGCTATTCAATACCAAATCTTTTTCTATGAGAATATCAAAAATCTCATCCTAAATCCCATAATTTCAATTTTGATAAAGTTCAGATTTTAAATACCCTAAATCTTTGTTTCAACTAGCGGCGCCAACACGCCTTCGACCAGCACCAAGTCTCGTCACGATCTTCGCCGCCGGCCAAGCTTGGCCTTTGCCTGTGCTCGTGTTGGCTTGCGCCTGCATGCACGCACGTGTCCGCGCCAAAACCGTCACCGTGGTAGCACCAACGACAAGTAGCAATCGCACACGCGACCAGCAGTGACCGCAGTAGCAACTCTGTTAGGAACTTCACGCCACGTCGCCACGCCGTGCTAGCCTTGTCGCCCTCACTTTGCACCAGTCAGCAGCAAGTTCCAATGAACCAACCAACTGTAGTTGCAGAGCCACTATCGCAGTCCCGTCATTGCCGTTGTTTACTTCGACCAGTTCCTTCGCTGGCGCAAACTTCGTTGCTGTTCCCTCCTTGCAAGCTCCTCCCTGTTCCTATAAATAGCAGCCCTCGATCAGATTTGTCTTCACCAATCATCTCCAGAGCTTCCTTAGCCATTAAATCAACCTCCTTCTCGTTTCTTCTTCTTCTCCAGCGAGCCGCCGAGGAGGAGCATGACGCCAGAGTAATTCACATCACCAACCTTCAAATTAACTGCATTGGTATGTCCCTAGTGCTCATCTCTTCATCCTCTAGCAACCAATTTGTCTTCGGTGGACCCTAATGCCGGCGATCACCATTAAATGCATTTGCCCAGTTCTGGCAATGTAGCTCAATTTTACCTGAATTAGCTCTTCTATTAGTAGAGTTAGAGGATCAGTCGCTTAGTCCTAGCAAGCCTGTGCACTTAGATTTCAATTCGAGCTTGGATTGAAGTATCTCCAAATTTCACGCGCCACTGGCGACTAGCTCATGACGCTAGGCCGCACTACCATTTCTCCTGCCAAATTGGCCACTCCAGAAGTTTCCCCTCATCTCTCTCTTGCTCTCACCGCGAAGAATTGACCTCCAGAGCCCTGTACTGGAAATGCCCAAATCAGCCCCTTTTTTCTTCGGCCGCATCGTCGAATCCCTCGTTGCCGCTGCCTCAGCCAAATCCCGCCGAGCCTCACCATCTGTAGCAACCCAAGAGCCTAACCGTGCCATCAATTTGGAGAATTAAATACCCAATCGCCTTATAGCCGACGAGGCCGATCTCTTCTCCGGCGCAGTTTGCCGCCACTCGCCACCGATCAACCTCTAGCCAAATCCAACGCTCCAAATTGTACCAGATAACCCTAGCCATCTCCAGAAATTTTGATTTCTAGATTCCCAGCACGAAATCACGAGTTAGGTATTTTACCCCTCACTGCCGTGCCACCAGCATGCCGTCCGGTCGCCGCCGGCCACCGCCGTCGTCACCATCTTGTCCAATAGATTCGCCTTGACCTCCTGAGTATATCTCTCCACTGCATTGCCCTTCAATGCTGTGCCAGATCTCAAGTTATCATTGTGCCAAGATTGTGTCCAGTAGCTATGCCTTGCCGTGTCGCCACCGTGTTTCCTCGTCGCCGTTAGTCGCCGTCCGGCCACTTCAGTCCTCGAAACCACCACCATTCGATTCCTGTTGTTTTCGCCTACCTCCTAGACATAGTTGGCAAAGCAATGCCTGAGTAAAATCAATCAATTGCTTAAGCCCTAGAAATTGGCAGTAGCCAGACATTCAGTTCACTGTGTCCAGGGGTGTTTTTGCAAAATCCTTAAACTTTTGGATTATTCTATAAAAACCTTGTTGTCAAACAGATTTCTTGTTGAATTATGCACCCAATGCCTTGATCGTGGTCGATTATAACAGGTGCGGTCGAAAACAGCAGAGCTGGTTGATTGCGCTGGCTCTGGTCGGTTGCACTAGTTGTGGTCGTGAACAGAAGGTGTGGTCGAACCAGGGACTGAATTGTGATGGTTTCAGTTGAAATCTGGACTGATTTGTAATTATGATCTTAGAGATGATTAATTTGGGATTTAATTGCATGGTTGAGTGTAATATTTCTATTAATACTCATTTAGCACAAATTTGGAGAAAGTTTGATAAGATCTGAGGGATTTCACCTATTTTTGAAAATAGGGTAGAATTAGGGTAAAATAGATCTGGATTTTGTCGATCTCGAATTCTAGTAAATGGAGTGAGATTTTGAAGTCTGATCAGAAGGAAAGTCTGTATAAAATAGCATTTGGGAGGTGTTGCCTGAAGAGATTCTGGATTTGGAGTTGATTTGTGGATTTTAGCCATTTCAGGCTTCCAGGTAAACAAAAAAAGACTTATTCGCTGTAAAATTTGGACTAATCTGCGAAAAGTGTTTAGATGAAACAATCTAGTTCCCAATTTTTTTGGAGGAAGTTGAGGATATACCTAGGAACATATTCCAAAAGACACTTGAGTCTGGATAGGGGTAATTCATGATAACTCAGTTATCTGGAAACTGGAGTACTTAGGGTAAATCTGAATTTCCTATTTTCGAAAACAGAAAGAGACTTAGATACTGGGAGTTAGGGTTAGAATTCAATCTGGCTCCTGAAGACTTTTATCTTCAGGGTAACTAGTAGGTCAAATCTGGATGGGCAGATCATAATCTGGATCTAGAGAATTGATTTGGAGATTTTTAGGGTTTAAAAGAGATTAGGGTTCAGCTGATCTGGCTACAACTACAGAGATACATGCATGCAGGATTTTTATGCAAAAACTTTTCACCCCCAAAACCAGGGTGTTACAGCATTGTTATATCTTTATGTTGTATTAAGGCTAGCAGGCCACACTGCTTAAATAGTTTGTAAGTTACTCTGCTGTAATGTGAATATACTCTTGTGCTTGACTTATCCTGGGAAGTCAATGGTATGCATGTATGGGATCAGCTGCAGCGAGCTGGGTCCCTACAGGAGTAGTCGTTGTCCCCAAAGCGAGGGCGCGACACGACCGATCCAGAACTATTCAGATCGGCTCAGGACTGGATGACAAATAGGAATTTTTGCTCATCACTTTCCTCTGAGCTAATGCAGATGTGTTTGCGTGGAAACCATCCTACATGCTGGGAGTCCCAAGGGAAGTGATCGAGCACATGCTAGCTATTTAGCCTGGGTAGCAAACAATAAAGCAACAGCTCAGATGCTTTGCCCCTGATTAGAGAGAAGCTATTCATTCAGAGTTGGATAAACTCCAGGAAGCTAGCTTCGTTCGCGAGGTTGACCATCCAGAATGGCTCGTAAACCCGGTCATGATCCTGAAATCTAATGGTAAGTAATACATGTGCGTCGATTACACCAGTCTTAACAGTGCCTACCCAAAGGATGATTTTCCCCTTCCCCACATTGATTAGTTGATCGATTCAACAGTGGGTTGTGAACTTATGAGCTTCCTAGATGCCTACTCAGGGTACCATCAAATTAGCATGGTAGAAGTAGATGAAGACAAAACTACCTTCATCACACCATTTGGCACTTACTGCTACGTCGGAATACTATTTGGGCTCAAGAATGCTGGTTCAACGTACCAGCGCTTGATGCAAAAGACCTTTCAACCTCAATTAGGGCGTAATTCAGATGCCTACGTTGATGATTTGGTTGTAAAGAGCTTGAAAAGTTCTAGTCATATTGATGATTTAGCTGAAACTTTATGTAACTTGAATAAACATGGAATTAAGTTGAATCCCGAAAAGTGCTCTTTTGGAGTTTCTTCGAGTAAACTCTTGGGTTTTCTTATTTGTTCGAGGGGCATTGACGTTAATCTCAAAAAAATTCGGGCCATTGAGCAAATGCGACCTTCTTCGACCACGAAGGAGGTACAGAGACTGACAGGTTGAATGGCAGCTTTAAGTCACTTCATTTCAAGGTTAGGTGAACGTGGATTAACTTTCTTTAAGGTTCTACGAAAACACAATCGTTTCGAGTGGTCGGATGTGTTGAATCTTGAGCCCTAATTAGTGTTTTGGTGATTAATGACAACCGTGATATATGCGACTAGCCTATGTATTTGAGACTCAAGTTAATCAGAGGAGAAAGCATCACGAAAGTGCAAATCAAGATTATCAAGACTCCATGAAGCAAAAATGACGAAAACTCCGACAAAAGTACAAGTATCTAAACCTAGCATTTTTATTTTTTAAAAATTTCTAGGTTAGATGGTCGTACTATTAAGAGGGGTCTTAGCACAAGTCATTTGATCAACCTTGAAGTCTTTGGAAACATATTTGCATATGCATCTAGCCCCTAATTGAAATGGAGTAAAATTCAGCAATTCTGTTTTTGTTTGGAACTGGCCGAACAGTGTCTGAAGTGACCGGACAATGTCCGGCCAATACAAATGTCTTCTCGAAATTGCAAAACGATAAACAAAGACAAATAAACTTGTCCGGAGCTTTTGTCCGATTTAGGCCGGACACTGTCCGAAATGACCGGACAATGTCCGGCCAGTACATTTTCATATGACAAGTTTAAGTTGAGACGTATGCATTTGTCCGGGGGCATTTGTCCGGGACACACCAGACATTGTCCGAAGTGATCGGACAATGTCCGGCCTATATAAAAATTCTGAGAAGTTGTAAACGAGTGTTAACAGAGACAAATGCAATTGTCCGGACAAATCACATTTGTTTGGCCTATATATTTGTTGTGAAGTATTAAGCCAAGTGTAAACAGAGACATATACATTTGTCCGGACGTTTTGTCTGGAAAAATCGTACTTGTCCGGCCTATATATGTGATGTTAAACATGAGTGTTAGCAGAGACATATACATTTGTCCGGACGTTTAGTCCGGACAAATCCATCCGTCCAGCCTTCACAAAAAAATCTCAAACGGCTACTGACACTTGAATATCTCGTGAGCAACCTTGATATCATTCTGATACCTTGAGACATTTCTTGCTTTCCAGCCATTTCTTGCCCTAGATCCTGTTGACTTAATTGTTCTTGTTATCAAAGCCTACCTCCCAGACAAAGTGGTGCATCATTTGGAGCTCCAGATCAAAAGTTATGCTAAGCCCTAGTTTCTGGCCATGTCAAGATTAATGCCAGAGCTTGTCAGCCAGTGGCATTGGCCTTGTTTACCCACTTCTGGTTGTGTAAATTGAAAACCACTTTGTCCACTAAATTTGTAGAGTTGTGATCTACATTTTATTCTACTACCACAAGTTGAGATAACCCTTCTATCATTCATCGACCCTATGTCGATGCTTTGAACCGAATGTCGACCTAAAGACGTTCGCTGTTTTTGAGCGAACCAGTCGCAACCTTGATATCATTCTGATACCTTGAGACATTGGGAACCTTGTAAACCTTTGACAGCTAATCTTAACATTGGTTTCCTTAACTTAACCCTAATCAGCCTCTAAACCCAATCATTTCAGAATCATCAAGATTTCATCTTTGCATCATTGCATATAGTATAATAATGTATGAAAAAGATTATGATTATTGGTTGTTTGTTTGATTGGAGAGCAGATGAAGAGCCCGAGTTCGAGGACTTCACTGCGAACCCGTCATCGACTGCTGTATTTTACGACGCGGAAGGCAAGTCATATCCTTGGTCATCTTGAACCTATATTTTAAATGTTGCTATAATATAACCTTGAATATAGGCAATATTGCATGTGAAAGATTGAGAATGGTTGGTTTATGAATTGGCAGTACTAGACTGGTTATCTGTGAAATGTGAAATAAACAAGTTTTGAGCCATGAACTGTTATATGTATTTATATACTTATATTCATGAAATAAAACCCTAGCCGTGACCAGAAAAATGGTATGGATGACTGTAGCACTGGAGGTGCTAGACTGCAAAGGAATGCAGGCACTGAAGGTGCAGGGTTGTGGATGGTCTGGTCACTGGCATATAAAGACTAGAACCTTGTGTTGTGCGTCTAGTGGCATGAACAACGTGCTAACCGCAAGCCTGGTATGGGACAGGCCTGAACAAGTAATTATGTGGATCGCACATGAAACCCCTGCATGAGATGTGTAGTGATGCACGATAAACACGGAGCGCGGCTCTCACACATATCACTGAAGGTGATCAAGCACACTGACCCAGTAATGGGAATAAGCAAAGGGGTGGAGGTTTGGATACAACCTGCCACAACTGTGCCTCGATGAGAGCCACAGGGTCGGGGGTGAATTGTGAGTAAAACATAACAAAAGTTCTTGTTATTTCCACCTTGCCGCTCACAGTATGAAGTGAGTCAGGGGTCCAATCATTTTGTTATGATAGGAAAGGTTTGAAAGTGGAATATCTTGCGGGTAAATTGGTACCTCTCTGCAGAGTTAAAAACGTATTCGAATACTCCGAGCTCCCGGGGTTTATAGGAGTCTGCTGCGGTGGATTAAATCCACGGGGTGTGACACAAGTACTATTTTCTAAATAAAATATGTTTAAATCAAGATTACCCAAATGACATGTGTTGTCATGATAAGGAGTGCTGCCGTGGGCTGTCGTGTGTCGACGTGTCGCGGTAGTGCTATAATCTAGTGAACATGATTGTTGATGTTATATTATAAAAAGTGCTGCCATAAGATGAGATGAGAAAGGAAAAGATTATTTAACAAATATCCATAATTCTTGACTAGTCTAGGTTCATATCATCACTACTATATGTATCTACTCTTACCTATGACTTGCTGAGTACGTAAGTGCTCACCCTTGCAACATTCAACTCAATAGATGGAGTCTACTTTGATCAAGATGATGGCACGGAGTACTTCGTGGATCCAGAAGGGGGAGAATCAGTTCCACCGGAACCCTGAAGTGTGTTGTTCTGCCGTCAACTTCTTTTGTGGGAGGGTCACCTGTCTTCTGCTGTGTAGTTAAATATTTTGCTAAACCCTGAATGCCTTGTAGGCATTGTAATCCTCTTTATGTAATATTAAGGCCAGCAGGCCACACTGCTAAATATTTTGTGAGTACTCTGTTGCAATGTAATATACTCCTGTGTTTGACTCATCCTGGGAAGTCAAAGGTTTGTGGTTTGGGACTAACTGCAGCGAGCTAGGTCTCTACAGGAGTAGTCGTTGTCCCAGTTTCGGGGCGCGACAGATGTTCATTTAGGAAGGAAGGTTTAGGATATGAACCGAACAAAAGAAAGAAGTTGAGTACTAGAGTGACTTTTGTTAAAGCTACTAATATGTTTTGTCACAAATGCCATGATGTAGATCATTTATCAAATAATTGTCCCTCAACTTCTAGAGCTAAAGAAAATGAGTCTCACTCCCATTACATGCTTAGGAAAAACAAGTATGGAAAAGTAGTTGCTAAATTTATTGGTTTACCTTACCTAAATAAACATAAAAAGAGGATTTGGGTTCCAAAAACCCTTGTTGCTAACTTCCAAGGATCCAAATAAGTTTGGGTACCTAAAAGCATCTAACCTTTCTTTTAGGTAAATTACAAAACTGGTGGGAGGCATTGGGTGCTTGATAGCGGGTGCACTCAACACATGACCGGTGATGGAAGTCGTTTCTCCTCATTTGAGAATGGTTGCAATGACATTGACGAAATCACGTTTGGTGATAATAGCAAAGGAAAGGTAATTGGGTTAGGTAAAGTTGCAATCACAAACAACCTTTCCATCTCAAATGTATTACTTGTTGAATCCTTGAACTTCAATTTGCTTTCGGTTGCAAAAATTTGTGATTTGGGTTTTCGATGCATTTTTGAACCAAATGGTGTTATCATTGAAAACTTAAAAGACAAATCTCTAATATTCAAAGGTTTTCGATATGGAGATTTGTATTTGGTGGATTTCGATTCAAAAGATTCTTGCATTTCAACTTGCTTGGTTGCCAAAAATTCCTTGGGATGGCTTTGGCATCGTCGTTTGGCTCATGTTGGGATGCATCAATTAAACAAGCTTTTAAAAAGAGATTTGGTCTTGGGTATGAAAAATGTAAAGTTTGAAAAGAATAAACTTTGTAGTGCTTGTCAAGCGGGAAAACAAGTTGCTAGTACTCATCCCGTTAAAAACGTTTTGTCAACATCTATACCACTTGAGCTTTTGCATATGGACTTGTTTGGTCCATCGGAAACTCAAGTATTGGTGGTAGCAATTATTGCTTTGTCATTGTTGATGATTTCTCCTGATTTACTTGGATTTTCTTCTTAAACCATAACTCCGATGCTCCAAGTGTGTTTAAAAGATTTGCAAAACGTGTTGAAAATGAATTTGAATTCGCCATCAAGAAACTTCGAAGTGATCATGGTGGAGAGTTTCAAAATTCGGATTTTATTGAGCTTTGTGATGAATCTGGAATTAAACACGAATTTTCTATGCCATATACTCCTCAACAAAATGGTGTTGTGGAAAGAAAAAATCGAACATTAATCAAAATGGCTCGAACTTTGTTGGATGAATATAAAACCCCCACTAGGTTTTGGGCCGAGGCAGTCAATACTGCTTGTTATGCTATAAACCGGCTTTACACTCATCCATTGTTAAACAAAACTCCTTACGAGCTAATTGTTAGAAGAAAACCAAATATTTCATATTTTCGAGTTTTTGGTTGCAAATGTTACATTCTTAAAAAACTCATGCATCTTGGAAAATTTCACAGACATGTTGATGAGGGTTTTCTTGTTGGATATTCATCAACTAGCAAAGCTTATCGTGGTTTTAACACCATAACCGAATGTATTGAGGAAACTTGCAATGTTGAGTTTGATGATTCTAATGGCTCTCAAGAAGAGCATGAAGATCTTGAGAATGTAGGAAATGAGGAACTATTAGAAGCTATGAAGAACATGACGATTGGGGACATCAAGCCTAAAGATGAAGATTCAAAGTCACCCGATCAAGAAAATGAAGTAGCTTCTATGGTTTCGGAGGCTACTACTCAAGTTGATCTTGATCCGGAGATAAAGGAAAATGAAGATCAAGCATTGCAAAATCCAAGACTTCATCAAACCATCACTAAGGATCACCCTGTCAACCAAATAATAGGTGATGTTGGTAAAGGTGTTCAAACTCACTCTAGAATCACATCTTTTTGTGAGCATGCATCTTTCATTTCTAGTCTTGAGACCAAATGCATTGATGAAGCACTAGCGGACCCGGATTGGGTAAATGCCATGCATGATGAATTGAACAACTTTACTAGAAACAATGTTTGGAAACTTGTAGAAAAACCTCTTGATCACAATATAATTGGTACAAAATGGGTTTTTCGAAATAAGCAAGATGAAAATGGCATAGTTGTAAGAAATAGAGCTAGATTGGTAGCACAAGGTTATTCTCAAATTGAAGGATTAGATTTTGGTGAAACTTTTGCTCCCGTAGCTAGACTAGAAGCCATTCGTATCTTACTTGCATTTGCATCAAGTTTTGAAATCGAATTATTTCAAATGGATATTAAAAGTGCCTTCTTAAATGGTGAAATTTCAGAACTTGTATTTGTAAAGCAACCACCGGGCTTTGAAGATCCAAAATATTCAAATCATGTCTATAACCTCTCAAAAGCCCTTTATGGTCTTAAGCTAGCCCCTAGGGCTTGGTATGAACGATTGTGAAATTTTCTAATTTCACAAGGTTTTAAGGTTGGAAAAATTGATACAACTCTCTTTACCAAAATCATAAATGATGACTTTTTTGTTTGCTAAATCTATGTCGATGATATAATTTTTGGTTCCACTAATGAATCTCTTTGTCAAGCTTTTGGTGAAACCATGTCCAAGGAATTTGAGATGTCTATGATAGGAGAATTGAGCTTTTTCCTCGGACTTCAAATTAAGCAAATCAAAGAAGGAATATTCGTGAGTCAAAGTAAATACGTGAAGGATTTGCTCAAGAGATTCGGCATGGATGATGCAAAGCCAATCAAGACTCCCATGGCTACAAATGGTCATTTGGACTTGGACGAGGGAGGTAAACCGGTAGAACTTAAATTATATCGTTCTTTGATTGGTAGCTTATTATATCTTATTGCTTCTAGACCGGACATTATGTTTAGTGTATGCATGTGTGCTAGGTTTCAAGCTGCTCCTAGAGAATGTCACTTAACTGCAGTAAAAAGAATTTTTAGATACTTAAAACATACACCAAACATAGGCCTTTGGTACCCTAAGAATGCTAGCTTTGATCTTCTAGGATATTCGGATTCTGATTATGCCGGCTGTAAAATTGATAGAAAAGTACTTCCGGTGGATTTCAACTTCTAGGAAGATCATTAGTCTCATGGACTTCAAAGAAACAAAATTCGGTTGCACTCTCAACCGCCGAGGCGGAATATGTTTCAGCCTGTAGTTGTTGTGCACAACTATTATGGATGAAGCAAACTTTGCTAGATTATGGCATAAAAGTCAATTGTGTTCCACTTTTATGTGATAATGAGAGTGCCGTTAAAATTGCTAACAATCCCATTCAACACTCTCGAACAAAGCACATTGACATTAGACATCACTTTCTAAGGGATCATGTATCAAAGAGGGATATAGTGATTAGTCATGTTTCAACCGAAAATCAATTAGCGGACTTATTCACTAAACCCTTGGATGAGTCAAGATTTAGCAAGTTAAGAAATGAATTGAATGTTATTGACATTTCAAATGTTATTTGATCTCTTGCTTGTTTTGGAATGGTCCTTAGTATGATCGTGTCTAGCATGTATACTATTACTTATATATATGTATATATATATACATATTCAATCAATGTAGGCATCTATGTCAATCACTTCCTATTTTCAAGAAAAAGACCAAAAGTTCACCTCTTTGTCTCTTCTCAACAAAACTTGGATGACACATTAAGGGGGAGCAACTTCAAGCTCATTGAATACTTGCATACCCCAAAATTGTGTACAAAAATGAAAATTATGCATGTCTTTTATTAAAAGAGTCATTTTCAAATCAAAAAGGGTGAAAAAGTGCTCAACTTTTCAAAATATGTAAAAAAAACACAAAACATTCAAAAATACCTTTCAAATATGTTCTCAAAGGTTTTGAAAGTGAAAAGAAAGGATTTCGAGCTAAAATGTAGAATTTTGACAAAATTGAAGATCTAAGGATCTTGTTTTGGCCTAAAATGACTTATTTCCATAAATTAAGATCGGTTGAGTTTTGACAAAAACTTTCTACATGAAACACTTAGAGCTCAATCATTCGAAGATAGTTCATGTTGAACTTTTTCTCAAAAGACCAATGGTTTGCAGGTTATCACATTTTCCAAGTCTCCCAAAAACGACCCTTGACACGAAAGTACCCAAAACATGCATTTCGTGAATTTCGCTGTTTGAGCCAAAATCTCTTCCATGTTTTGTCTTGAAATAGTATTTTAACTTCATACAAGTCCAAACATCTCAGGAAAATCCAAGTTTCATTGAGATTTGAAGATTTCGTGAAAATTCATTTTGTTTTACTTGTTTTACCCGAAAACATCTTTTGGAGGCTCATATCAAGATCTTCCCAACATGGTATTTGAGTTCATACTGGAATTAAACCTCTGGTTGAAGCAAATTTGCGAAAAATTCAAAAATTCAGAACTTTCAGGAACTTCTCTGAACTGACCGGACTTTGTCCGCCTAGTTCGGACTCTGTCCGGCCATATCGGACATTGTCCGGCCAGATCGGCCTTTGTCCGGTGTGTGCATATCTGTTCGGTTATTAAAACTTCCCGAAGTCCCTTTCTTCCCCAAATCGACAGATTCTCTTCTTTTGCTCTATTGTTCATCTTTCTGACCCCATTGCTCACCTCCTCTCCGGACACAAGGATCTGTCCGACCTCCTCTCGTCCGCCTTCAGATTTGGGCTCCTGCGCCTCTCCTCCTTCCTTGTTTTGGGTTAGTTTTCTTCTTCTCCTCTCTTATTCATGCATTGCATTTTCATTTCATTCTAGGGTTTGAAATTGTGTTAATGATTTTGCATGCCTAAATTGCTTAGAAATTCATGAAATTGGCATCTAGGATTAGTCTCATCTCAATTGACTTTTGCAAAATTGGATCATTTCATAGACATGCATGACATGAGTATCAGATGCCTTCTAGGGTTAGAATTTGTGACACAATCTAGTATGAATCTCATGCAAATAAAATAAACTTGATATATTGTTTGAGAAAACACACATTCTCATCACATTCTCGCAAATTTACTCCAGTAGTATGTCATGCACAAGATGAATATATAGATGAGTATATAGAGGATGATTACTTTGGCTTGCATTAGATGCTTAACAATGAACCAAGCTAAATGACTAGGGCTAAAATTGAATCAAACCACAACTAAATTGCAGAAAGTGATTGTCGCGCCCCGCACAGGGTACCACGACTACTCCCGTGGAGACCTAGCTCGTTGCAACTGGCCTCATACATACATACCACTGACTTCCCAGGATAAGTTAAGCACAGGAGTTCATTGCAGCAGAGTAACTTACAAAATATCATTCATAAACAGTATGGCCTGCTGGCCTGGTACAATAAAAGAGGAATACAATGCCTTCACGGCACAAATGGTCTAATTAAAACAAAAGACAACTACTCGGCGGAAGCTAGGTGAAACCCCCACAGTCGTAAGAAGTTGATAGCAGAACAGCACACTTCAGGGCTCTGGCAGAATTGGCTTTCTTCCTTCTGGATCCACGAAATCTTCCAAGCCTTCGTCTTGGTCATGAAGCACTCCATCTATTGTTGATGAGTTGCAAGGGTGAGCACTTACGTACTCAGCAAGTCATAGGTAAGAGTAGAGATACGTATAGTAGAGATGACATGATCCTATGCTATTGAGGGAAAAGAGGTGAGAGGGTTTTTCCAAAAAATACTTTTCTTTCAAGCTTTTCAAATCTCATGCTCATGGCAGCATTTCATGTACTTAGGGCACAATCCACATGCCTCTTAGCTATTATATGATCACTAAATTATGGTACTACCGCGACACGTCAACACATGACAGCCCACGGCAGCACCCCTTATCATGACAACACATGTCATTGGGTAATCTTGACTTAACAAATTTTAATTTATAAAACAATACTTGTGTCACACCCCGTGGATTCAATCCACCGCGGCATACTCCTAAAACTCGGGAGCACGAAGTATTCGAATACATTTTTAACTCTGCAGAGGGGTACCAATTTACCCGCAAGATATATCCACTTTCATGCCCTTCCTATCACAAGGATTGGACCCCTGACTCACTTCATACTGTGAGCGGCAAGGTGGAGATAACAAGAACTTTTGCCATGTTTCACACACAGTTCACCCCAGACCCTGTGGTTTTCTTCACGCAAACCACAGTTGTGGTAGGGTTTCACAACCCCCACTAAATTGGCATCTTCGCCTCAGGGTCAGCGTGCATGATCACATCCTGTGATATGTGTTGGAGCGCACCCCGTGTTTAATCGTGAGTTTGTCATATAAGGGTTTCATGTGTGATCCACATACTACTTGTTCAGGCCTGTCCCATACCAGGCTTGCGGTCGGCACGTTAATCATGCCACTAGACGCACAACACAGGGTTCTAGTCCTTATATGCCAGTGACCAGCTCATACCATAATCCATGCACTTCCAGTGCTGGCACATCCTGTGTGACCAAGCACCTCCAGTGCTTTCACCATTCCATACCAAAATACTAGTCACGGCTAGGGGTTTTATTTCATGAATATAAATATACATAATATATTAGTTCATGGCTCATTATTTGATCAATTCACATTTCACAGGCATCAGCCTGATGCTGCCATTTCATAATTCAACTATTCTCAATCTTTCTCATGCAATATTATTTTATAATCAAGGTATATTCTAGGAATTCATAAAATATAGGTTCAAGATGTTCAAGAATATGACTTGCCTTTCGCGTCGTAAGAAACAGCAGTTGATGTCGGGTCTGCGACGAAGTCTTCGAACTCGGACTCTTGCTCTAAACAAGGATCAAACAAGCAAACAGGCATTACAATCAATCCTACTCTTACTATTCCACCATATGCGATAATGCAAGGTAAAAGCGTCTCGGCGATACAAGATTTGAGAGCGATTAGGGTTAAAATATGGAAACTAGGGTTAAGATTAGTCGTCAAAGGTTTACAAGGTTCCAAAATATCAGAGTGATATCAAGGTTGCGGCTGGTTGGCTCAAAAACAGCAAACGTCTTTAGGTGGACATTTGGTTCAAGGCATCGACATAGGGTCGATGGATGATAGAGGGCTCAACTCAAGTTGTGACAGTAGAATAAAATGTAGATCACAACATCAGGAGTCTAAGGGACAAAGTTATGTTTAGTTTGCATACCCAGAAGGGGTCAAACTGGCCCAATGCCATTGGCTGACATAGGTTGACAATGCCCAAGAATGGCATTGACATGGTTTGAACAGTTTCTAGTGGCCAAAATGGGTTTTGATTCAAACATATGATGCACAAGGTAGTCAGGCAACTGTTTGACAAGGTAGTTTTTGGTTTGCATGACCAGAGGAGGGTGAACAGGGCTAATGCCACTGACTGGCATAGTTTGACATAGAGTTGACATGGCCAGAAACTAGAGTTTGCCATAACTTTTGATCTAGGGCTCCAAATGATGCACCACTTTGTCTGGTAGTTAGGAATTTGTATCAGGAACAATTGTCTCAACAGGATCTAGGGCAGGAGATGGCCGGGAAGTGATGAAAACCGGCAAAGAAGTTGACTGGTCTGGAGCACATGCCACATAAACAGTACAGCAACTAGGGCATAGCTATATCTCACAATCTAGGGCGAATTGGAAGTCGTGATAGAAGACAAAGTTGCTCAGAATGATCCAAAACATCTAAATAGCAAAGTGGTTTGAGCTGGAGTGGCTGGATTTGGAAGATACTGGCTGGAGAAAAGATGAACTCAAATCTGATTTCGGCATTTCTGATTTAAAGTGATTGAGCTTAATTCCTTGCTTGTGGATGGTCTCTAGGGCATTAAAAACATACTGGTGAAGTTAGATTAGCTAGAGATGCACCAGAAAAGCTTAAACAGTAAGCTCAGTGAACATGCAAGGTTCCAATTTGGGGATTTTTACATTTTAGCAAATCTATCGATTTTGGTTGCTTAGGGATGTTAAGTAAAGTCTACTGAGCATATTTGATCACTGACTCGAGAGCTAATTCAATTTAGGTGAGGATTAATTGCTCATCGGAGTTCTAGATGAAACACGGCGATTGCCGGTGACAGAAAGCATTTGAACTAAATTCCAAGCTTGAGAAGCATGAGGAAGATGAGAGAAGCTCACTGGGGGTGTTGGATCGAAGAAGGGGGCAGTGGAGAAGCTTGGCACCGTGCTCCCTCTTTGCTGCTCACCGGAGAAGAAGAAGACACAGTGTTGTTGCTGGTTTTCTGTCGTTTTGCTGTGTGGTGGAGTTGGCTGAGTCCCAGGGGGTATAAATAGGCAAGCTGGAGGTTCTCAACGGTTGGAAAAGCTCGGGGAGTTGAAGCCGGCGAGAAGTGACTGGATGGCGACTTCACGGTGAGCTGGCGTCGAGGTGACTTGGTTCAGCGGCCGTGAGGGCTTTTGCAGGTGATGGGAAGGTGAACTGATGGCTGGCCGCGGCGAGTTCTCCACGTGGCACAAAGCTCCTGCGTCGACCGTTGCTGGTGGCGTGCAAACGGGAGGAAATTAGCTGGCTGTGAGTCGTGCCGGGGAAGATCCACAGTGGAAAATGGCGTGCACACACGCGGCGTCGAGGTACTGGTGAAGGTGGCGACCACGGGCTGGCTTCAACGACTACGGGCTACTGTAGCAGCTGGCGAGGTGAGGTGATCGAAGCTTGAAACAACGGCGCGTGCTCGAGGTCGAAGCAACAGTCTTGTGCGCTGGATCCTGGTCGTGGTCGAAGTCCCAGGCGCTGGTCGAAGACAGCTTCTGGTCGTGAACAGAGGGGTTGGTCGATCCAGGGGCATAATTGTGATGATTTTGGTTGAAGTCTGGACTGATTTGTAAATCTGGTTTTAAAGAGGTTTAATTTGGGATTTGGTTTCATGGATGAGTATAATATTTCTATTAATACTCATTTAGCTCAAATCTGGAGAAAGTTTGATAATATTTGAGGGATTTCACCTATTTTCGAAAATAGGGTAAAATTAGGGTAAAATAGATCTGGATTTTGTCGATCTCGAATTCTGGTAATTAGGGTGAGATTTTGAAGTCTGATCAGAAGGGAAATCTGTATCAAATAGTATTTGGGAGGTGTTCCCTGAAGAAATTCTGAGGTTGGCATTGATTTGTGAATATTAGCCTTTTCAGGCTTCCAGGTAAACAGAAAAGGACTTATTCGCAGTAAAATTTGGACTAAACTGCGAAAAGTACTTAGATGAAACAATCTGGTTGCCAACTTTTTGAAGTAAGTTGAGGATATACCTAGGAACATATTCCAAAAGATACTTGAGTCTGGATAGGGTTAGATCATGATAACTCAGTTATCTGGAATCTGGGGTACTTAGGGTAAATCTGAATTTCCTGTTTTCGAAAACAGAAAGAGACTTAGATACTGGGAGTTAGGGTTAGAATTCAATTTGGTTCCTTAAGACTTTTATCTTTAGGGTAACTGGTAGGTTAAATCTAGATGGTCAGATCTTGATCTGGATCTAGAGAATAGATTTGGAGATTTTTAGGGTTTGAGGGAGATTAGGGTTCAGCTGATTTGGCTACAACTATAGGGATACATGCATGCAGGATTTTATGCAAAAACTTTTCACCCCCAAAACCAGGGAGTTACAGTGATAATATGAAATCTAAACGAGTCTCTGTTAGTGAATGCAAAATGTGAAATAGTTCAAATCGAGTCAAATGAGTTTTCATTTACACATGAGGACTAGTTCATGCATTTCATGGCATTCTCACAATATCTCATCGAATCATATCTTTATCAAATTCTATCTCTCTCTCTACCAGAGTCAGCATGTCAGGATGAGTGAAACAGACTAGCCGTCGCCATGGCCCTGGATCTTCCCAACAGGCACAACCCATTGATTGGGATTCTTTGGCAGTAGATGAGGACGATGCTGTTCCAGCAGCTCCCATAGGCTCTCCCATTGCAGACTCAGACTCAGATGACAGTAGTAGTAGTAGTGGTGATCAGCAACCCAGGGGCCATCAGACTTTCACTGCTAGTGCGATTCGGCGGCTTTGTCGAAAGAACCCTTATGAGCATCCGAGGACTTGCATTGAAAGGAACTTCTGGAATGCCTTTCAGATGTCACAATACTATACCCGATTCTCCTCCGCCAACGTTTTTGAGCATCAAGCCATCGACTGGAATTTGATTGAGAGCAAGGTGAATTATCCACTGAGGGGCAAATGCCTGGCGATCAGTATGTACTCCTTCACTGAGATGAAGGAAGACTGGAAATGGAATGTGGATATCATCCGATCCTTCTTTGCATCTCTCCATGTAGCCTCGGATTGATCCCACATAGTCTTCATGAACAATAACTCGAAAAGAGCACTCACGAAGGCACAGTTTGAAGAAGCTCTACAGATTGAGCATGTTGACAACAGCTTGTTTACCTTCGATGAAGTTCGAGTCGAGGACGTCGTCCACCTCTTCGACAATCTAGACCCAAATATCGGTAAAGTCTCTCAGCTGATCCCTCCGGTTGCAATTCTTGAAAAGCTCAACCGTATGACTATCTTGCCCAAAACCGGATATCGCGGGGCCGTCACATCTACCATGTTATGTCTGCTGAAGGCCCAAGTTGACGAGACGCCTTTTGATATCGTCAGTTCCTGTTCCACGAGATGCAGGAAGTTCAGATGGACTCGAAGAGGCTTTCGCCCTTCGCACCCTTCATAGTTCACACCCTGACCTACTTTGGGCTGCATCGAGCATCTCGTCCCTCTTCAATGGAGTACTACTGGATGAAGAGCTTGGGGATCCTTATCCGCTATGAAAACCAAGTAGGATCACCAACTCATGAAGATGAGCACATGTCTCCGGTAGCGGGAGCTCCTTCTCCGCTCCAGTCCTATTCCATATCACCTAGCCCTGATGTCTCGGCTCCCTACATGATGATCATGGAGCGTCTCGATCAGATGTCCATGCGCTTCGAGACTCGTTTTGATGAAGTCGACTCCAGACTGAGCTCCATCGATCATCGGCTCAATGTCATCGAGCCTCGTATCGACTCTATGAGTCAAGATATTTCTGAGCTGCGAGGGCGTTTTGATGCAGGCCAGTATCAACGTCGACGTCGCGGCGATTCTTCCTCCGATCATCCTCCGCAGTCCTAGATCTATTTGCTACTTATGTATCTATGCTACTTGTGTGTATGTTTTCTCCCTTTATGGATGTTTGATGACAAAGGGGGAGAGAGTTATGTCGTGTTATGGATATATGTTGTTATATGTCGTGTTATGGATATATGTAGTTATGTCGTATTGGATGTTATGTTATGGATATGAATATGTTATGGAATTGGTGTTTGGATATCTTTGTTATGGATATGTATATGTTGATACGTCTCAATGTTATGGATATGAATATGTTATGGAATTGGTGTTTAGTTATCTTTGTTATGGATATGTATATGTTGATACGTCTCATATATCTTGTTATGGACATGTTTATGTGTTTGGATGTACGATTCAGGGGGAGCACTATATGCTTATATTCATTCTTGATATCCCTATGTTTTATGCATAACGGTTGTCATCAATCACCAAAAAGGCGGAGATTGTTGAATCTTGAGCCCTAATTAGGGTTTTGGTGATTAATGACATCCGTGATATATGCGACTAACCTATGTGTTTGAGACTCAGGTTAATCAAAGGAGAAGCATCACAAAAGTGCAAATCAAGATTATCAAGACTCCATAAAGCAAAAATGACGAAAACTCAGACAAAAGTACAAGTATCTAAACCTAGCATTTTTATTTTTTGAAAATTTCTAGGTTAGATGGTCGTACTATTCAGAGGGGTCTTAGCACAAGTCATTTGATCAACCTTGAAGTCTTTGGAAACATATTTGCATATGCATCTAGCCCCTAATTGAAATTGAGTAAAATTCAGCAATTCTGTTTTCGTTTTGAATTGGCCGGACAGTGTCTGAAGTGACCGGACAATGTCCGGCCAATACAAATGTCTTTTGAAAATTGCAAAACAATAAACAGAGACAAATAAACTTGTCTAGAGCTTTTTTCCGATTTAGGCCAGACACTGTCCGAAATGACCGGACAATGTCCGGCCAGTTCATTTTCATATGACAAGTTTAAGTTGACATGTATGCATTTGTCCGGGGGCATTTGTCCGGGACGCACCGGACATTGTCCGAAGTGACCGGACAATGTCCGGCCTATATAAAAATTCTGAGAAGTTGTAAATGAGTGTTAACAGAGACAAATGCATTTGTCCGGACAAATCACATTTGTCCGCCCTATATATTTGTTGTGAAGTATTAAGCCAAGTGTCAACAGAGACATATACATTTGTCCGGACGTTTTGTCCGGACAAATTGTATTTGTCTGGCCTGTATATGTGATGTTAAACATGAGTGTTAACAGAGACATATACATTTGTCCGGACATTTTGTCCGGACAAATCCATCCGTCCGGCCTTCACAAAAAAATCTCGAACGGCTACTGACACTTGAATATCTCATGAGCAACGGTCATTTTATTTGTACTGACCGGACATTGTTTGAAGTGACCGGATAATGTCCGGCCAGTACAACTTTCACCCAATTTTCTTGAAAACGACCGTTTTGCTGAAACTATATAAACCCTACTGTTTGTAGAAGCTGTACACACACGAAATTCATCTCTCAACCTTAGTGAAACTGCTTGCAAAGCCTCTCACACTCATTCTCTTGCATTTGAAGCCAAATCTTTAGCAAAACATTGAGTGCTAGTTGAGAGAAGTTGAAATTGAGCCATTTGCATTTGTATATTTGTTCTTCAAGCTTTGAGGTTGATCAAGCAAGGTGCTAGGCTCATTACTCTTGGTGATTGCCGTCACCTAGACGACCCGGGAGGTCTGGCGATCTCTCCATCAACGGTGTGTGTTGGAGTGGCCCGGCGGTTGGTTGTAAAGGCTCGGAGCTGGCCTATCCGGAGAGGAGAAGGGATACCCCAAGTGAAATTGAAGCAAAGGCCCTAGTGAAGAGCGCTTCAACGAGGATTAGTGGAAATCGGCAAATTTCTGAGACCTCGGGAAAAATTCAATCTCTTCGGTTACCTCTATTACTGGCTTTACATTTCTAGTAATCGATTATTGCTGTAGTCTCTTTAAGTAATTGCAAAACTTACCTTGTGCCATCATCTATATCATTTGTGTATTGAATTTGCAATTCAGGTTGTTAACCACTCAATTAGAAGTAAAATTTGAAAAACCGCCTATTCACCCCCCTCTAGTCGGCATCCTTCGATCAACAGGATGAAGCCGATAAATCCTTTCAAGAGTTTAAAGCGTACCTCGCCAATGCTCCGGTGCTAGTTTTCCCTATTGGGGGAGAATCATTATTTCTCTACTTGACTGCTACCCCTATTGCGGTCAGCACTGTTCTAGTTGCAGAGAGGGAAGGTGTGCAACAACTAGTCTACTATGTAAGCGAAGTACTGAATGGACCAAAGGAGAGTTACCCTGAGGTCCAAAAGTTACTTTATGCCCTCTTAATGGATTTAAGAAAGTTACGACATTACTTTCAAGCGCATAAGATTACTGTACCTTCTTCCTTTCCCTTAGGGAATATACTCCATAACCCAGAAGCAACAAGTTGAGTTGCGAAGTGGGCAGTGGAACTTGGAGTGTTTGATCTCCATTTCACTACTCGAGGAGCAATCAAATCTCAAATTCTTCCAGATTTTGTGGTTGAATGGACTAATCTCGAGCCACATGATCAAGAGTTTGTACATTTGGAAAATACCGACCACTGGATGATGTATTTTGATGGCTCTCGTAGTTTTTAAATTCGGGGGCTGGAGCGATCTTAATTACGCCCTAGGGCGACCAATTCCAATATGTTGTACAATTAATCTTTCTTGCTACAAATAATGCAGCAGAGTATGAAGGTCTTTTAGCTGGGCTTCAAGCAGCCAAATCCCTCGGAGCCCGTCGGCTAGTGGTGAGGGGAGACTCATAGCTAGTCATAAACTAGGTAAACAAGGAGTACAACACCTTCCATGAGACAATAGCTCATTACCTGTATGAAGGGAGGAAATTGGAAAAATACTTCAGATATTTTGAAGTCCAGTTCGTCCCGCGAAGAGACAATATTCTCGCAGATTAATTGTCAAAGATTGGTTCCTCACGAGCATCCCCCCCGGGAGGAGTGTTCATCAAGCTCTTAAAAAAGCCCTCAATCATGACCATCACAGAGGCACCAAACGTGATGACTAACGTTGCCGCCCTCGAGCATGAAGGAGATTGGATTCATCCATTGAGAGTCTATCTTGCACATGAGACCTTGCCCGAGGACGAAATCAAAAGCGATCAGTTAGTTAGAAAAGCGCAAATGTACATACTGGTCGAAGGTACCAATACAAAAAAGGTGCTCAAGGAGTCCTTTTGCATTGCATAACTCAAGAAGATGGAAAATTCCTTCTGAGAAAGATTCATGGAGGCATGTGTGGTGCGCATGCTTCTTATAGAACACTGGTCGAAAAAGCTTTTCGACATGGTTATTACTGGTCTACAGCACTCAAAGATGCTATACAATTGGTCAAGACTTGCCCACAATGTCAATTTCATGGTCAGCAGGTTCACCAACCGGCATATGCATTACAAACTATTCCTTTAACCTGGCCATTTGTCACATGGGGAATAGAAATTCTGGGTCCAATGCCCCAAGCTATCAATGGATACAAGTTTTTGTTCATGGCCATTGATACATTCATTAAATGGATTGATGCTGAACCAGTCTGAACCATTACCGCCGCAGCGGCTAAGAAGTTCTTTCATAAAAACATTGTGACATGATTTGGCATTCCAAGTCGTCTCATCGCAGATAATGGATCCCATTTTGTTAGTGGTCTTTTTCTAGACAATTGCGACGACATTGGGACCAAAATTTGTTTCACATCCGTTCCTCATCCATAGAGCAATGGTGCAGTCAAACGCACCAACAGGCAGCTAATACAAGGGGTCAAGAAATGTGTTTTCGACCGCCTTAAACTATGCTCGGGAGCTTGGGTAAACGAACTCTACTCCATTCTATGGGCATTACGCACTACGACCAGTAGAGCTACAGGCGAGATGCCTTTCCAACTGGTTTGTGGTGCAGAAGCCATGCTACCAATTGAAATCCAAATTGGTTCTCCTCATGTGGATCACTT
Organism: Pharus latifolius; assembly: GCA_019359835.1. Classification (NCBI taxonomy): domain Eukaryota; kingdom Viridiplantae; phylum Streptophyta; class Magnoliopsida; order Poales; family Poaceae; genus Pharus; species Pharus latifolius. Next base: position 60,458,660 of record CM033322.1, read on the forward strand.
AGATACTATAAATCAAAGTGAAACCCGCGACAATGAAATTGCTCTTCTTGAAGAAAAGCGCAATCGAGCACTCATTCGGTCAGCAGAATATTTACAGGCTCTATATAAATATCACAGTAAACGGGTGCAACCACGTAACCTTCACGTGGGAGACTTGGTTTTAAGAAAAATCCAAAACCAATCTAATCGCAACAAATTCTCCCCTTAGTGGGAAGGCCCCTACACTGTAGTTTCAATACCACGACCAGGATCTGCTCGATTAGCAATGGAAGACAGAAGAATTTTATTAAACACACGGAATATTGACTAGTTGCGTGAGTTCTTTGTATAAGTTTTTCCATTTACATCATAATTTTATATAAATTCAGTATTTTCCTTTTCACTTTATGTTATGGTTACATCCCTAGTTTCAGCCTTACTTTTTTCTTGAGTCACGCTTGGGGGCTGGTCGTGATAAAATGACTCACTACGATGTTCAAGTGAATTTGCTGGCCAGTCTCATGGTCGCATCTAAATAAGATATATCTTTGTAAGCCGTTTCTTAACGCATAAGGGACTTACTAGCATGTTTCTGATCATCTGAGTGGTTGGCAGTTAGCAAAAAGCTTGTGCATTTTGTATTAAGCCATTTATCCCAATGACTTCATGATCGCATCTAGTAAAGACATCTCTTTCTAAGCCGTTTCTTAACACATAAGGGACTTACTAGTATGTTTTTATATTATGACTTCGGTATAAGTGATCATTCAAGCCTTGGTCTTCTTAGATCAGCTTACTTACCTTGTGACCACTATACTATGACTTTGGTATCAATGATCACAAAAGGGGGCTAGGGGGATATAACTATAGCATTAAGTCAGAAAGGACAAGTACTTTGCATTTCATTATTATTCCTTTTTTCATTTTTTGTCATCTACTTTCTGCTAATCATATGTATTTGCAAGATACAAAGACTCTGATAGAGCAAAATATTTCCATTTCCATTGTCAAATTTACAAAAATTTATAATGAGAGGGAATACATCAGGCAAGGTCGAGGTCGTGTAAAAGTTTGTCTACTAAAGGCTTGGTCTTGGCCCTGGTTCCGTTCAGCTGATGCTTGCTGTCAAAAACTGTATCTTCCACCACTAGATTCATATCTAAATTCGAACCGTGGTGATGCCTAAGCTTGCAGACGATGGTAGAGACTACGGCACTGATATCGGTTTTCAGTCTCCCCTTGTACCTCATTGCAAATTCTGGGATATTGGCGACGAGCGAGTCAGCTTGAGCCGCAACCAAAAAGCAAGACTCTTCAAGAGATAAGTAATCCCTCTGAGGATTAAGAACATCAGCATCAAGAGAGTCCGCAACCTCCCTCAGTTTTTCAAGGGTATCCCTCTCAGTGAGACTGCAGCCTTTGATAATTGTATCCAAGGAATCCTTCTCATCGTGGACAAGCTTCTCGGCTTCTTGAGCAAGATTCACTGTCTCTCGAGCCCTCTCGCTGGTCGCCTTGTAGCGGTCGACGATCTTGTGGAGAGTTTTGAGGTCATGTCCTCGTCTGATGAACTTCTCCTCAAGGCACTCATTTTCCCCTTGAAAGAAGTTGCATAATGCAATCTTCTCCTTCAGGGATGCCAAGGTCTTAGCAAGCTTTTCACTAATCACCCTCCCATCTTCGTCTCCCTATATGACCATAAGATAATTCCTAGTCATATACGAAAAAATTTGAAGAGTAAGGATCCATACCTTGGAGACAGATGCTGACTGGGCCACAGAAGGATTTGGAGCATTCACTACTCCTTCTGTGACATCCACTTCCTTCTCGACCACAGTTGGTTTGGCACTAAAGGAAGTTGTCAAGTTTGTCCTATATATCCAATTCATGATTGATAATTCATTCCTAACTAAAAAGCTCATCTTAGTTAGAGAAAAGACAGAGGTATACCTCAAGCAATGAGGAGCAATTCGTCTGGCCCTGGATGAGGGCTGAACAGCTGGTGGCTGTGGACTCGCAGCCTCTTCCAACAAGACATAATCACTTTGTGCAGCCAGGGAAGAGGTCTTAATTAGTTTTTTCAATGAGGATCCACCAGATGATCCAACATCATTACCGGCTCGCTTCTTTGAAGCTATTGGACATTCGAGCAACTGCAAAAACCAAAATGCTTTGAAAACCTTTGCTCAAGAAAAAGATTTGTACAGATCTTCCAAAAGAGAATTACATTTTGAGACGCTTGTGCAACATAATCAACACTGATAACCTGTAGTTTTGGTGCCTCGACGTTGCCTTCTACAGCCAGGTTTTCTTCTTCATCTTCAATAATTCGCTCTGGGATTTGGGATGCCACTTAAACGAAAATGGAGAAGAAAAGAGAATGTTAGAAGATGAAGAGTTTGAAACTTAGAAACTTTGAATAAACTTGAGGACTCTGGAACGTGGAGGCTGGCTATTTATAGAGTTCCGAGGGTGACGCTTCGAGTTCTCGGCCTAGGGACGTAGCAAAAACCCTCAAGATCTTTTCAATGCCTACTTGCCAACCTCACCCAAAGTTTCTTCTTGGGACGCAACGAAAACCCTTGAGATATTTTCAATACCTGTCATGATAGCCTAGCAACCGCACCCAAAGTTTCTTCTTGGGTTGTGTGGAAATGCGAAGCAACAAAGTAACTATGTGATAGAGTAACTGTGTTAGAATTCGAAGTGACAGAGTTACTGTGTAAGAACCTTCTCGTTTCAAATTTTGGGGCTAGCTAACAGACATTCGCTTATAGCTTTCAGCGGTCGAACGGGACTACAAGAAAGAAAGAGCTAAGTAACTTTCCTTCCTGTGGTTGTGGGACGTCATAGGAAGATATAATAAGGAAGTCTAAGATATTCTAGCCTTAGCCCAACCCTTACAGATGTTTATCTTGTACTATTAATAATTATGAGCACAAATCCTTACGATCGTAACACTTATCATCAAAAGAGTTCATAGTCGAATGGACTCTGTTACCTATGATCACCCTGATCGTAGAGATAAGGTCGTAGCCAATAGATGACCAAATGTATTCTATTTATTTGTACCTTGTCGGTGAACCAAAACCTGGAAGTACCTTTGAGTCAAAGGGCTGGTCGAGAACCTATCTGCTGACCACAATCTAAAGGTCTAACGATTATGTGGTTTTGTTTATTCGACCATACCCAATGGTTATGTTTATTCGACCATACCTAGTGGTTATGCTTATTCGACCATAACCTTTGGATACTGTGACCCTTTATTTTCCCACGAATGTCATAACTCCCTGACATGGTAACCATCAAGAAGGTAAATGCACAATCATTCATAAATGTGCAACCACTCATAATCACACATTATTACAGGTGTACATCCGCCACTAGGCGACCCTTCAATTATGTAACCGGCGTCCTTCGACAAGCTATAAAAGGAGAGAGGTTCTGGAGTTTTTGAGGGGTTTTTTGACGACCAAGAGAGGTGGATAGAGAATAGGAGAGATGTTTTTAGGCCATTGAAGAACAACTCTTGTTCTTCTCTGTACTCCTTTACACTCTTAGTGAAATCAAAACAGGAGTAGGGCTATGACTCAGTTTCTGAGGGCCCAAACCTATATAATTCCTATGTCTCTGGTGTGTCTATATTTACGGTATTTCCTCTGGGTGATTGTCAGAAGTGCTTCTCTACGTTACTATTAAATCTTGTGTAAGTTCGGCTTGGAACCTTCTTTCAATCGTCGACAGCTGGTGCCCACCGTAGGGCCCCGTCAAAGCATTCTTCTTCATCACCTGAGGTTATCATATCTATAGCCATCATGTCTTGTCTGCATGATTCTGAGAAGGATTTTGATCTCAAGAATTGCATCGAAATCGACATGGATGATGATACTCTTCTAATGGAAGAAGATGTTGCCTCAGAGCCTTGTGTCGAGGAGAATCTTTCCCCAGACCAAGTCATCAACTAGGAACCGGAGCAAACAATTTACTCATCTTCAGTGAGTCCTGCTACGTCCGAAGTTGAGTATGTTCCACAACCCATCACCTTGACTAATGCAGGTGTTGTGACATAACTCAAAACTACACACAATGGGGAACCGAACGAGCTACTCAACAAACTCCGACCAACAACATGGATGTGAGTGTAATGTCACAATTAACCAAGCAGGTAGCACTTCTCACTAATAAATTAGCTATTGATGGATCATCAGCTACTTCATCTGTTTATGCAATTACACCTGTATGTGAACTGTGCAGCATACAAGGCTACTATGGCCATGAATGCCAATTTAACCCATCCATGGAGCAAGCAAACGCTTTTCAGGGTATGTAACAATGGCAAGGTAATGCCTTTCCTAACTCTTATAACTCTGGATGGCACAACAAGCAAAATTTTGTATGGTCAGGACAAAATCAGCAACCTCAACGTCAACAACAAAATTTTGGACAGCAGCAACTACACCAACAAAATCACCCATATCAAACACAAAGGCCATTGAACCAACAACAAAATCAGCAACTTTATCAATTGCCACTCCAACGACAACCTGAGCAGTTGAACATGGAGCGCATGCTAGAGAACTTTCTAGCAAACCAAGAGAAAAAGAAGACATCCATGAGCCAAAAGATTGTCTCCATATCAACTCACGTCTGCATGCTGGAGACTCAAATCGCACAATTGGTGAATCCTGCACCAAAAAATGATAATCGTCTTCCTTCTCAACCAATCAGTCCTCATAATTCTAAACAAATTAATTTTATATCTTGTTCTAACCCTCTTTTCTAATGCAGGAATTCTAAGGAATGAGACGAAGCTATCGGAACGAACACCACCAACCGAACCTTCGCCGGCAAGTGAAATAAAGGAAGTACCATTACCGCTGGCAGACGATGACGACAAGGTCACCAAACCAAAAGAAAAGGAAACTGGAGAAAATCAGGTAAGACGTGTTTATAATCCAACTCCACCTTTCCCGGGAAGGTACATTAAAGCGAATCTCGATAAGCAATTTGAAAAATTTATGGAAATCTTGAGAAATCTTAATGTTACTATGCCTTTTACAGATTTAGTAACTCAATGCCTTCTTATGGAAAATTCTTGAAATATATACTTACTAAAAAGAGGGATTTGAGTGAATTTCAAAATATTACTTTGACCGAGAATTGTAGTGCTTTGATTCAGAACAGGATGTTGGCAAAGCTGCGGGATCAAGGAAGCTTCTCCATCCCTTGCAACATAGGTACGATACATATAAATTGAGCTCTTTGTGACCTAGGTGCAAGCGTTGGTGTGATGCCTCTAACTATCGCACAATGTTTGAGAAGGGGTGAGATCAAGCTTACACGCATGGTTCTGCAACTTGCCGATCACTCGGTGAAGCATCCGGAAGGAATTCTGGAAGATGTGCATCTTCAAGTCAACAAATTTTATCTTTCAGTTGATTTTTTCGTCCTTGATATGAATGAGGATGTTGCTATACCTATTATATTGGGACAACCAATGCCTGATAGTAGGTGCCCTCATTGATGTTTGTGAGGGACAAATTACTTTTCGCATAGGGGAGAGAAAAATTTTGTTTAAAATGTTTAACCTTGTTAACTGCCATATGTATGAGGAAAACTTTGCAGCGTGGATGAGCTAGAAGAAGTCCTAGAAGAGGAGTCACCACTTTGACTCACTTTGGAAGAAGGAATGGATGAAAACCTTGACAATGAAAAATAGACAACAGCGAATAAGACGAACAAAATGAAGACGAACCAACAAAATACCCATCCAAAGAGGACACCTCTGACTCTGACGTTAGAGGTAAAGAAAAGGTAAGTAAACCTACACTTGAAACTCTTCCTTCCTTGGTGAAATATGTATTTTTGGATGATGATGAGATGAAACCTGTTATTGTTAATGCAATCTTGACCAATTCACAGCTAGAAAATTGATTTATTTATTTCGTGTGCATCGCAATGCCCTAGGTTATTCTATTAATGATATCAAAGGGATTAGCCCTGAAATTTCCATACATAGGTTCTCTCTAGTTGATGAAACTAAAATCTCTGTTGAGTGTCAACATAGACTAAACCCAAACTTGAAGGAAACTATTAAAGCTGAAATTTCTAAACTATTAGATGCGGATATCATATATCCTATTTTTGATAGTAATTGGGTTAGTCCTGTTCATGTGGTTCCAAAGAAGAGAGGTTTGACTGTGGTTAAGAATGCTAACATTGAATTGATCCCTAGTAGACTTGTTACTGGATGGCACATGTGTATTGATTATCGCAAATTGAATAGCACCACCAGGAAGGATCACTTTCCATTATCATTCATTGATCAAATGTTGGAAAGATTGGCCAAACATTCAAATTTTTGTTTTCTTGACGGGTATTTGGGGTTCTTTCAAATCCCAATTCATCCCGATGATCAAGATAAGACAACATTTATAGGTCCTTTCGGTACTTTTGCTTACTAGTGAATGCCGTTTGGATTATGTAACACACCTATAACCTTTCAAAGGTGCATGATGGCCATCTTTTCAAATTTAATTGAGGAAATAATGGAAGTCTTCATAGATGATTTTAGCATTTATGGTTCATCTTTGGATACCTGTCTACATAATCTTTCTTGAGTCATATGCAAGAGTGAAGAAGTAAACCTTGTGCTTAATTGGGAAAAGTTCCAATTCATGTTCAAGAAGGCGTGGTACTTGGCCATGTAATTTTTGAACAAGGAATTGAAGTCAACGAGGTGGGTCTCTAGTGTAGTGGTAAAGTCACCAGGTGGCAAGCTAGAGGTCTTGAGTTCAACTCCACACCTCTACCATTTATTCCTGTAAGTCAAATCGGCGGTACCCTACAGTCTCTCTCAAAAAAAAGTGTTCCACCACCAACCAACGTGAAGGACATACGCAGTTTCTTAGGACATGCAGGTTTTTGCTGTCCTTTCATTAAATTTTTTTTCAAAACTGCTAAACCTTTCACTCAATTGCTTTGTAAAGATGTGTCTTGATTTTGATGAAAAATGTCTTGATGCCTTTAATCAATTGAAACATGCATGAACTACTACTCCCATCATACAACCTCCAAATTGGAATGAACCTTTTCAATTGATGTGTGATGCTAGTGATTAAGTAATTGGCGCTATTCTAGGGCAAAAAATGATGAGGACATCACCAACACGGACATGAACACGGCGCCTCTCACTTCTTGCACTACTTTCGCTACCTCCACTACATCGTCGAAAGATCAAGGAGGATGACGAGTCGGCATAAATCCGTGTGTTGAACCATTAAAATCGTCTACACTGGAGGGTCAGTGAGCCACACCCAATACGGAGCAACCCATGAGGCATCAAGTCAAGCCCAAGTTCAAGGCCAATTCGTCCACGAATCCGGTTCGGCCATCCAGCAGCTGTCCAACTTCAAATGGATGTCCAGGCCACATACAGAGTCCGTTTAGGGAAAATGAGTACTTCACAGAGAAGCCCACAATGACACCTTTCCAATGTGCTTGGGCCTATGGCCAAATTCCTTCTGGATCGTCTGCAATCGATGAAACAATCCGCAGACAAAACCTACCGGGTGCTGTGCCACCTCTACTTTGGGCCCAAGGCCCGTGTATCCCTAGGGTTACGTGGGGATGGGTTCTCTGACCGGTGGCATACCTCTAGCCACCATACTCTTGCTACATATGGCCACCAACCCCTATATTTTTTGGTTAGGTTATTTGTAACATCCCAATTTTCGCTACCTCTTAGCATGCCAGTCAGTATATCTTCATTGGATTCTCGGATGTCTCAACCCCATTTTTGATCTCTTATCTAAGAATTATGATCCTAGGTATGCCACTACCTTAATTTAAAAAGTTGGCAGTTTAACTCCACCTTTCATACCATTTTCGCATTTCAATCCAAAAGTATTTCAGATTGGTCCTTTTCTAATTTTTCTAGAAACCTGAAAAGGCTAAAAGCCACAAATCAGCCCCAAACCTTGATTTGATTCTGGGAATATCTCCCAATTGCTATTCTGAACAAGTTTCCCTTCTGTGAGAATTCCAAAATCTCATCCTAAACATCAGTTTCAGCCTCGCCAAAATCCAAGCCTAAATACCCTAAATTGCCCTGTTTTCATTTTATCCAAAATCTATTCAAACGATCTGTATTTTATCTTTTTCCCTGGCCAAAATGTTGGTGGAACAAATTTATGCAGATATGTGAAATCAGTTCTTACTTAAACCCTCCAAATCTCAGAATTTACAATCAGGTCCAAATCCAAAACAAATTCTTTGCATTTCAGTCCAGCCTGCTGTTTCGACCAGGCCCTGTGCCTTTCGACTAGGCCGTTCGACCACGACCAGGCCAACACCTGTTTCAACCGCGACCAGTGCCGTTTCGCCAAGATTCACCCCCGCCGGTGAAGCTCCACCATCACCAGCTCCGCCATAGACTCGCCACCACGTGTGCGCATCTGGTTGGCCACCGTGGAGCTGCTGCAGCAGCACCAGCACGCCAAGTTTTCTCTTGCACACGCGCGGCTTCACCACCTCCTGCTGCTGCTATGACAAAAGAACTTTTTCGCCACGTTGCAGCCATGCCGGAGCCCCAGTCGCTACATCACTACCATCGCCAGTGCACGCTTGCTTGTTCTCGAGGCCGCCGTGTGCGCCGCCGTCTTCACCGTTGTCACCACCTCGCTCGGTCACTTCCGCCACTGCAGCTCTCGAGGCAATCCAGCTGCTGTGGCGTCTGAACGCCGTATCCCGCTTGATTCACTTCAAGTCTCGAAGCCCCCAACCACTGCCTATATAAACACTCCCCCTCGCCCAGAGCTTCTTCACACCGCTCCAGCAACCACCAAGTCCCAGCTTCTTCACCTCCTTCTTCGTCTCTGGCGAGCCAACAGAGAGGAGAACAATGCCAGCCTATTCTGCTGCACCAGACCTCAAACTGATCACACCTTTGAGTCCCTCTCATCTACCTCTCTATGCTATAGCATTTAATTGCATCCCGGCGGACCATATCGCCGGTGATCGCCGAATTTCCCTTTGGCCCTATTTCGGCAATGCCGCCCATTTTTGCCCAAATTAGCTTACCTTTCTTTAGAAGTTTGTGACCAGTGAAGCCTCCCTACCAAGCCTGTGCATTTGGATTTTGAATTCGAGCTCGTTGTGTAGCTTTCCCCTTTTTCGCGCGCTACAGGCAACCGGCTCACGTCGCCAGGCCACACCGTCGATTCCCCGACCAAATCAACTTTACCAGTAGCTTCCTTTTACCCCTCTATTGCTCTCACCATGAGCAATTAACCCCTGAAGCCTTGTAGCAGAAACGCCCAATTCCAGTGTCGTCTTCTCTGGCGCCGATCACCGGAGATCTCTTCCCGGCCATTCTAGCTAATGCCACCTTGTCCTGTATGCTCGCCTCGATCAACTGAGCATTATCTTCTTCTAGCCCGACCTCTGGATCTGCACTGATTGCAAGTTATAGCCATGCCAAGTTTGGTCTAGAACCTGTATTTGTGCTATGTCGCCACCGCAGTTCATCACCGTCGTTCGTCGCCGTCCGGCCACCTCAACCCTTGAAACCACCACCAACGTGTTCCTGTTTCTCTTGCCTACCTCCCAGACATAGTTGGCGAATCATTTGAAGTCCAGAGCCAAACCCATTGCTTTGCCCTAGCTTTTGACAATGTCAGCTCAGTGTCAGTGCATGTCAGCCACTAGCATTAGCCCTGGTTGACCCCTTCTGGTTGAGCAACTAAAATGCCACTTTGTCCACTAGATTCTTGGAGCCATGTTCTACAACTTACTCTACTGCCACATCTTCAGAAAACCCACCTAAAGCTGACCTAAAGCCATATATTGCCGTGAACCGAATGTCGACCCTTCAACATTCGACCCCTTTTGAACCTATCTCTTCGAGCAGCGCTCAAGTATCCTTGTCCATATTGTTTTCCCTGCATGCATGTTATATTTTATTATTATTTCCTATAGAAACTATTTTCTGTATGTATCTATGGTGCGATGTGTTGAATTGCCTCATTGTTTGTGTGCGACAATAGAGCAAGAAGCAATAGAGTCAACAGAAGACTTCGGAGAACTCTTAGAGTCATCAGACCCAACACTACAAGGCAAGTCTCTACCCTTGATCATGTCTCCCCCAGTATTTTGAGTAAACTAGACTAATTTCTGTTTTAAAGTATATGCATTCTCTATGTCAAATAAAGTGCTATATTGAAAGAATATGGGTAGATATGACCTAATTCCTTGCTAAGCCCCTCATGTTTGTATATATATCATGCACCCTTGTCACTCTAGGATATCATGCTTAGGCTATGCTTATGCTCAGGATTATGTGTTAAGTGCTAAATGGTCACATGTGAGAAAAGTATGTTCAAAACCCCTTTTGTGAAAGAAAATGTGATTGGAATCGATAGTGAGGATGGTTTGATTGGTTGATGTTGTGTGCACATTGGGAATGTGAAAGACTCCTCACTAAAGATTAATAAGGACAAGAACCTTGTGTTGTACTTCTATGTGGCATGAAAAACGTACTAACCACTTGCCCAGTATGGGACGGGCGCAACATAGTAGCTTTCTCGGTATTAGCTTTTCCCTACAATGGTTGTCGGTCCAGTTTTTCGAGAAGAAACTGGTGGGCCACAGAGGGCCACGAGCGGCGTGAGCTAATGAGTGAATTAGGCGTATTGAAGGAAGACGCCCTACGCCAGGATTCTGAGTCATGCACGGCTGAATCCATAGGCTATGTGTCTTGCGGGACCATAAGCCAAGGCTAGGAAGAATTGGCTGCGGGGAGTATCCACAATGGTAATAAGGACTGGAATGTCTATTTACCGGGTAGTGAATTGTTAATGCTAGGATTGTAAACTGTTGTGTGATCTCAGCCTTGTCACATGCGTAAAAAGTCGCATGGAGAGGTACCGACTTGAAAGCTGAGTGATTGATGGATTAAAGTGGTACACCTTTGCAAAGTTATAAAAAGTATCAAATACTCTAAGCTCCCAGGTCATGGAGTCTGTGCGCGGTGGATTCTATCCATGTCGATGCAGCACAAGTAGCTTTTGGGAAAGTTTTTCATAACATTGATTAAAGTGGTGACTCGTGGAAGACCGCCACGTGTAACATCTTCTAAAAATCTAGTTTAGGATTTTAAAAGCCTTGCTTTTTAAAGGCAAAATCTTTTCCTCAAAACATAGATTGAAAAACTATTCTATCCTTATCTATGAACCAAAGAGCCCATCTTTTGAAAATTCTCCACCTCATCTATGTACCTGCATTCTTATTTGAGACTTGTTGAGCACTATGTGGACAATGTGCTCTCCCATGCTTTTGTAACAAATTTAGAGGAAGGATTCACTGATCCCGAGTCCTTCGGTCTTGAACCCAATATCCAAGAAGAAGAAACTACCCCCGAGGATCCAGCTTACTAGAGGGTCACTTACCAAGTTGAGTCCGATGTGGAGGAAGCCCATGCAATACCGCTGCAGTTGAAGATGAAGATCGTTGAAGCCCTTTTGCTTGTTGTTGTTGTTTCATTTTGGGCCGACCTTCGTGTCGAAGAAAACTCCCTGATTTTGTATCAACACTAAATTGCATCATTTTGGCGCTATGTTATTGTAATGTTGGTCCATCTAATCAGCACTTGTTTTATTTACTTGCATTGTGATATAATGCATCTTGTTGTTGTGAGGTTGCAATGTATCATTCTGAGTGCAACCCACCTGGGCGGTTGCCACCAGATTCCTCAAATGAGGTTCCTACAGAAGTTGGTATCAGAGAAAAGCCTCGACTGTAGGACGTGACCCTTAGATAGACCTTGGTGTCCCTAGAAGCTGAAAGATTGCTAGTTCTTTGACTAAGTCTGTTTACAAAAACCTATTTTGTTTAAGAAAAATGTATTGTTTTTTGATTATTTGAAAAAGGTTTTAGATTTCGTTTTAACTCATAGGTGCCCTTTCGTTCTGTCTCCCAGATGGCTTCCAGTAGGAGATTCGTTCATGGTGACGAGCTTGGATCGTGTGCACTACTCCTGTGGAGTATGTTGCAATTCCTTGGTGCGCGGGATAGTCAGAGGCCAGTATATGGCGTTTGGTGAGATGAGGTCGATGGATGACCCTTCAGTTATCGTGCTTCAGTGATCTTGTACGAGATCCCTGAGCATGGGAGAGGTTCAGTGAGACATCAGACCTGCAGAGAAGGAGAAGATGATGCCATCTTAGATGCTGCCCGTCATGCCGTAGGTGCCATCCGGCAGTTATACAGTGACTACCTTTCAGATTCCCCCTATCGCTTCATGCCTTATCAGGTTCCTAGATCGGAGCACCGAGTCGTTGTCCCATCCAGCGACCGAGAGGATGCCATTCTGACAAAGACCCGAGATGTTGTTCACACCTTGGAGATCAGATACACCCGTCTGCTTTGTGAGTACAATCTTGTTTGTGATGACCGCCACTATCTTGAGGGCATGCTTGTGAAGACCCGTGCAAGTCTTCAAGAGAAGGAGAAGCAAATTCAAGAGTTAGCCGAATCAAGTGGAGAGAAGGATCCTGATGCTTCAGAGTCCGCTGTCAAGAAAAGCTGTCCAAGACTAAGGATTACCGCTCGCAAGAGAGTGGGAAACTTGAAGGAGTACCTTAGTGGTTTCACACCTTCATCATGCGGCATTGTCATCAACGGTCATGCACTCAAATTTCCCAGCACCGCATAAAAGAAGAAAACCCCCAATGGAAAAGAGAAGGAGATTGTCAAAATCGACATCAACATGGATGATGATGAGGACTTGGATCTGGATCCGATGGATGCAGACGATGACCAGGAGGAGGATCCCGAGGAGATAGAGCCTTGTGGTTCTTCCGATGCCGACGAGTGATCCCAGACTTCCTTTGGCTCGACCTTTTGTGCCTAACCCAGTAGACGTTAGATCTTTCGTTTGGTGTAGCAGTTGTTCTTAGTTTGGTTGATGTATGCTTGTGTACTGGTTGTTAGATGAACTCTATAAGCCGATGAGGCAAAAAGCTTTGTATCTTTTAAAAAACAAATTTATGAAAAAGGCATTTTGCATGATCCTATCCTTACCCCTTGAGTTATGTCAGCATTCTGCTTGCATCCCTGTGTGTGATTCCTTCCGAATCAGCACCTCTATCCTTGACCTCCTGTTTAAACATGATGGTTAATATGCGTGGAAGACCCCAAGAAGGAGAACTTGAAGAAAACCCCAGCAATGGAAGAGCCACGCTAGGAACAAGAGACTGTGCTAACCCAGACCGACCAGGATCATCATCAACTATGCCACAAGGAGGCAACATTAACAACATGCTAATATGGATGGAACGAAATAGACAAGAGTCAGCAACTGTGCAAAATCAGATCTTAGGGTAGTTGATGCAACACTTAGCATCTGGACAAGCTGAAGGACCAGCGATTGGTGCGAAATTGACTGACTTCTAGAAAACACGTCCCCCAACCTTTTCAAGTACCGAGGACCCCATCGTGGCTGACGATTGGCTAAGGGATGTGGAAAGAGAGTTGAACACCGTTAGGTGCAGCAACGAGGAGAAACTTCTCTACAGATCACATCAACTAGCTGGACCCGCCACCGCCTAGTGGGAAAATTAATAGACTGTCCACTCCAACAGAGATTCAATCACATGGAATGAGTTTAAGGAAGAATTTCACAAGTACCATGTCCCGAAAGGTGTTGTTCAATCGAAGCGCTAAGAGTTCGTGAACCTAAGACAAGGAAACAAGTCCGTCAAACAGTACCTGCACGAATTCATTCAACTGGCAAGGTACGCTCCCAAAGATATTGCAACGGAGGAAAGAAAGATCGATAGATTCTGCGTAGGTCTACAAAACTCCTTGCAATACCAGCTGTCATCCCATGAGTTTACGGATTTTCATGTTTTGATTAATTGATTGCTCAAAATGGAAGAAAAGAGGGGAGTGATCGAAGAAGACCGGAAGAGAAAGACCATGCCCAACTCTTATCAAGGAAATGCTAGTCGAGGAAGATCGATGCCCGCTTATCGGCCAGCCTTCAGACCGCCACAGAGACCCCAGAGGCCTGCACCAGCTACGACACCACAGTGTACCGTTTGTAAAGGAAACCATTTCTTCAAAGATTGCCCCCTGAAGAATGTAGAATGCTTTCATTGTGGAAGAAAGGGACATCGCAAGGACACTTGTCCACTGCAACACTTGCCATTCAACGTTGCTCGAACTCAAGCCACAAGAACCCCTATTCCAACTCAAGGCTTCGCCAGAGGTGTTCCACCCTCCAGAGGAGGAAGAATCCAGAATAGCCGAGGAAGAGGAACGCCTGCCGCAGGTCGTGGCAGACTCAACTACGCATCCGTCGTTGAAGTAGGAGAAGCATCTAATGTTGTGATCGGTAGGATCTTGATCCATTCTGAACTTTCAATTGCATTGTTTGACCCTGGTGCTTCTCATTCTTTTGTGTCGAGATATTTTGTGCTCAGAAATGAGTTACCAGTGTTTGCATTATAGTTTCCTATCTTAATCCAACCCCCCGGGGCTAGAATGCCTGTCAATTCTATCTGTAGAAATATCGCCTTTAGAATTGGCAACATAGAATTCCTAGTGAACTTGCTAGTTTTGGACCTTCAAGGATTAGATGTTATCCTTAGAATGGACTGTTTACCGAAGCATAAAGGTCAGATGGACTGTGAAAAGAAAGCAATAACCCTGACAAATGCTGAAGAAAAACAAGTCACATTCTACACGGAAAGGTCCATAGTGAACGACCAAGTATACAGTTTGGACAGTTTGGAAGGGATTGAGTTTGAAAAGGTTCCAATAGTGAATGAATACCCAGAGGTTTTCCCTGAAGAACTTCCTGGAATGCCACCAGATCGAGATATAGAGTTCTCAATTGAATTAAAGCATGGATTTGCTCCATATGCAAGAAAGCTTGCACGCATGACAAGTGAAGAGCAAGAGGAGTTAAGGAGCAAGTAGAAGAATTGGAGAGAAAAGGGTTTATCAGGACGAGTTCCTCACCTTGGGGAGCCCCTGTACTCTTCGCCAAGAAGAAAAATGACAGTCTACGACTTTGTGTCGACTACCGAAAGCTGAACGACATGACAATCAAGAACAAGTACCCTCTGCCAAGGATCGATGATCTCTTTGATCAACTCAGAGGAGCTAAGATATTTTCAAGGATTCACCTGAGGTCCGGATATCATCAATTGAAGATTCAAGAGGAGGACATCCCAAAGACTGCATTCATAACGATATATGGACTGCATGAGTTTACCGTGGTACCATTCTGTTTAACAAATGCACCAGTGTTTATGAACTTGATGAACAAAGCCCTTATGGAATTCCTAGACAAGTTTGTCATCATATTTGTCGATAACATTCTTATCTTTTCTGAGTCAGAAGAAAAGCACGCACAATATCTCAGAATGGTGCTAGAAAAGGTGGCAGAACATCAGTTGTATGCCAAGTTTGTTAAGTGTGCCTTTTGGTTGAAAGAATTTGATAAGTTGTATGCCACATCATTTCTGGCAAAGGAATATATATGGATCCATCAAAGACTCAAGCTATCATGGAGTGGAAACAACCGAAAATAGTGACTGAAGTGAGAAGTTTCCTAGGATTAGCTGGTTATTACCGAAGATTTATCGAAGGATTTTCCAAGATTACTAAGCCACTCACCAGGCTGCCGAAGAAGGATGTTCCATTCTACTGGACTGAGGTGTGTGAAAAGAGCTTTGAAGAGCTGAAGAAGATATTGACAACCGCACCTGTTCTTACATTGCCAAACAACAAGAAGGACTTTGAAGTCTATTGTGATGCATCAAAGCAAGGACTAGATTGTGTTCTTATGCAAGAAGGAAGAGTTGTAGCTTATGCATCAAGACAGTTGCGACCACATGAGGAAAACTACCCAACACATGATTTGGAATTATCCACCGTTGTTCATGCGCTAAAAATTTGGCGGCACTATCTGCTAGGGAATAGATGTGAAATCTATACGGACCACAAGAGTCTAAAGTATATCTTCACCCAGCAAGACTTAAATATGAGACAGCGAAGGTGGTTAGAATTGATTAAGGACTATGACCTTGGAATACATTACCATCCCGGCAAAGCAAACGTGGTAGCAGATGCTTTGAGCAGAAAGTCCTACTGCAATCAAGCAAAGACCTTGGAAGTGCCACCCCAATTACTTAAAGATTTTGAAAAGTTGAGTTTAGAGTTTCTTGAACAAGGGACCGTCGCCGCATTAAAAGTGGATTGCAAGTTGAAGGATCAAATTCGAAAGGCCCAAGAAATTGATCAGAATGTTCAGAAGCTGAGAGAGGATGTGAAGTGTGGAGAAAGCATCAACCATCGTGAGGATGAGCAAGGAATTTTATGGTATCATGATCGAATTTGTGTCCCAGATGACAGAGAAATCAAGGACATGATGCTACAAGAAGCCCATTGTACCCCTTACTCTATCCACCCAGGCAGCACGAAGATGTACCAAGATCGAAAGGATCAATTTTGGTGGAAAGGAATGAAGAAAAAATCGCCGAGTTTGTAGCTTCATGTGACACCTGTCAAAGGGTAAAAGCAGAACCTCAAAAGCCTGTAGGACCACTGCAACCCCTGCCAACCCTTGAGTGGAAATAGGATGAAATTGGAATGGATTTCGTGATAGGTTTACCAAGAACCCAAAAAGGCTATGACTCTATATGGGTTATAGTCGACAGATTGACGAAAGTAGCTCACTATCTACCAGTAAAGACTCAGTACACGACAAGTAAGCTAGTAGAGCTATATCTTACCAGGATTGTCATTCTGCATGGAGTACCAAAGACAATTGTCTCAGATAGAGGAGCACAATTCGTGTCAAAGTTTTGGGAAGAATTGCAGAAATCCTTGGGAATGAGATTGAAGTTTAGTACCGCTTACCACCCGCAAACCAGAGGCCAAACAGAGAGAGACTGAATCAGATTCTAGAAGACATGTTGAGAGCATGTGCTTTGGACTATGGAAATTCTTGGGAACAATTTCTGCCATACGCAGAGTTTACTGACGAGGATTGTCACCCGGGTCACTTCTAATAAACTTTTGGTTCAAGACAAATTCGAACCAGACATGTATCTGGCAATTCGAACTCAAGCTATTCTGAGGAGCATCGCCATGAGGTCGCAAGCTTTACGCGATCAGGTCGCGGGCTTCATGCGATCAGGCCGACAGCTTTGCGCGGTCAGAAGTTCGTATGCTATACGCGAACTGAATATCCGGGATGTTGCGCGGTCAGCCCACATTCCGCGGTCAGAACATCCTCGACCAGGGTGTTTAGAGTTCATTCAGTTATCCATATAACAGGATATTCCAAGCATCCCGAGGATTCCTCCACGTTGAAGACCAACCGTCAGAGGTTAATATATGCGGTTATTCATGATTAACACGTGTTAATAACCTCCGTGGAAGTTAACAGCAGTTCTCCAGAAACTGCATCCAACCGTTTGATGCAGTTTTCTTCATATGGCACCCTTTCGACCAGTATAAAAGGGTGGCATAGAGGTCTAAGAAAAAAACATCCAATCCATTTGGAAGAACAAGACCCCTGATACAAGTGAGACATAACACATCTCAACTACGAAAAACAGCCTAGTCTACGGCCCAAATTAGATAGTTTCTACAAGCCTCCCTGGCTTCATTCTGTACATTTACATAGAAAAAAATCCTTCGCCTGTGAAGGAGTTTTTCTGCTATATTTGTAACCTTTTGTCACCTATAGTGAAATCCTAACAGGACGTAGGGCTATTACTCCCACCATTGAGGGCCCGAACCTGTATAAATCTCTCTGTGCTCCTGTTCACCATTTTTTTACATACCTTCCCGGAGGGTCATCTTGAAAGGTCTCACCATTACAAATTTTGCATAAGTTCGGCTGAGGACTCCGAGTCCGAATCGTCGACATTTACTTACAATAATAGTTATCAAGTGAGTCTGCAGATGGCTCCTTATGAAGCACTTTATGGAAGGAAGTGCCGCACGCCACTATATTGGACTGAAGTGGGTCAGAAACAATTTTTGGGACCACGACTAGTGGAAGATGCCACTGCTCATGTGAAGATTATACAAGAAAAATTGAAGACAGCCCAATCCTGACAAAAGAGCTACGCCGACAGCAGAAGGAGAGAGCTATCTTTTGAGATAGGCGACTGTGTACCTCAAAGTGACACCCTACAAAGGAGTCCGATGATTTTAGATGAAGGGAAAATTAAGCCCAAGATATGTTGGACCATATAAGATTTTGGAGAGACAAGGAGAAGTGCCATACAAATTGGAGCTACCACCTGAACTAGCAGGAGTTCATGATGTTTTTCACATATCTCAACTGAGGAAATGTCTGAGGAAACCAACAGATCAAGTGTCTCCTACAGAAGCTGAAGTTCAACCAGATTTGACATATCAGGAATACCCAGTTAAAGTGTTAGAGGTCAGTGAAAGGAAATTGAAGTCAAGAACCATCAGATTCTGCAAGGTTCAATGCAATAATCACACAGAGGAGGAATCAACTTGGGAAAGAGAGGAAGAGTTGCGTCAGAATTTCCCCTACCTGTTCTCAGACTAATCAGAATCTCGAGGACAAGATTATTCTTAAGGAGGGTAGGTTGTAACATCTCAATTTTTGCTACCTCTTAGCATGCCAGTCAGTATATCTTCATTGGATTCTCGGATGTCTCAACCCCATTTTGATCTCTTACCTCAGAATTATGATCCTAGGTATGCCACTACCTTAATTTCAAAAGTTGGCAGTTTAACTCCACATTACATACCACTTTCGCATTTCAATCCAAAAGTATTTCAGATTGGTCCTTTTCTAATTTTCCCAGAAGCCTGAAAAGGCTAAAAGCCACAAATCAGCCCCAAACCTTGATCTGATTTGGGGAATATCTCCCAATTGCTATTCTGAACAGGTTTCCCTTCTGTGAGAATACCAAAATCTCATCCTAAACTTCAGTTTTCAGCCTCGCCAAAATCCAAGCCTAAATACCCTAAATTGCCATGTTTTCGTTTTATCCAAAATCTATTCAAACGATCTGTATTTTATCTTTTTCCCTGGCCAAAATGTTGGTGGAACAAATTTATGCAGATATGTGAAATCAGTTCTGACTTAAACCCTCCAAATCTCAGAATTTTGAATCAGGTCCAAATCCAAAACAAATTCTTTGCATTTCAGTCCAGCCTGCTGTTTCGACCAGGCCCTGTGCCTTTCGACCAGGCCAACGAAAAAGTGGATTTTCTGAGGAGACCCCGAAGAAACGACTTGCCCTGGAAGAAGGGGACCGTAAAGTCACAACCTTGGTGCTAGAACATTCTGCCAACGGCATCCTAGTGGATGTAGGCACGACCAATCACCGCTTACAGATCCAAAGGTTTCTCCAATGGCTGAGGTGACCATGGCTAAGACTCCTCTGGCTCCTAGAAGAGTACACAGGATTGCATTCGTGTGATCGTGGAAGCACTCTGTAACCCTCCCGCTGGTTTTACAAATGACAATGGGGTAACATTTGCTCGAGTTCTTGCAGAAAATCTCAATGGAGTGGCATTAGATGTAACTCCAATTCCCTCGTCGCGATCGGTAACCAATTCCTGGGAAGGAGATAATGCCTATCGTAGCCTGAGAAGGCACAACCATGCACGAGCCACACCGTCTTGTCATGGTCATGACAAGATCCGAAGAACTGACCGTTCCTGCAATTGCGATCGTGAGGCGATGCACTCACGCTTGGGACCACACAGTGGTGTTCGACCTGCCAACCTCTCCCGTGACCATGATGATGGCCACAATGATCGACAACAGCATATTACATATGTTGGTTGCAAAGCTTTTTCACTGGGGTTACGATCAGTGGTTTGGGCTGGTAAACTTAAGCCGGGCATGATCGAGTGATTCGATGGGACGCAAAACCCATCCGAATTTCTACAGATTTATGTTAGTGCTATCCAGGTAGTAGGTGGAAATGAAAAGGTGATGGCCAATTATTTGCCAGCGGTCCTCGAAGGGCCGACAAGAACCTGGCTCTTCAACTAGCCAGCAGAATCAATTTATAACTGGGAAATGTTGTGTGATGTATCCTCAACAATTGCCAGAATTGTTATGAAAAACCTGGCAAGGAGGATGATCTTCATCGATTATGCCAGAATTCAAATGAAACTCTCCGGTAGTTTGTTAAGATGTTTGTGGGGGTAAGAAATACTATCCCGAACATCTCTAACAGTTCAGTAATAAAAGCCTTTAAGCATGGTGTTCGATACCAAAGATTCACGGAGGATCTCAGCATTCACCCGGCAAGATCAGTGTCAGAACTTTTCGACATGGCTGATCGCTATTCTGACACCGCTAAAGCATTGGAATGGAATACGATGGTTGACCAGGGTGATTTACCACCCCAGCCTGGTCTGGCTCCAAAAGGAAAGAGAATTCTAACAAGAAGTCTATATCATCTATGGGCGGGAAGAATAAAAAGGCGAAAAAGGATGGAACATACCACCCTTGAGAGGTCACGAACATGGAAAAGAGACCATAGGATAAAGGTAATAATGTTCCATACAAGAATAATAATCCTCATTCGGGTGGATGAAACAGCAACCACGCAGAAGACCAGACTAACCCGCAGGGTGTTGGGGGAAATCTCCGCTGAACTAAGTCCAAGTACGTTGCGTCACATTCGCCTGGGGACCTGGCCTCCGGTGCCTCGCCGGGCGCCGCCTTTTGGCCCCCTGGACTTCGCCTTCGGTGCCGTCCCGGGCGCCGCCATTTGCCCGGGGACGCGGCCTCCGGGGCCTTCCCCGGCACCGCCTTTTGGCCCCCGGGACCTGGCCTCCGGCGTCGTCCCGGGCGCCGCCATTTGCCCGGGGACATGGCCTCCAGGGCCTCCCCGGGCGCCGCCTTCTGGCCCCCGGGACTTGGCCTCCGGTGCCGTCCCGGGCGCCGCCATTTGCCCGGGGACCTGGCCTCCAGTGCCTCCCCAGGCGCCGCCTTTTGGCCCCCGGGACTTGGCCTCCCGCGCATGTCCCGGGCCTCATCGCCCTCCTCAAGGTAAAGTCTCGAGTTGTTTATCACGTGCAGGTCACGCGAGGAGCACCTCGGGAATCAGCGACCACCTGTCAAGCATCCAAGACGTTTGACCGGGAGAAGGACATTCCTACCCCTCAATCCGACGGTGGCCTCCGGGGTAGTCTAGGTTTTTTGCTTCTTTTTGGGGCTATAAATAGCCCTTGTACCCCTCAGTTGTAAGCAAGTGATTCATTTGTTGGAATAGCTAAAAACTAACAGGTGTGCTTCGGAAGCCTCTCCCTCAGAGAGAGCCTCCCCAGCCGACTTCGGTCGGGAGCGCACCGACAGGACTAGGGCCCCCACCGGGACCCGAACCTGTATAAATCCGTGTGTCATTTCTTGTGCTTGTCCGGCGGG
Organism: Pharus latifolius; assembly: GCA_019359835.1. Lineage (NCBI taxonomy): Eukaryota > Viridiplantae > Streptophyta > Magnoliopsida > Poales > Poaceae > Pharus > Pharus latifolius. The sequence continues at coordinate 60,480,090 of CM033322.1, forward strand.
GGAGGACCGGTCATCCGGTCAACCCGCGCCTCGTAATCTTCGCTAGGATCGTTCTCAAAACCTGCCGGGGTATTCGCAATACCACGACAGTTGGCGCCGTCCGTGGGGACTCGTGACAAGACGCCATGGCTCCCCCAAGAACAAGGGCTCGCACCCTTCCCACTCCCGCAGGGGGTTAGCAGACGCAGACGCAAGAGGGGGAGCCTTCAGAAGCTCTCCCCTTTCAAACTTCTCAGCGCCACATCAACGTCATCGTGGGAGGGTCCGCCTCTGGGCGGGACTCTAAGCGCCAGCGTAAGGAGTACGCGCGTGAAGTCAAGGTTGTGGGGGTGCTACATGCGTCCCCACCACCTAAGTGGTCGGACGTCCCCCTCACCTTCACGGTGGAGGACGCGCGAGGGGTTCGCTTCCCCCACGACAGACGCGCTCATTGTCTCCGCGACCATCTACAACTGCCACCCGACCCGTATCCTTGTGGACGGCGGGAGCTCCGCCGACGTCCTATTCCTGAAGGCCTTCAAAGAGATGCAGGTGGATGAGAAGCTCCTGCAGCCCTCTGCCGGGCCCCTGCAAGGTTTTGTCCCGGGGAAGGCAATCCACCCCGTGGGCAAGGTAGACCTCCCTATGACATTCGGCACCCCGGAGAACTATCGGACCGAACTGGTCCGCTTCGACGTAGTGGACCTCCCCTCCTCCTAGAACGCGATTATGGGGAGGACAACAATCAACCGGCTGGGGGCTGCCACCCATCAAAACTACCTCTGCATGAAGATCCCCTGGCCGCATGGTGTGATCAACGTACGGGGAGACCAAGACATGGCCCGTGCTCTATACGAGCGTGCTGCGGCCACAATCGGAAGCGTCAACCTCATAAAGACGCCCGGGGGGAGGCTTCTCCCCTGGAACTTGACGCCGCTGCGCCACTGCCCGGGAGGCCCCTCCTCAAGCCGCGTCCGGAAGGGGGCCACCGGAAGGTCCTGCTGTCCCCGGGCGACGAAGACAAAACCGTCTGGGTCGGGGCGGAGCTCCCCGAGGAGCAGGCAGCGCAACTTGCGGCTTTTCTGCCCGAAAACTCATATGTTTTTGTGTGGAAGCCTTCGGACATGTGGGGCGTCGCCCGGGAGGTCATTGAGGACAAGCTCGCAGTGGCCCCCGGTCACCCCCCGATAAAACAGAAGCTGCGGAAACTCTCCCTCGAGCGCTAAGAAGCAATCAACGTGGAGATCACCCGGCTCCGAGAGGCGGGGTTCATTCGGGAGGTCCTGCACCCCGAGTGGCTCACGAACCCCGTCCTTGTCAAGAAGTCAACCGACAGGTGGCGGATGTGCGTGGACTTCACCGACCTTAATCGCGCCTGCCCCAAAGACAACTTCCCTCTCCCGCGGATTGATCAGCTCGTCGACTCCACTGCGGGGTGTGAGCTCATGAGCTTCCTAGACGCCTACTCGGGCTACCATCAAGTCCGGATGGCGGAAGGGGACTAGGAAAAGATGAGTTTCATAACTCCCCTCGGAACCTTCTGCTACGTCCATATGCCCTTCGGGCTAAAGAACGCGGGGGCGACCTTCCAGCGCCTCATGACGCTGGTCTTCAAAGATCAAGTCGGCCGCAACGTCGAAGTCCACGTAGAGGACGCGGTGGTCAAGAGTCCCCGCGCAGCCACCCACATCGACGACCTGGCTGAAACCTTCCGCAACCTCCGCGCGTTCGGGCTCAAACTCAACCCGGAGAAGTGCGCCTTCGGGGTGCGCGGTGGGAAGCTCCTAGGTTTCCTCATTGAGGCAAACCCCGAGAAGATCTGGGCATTCTTAGATATGCCCCCGCCGCGCTCCGTCAAGGATGTCCAGCGGCTCTCCCGCCGCCTAGCCGCGCTAAGCCTCTTCGTCTCCCGGTCGGGGGAGCGGGGCCTCCAGTTCTTCAAGATCCTCCGAGGGCTCGAGGGGTTCCGCTGGACCCCCGAGGCCCAGGAGGCGTTCGACGACCTCAAGAAGTACCTCACGAGCCCTCCAATGCTCGTGAGTCCATCTCCAGAAGGACCCTTGCTCCTCTACCTCGCTGCGACCCCCGTCGCCGTCAGCGCGGTCTTGGTGAAGGAGCAAGGGGGGCAGCAGCGCCCGGTGTACTACGTGAGTGAGGCCCTCCAAGGGGCCAAAACTCGGTACACAGAGATGGAGAAGATCTGCTACGCCCTCCTGATGGCGTCTCGGAAGCTTCGCCATTACTTCCTGGGGCACTCCATCACCGTCCCGTCGTCCCTCCCCCTGGGGGAGATATTGCGGAACAAAGAAGCCACCGGCCGGATATGGAAGTGGGGGGCCGAGCTCGCCCCCTTCTCTCTGTCCCTTACCGGCCACTCCTCCATCAAGTCGCAGGTCCTCGCCGACTTCGTCGCAGAGTGGACTCCCGCCTCTGGGTCCGGGGACGAAGACCTCCATGTGCCGCCCCGACGCAGTGATCATTGGACTCTCATGTTCGATGGGTCGCTGTGTCTTGCCGGGGCTGGTGCGGGAGTAGTCCTCCGGAGACCTGAGGGGAAGGAACTCGAGTATGCCGCGCGGCTCGAGTTCCCCGCAACCAACAGCGTCGGCGAATACGAGGCTTTGCTCCTCGGGATGCGCCTTGCGCGCTCCCTAGGGATCCGGCGCCTCCTAGTCAAGGGAGATTCTCAGCTCATAGTTTGCCAAATGGACAAGTCTTACCTGTGCCATGACGCAAACTTAAGTCTTTATTTGCAGGAAGTGCGGAAGATGGAGAGACATTTCGACAGCCTCGAGGCCCGGCATATCCCGCGAAGGGACAATGACCGGGCCGACGCCTTGGCCCGGGCCACAAGCGCCCGAGAATCGCTCCCTAAGGGGGCTTTCCTGGAAGTCCTCACGAAGCCCTCGGTGGCCTCCCCGGACACGAGCGACGAGCCTCATGTCCCGGAGGTCGCCGAGATCACCCGGACTCCGTCTTGGATGGAGCCCCTCATCTCCTTCATCATGGGAGAGGGGAACCCTCCTAGTGAGACCGAGGCCAAACGCCTCCGGGCTAAAGCCCGGGCTTATCTCCTGATGGAGGGAAGGCTCTACAAGCAGGGGGCTTCCACCCTCCTACGCTGCCTCCCCCGGCCGGAGGGACTTCAACTTCTCGAAGACATCCACGCGGGGAGCTGTGGTTCTCACCTAGCCCCGCGTGCCATCGCGGCCAAGGCCCTCCAGCAGGGCTTCTACTGGCCCACGGTCATGCGCGACGCGCGAGACCTTGTCTCCGCATGCGAGGCATGCCAGAAGATGGCCAAGGGCTCGAACCTCCCACCTATAGCGCTGCGGACAATCCCCATCACTTGGCCCTTCGTGCGTTGGGGGATGGACCTCTTAGGGCCCTTCCCCCCAGCGCCTGGAGGATACAAGTATGCGGTAGTCGCGGTCGACTATTTTACAAAGTGGGTTGAGGCGGAGCCTTTGGCCAGCATCACGTCCCGGGCCGTTCAGTGGTTTTTCTGAAAAAACATCGTATGTCGTTTTGGTGTCCCCCGGGAAATCACCGTGGACAACGGGACCCAATTCGACTCGGCTTACTTCCGGGAATTCTGCGAAGGCCTGGGGCTCGTCATCCACTTCGCCTCAGTGGCCCATCCCCGGAGCAATGGGGCTGTCGATAGGGTCAACGGCGTGATCCTACAGGGGTTGCGCCGGAGACTCGAGCAAACCGCTTCTAAGCGGGGTGCATGGGCAGAGGAGCTCCCTAGCATCCTCTGCTCCAAGCGCACGACCCTGTCCCGGGCGACGGGGCGTACTCCCTTCTCCCTGGTCTACGGGGCGGAGGCAGTCCTCCCCCCGGAGATCGGCTTCCGGTCACTGCGGGTCGAGCTCCTGGAGGGAGCCACGCCCGCAGCGTACCAGGCCAACGAGGCCAACCAGCGCCTCGAGATCGACCTCATGGAGGAGGAACGCGACCGAGCGCTCCTCCGCCACGCCATCTACGAGCAAGAGATGGCACACGCGTACAACCAGCGCGTGCGCGAGAGAGCTTTCCGCCTTGGGGAACTTGTCCTCAAGCGCGTCACAGACCCCCAAGCCCAGGGGAAGCTCTCCCCCAAGTAGGAGGGCCCCTACAGGATCTCCGCAGTCCTGGGCTCGGGGGCTTACAAGCTCTCCAACCTTCAAGAGCAGGAGCTGAAGCACACATGGGACTTACGTTTACTTCGCAAGTTCTACGTTTAGCCTTACAGGCCTGTCCCCTCCCCCAGAGCGGTCACGCCGGAGGGGGAGGAGGGCGCTGTACTTACCTTTTCCTCCCCTTTCGCGGCTTCGCAGGGGGAGGCACTATACTTCATTTTATCAGCAATACATAGGTTTTGCTCTTCAACTGTCTCATTGCAGGTTCTTCTCATTACCGACCTTAGCGGCGATGCCCTCCCCGCGAGGAGGCCCTCCCCGTGAGGATGCCCTCCCCGCGAGGAAGTGGGCCCAGACCTGGCAAGTACCTCCTGTAGGGCGGCTTACGATCAGCCCTTGTGGACTGAGGGTGTAAGCGGCAACCCGGTCCCCAGCGGCCGCGGTAACGAGTCACTTTGGGAGACCAGTCCCCTGCCCAAACACTCAAGACCCGTCATCGGGCACTTCCTCCTCCGGGAGTACCCGCTCTCCCCAGTGGGACGTCTAATGGCTTTCATGGATATCTCTTCCTCCTCCGGGAGTAGACGCTCTCCCCAGTGGGACGTCTAGTGGCATTCTTGGATATTTGGTCCCCGGCGACCTTATTCCTGGCTCCCCGTTCTCACGGCGACCGGATGATTGCTTCCCGGTGACCTTATTCCCGGCTCCCCGTTCTCACGGCGACCGGATGATTGCCTCCCGGAGACCGAATTCCCGACTCCGCGTCCTCACGGCGACCGGACGATTGTCTCCCAGAGAAGTTACGGATTTCTCGGGCACTTCTTCCCGGAGACCTTATTCCCAGCTCCCCGTTCTCACGGCGACCGAATGATTGTCTCCCGGAAGGTTTTTTCCTTGGAAACCTCGATTTAAAATTTTCTAACTTAGAAAAATTTCTATGCTACAGGTCACTTCCACCCCGGGGGCCTTGCTACCCCCACAGCGCGCGGAGCTACCCTCCGGTCCGCTATGGGGGGGGATAAGGAACCCCCGGGTGTCGACCGTACCGCTCACGAGCAAACTTAGCTCATTCTTGTGAAAAGGAGTCATCCAGACCATCCAAGAAGAAAAAATAAAAAGACAATGAAAGAAGAAGCAAGCAAGCAGCTTTATTGATTGTCAAACCCGGAGGACATCTTCCCCCTCCGGTGGGCTTCGGAAACGGTACAACCCGGGCTCTAACCCGGGGGATCCTCTACATCCTAAGGTTCGTACGCCTAATACTCCCGAAGGCTCTCCGCTAGCTCCCGGGCCAAGTCCCGGTACAATGCGCGCACGCGGCGCCGAGCGTCCCAGAGCACAACTTCGGGCCAGAACTCGTATCCCGCCGGTGGAAGTATCCGAAGAGGAGGTATCATCTGCAACCCCGGACGCGGGGGGGACAACTAAGCGCGATGATTGTCAAAATTGTCCAAGTGCCACTCCGGATGCCACCTTAACCGGACGGGCTCCCGGACGGCGTCCCCACTGCGCTCCCCGGAGATGAGGCTTAGCAATATTAAAGCCGCTTGGGCGTCCCCCGGAGAGCCCCTCCCGGACCTTCGCCTGGGAGTAACCTCCCGGGAACCTTGGTAACATTGCATTCAATTCAAAGACTTAGAAAAATTTCTAACTCTATTGCATTCCAAAATATCTTTTTTACAAGTGTCCGGGGCTTCTTCTAAGCAGCTACCGGGATCAAAAGTCCTAAGAAAACAAAATGGTCCTATCTAAGGACCCGGGGGGAGGCTCATACTCTTTCATTGGCGTCCCCCCCCCGGGGGGCTTCCTCCGAGGCCGGAGCTGGGGCGTCCACGGCCGGAGGCGCCGGTGCCAGGAATCTCACCCGGATGATCCGGTCGAAGAAACCCCCGGCGAGCTGCTGCACCTTCCGGCGCGCGGGCTCGAAGAACTCCGGGAAGCTCCGCGGGATGCGGCCCCCGATCGGCCGGGCGCCCACTCCCTGGTGCTCGACGAGCCCGGCAGCGGCCGTGACGACGGGGATCGCCCGGCCTCGCACCCGGGCGTCCGCTGCCTCCGGGATCACGGAGACTTGTGCGTTAAGAAAACACACAGCCTCCGCGAGCTTGGCCGGGGGCACCTCCGAGCCACCCCCGGAGCCTAGGCTTATGCCAAGGATCTCGAGGGCCGAGCGGACGGAGTGGCCTGCATCCGCCACCGCCCGGAAGCTCGATCGCTTGAGCTCCCGGAAGGCCTCCTCCCTCGCCTTCACCTCCTCTCGGAGGCGGCCGTTCACCGCCTCCGAGACGTGAACTTGGGCCCGGACCCGGGCCAGCTCCGAGAGAGCTTCGTCCCGCTGGCCCAGGAAGGACGCGACCCTGTCCTCCGTGTCCTTGAGCAGCTGGATGACGCGCTGCTTGACGCCCCAGGTAATTGCCGTCCCCCACAAATTCCAAAGTTAGAAAAATTTTGGATGCAGGGAACCAAGAGAAAGTGACAACCGCTTCGAGTGGATACCTGGGCTTGGAGGGACCGAAGCTCCGCGAAGCGATCGTGGAGCGTCCCCCCCCGCGACGAAGGCCTGGACCTTCGGGGTCTGCAGGCCTTCCGCGTAACGTTCGACCTCCCCTGCGGAAAGCAGGGGGGTCTCCCGCCCGGCGCTTGTCCCGCCGCGGCCAGTAACGGGCTCCCGGACCTGGGCGCCCGGTACGACCCCGGTCGGGGTGGCGGTCGTCGTCGTCTCCGTCGCCGAAGTCCCCCCCCCCCGCTTCGGAGGGGGTCCCGCGCTGGGGGGGATCATCAGCCCTTTCCCCTTCCCAGGCGGGAGGGGCCCCGGGGCCCCCACTTCCGGCGGGACCTCGTAGACCAAGGGGCTCTCCGCGAACCTCACCTCCGGTTTCTTTGGCTCCAAGGGTGCCGGGGGCGCCGGGAGGACTGCCACTGAGGGCGGCGATGGGGCGTAGTCTGCCGAATTGAACGCTGCCCCGCCCGTTGCCAGCTCCTTCCCCCGGGCCGCAACGGGGCTTGTCGGGGGAGGGGGTGTTGCTTCCTTACGGGCCGACGCCCGGGCGCGCTCGGTCCCGGGGGTGTCGTCCCGGGGCTTCGCTGGTGTCGCCGGCGGCGTTGTCGACGGGCCGGGGGTTTTTTGGACTCCGGCCTTCTTAGGCTCAGAGCCTCCGGCCTCATCCTTCCCCCGTTTGTGTGACCCGGGGGTGGGGAGGGGCTTCCTCTCCGGTAGCTTTAGCCCGTAGGCCTCAGCCACCAAGTTCCGGGGAGGGCCCTCCCCCACGAGGCGCACGACGCGCTCATGCTCGTCGGCGAAGTACCTCCCCAGGAGGTTCTCCGCCTTTTCCCGCGCTGCCGGGTAGGGCCGAACTACAAGAGGTAAAGAGTTAGTCAAATTTTCAAAAATTTGTAAATGCAATAAGGCAGGTTACCGGGACTTACGTCGGGTCACCGGCTTGACCGGCGGCCACTGCTCCGGGCCCATGCCGGTCCCCCTCCTCCCGCGCGTGAAGGTGGAGATCCTCAGGAGCATCATCTCCTCGGCGGCGTCCGGCATAGAGCGGGTCTTCCGGGAGATGATCACCTTGCCGAGGAGCTCGAGCTCCTCGTCTGTCCACACCGGAGGCTTCGGCGCGGACGACTGGCTGTAAGAGGCGGGCTCCGGGGCGTACGTCACCTCGTCGTCCCGGACCCAGAGGTAGAACCACCTCCGGATCCAGTCACCCCAATGGTCCCGGGAGGCTGCCGCCGGGTAGTCGGCCACCCGGGATGGTAGCATCTGCACCATCACCGAGCCAAAGGGGGACTTGGGCAGCCCCTTCACCAGGTGGGAGCTCCGCGCCGCCGGCTCATAGAAGTACCGGAAGATGCGTAGGGTGGGCTCCCTCCCGATCGCCGTCTCGAATAGCCAGATGAAGATCCCCATCCAGACTATGGCATTCGGGGTGAGGTGGTTGAGCGCCACCCCATACTCCTTCAAAAACTCTTGGACCATGTGATGCACCGGGAGCCGGAGCCCCACCGCCATGAAGGCCTCGAAGGCCATGACCTCTCCGAGACTGGGGCGGGGGGCTCCGTGTTTCTTCACGGGGACTCGAATGTCCCCATCCTCGACGACGCCGCGTTCGACCAAGGACTCGGCATCCTCGGCCGTGAACTCGGACGCCCAGAGGAAGTCCGGAGCGACTTCCTCCGGGGGCACCTCGGTCATCTTCGCTCGACCCTTTTGTGCCATCAGGTTAGTTTTTCCTAAAGACTAACTTTTCAGGAAGCTAAGCCTAAAAGTCCCGGACGCTTGCTACCGGGCGCTAGCTACCGGGAGAGCTAAAATTCGCGAGCCGTGGAAGTTTGGAATGAAGTCACCGAGCCCCGCAAGGCCCTATTTATAGAGGCGAGCCGTGATCTAGATGGGCACCACGTGGCACCCCGCGGATCAATCTGGGCCGTTGAAGTTCAAACCACAAGCGGGAAACGAAGGGACTGGAGCGCGAATCGAGGCGCTGGTTCGAACCGTGAGTGCATTTATGGCGAAACGGCATGGCCTTAAGCGCGGGGCGCGGAAACCAAAGCGTCACGGCTCCGGTGGCTTGGTCCGGAGATTTTCCCGGCGACATGTGCCATACCCACCGGGGACTCGAACGTTGTCCCCGGGGGGCTGCTCTTGGGGGAAATCTTCCCGGGACTAAGTCCAGGTAAGTTGCGTCACATTCGCCCGGGGACCTGGCCTCCGGTGCCTCGCCGGGCGCCGCCTTTTGGCCCCCGGGACTTCACCTTCGGTGCCGTCCCGGGAGCCGCCATTTGCCCGGGGACGCGGCCTCCGAGGCCTCCCCGGGCGCCGCCTTTTGGCCCCCCGGGACCTGCCCTCCAGCGTCGTCCTGGGCGCCGCCATTTGCCCGGGGACATGGCCTCTGGGGCCTCCGCGGGCGCCACCTTTTGGCCCCCGGGACCTGGCCTCCGGCGCTGTCCCGGGCGCCGCCGTTTGCCCCGGACCTGGCCTCCGATGCCTCCCCGGGCGCCGCCTTTTGGCCCCCGAGACTTGGCCTCCGGTGCTGTCCCGGGCGCCGCCGTTTGCCCGGGAACCTGGCCTCCGGTGCCTCCCCGGGCGCCGCCATTTGCCCGGGGACCTGGCCACCGGTGCCCCCCGGCGCCGCCTTTTGGCCCCCGGGACTTGGCCTCCGGCGCCGTCCCGGGCGCCGCCATTTGCCCGGGGACCTGGCCTCCGGTGCCTCCCCGGGCGCCACCTTTTGGCCCCCGGGACTTGGCCTCCGGTGCCGTCGCGGGCGCCGCCATTTGCCCAGGGACCTGGCCTCCGGTGCCTCCCCGGGCGCCGACTTTTGGCCTCCGGTGCCGTCCGGGGCACCGCCATTTGCCCGGGGACCTGGCCTCCGGTGCCTCCCCCGGCGCCTCCTTTTGGCCCCCGGGACTTGGCCTCTGGCGCATGTCCCGGGCCTCATCGCCCTCCTCAATGTAAAGTCTCGAGTTGTTTATCACGTGTAGGTCACGCGAGGAGCGCCTCGGGAATCAGCGACCACCTATCAAGCATCCAAGACGTCTGACCGAGAGAAGGACGTTCCTACCCCTCATTCCGACCGTGGCCTCCGGGGTAGTTTAGGTTTTTTGCTTCTTTTTGGGGCTATAAATAGCCTTTGTACCCCTCAGTTGTAAGCAAGTGATTCATTTGTTGGAATAGCTAAAAACTAACAGGTGTGCTCCGGAAGCCTCTCCCTCGGAGAGGGCCTCCCCAGCCGACTCCAGTCGAGAGCGCACCGACAGGACTAGGGCCCCCACCGGGACTCAAACCTGTATAAATCCGTGTGTCATTTCTTGTGCTTGCTCGGCGGGGGAGGACCGGTTATCCGATCAACCCGCGCCGCGTAATCTTCGCTAGGATCGTTCTCAAAACCTGCCGGGGTATTCGCAATACCACGACACAGGGAAATAAGAGGTAGTGTCCACTACATTGAAGTCCTGGGGCATGATCTCAAAAAATTGCCGAACATGGTTAAAGCACATGGAACAATTCTACCAAGTAATGCACCTATGCCTACTATACCAGAAAAAGGCAACCGAGTGGGAATAAGACATTGATGGAGACGAGGACATGCCATACCCGTACCAAATAATCATATTAATGTTATTTTTGGTGGTTCTTTGTCCTATATCTCCAAGCGTCACTTTAAATCATTTCACCGAGGGGTTAATAATATTGAAGCTCCCCCAGGAGAGCCTCAATACCCCCACCGGTCAGAGAAGTCCCTAACCTTTAGCCAGGAAGATTTCCCCAAAGGATTATTGTGACCACGGCAACTTCCTTTGGTCGTATCACCCACTACTAGTTATGCGAAAGTGGGTAGAGTCTTAGTTGATGGAGGAAGTTCTCTCAACTTACTCTTTGTAAAATCACTTGACGAGATGCAAATCCCTCGTTCAAGAATCAAACCTAGGGTACACCCATTTTTTGGGATATTCCTAGTCCTTCGTACACTCCTATCAGCCAGATTGTACTACCGATAACGCTCGAAGAACCAGAGAATTTTTTAATAGAATTGATTACATTTGATGTACTTGATTTTGATTTAGCGTACAATGCAATCCTTGGTAGGCCCTCCCTTGCCAAATTCATGGCAGCAACGTATTATGCTTATCAATGTGTCAAGGTGCTAGGACCAAATGGCGCAATCACGGCCAAAGGCAGCCAGAATACGGCTCTCACTTGCAATCGCATTTCCTTGGAATTGGTTGATCAGCATTCCCTCAGGGATGTTAAGGCTATGACTAAGGCTAAAGAGATAGATTTGGTCAAGGTAACCCCTCGACCAGATGAGAAACTTAAGTAAGTTTCTTTATCCCCAGACGATCCAACCAAAAATGTTTAGATTGGGTCAGAACTGGAAGACAAATAGGAACTTGCACTCATCACTTTCCTCCAGGTTAATGCAGCTGTGTTTGTGTGGAAACCATCCGACATGCATGGAGTCCCAAGGGAAATGATCAAGCACAGGATAGCTATTCAGCCTGGATAATGACCTATAAAGCAAAACCTCAGGAGCTTTGCCTCTGATCGGAGAGAAGCCATTCGTTTGGAGTTAGATGGACTCTAGAAGGCTGGCTTTATTCGCAAAGTTGACCATTCTGAATGGCTCACGAATATGGTCATGGTCTTGAAATATAATGGTAAGTGGCGCTTGTGCGTCGATTACACCAATCTCAATGTTACCTGCCTGAAGGATGAGTTTCCCCTAACCAGTATCGACCAGTTAATTGATTCAACGGTGAGTTGCGAATTGATGAGCTTCTTGGATGCCTACTCAGGGTACCATCAAATTAGCATGGCAGAGGAAGATGAAAAGAAAACTACCTTCATCACACCATTTGGCACGTACTGCTATGTTAGAATGTCATTGGTCTCAAGAATGCTGGTTCCATGTACCAGTGCTTGATGTAGAAGACCTTTCAATCTTAATTGAGCTGTAACTTGGAAGCTTATGTTGATGATTTGGTTGTTAAAAGATCTAAAAGCTCTAGTCATATAGATGATTTGGCTGAAACTTTCTGTAATCTGAATAAGCATGGAAGAAATTTGAATCCCGAAAAGTGCTCCATTGGAGTTTCTTCTGGTAAACTTTTGGGTTTCCTTGTTTTTTCACGAGGCATTGAGGTTAATCCCGACAAAATTTGGGCCATTGAGAAAGTGTGATCTCCTTCGACTACAAAGGAGGTACAAAGCCTAACTGGTCGAATGGCCATTTCAAGTTTTTTTATTTCAAGGTCGGGCGAACATGGATTGCCTTTTCTTCAAGGTTCTGTGTAAGCACAATGGTTTCTAGTGGTCGGACGAAGCTGAAAAAGCCTTTCAGGAAGTGAAAGTATATTTAGCCAGTGCTCCGGTACTAGTTTCCCCAACTTTGGGAGAATCATTACTCATCTATTTGGGTATTACCCCTCACGCAGATAGTGTTATTCTGGTCATAGAGAGGGAAGGAGTGCAACGACCAGTTTATTATGTAAGTGAGGTGCTAAATGGTCCAAAGGAGAGATACCCTAAGGTCCAACAGTTGCTTTACACTCTCTTAATGGCTTCAAGGAAGCTACGACATTACTTTGGAGCGCACAAGATTTATGTGCCCTCATCCTTTCCCCTAGGGAACATTCTCTATAATCCAAAAGTATCGAGTCGAGTTGTGAAATGGGCAGTAGAATTTGGAGCGTTCGATCTCCACTTCATAGCCCGAGTAGCAATCAAATCCCAAATTCTTGTAGATTTCGTAATCGAATGGACTAATCATGAACCACTTACGCAAGAATGTGCGGATTCAGAATATACCGACCACTGGATGTTGTATTTTGATGGTTCTCAGAGTTTCAAAAACTCGGGGGCTAGAGTAGTCTTAATTACGCCCCAGGGTGACCAGCTCTAGTATGTTGTACAATTACAATTTCTTGCTACAAATAATGCAGTAGAGTATGAAGGTCTTCTAGCCGGGCTTCGAGCAGCCAAATCCCTTGGAGTCCATCGATTAGTGGTGAAAGGTGATTCATAGCTAGTCATAAATCAGGTGAACAAGGAATATCAATGTTCTGATGAGACAATGGCTCTATACCTGGACGTAGTGAGGAAATTGGAAAAAATACTTCAAAAATTTCGACATCCAATTCGTTGTGCGAAGAGACAATATTTTCGCAAACCAAATGTCAAAAATTGGTTCCTCACATGTATCTGCCCTAGCAGGATTGTTCGTTGAGCACTTAAAAAAGCCCTCAATCACGACCATCGCAGAGGCACCAACGGCGATAACTAACATCGCCACCATAGAACATGGTAAAGATTGGATTCTACCATTGAGGGATTATCTCGCACATGGGACCATGCCCGAGGGTGAAACTGAGAGTGACCGGTTAGTTAGAAAAGCACGAATGTACAAATTGGTTGAAGGAACCTTGTATAGAAAAGGTTCTCATGGAGTGGTGGTGCACTATATTCCTCACGAAGATGGCAAATCCCTTCTAAGAGAGATTCATGGAAAATATGTTTAGCATCCGTTGCCCATCCATAGAGTAATGGTGCAGTTGAATGTGCCAACGGGCAAATAATACAAGGTGTAAAGAAATGTGTTTTTGACCGCCTTAAGTTACGCTCGGGGGCTTGGGTAGGAGAACTCTACTTTGTTCTATGGGCATTATGCACTACATCCAGTAGGGCCACAGGTGAAACGCCTTTCCAACTAGTTTAAATGGTGCAAAAGCCATGCTGCCAATTGAAATCAAAATTGGCTCTGCTCGCGTGGATCACTTAGATGTCATAAATCAAAGTGAAAGACACGCAGATGATATTACCTTCCTTGAAGAGAAACGCGACCGAGCACTGATCCGTTCAGCGGCATATTTACAAGCTCTACGTACATACCACAGTAGAAGTGTGCAACCACATATGCTAAGCGTGGGAGACTTGGTTTTAAGAAAAATTCAAAATCAGCTTGGTTGCAATAAATTCTCTCCTCAGTAGGAAAGCCCATACAATGTAGTCGCTATGCCGCGACAGGGATTGGCTCGATTGGCTATGGAAGACGGAAGATTATTATCAAACGCCTGGAACATAGACCAGTTGTGTAAATTTCATGTGTAAGTTCTTTCCATTCCCATTATGAATTGCTTATCAATAAGTACGTTTATTACTCTATGTTATGATTGCATTCCCATTTTCAGCCTTACTTTCTGTAAGGTCATGCCCAGGGGTTGGTCGCAATAAGTGCCTTAATGTGGTGTATAAGTGGATTCGCTGGACGAACTTATGGTCGCATCTGGTTAAGATATCTCTTTCTAAGCCAGTTCTTACCACATAAGGGACTTGATAGTATGTTACGATCATTTGAGTGGCTGTCAGTAAGCAAAAATCTTACGCATTTATATTAAGCCAGTTATTTTTGCGACGTCATGATCGTATCTAGCTAAGATATCTGTTGGGGGAAATCTCAGTCCTGGTGATAAGGCACCACTAGCCCGGTGAGAAGCGCCCCAGGGACCATGTCCCAAGTACCGCCACTGGCCCGGTGAGAGGCACCCCAGGGACCCCATGTCCCGGGCGCCGCCATTGGCCCGGTGAGAGGCGCCCCGGGGACCATGTCCCGGGCACCCCCACTGGCCCGACTGGACCCGGGCGCCGCCACTGGCCCCGTGAGAGGTGCCCTGGTCCGGTGAGAGGCGCCACGGGGACCCCACGTCCCGAGCGCCGCCACTGACCCAGTGAGAAATGCCCTGGGGAACATGTCCCGGGTGCTGCCACTGGCCTAGTGAGAAACTCCCCGGGGACCATTGGTTAAGACCCTGGGGGCAGTCTGGGGAAAAACCGCGAAGGACCCCCGTGCGGGGCCATGTGTGGGGCACATGAGAAATGTCTCAGGAATCAGTGAGGACACTTATCAGCCATCCAAGTACCTTGGCCGGTGGAATGACAATGGTGCCCTCCGATCCAACGGTTGTGATCAGGATAGTTTAGTAATTTGCTTCTTTTGGGTCTATATATGCGCTTGTACCCAACTTTTGTAAGCAAGGACAACTCATTATCATCAATACACAAGAAACCAATAGGTGTGCTCAGGAGTACTCTCTTCCTGAGAGAGCTCCCCCAGCCGACTCACATCGGGAGCACGTCGACAGGACTAGGGCCCCCACTGGGGCCTGAACCTGTATAAATCCTCGTGTCACCCTTCGTTTTTGCTCGACGGGAGAGGACCAGTCACGCCGTCAGCTCGCTTTGTTGTTTCTTTGCTAGGAACCTTCGTAAAACCTGTCGAGGAATTTGCAATACCACGATAGTTGCCGCCGTCTGTGGTGATTCGTGTCGAATCTTCATGGCTCCCCCAAGAACGAGGGCTCGCACCCGACCCGGTGATGCCGGTCCCAGTGACCTGGAGCCACCTCCTCGAGACACCGCCGCCCCAGCACCTTCGACCGGACGTGGCCAAACCGAGGTGTCACCGCTTACACTCCCGGATACTTCCGGTGGACAGGCTTCCGGGCCCAGCCCGGTGACCTCGGCCACCTCGCTGGGGCCTAGCGTCCCCCCGACCGTGCCCCTGTTTCCCAGGGATGCGTTGCTCGAGACTCTTGTCGAGGGCCAACTCCGCGCCCAACGCACCATGGAGGAGCTGCTCCACTTCTTGGCGCGGCCCTCGGCCCGCGCCTTCCCACCGCAGTTCCCATTCATGGGGCCTTGCCCCCATTTATGGGGCACCAAGTAGCCCTCCCATCACCCCACCGGGGGCTATGTCCTCCCGGCAGGCCCTTCATCCCAAGTGATTCCCGCGCTCGGAGCCTCCCTAGCGCCGTGAGCCCTCCACACGCCGGGAGCATTCCTGATGCCAGGAGCTTACCTTGCGCCGGGACATGGGGTAAATTTCGCGCTGGGAGTTTTCCCCGCGTCGAGAGCCAGTCACGCCCCGCCATTCAAGACGACCGCATCAGAGTTGGTCCCCGGGAGAATAAGAGCCGTTACACCAGGGACTGCCCTAACACCATCGGGGGATCTCCCCCGTGAGGGACCTCCCTCACCGATTCCGGGAGTCGCTCCGGGGGCCTGCCCGGCGATGGGTCCCGCCTGTGCCACGGTAGAACCCTCCGGGCCGGCGACTGGCATGCATGAGCTCCCTCCTCCCCTGGGGCCACCCCCGAGGTCTCCTCCGGCGGACCAGACCTGCATTACCTGAGAGGAGGTCGAGCGATTGCGCACTACGAGATCCGGGGATGCTCTCCCCCCAACTCGCGGTCACGGTAAGCCACGTTCCCGTCCTGGCCGGGGAAAATGACCGACCGTGGAAGTGACCGCCACCTCCGGGGGATACCCGGACGTCCAGGAGGTCAGTTCAACCAACCCGGAGGAAAAGAAACTCTACCGTCATGCCGGTGGGCCGCTTGGACCCCTCCCCGACTCAGACAACGAACGCACGTCACCCATTATAGGGGACAGCGACCGAGATTCCCCCCGGGAGGTGGAAGGGGCCAACCAACAGCTATGTCGCTGACTCTGATGCATTCGTTGGTCGCGATCCTACCACCCTCCACACATTGAGCACTACAACGGTGAGGCCAATCCTTATGAGTTTGTGCAGGGTTACTCCACCGCCATTTCAGCAGCTGGGGGGGATGAGACGGTGCAGTGCTATGTTTTCCCCCTCTACCTCACTGGGATCACCCGTTCATGGTTTTACAACCTGAGGGCTGGTTCCATCTAGTCCTTCGCGCAGCTCAAGCGCGAGTTCTGCATGAATTTCCAAGGGAACTACGTGCGTCCCCTGGACTCGTCCCAGCTCTATACCATCCGAGAGAGGATGGGGGAGACCATCCACAGCTTCTTCAAACGCTTCGCTCAGGTCAAGGGCAAAGTGGCTCACGTCCCCGACTCCACAGACATCGAGGTGTGCAAAAGCGGTATCCTCCCCGGGGAGCTCCATCGGAGGCTCTGCCGGAGCTGCCCCACCTCTACCGACGAGCTATTCACCTTACTTGAGAAGTATGCTTGGGCGGAGGAGGAAGACCTCTGGAAGAACAACCAGGGGGCCCCCGCCCCCGCTGATCGGGAGGTTAGGGACCCCCTCAAGCGCCCCTAGAGGGGCAACTGCGGCGAGCCACAGCCTCGGGACACCTTTGTCCTCGAAGGTGGAGGCGGCTCGCGTGAGGGCCACAAGGGCAACCGTCCCTTCCCCAAGCCGAAAGGCCATGGGGGGGGGGGCATTCGTCCTGCGGCCGTGAAGCCCCGGCGACGGGAGGCAAGGAGGGCACAGCCAATTTATGGTCTACCTTCCACAAGTCCAATACCCACGCTACCCGGGAATGCCACCAACTCCTCCAACACTTCGCCTCATTCCTCGACTAGTGTGGGCAGGGGGGAGGGAGCCCTGCCTCCTTGCCCCCTCAACCGACCTTGCCGGCTCTCCCTGCTCCCTCGGGGGAACAGCAGAGACAGGCGCGAAGAGGGGGCTCAACTGAAGAGCTCCCCTTCCAAACCTCCCAAAGGCATGTCAACATCATTATGGGGGGATCTGCCTCAGGGCGAGACTCCAAGCGCCAGCATAAGGAGTACGCATGAGAAGTAAAGGTGGTAGGGGGGTGCTACACACATCCCGGCCACCAAAGTGGTCGGACGTCCCCCTCACCTTCACAGCGGAAGACGCGCATGGGGTTCGCTTCCCCCACGATGACGCGCTCATCGTCTCTGCTACTGTCTACAATTGCCAACTGGCGTGCATCCTCGTCGACGGTGGGAGTTCTGCTGACATTTTGTACAGGAAGGCATTCAGGGAAATGCAAGTCGACGAAAAACTGCTACAACCCACAGCCGAGCCCTTACAAGGCTTTGCCCCTGGGAGGACCATCCACCCGGTGGGGAAGGTCGATCTCCCCATGACTTTCGGCTCCCCGGACAACTACCAAACCGAGTTAGTCTGGTTTGATGTAGTGGACCACCCCTCTTCGTACAATGTGATTATGGGGAGGACCACAATCAACCATCTGGGGGCGGCAATCCACCAAAGCTACATCTACGTGAAGATCCCTGGGCCTCGCGGCGTGATCACCGCCAGAGGCGGCCAGGACGTGGCCCGCGCTCTCTATGAGCGCACCACTGCAACGATCAGGAGTGTCAACTAGATCAAGGCCCCAGGGGGGAAGTTCTCCCCCGGTGCTGGACGCCCCGGCTATTCCTTCTGGGAGGTATCCCCCCAAACCGCTCCCGGAGGGGGACCTTCGGAAGATCCCGCTATCTCCAGAGGACGAAGGCAGGACTGTCAAGATCGGGGCGGATCTCCCCAATGAGCACGCAGAGCAACTCGCGGCCTTTCTACGTAAAAACGCTGACATCTTTGCATGGAAGCCTGCCAACATGAGGGGCGTTGCCCGGGACGTTATCGAGCATAAGCTCACCGTAATGCCCGACCACCAACTGGTCAAGCAAAAGCTGAGGAAGCTCTCCCTTGAGGGCCAAGAGGCCATCAAGGTGGAAATCACTAAGCTCCGAGAGGCAGGGTTCATTCGAGAGGTCGAATGGCAAACCCTATCCTCGTGAAGAAGTCGAATGGCAAATGGAGGATGTGTGTTGACTTCACTGACCTCAACAAGGCCTGTCCGAAAGACAACTTCCCACTCCCACGGATCGACCAGCTGGTTGATTCGACCACGAGGAGAGAGCTTATGAGCTTCTTCGACGCGTATTCGGGCTATTACCAGGTCTGGATGGCGGAAGGGGATGAGGAAAAGACGAGCTTTCTAACTCCCCTCGGCACCTTCTGCTATGTCCATATGCCCTTCGGGCTAAAGAACGCTGGAACAACATTCTAGCGACTCATGTCGCTGGTCTTTAAGAACCAAATCAGCTGCAACGTCGAAGTCTACATCGACGACACAGTTGTCAAAAGTCTCCACGTGCCCGCTCATATCGACGACTTAGCAGAGACCTTACGTAGCCTTCGTGAGTACGGGTTGAAGCTCAACCTGGAAAAATACGCCTTCGGCGTACACGGGGGGAAGCTGCTAGGCTTCCTCGTGTCCCAGCGGGGCATAGAGGCCAACCATGAGAAAATTCGGGCCTTGCTGGACATGCCCCCTCCGCGCTCCATGAAAGACGTACAGAGGCTCACTGGCCGCCTGGCCGCGTTAAGCCGCTTCGTCTTGCGGTCAGGGGAGTGTGGCCTCCAGTTCTTCAAGATCCTCCGGGGTCTCGAGAGGTTCAGGTGGACCCCCGAGGCCCAGGTGGCCTTCGACGACCTAAAAAAGTACCTCACGAGCACTCCAATGCTTGTGAGCCCGTCTCCAGAAGAACTCCTTCTCCTTTACCATGTTGCGACCCCAGCCACTGTAAGCACGGTGCTGGTAAAGGACCAGGACGGGCAGCAATACCCCGTGTACTATGTGAGCGAAGCCCTCCAGGGGGCTCAAACTTGATACACGGAGATGGAGAAGATTTGCTACGCCCTCCTCATGGCATCCCGGAAGCTCCGTCACTACTTCCTGGGGCACCCGATCATAGTCCCGTCATCTCTCCCCTTGGGGGAGGTGCTGCGAAACAAAGAAGTCACCGGCCGGATCGGGAAGTGGGGAGCCAAGCTCGCTCCTTTCTCCCTCTCCCTTACAGACCGTTCTGCCATCAAATTACAAGTCCTTGCCGACTTCGTAGCAGAGTGGACGCCAGCCTATGGGACGGAGGGGGAGACTCCCCCTGAGCCGCCCCAGCGCGACGACCATTGGACACTCATGTTCTATTGTTCCTTGTGTCTTGCTGGGGTTGGAGCGGGGGTAGTCCTCCGGAGCCCCGAGGGAAGGATGCTAGAGGACGCGGCGAGGCTCAAGTTCCCTGCTACGAACAACGTCTCTAAGTACGAGGCCCTGCTCCTAGGGCTGCACCTCACACACTCCCTGGGGATCCGTCGCCTCCTCGTCGAAGGAGACTCCCAGCTTGTAGTTTGCCAAATTGACAAGTCTTACTTGTGCCATGATGAGAACCCAAGCCTGTATCTGGGGGAGGTGCGCAAGATGGAGAAGCACTTCGAGGGCCTGGAGGCTCGGCACATCCCTGATGGATCCCCTCGTCTCCTTCATAAGGGGGGAAGGAGACCCTCCCAATGAGACCGAGGTGAAACGCCTTCGTGCCAAGGTACAGGCGTACCTCTTCCTAGAAGGAAAACTATACAAGCGGGGGGCCTCCACCCTGCTCTGTTGCGTCCGTGGGCGGAAGGACTTTGACTCCTTGAGGACATCCACTCGGGGAGCTGTGGGTCTCACCTGGTTCCACGCGCTGTCACGGCAAAAGTTCTTCGCCAGGGCTTTTATTGGCCCAGAGTGGTCCGCGATGTGTGACCTTGTCTCTGCGTGCGAGGCATGTCAGAAGATGGCCAAGGGCTTCAATCTGCCCTCCACGGCGCTACAAACCATCCCCATCACTTGGCCCTTTGTGCGGTGCAGGATGGAGCTCTTAGGTTCCTTCCCCCCAGCTCCCAGGGGCTACAAGTATGCAGTGGTCGTAGTGGACTACTTTTCCTAGTGCATGGAAGCTGAGCCCTTGGCCAGCATCACCACCCGAGAGTACAGCGGTTTTTCTAGAAAAATATCGTGTGTCGCTTTGGAGTCCCCCAGGAAATCACTGTCGACAACGGGACAAAATTCGACTCAGCACATTTCCGAGAATTCTGCAAAGGCTTGGGGGCTACCCTCCACTTCACCTCCGTGGCTCACCCTCAGAGCAACAGAGCCATCGAAAGGGTCAACGGCGTGATCCTAGAGGGGTTACGCCAACGACACGAGCAAGCTGCCTCCAGGCGGGGCGCATGGGCAGAGGAGCTTCCGAGCATCCTCTGTTCCATGCGCACGACCCCGAGCCAGGCAACAGGGCGCACACCTTTCTCGCTTGTGTATGGGGCTGAAGCGGGTTGAGCTCTTAGACGGAGCTATGACTGCAGCATACCATGCCAACGAAGCAAACCAGCGGCTAGAAGTCGACCTCATCGAAGAAGAGCACAACCGAGCGCTCCTTCGCCACGCCATCTACGAGCACGAAATGGCATGCATGTACAACCAGCGTGTCCGCGCGAGGGCTTTCTACCTTGGGGACCTCGTCCTCAAGCGCGTGACCGACCCCCAGGCCCAGGGCAAACTCTCCCCCAAGTGGGAAGGCCCCTACAGGATCTCTGCGGTCCTGGGCTCGGGGGCTTATAAGCTCTCCAACCTCGAAGATCAAGAGCTGAAGCATACATGGAATGTAGGCTTGCTTCGCAAGTTCTACATCTAGCCTCCGGGCTTGCTCCCTCCCCCGTCGCGACTTCACAAGGAGAGGCACCATATTCATCATTCCCTCCCCCACCGCGACTACGTCGGGGGAGGCGTTGTACTCATTGTTCCCTCCCCCACCACGGTCTTGCGGGGGGAGGAGTTGTACTTCAATTTTTATCAATACAAATGGCTTTTTATTCAACTGGAATTTTTTGCAGGTTCTTGATTTACCGTCTCAAAAGGCGACGCCCTCCTTGCGAGGATGCCCTCTCTGTGAGGACGTAGGCTATCACAGCCTAAAAGTCCCTACAATGGGAGCCTCGCCCCCGTAGGGCGGCTTACAATTACCCCTCGTGGACTGAGGGGGTAAGCAGCAACCCAATTCTTATGGACTACGGTAATGAGTCAATTTGAGAGACTAGTCCCCCCCTCAAACACTCAGGCCCGTCATCAGGCTTATCCTCCTCCGAGAGCAAATCGTCTCCTCAGTGAGACATGGAATTCTCAGTTTTCTTTGAAATTATTTACCCGGCTCCCCATTCACACGGCGACCGGGGGATTCTCATTGAGATTTTTGGAAATTTTGCTCCCGGAGGCCCTTTATCCGGCTCCCCGTACACATGGCAACCGGGGGATTCTCACCAAGATTTTCGGAAATTTTACTCCCAGATGCTCTTTACCGGCTCCCTGTTCTCACGGCGATCAGAGGAATTTCTCACTGGTCTCCAAAATTTTTTGGCTAGGAACTTCTTTACCGTCTCCCCGTTCTCACGGTGACCGGGGGAATTTTCACCGGTCTCCAGATTTTTTCGACCGGGGGCTTCGTAACCCCAGTGGCCTTTAACGCCCGGGCCTCCTTGTTCCTTACCCACAGTGCGTGGAGCTAAGCTGCACCCCGCTGTGGGGTGGGGGGTAACTCGGGCTCGGACAGGTGAATATTTTCAGAAAATGTTGAAGACAAGCAATCTCATAAAATATTAAGGAACAAGCAAGTTAACTTTATTGATACAACATTTAACCGGGGGACATCCCCGCCCCCCCGGTGGGCCGAGATGTCCCTGGGACGACAAGCCCCGGGCAAGTACAAGATACAACCCGGGGAGTTAAGCTCCCGCGGGAAACTACTCCGGAGGACAACCCCCTCCGGAGGGTGGCTACCCTAGTACTCTCGGAGGCCTTCCGACAGCTCCCGGGAAAGGTCCCGGTACAAGCTCCTTATGCGTCTCTGGGCTTCTTGAAGCAAGTTCTCGGGCCAATACTCATAGCCGGCCGGAGGGCGTATCCTAAGTGGTGGAACCCTCCAAGACCCCGGTCTCGGAGGGGATAACTCGGTGCGACTATTGTCGAAGTTATGCAGGTGCCACTCCGGGAGCCATCGCAACCGGATCGGCTCCCGGGAAGCATTTTCACCACGCCCACCGGTGGCAAGGCTTAGCAAAGCCAAGGCTACTTGGGCATTTCCCGAGTTACACCCTCCAGGACCTGGAAGCCCCTTCTCGGGAGCGAGCCCCAGGGCCACCTGGGAGCCACTCGTGTTAAGGCGTTCAAGCCTCAGAAACTCTCCCTCGGGAGCAAGCTCCCGGGGGACCTGTTCAAGATGAGTCAAGACTAAGCAAAAAATCTTCATTTCATTCATTGAGCAAAAAATTCTTTACAAGTCTCCAGTGCTTCCTCTAGGAAGCTGTCGGGATCAAAAATCCTAGCAAAAGAAAAAGGACCTATCTACCCCCCTAGGAGGCCGCTCCCGCCGCCGGTGTGTCCGCCCTCTGGGGCGCCGAAGCCGGGAACCGAGCCCTGACGATCCGTTCGCAGAAGCCCCTCGCCGACTCCGCCAACTCCCACCGCTGCGGCTCGAAGAAGTCGGGGAAGCTTTGAGGGAGCCGGCCTCCAATCGCCCGGGCTCCGATTCCTCGGTGCTCCACAAGGGCCGCGGCCGTGGCCACCACCAGGACTGCCGGCCTCGGGGATCATGGAGACTTGCGCGTTGAGAAAGCGCATAGCCTCCGTGAATGTGGCCGGTGCCATGCCGGAGCCACCTCCCGGGCCAAGGCAAACCCCCAGCCCCTCGAGGGCTGAGTGGACCGAGCGGCCCACCTCCGTAACCGCCTAGGAGCTGGAGTCCTCGAGCTCCTGACGGGTGCTCTCCTTTGACTTCGCCTTCCTCCGGATATGGATGTTGGTGTCCTCTGAGGAGAGGAGCTGGGCCCGGACACTAGCCAACTCCCCGAGGGCCTCGTCCCTCTCGGCGTAAAAGGCGGCGGCCTCGTCCTCCGCCTCCTTCAGCGCCGCTTCGAAGCGGTCCTCCGCGTGACGCGTCTATCCGTGAATCGACGCATCATTCCGATGCGCCCACGCCCACGTCGGCTCGTTTTGCTCGTGACGGTTCAGCTCGGCGGCTCTGATGGCTTTGTGGACACGTGTCGGGCATCCGGGCCCCCCCATCACCTATATATAGGGGGGGAGGGGCCCTCAATTTGAGCATGCCCACAAGCCCTCGAAATCCCACAAATTCCAGTTGTCTCCCGGTGATTTCCGGTGGTTTCCGGTGACCTCGTCCGGAAGCGCCCAGTAGTTTCCGGTAGTTTCCGGTGACTTTGTCCGGAAACGCCCGGTAGTTTCCGGTGACTGTTGTCCGGAAGCGCCCGGTGGTTCCCGGTAATTCCTGGTAGTTTCCGGTGGTTTCGTCAAAAGCTCGTCCCTGATGGCGCCGAAGAGTCGCGCCAAGGTCTCCGAGCTGCCTGCAGAGGAGGTGACCTATGATTTCCTCGGGGCCACTGAGTTCTTCTCGGGGGCCCTTGAGTCCTTCTTGGAGCGTGGCTACTTCTAGGCGGGAGACATCAGGATCCCCGGCTCGACGGAGCAGGTGCCGAGCCCCCGGGACGGGGAGGTGGTGGCTTTCGAGGCCTTCGTGGAGGCCGGCCTTCGGCTTCTAGTGCACCCACTGCTACGCGACTTCCTGCAGGTATATGGCCTCGCGCTCAACCACCTCACCCCGAACACCCTTGTTCGGATGGGTTTGTTCATATGGTTGTGCGAGATGACCGCCGTGACGCCCACCATGCGGCTCCTACGGTACTTCTACGAGCCGGCGGCGAGGGGCCCCGTGGTGAGGAGGGGCGGCCCCAGGTCGGCCTTCGGCTCCATCATGATCCAGCTGACTCCAGGCCGTGTCGACGAGTACCTGGTGCTGGCCTCCCGGGACCACTGGGGGGACTGGCTCGGGCATTGGTTCTACCTCCGGGTAGGAGACCCGGGGGTGACCTACTCTCAGGAGCCATCAACGTACTCGCGATCTAGTGGCCCGGTGGCTCCCGAGTGGACTGTGGCGGAGATGAGTCTCCTCTCCGTGATGGCGGAGGCTCGATCCCGGCGGTCCATGCGGGATCTCGCGGAGGAGATGGCCCTCCTCCGAGTGGCACCGTTCCACACCCGTCGAGGGAGGGGAATGTCGCCGGCGCATAGACCACCCCGGATGGCGGTGGCGGACCGTAAGTATTCGGACTCTTTCTCCCCGCTGGGGGATTCTTCCTAACATTTGCTTCATTTTTTTGCTCTTGCAGTTAGGTCCTATGGTCGGGCCAAGGAGGTCGCGGCGACCCTCGTTGGCCGATACTACGAGGACGAGCATGAGAGGGTGCTGCGCGTCATCGGGGAGGGCCCTCCCTGAAACGTTGTCGCAGAGGTGTTCGGGTTGAGGCTCCCAGCCCGGGCCCCTCTGCCTACCCCTGCTTCACGCAAGCGGGGGAAGGAGGTCGCCGGCGGACCCTCGAAACGGTCTCGTCCGTCTGGCAGCCCCGCGGGGTCCCGAGCCCGGAGTCCCACGAGGGCCCGGTCTTCTCCTCCTCCTCCAGCGAAGGACTTTGCGGCGGCGGCTGCTGGGCCATCTGGTGCAGCTCCCGACGCCTCGGGCGGGCTGGATCCCATGGGCGGCGTCCCGGCCGGAGAGTGTCAGGGCTCGGACTGGGAGATGTATGCCCCGAGTCCTTCGCCGCCTCCGGCCCCCACGGGGACCCGGCCGCAGCCCTCGTCTAGTGAGGTCTCCGTCCGGTTTCGGATCCCACCGGAGGGGGAAGATGTCCTCCGGGTGAATGATTAATAAAGCTGTGTTTGCGCTTCTTGTTGTTTTAAGAGTCTTCTTTTGATATTTTTCTTGGATGGTCTGGACGACTTCTTTTGATAAGAATGAGCTAAGTTTGCTCGTGGGTGGTGCGGTCGACACCCGGAGGTTCCTTATCCCCCCCGCCCACAGTGGGCCGGAGGGTAGCTCCGCGCGCTGTGGGGGTGACAAAGCCCCCGGGGAAAAACCTTCCGGGAGACAATCGTCTGGTCACCGTGAGAACGGGGAGCCGGGAATAGGATCTCCGGGGAAGAAACATCCGAGAAAACCTGACGAGATTTCCGGAGATGGACTTTCCGGGAGACAATCGTCCGGTCGTCGTGAGAACGGGGTGCCGGGAATAAGGTCTCCGGAGAAGAAACATCCGAGAAAACCCGACGAGATTTCCGGAGATGGACTTTCCGGGAGACAATCGTCCAGTCGCCGTGAGAACGGGGTGCCGGGAATAAGGTCTCCGGAGAAGAATATCCAAGAAATCCGTCCCGCTAGGGAGACTATCAACTCCCGGAGGAGGATGTGCCCAATGACGGGTCTAAGTGTTTGGTTAGGGGACTAGTCTCCCAAAGTGACTCATTACCACGGTCGTTAGGGACCGGGTTGTCGCTTACACCCTCAGTCCATGAGGGCTGATCGTAAGCCGCCCTACAGGAGGGACTTGTTGGGTCTAGGCCCACTTCCTCATGGGGAGGGCATCCTTGCGGGGAGGGCGTCCTCGCGGGGAGGGCATCGCCGTTAGGGGCGGTAATGCGAAGAACCTGCAATGACAGTTGAAGAGAAAAACCCAGTTGTATTGATAATGAAATGGAATACAATGCCCCCCTCCCCCTCCGGCGTGATCGCTCCGGGGGAGGGGACAGTGAGTACGAGGTCCCCCTTCCCCCTCTGGTGTAATCGCTCTGGGGGAGGGGACAGTGAGTACGAGGTCCCCCTTCCCCCTCCGGCGTAATCTCTCCGGGGGAGAGGACGGGCCTGTGTAGGCTAGACGTAAAACTTGCGAAGTAGACGCAAGTTCCACGTGTGCTTCAGTTCCTGCTCTTGGAGGTTGGAGAGTTTGTAAGCCCCCGAACCCAGGACTGCGGAGATCCTGTAGGGGCCCTCCCATTTGGGGGAGAGCTTACCCTGGGCTTGGGGGTCTGTGACGCGCTTAGGGACAAGGTCCCCAAGGCGGAGGGCTCTCTCGCGCACGCGCTGGTTGTATGCGCGCGCCATCTCGCGCTCGTAGATGGTGTAGCGGAGGAGCGCTCGGTCGCGTTCCTCCTCCACGAGGTCGATCTCCAGTCGCTGGTTGGCCTCATTGGCTTGGTATGCTGCGGTCGTGGCTCCGTCTAGGGAGAAGGGAGTGCATCCCGTCGCCCGGCTGGGGCTCATGAGCATGGAACATAGGATGCTAGGAAGCTCCTCTGCCCATGCACCCCGCTTAGAAGCGACCTGCTCGAGTCGACGGCGCAACCCCTGCAGGATCACGCTGTTGACAACCCCATTGCTCCGGGGATGGGTCACTGAGGCGAAGTGGATGGCGAGCCCCAGGCCTTCGCAGAATTCCCGGAAATAAGCCGAGTCGAATTGGGTCCCGTTATCAATAGTCATTTCCCGGGGGACACCAAAACGACAAACGATGTTTTTCCCGAAGGGGCATGTCCAGGAACGCCCGGATCTTTTCGGGGTTTGCCTCTATGCCCCGCTGGGACACGAGGAAACCCAGGAGCTTCCCCCCGCGCACACCGAAGGCACACTGCTCCGGATTGAGCTTCAGCCCATACGCGCGGAGGTTGCGGAAGGTCTCTGCTAGGTCGTCGACGTGGGCGGCCGCGCGGGGACTTTTGACGACCGCGCCACCTACGTAGACTTCGACGTTGAGGACGACTTGATCTTTGAAGACCAGCGTCATGAGGAGCTGGAAGGTCGCTCCCGCATTCTTCAGCCCGAAGGGCATGTGGACGTAGCAGAAGGTTCCGAGGGGAGTTATGAAACTCGTCTTTTGCTCGTCCCCTTCCGCCATCCGGACTTGATGGTAGCCCAAGTAGGCGTCTAGGAAGCACATCAACTCGCACCCCGCGGTGGCGTCGACCAGTTGGTCAATCCGCGGGAGTGGGAAGTTGTCCTTGGGGCAGGCGCGGTTGAGGTGGTGAAGTCCACGCACATCCGCCACTTGCCATTTGACTTCTTCAAGAGGATGGGGTTCCCGAGCCACTCGGGGTACAAGACCTCCCGAATGAACCCCGCCTCTCGGAGTCGGGCGATCTCCCCCTTGATTGCCTCTTGGTGCTCGAGGGAGAGCTTCCTCAGCTTTTGCTTGACGGGGGGGTGACCGGGGGTCACCGCGAGCTTGCGCTCAATGACCCCCTGGGCGACGCCCCGCATGTCCGAAGGCTTCCATGCGAAAACATCAGAGTTCTCGCACAGGAAAGCCGCCAGTTGCGCTGCATGCTCCTCGGGGTGCTCCGCCCCAATCTGGACAGTTTTGTCCCCATCGCCCGGGGACAGCAGGACCTCCTGGAGGCCCCCTTTGGGACGCGGCTTGGGGAGGGGCCTCCCAGGAGGTATCGCCGCGATGTCTGGTTCCGGGGGAGAGGCCTCCCCCCCGGGCGCCTTAATGATGTTGACGCTTCCGATCGTAGCGGCGGCGCGCTCGTATAGAGCCCGGGCCATGTCTTGGTCTCCCTGGACATTGATCACGCCGTGCGGCCTGGGGATCTTCATGCAGAGGTAGTTTTGATTGGTGGCAGCCCCCAGGCGGTTGATTTTGGTCCTCCCCATGATCGCGCTGTAGGAGGAAGGGAGGTCCACTACATCGAATCGGACCATCTCGGTCCGGTAGTTCTCCGAGGTGCTGAATGTCTTCTCATCCACCTGCATTTCCTTGAAGGCCTTCAGGAAGAGGACGTCAGTGGAGCTCCCGCCATCCACGAGGATGCGGGCCAGGTGACGGTTGTAGACGGTGGCGGAGACGATGAGCGCGTCGTCGTGGGGTAAGCGAACCCCGCGCGCGTCTTCCGCCTTGAAGGTGAGGGGGACGTCCGACCACTTGGGTGGCTGAGACATGTGCAGCACCCCCACAACCTTGACTTCACGCGCGTACTCGTTACGCTGGCGCTTAGAGTCCCGCACGGAGGCGGACCCTTCCACGATGACGTTGATGCGGCGCTGAGAAGTTTGGAAGGGGAGAGCTTCTGAAGACTCCCCCTCCTACGTCTGCCCCTGCTGACCCCGCGCGGGAGCAGGAAGGGCCGGAACAGCTAGCCGAGAGGGCAAGGAGGCCGAAGTCCCCCTCCCTGCCCATGCTGGTCGAGGAACGCCGCGAGGTGCTGTAGCAGCTGGTGGCACTCCCGGGTAGCGTGGGTACTGAACCCGTGGAAGCTGCACCACGGTCCTTCCCTGCCTCTCCCCGCGGGGCCTTCCCGAACGCGGGAAGACTGTCATCCCCGACCGCGGGAAGACTGTCCTCCCCCATGGCCTTTTGGTTTGGGGAAGGGGCGGTTGCCCCTCGGGGGGTCGCGCGAGCCGCCTCCGCCCTCGAGGACAAAGGTGTCCCGAGGCCGTGGCTCGTTAGCGTTTGGGGGGGTCCCTGGCCCCCTGATCGGCGGGGCCGGGGCCCCCTGGGTCTTCTTCTAAAGGTTGTCTTCCTCCGCCCGAGCGTACTTTTCCAGTACGTTGAAGAGCTCGTCGGCGGAGGAGGGACAGCTCCGGGAGAGCCTCCGATGGAGCTCCCCGGGGAGGATCCCGCTCTTGCACGCCTCGATGACTGTGGAGTAGGGGACGTGTGCCACCTTGCTCTTGACCTGAGCAAAGCTCTTGAAGAAGCTTCGGATGCTCTCCCCCGTCTTCTGCCGAACGGTGTGGCGCTGCGACGAGTCAAGGGGACGCACATAGTTCCACTGGAAGTTCGCACAAAACTCACGCTTGAGCTACGCGGAGGACTTGATGGAACCAGCCCTCAGGTTGTAAAACCATGAGCGGGCGATCCCGGTGAGATCTAGGGGGAAGAAGTTGCATTGCACCGTCTCGTCCCCCCCGGCCGCTGAGATGGTTGTGGAGTACACCTGCAAAAATTCATAAGGATCGGCCTCACCATTGTAGTACTCGATGCGGGGCGGACGATATGGCTTTGAACATCGGATTCGTCGGAGCTGGCTGCACAAGGGCTGGTTGGCCCCCTCAACTCTCTGGGAAGGATCCCAGTCGTTGTCCCCCTTTGTAAGGGAGACGCGCTCGTTATCGGAGTCGGGGAGAGGCCCCAGCGGTCCGCTCGAATGGTGGTAGCGCCTCTTCTCCTAAGGGTTGGGGCTAGCTTCGTGAACCTCCAGGTGTCCCCCAGAGGTGGCGGTGGCTTCATCGACTGGTCTCCCTCCCCGGCTGGTCTGGCGGCGTGTACCCAGCCTGTGTTGAGAGCTCCTGGCGCGGGATAAGTCTCCGGCGTGGGGACAGCTCCCGACGCGGGGATAGCTCCCTGTGCGGGCGCGGGGTAAGGCCCCGGCGCGGGGAAGGCTCCCGGCATGGGCACGGGGAGAGCTCCTGGCGCGGGATAAGTCTCCGGCGCGGGGAGAGCTCCCGACGCGGGGAAAGCTCCCGGCGTGGGGACAGCTCCCTATGCGGGCGCGGGGACAGCTCCCGGCGCGTGAAAGCTCCCTGCGCGGGGACAGCTCCTGGCGCGGGGAAGGCTCCCGGCGCGGGCGCGGGGAGAGCTCCTGGCGCGGGGTAAGTCTCCGGTGCGGGAACAGCTCCCGACGCGGGGAAAGCTCCCGGCACGGGGTAAGGCCCAGCGCTGGCGCGGGGAGAGCTCCTGGCGCGTGGTAAGACTCTGGCGCGGGGACAGCTCCCGGCGCGGGCAAGGATCCCGGCGCGGGCGCGGGGTAAGTCTCCGGCGCGGGGACAGCTCCCGACGGGGAAGGCTCCCGACCCGGGAGCGGGGAGAGCTGCTGGCGCGTGGTAAGACTCCGGCACGGGGACAGCTCCCGGTGCGGGGGAAGGCTCCCGGCGCGGGCGCGGGGAGAGCTCCTGGCGCGGGGTAAGACCCCGGCGCGGGCAAGGCTGCCAGTGCGGGCGAGGGGTAAGTCTCCGGCGTGGGGACAACTCCCGGCGCAGGGTAAGGCCCCGGCGCGGGGAAGGCTCCCGGCGCGGGCGCGGGGAGAGCTCCTGGAGCGGGGAAGGCTCTCGGCGCGGGCGCGGGGTAAGTCTCCGGCGCGGGGACAGCTCCCGACGGGGAAGGCTCTCGACGCGGGCGCAGGGAGAGCTCCTGGCGCGGGGTAAGACTCCAGCGCGGGGACAGCTCCCTGCGCGGGGTAAGGCCCCGGCGCGGGGAAGGAGAGCGGATAGATTGGAGCCGGAGGCCGTGCAAATGTGCGCAACAACTCCTCCAAGGTGCGCTGGGCGCGTAGTTGGCCTTCGACCAAAGCTTCGGGCAAAGTGTCTCGGGGTGTCGGGTGTGCCATCGGGGGGAGACTAGTCCCCGTAGGGGCGGTTGCGGTCACCGGGGTTGACCCGGAGGTCTACCCATTGAAAGTAGTTGGAAAGGTGAGAGGTGGTACCTGGGTCTGGCCGCCTCCGGCTGGAAGTGCCAGGGCAGTCGTGTCTCGAGGGGGTGGCGCCGGGTCACCTGGACCGGCGTCACCAGGTAGGGCGCGAGGTCCCGCATTCGCGGTCGCGGTCGCGGTCACCGAGCTGGAAACGGGAACACCTCTACCGAAGATTTCGGGAGAAGAAAGTGGCAGCTCTCTTTGGGTGTTCCCGAACGGTAGCGTCGCGACAGTGAAGTCTTGCTGGGGCGGCGCTGGGTCGCTGGGACCATAACCACAGGAAAGGGAGAGAGCTTGAGCTCTTGTTCTTGGGGGAGCCATGGCAATTCGTCACGAGCCCCCACGGACAGCGCCAACTATCGTGGTATTACGGATACCCCGGCAGGTTCGGACGTGCGCAGCACGAGTACGGCGGCGCGAGCAGACTGAGTTACTGGTCTCCTCCCGCCGGGCAACACAGAAAGTGACACAGGGGTTTATACAGGTTCGGGTCCCAGTGGGGGCCCTAGTCCTGTTGGCTCTCTCCAGACGCGAATCCGCTGGGGAGGTGGGCTCTCGGGGAGAGGACTCCAAGAGAACCGAATGTTGAGTTAATATAAACGAATTCGAATCCCTGATAAAGGGTACAAGAGGGGTGTATATAGCCCCCAAGAAATACAAAAGACAAAAATGTCCTCGCTGAGACCGTTGGATGGAAGGGCGAAGACGTCCTTTGGCCTGATGGACGGCCTGGATGTTCGACACGTGGCACCACGGCCTTCCTAGAGGCCCCGCGGTCAGCAACAGCTCTTCATGAGCCCGGAGGCTCTCCGGGCCTCACCGGGGTCCCGGAGACCCTCCGGATCTCAACGGGCGCCCGGTGACCCTCCGGATCTCACCGGGGGCCCGGTGACTCTCCGGGTCTCACCGGGTTTCTCCGTGTCTCCGGAGACCCTCCGGATCTCACCGGGTCCCGAAGACCCTCCGGATCTCACCGGGTGTCACCGGGGTCCCGGAGACCCTCCGGATCTCACCGGGCGCCCAGTGACCCTCCGGATCTCACCGGGGGCCCGGTGACTCTCCGTGTCTCACAGGGGTCCCGGAGACCCTCTAGATCTCACCGGGTCTCACCAGGGTCCCGGAGACCCTCCGGATCTCACCGGGTCTCACCGGGGTCCCAGAGACCCTCCGGATCTCACCGGGGGCCCGGTTGACTCTCCGGGTCTCACCGGGTCTCACCGGGTTTCACCGGGGACTCGTTGGGACTTCGTGGGACCGCTGGGGATTCCCCCAGCACAATCTAATCTATGATCTATTACTTGCAGCCTTCGAGTAAAATTTTTGAAATAATGCTATTGTAGCTTACTCAGTTTCCAACATAGGTATCAGAGCCATCCTGAATAGTATTAGATCTGGATTAATAATATATATGTGATATATGAAGTTATAGTAGATTAGATCTATTAGTTTATTGAATCTGTTATCGTACAAGTTTCGTTATACATGTTTGTTTTGACATCCAAGTGTTGTGATGAACTATTTTTTGGCTGACTTTAATATGAACTAATGTCTAATGATCTAGCATGGGCCAGAGGGAGCTGATGTTAGGGTTTATATGACAATAGTAGATTGGATCTTCTAAATCATATGTGTATAGATTGGATCTATATATGACATTAGCTGCCTATTGTAGATATTCATATTGGAGTTAATATGAATGACTTAAGGGGATTTACACCAATCGGATTGGTTCGAAAATTTCATTAATGTGATTAATTCAAATAATAATAATAATAATAATAAAAGATTATACTTGACAACCAGAAGTTGTCAACTTTGGTGTCTAAGGAAAGAACACATTATAATATTTTTCTTAATACAATAGTACAGAAATGCAGTCTATTAACCCCTATCTTCTATCGATTATTAGCGATTTAGTAGAAAACCGTTAGAAAAGGTGCCTCGCGGTCATAAAAGGCATAAGGGAGGTATTTTTCCTATCAGTTTGTAAGAAACTTACTGTTAGAAGAAGCAGAATGATTTACTCTAGCGGTGATGAACATATTTACCGTTAAAAGAGATGCATAAGTACTGACGGGAGTATGTTTTGTACCGTTAGAACTGGTCGACTTCTGCAAATAGTTTTATTCTACCGGTACAGTATTTATATACCATTAGAATATATCACAAATTCCTATCGGTAGCCTGTTGTGAACCAATAGGATAATTTGTCTGCTACAAACAGTTTTATTCTATCGGTACTATTTGTTTATACCATTAGAATATATCACAAATTCCTTAGAACTGTTCGTCTTCAAATAGTTTTATTCTATCGGTAATTTATGTTTATACCGTTAGAAGATAGCACAAATATCTTAGAACTATTCGCCTTCTACAACTAGTCTTATTCTATCGGTAATGTATGTCTATATCGACAGAATATGTACAAAAATTCCTATCTGTAGGATGTAGTGTGCCGATAGAACTGTTCTCCTTCTACAAATAGTTTTATTCTATCAGTAATTGTCGACGATTCAGACTCGGAGTCCTCAGCCGAACTTATGCAAAATTTATAATAGTGAGACCTTTCAAGGTGACCCTCCAGGAAGGTATGTAGAAATATGGAGAACAGGAGCACAGAGACGTTTGTACAGGTTCGGGCCCTGGATGGTGGGAGTAATAGCCCTACGTCCTGTCGGAATTTCACTATAAGAGGTAAAGATTTACAAGATGGCGGGAAAAAACCTTCATAGGCGAAGGGTTTTTCCTATGTAAGTGTACAGAAAGAAACCAGGGAGGCTTATAAAAGCTATCTAATCTAAGCCATAGACTTGGCTGTTTGAGCGATTGAGATGTGTTGTATCTCGCTTGTATCTTTGCCCCTCTCCCTGTTTGATACATCATGCCGCCCTTTTATATTGTTTGAAAGGGCGTCAAGTTGTAACTGCACCAAACAGTTGCTTGAATGCGGTTTAGAAAACCGCTCTTAACCCCCATGTAGGTTTAACATGCAGTTATTCACGGATAACTGCACGTATTAACCTCCTGACGGTTGGTCTTCCACGTGGAAGAATTTTCGGGATACTTGGGATATTCCCACTGTATGGACAGCCGGACAAGTGAACCCCAAGTATCCTGGTTGAAGGTGTTCTGACCGCGGGATGTTGGCTGACCGCGCAACATCTCCAGCATTCTGTTCGCGTATAGCACACGAATCCCTGACCGCGGACTAGCTGCGTTCTGATCGCGCAAAGCCTGCGACCTCGGGTTGATGCTTCTCAGAATGACTTGAGTTCGCACCGCCAGGCACGTGTCTGGCTCGAATCTGTCTTGAACCAACAGTGCATTTATTTGAATTGACTCGGGTGTCAATCCTCGTCAGCTAGCCCCCAAATTCGAAGAAAATGAAGGGACGTGTTTATTTCGAATTTTAAAGTCATGCATCGGATTTTTAACCCGACTCTTCAAATCCCTCGCTTAGTGGCGCACTAAGTGGGATGGTTGGTTCCCCGAGACGGGCTCTGGGCATTACGTGACAGGTAATGATGGCGCCGTTGAAATGTTTTTTAACCCGAGGTGAAATTGTAAATGCTTTAGAAACCCGAGGCGCTCAGAATGTGAACCGTCACCTTGGCGGTTATAAATACCGAAGCCTTTCGAATTACAAAGCTATACAATTTCTTCTCACAGTTAAGTTCTTTCTAAAGTCACCTTCATTCTTCTCTTCATACACTTCCCGATGGCAGATCACAACATCATTGAGATTGAAAGTGATGAAGAGGAAGTTCTCAAGAAGGAGCCCCAAATGGCTGAAGATCCATCTCCTTCAAGGAAAAAACCCAAGGTTGACGAAGGATCTTCCAGCAGAGCAAAGGTAGAAGACGTACCAATGGGATGTTTTCCTTCAGTCCTTTACTCCAACACTCCGTGCTTTTATTTGGGTGATCGATTTTCTGGTCAGCAAGTGATGACTATTCGACCAGAAGATCCTCAACTTGTGTTGGGGAAGCAATCTCCTGGTGGGAAGGTTACACTTCCACCATCTGGTGATCATCCGTTTTTATCGGATGATCTACTTTCCAGGATGGCTATATCAACCTGTCACGAGCAGGGACAGGTAATGATCCTCATCTCCTTTTGCTGATAGTTATAGTTAGCATAACTAACTTTTGCAAATGTAGGAGATTGGAGGCCCTAGTGATCAGCCTGTTGCCACTCCGCCTCTTCCCCTTGGACAGATTCTTCCAGAGGAGAAGAATGCCCTGGAGAAAAAGACCGAAGAGATGTCTTCAGTGATTTTGCATCTGGCAGAATGTTTTGAATGATCCCGTGAAGAGGCACACCAGTTCCGTCGAGAGAGGGACCACGCTCAGCAACAGCGGGAACTCTCCGATTTGATTATGGATGATGTAGATAGGCTTAGATTAGTTTCTAGTTCTCTAGGGGTTGTCAGTGTAGATCCTACTGACAGCAATATGTCCCTAGGAGAACTCTGCAAACTTCTTTCGGATCAGATCGACGCTCTGGTCGCCGGTATCCCTTTTGTATGTAAAGAATGCAAGAAATAAAATCTCTTTCTACATATTCTTTGCATCTTCTGTGCGAATATATGGCCGTAAATAATGTCTTCGCGACCACTCATACACAGGGAAAGTTCAGTTCTGTGATCAGAATCACGCTTTTATAAAAGTACCGCGACCAGCTCTGATACCGCGATCAGACTTAAAGCCGTGGTTAGAACTGAAGCTAGCTGGAAATGCCTCATGTTTTAGGAGCTCACTAGCTTGTATTGTGTAGTTAGCTAGGTTAATTAGTGTTAATTTCGTCAGGCTAGGGTTTAATACATCAGTTGTAAGAGGCTGTACATGTACATATTCACAACTTAATCGGGCAAGTTTCATGCATGGCTGACTCATTAAATTTTGTTAATTGTAGATGGACAGGAAATATTGGATGTATGGAATAAAATGTACTACTCTTGAATATTTGGATGGTGTGAATGAGTTTATTAAATTTGCTGAGCAACAAAAGGCGAGGAAGGGAGAGAAAGATATGCTTTGTCCTTGTACAGATTGTATGAACTTGAAGAGGTTTAGTAACTCTAATCAAATTAAGAGTCATTTGATTCATCGTGGTTTTAACGCGTGATACACCCGTTGGATATGGCATGGCGAAGATCTTGAGGAAACAAGCACCACTACTACCAATCAGCAGGACTCGGATGTGGATTGCAATAATATCGATGATCATCCGAATTTTGATAATGTTCATTCCGATGTGCACGTAGATGATGATGACAATCTAGATGAGATGTTACGTGATGTAGAGAAAGATTACAACGAAAATGACTTCTATGAATTTGAGAAACTGATTGCGGACTCTGAGAAGCCTCTGTTCCTTGGATGTGCAAAATTTACAAAACTGTCTTCTGTGCTGAGATTATATAACTTGAAGGCAGGCAACGGTTGGAGCGATAAGAGTTTCATGGCACTATTAGATCTTCTAGCGGACATGCTTCCAGAGGGAAATGAGTTGCCAAGATCTACTTACCAAGCCAAAAAACTGTTGTGTCCGTTGGGAATGGAAATCAAAAGAATACACGCATGGCCAAATGATTGTGTGTTGTACCGTAATGAGTACTCCAGTTTGCATGTTTGTCCAAGATGCGGCGCATCGAGGTATATGCGTAGGGACCAGATTGACAGTGAACGTCACGAGGTAAAGAAAGGACCTCCGGTGAAAACTGTGTGGTACTTGCATGTGATACCTAGATTGAAGCGGCTGTTTGCAAATCCGAAAGTCACGAAGCACTTGGTTTGGCATGCTGAAGGCCGGAAACAAGACAGAAAACTAAGACACCTAGCTGATTCTATTCAATGGAGAAACATCAACAGAACATTTGCTGAGTTCGGCGGCGAAGTTAGGAATATAAGGTTCAGGCTGAGTACAGATGGTATGAACCCACATGGTAATATGAGCAGTTAGCACAGCACTTGGCCGGTTCTTTTATACATCTACAATCTTCCTCCTTGGTTATGCATGAAGCGCAAGTACATCATGATGGCATTACTAATCTCAGGACCCAGACAACCCGAAATGATATTGACATGTTTCTAGCGCCTTTAATCAAGGACTTACAGAAATTGTGGAGCGAGGGGGTGCAGGTGTGGGATGCATACAAGAAAGAGAATTTCATCTTGCGGGCCTTGATATTTTGCACCATAAATGATTTTTTGGCCTACGGCAATTTGTCGGGGTATAGTACGAAAGGAGCCAAGGCTTGCCCTATTTACCTAGATGAAACTGAGAGCATGTGGTTGCGAAACTGCCGGAAAATAGTGTACATGGGTCACCGCAGGTTTCTTCCAGTGCATCACACGTACCGTAAGAAGAGGAAATCATTTAACGGGAAGCCTAAGAAGGGATCAGCTGCAGTGTTTCTGACTGGTAAGGAGATTTACTCGCGCGTGAAGAACATCAAAGCTGAGTTCGGTAAGTCTTCTAAACCTTGAGAAAAAAATGTTTGGAAGAAGAGATAGATTCTTTGGGATCTACCGTACTGGGAGCACTTACAAGTTCGACATTGCATTGACGTCATGCATGTAGAGAAAAATATCTGTGACAGTTTGATTGGTTTGTTGTTAAACATTCCGGGAAAGACAAAGGATGGTGTGAAAGCTCGTTGTGACATGGTGGAAATGGGGATAAGGACTGAGCTTGCACCTTTGGAAAAGGGAAAGCGTACATACCTCCCCCCGGCCTGCTATACGTTGTCCAAAAGCGAAAAAACAGAACTCTGTCGGTGCCTGCACGGCGTTAAAGTTCCATGTGGGTATTCCGTGAACTTGAAAAAACTTGTGTCCATGAAGGACCTAAAACTGGTTGGCACGAAGTCCCACATCTGTCATGTGCTGATGTCACAAATGCTTCCCATTGCTATCAGAGGTATTCTCCCAGTTAAAGTCAGAGAGACAATCACAAACCTATGTTATTTCTTCAACGCAATATCTTGCAAGGTAAGAACGTGCATTCGTACTATAAGTTAATTAGCTCCATTTGTGGAGCTTAATTAGAAGATTTTTCTGATATGATTATTTGGCGCAACTGTGTCCTCGTAGATAATTGATCCGGATGGACTGGAAGCTTTGCAACGCGACGTGGTTACAACTCTTTGTTAGCTTGAGATGTATTTCCCTCCATCCTTTTTTGATGTTATGGTCCATCTGATTGTTCACCTTATCAGAGAAATTAAGTTTTGTTGACCCGTGTGCCTGCGCTACATGTATCCATTTGAGAGATTTATGGGTGTATTGAAGAGATACGTAAGGACTCGTCGTTGACCCGAGGGGAGTATTATGGAAGGTTATGCCGCCGAGGAGGTGATTGAATTTTGCACAGATTATATGGCCGGGGTTGACCCAATTGGCGTTCCTAGGTCCCGACACGAGGGTAGGCTTCAGGGCATCGGAACAATTGGATTCAAAGCTATCGTCCCCGCCCGTGATGTGTACGCAAAATCACATTTTTGGGTCTTACAACACATGATGGAGGTCAAGCCATACATACACGAGCACGAGGTAATGTTACGGTCACAGAATCCTTCGAAGTCAGAGATTTGGGTCGCCAGAGAACATAACAGGAAATTTACTGGGTGGATCCAAGAAAGAGTCACGCGTGCTGCCGAGGGCTCCATAAGTGAAACTGTGACATGGTTGGC
Source organism: Pharus latifolius (assembly GCA_019359835.1). Lineage (NCBI taxonomy): Eukaryota > Viridiplantae > Streptophyta > Magnoliopsida > Poales > Poaceae > Pharus > Pharus latifolius. Next base: position 60,518,256 of record CM033322.1, read on the forward strand.
TAGAGGCCCAAGATTCAATGTAGGGACTTGGCAGGGGTACGACATCAATGGGTATTCGTTTTACACAAGAGCTCAAGACGCCAAGAGTAGCACGCAATGTATCGGAGTCACACTGTTTTCTATTTCCGAGGATGCCAGGTCAGTAATGGCGCTGAACTCATATTACGGTGCTATTTACAAAATATGGGAGCTTGATTACAGATTATTTTAGATTCCCTTGTTTCGATGCCAATGGGTCAAAATCCCTCGAGGTGTTAAAGTTGACAGTTATGGGTTTACTCTCATCGATCTTGATAGAGTCGCACACCAAGACGATCCATTCATACTTGCAAAGCAAGCCACACAGGTATTTTACATCGTTGACCCGGCCAATCCAAACTTGCACGTTGTCCTCCACAGCAAGAGACGTATTGTTGGGGTCGAAGACGTTGTCGACAAAGAGGAGTATAACCAATTCGACAAAATACCTCCGTTTTTAGAGGACATTCAACCTATCCCTACTGCAGATATCGACGAAACAACGTATTTCCGAGATGATCATGAAGAAGGATTATGGGTTGAGAACCATTGATGATTATTTTCTATTTCAGGGAAAAATGCCAAGCAAACAGCCCACAAGTTGTGCATCAAGGTGAGGAACTTATCATTAATACATCAGGCAATACATTTTTCTTTAGAACATAATGATAAGCTAGTTCACAGCATTAATATATCTCAATTTTACTCCACAGCATGAGTTCAAACATGTCCAGTACCTTTATCCTGTAAGAACTTAATTCTTCAAAAATTAAGCTCTTCAAAAATTCCATTCCCTGAAACATCATTTTCCAATGCCCTTCCCACTTCAAATATTACTCTAGGAAAAATTTACTTGTTCTGTCGGTATTATTTTGTTATACCGTTAGAATAAAACCATTAGTCTGACAGAATTTTTTCTTTGTACCGATAGAAAAGGGCATCCACTACTTCAAATATTACTCTAGGAAAAATTTACTTGTTTTATCGGTATTATTTTTTTGTACCGTTAGAATAAATCCATTGGTTTGATAGTATTTTGTTGTTTGTACCGATAGAAAAGGGCATCCACTACTTCAAATATTACTCTGGGAAAAATTTACTTGTTCTATCGGCATTTTTTTTACTGTTAGAATAAATCCATTGGTCTGACAGTATTTTGTTGTTTGTACCGATAGAAAAGGCCATCCACTACTTTATTACACATGGCCCTTGAGTTTGCCTTCAGTCGAACTGTTCCAACTTGTAGCACTGCGTCTCTTCGAGCGCGAAAACCACAACCTCCACAGTGACCACTTACTTCCTCACTCCCACATGACAATCGCCGCCTGGATACTGGTTCGCCACTGCCACCAGTCCATATTTTTGTCCTTCGCCGGCTGCCGCTGCGTTCTACACCGCCTCTCCATCACCACAACTGATTACCGTAAAATACCCTAATTCGTCGTTTTTTTCCAGCATCTTCCTTATTTGATCTTAGTGTTTTGTACGTATAATTCTTCAAGTTTTGGAATTAAACTAGGGTTCCCTATTGTGTTGGATTATGTAAATTCCGCAGGCAATGTTGATGTCAATTAGGGTTGACATAATATGTTCCAGTGCTGTAATGAACCTATTTTGAGATTTTAACTTATCTATACTGTTGTATGTGTGATCAATTGGATCCAACTGCCTTGTAATGCACTTTATATGTTGGAGGTGTTCTTACACATCTTCTATCGGTATCTCCTGTATTTGCCAATAGAAAAATTGTTATGTTCTATCGGCAGCTCATGTTTTTACCGATAGAAAAGATTGTTATGTGTGAAATAATAATGCTGGCCCATGAATATTAGTATAAAAAATCATGGAGAATGTTGACTTAAACCAAGATTATGTGATGCTAGTGAATGGCGGCTGATCAACAATATTCCATAACACAGAGAACATTGTTATGTTCAATCGGTATCTCGTATCTTTGCCGATAGGAAATATTGTTATAGTCTATCGGTATCTCATGGGTTTACCGATAGAAAACATTGCTGAACACTTCAGCAATTAATTTTTGCATGTCTTTTAGTATTATTTTCTTCGGACATCCCTTTTGCAGCCCTAATTAGTCTCAAACCCTGAACTGAGTTATGGAACTCCAAGAAGAATTAATTGCCATATGTTTCCTGCTTCCTATATGAAAATATGTAGATGAAAATGCTCAGAAATAGAATCTTATCTTCTATTGGTAGTTTCTGTGTTTACCGATAGAAAAAATATTTAAAATAGGTCCTTTTGCTTTGTAAAATGATTTGGTTTGTATTTCCCTTAAATTTTTGATGGTTTGTTGATGGTTTTGTAGGGAAAGACATGTCGTCATCTTCATCGGATGGTACTAGTGGTTCTACTAGGGCCAACCCCAACGTAACTGAAGATGCAGCTGGTTCATCCCAGCGCAACAGGGTGGGGCGAGGCGCGACGACGTTGGGCCATTTGGCCAAATGCACGGATCTTTCTTGTGAGTTCAACCAATTTGGGAGGCGGATCGGAAAGAATGCTGGGAAGTACGCGGCCTACGTTGGGCTGTTGGCGAAAGAAAGGGTGAAGATCACTGTCCAGAGCTAGAAGGACGTGACGGCGGACGAAAGGGATAGGTTGGGGGCGGAAGTGAAGGTTAAATTAACTGAAATCGCTGAACTCTTTCGTAATCACGTTCTCTTGGCTTATACTAAAGTTTAACTAACTCGTGATTAATTGTATACATTGTTTAAAAATAGGCTAAGTGGAACATCCCCGACGATAAACCTAGGACGGCCTGCTTGAAGGACATGAACAGAACATGGAAAACCTTTAAGAGCTGGCTCGTCAGTAACTTCCTCGCTGCGGGGAAATCTCCTTGCGAGAAGTACCCCTTCATATCAAAGGAGGTATGGGAGGAATTCACCAAGCAGAAGGGGACTGAGGAGTTCAAGGCCCTTAGCGAGAAGAATAAGGCGATCCAGAAGAGGAACGACCACCAGCATCGGCTCGGATCCCGGGGCTATGCGGGGAAGGAGGAGCAGTGGAAGAAGGAAGACGAGCAAAATTCTGTCATCGACTCCCCTGAGTTGCCGCTCTCCGAGATCCGAGATGCGAGGTGCAAGAGATGGTGGAGGGGGAGAGGGTCCGTGTCATCCACGGGGTCTGTGCAGTTCGTAAACCCTGGGGACGTCGACGTTGTGAGGTGAATGGTAAGTTGGCTAACCTCGTAAACTGTGTGCGCACAAGTGTATATATGTACTTGTCTCACAAGGTACCTTTAAATGTAACAGATCTCTTTTGAGAAGGAGGCAATGGAGGGATTGTTTACCCCGCAGAGGGAGAATGACATCCTCACCCGGGCTCTAGGAAATAAGGAGCATCCTGGGCGGACAGGGACCGTGGGAGCCATTGTGTTGTGGAAGGCCGGTTTCGCAGATCTGGCTCCACCGAGGAAGAAGGCCCGCTCCTGGAAGGAAAAGGAAGCGGAGCTCTCCGATAAGATACGGGCCAAGGTACGGGCAGAGATACAGGCTGAGGTGCAGTCTGAGGTGCAGCCTGAGGTCGCACAAATGAGCGAAGAGTTTGCACAGTTGAGAGAAGCATTGCTGGCCAAGAGTGCAGATGCGGATCCCCAGGACGATGGTACCCCGCGGGGTCGGATAAGTAGTTGCTCTTCGAAGGTCCTCGCGGATCTTGTGGATCTACTTGAGGTATTGCAAGCCTTCATCTGTGCACTTAAGTTGATGCCACTCCCATTCTGTTAGAGTTGTTTCGCTAACCTGTTTTAATTGTTACAAATTTGCAGAAGCCGGAGAGCTGCATCATATTGACTCACCTAGGCGACGGGCAGGAAGTGGTTGCACACGGCTTCGTATATCCGTCTGGGGAGGATGTCCGGATCCACTGTGTACCTCTGCGGTTGGGGTTCGCAAAGGTACACTTGCTGAGGAAATGCAGACACTTGCTGAGGCAGTCGGCTCCTACGTACAGTGGCCCAAGAAGTGTTTTCTAATACAATAGATAAATCCTACACATTTTAGATTACATCCTACTCAGTACACTCAACTTGCAAAATCTAACATACGTGCTCATTAATTGTAGTGTCCTGTCGGCGTGCTACCAGGGGACTACGCCCCCAGCCCGGGGCATGAGGCCGGATCTCGTGCGAGCCTGAACACAGCAAAGACGGCCTCGACCCCAGCCAGCGCATCCACGCCTTCACCTCAGAAGAAAGCCGCCATCACCTCGCCCTTGCCTTCGAAGGTACGCGCTCAGTCCCAGGCAAAAGGCAAGGGCAAAGGGCAAAAGGGACAGCCAGAGAGGTTCAGGAACGGGTTCCCACTCGTGTCGGAGGCAGCTTTGTGCAAATTGGATCGATCAACCAGAGACCTCCATGAGTGTTTCCTACACCGAGCTCGGTGCAATCTGGACTTCTTAGTTCCCTAGAGGCCTGGGCAGTTCCACCGTGAGCCCGGGAGTATATCCGTGGCACACGAGGATCTGTTCGACCTCTACAATTGGCGCGAGCCTGATATGTCCATCATACGAAGTGGAGTCCTGTGAGTTTGTTGATCCTATGTATTGCTGTTTTCTAACTTTGCTTGCTAACTCTGCATTGTCATAGTTCATTTGAAATGTAGTAACTTTCCATGCAATACTAATGTCGTCCTTTGCATGCAGGTGCATGTACAGGCTAGTATCGGAGGCTGCGTGTGACAAGGTGGGTTTCCTCGACCCAGAGTAAATAAGCCTCACGATGCTAGAGCACGACGCCGCGCACGCTGAGCACTACATATCCAAGGTGCTGATGGCGCAATTGAACAAGGAGTTCATTCTGGTGCCGTACCACCAAAGGTTAGTGCATCTCGTACTAATTTAACTCAATCTTTTATGCTATACCTCAGATATACTTTGAGCTAGTATATTTGAGGTTGGTGCCGTACCACCAAAGGTTGGTGCCGTACCACCAAGGTGTACTACCTCGATTCGATGCGTGGCAGATTATCGAATGAATATGTGGTCAAGGGGAATATGGAGGCCTAAGTAACATATATGTTTGATTTAAATTTTGACCTCACTAGCTAATGATAATTGATTAACCGGCAATGCTAACTGAAATGCAGGGCTTTTGAGAAATATGTGTCCACTGGAGGGAGGCATGCCGCACCGCAGGGCTCCCTACTAGCTTGGAAAGAATATGAGGTACTCACGAGACTTTTTGTTTATGCTTTATTAGTTTATGGAAACAATAGCTAACATATCTTCGCATATGCAATTATCTCAATGCCATCAGCAGCCGCAATCATGAGAATGCGGGTTTTATGTGCTGCACTACATGTACGACCTAGTGCGAACAAACTGTGCCCAATTCCCCCAGGTAAGCATCGATAGCTAACTCAAATTTGAAAATTGGGTGTCACGTTCAAAATTAGGAAGTTAGTTACTCAGTATTCACACATGCTTGCAGATTGCCATGTCCAAAGACCAATACGAAAATGCAAAGATTAGAGATCTCCGACAAATCTGGGCTCAATATGTTATGGAGGAAGTTGCGCCCAACCAACCGCCATGACAAGCTTTTCGCTCACTTGTTGTCAATTTTCTCTTTTTCGTGTATTCTGTGCATACATTGTTTATATATAGTCTTATTGGTTAGTATTTGTCCATATTGGATTGCAATTTGTATTGGTTCATATATATGTGAATAAATGTGAATAACTGTCTAATGTGTCATTCTGTTCAATGTATATGTGAATTTACCCTTCTTTGCATCTGTATAGTATTGTGTATCCAATATATACTGTATTGCATATGTACTGTATATGTGAATGTACTGTATTGTGAATGTAAAGAATGTACTGTATATGTGAATTTATTGTATAGCATCTACATTGTATTTCTATCGGCAAATTCATTCACAATCGAGAGAGTACTATCATTTTTTCTATCGGTAAACTCTTTCACAACCGACAGAGTACTATGGTTTTTTCTATCGGTACACTCGTAATTAACCGTTAGAAGAGTGTAACTTTTCCTGCCGGTAAACACATACACAACCTGCCACAACTGTGGTTCACGAGAGATCCACAAGGTCGGGGGTGAATTGCGAGTGAAACATAACAAAAGTTCTTGTTATCTCCACCTTGCCACTCACACATGGTTGTGAGGAAGGGTCTAATCATATTGATAGCATGGGCTTGAAAGTGGAATATCTTGCAGGTAAATTGGTACCTGTCTACAGAGTTAAAAACATATTCGAATACTCCGAGCTCCCGGGTTTATAGGAGTCTGCTGCGGTGGATTAAATCCACGGGGTGTGACACAAGTATGTGTAACACCCTGGTTTTGGGGGTGAAAAGTTTTTGCATAAAATCCTGCATGCATGTATCTCTATAGTTGTAGCCAGATCAGCTGAACCCTAATCTCTCTCAAACCCTAAAAATCTCCAAATCTATTCTCTAGATCTAGATCAAGATCTGACCATCCAGATTTAACCTACCAGTTATTATGAAGATAAAAGTCTTCAGGAACCAAATTAAATTCTAACCCTAACTCCCAGTATCTAAGTCTCTTTCTCTTTCCGAAAACAGAAAATTCAGATTTACCCTAAGTACCCCAGATTCCAGATAACTGAATTATCATGATCTAACCCTATCCAGACTCAAGTAACCTTTGGAATATGTTCCTAGGTATATCCTCAACTTACTTCAAAAAGTTGGGAACCAGATTGTTTCATCTAAGTACTTTTCGCAGTTTAGTCCAAATTTTACTACGAATAAGTCCTTTTCAGTTTACCTAGAAGCCTTAAAAGGCTAAAATTCATGAATCAGCTCCAAATCCAGAATTTCTTTAGGGAACACCTCCCAAATACTATTTGATACAGATTTCCCTTCTAATCAGACTTCCAAATCTCACCCTAATTACCAGAATTCGAGATCGACAAAATCCAGATCTATTTTACCCTATTTTCGAAAATAGGTAAAATCCCTCAAACTTTATCAAACTTTCTCCAGATTTGAGCTAAATGAGTATTAATAGAAATATTATACTCAGCCATGAAATCAAATTCCAAATTAAACCTCTTTAAAACCAGATTTACAAATCAGTCCACTTTTCAACCGAAATCATTACAATTATACCCCTGGATCGACCAGAACCAGTGCAATCGACCAGCTCTACTGTTTTCAACCTCGAGCTGCTGTCTTCGACCTCGCGCTGATGTGTTTGCTTCGACCACGACCTGGTCCCAGTGCACGATCACGGCCACAGCTCGCATGCGACCACGTGCACCACTGCAGCTCCCATCGACTTCAACCTCGCCAGCTGCTACAGTAGCCCGTAGTCGTTGAAGCCAGCCCGTGGTCGCCATCTTCACCAACTGAACAGTGCCATGTGTGTGCTCGGCGTTGGCTACTGTGGATCTTCCCCGGTGCGAGTCACAGCCAGTTGGTTCTCCCGTTTGCACGCCACCGGCAACGGCTCCAGCAGCAAAGCTTAGCCACGTGGAGAACTCGCCGTGGCCAGCCATCAACTTGCCCTCACATCACCTGTAAAGCCTTCACGGCCATTGAACAAAGTCACCTCGACGCCAGCTCGCCGTGAAGTCACAATCCAGTCTTTTCCTTGCCGGCTTCAACTTTCCGTGCACTTCTAGCCGTTGCATCGCCTCCAAAACCTCTATAAATAGCCTCTGGCCTCAGTGAAACACCACACACCCACCAGAAGCACCTCAGTCCTCAAACTCGCCGTCTTCTTCTTCTTCCCCGGTGAGCAGCAAAGGGAGCTTCAGTGCCAAGCTTCTCCACTGCTTCCTTCTTCGATCCAGCACCCCCAGTGAGCTTCCCTCATCTTCCTCATGCTTCTCGAGCTTGGAATTTAGTTTAAATACCCTCAGTCGCTGGCAATTTTAGTTTTACTCCAGTAGCTCTGGCGAGCAATTAACTTCATTCTAGAATGAATTGATCTTCGAGCCAATAGTGAAAGATGCTTAGAATAGCTCACTTAAGACCCTTGAGCTATTGGTTTGAACAAATTCGTTGTAAAACCAAAACCCCTAATTTCCAACCATGAACATGAACTTGTACTTACTGATTTAGCTTCTCTGTTGAGCAATCTGTTAATCTAACTTCACCAATGCATTTCTAGTACCCTGAGGACCATACATAAGCAAGGAATTGAGTTCAATCACTTTAAATCAGAAATGCCCAAATCAGATTTGAGTTCATCTTTTCTCCAGCTAGTATCTTCCAAATCCAGCCACTCCAGCTCAAACCACTTTGCCATTTAGATATTTTGGACCATTCTGAGCAACTTTGTCTTCTATCACGACTTCTAATTCGGCCTAGATTGTGAGATATAGCTATGCCTTAGTTACTGCACTGTTTATGTTGCATGTGCTCCAGGCCAGTCAACTTCTTTGCCGATTTTCATCACTTTCCGGCCATCTCCTGCCCTAGATCCTATTGATACATTTGTCCCTGTTACAAATGTCTAACTACCAAAGAAAGTGATGCATCATTTGGAGCCCTAGATCAAAAGTTATGGCAAACCCTAGTTTCTGGCCATGTCAACTCTATGTCAAACTATGCCAGTCAGTGGCATTAGCGCTGTTCACCCACCTCTGGTCATGCAAAACAAAAACTACCTTGTCAAACAGTTGCCTCACTACTTTGTGCACCATATGCTTGAATCCAAACTCAATTTGGCCACTGGGAACTATTCAAACCATGTCAATGCCATTCTTCGGCATTGTTAGCCCTTGTCAGCCTATGTCAGCCAATGGCATTGGGCTAGTTTAACCCCTTCTGGGTATGCAAACTGAACATAACTTTGTCTCTTAGACTCCTGATGTTGTGATCTACATTTTATTCTACTGTCACAACTTGAGTTGAGCCCTCTGTCATCCATCGACCCTATGTCGATGCCTTGAACCGAATGTCAACCTAAAGACGTTCGCTGTTTTTGAGCGAACCAGCCGCAACCTTGATATCACTCTGATATTTTGGAACCTTGGAAACTTATAAACCCTTGACAACTAATCTTAACCCTGGTTTCCATAGTTTAACCCTAATCGTTTCTCAGAACTCTCAAATCTTGTATAGCCTAAGTGTTTCTCCTTGCATTATCGCATATAGTGGAATAGTAAGAGTAGGATTGATTGTAATGCCTGTTTGCTTGTTTGATCCTTGTTCAGAGCAAGAGTCTGAGTTCGAAGACTTCGTCGCAGACCCGACATCAACTGTTGTTTCTTACGACGCGGAAGGCAAGTCATACTTTGATCATATTGAAACCCATATTTTATGAATTGCTATGCTATTCCATGAGTAGATATCTCATTAATATTGCATGTGTTGAGATCAATGATATTATGGCAGTGATAGATTGAATACTTGCGGAATGTGAACTTGTTAAGATAGCAAGCCATGAACTAATAAAAGTATAAACTTATACATCTATATTCATGAAATAGAACTCCTAGCCATGACCAGTGTTTTGGTATGGAATGGTGGTAGCACTGGAGGTGCTTGGCTGCACTGGATGTGCAGGCACTGAAGGTGCATGGTTTGTGGTATGATCTGGTCACTGGCATATAAGGACTAGAACCTTGTGTTGTGCGTCTAGTGGCATGAAAAACGTACCAACCACTTACCTGGTATGGGACAGGCGCAATCTAGTAGCTTTCTTGGTATTAGCAGTTCCCTGCATGGCTTGTCGATCCTGTTTCTAGCGTGGAAACTGGTGGGATGCAGTTCGTCCATGAGTGATGTGAGATCAGAAAAATTATGAGAGGATAAGGTGTAAAGAAGGAAGACGCCCTACGCCAGATTAAGTCGTGCGCGACTGTAATCGAAAGAGGTTATGTGTCCTGCGGGAACATAGACCCATGCTAGGAAGTAAGGCAGTGGGGAGGACCCACAACGGTACTTGGGACTGGATTGTCCATTTACCGGGCAGGGATACTGTTAATACTAGACTGCAAAACGTTGTGTGATCTCGACCTTGTCACATGCGTATAAGTCGCATGGAGTTGGCCCGACTTGGAAGTCGAGTGAAAAAGTGGATTTAAAAAGAGGTACACCTCTGCAGAGTTAAAAATGTATTCGAATACTTCGTGCTCCCGAGTTTTAGGAGTATGCCGCGGTGGATTAAATCCACGGGGTGTGACACAAGTATTGTTTTATAAATTAAAATTTGTTAGTTCAAGATTACCCAAATGACATGTGTTGTCATGATAAGGGGTGCTGCCGTGGGCTGTCATGTGTTGACGTGTCGCGGTAGTACCATAATTTAGCGATCACGTGATATCTAAGAGGCATGTGGATTGTGCCCTAAGTATATGAAATGTTGCCATGAGCATGAGATTTGAAAAGCTTGGAAGAAAAGTATTTATGGAAAAACCCTCTCACCTCTTTTCCCTCAATAGCATAGGATCATGTCATCTCTACTATATGTATCTCTACTCTTACCTATGACTTGCTGAGTACGTAAGTGCTTACCCTTGCAACTTGTCAACAATAGATGGAACGCTTCATGACCAAGACGAAGGCTTGGAAGATTTCGTGGATCCAGAAGGAAGAGAGCCAGTTCTTCCAGAATCCTGAAGTGTGCTGTTCTGCTGTCAACTTCTTACGACTGTGGGGGTTTCGCCTAGCTTCCGCCGAGTAGTTGTCTTTTTGTTTTAATTAGACCATTTGTGCCGTGAAGGCATTGTATTACTCTTTTATTGTACCAGGCCAGCAGGCCATACTGTTTGTGAATGATATTTTGTAAGTTACTCTGCTGCAATGAACTCCTGTGCTTGACTTATCCTGGGAAGTCTGTGGTATGTACGTGTGAGGCCAGCTGCAGTGAGCTAGGTCTCCATAGGAGTAGTCGTGGTACCCTGCTCGGGGCGCGACAGTATGTTTTCTAAATAAAATTTGACAAGTCAAGATTACCCAAATGACATGTGTTGTCATGATAAGGGGTGCTACCGTGGGCTGTCATGTGTCGACGTGTCGCGGTAGTGCTATAATTTATTGAACATGAATAGCGATGTTTTGTTATGAAAAGTGCTGCCATGAGATGAGATATGAAAGAAAAGAGTATTTTACCAACATCCATAATTCTTTACTAGTCCAGGTTCATAACAACACTACTATATGTATCTACTCTTACCTATGACTTGCTGAGTACGTAAGTACTCATTCTTGCCAACTTCAACCTAGTAGATGGAGCGTATCATGATCAAGAAGAAGGCGTGGAGAACTTCTTGGACCAAGATGAAGGAGAGTCAGTTCTACCAGATCCCTGATGTGTTGTTCTGCCGTCAACTTCTTACTGTGGAAGGGACACCCATCATCCGTTGTGTAGAAGTTTTTATTTTGCTTTAACTAAATCTTGAATGCCGCAAAGGCATTGTAACCTCTTTATGTAATATTATGGCCAGCAGGCCTCTCTACTTAATATTTTGTAAGTCTTTCTGCTGCAAGGTGAATAAACTCCTGTGCTTGACTTATCTTGGGAAGTCAATGATATGCTTATATTGGGACCAACTGCAGAGGGCTGGGTCCCCACGGGAGTAGTCGTAGTCCCAGTTTTGGGGCGCGAAAATAAAAACCTCCATTGAGTGTCAACGTATACTAAACCCAAATTTGAAGGAAACTATAAAAGCCAAAATTTCTATTAGATGCGGGTATCATTTATCCTATCTCTGATAGTAATTGGGTGAGTCCTATTCATGTGGTTCCAAAGAAAGGAGGTATGACTGTGGTTAAAAATGCTAACAATGAGTTGATCCCTTCTGGACTTGTTACTGGATGGCGCATGTGCATTGATTATCATAAATTGAATAGCGCCACTAGGAAGGATCACTTTCCATTACCTCTAATTGATCAAATGTTAGAATGATTTGCTAATCACACATATTTTTGTTTTCTTGACAGATATTCAGGATTCTTCCAAATCCCAATTCATCCCGATGATCAAGATAAGACGACGTTTACATGCCCCTTTGGTACTTTTGCTTACCTGTGAATGCCTTTTGGGCAATGTAATGCGCCTGCAACTTTTCAACGATGTATGATGGCTATCTTTTCGGATTTAATCGATGAAATAATGGAAGTCTTTATGAATTATTTTAGTGTTTATGGTTCCTCTTTTGATGCTTGTCTACAAAATCTTTCTCGAGTCTTGAGCACGTGTGAAGAAGTAAACTTAGTGCTAAATTGGGAAAAGTGCCAATTCATGGTTCAAGAAGGCGTGGTACTTGGCCACGTGAACTCTGAACGAGGGATTGAAGTTGACAAGGCAAAAATCGAGCTCATAGCAAATCTTCCACCACCAATGAACATGAACGGCATACGCAGTTTCTTAGGACTTGCAGGTTTTTACTACCATTTCATTAAGGATTTTTCCAAAACTGTTAAACCTCTCACTCATTTTGTCCGGGGAAATCTCCGCGGGACTAAGTCCGGGTAAGTTATGTCACGGTGGCCCGAGGATCCGGCCCCCGGGGCCCCCCCGGGCGCCGCCTTTTGGCTCCCGGGACGCAGCCTCCGGTGGCCTCCCGGACGCCGCCATTCGCCGGGGGACGGGGCCTCCGGTGGCCTCCCGGACGCCGCCATTCGCCCGGGGACGCAGCCTCCGGTGCCCTCCCGAGCGCCGCCATTTTCCCGGGGACGCGGCCTCCGGGGCCTCCCCGGGCGCCGCCTTTTGGCTCCCGGGACATGGCCTCCGGTGCCCTCCCGGGCGCTGCCATTTGCCCGGGGACGCGGCCTCCGGGGCCTCCCCGGGCGCCGCCTTTTGGCTCCCGGGACATGGCCTCCGGCGCCCTCCTGGGCGCCGCCATTTGCCCAGGGACGTGGCCTCCGGGGCCTCCCCGGGCGCCGCCTTTTGGCTCCCGGGACGTGGCCTCCGGTGCTGTCCCGGGCGCCGCCATTTGCCCAGGGACGTGGCCTCCGGGGCCTCCCCGGGCGGCGCCTTTTGGCTCTCGGGACATGGCTTCCGGTGCCGTCCCGGGCGCCGCCATTTGCCCGGGGACGTAGCCTCCGGCGCTGTCCCGGGCCTCATCGCCCTCCTAAAGGTAAAGTCTTAAACTGTTTATCACGTGCAGGTCACACGAGGGGCGCCTCGGGAACTAGCGACCACCTGTCAAGCATCCAAGGCATTTGACCGGGAGAAGGATGGTCCTGCCCTTCAATCCGACGGTGGCTTCCGGGTAGTTTAGGTTTTTTGCTGCTTTTTGGGGCTATAAATAGCCCTTGTACCCCTCTGTTGTAAGGGATCGGTTCTTTTATTGGAATAGCTAAACTCACAGGCGTGCTCCGGAAGCCTCTCCCCTGTAGAGAGCCTCCCCAGCCGACTTCGGTCGGGACCGCGTCGACAGGACTAGGGCCCCCACCGGGACCCGAACCTGTATAAACCCGTGTGTCATTCTTTGTGCTTGTCCGGCGGCGGAGGACCGGTCATCCGGTCAACCCGCGCCGCGTAATCTTCGCTAGGATCACTCTCAAAACCTGCCGGGGTATTCGCAACACCACGACAGTTGGCGCCGACCGTGGGGACTCGTGACAAGACGCCATGGCTCCCCCAAGAACAAGGGCTCGCACCCTTCCCGGTGATCCGGGTCTCGGAGACGCGGCGCCGTCCGCCCGGGACACAGCTGTCCCGGCGGTCCCTTCCGGAGGCGACCTGGCCCAGGTACCGCCTCCCTCCTTTCCTCTTAACTTAGGTGCTTCCACCTCCAGGTCGTTCCCGGTGACCGCGGGGACCTCGGCCGGGACAAGCGTCCCCCCGACGGCTCCCCCGGCTCCCCGGGACGCCCTGCTCGAAGCTCTCGTGGAAGGCCAGCTCCGCGCCCAGCGCTCTATGGACGAGCTCCTTAGCGTGTTGGCGCGGCCTCCGGCCCCCACATTTGCGTCGCACCCATATCCAGGGAACATGCCCCCGTTTATGGGTTAACCGGCGGCCCCTCCGGCCTCGGGGGGGTTGTCCGCCCCGTATGATCCTGCCGGGGGGTTCCCTCCCCCTGCGGGATATACGTCCGGACCCTTCCCGACACCAGGGCCCGTCCCGGTACCGGGAGGTTACTTCATGCCGGGGCCCTTCGTGGCACCAGGGGGGTACCCCGTCCCCGGCCTATTCCCGGGGCCGGGAGCCCACTTCTTGCCGGGGGTTTACCCTGCGCCGGGAGCCAGTCGCGCCCCCCGGGTCGCGTTTACCGCACCGGGGGCGGTTGACAGAGCAGCCCCGTGCTGCAGCGGACTTCCCCCCGCATGGGCTCCCCGGTTCCGAACGCCGCCACGGGGGCTCCCCCCTCGCCGGTTCCGAGTGTTACAGGGCCTGCCCCCTTCCCGGTTCCGGTCGTGGCCACTGGAGCCCCCTCAACTTCGATTCCAGGCGTCGCCGCGGGCGCCCCCTCCCCGGTTCCGGATGATACAGGGGCTTCCCCCTTTCTGGTCCCGGGGGTCGTCGCAGGGGGCTCGCCCCAACCGGCTCTGGAAGCTACAGCGCACGAGCTCCCTCCCTCGGCGGGACAGGTCCGTTTCGCCCCAGGGGAGGTCGAGCGAATGCGTTCACCAGAGCGCGGGGAAGAACTTCCCCCCGGCCGCGGGCGCGGGGAGCCTCGCTCTCGCATGGGCCGGGGGAAGAGACCCGCTGAAGAGCCAATCTCTCCGGCGGAGAGCCCGGACTTCTGGGAACTCAGTCCCTATCCGGAGGAAAAGCGTTGCCACCGCCATTCTGGCGGACCTCTCGGGCCGCTTCCAGACTCAGACAACGAAGGTCCCGTGAAAGAAGACAGCGACCGGGGCTCTCCCCGGGAAGTGCAGGGGGCCAACCAGCCCCTGTGCCGAAGACTTCGCAGCATCCGGTGGCCGCGGCCCTACCGCCCGCCACACATCGAACACTATAACGGTGAGGCAGACCCTTACGAGTTCGTGCAGGTCTACTCCACTGCCATCTCCGCGGCCGGGGGGACGAGACAGTACAGTGCAACGTCTTCCCCCTCTACCTCTCCGGCATTGCCCGCTCCTGGTTCTACAACCTGAAGGCCGGTTCCATCAAGTCTTTCTCGCAGCTCAAGTGGGAGTTCTGTGCCAACTTCCAGGGGAACTACGTGCGTCCCCTGGACTCCTCGCAGCTGTACACTGTCCGGCAGAGGACTGGGGAAACCATCATAAGCTTCTTCAAGCGCTTTGCTCAGGTGAAGAGCAAAGTGGCCCACGTCCCCGACTCTACGGTCATCGAAGCCTGCAAAAGCGGCATCCTCCCTGGGGAGCGCCACTGAAGGTTCTCCCGGAGTTGCCCCTCTTCCGCCGACGAGCTCTTCAACGTGCTCGAAAAGTACGCTCGGGCGGAGGAAGACGATATCTGGAAGAAGACCCAGGGGGCTCCCGCCCCCGTCGACCGGGGGGCCAGGGATCCCCCCAAATGCTCCAGGCAGGGGGGGCGTAGCGAGACACGGCCTCGGGACACCTTTGTCCTCGAGGGTGGAGGCGGCTCGCGCGACCCCCCGAGGGCCAACCGCCCCCTCCCCAAACCGAAGGGCCATGGGAGAGGACAGTCTTCGCGCGGCCGGGAAGGCCCCGCGGGGAGAAGGCAAGAAGGACCGTGGTGCAGCCTCCACAGGTCCAATACCCACGCTACCCGAGATTGTAGCCAGCTGCTGCAGCACTTCGCGGACTTCCTCGACCAGCGCGGGCAGGGGGGGGGGGGACTCCGGCCTCCTTGCTCCCTCGGCCAGCTGTTCCGGCTCTTCCGGCTCCAACGGGGGGTCAGCAGCCTTCAGAGGCTCTCCCCTTTCAAACTTCGCAGCGGCACATCAACGTCATCGTGGGAGGATCTGCCTCTGGGCGGGACTCTAAGCGCCAGCGTAAGGAGTACGCGCGCGAGGTCAAGGTTGTGGGGGTGCTACACGCGTCCCCGCCACCGAAGTGGTCGGATGTCCCCCTCACCTTCACGGCAGAAGACGCGCGGGGGGTTCGCTTCCCCCACGACGATGCGCTCATTGTCTCCACAACCATCTACAACTGCCATCTGGCCCAGATCCTGGTGGACGGCGGGAGCTCCGCCGATGTCTTATTCCTGAAGGCCTTCAAAGAAATGCAGGTGGATGAGAAGCTCCTACAGCCCGCTGCCGGGCCCCTGCAAGGTTTTGTCCCGGGGAAGGCGATCCACCGCGTGGGCAAGGTAGATCTTCCAATGACCTTCGGCACCCCGGAGAACTACCGGACCGAGCTGGTCCGCTTCGACGTAGTGGACCTCCCCTCCTCCTACAACGCGATTATGGGGAGGACAACAATCAACCGGCTGGGGGCTGCCACCCATCAAAACTATCTCTGCATGAAGATCCCCGGGCCGCATGGTGTGATCAACGTCCGGGGAGACCAAGACATGGACCGTGCTCTATATGAGCGCGCTGCGGCCACAATCGGAAGCGTCAACTTCATAAAGACGCCCGGGGGGGAGGCTTCTCCCCCGGAACTAGATGCTGCTGCACCACCGCCCGGGAGGCCCCTCAAGCCGCGTCCAGAAGGGGACCTCCGGAAGGCCCCTCAAGTTGAAGTCTACGTAGACGACGCGATCGTCAAGAGTCCCCGCGCAGCCTCCCACATCGACGACCTGGCTGAAACCTTCCGCAACCTCCGCGCGTTCGGGCTCAAACTCAACCCGGAGAAGTGCGCCTTCGGGGTGCGCTGGGGGAAGCTGCTAGGTTTCCTCGTGTCCCAGCGGGGCATTGAGGCAAACCCCGAGAAGATCCGGGCATTCCTAGACATGCCCCCGCCGCGCTCCGTCAAGGATGTCCAGCGGCTCTCCGGCCGCCTAGCCGCACTCAGCCGCTTTGTCTCCCGGTCGGGGGAGCGGGGCCTCCAGTTCTTCAAGATCCTCCGAGGGCTCGAGGGGTTCCGCTAGACCCCCGAGGCCCAGGAGGCGTTCGACGACCTCAAGAAGTACCTCACGAGACCTCCAATGCTCGTGAGTCCGTCCCCGGAAGAGCCCTTGCTCCTCTACCTCGCCGCGACCCTTGTCGCCGTCAGCGCGGTCTTGGTGAAGGAGCAAGGGGGGCAGCAGCGTCCCGTGTACTACGTGAGTGAGACCCTCCAAGGGGCCAAAACTCGGTACACGGAGATGGAGAAGATCTGCTACGCCCTTCTCATGGCGTCCCGGAAGCTTCGGCATTACTTCCTGAGGCACCCCATCACCGTCCCGTCGTCCCTTCCCCTTGGGGAGGTAGTGCGGAACAAGGAATCCACCGGCCGGATTGGGAAGTGGGGGGCCGAGCTCGCCCCCTTCTCCCTGTCCCTTACCAGCCGCTCCGCCATCAAGTCGCAGGTCCTCGCCGACTTCGTCGCAGAGTGGACTCCCGCCTCTGGGTCCGGGGACGAAGATCTCCCTATGCCACCCTGACGCAGTGATCATTGGACCCTTATGTTCGATGGGTCGCTGTGTCTCGCCGGGGCTGGTGCGGGAGTAGTCCTCCGGAGCCCCGAGGGGAAGGAACTCGAGTACGCCGCGCGGCTCGAGTTCCCCGCAACCAACAACGTCACTGAATACGAGGCTTTGCTCCTCGGGATGCGCCTCGCGCGCTCCCTGGGGATCCGGCGCCTCCTAGTCAAGGGAGATTCTCAGCTCGTAGTTTGCCAAGTGGACAAGTCTTACCTGTGCCATGACGCAAACTTAAGTCTTTATTTGCAGGAAGTGCGAAAGATGGAGAGGCATTTCGATGGCCTCGAGGCCCGGCATATCCCACGGAGGGACAATGACCGGGCCGACGCCTTGGCCCAGGCGGCAAGCGCCCGGGAATCGCTCCCCAAGGGGGCTTTCCTGGAGATCATCGCGAAGCCCTCGGTGGCTTCCCCGGGCACGGGCAACGAGCCTCATGTCCCGGAGGTCGCCGAGATCACCTGGACTCCGTCTTGGATGGACCACCTCATCTCCTTCATCAAGGGGGAGGGGGACCCTCCTAGTGAGACCGAGGCTAAACGCCTCCGGGCTAAAGCCCGGGCATATCTCCTGCTGGAGGGGAGGCTCTACAAGCGGGGGGCTTTCGCCCTCCTGCGCTGCCTCCCCCGGTTGGAGGGACTTCAACTTCTCAAAGACATCCACGCGGGGAGCTGTGGTTCTCACCTAGTCCCGCGTGCCATCGCAACCAAGGCCCTCCGGCAGGGCTTCTACTGGCCCACGGTCATGCGCGACGCGCGACACCTCGTCTCTGCGTGCGAGGTATGCCAGAAGATGGCCAAGGGCTCGAACCTCCCCCCTATAGCGCTGCAGACGATCCCCATCACTTGGCCCTTTGTGCGCTGGGGGATGGACCTCTTAGGGCCCTTCCCCCCAACACCCGGGGGGTACAAGTATGCGGTAGTCGCAGTCGACTATTTTACAAAGTGGGTTGAGGCGGAGCCTTTGGCCAGCATCACGTCCCGGGCCGTTCAACAGTTTTTCTGGAAAAACGTCGTATGTCGTTTTGGCGTCCCCCGGGAAATCACCGTGGACAATGGGACCCAATTCGACTCGGCTTACTTCCTGGAATTCTGCGAAGGCCTGGGGCTCGTCATCCACTTCGCCTCGGTGGCCCATCCCCGGAGCAATGGGGCTGTCGAGAGGGTCAACGGCGTGATCCTACAGGGGTTGCGCCGGAGACTCGAGCAAACCGCCTCTAAGCGGGGTGCATGGGCGGAGGAGCTCCCTAGCATCCTCTGCTCCATGCGCACGACCCCGTCCTGGGCGACAGGGCGTACTCCCTTCTCCCTGGTCTACGGGGCGGAGGCAGTCCTCCCCCCGGAGATCGGCTTCCGGTCACTGCGGGTTAAGCTCCTGGAGGGAGCTACGCCCTCGGCGTACCAGGCCAACGAGGCCAACCAGCGTCTGGAGATCGACCTCGTGGAGGAGGAACGCGATCGAGCGCTCCTCCGCCACGCCATCTACGAGCAAGAAATGTCGTGCGCGTACAATCAGCGCGTGCGCGAGAAAGCTTTCCGCCTTGGGGACCTTGTCCTCAAGCGCGTGACGGACCCCCAGGCCCTGGGTAAGCTCTCCCCCAAGTGGGAGGGCCCTTACTGGATCTCCGCGGTCCTGGGCTCTGGGGCCTACAAGCTCTCCAACCTTTAGGAGCCTGAGCTGAAGCATACGTGGAACTTGCGTTTACTTCGCAAGTTCTATGTTTAGCCTTACAGGCCTGTCCCCTCCCCCGGAGCGTTCACGACGGAGGGGGAGGAGGGACACTGTATTTTCCTCCCCTTTCGCGGCTTCGCAGGGGGAGGCCTTGTACTTCATTTTATTAGCAATGCATAGGACTTGCTCTTTAAACTCTCATTGCAGGCTTCTCTCATTGCCGCCCCTAGCGGCGATGCCCTCCCCGCGAGGATGCCCTCCCCGCGAGGAAGTTTGCCAGCCCCAACAAGTCCCTAGAATGGGAGTCCCCACTCCCGTAGGGCGGCTTACGATCAGCCCTCGTGGACTGAGGGTGTAAGTGGCAACCTGGTCACAGTGGCCGTGGTAACGAGTCACTTTGGGAGACTAGTCCCCTGCCCAAACAGTCATGCCCCGTCTTCGGGCACTTCCTCCTCCGGGAGTCGACGCTATTCCCGGCTCCCCGTTTTCACGGCGACCGGAAGATCGGCCCCTTGCGGCTTGATTGGATCTATCTTCCTCCTCCGGGAGTCGACGCTATTCCCGGCTCCCCGTTTTCACGGCGACCGGAAGATCAGCCCCTTGCAGCTTGATTGGATCTATCTTCCTCCTCCGGCAGTCGATGTTATTCCCGGCTCCCCGTTTTCACGGCGACCGGAAGATCGGCCCCTTGCGGCTTGATTGGATCTATCTTCCTCCTCCGGGAGTCGACGTTATTCCCGGCTCCCCGTTTTCACCGCGACCGGACAATTGGTCCCCGGCGACCTTATTCCCGGCTCCCTGTTTTCACTGCGACCGGACAATTGGTCCCCGGCGACCTTATTCCCGGCTCCCCGTTCTCACGGCGACCGGATGAATGCCTCCCGGAGACCCTATTCCCGGCTCCCTGTTCTCGCGGTGACCGGACGACTGCCTCTCGGAGAAGTCACGGATTTCTCGGGCATTTTCTTCCCCAAAGACCCTATTCCCGTCTCCTAGGAAGCTCGCCTCTAGAAATCTCATCGGGTTCTCTTGGACATTCCTTCCACTTGAGGCCTTATTCCCGGCTCCCCGTTCTCACGGCGACCGGACGATTATCTCCCGGAAGGTCTTCTCCTTGAAAACCTCGCTTTAAAATTTTCTAACGTAGAAAATTTCCTATGCTACAGGTGACTTCCTTCCCGGGGGCCTTGTTACCTCCACAGCGTGCGGAGCTATTCTCCAGCCCACTGTGGGCGGGGGGATAAGGAACCCCCGGGTGTCGACAGCACCACCCACGAGGAAACTTAGCTCATCCTTGTAAAGATGAGTCGTCCAGACCATCCAAGAAGAAGAAAATAAAGAGGCAATGAAAGGAAACAACAACACAGCGCTTTATTGATTAGCAAACCCGGAGGACATCTTCCCCCACCGGTGGGCTTCGGAAACGATACAACCCGGGTTCTAACCCGGGGGATTCTCTAAGCCCTAAGGCTCCTACGCCTAATACTCCCGGAGGCTCTCCGCTAGCTCCCGGGTCAAGTCCCGGTACAACGCCCGCACGCGTCGCCGAGCGTCCCGGAGCACATCCTCAGGCCAGAACTCGTATCCCGCCGGTGGAAGTATCCGGAGAGGAGGGATCATCAGGAGCCCCGATCGCGGAGGGGACAATTCGGCACGATGATTATCGAAGTTGTCCAAGTGCCACTCCGGACGCCACCTCAACCGGATCGGCTCCCGGACACTATCCTCGCCGCGATTCCCGGAGATAAGGCTTAGCAAAATTAAAGCCGCTTGGGCGTCCCCCGGGGAGCCCCTCCCGGACCTTCGCCCGGGAGCAAATTCCCGGGAACCCTGGTAACAGTAAGTTCAATTCAAAGACTTAGAAAAAATTCTAACTTCATTGCATTCAAAATTTTTATGTACAAGTGCCCGGGGCTTCTCCTAAGAAGCTACCGGAATCAAAAAATCCTAAAACAAAAAAGGGCCCTAGCTAAGACCCGGGGGGAGGCTCATACATGTTCATTGGCGTCCTCCCCCCGGGGGGCTTCCTCCGAGGCCGGGGCTGGGGCGTCTCCCGCCGGAGGCGCCGGAACCGGGAACCACGCCCGGATGATCTGGTCGTAGAACCCTCCGGCGAGCTGCTCGACCTCCCGGCGCGAAGGCTCGAAGGAGTCCGGGAAGCTTCGGGGGATGCGGCCCCCGATCGCCCGGGCGACGACCCCCCGGAACTCGACGAGCCCCGCAGCGGCCGCGACGACGGGGATCGCCCGACCGCGCGCCCGAACATCGGCAGCCTCCGGGATGGCGGAGACCTGTGCGTTGAGGAAACGCACAGCTTCCGCGAGGGTCCCCGGCGGCACCTCCCTGCTCCCGGAGCCGAGGCTTACGCCAAGGCCCTCGAGGGCCGTCCGGACGGAACGGCCCGCGTCCGCCACCGCCCGGACGCTTGAGCTCTCGAGCTCACGCCACCTCCTCCCTCGCCTTGGCCTCCTCCCGGAGGCGGGCGTTGATGGCCTCGGAAATATGAACCTGGGCCCGGGCCCGGGTCAATTCCGTGAGGGCTTCGTCGCGTTCCCGGAGGGCCTCCTCGCGCTGCCCTACGGAGGCCGCGGCCCGGCCCTCCGCCTCCTTAAGCAGCCGGGCGACCCGCTGCTCAAGGCCCCAGGTAACAGCCGCCACCTACGAAATATATAGAGTTAGAAAAATCTCGAAGTGCAGGAAATAAATGAAGACGTCATCGACTCGGGTTACCTGGGCCCCGAGGGACTGAAGCCCCTCGAAACGCTCATGGAGCGTCCCTCCCGCGACGAAGGTCTGCACCTTCCGGGTATGCAGGCCCTCCGAGTAGCGGGCGACCTCCCTTGCGGGGAGCAAAGGGGTCTCCCGCCCGGCGCCGCCTGCGCGGCTGGCGGGGGGTCCCCGGACCTCAAGGTCCGGTAACGCGGCCGGCGTCTTCATCGACGAGGTAGTGCCCCCCGAAGACGTGGCCGAGGAGCTCTCGGCGGGAGCCTCCGCCCGGGGGGGAACCATCAGGCCTTTCCCTGCCCCGAGCCGGAAGGTCCTCGGGGCCCCCTCCTCCGGAGGAACCTCGTAGACCGAGGGGCTCCCCCCCTCGTACACCGGCCAAACCTGCGGGGGCGAGGCCCCCGCGAATCTCACCTCCAGCCTCTCCGGCTCCAAAGAGGCCGGAAGGGGCGGGAGGAGCTCCACCGTGAGCGGCGACGGGGCGTAGTTCGCCGAGTCGGACGCCGCCCCGCCCGCGGTCGCCTCCTTCCCCCGCGGCTCGACAGGGCCCTTCGGGGGAGGAGGTGTTGCTTCCTTCCGGGACGGTGCCCGGGCACGTTAGCTCCCGGGGGTCTCGCCCCGGGGCTTCGCCGGTGTCGCCGCCGGCGTCGTCGATGGGCCGGGGGTCTTTTGAACCCGGGCCTTCTTGGGCTCCGAGCCCCCGGCCACCTCCTTCCCCCGTTTGTGCGACCCGGGGGTGGGGGGAGGCTTCCTCTCCGGCAGCTTTAGCCCGAAGGACGCCGCTACCAAGTTCTTGGGGGGCCCTCGCCCATGGCGCGCACGACGCGCTCGTGCTCATCGGCGAAGTACCTCCCCAAGAGGTTCTCCGCCTTCTCCAGCGCCACCGGGTATGGCCGGACTACAAGAGGTAAAGAGTTAGTCAATTTCTTAAAAAGTTGTAAGTACAATGCAGCGGGTTCCCGGAGCTTACGTCGCGTCACCGGCTTCACCGGGGGCCGCTGCTCGGGGCCCATGCCGATCCCCCTCTTCCCGCCGGTGAAGGGGGAGATCCAGAGGAGAGCCATCTCCTCAGCCGCGTCCCGCATCGAGCGGGTCTTCTTGGAGAGGATCACCTTGCCGAGGAGCTCGTACTCCTCGTCCGTCCACACCGGCGGCTTTGGTGCGGACGACCGGCTGTAGGTGGGGGCCTCCGGGGCGTACACCACCGTGTCGTCCCGGACCCGGAGGTAGAACCACCTCCAGACCCAATCCCCCCAGTGGTCCCGGGAGGCCGCCGCCGGGTAGTCGATTACCCGGGCCGGCAACATCTGGACCATCACCGAACCGACGGGGGACTTGGGGCCCCCCTTCACCAGGTGGGAGGTCCGCGCCGCCGGTTCGTAGAAGTACCGGAAGGCGCGAAGGTCAGGCTCCCGCCCGGTCGCTGTCTCGTAGAGCCAAATGAAGAGGCCCATCCGGACGAGCGCGTTCGGGGTGAGGTGGTTGAGAGCCACCCCGTACTCCTTGAGAAACTCCCAGAGCATGGGATGCACCGGGAGCCGGAGCCCCGCCTCCAGGAAGGCCTCGAAGGCCACGACCTCTCCGGGCCTGGGGCGGGGGGCTCCGTCCTTCTTCACGGGGACTCGAATGTCCCCATCCGCGACGATGCCTCTTTCGGCCAAGGACTCGGCGTCCTCGGCCGTGAACTCCGATGCCCAGAGGAAATCTGAGGGGATCTCCTCCGGGGGCATGAGGTTAGTTTTCTTTTTTGGTGGCTAACTTTGCAGGAGGCTACTACTAGAAACTCCCGGACGCCCGCTATCGGAAAGGGCTACCGGAAAGTGCTACCGGGAGAGCAAAATTCGTTGAGGCTGAAAATATGGAATGAGCTTCCGGGCCCCCCAAGGTCCTATTTATAGGGGCGGGCCGTGGTCTAGATGCACGCCACGTGGCACCCGCGGATCAATCTGGACCGTAGAAGTTCAAACCATGCGCGGGAAACGAAGGGACGGGTGCGTGAATCGAGGCGACGGTTCGAACTCCGCGCGCATTTCTGGCGAAACGGCCCTTTAAGCGCGGGGCACGGAAACCGAAGCGTCGCGGCTCCGGTGACTTGGCCCAGAGATCTTCCCGGTAACCTGAACCATACCCACCGGGGACTCGAGCATCGTCTCTGGCGAGCATGAGGGGCTGCTGTCGGGGGAAATCTCCGCGGGACTATGTCCGGGTAAGTTATGTCACGGTGGCCCAAGGATCCGGCCCCCGGGGCCTCCCCGGGCGCTGCCTTTTGGCTCCCGGGACGCAGCCTCCGGTGGCCTCCCGGACGCCGCCATTCGCCCGGGGACGGGGCCTCCGGTGGCCTCCCGGACGCCGCCATCCGCCCGGGGACGGGGCCTCCGGTGGCCTCCCGGATGCCGCCATTCGCCCGGGGACGGGGCCTCCGGTGGCCTCCCGGACGCCGCCATCCGCCCGGGGACGCAGCCTCCGGTGCCCTTCCGGGCGCCGCCATTTGCCCTGGGACGCGGCCTCCGGGGCCTCCCCGGGCGCCGCCTTTTGGCTCCCGGGACATGGCCTCCGGTGCCCTCCCGGGCGCCGCCATTTGCCCGGGGACGCGGCCTCTGGGGCCTCCCCGGGCGCCGCCTTTTGGCTCCCGGGACATGGCCTCTGGTGCCCTCCCGGGCGCCGCCATTTGCCCGGGGACATGGCCTCCGGGGCCTCCCCGGGCGCCGCCTTTTGGCTCTCGGGACGTGGCCTCCGGTGCCCTCCCGGGCGCCGCCATTTGCCCGGGGACGTGGCCTCCGGGGCCTCCCCGGGAGCCGCCTTTTGGCTCCCGGGACGTGGCCTCCGGTGCTGTCCCGGGCACCGCCATTTGCCCGGGGACGTGGCCTCCGGGGCCTCCCCGGGCGCCACCTTTTGGCTCCCGGGACATGGCCTCCGGTGCCGTCCCGGGCGCTGCCATTTGCCCGGGGACGTAGCCTCCGGCGCTGTCCCGGGCCTCATCGCCCTCCTAAAGGTAAAGTCTTGAACTGTTTATCATGTGCAGGTCACGCAAGGGGCGCCTCGGGAACTAGCGACCACCTGTCAAGCATCCAAGGCATTTGACCGGGAGAAGGAAGGTCCTGCCCTTCAATCCGACGGTGGCTTCCGGGGTAGTTTAGGTTTTTTGCTGCTTTTTGGGGCTATAAATAGCCCTTGTACCCCTCTGTTGTAAGGGATCGGTTCTTTTATTGGAATAGCTAAACTCACAGGCGTGCTCCGGAAGCCTCTCCCCCGGAGAGAGCCTCCCCAGCCGACTCCGGTCGGGAGCGCGTCGGCAGGACTAGGGCCCCCACCGGGACCCGAACCTGTATAAACCCGTGTGTCATTCTTTGTGCTTGTCCGGCGGGGGAGGACCGGTCATCCGGTCAACCCGCGCCGCGTAATCTTCGCTAGGATCACTCTCAAAACCTGCCGGGGTATTCACAATACCACGACACATTTGCTCGGTAAAGATGTGCCTTTTGATTTTGATGATAACTGTCTTCATGCCTTTAATCAATTGAAATATGCATTAACTAGTGCTCCTATCATACAACCTCCAAATTGGAATGAACCTTTTGAATTGATGTGTGATGCTAGTGATTATGCAATTGGCGCTGTTCTAGGGAAAAGAACAAATAAGGTTTTACATGCTATATACTATGTAAGAAAAACTTTGGATGATGCTCAAAGTAATTACAGTACAACTGAAAAATAATTGCTTGCTGTAGTATATGCCCTAGATAAATTCCATCCCTATTTAATTGGTTCAAAAGTTGTTGTGCATACTGATCATGCTGCTCTTAAGTATCTTTGGACCAAGACAGAAACCAAGCCATGACTTGTACGATGGATCCTACTACTGTAGGAATTTGATTTAGAGATCAAAGATAAAAAAGGTGTTGAGAACATCATCGCCGATCATCTCTCGCAACTCTTGACCGACACCACCGACGTTCACATCAATGACGCTTTACCCGATGAGCACCTTTACTTGATTCAACAAGAACCATGGTATGCTGATATTGCAAATTACTTATTTAACCATGAACTGCCTCCAGGGTTGACAAGTAGAAAACGCAAGTGCTTCCTCCACGACATCCAACTCTACTACTTGAATGATCCAAATCTTTTTCAAACAGGGAGTTGATAACATATTTCAAAGATGTGTGCCCGACCACGAGGTCCCAAGCGTTCTTAAACATTGTCATTCATCTCCATGTGGTGGACACACCGGAGCTTCAAAAACAGCGGCTAAGGTATTGCAATCAGGTTTGTTTTGGCCTTCTTTATTTAAAGATGCTTATGACTTTGTGCAAAAATGTGATCCTTGCCCATGTTCCGAAAATTTGAGTAAACAACATGAAACGCCCTTAACAAACATTCTTGAAATTGAGCTCTTTGATTTATGGGGCGTAGATTATATGGGACCTTTTCCATCATCTATGGGTAATTCCTACATCTTGGTTGTAGTTGATTATGTTTCTAAATGGGTAGATGTTGTTGCTACACCAACAAATAAATCAAAACATGTGATAAAGCTTTTCAAAACAGTCATCTTTCCCCGATTTGGTATTACCGCGAGCAGTAATGAGTGATGGTAGTGCGCATTTTACTAATTAGCAATTTCAGAAATTGCTAATGAAATATGGGGTACTTCATAAAGTTGCTCTTGCAGAAGGTGGTGGCTCTGTCTTGTACAAACTGGGTACTCAAACTTCCATATGTCCTTTAGGAGCATCGCATTGCACTCAAGACTCTGCTAGGTATGATGCCTTACAAACTTGCATTTGGTAAAAACTGCCATTTGCCTGTTGAACTGTCACACAGGGTGTTATGGGCGTTAAAAGAACTCAACTGGGATTTGGACAAAACAGGGCGAAGGAAAATCCTTGAATTGCATGAGCTAGAAGAACTTCAAAACATCTCCTACGAAAGTGCCTTGATCTATAAAGACAACACGAAGAAGTGGCAACACAAACGGATCCTCAATCGTGAGCTTAAACTAGGTGATTTGATTCTATTATTCAATTCTCGGTTGAAATTATTCCCAGGGAAATTGAAATCGCGATGGACTAGGCCATACGTGATAGAAAAGTCTTTCCGCATGGTGCCGTAGAGATTCGAGCACAAAACGGCACCACTTTCAAGGTAAACATGCACTGTATCAAGCTTTACAATGCGGGAGACCAGGTAAGTACGCTGAACTCGGTCAATTCTTTTGATTCCAGATATTTTTGAACGGCCGAGGACGTTCTGTCGAGTGGGATGTTAAACCAGCGCTAGTCGGGAGGCAACCCAGTACTCTAACATGTAGTTCTCTCTTTTATGAATACAGTGGCTTGAAAATCTCTCAATTCCAACGCCATTTGACCACCCAAACCTTGTTTTTCGTTAACTAAGGCTAACTCTTTTTGAAAAAACCAAACATCATAATTTTCACTATGACCGAGGCAACCACGACCACTTGCACAACCAATTTTGGGTTTGGTTTGGTTAAAAACATTCAAAAATCCATTTTTCACCTCAGCCAAGTCGACCACGACCAGTGGTGGCTTCGGTTTGATGATTTTTTTTCAAAACAATATAGGTTTTTCTTTTTAACCGATTCGAGCACGACCTGTGTCACTTTTGGGTGCAATTTTTCAAAGAAAAATAAATTTTGCAAAACGAACCGAGGAGAGCACGGGTACGATCATGACCAGTGCCAGTTCCGGGAAATTTTCAAAGAAAAACTCAAAAGTTTTCAACAACTACCCGATGAGCATGCGTTCAATTTTAAAAATATTTAAAACTCTCTTTATTTTCGACCACAAAAACCATGATAGGTGGCACGTCCTGTGCTCGTGTCTTGCAAAGCTGAACCAAACCAAACAAAGAATGCGCCGTGCTTGTGACCGTAGCCCCATCGTTCTGGCCAGCTGGTCGTAGGCAGGTGCAACCTAACCAACACGGCCCGTGCCCGTGCGAGTGGCGCGGTCGGTGCGACCACATGGTCATAGCGGGTTAAACCCGAGCCGAACACGACCCGGAGCACGCCCCATGCCCGAATCGGGCACGCCCCGTGCCCGTCGTCGTGCCAGGCTCAGTTTCCTCTCCTTTTGTACTTTTCTCATCCCAAACCTCTACAACACCTGCCTAGCACCTTATTTAAAGTTTCCCATCCTCTCCAACCAGCATCCACCTTTGTTTTAAGCCAAGTTTTTTTCTCAAAAGCCCTCCAAACTTAGCCACAAAACTCCAAATCCAACCGTTCAAAATTAGATCCAACCGCGGATTCTGGCTCCTCGCACCTCGATCACTCCCCGACGCAATGTATAGAAGGTAACAAAGCACAAACTCGGTATGTCTCCTCAAACTTTCTTGGATCCAGATTTTCCACATATTTACTTCACAAACCCTGATCATCTTGCTAGATTTATGCATTTCAAGAAGAGACCTTTGTGGCCTACTAGATTTTAAGATGTTCATGCTACTAGATCTCTAGGAGTTGAAGATGATGTTAAACACCTTCTTAGTAATGTGGCTTGGGATGTGCTTATAGGAGTTCCAGTTCTGACTTTTCGTGAAGTCGTATGGGAGATTCTAGCCCCCTTCGAACAAAACACTATATGTGTTCCTCCTGATGAAAGTGAAGGTGTAAAATTTAGATTTGTAACTATGGATTATAATTTTTCAATAGATGAATTTGCAAATCTGTTAGGGTTTAAACCCAGGGGAGCTTTTCATGCTTCTATTATTTGTACCCCGGGTAAAATTTGGAGTGATATAGATGAGGAAGGGCAGCATCTTTTTCGACCTGGTAAATCCAAGGCCGCCAAAATTTGTAATCCAGCCTTTTGCTATTTACAGCGTCTCATGGCCAGTACAATTTTGGGCTGTGATAGTAATCAGGATAAAGTTTTAGAAATCGAGGTTGAATTTTTGTGTGCTATGTTAGGCAAAATTCACATATCATCTGCAGCCTACTTTGCCCGTCGCCTTGAAAGTATTTGCAAGGATTTATGCAAAACTTCACCCATTGTTTTAGGTGGCTTAATCACTCACATAGAAAAAGCCTTAGGGTTTGATGCTAACGATTATCAAGAATCTGTGTCCGCAGCCACCTTAGATTTAAATGCATTGTTTTCAATGGGGTTTTTTAGGAGGGAAGAGAATTATTTTCGTTGGATTATTAATGGAATTCCCTGTATCTTTTTGCCCAATATTTCTCGGACTTTGTTATCTAAGGAGCAGAATTGGAGAATGCTCCCATCTAGCATCCGATTCTAACTCCTCATGCGCTGGTGAGTCTGACCAACCAGCAACGAATGATATTGCCACTCTGCATGTTTCCATAGAGTCCTTGCACACTAGTCTCTCTGACTTTAGGTCAGAATTTGCAGAATACAGGGCTGCGATGGATTCAGGGATGAACCAACTCCAAGTCCGGGTCAACAGCACCTACGACTATCATGTACACATAGGCCACATTTTTCTGGACGGCACATTTCCAGGTGCACGTACCCACTATGGGGACAACCTCCATGTGGGACCCTCATTTGAGGAATCCGGTGGCAACCGCCCAAGTGGGTTGCACTCAGAAAAGGTACATTGCAGCTCACAACAACAAGATGCATCATATAAAAATGCGAGTAATTAAAAACGAGTGCTGATCACAAGGACCAACATTACAATAACTTAGCGCCAAAATGACGCATTTAAATGTTGATACAAATTAAGGAGTTTTCGACACAAAGGTCGGCACAAAATAAAACAACAATAACAAACAAAAGGACTTCATCAGTCTTCTTCTTCTGCAGCAGCGGTGTTGTACGGGCCTTCTCCACATCGGACTCCACCTTGGTACGTAACCCTCTAACAAGCTTGGTCTTCAGTTTCTTCTTCTTGTTCCACATTGGGTTCAAGACCGTAAGATTCAGGGTCGACGAATCCTTCTTCTAAATTTGTTTGTAAAAGCAAGGGTGAGCACGTTGTCCACATGGTGCTCAACAAGTCCCAAGTAAGAATGCATGTACATATAGATGAGGGGGAAATTTCTCAAAGAATAGCTCTTTGGCTTTATATATGTATATAGGATAGATCTTCGCACTTGGTTTTGAAGAAAAGATCTTTACTTTCGAAAGCGGTGCTTTTAAAACCCTAAGCTAAATTCTCAGAAAATGTTGTGTGTGGCGGTCTTCCATGAGTCACCACTTTATTCAGATTTTGTGAAAACTTTCCAAAAGCTACTTGTGCTGCATCGACGTGAATAGAATCGACAGCGCGAAGACTCCATAACCTGGGAGCTCAGAGTATCCGATACTTTTTAAACTTTGCAAAGGTGTACCACCTTAATCCACTGATCATTCGGCTTTCAAGTCGGTACCTCTCCATGCGACTCTTACGCATGTGACAAGGCCGAGATGACACAACAGTTTACAGTCCGAGCATTAACTATTCCCTGCCCGATAAATAGACAGTTAAGTGTCAAGTACCGTTGTGGGTCCTCCCCACTGCCTTACTTCCTAGCCTGGGTCTATGTTCTCGCAAGACACATAGCCTCTCTTGATTACAGTCGCGCACGACTTAATCTGGCATAGGGCGTCTTCCTTCTTTCCACCTTTTCCTCTCATGATTTTTCTGAACTCACATCACTCCTGGCCTTCTGCGGCCCACCAGCTCTCGCAAGAAACTGGATCGACAACCATTGCAGGGAAAAGCTAATACTAAAGAAAGCTACTAAGTTGCGCCCATCCCATAACCGGGCAAGTGGTTGGTACGTTTCTCATGCCGCATAGAAGCACAACACAAGGTTCTAGTCCTTATGAATCTCTAGTGAGGAGTCTTTCACATTCCCAGTGCGCACACAGCACCATCCAATCAAACCATCCTCACTATCGATTCCAATCACATTTTCTTTCACAAAAGGGGTTTTGAATATGCTTTTTTCATATGTGACCATTCGACATTTAATATATAATCTCGAGCATAGCATAGCCTAAGCATAATATTCTAGGGTGACAAGGGTGCATGGACATTCAATGTCAAAAGGGGCTTTACAGTTATTTAGGTCATACCTAATCATTTCATTGAAACATAACTCTTATTTCAATCTAAGGCATGCATATACTTGAAAACAATTAACATACTTCATTTCAAAATATTAGGCTAGACATGATCAAGGGTTTGAGACTTGCCTTGCAGTGATGGGTCTAGCTGCTCAGATGAATCCTCGAAGATCTCTTCTGTTCCTTCAACTTCTGGTTCCACGGCGGATACAAACAACACATACACACTATATGAGCATACAAGTACTAGAAAATAATACGTAAATACATCATGCATGCAGGGAAAGGGTTTGGACAAGGTTACTTGATATTGATCGAAGAGATGGGCTCAAAAGGACTTGAATGTCGAAGGGCTGACATTCGGCTCATGGATTGACGTAGCCCTAAATTGGTTCTAGGTTTGTTTTCTAGAGATGTGACAGTAGGGAATGTTGTAGAACATGGTTCAAAAGGCTTAGTGGACAAAGTGGCATTTCAATTGCTCAAATGTAACAGGTCTAAATCATCTAATGCCACTGGTGGACATGCACTGACATAGTGCTAGACATGGCCAGAAACTAGGGCATTGCATAACTTTTGACTTAGGGCACCAATTGATGCACAACTTTGTCTGGGGTTTAGGCCTTGATAACAGCTACAAAACTCTCAACAGGTTCAAGGGCAGAAAGTGGCCGGAGGGTGGCCAAATCCGGTGAGCAAACACGGTGGCCTGAACTACTGGACAGTAATCTTGGCATGATCATAACTTTTGATCTAGGCCGATCCAGGGTTCGAGCCAGTGGAGTAAATTGCTCAGGGGTTTGAGGCCTAGCTAGATGACAAGGTTTCATCGACTGGTTTGGCTGGAAAATGAACTCCGGCGATCGGGGCCGAAGACGAAGGCACCGATTTGGGCGTTTTCGTTCCAGGGCATTTGAACTCAATTCCACGCTCGGGAAGCATCTAGGGGTCATCACAAAGCTACTGGTGTACTCAATTTTGCCATAGAATGGCTGGAGAAGCACGGCGTCGTTCTCCGGCAAACTGCCGAGGCTCGAACTTGGGGATTCGACGCTCGGCGCAAAATTGACGATTCTAAAGTTGCAGTCTTACTCCTCCTAGCTTACTGATCACTATTCTCTACTGGCACGAGGATCAATTTGGCTTGAATCACTCGGCATTAGGGGAACAGGGGATTATGGCTTTTCCGGTGATTGCCGGCGTTGAGGTTCGCCGGGGGTCAATTAAATGTTATGGCACATACCGGTGGTGTTGGTTTGGAGTGAGAAGCTGCGGGCGAAGCTGGCGCCGTGAGCTTCAGAAGTGGCTCGCCGGGGAAGAAGGTCTTCACGGCAGCGCTGAGGGGCTTGGTTGTTCTCTGGTGGTAGAAGCTAAAGCATACAGCTGCGGGGTGGTGTGAAGAGATGCTGGGCGAGGGGGCTTTATATAGCCGCGGGGTTGAGTCCTCGGGAGCGGCAGCAATCGTCGGGAAGATGCTCTCTGGCACTGGAGCTGTCAGCGAGGCACATCGGGACACGGCGGGAGCTCTGCCCGAGACGGAGCATCGCGCGAAATCTGGACTTCGTCAGGACGACGGGATAGCGAGCTTCGGCATGGCAACCATGTGGCAGTAAAGTCCTGACAATGTCAGGCACACGCGCGAACGGTGAAGCCACGGTCTCCGATCATCGCCACGGTGGCGCTCCTTGACGCGACGCGAGCACGTGACGTACACGCTGGTTTCGACCGTTGGCGGCGGCGAATCTGGCCAGCGGTGAAGGCTACGGTGGTTCACGGCAACGGCAACAGCTGCGGTCGAATGTCCTCAGGTCGTGATCGTGCACGCGGCTCTCGTCATGGTCGAAGAAAGGGCCAGGGGCTTGTTTGCAAGGTTTTGGACTGATTTGCGAAGGTTTGTCCTAAACTGCGAGGATTTTGGTTCGGGAACTTGGCCCTATTTGCAAATCTGAAGATCTGGAGGGCTGATTTGAATTTTGACTTTGCAGATGAGTGTTACCAAAATACTTGGACTCATCCAGCAGGAAAAATGGTAAGATTCGACAAGATCTGAGGGTTTCGACAAAAATCGAAAACAGGGTAAATAGGGTAATTAGGGTTTGACATTTTGCCGGGGCTGAAACTAGGGTTTCGGTTGAGATTTTTGAGTTCTTCCAGAAGGGAAAAACGTTTAGAAAAATGAAAGAAAGATAATCACTTGATCAGATTTGAATTTGGAGATGATCTGGGACTTTTAGCCTTTTTGGGCTTTTTGAAAATTCTGAAAAGAACTAAACTGAAACACTTTTGGACTGAAATGTGAAAATGATCTGGGAGATGAATTTTAGCTGCCAACTTTTTAAGTTAAGGTAGTGGCATACCTAAGATCAAGATAGGGTTGAGACATCAGGGATTCCAAAGAAGATATGCTGACTCGCAAGCAGAAAAGATAGCCAAAAACTGGGATGTTACACTCCACACCCACGGACTTCCCCACAACTCTTTCATCCACCTACATATCCATCCTATACATCGCCACAGTTCTACCATTGCCTCCACCGGCCTACGATAAGTGATCTCCAAGGTATGCAAGCTTTTATTTTTTATTTTCCTTTTCTCTTTTTTCTCTTTTTGTTTTTCTTTTCAGGCCTTCACTTGCGACGCCTTGGACTGCAACATTGGAGCTACGTGAACCGCAACATCCTCTTTCACTACATCATCCTCCACAACATCTACCAACTTGCACCACAAACTGCAAACGGTAATTTGTATCTCTCTCCATACATTGAGGACAATGTCTGATTTAGCTTGGGGGGTATTCACTTAACCGTTTGCTTAGTCTGATTTTTCTTGCGGAATGTTCACTTCACCATATGTTTTGTCTTCAGAAAATCATCATTCCACCACATTCCATCATAAACTGAAAAATAAAAAGAGATTTATCACCTAGAATTCCTAGTTTTGAAGATGATCTTTAATCAATTAAACAATTATTCTATCACATCTTCGCATATGATCCATTGAACTTAGCTTTCTTAAAAATTCTCATTGCTTATGCTCAGTTTTATCCTAGATTGACCATTAAAGCTTGAACTTATCTATTAAATTATACTTGACTTCTTCCAAATTGAAGGTTTCTAATGTTGGGGGGAAATCCCGGATGCTTACCGGGAAAAATCCCAGAGGGCTACCAGGGAAGGTCCCGGACGCCTCCCATGGAAAATCCCAAAGGGTCCCAGTGGAAAATCCCAGAGGGTCCCAGTGGAAAATCCCGAAGGGCTACTGGGGAAGTCCCGGACGCCTCCCGTGGGAAATCCCGGAGGGCTACTAGGGGAAAGCCCCAGATGCCTCCCGTGGAAAGTCCTGGAAGGCTCCCGTAGAAGACCACATGCATCTCTCCGAGCCCCGGACGCCTCCAGTGGCAAACCCCGGATGCCTCCCGTGAAATATCATGGAGGCCTCCCAGAAAAATTACAGAGGCCTCTAGTAGAAGGCTGTGGGCTCATCTCCAATCCCCGGACGCCTCCCGTGGCAAATCCTGAACACCTCCCTTGAAATATCATGGAGGCCTCCTAGGATAGCCCACAGAGGGCTCTTGTGCAAGGTGACGTGCGGGTGACATCAAGAGTGCCTCGGAAACTAGCAAGGACACTTGTCAAGCATCCAAGCCCTTCAACCGGTGAAATAGTGCCAGTGCCCTTTAATCCGACGGCCGTAGCTAGGACTCTTTGGTCTTTTTGCTTTTTTTGGGGCCTATATATACCCCCTTGTATCTCATTTGTCACGAATACTAATTTCATTTCACACACAAAAGCAACATGAATCCTTTGGAGGCCTCTCTCCCCAAGAGAGCACCTCCCCAGTGGACTCACGTCCAGAGGATGCCGACAAGAATAGGGCCCCCACCGGGACTCGAACCTGTATAAAAACTACTGTGTCAATATCTGTGTTACCCGGCGGGAGGTGACCGGTCATTCGGTCAGCTCGCGCCGTTGTACACGTGTTACACACGTTTGTGAAATCTGTCGGTAGTATCATTTATACCACGACATATGGCGCCATTCATGGGGACGCGTGACGATTCGCCATGGCTCCCCCGAGAACGAGAGCTCAAGCTCTCTCCATTTCCAGTGGTGCCGGTCCCAGTGACCCGGTGCCGGCCCCGCGAGATGCTGTCACGACCCTGCCGTCCGGGGACACCCAGACAGAGGTACCAGTTTCTTCTCCCGTAGTCTCCGGTAGAAGTGCTCCTATTTCCAACCCGACGACCGCGACCGCGATTCCGGGGCCTAGTGCCCCCCAACTGGCAATCCCGGTCTCTGGAGTTCCCTTTCTTGGGGCATTGGTCGAGGGGCAACTACGTGCCCACCACACCCTGGAGGAGTTGTTGCGCGTCTTAGCGTGGCCCCAGGCTCCTGTCTACCCGCCCCCATACTCGTTTATGGGGACACTGCCTCCATTCTTTGTGGGGCACCCGGCTGCCTTCCCCACACCGAGAATGTTTCCTGTGCCGGGGGGCTTGCCTATGCCCGGAGCTTTCCCCATGTCGGGAGGCCGGCCCACGCTCGGGACCTTCCCCATCTCAGGGGGCTATCTGGCACCGGCCCACGCTCAGGACCGTCGCGCCAGGAACCCTCCCTGCGCCGATGGCCTTCCCCACATCCATGGCCGCCCATGTGTCCGGAGGCCTCTCCGGGCCAATGCTCGGCGCCGCTCTGGTGCCAGAATCGGTGGTTGCTCTGGGAACCCTCCCCGCGCCTGCTTCCGCCATCACCCCGAACGCTCACCCAGTGCCAGGCCCGTCCCGTGCACCGGTGGCATCCTCCGGGCCGACGACCAACGCGCATCATCTCCCTCCTCCCACGAGACTGCCCTTGAGGGCTCCCCCGGTTGATCAGACCCATTTCACCCGGGAGGAGGTAGAGCGAATGCATACTACAAATCTAAGGATGCTCCCTCCCGTCGCCGATCAGATCTTGCCCCAGCTCACGACTGCGAAGAGTCGCATTCCCCGCCCGATCGGGGGAAAAGACTGGTCAAGGGCAACCGCAACGAGCCATGGCCTCAGGACACCTTTGTCATCGAGGGCGGATGCGGTGCGAAGGCACCAAGGGCAACTGCCCCTTCCCCAAGCCGAAAGGCCATGGGGGGGGACAGTCGTCCCGCGGTCGGGAAGGCCCCCGCTATGGGAGGCAACGAGGGCACAGCCAACCTGTGGTGTGCCATCCACAAGTCTAATATCTACGCTACTCAGGAATGTCACCAGCTCTGCAACACTTTGTTGCATTCCTCGACCAACGTGGGCAGGGGTGGCCCTGCCTCCTTGCCCCCTCCGCCAGCTTCACCAGCCCTCCCTACTCCCTCAGGGGAGCAGCAGAGATAGGCGCAGGAAAGGGGCTCAGCAGAAGCACTGCCCTTGCAAACCTCCCAAAGGCATGTAAACGTCATCATGGGAGGATCCGCCTCGGGGCGGGGCTCCAAGCGCCAGCGCAAAGAATATGTGTGCTGAACATGTCTCGGCGACCAAAGTGGTCGGACGTCCCCCTCACCTTCACAGCGAAAGATGCGTGTGGGGTTGGCTTCCCCCATGACGACGCGCTCATCGTCTCCGCTACCTTCTACAACAGCCAGCTGGCACACATCCTCGTCGACGGCGGAAGCGCCATTGAGATCCTGTACCTGAAAGCATTCAAGGAAATGCAGGTGGATGAAAAGCTGCTGCAACCCGTAGCTAGCCCCTTGTCGGGCTTCATCCCGGGAAGACTATCTACCCGGTGAGGAAGGTCGACCTTCTCATGACCTTCGGCGCCCCAGAAAACTACCGAACGGAGATGGTCCATTTTTACATAGTGGATCTCCCCTCTTCGTACAATGAGATTATGGGAGAACCACAATAAACCGTCTGGGGGCGGCAATCCACCAGAGTTATCTTTGTGTGAAGATCCCCGGCCTCACAGCGTGATCACCGCCCGAGGTGACTAGGATGTGGCCCATGCTCTTTATGAGCGCGCCGCCACAACAATCAAGAGTGTCAACCTGATCAAGGTCCCGGGGGGGTGGGGAGCTCCTCCACAGCTCGAGACACCCCGACCACCCCTTCGGGAAGTTTCTCCAGAACACACCTGATAGGAGACCTTCCGAAAACCTTGTTGTCCCTGAAGGACAGAGAAAGTATCGTTAAGATCAGGGTGGACCCCCGAGGAACACACGAAGCAACTCGCGGCCTTCCTCCGCAAAACCTCCGACGTCTTTGCATGGAAGCCCGCTGACATGCGGGGCATCGCCCGGGACATTATCTAGCACAAACTCGCTGTAACGCCCAGCCGCCCCCCTGTAAAGCAAAAGTTGAGGAAGCTCTCCCTTGAGCGCCAAGAGGCCATCAAGGACGAGATCATTCAGGAGGTTTTGCACCCCGAATGGCTGGCGAACCTCATCCTCGTGAAGAAGTCGAGCGGCAAGTGGAGCATGTGTGGACTTCTCCGACCTCAACAAGACTTGCCCAAAAGACAACTTCCCACTCCCGTGGATCGACCAGCTGGTAGATTCAACCATGGGGTGTGAGCTCATGAGCTTCCTCGACACATATTCAGGCTAGCACCAAGTCCGGATGGGTAAGGAGGACGAGGAAAAGATGAGTTTTATAACTCCCCTCTTCACCTTCTTCTACGTCCACATGCCCCTGGACAACCTTCCAGCACCTCATGTCACTGTCGTGAAGGACCAGATGGGCCGCAACATAGAGGTCTACGTTGATGACACAGTCACTAAAAGCATCCGTGCTACCGCCCACCTCAATGACTTAGCAGAGACCTTCCGCAACCTCCGCGAGTATGGGTTGAAGCTCAACCCAGAAAAGTGCACCTTCTGTGTATGCGGGGCATAGAGGCCAGTCCCAAAAAAATTCGGACCCTGCTGGAGATGCCCCCTCCACACTTCGTGAAAGACGTACAGCGGCTTATCGGCTGCTTGGCCGCGCTAAGTCACTTCGTCTCGCGGTTGAGGGAACGCGGCCTATAGTTCTTCAAAATCCTCCGGGGCCTCGAAGGGTTCTACTGGACCCCCGAGGTCCAGGCATCCTTCGACGATTTAAAGAAGTACCTCACAAGCCCTCCAATGCTAGTGAGCCCATCTCCAGAAGAACCGTTGCTCCTTTACCTCCCGCCACCCTGATCGCTGTAAGCGCGGTATTGGTAAAAGAGCTGGATGGGCAGCAGCACCCCGTGTACTACGTGAGCGAGGCCCTCTATTGGGCTAAGACATGGTACAAGGAGGTGGAGAAGATTTGTTACACCCTCTTGATGGCGTCCCGGAAGCTTCGCCATTACTTCCTGGGACACCTGATCACAGTCCTGTCTTCCCTCCCCCTGGGGAGGTGCTGCGGAACAAAGAGGCCACCAGCCGGATCGGGAAGTGGGGAGCTGAGCTGGCTGCGCTCTCCCTTTCGCTCACGGGCCGTTCTGCCATCAAATCACAAGTCCTCGCTGACTTTGTGGCGGAATGGACCCCAGCCTCTGGGAAATAGGGGAAGACTCCCATTGAGCCACCCAGGCGCAGCAATCATTGGACGCTCATATTCAATGGTTCCTTGTGTCTCGCCAAAGCCAACACAGGGGTAGTCCTCCAGAGCCCCGAGGGAAGAACGCTGGAGTACCCAACGAGGCTCGAGTTCCCTGCTACGAACAACATCACCGAGTACAAGGCCTTACTCCTGGGGCTGTGCCTCATGCGCTCCTTGGGGATTCTCCACCTCCTAGTCAAGGGGACTCCTAGCTCATGGTTTGCCAAATGGACAGGTCATACTTGTGCCATGACACTAACCTGAGTCTCTACTTGGGGGAGGTGCGCAAGATGGACAGGTACTTCGACGGCTTGGAGGCCGGGCATATCCCCGGAGGGACAATGACCACGCCGATGCCTTGGCCTGGGCGGCCAGTGCCCGAGAACCTCTCCCCGGGGGCTTCTTCCTAGAAGTCATCGCGAAGCTCTCGGTGACCTCTCCAGGTGCGGACCCCGAGTCCCGTGACCTGGAGGTCTCTAAGATTATTCGAGCCGCATCCTGGATGGACCCCCTTGTCTCCTTCATAAGGGGGGAGGGGGAGTCGCCTGGTGACGCTGAGGCAAAGCGCCTCTGTGCCAAGGCACGGGCGTATCTCCTACTGGAGGGAAAGCTCTACAAGAGGGGGGGCCTCCGCCCTCCTTCACTGCCTCCCACGGGCAAACGGACTCCAGCTCCTCGAGGACATCCACTCGGGGAGCTGCAGTTCCCATCTGGCCTGTCTGCAATTGCGGTGATGGTTCTCTGCCAAGGCTTTTATTGGCCTACTGAGGTCCGCGATGCGCGAGACCTTGTCTCCACATGCGAGGCCTGCCAGAAAATGGCGAAAGGCTCCAAAATCCCCTCCGTGGCACTACAGGCCATCCCGATCACTTGGTCCTTCGCACGCTGGGGAATGGATCTCCTCGGTCCCTTCCCCCCAACTCTAGGGGCCTACAAGTATGCGGTGGTGGCGATAGATTATTTCTCCAAGTGGGTAGAGGCTGAGTCCTTGGCCAGCACCACCTCCCGAGCAGTACAGCGGTTTTTCTGGAAGAATATCATATGTCGTTTTGAGGTCCCCCAAGAAATCACCGTCGACAACGGGACCAAATTCGACTCAGCATAGTTACGGGAATTTTGCGAAGGCTTGGGGGCTACCATCCACTACGCCTCTGTAGCTCATCCCAAGAGCAACGGAGCCATAGAAAGGGTCAATGGTGTGATCCTACAAGGATTACGCTGCCAACTCGAGCATACTGCCTCCAGGCGGGGCGCATGGGTAGAGGAGGTTTCGAGCATCCTCTACTCCATGCGCACGACCCCTAGCCGGGCAACAGGGCGCACCCCCATTTCGCTCGTATATGGGGCTGAGGCTATCATCCCTTCGAAGATCGGTTTTCAGTTGCTATGGGTCGAGCTCTTAGACAGAGCTACGGCTGTAGCGTACGAAACAATTGAAGCAAATCAGTGGCTGAAAGTCAACCTCGTCGAGGAAGAGCGCGACTGAGCGCTCCTCTGCCACGCCATCTATGAGCACAAAATGGCACGCGTATACAACCAGCGATTCCGCGCGAGAGCTTTCTGCCTTGGGGCAAGCTTTGCCCTAAGTGGGAAGGCCCCTATAGGATCTCTATGGTCCTGGGCTCAGGGGCTTATAAGCTCTCCAACCTCGAAGACCAGGAGCTGAAGCATACTTGGAATGTAGACTTGCTCTACAAGTTCTACATCTAGCCTCCGGGCTCACTACCTCCCCCGTCACAACTTCGCAAGGGGAGGCGATGTACTCAACATTCCCTCCCCTATCGTGCTTACGCGGGGGGAGGCGTTGTATTTGCTTTTCATTAAAACAAAGGGTTTTTGTTCAACTCCAGAATTCTTGCAGATTCTTGACTCACCGCCACCAAGGCGATGCCCTCTCCATGAGGATGCCCTCTCTGCAAGGATGCCCTCCCCATGAGGACATAGGCTATTGCAGCCTAAAAGTCCCTATGACGGGAGCGCCGCTCCCATAGGGAGGCTTACAGTAACCCCTCGTGGACTCAGGGGGTAAGCGGTAACCTAGTTCTCATGAACTGCGGTAATGAGTCAATTTGAGAGACTAGTCCCCCCTCAAACACTCTAAAGGCCGTCATCGGGCTCATCCTCCTCCGGGAGCGAGCTTCCCCCTCTGCAGGTCATGGAAAATTCTCGGGCGTCTCGGAATTTTTTTACCGTCAGATTTCTCGATCGGCCCCCATTTTCACGGCGATCGGGCGAAATTTTTGACTGGGCCCTTGGAATTTTTCGACCGTGAAAATTCACGGCCCCGTCAAATTTCTCGAATGGCTCCCGTTTTCACGGTGACTTGGGAAATTTTTGATCGGGCCTTTTGAATTTTTCGACCAACAAAATTCACGGTCCCATCAAATTTCTCGACCGGCTCCCGTTTTCACAGTGACTGGGGGAAATTTTCGACCGGGCCCTTGGAATTGTTTGGCCGCGAAAATTCACGGTCCCGTCAAATTTCTCGAGTAGTTCCCGTTTTCATGGTGACCAGGGGAAATTTTCGGCTGGGCCTTTGGAATTTTTTGACCGGGGAAATTCTTGACCGGCTCTCCATTTTCACGGTGATAGGGGGAATTTCCATCCTTATCAACCCTTCGATCGGGGGCTATACGCCTCCCCGGTATTCATTGACGTCTGGGCCTTTCGTTCCTTGCCCACAGCGCGTGGCACTAAACTACACCTCGCTGTGGGGTGGGGGGGGTGGGGCGATAACCTTGACCCGAACAGAAGATAACAATTTTTGGAAAATTTTCATAGATAATCAATCAAATTCAAAAGGGAAGCTCTTTATTGATTGAACATCGAACTGGGGGACAACCCCCCAGGTGGGATAAGGTGTCCGCAGGACAGCAATGCCCGAGAACAAATAAGATACAACCTGGGGAGTTAAGCTCCCACGGGAAACCACCCCGGAGGTCAACCCTGTTCAGTGAGCAACTACGTCTAATATTCCCGGAGGCCTTCAAAGAGCTCTCGAGAGAGATCCTTGTACAAGCTCCTAACTCTCCGAAAGGCCCTCTGGACAAGATCCACTGACCAACATTCATAACTAGCCGAAGGGCATATCTCAAGTGGTGGGACATTCTGTGAGCCCGGCTTCGCAGGACATAGCTCGGTGCGACAATTATCAAGATTGTCCAAGTGCTACTCCGGGAGCCACCGCAGCCAAACCGGCCCACGGAGAACACCCTTTGATGAGCCACCAAAAAGAAGTCCGGGGGCTGGGCCACTAGCGCCTCCCCCGGTGGTGAGGCTCAACAGGGTAGAGGACGCTTGGGCACTCCACGGGCTACGCCACCCGGGACTCGGGAACTCCCTCTCAGGACTTAGTTCACGGGACGCCTGCCCGCAATCGGACAAGACTTAGCTAAAGAGTTTTTTTATTTCATCAAATCAATCAAGGATTTAAAATTTTCTGGGGCTTCTTCGAAGAAGCTACACGGAGCAAAAACTGGTGAGAGCAAAACCTATCTAAATGCCGAGGGGGAGCTCATACATGCCCATTTTTGTCCCCACGAGGGAATCTCAGCCTCCATCGCTGCCTCCGTCGGGCGCGCGCTCTCAGCTCCATCGCCCTGAAGACCCAGTTGAAGAGGGTCCAGGCTAGCTCCTCGAGCACTCCTCGCCGCGCCTCGAATTAGCTGGGGAAGCTCCGGCAGAGCAGGTCCCCGATGACTCGGGCGCCTTCCCCGCGGTGCTCAACAAGAGTGGCTGCAAGGGCTATCGCAGGAACGGCGAGGCCACGGGCCCGGACGTCCGCCGCCATCGGGATCTGGGAGACCTGCGTATCATTAAAGCATGCGGCCTCATGAATCGACAACTGGGCCTGGTCGGAGCTGCCCTCCGCCCTAAGCTCAAGCCCGAGCTCCTCCAAGCTGGAGTGGATCATCTTTCCCCCGGTGATGACTGCGAGGCCCCCTGAGGCCTCTGCCTCCCACCCCGCATGCAGCTCCTTCCGGAGCTAGGAGGTGGTGTCCTCGACGGTCGCCAGATGCGCTCGGGTCGCCGCCAGCTCTCCAAGCGCTTGTTCCTTCTAGGAGCGCTCGGCCGCCAGGTCCCCGAGTGCCTTCTCCTTCTTGGAGCGCTCTTAGGTTAGTGCCCGCTCGGCGGCCCAGAGACGCTCGAGAACTTGGTCCTCAAACTCCTGGACCAACGTGATAGTCTAGAAAAAGAGGCGTTAGACAAAAATCAAAGCACGAGGCCTAAGGCTTTGGTGAGTGTGCCTACCTGGAGCCCGGCGGAGATAACACACTTGCATCCTCCCCCCAGAGCGTCCGGGAGGTGTCTCCCCAGGGAGACCTCTACACC
Organism: Pharus latifolius; assembly: GCA_019359835.1. Lineage (NCBI taxonomy): Eukaryota > Viridiplantae > Streptophyta > Magnoliopsida > Poales > Poaceae > Pharus > Pharus latifolius. The sequence goes on from CM033322.1 coordinate 60,560,994, forward strand.
AGCCGTCGGAGGAGCCAGACATCATGTCCGTCGGTGGAGCCGGGACCCCGGGGCGGATGAAGATGTCCTTACCCTTCCCGGGCGAGGGAGGTGCCGATGCCACATCGGGGGAAACCTCTGGGGCCGTGAAGGAGGCCGTTGGGAGGGCCCCCAAACTCTCTAATCGGATGGAGACCCCTCCTCACGGCGGTTGCAGGTGAGCCTCCTGTGCCACTGGTGTTGGAGGAGTCAGAGCATACATCTCCCAGTCTGACTCCTGTCTCTCCCCGTCCACCACCCCATAGATGCCCCAGAGGGACCCGCATTTGGGGACGCAGCCACCAAGGTCGCCAGTAGCGCCGTCGAGAGCGAGGTCGGTGCCCTCACCGGCATCTTCACGGGAGTTCCCGCCGAGGGGCCCGGGGGCTTTGCCCAGGTCTTCGCGGGGCTCTTTTGTGCGAGAGCGCACTTTGGTGGCCCCCCAGCTGCCTGTTTCTCCCTCTTGTGCGGGCCAGGGGTGGGGAGAGGCACCCAGATGGGGAGTTCCAGGCTGAAGGTCCCCACCACGAGGTTGTGGGGAGGGCCCTCCCCGGTGACGCGCATGACTCGTTAATGCTCATCCACGTAATATCTCCCGAGGAGGTTGATTGCCACCTCCCCACGTAATATCCCCCGGGAGCGAGGACCGGACTGCAAAAAGAAATATAATTTAGAAAAAATAAGGCCGGAGGTCACCACCTCTGGGGAGCTAACCCCTTCCCATGGGATCGTCTGGGGACTTATGCCGATCCACCATCGTCCGGGGCGGGCGGTGATCTGCGCTCATCCCTGTTCCCCGATGCAAGCTGAACGATGCCACTCGAAGGAGCGCTAGTTCCTCCTCGAGGTCCTGCATGGACCACCGGAGCCAGACCTCTGCCATCTGGGTGAGGAGGTCCATCTCCCACTCGATCTACTCTGGGGCCACCGGGTCGGCCGATCGGCAGTAGGACAATGGCTCCGGGGAGTAAGTCACCTCCAGGTCGCTTACCATGAGGTAGAACCACTTCCGGACCTAGTCCCCCCAGAGGCCTAGACCGGAGACTCATCTGTCTGGCCGGGCATGATTTGGATCATGACTGAGCCGAAGGCGGACTTGGGACCACCTTTCATCACGAACGAGCCCCTCACCAAGGGCTCATAGAAGTGCCGGAGAAGCCCTGAGAGTGGGCTTCTCCCCGGTGGCTGTTTCGCACATCCAGGCGAACAGCCCCATCCGAACGAGGGTGTTAGGGGTGAGGTGGTTGAGCGAGAGGCCGTACTCCTGGAGAAACTCCCAGAGCAGTGGATGCACTGGGAGCCGAAGTCCATTCTCCACAAAGGCCTCGAAGGCCACCGCCTCTCCCTCCTGGGGGCTCGGCACCAGCTCCTCCGCCCTGCGAATCTGGATGTCCCCAGTCACAAAGAACTTCTGATCGAGGAATATCTTGAGGTCCCAGAGGGAGAACTGGGTGGCCCCGAGGAAGTCGGAGGTCACCTCCTTCGGGGGCAGTTCGGATGCCCTGGTGTGACCCTTCGGCGCCATCACCGATGAATGGAAGTCATTGGGGAGTGGAAGTGTCCAGAAGAAGCAAGAAGGAAAGGAAGCTACCGGGAAATCAAGCTACTGGGAGAGCAACGTGAACTACCAGGAGAGGGAAGTCTTTAGAGCTGGGAGTTGTGTCACGAGCTAGGGCCCCCCTCCTCCTATTTATAAGCGATGGAGAGGGCCTCGGATGTGCGTCACGTGTCCCCAGGCCCCTCTAGGCCATTGATTCAAACCATTGTACGGATATCGAAGAGTTGCACGAGGATCGCAGTGCTGTATGGCACGCGAGTGAGAAACAAGGGTTCGTGCGGTGTCGGGGGAATTCTCCGCTCGTTCGAACCCGGTGATTAGCCCCGGGCACAAAGGCCACGGCGACCCCTGTCCCGGACGCCGCCTTTGGCATGGGGAAAATGGCCCCGGTGACCCCAGTCCCGTGCGCCACCTTTGGCCAGGGGACAACAGCCCCGGTGACCCCGGTCCCGGGCACCGTCTTTTACTCGGGGGCAAAGGCCCCAGAGACCCCGGTCCCGGGAGCCTCCTTTTACCCGGGACAACAGCCCCGGTGGCCCCATCCTGTGTCCTAAGCATCGGGCTTCCTTGGCCTGTAAAAGGACACTAGTGCCCCCCAATCCAACACCCGCAACTGGGGTAGTCTAGTCTTTTTGCATCTATTGGGCCTATATATGCCCTTGTACCCCTCTGTTGTAATTGAGGACAATTCATTTGCATCAACACACAAAAACGAATAGGTGTGCCTAGGAGCACTCTCCCCACTAGAGAGCTCCCCTAGCAAACCCTTCTTGGGGGCACGTCGACAGGAGAGGACCGGTAGCACGGTCACTTGCTGTGTCACTTGCCTAGGAGCACTCTCGTGTCACTTGCTGTGTTTGTCCGACGGGAGAGGACCGGTAGCACGGTCAGCTCGCGTCATCTTTGCTTAGCTAGGAACCTCCACTAAACCTGCTGGGGTATTCACAATACCACGACAGTTGGTGCCGACCGTGCGGACGTCGTGACGAATCGCCATGGCTCCCACAAGAACGAGGGCTCGCGCCCTACCCGGTGACACCGGTCCCAGTGACTCGGTGCCACCCCCTGAGACACGACCGCCCCGGCGCTTTCGGCCAGACGTGGCCAAACCCAGGTACCACCTCTAACCCTTCCGGTTATATCCGATTGACAGACCTCCGGGCCCAGCCCAGCAACTGGGGATGCCTCGGCAGGGACAAGCCTCCCCCCAACGGCACCCTCGGTTTCCTAGTACACCTTGCTCGAAGCTCTTGTCGAGGGCCAACTCCGTGCCCAGCGCTCCATGGATGAGCTGCTCCGCATTTTGGCGCGGCCTCCGGCCCCCTTCTATCCGCTGCAGTTCCCGTTCATGTGGGTTATGCCCCCATTTATTGGATACCTGGTGGCCCCTCCTATCCCTGGAGTCCCGGTCGCTCCAGGCACCTATGACCCCACTGGGGGCTATGTCCCTCCGGCGGGTCCGTCGTCCTGAGGCTTCCTTGCACCAGGAGCCTTCCCAATGTCGAGGGTTTACCTTATGCCTGGGGCCTTCGCCATCCCGGGGGGTCACCCCGCACTAGGAGTTTTCCCCGCACAGGGAGCCGGTCCTGCCCCGCCAATCGCGTTTACCGCGTCGGAGGCGATCCGCGGGATGGCTCCCGCGCCGCCGTGGGACCTCCCCCATGAGGGACCCCCCTCTTCGGTTCTGGACGTCGCCCTGGGGGCTTGTCCGGCGGCCGATTCCACCCCCGCCCCAGTAGTACCTTCCAGGCCGATAATCGCCGCACACGATCTCCCTCCCCCGGGGCCGCCCCCAAAGGCACCCCCGGCAAATCTGGTCCGCTTTACCAGGGAGGAGGTTGAGTAAATGCGTACCACGAAGTCCGGAGAGGCTCCCTCACACTACCGGACGGAGCTCCCCCCAACTTGCGGTCGTGGTGAACCACGCTCCTGTCCCAGCCAGGGGAAGAGTCCCACCAAAGAAGCAACCGCCACCTCTGAGGGGTGCCAGGACGTCCAAGAGATTAGTTCGACCAACCTGGAGGAGAAGAGACGCTACCGTCGCATCAGTGGACCTCTTGGACCCCTCCCCGACTCCGACAACGAACGCGCATCCCCCGTCAAAGGGGACAGTGACCGGGACTCCCCCCGGGAGGTGGAGGGGGCCAACCAACCGCTAAGCCGCCGACTCCGATGCATCCGCTGGCTGCGACCTTACCGCCCACCACACATCGAGCACTCAATGGTGAGGCCGATCATTACGAGTTTGTGCAGGTGTACTCCACGGCCATGTCAGAGGTTGGAACGGATGAGACAGTGCAGTGCAACGTCTTCCCCCTCTACCTTACCGGGATGGCCCGCTCGTGGTTCTACAACCTGAAGGCTAGCTCCATCAAGTCTTTCGCGCAGCTTAAGTGCGAATTCTGCGCAAATTTCCAGGGGAACTACGTGCATCCCCTGGACTCATCACAGCTCTACACCGTTCATCGGAGGACGGGGTAGACCATCCATAGCTTCTTCAAGCGCGTCGCTCAGGTCAAGAGCAAAGTGGCTCACGTCCCTAACTCCACGGTCATCGAGGCTTGCAAGAGCGGGATCCTCCCCGAAGAGCTCCATCGGAGACTCTCCCAGAGCTGCCCCTCCTCCGTCGATGAGCTCTTCATTGTGCTCGAGAAATATGCTCGGGTAGAGGAGGATGACCTTTGGAAGAAGAACAAGGAGGCCCCCTCCCCCGTTGATCGGGAGGCTAGGGACCCCCTCAAGCGTCCCAAGAAAGGCAAGCGCAACGAGCCACGGCCCCGGGACGAGGTCGAGCGAATGCGCACGGCTAAGTCCGGGGAAGAGCTTCCCCCGGGTCGCGGACGGGGAGAGCTTCGTTCCCGCACCGGCCGGGGGAAGAGACCCGCCGAAGAATCAACCATTCCGGGGGGGAGCTCGGATGCCTTGGAAGTCAGCCCCGGCTGTGGGACCCTCATTTGAGGTTCCGATGGCAACCGCCGAGGTGGATTGCACACATAGAGGTACATCACAAGCTCACAACAACAGGATTTACTTTAAACAATAAGTCAAATAGATAAAACAAGTACAAGGTCACGAGGACCACTATTACATTATCATAAAGCCAAGAATGGCATTAATTAAAGTTGATACAAAAGTAGGGAGTTTTTCAAAATCAAGAATCAAAAGAAACGGTATCGAGGTACCGAATACACAAAAGCAACAACAAGGGTCTTCATCTCCTACTGCAGCGGTTCGGCTCTGGCCTTCACCACAATGAACTCAACTTGGCGCATGACCCTCATAGAATCTCAAATCGTCTGAAAAAGTTCCTTCCTCTTCTTGGTGCTCAAGGCTAAAGGAATCAGGATGCTCCAATCCTTTCTTCTGAATTTGTGCGAAAAGGCAAGGGTGAGCATATTTTTCCACGATGCTCAGCAAGTTCCGTTATGAGAATGCAGATATATAAATGAAGGGTTTTCAAGGAAAGGGGTCCTGGTTTTATATATATATAGGAGTAGAATAGATTTTCACTCTTATTTTGGAAAAAGGGTTTTTGTTTTCAAAAGCGAGACTTTTAAAATCCTAAGCTAGGTTTTCAAAAAATGTTATGTGTGGCGGTCTTCCATGAGTCACCACTTTACTCAGATTTTGTGAAAAACTTTCCAAAAGCTACTTGTGCTACATCGATGTGGATAGAATCCACAGCGCGCAGACTCCATAACCTGGGAGCTCAGAGTATCCGATACTTTTAAAACTTTGCAAAGGTGTACCACCTTAATCCACCAATCATTCGGCTTTCAAGTCGGATCAGCTCCATGCGACTTTTACGCATGTGACAAGGCCGAGATGACACAACAGTTTACAGTCCTAGCATTAACTATTCCCTGCCCGGTAAATAGATAGTTAAGTCTCAAGTACCATTGTGGGTCCTCCCCACTGCCTTACTTCCTACCCTGGGTCTATGTTCTCGCAAGACACATAGCCTCTCTTGATTACAGCCGCGCACGACTTAATCTGGCATAGGGCGTCTTCCTTCTTTCCACCTTTTCCTCTCATGATTTTTCTGAACTCATATCACTCATGGCCTTCTGCGGCCCACCAGTTCTCGCAAGAAACCGGATCGACAACCATTGCAGGGAAAAGCTAATACTAAAGAAAGCTACTAAGTTGCGCCTGTCCCATTCCGGGCAAGTGGTTGGTACGTTTTTCATGCCTCATAGAAGCACAACACAAGGTTCTAGTCCTTATGAATCTCTAGTGAGGAGTCTTTCACATTCCCAGTGCGCACACAGCACCATCCAATCAAACCATCCTCACTATCGATTCCAATCACATTTTCTTTCACAAAAAGGGTTTTGAATGTGCTTTTCTCATATGTGACCATTCAACATTTAACATATAATCTTGAGCATAGCATAGCCTAAGCATGATATTCTCGGGTGACGAGGGTGCAGGGATATTCAATGTCAAAAGGGGCTTTACAATCATTTAGGTCATATCTAATCACCTTATTTGAATATAGTTCTTATTTGAATATAAGGCATGCATATACTTGAAAACAGTTAACATACTTCATTTCAAAATAATAGGCGAGACATGATCAAGGGATTGAGCCTTGCCTTGCAATGCTGGGTCTAGTTACTCAGACAATTCTTCGAAGACTTCGTTGGCTCCTTCAACCTCTGGTTCCACGGCGGATACAAATAATACACACATATGCTACATAAGCATACAGAAGATAGTCTTTATGGGAAATGATACTAAAATATATCATGCATGCAGGGGAAAGGTTTGGACAAAGTCACTTGGATGCTGATTGAAGAGATGGGCTAAAAAGGGGTTGAATGTCGAAAGGCTGACATTCGGTCTACGGCAAGACATAGCCTTAAGTTGGTCTTAGGTAGGTTTTCTGGAGAAGTGGCAGTAGAGAAAGATGTAGAGTACAACTGCAGGAATCTAATGGACAAGGTGGCATTTCAATTGCTCAAGTGAAACAGGTCTAAATCACTCAATGCCACTGGTGGACATGCACTGACATAGTGCTAGCTGGACATGACCAGAAACTAGGGCATGGCATAACTTTTGACTCAGGCCTCCAATTGATGAGCCACTTTGTCTAGGAGTTAGGCCTTGATAACAGGAACAAAGTACTCAATAGGCTCAAGGGCAGAAACTGGCCGGAGGGTGGCCAAATCCGGTGAGTAAACACGGTGGCCTGAACTACTGGACAGTGATCTTGGCATTGGAATATCTCTTGATTCAGGTTGATTCAGAAGTCGAGCTAGTAGACAATGTTGCTCAGGGTACTGAGATCTATCTAAGGGACAAAGTGTACGGGACTAGATCGGTCGTGGAGAAATTCCGGCGACCGGCGCTGGAGAAGACGACTCCTAAATTGGGCCTTTTCGATTCAGAGAGTTTGAACTCAATTGCTTGCTCAGGGAGTGAGAGGGTGAAGTGAGGGAACTATTGGTGAAGCTAATTTGGTCGGGGGATGGCCGGAGTGGCGTTGCTTTGCTGCAGCTGGAGCACGCGTGCGCGCGGGAGAATCACGGCACAGCGCGGTTGAAGTTGCTCCACGGTGGCGGCATGGTTGCGCATAGGTGGTGCTACGTGGCGGCGGTGGTGGCTACGCGGGATACTTTGCCGGCGGCGAGCTCTGCGGCGAGGCTAAGTGGCGGGTGCAGTCGAATGGCGCTGGTCGTGGTCGAAAATGGCACAGGGGCCTGGTTGCGAAGTTTGGACTGATTTGCGAAGGTTTGGACTAAACTGCAAGGAATTTAGTTCGGGAATTTGCGCCTATTTGCAAATCTGGAGATCTAAAGGGCTGATCTAAGTTCTGGTTTTGTAGATGAGTATTACTAAATCTCTTGGACTCATCCAGCAGGAAAAACGGTGAAATCCGATAAGATCTGGTGGTTTTGACAAAAATCAAAAACAGGGTAATTAGGGTTTGAAACTTTGGCGAGGCTAAAACTAGGGTTTCGGTTGATCTTTTGGAATTCTTCCAGAAGGGAAAAATGTTCAGAATAGTGAATGGGAGATATTCACTGGATCAGATCAGAATTTGGAGGTGGTCTGGGACTTTTGGTCTGTTGGCTTCTGACAAATCTGAAAAGAACTGATCTGCGATACCTTTGGACTAAAAAGCGAAAATGGTCTGAAAGGCAGAGTTTATCTGCCAACTTTTTAAATTAAAGTGGTGGCACACCTGAGATCATAATTCTGAGATAAGGATCAAAAATGGGGTTGAGACATCCGAGAATCCAATAATGATATGCTGACTGGCAAGCTAAAGAGATGGCAAAATTTGGGATGTTACACCGGCCCAGAAGAAAAGCGTCGTTACCACCATGCCGGCGGACCTCTTGGGCCACTTCCCGACTCCGACAATGAGTGCGCATCCCCTGTCAAGGGAGACAGTGACCGGGACTCTCCTCGAGAAGTGCAGGGGGCTAATCAGCCACTGTGCCGCAGACTCCAGTGCATTTGATGGCCGCGGCCTTACCGCCCGCCACACATCGAGCACTACAATGGTGAGGCCGACCCGTATGAATATGTGCAGGTGTATTCCACAGCCATCTCGGCGGCTGGGGGGGACGAGACGGTGCAATGCAACGTCTTCCCCCTCTACCTCACCGGGATCGTCCGCTCGTAGTTCTACAATTTGAAGGCCGGCTCCATCAAGTCATTCGCACAGCTCAAGCGCGAGTTCTGCGTGAACTTCTAGGGGAACTATGTGCGTCCTCTAGATTCCTCGCAGCTATATACCGTCCGGCAAAGGACGGGGGAGACCATCCGCAGCTTCTTCAAGCGCTTCGCTCAAGTCAAGAGCAAAGTGCCTCACGTCCCCGACTCCACGGTCATCGAGGCGTGTAAGAGCGGGATCCTCCTGGGAGAGCTCCACCGGAGGCTCCCCCGAAGCTGCCCCTCCTCCGCCGACGAGCTCTTCAATGTACTTGAGAAGTACGCTCGGGCGGAGGAGGACGACCTCTCGAAGAAAAACCAGGGGGCTCCCACCCCCGTGACCAGGGGGCTAGGGACCCCTTCAAACGCCCCAAGCAGGGGGGTCGTCACGAGCCATGGCCTCGGGACACTTTTGTCCTCAAGGGCGGAGGCGGCTCGCGCGACGCCCCAAGGGGAAATCGCCCGTTCACCAAGCCGAAAGGCCATGGGGAGGACAGTCATCCCATGGACGGGAAGGCCCCGTGACGGGAAGCAGGGAAGGCCCGTGGTGGCTCGGTGATGGTGCAGATGCTACCGTCCCGGGTAGCTGATTACCCGGCGGCGGCCTCCTGGGACCATTGGGGCAACTGGGTCCGGAGGTGGTTCTACCTCCGGGTCCCGGTCGACGAGGTGGCGTCCGCCCCGGAGGCCCCTGCCTACAGCAGGTCGTCCATGCCGAAGCCTTCGGTGTGGACGGACGAGGAGCTCGAGCTCCTCGGCAAGGTCATCATCTCCCGGGGCACCCGCTCTATGCGGGACGCCACCGAGGAGATGATGCTCCTGAGGATCTCCCCCTTCTCACGCGGGAGAAAGGGGATCGGGATGGGCCCGGAGCAACGGCCCCCGGTCAAGCCGGTGACCCGACGTAAGTCTTCATTACCTGCTTCACTGCATTTACAAATTTTTGAAAATTTGACTAACTCTTTACCTTTCACAGTCCGGCCGTATCCGAAGGCGGGAGAAGGCGGAGAACCTCCTGGGGAGGTACTTCACCGACGAGCACGAGCGCATCGTGGGGGAGGGCCCTCCCCGAAACTTGGTAGCCAAGGCCTTCGGGCTGAAGCTACCGGAGAGGAAGCCCCTCCCCACCCCCGGGTCGCACAAACGGGGGAAAGACGCCGCCTGGGGCTCTGAGCCTAAGAAGGCCAGAGTTCTAAAAGCCCCCAGCCCATCGACGACACCGGCGAAGCCCCGAGACGAGACCCCCGGGACTGGGCATGCCCGGGCGCCAGCCCGGAAGGAGGCAACGCCCCCTCCACCCGAGAGCCCCGTTGAGGCTCGGGGGAAGGGGCCGGCCGCGGGCGGGGCGGCGTCCGATTCAGCGGACTACGCACCATCGCCGCCTTCAGTGGCGGCCCTCCCGGAGCCTCCGGCGCCATTGGAGCCGGTGAAGCTAGAGGTCAGGTTTGCGGTGGCCTCGCCTCCGCAGGTGAAGTGGCCGGTGGACGAGGGGGGGAGCCCCTCGGTCTACAAGTTCCCTCCGAAAGTGGGGGCCCTGGGGGCCCTCCCGCCCGGGAAGGGGAAGGGCCTAATGGTTCCTCCCCAGGTAGGGACCCCGTCCGAGAGCTCCTCGGCCACTTCCACGGAGGCCACCTCCTCGGCGACGAAGACGCCGACCGCGCTGCCGGACGCCCAAGTCCGGGGACCCCGCACCGGCCGCGACGAGGCCGGCGTCGGGCGGGAGACCCCCCTACTCTCCTCGGGGGAGGTGACCCGCTACATGGAGGGCCTCCAGACCCGGAAGGTGTAGGCCTTCGTCGCGGAGGGGACGCTCCATGAGCGTTTTGGGGATCTTCAATCTCTCCAAGCCCAAGTACTTACCCGAGTCGATGACGCCTTCTTTCGGGCACCTACATTTGAATTTTTTCTATCTCTAGAGTTTGTAGGCGGCGACCATTACCTGGGGCCTCGAGCAGCGGATCGCCCGGCTGCATAAGGACGCGGAGGACAGGGCTGCGACCTTCCTGGGGTAGCGCGATGAAGCCCTCCAGGAGCTGGCCCAGGTCCGGGCCCAGGTCCATGTCTTCGAGGCCACCAATAGCCGCCTTCGGGAGGAAGCCAAGGCGAAGGAGGAGGCGTTTCGGGAGCTCGAGGGCTCGAGCGTCCGGGCGGTAACGGACGTAGGCCGCTCCATCCGCTCGGCCCTCGAGAGCCTTGGCGTAAGCCTAGGCTCCGGGAGTAGCTCGGAGGTGCCACCGGCTACCCTCGCGGAGGCTGTGCGTTTTCTCAACGCACAGGTCTCCGTCATCCCGGAGGCCACCGATGCCCAAGCACGGGGCCGGGAGATCCCCATCGTTGCGGCCGCAGCGGGGCTTGTTGAGCACCGGGGGGTCGGCGCTCGGGCGATCGGGGGCCGCATCCCCCGGAGCTTCCCCGAGTTCTTCGAGCCCTCGCGCCGGGAGGTGGAGCAACTTGCCGGGGGCATCTACGACCGGATTGTCTGGGTGAGGTTCCCGGCACCGGCGCCTCCGGCAGAGGACGCCCCGGTCACGGCCCCGGTGGAAGCCCCCCGGGGGGAGGACACCAATGACGAAGTATGAGCCTCCCCCCAGGTCTTAGATAGGACCCTTCCTTTGCTTTCTTAGGATTTTGATCCCGGTAGCTTCTTAGAAGAAGCCCCGGACACTTGTAAAAAGACATTTTGGAATGCAATAGAATTAGAAATTTTTCTAAGTCTTAATTGAATGAGTTGTTACCAGGATTCCCGGAAGGTTACTCCCGGGCGACGATCCGGAAGAGGCTCCCCGGGGGACGCCCAAGCAGCTTTGATCTTACTAAGTCTCATCTCTGGGGAACGCAGCAGGGACGCCGTCTGGGAGCCCATCCGGTTAAGGTGGCATCTGGAGTGGCACTTGGACAATTTTGACAATCATCGCGCTGAATTGTCCCCTCCGCGTCCGGGGTCCCGGATGATCCCCCCACTACGGATTCTTCCACCGGCGGGCTACGTGTACTGGCCCGAGGATGTGCTCCGGGAAGCTTGGCGCCGCGTGCGCGCATTGTACTGGGACCTGGCCCGGGAGCTAGCAGAGGACCTCCGGGACTATTAGGTGTAGGAGCCTTAGGATGTAGAGAACTTCCGGGTTTTGACCCGGGTTGTATCGTTTTCGTTGCCCACCGGAGGGGGAAGATGTCCTCCGGGTTTGATGATCAATAAAGCTTTGTTTGCTTTCTTCTTTGAGTTCTTTTACTTTTTCTTGGATGGTCTGGACGACTCCTTTTGATAAGAATGAGCAAAGTTTGCTCGTGGACGGTACGATCGACACCCGGGGGTTCCTTATCCCCCCTGCCCACAGCGGACCGGAGGGTAGCTCCACGCGCTGTGGGGGTAACAAAGCACCCGGGGTGAACATGACCTGTTGCATAAGAATTTTTCCAAGTTAGAAAATTCTAAAACGAGGTTTTTAGGGAATGTACTTTCCGGGAGACAATCGTCCGGTCGCCGTCAGGACGGGGAGCCGGGAATAAGGCCTATGGGGAAGAGACATCCGAGAAAAACCCGATGGGATTTCTGGGGGAAATTTCCGGGAGATAATCATCCGGTCGCCGTGAGAACGAGGAGCCGGGAATAAGGCCTCCGGAGAGGAAATATCCAAGAAATACGGGATTTTTCCGGGAGACAGTCATCCGGTTACCGTGAGAACGGGGAGCCGGGAATAAGATCTTCGGGAAAGAAAAATCCGAGAAAGCCCAATTTCTGGGCATAGATCTTCCCAGAGACAATCATCCGGTCGCTGTGAGAACGGGGAGCCGGGAATAGGGTCTCCGGGAAAGAGAAATCCGAGATAGCCCGATTTCCGGGGATAGATCTTCCGGGAGACAATCATCTGGTCGCCGTGAGAACGGGGAGTCGGGAATAGGGGCTCCGGGAAAGAAATATCCAAGAAAGCCTTAGACGTCCCGCTGGGGAGACTGTCTACTCCCGGAGGAGGATGTGAGTGTTTGGGCAAGGGACTAGTCTCCCAAAGTGACTCGTTACCACGGTCGCTGGGGACCGGGTTGCCGCTTACACCCTCAGTCCACAAGGGCTGATCGTAAGCCGCCCAACAGGAGGGACTTGCTGGGTCTGGGCCCACTTTCTCACGGGGAGGGCATCCTCATGGGGAGGGCTTCCTCGAGGGGAGGGCATCCCCGCGGGGAGGGCATCGCCGTTAGGGGCGGTAATGTGAAGAACCTGCAATGAGAGTTGAAAAGAAACCAGTTGTATTGATAATGAAATGAAATACAACGCCTCCCCCCGCGAAGCCGCGAAAGGGGAGGGAAAGGTAAATACAATGTCCCCCTCCCCCTCCGGCGTGATCGCTCCGGGGGAGGGGACAGGCCCGTGTAGGCTAGATGTAGAACTTGCGAAGTAAACGCAAGTTCCACGTGTGCTTCAGCTCCTGCTCTTGAAGGTTGGAGAGCTTGTAGGCCCCCGAGACCAGGACCGCGGAGATCCTGTAGGGGCCCTCCCACTTGGGGGAGAGCTTACCCTGGGCTTGGGGGTCCGTAACGCGCTTGAGGACAAGGTCCCCAAGGCGGAAGGATCTTTCTCGCACGCGCTGGTTGTATGCGTGCGCCATCTCGCACTCGTAGATGGCGTGGCGGAGGAGCGCTCGGTCGCGTTCCTCCTCCATGAGGTCGATCTCAAGTCGCTGGTTGGCCTCGTTGGCCTGGTACACTGCCATCGTGGCTCCTTCCAGGAGCTCGACTCACAGCGACCAGAAGGCAATCTCTGGGGGGAGTACTGCCTCCTCCCCGTAGACTAGGCAGAAGGGAGTACGTCCCGTCGCCTGGGACGGGGTCGTGCGCATGGAGCAGAGGATGCTAGGGAGCTCCCCTGCCCATGCACCCCACTTAGAAGTGGTTTGCTCGAGTCTCCGGCACAATCCCTGTAGGATCACGCCGTTGACCCTCTCGACAGCCCCATTGCTCCGGGGATGGGCCACTGAGGCGAAGTGGACGATGAGCCCCAGGCCTTCGCAGAATTCCCGCAAATAAGCCGAGTCGAATTGGGTCCCGTTATCCATGGTGATTTCCCAGGGGACACCAAAACGACATACGACGTTTTTCCAGAAAAACCGCTGGATGGCCCGGGACGTGATGCTGGCCAAGGGTTCCGCCTCTACCCACTTTGTAAAGTAGTCGACCGCGACCACCGCATACTTGTATCCTCCGGGCGCTGGGGGGAGGGTCCTCAGAGGTCCATCCCCCAGTGCACGAAGGGCCAAGTGATGGGGATAGTCTGTAGAGCTACAGGGGGGAGGTTCAAACCCTTAGCCATCTTCTGGCAGGCCTCGCACGCGGAGACAATGTCTTGCGCGTCGCGCATGACCGTGGGCCAATAGAAGCCCTGCCGGAGAGCCTTGGCCACGGTGGCACGCGGGGCTAGGTGAGAACCACAGCTCCCCGCGTGGATGTCTTTGAGAAGTTGGAGTCCCTCCGGCAGGGGGAGGCAGCGCAGGACGGCGGAAGCCCCCCGCTTGTAGAGCCTCCCCTCCAGCAGGAGATATGCCCGGGCTTTGGCCCGGAGGGGCTTAGCCTCGATCTCGTTGGGAGGGTCCCCCTCCCCCTTGATGAAGGAGATGAGGGGGTCCATCCATGATGGAGTCCGGGTGATCTCGGCGACCTCCGGGACGCGAGGCTCGTCGCCCGTGTTCGGGGAGGCCACCGAGGGCATCGTGATGATTTCCAAGAAGGCCCCCTTGGGGAGCGATTCCCGGGCGCTGGCTGCCCTGGCGAAGGCGTCGGCCCGGTCATTGTCCCTTCGCGGGATATGCCGGGCCTCGAGGCCGTCGAAGTGCCTCTCCATCTTTCGCACCTCCTGCAAATAAAGACTCAAGTTTGGGTCATGGCATAGGTAAGACTTGTCCATTTGGCAAACTACGAGCTGAGAATCTCCCTTCACTAGGAGGCGCCGGATCCCCAGTGTCGGGGGAAATCTCCGCCGGACTAATTCTAGGTAAGTTGCGTCACGTTTGCCCGGGGACTTGGCCTCCGGCCCCTCCTCGGGCGCCGCCATTTGGCCCCCGAGGACGTAGCCTCCGGGCTCTCCCCGGGGGCCACCGTTTGGCCCCCAGGACATGGCCTCCGGCGCCGTCCCGGGCGCCGCCATTTGCCCGGGGACGTGGTCTCCGGCCGCTCCCGGGGCGCCTCCATTTGGCCCCCGGGGACGTAGCCTCCGGGCTCTCCCCGGGGGCCGCCATTTGGCCCCCGGGACATGGCCTCCGGCGCCGTCCAGGGCACCGCCATTTGCCCGGGGACGTGGTCTCCGGCCGCTCCCCGGGCGCCGCCATTTGGCCCCCGGGACATGGCCTCCGGCGCCATCCCAGGCGCCGCCATTGGCCCGGGGACGTAGCCTCCGGACTCTCCCCGGGCGCCGCCGTTTGGCCCCCGGGACATGGCCTCCGGCGCCGTCCCGGGCGCCCCCATTTGCCCGGGGACGTGGTCTCCAGCCGCTCCCCGGGCGCCGCCCTTTGGTCCCCGGGACATGGCCTCCGGCGCCGTCCCGGGCGCCGCCATTGGCCCAGGGACGTAGCCTCTGGACTCTCCCCGGGCGCCGCCGTTTGGCCCCCGGGACATGGCCTCCGGGCCTCCTCGCCCTCCTAAAGGTAAATTCTCGAGTTGTTTGTCACGTGCAGGTCACGCGAGGAGCGCCTCAGGAATCAGCGACCACCTGTCAAGCATCCAAGGTGTTTGACTGGGAGAAGGACGGTCCTACCCCTCAATCCGACGGTGGCTTCCGGGGTAGTTTAGGTTTTTTACCTCTTTTTGGGGCTATAAATAGCCCTTGTACCCCTCTGTTGTAAAAGATCGGATCACTTTTATTCGAATAGCTAAACTCACAGGCGTGCTCTGGAAGCCTCTCCCCCAGAGAGAGCCTCCCCAATCGACTCCGGTCGGGGGCGCGTCGACAGGACTAGGGTCCTCACCGGGACCCGAACCTGTATAAATCCTCGTGTCATTTCTTGTGCTTGTCCGGCGGGGGAGGACCGGTCATCCGGTCAATCCGCGCCGCGTAATCTTCGCTAGGATCATTCTCAAAACCTGCCGGGGTATTCGCAATACCACGACACCCAGGGAGCGCGCAAGGCGCATCCCGAGGAGCAAAGCCTCGTACTCGACGACGTTGTTGGTTGCGGGGAACTCGAGCCGCGCGGCGTACTCTAGTTCCTTCCCCTCGGGACTCCGGAGGACTACTCCCGCACCAGCCCCGGCGAGACACAGTGACCCGTCGAACATGAGTGTCCAATGGCACTGCGTCGGGGCGGCGCGGGGAGATCTTCATCCCCGGACCCGGAGGCGGCAGTCCACTCCGCGATGAAGTCGGCGAGGACCTGTGACTTGATGGCGGAGTGGCCTGTGAGGGACAGGGAGAAGGGGGCGAGCTTGGCCCCCCACTTCCCAATCCGGCCGATGGCTTCTTTGTTCCGCAGCACCTCCCCCAGGGGGAGGGTCGACGGGGCGGTGATGGGGTGCCCCAGGAAGTAGTGGCGAAGCTTCCGGAAAGCCATCAGGAGGGCGTAGCAGATCTTCTCCATCTCCGTGTACCGAGTTTTGGCCCCCTGGAGGGCCTCACTCACGTAGTACACGGGACGCTACTGCCCCCCTTGCTCCTTCACCAATACCGCGCTGACGGCGACCGGGGTCGCGCCAAGGTAAGGGAGCAAGGGCTCTTCTGGAGACGGACTCACGAGCATTGGAGGGCTCGTGAGGTACTTCTTGAGGTCGTCGAAGGCCTCCTGGGCCTCGGGGGTCCAACGGAACCCCTCGAGCCCCCGGAGGATCTTGAAGAATTGGAGGCCTCGCTCCCCCGACCGCGAGACGAAACGGCTTAGCGCGGCTAGGCGGCCGGAGAGCCGCTAGACGTCGTTGACGGAGCGCGGCGGGGGCATGTCCAGGAATGCTCGGATCTTTTCAGGATTTGCCTCTATGCCCCGTTGGGACACGAGGAAACCCAGGAGCTTCCCCCCGCGCACGCCGAAGGCGCACTTCTCCGGGTTGAGCTTTAGCCCGTACGCGCGGAGGTTGCGGAAGGTCTCCGCCAGGTCGTTGATGTGGGCGGCTGCGCGGGGACTTTTGACGACCGCGTCATCTACGTAGACTTCGACGTTGCGGCCGACTTGATCTTTGTCGTGTCTGTCACGACGGTGACATCACCTGTGAGGAGCCCAGCTCGGTGCGGCTGGTCCCATAAACCACTTGACTTCCTAGGATGAGTCAATCACACGAATACATTGAAGCAGCAAAATAATACAGTAGTCATAATTGTATGGCCATCAGGCCTTAGTACAATAAGGGATACAGTGCCTTACAAGGCACAAAGGTACAACAAAATAACACATCTAATCGGCGGAAGCTAGGGCCAAAAGCAATCCCACAGGAAACAGAGGTTGACAGCAAGACAGCACCACATCAGGGCTCCAGAGGGCACTGCTCATCTTCTCCTGGGTGTGCAGCATCTTCGGGATATTCACCAAGGTCGTAGAATGCTCCATCTATTGATGAGTTGTTGCAAGGGTGAGTACTTACGTACTCCGCAAGTCATAGGGAAGGTAGAGATACATATATATATATGACATGAACCTATGCTATTGGGGAAAGAGTGAAGGATTTTTCAAAATACATTTCTTTCTCTTTTCTTATTCAACTTCCGATCATACTCATGGCAGTAAATAAATCATATTGATGGTGATACATATATCCCATATCCAAGGCGATATATCCTCATATCACATTACTTTTATTCAAGCCTTTCAATCTTATACTCATAGCAGTATCTCATATACTTTAGGGCATAAGCCACATGCCTCTTAATTATCATATGCTTAAGGCAAATCCACATGCCTCTTAGTTATCACATGATCTCTATATTATGGTATTACCGCGACACGTCAACACATGACAGCCCACGGCAACGCCCCTTATCGTGACAACACATGCCACTTGGGTAATCTTGAACTAACAAATTTTAGTTTATAAAACAATACTTGTGTCACACCCCGTGGATTTAATCCACCGCGGCATACTCCTAAAACTCGGGAGCACGAAGTATTCGAATATATTTTTAACTCTGCAGAGGTGTACCTCTTTTTAAATCCACTTTTTCACTTGACTTTCAAGTCGGGCCAGCTTCATGCGACTTATACGCACGTGACAAGGCCGAGCTCACACAATGTTTTCGCAGTCTAGTATTAACAGCATCCCTGCCTGGTAAATGGACAATCCAGTCCCAAGTACCGTTGTGGGTCCTCCCCACTGCCTTACTTCCTAGCCTGGGTCTATGTTCCCGCAGGACACATAGCCTCTTTTGATTACAGTCGCGCACGACTTAATCTGGCGTAGGGCGTCTTCCTTCTTTACACCTTATCCTCTCATAATTTTTCTGATCTCACATCACTCATGGACGAATTGTGTCCCACCAGTTTCCACGCGAGAAACTGGATCGACAAGCCATGCAGGGAACTGCTAATACTAAGAAAGCTACTAGATTGTGCCTGTCCCATACCAGGTAAGTGGTTGGTACGTTTTTCATGCCACTAGACGCACGACACAAGGTTTTAGTCCTTATACGCCAGTGACCAGATCATACCACAAACCATGCACCTTTAGTGCCTGCACATCCAGTGCAGCCAAGCACCTCTAGTGCTACCACCATTCCACACCAAAATACTGGTCACGGCTAAGGGTTCTATTTCATGAATATAAATGTATATGTTGGGGGAATCCCCAGCGGTCCCACGAAGTCCTAAGAAGCACCCGGTGAGATCCGGAGGGTCTCCGGGAACCCGGTGAGATCCGGAGGGTCCCGGGGACCGGTGACACCCGGAGGGTCTCCGGGACCCCGGTGAGATCCGGAGGGTCCCCGGGACCGGTGACACCCGGTGAGACCCGGAACCCGGTGAGATACAGAGGGTCTCCGGAACCCCGGTGGCACCCGGTGATACGGAGGGTCTCCGGGAATTCGGTGACACCCGGTGAGCTCCGGAGGGTCTCCGGGACCCCGGTGGCACCCGGTGAGATCCGGAGGGTCCCCGGGTCCGGTGACACCCGGTGAGACCCGGAGGGTCTCCGAGAGCCCGGTGACACCCGGTGAGCTCCGGAGGGTCTCCGGGACCCCGGTGGCACCCGGTGAGATCCGGAGGGTCTTCGGGAATCCGGTGAGATCCGGAGGGTCTCCGGGACCCCGGTGACACCCGGTGAGATCCGGAGGGTCTCCGGGAATCCGGTGAGATCCGGAGGGTCTCCGGGACCCCGGTGGCACCCGGTTAGATACGGAGGGTCTCCGGGAGCCCGGTGACACTGGGAGAGCTCCAGAGGGTCTCCGGGAGCCCGGTGGCACTCAGTGAGATACGGAGGGTCTCCGGGACCCCGGTGGCACCCGGTGAGATACGGAGGGTCTCCGGGAGCCCGGTGACACCCGGAGAGCTCCGGAGGTTCTCCGGGACCCCGGTGTCACCCGGTGAGTATGGAGGGTCTCCGGGACCCTGGTGACACCCGGCGAGCTCCGGATGGTCCCCGGGACCTCGGAGGGTCTCCGGGACCCCGGTGGCACCCGGTGAGATACGGAGGGTCTCCGGAAGACCGGTGGCGCCCGGTGAGATCCGGAGAGCCTCCGGGTCCATGAAGAGCTGTTGCTGGCCGTGGGGCCCCCAGGAAGCTTGTGGCCCCACGTGTCGAGCATCCAGGCCGTCCATCAGGCCAAAGGACGTCTTCGCCCTTCCATCCAACGGTTGCAGCGAGGGCATTTTTGTCTTTTGTATTTCTTGGGGGCTATATATACCCCTCTTGTACCCTTTTTCAGGGATTCCAATTCATTTCATATAAACGCAATTCCCGGCTCTCTTGGAGACCTCTCCCGAGAGCTCCCCTCCCCTGCGGACTCGCGTCCGGAGAGAGCCAACAAGACTAGGGCCCCCACTGGGACCCGAACCTGTATAAACCTCTGTGTCACTTTCTGTGTTGCCCGGCGGGAGGAGACCAGTAACTCGGTCTGCTCGCGCCGCTGTACTTGTGCTGCGCACGTCCGAACCTGCCGGGGTATCCGTAATACCACGACAGTATATGTATATACTTTTCTTAGTTTATGGCTTGCTATCTTAACAAGTTCACATTTCTCAAGTATTCAATCTATCACTGCCATAATATCATTGATCTCAACACACGCAATATTAATGAGATATCAACTCATGGAATAGCATAGCAATTCATAAAATATAGGTTCATTATGATCAAAGTATGACTTGCCTTCCGCGTCGTAAGTATCAGCAGTTGATGGTGGTTCAGTGAAAAGGTCTTCAACCTCAGGCTCTTGCTTTGAACAAGATCAAACAAGCAAACAGGCATTACAATCAATCCTATTCTTACTAATCCACAACATGCAATAATGCAAGGTGAAATACTCTGGTGTTACAAGATTTGGAAGCGATTAGAGTTAAACTATGGAAACCAGGGTTAAGATTAGTTGTCAAGGTTTACAGGGTTCCAAAATATCAGGGTGATATCAAGGTTGTGACTGGTTCGCCCAAAAACAGCGAACGTCTTTAGGGCATTCAGTTCAAGGCATCGACATAAGGTCAATGGGTGATAGAGGGCTCAACTCAAGGTGTGACAGTAGGGAAAAGTGTACATCACAACGTCAGGAGTCTAAGGGACAAAGTTATTTTCAAAGTTCATGGCTGGAAGTAGGTGAAAAGGCTCAATGCCACTGGCTGACATAGGCTGACAGTGCTCCAGAATGGCATTGGCATGGTTTGAACAGTTCCCAGTGGCCAAAGTAGGTTTTGATTCAAGCATATGGTGCACAAGGTAGTGAGACAACTATTTGACAAGGTAGTTTCTGTTTTATATGGCCAGAGGTGGGTGAACAGGGCTAATGCCACTGGCTGACACAGCCTGGCATAGGATTGACATGGCCAGAAACTAGGTTTAGCCATATATTTTGATTCAAGGCTCCAAATGATGCAGCACTTTGTGTGGTAGTTAGGCATTTGTAACAGGAACAAATGTCTCAACAGGATCTAGGGCAGGAGATGGCCGGAAGGCAAGGAAATCCGGCGAAGAACACGGTGGCCGAACTGTTCCTAACAGTCTATGGACAAAACTTTGGCATGGCGATACCTCTTCACCTGGGCCGATCGAGGTGTCGAGCTAGAAGACAAATACTCATGGGGTCAAGGAGGCGCCCGGGACAGGCAGCCGAGGCCAGGTCCCCGGGCAAATGGCGGCGCCCGGGCCAGGCATCGGAGGCCAGGTCCCCGGGCAAATGGCGGGGCCCGTGGCCGGCACCGGAGGCCAGGTCCCGGGAGCCAAAAGGCGGCGCTCGGGTCCAGCACCGGAGGTCTGGTCCCCTGGCAAATGGCGGCGCCCGGGGCTGGCACCGGGGGCCAGGGCCCCGGGCAAATGGCGGTGCCCGGGACCGGTACCGGAGGCCAGGTCCTCCGGCAAATGGCGGCCCACGGGGCAGGCACCGGAGGCCAGGTCCCTGGGCAAATGGCGGCGCCCGAGACTGGCACCGGAGGCCAGGTCCCGGGAGCCAAAAGGCGGCGCCCGGGACTGGCACCGGAGGCCAGGACCCGGGAGCCAAATGGCGGCGCCCGGGGCAGGCACCGGAGGCTAGGTCCCCGGGAAAATGGCCAGGCCCACGACCGGCACCGAAGGCCATGTCCCTGGAGCCAAAAGGCGGCGCCCGGGACTGCCACCGGAGGACAGATCCCCGAGCAAATGGCGGCGCCCGGGGTAGGCACCGGAGGACAGGTCCCCAGGGAAATGGCGGCGCCTGGGACCGGCACCGGAGGCCAGGTCCCGGGAGCCAAAAAGCGGCCACCGGGACCGGCACCGAAGGCCAGGTCCCCTGGCAAATGGCGGGGCCCGGGACCGGCACCGGAGGCCAGGTCCCGAGAGCCAAAAGGCGGCGCCCGGGACCGGCACCGGAGGCCAGGTCCCCGGAGCCAAAAGGCGGCGCCCGGGACCGGCCCCGGAGGCTAGGTCCTGGGAGCCAAAAGGCGGCGCCCGGGACAGGCACCGGAGGCCAGGTCCCCGGGCAAATGGCGGCGCCCGGGGCAGGCATCGGAGGCCAGGTCACCGGGAAAATGGCGGCGCCCGTGACCGGCACCAGAGGCCAGGTCCCGGACGCCAAAAGGTGGCGCCCGGGACCGGCCCCGGAGGCCAGGTCTCCGGAGCGAAGAGGCGGTGCCCGGGACAGGCACCGGAGGCGTGGTCCCCGGGCAAATGGCGGCGCCCGGGACCGGCACCGGAGGACAAGTCCCGGGAGCCAAATGGCAGCGCCCGGGGCAGGCACTGGAGGCCACGTCCCCAGGCAAATGGCGGCGCCCGGGGCAGGCACCGGAGGCCTGGTCCCGGGAGCCAAAAGGCGGCACCCAGGACCGGCACCAGAGGCCAGGTCCCGGGAGCCAAAAGGCGGCGCCCGGGTCTGGCACCGGAGGCCTGGTCCCCGGGCAAAAGTCGGCGCCCGGGGCTGGCACCAGAGGCCAGGGCTCCGGGCAAATGGCGGCGCCCGGGACCGGCACCGGAGGCCAGGTGCCGGGAGCCAAAAGGCGGCGCCCGGGACCAGCACCGGAGGCCAGGTCCCCGGTCAAATGGCGGCCTCTGGGGCAGGCATCAGAGGCCAGGTCCCCGGGCAAATGGCGGCGCCCAAGACTGGCACCGGAGGCCAGGTGCCGGGAGCCCAAAGGCGGCGCCCGGGACCGGCACCGGAGGACAGGTCCGGGGCGCCAAAAGGCGGCGCCCGGGTCCGGCACCGGAGGCCTGGTCCCCGGGCAAATGGCGGCGCCCAGGGCTGGCACCGGAGGCCAGGGCCCCGGGCAAATGGCGGCGCCCGGGACCGGCACCGGAGGCCAGGTGCCGGGAGCCAAATGGCGGCGACCGGGACAGGCACCGGAGGCCAGGTCCCTGGGAAAATGGCGGCCCCCGGGGCAGGCATCGGAGGTGAGGTCCCCGGGCAAATGGCGGCGCCTCCTATTGAAGGGAGATTCTCAGCTCGTAGTTTGCCAAATGGACAAGTCTTACCTGTGCCATGATGCAAACTTGAGTCTTTATTTGCAGGAGGTCCGAAAGATGGAGTGGCACTTCGACGGCCTCAAGGCCCAGCATATCATGCGAAGGGACAATGAACGGGTCGACGCCTTGGCCCGGGCAGCCAGCGCCCGGGAATCGCTCCCCAAGGGGGCTTTCCTGGAGATCATCACGAAGCCCTCGGTGGCCTCCCCGGACTGGGGCAACGAGCCTCGCGTCCCGAAGGTCACCGAGATCACCCGGGCTCCGTCATGGATGGACCCCCTCATCTCTTTCATCAAGGGGGAGGGGCACTGTCCCAACGAGACCGAAGCCAAGCGCCTCCGGACCAAAGCCCGGGGATACCTCCTGCTGGAGGGGAAGCTCTACAAGCAAGGGGCTTCCGCCCTCCTCTGTTGCCTCCCACGGCCGAAGGGACTCCAACTCCTTGAAGACATCCACGCGGGGAGCTGTGGCTCTCACCTAGCCCCGCGTGCCATCGCAGCCAAGGCTCTCCGGCAGGGCTTCTATTGGCCCACGGTAATGCGCGACGCGCGAGACCTTGTCTCCGCGTGCGAGGCTTGCCAGAAGCTGGCCAAGGGTTCGAACCTCCACCCTGTACACTGCGGACTATCCCCATCACTTGGCCCTTCGTGCGCTGGGGGATGGACCTCCTAGGGCCCTTCCCCCCAGCGCTCGGAGGATACAAGTATGCGGTGGTGGCGGTCGACTACTTTACAAAGTGGGTAGAGGCGGAACCCTTGGCCAGCATCACGTCCCGGGCGGTCCAGCGGTTTTTCTGAAAAAATGTCGTTTGTCATTTTGGTGTCCCCTGGGAGATCACTGTTGATAATGGGACCCAATTCGACTCGGCTTATTTCCGGGAATTCTGCAAAGGCCTGGGGCTCGTCATCCACTTCGCCTCAGTGGCCCATCCCCGGAGCAATGGGGCTGTCGAGAGGGTCAACGGCGTAATCCTACAGGAGTTGCGCCGGCGACTCGAGCAAGCCGCTTCTAAGCGGGGTGCATGGGCAGAGGAGCTCCCTAGCATCCTCTGCTCCATGAGCACGACCCCGTGCCGGGCGACGGGACGTACTCCTTTCTCCCTAGTCTACGGGGTGGAGGCAGTCCTCCCCCCAGAGATTGGCTTCCAGTTGCTGCGAGTCGAGCTCCCAGACGGAGCTACGATCGCAGCGTACCAAACCAATGAGGCCAACCAGCGACTGGAGATCGACCTCGTGGAGGAGGACGCGACTGAGCGCTCCTCCGCCACGCCATCTACGAGTGCGAGATGGCGCGCTCATACAACCAGCACGTGGGCGAGAGGGCCTTCCTCCTTGGGGACCTTGTCCTCAAGCGCGTCACAGACCCCCAAGCCCAGGGTAAGCTCTCCCCCAAATGGGAGGGCCCCTATAGGATCTCCGAGGTCCTAGGCTCGGGGGCTTACAAGCTCTCCAACCTCCAAGAGCAGGAGCTGAAGCACACGTGGAACTTGCGTTCACTTCGCAAGTTTTACGTCTAGCCTACACAGGCCCGTCCCCTCCCCTGGAGCGATTATGCCGGAGGGGGATGGGGGACCTCGTACTTACTGTCCTCTCCCCGGGAGCGATCACGCCGGAGGGGGAGGGGGACATTGTAATCACCTTTCCCTCCCCTTTCGCGACTTCGCGGGGGGGGGCGTTGTATTTTGTAGCTGTCGTGGTATTGCGAATACCCCGGCAGGTTTTGAGTGATCCTAGCGAAGATTACGCGGCGCGGGTTGACCGGATGACCGGTCCTCCCCCGCCGGACAAGCACAAAGAATGACACACGGGTTTATACAGGTTCGGGTCCCGGTGGGGGCCCTAGTCCTGTCGACGCGCTCCCGGGAGGGCACCGGAGGCCACGTCCCGGAAGCCAAAAGGCGGCGCCCGGGGAGGCCCCGGAAGCCACGTCCCCTGGCAAATGGCGGCGCCCTGGAGGGCACCGCAGGCCACGTCCCGGGAGCCAAAAGGCGGCGCCCGGGGAGGCCCCGGAGGGCACGTCCCCGGGCAAATGGCGGCGCCCAAGAGGGCACCGGAGGCCACGTCCCGGGAGCCAAAAGGCGGCGCCCGGGGAGGCCCCGGAGGCCACGTCCCCGGGCAAATGGCGGCGCCCGAGAGGGCATCGAAGGCCACGTCTCGGGAGCCAAAAGGGGCGTCCGGGGAGGCCCCGGAGGCCATGTCCCCGGGCAACCATGACACAACTTACCTAGGCTTAGTTCCGCGGAGATTTCCCCCGATAGCAGCCCCCCATGCCCGCCGGGGACGATGCCCGAGTCTCCGGTGGGTATGGTCCAGGTCACCGGGAAGATCTCCGGGCCAGGTTACCGGAGCCGCAACGCTTCGGCTTCTGTGCCCCATACTTAAAGCCGCGCCGTTTCGCCATAAATGCGCGCGCGGTTCGAACTGGCGCCTCGATTCACGCGCCCGTCCCTTCGTTTCCCGCGCACGGTTTGAACTTCTACGGTCCAGATTGATCCGCGGGTGCCACGTGGCGTGCATCTAGACCACGGCCCGCCCCTATAAATAGGGCCTTGGGGGGGGCCCGGAAGCTCATTCGAAATCCTCAGCCCCACGATTTTTGCTCTCCCGGTAGCTTTTTCCGGTAGCAGGCGTCCGGGAGTTTCCAGTAGTAGCCTCCTGCAAAGTTAGCCACCAAAAAGAAAACTAACCTCATGGCACCCAAGGGTCGAGCGAAGACCACGGAGGTGCCCCCGGAGGAAATCCCCTCGGATTTCCTCTGGGCGTCCGAGTTCACGGCCGAGGACGCCGAGTCCTTGGCCGAGAGGGGCATTGTTGCGGCCGGGGACATCCGAGTCCCGGTGAAGAAGGACAGAGCCCCCCGCCCCAGGCCTGGGGAGATCATGGCCTTCGAGGCCTTCATCGAGGCGGGGCTCCGGCTCCCGGTGCATCCCATGCTCCGGGAGTTTCTCAAAGAGTATGGGGTGGCTCTCAACCACCTCACCCCGAACGCGCTGGTCCGGATGGGCCTCTTCATTTGGCTCTTCGAGACAGCGACCGGGCGGGAGCCCGACCTTCGCGCCTTCCTGTACTTCTACGAACCGGCGGCGCGGACCTCCCACCTGGTGAAGGGGGGCCCCAAGTCCCCCTTCGGTTCGGTCATGGTCCAGATGTTGCCGGCCCGGGTAATCGACTACCCGGCGGCGGCCTCCCGGGACCACTGGGGGGACTGGGTCCGGAGGTGGTTCTACCTCCGGGTCCGAGACGACGCGGTGGTGTACGCCCCGGAGGCCCCCACCTACAGCCGGTCGTCCGCACCGAAGCCGCCGGTGTGGACGGACGAGGAGTACGAGCTCCTCGGCAAGGTGATCCTCTCCAAGAAGACCCGCTCGATGCGGGACGCGGCTGAGGAGATGGCTCTCCTCCGGATCTCCCCCTTCACCGGCTGGAAGAGGGGGATCGGCATGGGCCCCGAGCAGCGGCCCCCGGTGAAGTCGATGACGCGACGTAAGCCCTGGGAACCCGCTGCATTGCTCTTACAAAATTTTCATGAAATTGACTAACTCTTTACCTCTTGCAGTCCGGCCGTACCCGGCGGCGCGGGAGAAGGAGGAGAACCTCTTGGGGAGGTACTTCGCGGATGAACACGAGCGCGTCGTGCGCGCCGTGGGCGAGGGCCCTCCCAAGAACCTGGTAGCGGCGGCCTTCGGGCTAAAGCTGCCGAAAAGGAAGCCTCTCCCCACCCCCGGGTCGCATAAACGAGGGAAGGAGGCGGCCGGCGGCTCGGAGCCCAAGAAGGCCCGGGTTCAGAAGGCCCCCGGCCCATCGACGACGCCAGCGGCGACAACGGCGAAGCCCCGGGACGAGACCCCCGGGGGCGAGCGTGCCCGGGCACCGTCCCGGAAGGAGGCAACGCCTCCTCCCCCGAAGGCCCCCGTCGAGGCGCGGGGGAAAGAGGCGACCGCGGGCGGGGCGACGTCCGACTCGGCGAACTACACCCCGTCGCCGCTCGCGGTGGAGCTCCTCCCGCCCCTTCCGGCTTCTCTGGAGCCGGAGAGGCTGGAGGTGAGGTTCGTGGGGGCCTCGCCCCCCGCGGGTCTGGCCGGTGGACGAGGGGGGGAGCCCCTCGGTGTACGAGGTTCCTCCGGAGGAGGGGGCCCCGAAGACCTTCTGGCCCGGGGCAGGGAAAGGCTTGATGGTTCCCCCCCGGGCGGAGGTTCCCGCCAAGAGCTCCTCGGCCACGTCTTCGGGGGGCACAACCTCGTCGACGAAGACGCCGGCCGAGTTATTGGACCTTGAGGTCCGGGGACCCCCCGCCGGCCGCACCGGCGGTTCTGGGCGGGAGACCCCCTTGCTCCCCGCGGGGGAGGTCGCCCGCTTCTCGGAGGGCCTGCACACCCGGAAGGTGCAGGCCTTCGTCGCGGGAGGGACGCTCCATGAGCATTTTGAGGGGCTTCAGTTCCTCGGGGCCCAGGTAACCCGTCGATAACACCTTCGCTTATCCCCTGCACTTTGAAATTTTTCTAACTTATGTATTTTGTAGGTGGCAGCTGTTACCTGGGGCCTTGAGCAGCGGGTCGCCCGGCTGCTCAAGGAGACGGAGGGCCGGGCCTCAGCCTCCATAGGGCAGCGCGAGGAGGCCCTCCGGGAACGCGACGAGGCGCTCGCGGAATTGACTCGGGTCCGGGCCCAGGTTCACATTTCCGAGGCCATCAATGCCCGCCTCCGGGAGGAGGCCAAGGCAAGGGAGGAGACGCTTCGTGAGCTTGAGAGCTCAAGCATCCGGGCGGTGGCGGACGCGGGCCGCTCCGTCCGTACGGCCCTCGAGGGCCTTGGCGTAAGCCTCGGCTCCGGGAGCAGAGAGGTGCCGCCGGCGACTCTCGCGGAGGCTGTGCGTTTCCTTAACGCACAGGTCTCCGCCATCCCGGAGGCTGCCGATGTTCGGGCGCGGGGTCGGGCGATCCCCGTCGTCGCGGCCGCTGCAGGGCTCGTTGAGTTCCGGGGGGTCGGCGCCCGGGCGATCGGGGGCCGCATCCCCCGAAGCTTCCCAGACTCCTTCGAGCCTTCGCGCCGGGAGGTCGAGCAGCTCGCCGGAGGGTTCTACGACCGGATCATCCGGGCGTGGTTCCCGGCTCCGGCGCCTCCGGCAGGAGACGCCCCAGCCCCGGCCTCGGAGGAAGCCCCCCGGGGGGAGGACGCCAATGAACATGTATGAGCCTCCCCCCGGATCTTAGCTAGGGCCCTTTTTTGTTTTAGGATTTTGATTCCGGTAGCTTCTTGGAAGAAGCCCCGGGCACTTGTACAAAAATTTTTAATGCAATGAAGTTAGAATTTTTTCTAAGTCTTTGAATTCAACTTACTGTTACCAGGGTTCCCGGGAGGTTGCTCCCGGGCGAAGGTCTGGGAGGGGCTCCCCGGGGGACGCCCAAGCGGCTTTGATTTTGCTAAGCTTTCTCTCTGGGAATCACGGCGAGGATAGTGTCCGGGAGCCGATCCGGTTGAGGTGGCGCGCGGAGTGGCACTTGGATAACTTTGATAATCATCGTGCCGAATTGTCCCCTCCGCGACCGGGACTCCGGATGATCCCTCCCCTCCGGATACTTCCACCGGTGGGTTACGAGTTCTGGCCTGAAGATGTGCTCCGGGACGCTCGGCGCCGCGTGCGGGCGTTGTACCGGGACTCGACCCGGGAGCTAGCGGAGAGCCTCCGGGAGTATTAGGCGTAGGAGCCTTAGGGCTTAGAGAATCCCCCGGGTTTGAACCCGGGTTGTATCGTTTCCGAAGCCCACCGGAGGGGGAAGGTGTCCTCCGGGTTTGCTGATCAATAAAGCGCGTTTTTGTTGTTTCCTTTTACTGCGCCTCTTTTATTTTTTCTTCTTGGATGGTCTGGACGACTCATCTTATCAAGGATGAGCTAAGTTTCCTCGTGGGCGGTGCGGTCGACACCCTGGGGTCGACACCCGGGGGTTCCTTATCCCCCCCGCCCACAGCGGGCCGGAGGATAACTCCGCGCGCTGTGGGGGTAACAAGGCCCCCGCGATAGAAGTTACCTGTAGCATAGGAAATTTTCTAAGTTAGAAAATTTTAAAGCGAGGTTTTCAAGGAGAAGACCTTCCGGGAGATAATCATCCGGTCGCCGTGAGAACCGGGAGCCGGGAATAAGGCCTTGGGCGGAAGGAATGTCCAAGAGCACCCAATGGGATTTCCAGAGGTGAGCTTCCTGGGAGACACTCGTCCGGTCGCCGTAAGAACGGGGAGCCGGGAATAGGGTCTTCGGGGAAGGAAATGCCCGAGAAATCCGACTTCTCCGAGAGACAATCGTCCGGTCGCCGTGAGAACGGGGAGCCGGGAATAGGGTCTCCGGGAGGCATTCACCAGGTCGCCGTGAGAACGGGGAGCCGGGAATAAGGTCACTGGGGACCAATCGTCCGGTCGCCGTGAAAACGGGGAGCCGGGAATAACGTCGACTCCCGGAGGAGGAAGATAGATCCAATCAAGCCGCAAGGGGCTGATCTTCCGGTCGCCGTGAAAACGGGGAGCCGGGAATAACGTCGACTCCCGGAGGAGGAAGATAGATCCAATCAAGCCGCAAGGGGCTGATCTTCCGGTCGCCGTGAAAATGGGGAGCCGGGAATAACGTCGACTCCCGGAGGAGGAAATGCCCGAAGACGGGACTTGAGTGTTTGGGCAGGGGACTAGTCTCCCAAAGTGACTCGTTACCACGGCCACTGTGACCGGGTTGCCGCTTACACCCTCAGTCCACGAGGGCTGATCGTAAGCTGCCCTACGGGAGTGCAGGCTCCGTTGTAGGGACTTGTTGGGGCTGGCCCACTTCCTCGCGGGGAGGGCATCCTCACAAGGAGGGCATCCTCGCGGGGAGGGCTTCCTCGCGGGGAGGGCATCGCCGCTAAGGGCGGTAATGAGAAAGACCTGCAATGAGACAGTTTGCAAAGCAAGACCTATGTATTGCTAATGAAATGAGGTACAGGGCCTCCCCCTGCGAAGCCGCGAAAGGGGAGGAAAATACAGCGTCCCTCCTCCCCCTCTGGCGTGAACGCCCCGGGGGAGGGGACATGCCCGTAAGGCTAAACATAGAACTTGCGAAGTAAACGCAAGTTCCACGTGTGTTTCAGCTCCTGCTCTTGGAGGTTGGAGAGCTTGTAGGCCCCCGAGCCCAGGACCGCGGAGATCCTGTAGGGGCCCTCCCACTTGGGGGAGAGCTTACCCTGGGCCTGGGGGTCCGTCACGCGCTTGAGGACAAGGTCCCCAAGGCGGAAAGCTCTCTCGCGCACCCGCTGATTATACGCGCGCGCCATCTCTTGCTCGTAGATGGCGTGGCGGAGGAGCACTCGGTCGCGTTCCTCCTCCATGAGGTCGATCTCCAGGCGCTGGTTGGCCTCGTTGGCCTGGTATGCTAAGGGAGTGGCTCCCTCCAGGAGCTCCACCCGTAGTGACCGGAAGCCAATCTCCGGGGGGAGGACTGCATCCGCCCCGTAGACCAGGGAGAAGGGAGTACGCCCCGTTGCCAGGGACGGGGTCGTGCGCATGGAGCAGAGGATGCTAGGGAGCTCCTCCGCCCATGCACCCCGCTTAGAAGCGGTTTGCTCGAGTCTCCGGCGTAATCCCTGTAGGATCACGCCGTTGACCCTCTCGACAGCCCCATTGCTCCGGGGATGGGCTACAGAGGCGAAGTGGATGACGAGCCCCAGGCCTTCACAGAATTCCCAAAAATAAGCCGAGTCGAATTGGGTCCCATTGTCCACTGTGATTTCCCGGGGGACACCAAAACGACATACGACGTTTTTCCAGAAAAACCGCTGAACTGCCCGGGACGTGATGCTGGCCAAAGGCTCCGCCTCAACCCACTTTGTAAAATAGTCGACTGCGACTACCGCATACTTGTATCCTCCGGGCGCTGGGGGGAAGGGCCCTAGGAGGTCCTTCCCCCAGCGCACAAAGGGCCAAGTGATGGGGATCGTCTGCAGCGCTATAGGGGGGAGGTTCGAGCCCTTGGCCATCTTCTGGCATGCCTCGCATGCGGAGACGAGGTCTCGCGCGTCGTGCATGACCGTGGGCCAGTAGAAGCCCTGCCGGAGGGCCTTGGCTGCGATGGCACGCGGGGCTAGGTGAGAACCGCAGCTCCCCGCGTGGATGTCTTCGAGAAGCTGAAGTCCCTCCGGTCAGGGGAGGCAGCGCAGGAGGGCGGAACCCCCCCGCTTGTAGAGCCTCCCCTCCAGGAGGAGATATGCCCGGGCTTTAGCCCGGAGACGTTTAGCCTCGGTCTCACTAGGAGGGTCCCCCTCCCCCCTTATGAAGGAGATGAGGGGGTCCATCCAAGACGGAGTCCGGGTGATCTCGGCGACCTCCGGGACATGAGGCTCGTCGCCCGTGTCCGGGGAGGCCACTGAGGGCTTCGTGATGATCTCCAGGAAAGCCCCCTTGGGGAGCGATTCTCGGGCGCTGGCCGCCCTGGCCAAGGCGTCGGCCCGGTCATTGTCCCTACGTGTGATATGCCGGGCCTCCAGGCCGTCGAAATGCCTCTCCATCTTTCGTACTTCCTGCAAATAAAGACTTAAGTTTGCGTCATGGCACAGGTAAGACTTGTCCATTTGGCAAACTACGAGCTGAGAATCTCCCTTGACTAGGAGGCACCGGATCCCCAGGGAGCGCGCGAGGCGCATCCCGAGGAGCAAAGCCTCGTATTCGGTGACGTTGTTGGTTGCAGGGAACTCGAGCCGTGCGGCGTACTCGAGTTCCTTCCCCTCGGGGCTCCGGAGGACTACTCCCGCGCCAGCCCCGGCGAGACAAGCGACCCATCGAACATAAGGGTCCAATGGTCACTGCGTCGGGGCGGCACAGGGAGATCTTCGTCCCCGGACCCAGAGGCGGGAGTCCATTCTGCGACGAAGTCGGCGAGAACCTGTGACTTGATGGCGGAGCGGCCAGTAAGGGACAGGGAGAAGGGGGCGAGCTCAGCCCCCCACTTCCCGATCCGCCCGGTGGCTTCATTGTTCCGCAGTACCTCCCCAAGGGGGAGGGACGACGGGACGGTGATGGGGTGCCCCAGGAAGTAATGCCGAAGCTTCCGGGACGCCATGAGGAGGGTGTAGCAGATTTTCTCCATTTCCGTGTACCGAGTTTTGGGCCCTTGGAGGGCCTCACTCACGTAGTACACCGGATGCTGCTGCCCCCCTTGCTCCTTCACCAAGACCGCGCTGACAGCGACGGGGGTCGCGGCGAGGTAGAGGAGCAAGGGCTCTTCTGGGGACGGACTCACGAGCATTGGGGGGCTCGTGAGGTACTTCTTGAGGTCGTCGAACGCCTCCTGGGCCTCGGGGGTCCAGCGGAACCCCTCGAGCCCTCAGAGGATCTTGAAGAACTGGAGGCCCCGCTCCCCCGACCGGGAGACAAAGCGGCTGAGTGCGGCTAGGCGGCCGGAGAGCCGTTGGACATCCTTGACGGAGCGTGGCGGGGGCATGTCTAGGAATGCCCGGATCTTCTCGGGGTTTGCCTCAATGCCCCGCTGGGACACGAGGAAACCTAGGAGCTTCCCCCCGCGCACCCCAAAGGCGCACTTCTCCAGGTTCAGCTTGAGCCCGAATGTGCGGAGGTTCCGGAAGGTTTCAGCCAGGTCGTCGATGTGGGAGGCTGCGCGGGGACTCTTGACAACCGCGTCGTCTACGTAGACTTCAACGTTGCGGCCGACTTGCTCTTTGAAAACCAGTGTCACCAGGCGCTGGAAGGTCGCCCCCGTGTTCTTCAGCCCGAAGGGCATATGGACGTAACAGAAGGTTCCGAGGGGAGTAATAAAACTCGTCTTTTCCTCATCCCCTTCCGCCATCCGGACTTTATGATAGCCCGAGTAGGCGTCTAGGAAGCTCATGAGCTCGCACCCCGCAGTGGAGTTGACGAGCTGATCAATCCGCGGGAGCGGGAAGTTGTCTTTGGGGCAGGCGCGATTAAGGTCGGTGAAGTCTACGCACATCCGCCACCTGCCGGTTGATTTCTTGACGAGGACGGGGTTCGCGAGCCACTCGGCGTGCAAGACCTCTCGAATGAACCCCGCCTCTCGGAGCCGGGCGATCTCCGCTTTGATTGCCTCCTGGCGCTCGAGGGAGAGTTTTCGCAGCTTCTGTTTGACCGGGGGGTGACCGGGGGCTACTGCAAGCTTGTGCTCAACGACCCCCCGGGCGACGCACCGCATGTCTGACGGCTTCCACGCAAAAACATCGGAGTTTTCGCGCAGAAAAGCCGCAAGTTGCGCTGCGTGCTCCTGGGGGAGCTCCGCCACGATCCGGACGGTTTTGTCTTCGTTGCCCGGGGACAGCAGGACCTTCCGGAGGCCCCCTTCCGGACGCGGCTTGAGTAGGGGCCTCCCGGGCGGTGGCGCAGCAGCATCTAGTTCCGGGGGAGGAGCCTCCCCCCCGGGCGTCTTTATGAGGTTGACGCTTTCGATCGTGGCCGCAGCGCGCTCGTATAGAGCACGGGCCATGTCTTGGTCTCCCCGGACATTGATCACACCGTGCGGCCCGGGGATCTTCATGCAGAGATAATTTTGATGGGTGGCAGCCCCCAGCCGGTTGATTGTCGTCCTCCCCATAATCGCGTTGTAGGAGGAGGGGAGGTCTACCACGTCGAAGCGAACCAGCTCGGTCTGGTAGTTCTCCGGGGTGCCGAAGGTCATTGGAAGATCTACCTTGCCCACGGGGTGGATCGCCTTCCCCGGGACAAAGCCTTGTAGGGGCCCGGCAGCAGGCTGCAGGAGCTTCTCATCCACCTGCATTTCTTTGAAGGCCTTCAGGAATAAGACATCGGCGGAGCTCCCGCCGTCCACCAGGATCCGGGCCAGATGGCAGTTGTAGATGGTTGCGGAGACAATGAGCGCGTCGTCGTGGGGGAAGCGAACCCCCCGCGCGTCTTCTGCCGTGAAGGTGAGGGGGACGTCCGACCACTTTGGTGGCGAGGACGTGCGAAGCACCCCCACAACCTTGACTTCGCGCGCGTACTCCTTACGCTGGCGCTTAGAGTCCCGCCCGGAGGCAGATCCTCCCACGATGACGTTGATGCGCCGCTGCGAAGTTTGAAAGGGGAGAGCTTCCGAAGGCTCCCACTCCTGCGCTTGCTGACCCCCCGTGGGAGCGGGAAGGGCCGGAACAGCTGGCCGAGGGAGCAAGGAGGCCGGAGTCCCCCCCCCCTACTCACGTTGGTCGAGGAAGTCCGCAAAGTGCTGTAGCAGCTGGCTACAATCTCGGGTAGCGTGGGTATTGGACTTGTGGAGGCTGCACCACGGTCCTTCTCGCCTTCTGCCCGCGGGGCCTTCTCGGCTGCGCGAAGACTGTCCTCCCCCATGGCCCTTTGGTTTGGGGAAGGCGCGGTTGGTCCTCGGGGAGGCGCGCGAGCCGCCTCCACCCTCGAGGACAAAGGTGACCCGAGGCCGTGGCTCGCTACGCCCCCCTTTCCTGGAGCGTTTAGGGGGATCCCTGGCCCCCCGGTCGGCGGGGGCGGGAGCCCCCTGGGTCTTCTTCCAGATATCGTCTTCCTCCGCCCGAGCGTACTTTTCGAGCACGTTGAAGAGCTCGTCCACGGAAGAGGGGCAGCTCCGGGAGAGCCTTCGGTGGAGCTCCCCCGGGAGGATGCCGCTTTTGCAGGCTTCGATGACCGTAGAGTCGGGGACGTGGGCCACTTTGCTCTTCACCTGGGCAAAGCGCTTGAAGAAGCTTCTGATGGTCTCCCCAGTCCTCTGCCGGACAGTATACAGCTGCGAGGAGTCCAGGGGACGCACGTAGTTCCCCTGGAAGTTGGCACAGAACTCCCGCTTGAGCTGCGAGAAAGACTTGATGGAGCCGGCCTTCAGGTTGTAGAACCAGGAGCGGGCGATGCCGGAGAGGTAAAGGGGGAAGACGTTGCACTGTACCGACTCGTCCCCCCCGGCCGCGGAGATAGCAGTGGAGTAGACCTGCCCAAACTCGTAAGGGTCTGCCTCGCCGTTATAATGTTCGATGTGTGGCGGTCGGTAGGGCCGCGGCCACCGGATGCTGCGAAGTCTTCGGCACAGGGGCTGGTTGGCCCCCTGCACTTCCCGGGGAGAGCCCCGGTCGCTATCTTCTTTCACGGGACCTTCGTTGTCTGAGTCTGGAAGCGGTCCGAGAGGTCCGCCAGAATGGCGGTGGCGACGCTTTTCCTCCGGACCGGGACTGAGTTCCCGGACGTCTGGGCTCTCCGCCGGAGAGGTGGGCTCTTCAGCGGGTCTCTTCCCCCGGCCCGTGCGAGAGCTAGGCTCCCCGCGCCCGCGGCCGGGGGGAAGTTCTTCCCCGCGCTCTGGTGAACGCATTCGCTCGACCCCCCCGGGGCGAAACGGACCTGTCCCGCCGAGGGAGGGAGCTCGTGCGCTGTAGCTTCCGGAGCCGGTTGGGGCGAGCCCCTTGCGACGACCCCCGGGACCGGAAAGGGGGAAGCCCCTGTATCGTCCGGAACCGGGGAGGGGGCACCCGCGGCGACGCCTGGAATCGAAGTGGAGGGGGCCCCAGTGGCCACAACCGGAACCGGGAAGGGGGCAGGCCCTGTAACACCTGGAACCGTCGAGGGGGGAGCCCCGGTGGCGGCGTCCGGAACCGGGGAGCCCATGCGAGGGGAAGTCCGCTGCGGCACGGGGGCTGCTCTGTCGACCGCCCCCGGTGCGGTAAACGCAACGCGGGGGGCGGGACTGGCTCCCGGCGCAGGGTAAACCCCCGGCAAGAAGTAGGCTCCCGGCCCCGGGATCAGGCTGGGGACGGGGTACCCCCCATAAGCCACGAAGGGCCCTGGCATGAAATGACCTCCCGGCACCGGGACGGGCCCGGGTGCCGGGAAGGGTCCGGGCGTGTATCCCGCAGGGGGAGGGAACCCCCCAGCAGGATCATACGGGGCGGACAACCCCCCCGAAGCTGGAGGGGCCGCCGGGTAACCCATAAACAGGGGCATGTTCCCCGGATATGGGTGCGACGCAAACGTGGGGGCCGGAGGCCGCGCCAACACGCTAAGGAGCTCGTCCATAGAGCGCTGGGCGCTGGGCGCGGAGCTGGCCTTCCACGAGAACTTCGAGCAGGGCGTCCCGGGGAGCCGGGGGAGCCATCGGGGGGACCCTTGTCTCGGCTGAGGTCCCCGTGGTCACCGGGAACGACCTGGAGGTGGAAGCACCTAAGTTAAGAGGAAAGGAGGGAGGCGGTACCTGGGCCAGGTCGCCTCCGGAAGGGTCCGCCGGGACAGCAGTGTCCGGGGCGGACGGCGCCGGGTCTCCGAGACCCGGGTCACCGGGAAGGGTGCGAGCCCTTGTTCTTGGGGGAGCCATGGCGTCTTGTCACGAGTCCCCACGGTCGGCGCCAACTGTCGTGGTATTACGAATACCCCGGCAAGTTTTGAGTGATCCTAGCGAAGATTACGCGGCGCGGGTTGACCGGATGACCGGTCCTCCCCTGCCGGACAAGCACAAAGAATGACACACGGGTTTATACAGGTTCGGGTCCCGGTGGGGGCCCTAGTCCTGTCGACGCGCTCCCGACCGGAGTCGGCTGGGGAGGCTCTCTCCGGGGGAGAGGCTTCCGGAGCACGCCAGTGAGTTTAGCTATTCCAATAAGTGAATCGATCCCTTACAACAGAGGGGTACAAGGGCTATTTATAGCCCCCAAAAAGTAGCAAAAAACCTAAACTACCCTGGAAGCCACCGTCGAATTGAAGGGCAGGACCGTCCTTCTCCTGGTCAAACGCCTTGGATGCTTGATAGGTGGTCGCTAGTTCCCGAGGTGCTCTTTGCGTGACCTGCACGTGATAAACAGTTCAATACTTTACCTTTAGGAGGGTGATGAGGCCCGGGACGGCGCCGGAGGCCACGTCCCCGGGCAAATGGCGGTGCCCGGGAGGGCACCGGAGGCCACGTCCCGGGAGCCAAAAGGCGGCGCCCGGGGAGGCCCCGGAGGCCACGTCCCCGGGCAAATGGCGGCGCCCGGGAGGGCACCGAAGGCCACGTCCCGGGAGCCAAAAGGCGGTGCCCGGGGAGGCCCCGGAGGCCACGACCCCGGGAAAATGGCGGCGCCCGGGAGGGCACCGGAGGCCACGTCCCGGGAGCCAAAAGGCGGCGCCCGGGGAGGCCCCGGAGGCCATGTCCCAGGGCAAATGGCGGCGCCCGGGAGGGCACCGCAGGCCACGTCCCGGGAGCCAAAAGGCGGCGCCCGAGGAGGCCCCGGAGGCCACGTCCCCGGGCAAATGGCGGCGCCCGGGAGGGCACCGGAGGCCACGTCCCCGGGTGGATGGCGGCGCCCGGGGAGGCCCCGGCGGCCACGTCCCCGGGCAAATGGCGGCGCCCGGGGAGGGCCCGGAAGCCCAGTCCACGGGCAAAAGGCGGCGCCCGGGAGGGCACCGGGGGCCCCGTCCCGGGAGCCAGAAGGCGGCGCCTGAGGAGGCCCCGGAGGCCACGTCCACGGGTGGATGGCGGCGCCCGGGGAGGCCCCGGCGGCCATGTCCCCGGGCAAATGGCGGCGCCTGGGGAGGGCCCGGAGGCCCAGTCCCCGGGCAAAAGGCGGCGCCCGGGAGGGCACCGGAGGCCCCGTCCCGGGATCCAAAAGGCGGCGCCCGGGGAGGCCCCGGAGGCCAAGTCCCCGAGCAAAAGGCGGCGCCCGGGAGGGCACCGGAGGCCCCGTCCCCGGAGCCAAAAGGGGCGTCCGGGGAGGCCCCGGAGGCCATGTCCCCGGGCAACCATGACACAACTTACCTAGGCTTAGTTCCGCGGAGATTTCCCCCGACAGTAGCATTATCAATACAACTGGATTTTTCTCTTCAACTGTCTCATTGCAGGTACTTCACATTACCGCCACTAACGGCGATGCCCTCCCCGCGAGGATGCCCTCCCCGTGAGGAAGTGGGCTCAGACCCAACAAGTCCCTCCTGAAGGGCGGCTTACGATCAGCCCTCGTGGACTGAGGGTGTAAGCGGCAACGCAGACCCCAGGGACCGTGGTAACGAGTCACTTTGGGAGACTTGTCCCCTACCCAAACACTCAGACCCGTCATCGGGCACATCCTCCTCCGGGAGTCGATAGTCCCCCCAGTGGGACGGATTTCTTGGATATTCTTCTCCGGAGACCTTATTCCCGGCTCCCCGTTCTCACGGCGACCGGACGATTGACTCCCGGAAGGTTTATCTCCAGAAATCTCTTCTCAGGCTTTCTTGGATATTTCTTTCTCGGAGACCTTATTCCCGGCTCCCTGTTCTCACGGCGACCGGATGATTGTCTCCCAGAAAAATTACGGATTTCTTGGATATTTCTTCCTCGGAGACCCTATTCCCGACTCCCCGTTCTCACGGCGACCAGACGATTGTCTCCTGGAAAGCTCACCTCCGGAAATTTTGTCGGCTTTTCTCGGATGTTTCTTCCCCCGAGACCTTATTCCCGACTCCCCGTTCTCACGGCGACCGGATGATTGTCTCCAGGAAGGTTTATCCCCGGAAACATCGTTTTAGAATTTTCTAACTTGGAAAAATTCTTATGTCACAGGTCTTCATCGTCACCCCGGGGGCTTTGTCACCCCCACAGCGCCCGGTGCTACCCTCTGACCCGCTGTGGCGGGGGGTATAAGGAACCCCCGGGTGTCAACCACACCATGCACGAGCAAACTTAGCTCATTCTCATCAAGAGAAGTCGTCCAGACCATCCAGGAAAAATATTAAAAGAAGACTCTCAAAGCAACAAGAAGCAAACACAGCTTTATTAAGCATTCAACCGGACGACATCTTCCCCCTCCAGTGGGCATCAGAAACGGTACAATCTGGGTCATAACCCAGAAATTCTCTACATCCTAAGGCTCCTACACCTAATAGTCCCGGAGACCCCCTGCTAGCTCCTGGGCCAGGTCCCGGTACAATGCGCGTATACCGCGCTGAGCTTCCTGGAGCACATCCTCGGGTAAATACTCATAGCCCACCGATGGAAGTATCCGAAGAGGGGGGATCATCCGGGACCCCGGACGCGGATTGGATAATTCAGGGCGATGATTGTCAAAATTATCCAAGTGCCACTTCGGATGCCATCTCAATCAGATCGGCTCCCGGACGGCGTCCCCGCTGCGCTCCCCGGAGACGAGACTTAGCAAGATCAAAGCGGCTTGGGCATCCCCCGGGGGACACCTACTTGGGGAGCTTCTTCCGGACCTCCACCCGGGTGTAACCTCCCGGGAATCCTGGTAACAATGTATTCTTTCAAGACTTAGAAATATTTTCAATTCCATTGCATTTCAAAATGTCTTTTTACAAGTGTCTAGGGCTTCTTCTAAGAAGCTACTACGAACAAAATCCTACGAAAGCAAAAAGGGTCCTATCTAAGACCCGGGGGGAGGCTCATACTTTATCATTGGCGTCCTCCCCCGAGGGGGCTTCCGCCTAGGCCGGGGCCGGGGCATCCGCTACCGGAGGCGCCGGTGCCGGGAACCTCACCCGGACGATCCGGTCGTAGAAGCCCCCGGCGAGTTGGTCCACCTCCCGGCGCGAGGGCTCGAAGAACTTGGGGAAGCTCCGGGGGATGCGGCCCCCGATTGCCCTGGCGCCCACCCCCCGGTGCTCCACGAGCCCGGCCGCGGCCGCAACCATGGGGATTGCCCGGCCACGTGCCCGGGCATCTGCGGCCTCCGGGATCACAGAGACCTGTGCGTTAAGAAAACGCACAGCCTCCGCGAGGGTGGCCGAGGGCACCTCCGAGCTGCTCCCGGAGCCAAGGCTCACCCCAAGGCTCTCGAGGGCCGAGCGGACAGAGCGGCCCACGTCCATCATCGCCCGGACGCTCAAGCCCTCGAGCTCCCGGAAGGCCTCCTCCTTCGCCTTGGCCTCCTGCCGGATGAGGCCATTGACGGCCTTGGACACGTGGACTTGGGCCCAGACCCCGGCCAGCTCCTGGAGGGCTTCGTCCCGCTGCCCCAAGTAGGTGGCGGCCCTCTCCTCCGCGTCCTTCAGCAGCCGGCTGATCCGCTGCTCAAGGCCCCAGGTAATGGCCGCCCCCTACAAACTCTAGAGTTAGAAAAAACTCAAGTGCAGGGAGCCGAAAGAAGGCGTCATCGACTCGGGTAAGTACCTGAATCTGGAGAGACTAGAGCTCCCCAAAACGCTCATGGACCGTCCCCTCCGCGACGTAGTCCTGGACCTTCCGGGTCTGCAGGCCCTCCGCGTAGCGGGCGACCTCGCCCTTGGAAAGCAGGGGGGTCTCCCGCCCGACGACGGTCCCGTCGCGGCTGATGAGGGTTCCCCGAACCTGACCGCCTGGCATAGTCTCGGCCGGGGTGGCGGTGGTCGGCGTCTTCGTCGCCGAGGAGGTGGCCTCCGAGGAAGTGGCCGAGGAGATCCCGGAAGGGCTCCCTCTCCGGGGAGGAACCATCAGGCCCTTTCCCTTCCCGTGCGGGAGGGCCCCCGGGACCTCCACTTCCGGAGGGACCTCGTAGACTGAGGGGCTCCCCCCTCGTCTACCGGCCACTCCACCCGCGGAGGCGAGGCCTCCGCGAATCTCACCTCCGGCTTCTTTGGCTCCAAAGGTGCCGGGGGCGCTGGGAGGGCCGCCACCGAAGGCGGCGAGGGGGCGTAGTCCGCAGAATCGGACGCCGCCCAGCCGGCGGCCGCTTCCTTCCCCGAACCTCAACGGGGCTTTTCGGGGGAGGGGGTGTTGCTTCCTTCCGGGCCGGCACCCGGGCGTGCCTGGTCCCGGGGGTCTCTTCTCGAGCCTTCTCCGACGTCGAGGCCGGTGTCGTCGATGGGTCGGGGGCTTTTTGAACTCTGGCCTTCCTAGGCTCATAGCCCCCAGTAGCTTCCTTCCCCCACTTGTGCGAGCCGGGGGTGGGGAGAGGCTTCCTCTCCGGTAGCTTTAGCCCGAAGGCCTCGGCTACCAGGTTCCGGGGAGGACCCTCCCCCACGACGCGCACAATGCGCTCATGCTCATCGGCGAATTACCTCCCCAGGAGGTTCTTCGCCTTCTCCCGTGCCGCCGGGTACGGCCGGACTGCGAAAGGTAAGAGTTAGTAAAATTTTGTAAAATTTGTGAATGCATTGAACCAGGTAGCGAAGACTTACGTCGGGTCACCGGTCTCACCGGGGGCCGTTGCTCCGGGCCCATCCTGTCGCGCCCAGAAACTGGGACTACGACTACTCC
Organism: Pharus latifolius; assembly: GCA_019359835.1. Lineage (NCBI taxonomy): Eukaryota > Viridiplantae > Streptophyta > Magnoliopsida > Poales > Poaceae > Pharus > Pharus latifolius. The sequence continues at coordinate 60,601,405 of CM033322.1, forward strand.
CGTGGAGACCTAGCTTGCTATAGCTAGTCCCATACAGGCATACCTTTGACTTCCCAGGATAAGTCAAGCACAGGAGTATATTCACAATGCAGCAGAAAAACTTACAAAGTATTAAGCAGTGTGGCCTACTGGCCTTAATATTACATAAAAGATTACAATACCTTCGCGGCAACAAGGTTTAGTTTAAGCAAAATAAAAACTTCTACGCAGCGGATGATGGGTGTCCCTTCCACAGCAAGAAGTTGACGGCAGAACAACACATCAGGGATTTGACGAATCTGGCTCTCCTTCTTCTGGATCCAAGAAGTTCTCCACGCCTTCCTCTTGATCTTGGTACGCTCCATCTTCTGGGTTGTAAGTTGCAAGGGTGAGTACTTACGTACTCAGCAAGTCATAGGGAAGAGTAGATACTTATAATAATGTTGTTATGAACCTAGACTAGTCAAGAATTATGGATGTTTATAAAGTAGTCTTTACATTCATACCTCATCTCATGGCAGCACTTTTCATAACATATCATCACTCTTTATGTTCACTAGATTATAGCACTACCGTGACACGTCGACACACAACAGCCCACGGTAGCACCCCTTATCATGACAACACATGCCATTTGGGTAATCTTGACTTATCAAATTTTATTTAGAAAATGATACTTGTGTCACACCCCGTGGATTTAATCCACCGCAGCAGACTCCTATAAACCCGGGAGCTCAGAGTATTCGAATACGTTTTTAACTCTGCAGCGAGGTACCAATTTACCCGCAAGATATTCCACTTTCAAGCCCATCCTATCAAAATGATTAGACCCTTCCTCACAACCATGTGTGACTGGCAAGGTGGAGATAACAAGAACTTTTGTTATGTTTCACTTACAATTCACCCCTGACCCTGCAGTTTTCTTCACACAAACCGCAGTTGTGGCGGGATTACCCCACACCCTAAACCTCTTCCCATTATTGGGTCAGCGTGCTTGATCAAATCACATTCAGTGATACGTGGAGGAGCTGATCCCCGTGAGTTTAGTGTATTGTTTTCCATCTCATGCACGGGTTTCATGTGCGATCCGCATAAGTACTTGTTCAGGCCTGTCCCATACCAGGCTTGCGGTTAGCACGTTGTTTATGCCACTAGACGCACAACACAAGGTTCTAGTCCTTATATGCCAGTGACCAGACCAACCACAACCCTGCACCTTCAGTGCCTGCACATCCTTTGCAGTTTAGCACCTCCAGTGCTACAGCCTTTCATACCATTTTTCTGGCCACGGCTAGGGGTTTTATTTCATGAATATAAGTATATAAATACATATAATAGTTCATGGCTCAAAACTTGTTTATTTCACATTTCACAGATAACCAGTCAAGTACTGCCAATTCATAAATCAACAATTCTCAATCTTTCTCATGCAATATTATCTATATTCAAGGTTATGTTTTAGCAACATTTAAAATATAGGTTCAAGATGACCAAGAATATGACTTGCCTTCCGCGTCGTGAAAGACAGCAGTTGATGTCGGGTCAGCAGTGAAGTCCTCGAACTCTAGCTCCGACTCTGAGCAAAGATCAAACATGCAACCAAGAATCACAACCTTTTCAATACATTATTATACTACATGCAATAATGCAAAGATGAATGTCTTGATGATTCTGAAATGATTGGGTTTGGATACCATAGAAGTTGATTAAGGCTAACCCATAGAGTTAGGGCTGAAGATGAGTGCTAGGGACTTCTAGGGTTCCAGGATATAGGAATTGACATTAAGTCCGCGGTTGGTTTGCCCAAAATCGATGAATATCTTTAGGTCGACATTCGGTTCAAGGCATCGACATAGGGGTTAATGAATGGTAGAAGGATTATCTCTACTTGTGGCAGTAGAATGAAATGTAGATTACAACTCCACAAGTCTAATGGACAAAGTTATTTTCAATTTACATAAATGGAAGGAGGTGAAATGAGCTAATGCCACTGGCTGACATAGTCTGGCATTGAACTGGCATGGCCAGAAACTAGGGCTTGCCATGTCGCGCCCCGAAACTGGGACAACGACTACTCCTGTAGAGACCTAGCTCGCTGCAGCTAGTCCCAAACCACAAACCTTTGACTTCCCAGGATGAGTCAAACACAGGAGTATATTACATTGCAACAGAGTACTCACAAAATATTTAGCAGTGTGGCCTGCTGGCCTTAATATTACATAAAGAGGATTACAATGCCTACAAGGCATTCAGGGTTTAGCAAAATATTTAACTACACAGCAGAAGACAGGTGACCCTCCCACAAAAGAAGTTGACGACAGAACAACACATTTCAGGGTTGCGGTGGAACTGATTCTCCCCCTTCTGGATCCACGAAGTACTCCGTGCCATCATCTTGATCAAAGTAGACTCCATCTATTGAGTTGAATGTTGCAAGGGTGAGCACTTACGTACTCAGCAAGTCATAGGTAAGAGTAGATACATATAGTAGTGATGATATGAACCTAGACTAGTCAAGAATTATGGATATTTGTTAAATAATCTTTTCCTTTCTCATCTCATCTTATGGCAGCACTTTTTATAATATAACATCAACAATCATGTTCACTAGATTATAGCACTACCGCGACACGTCGACACACGACAGTCCACGGCAGCACTCCTTATCATGACAACACATGTCATTTGGGTAATCTTGATTTAAACATATTTTATTTAGAAAATACTACTTGTGTCACACCCCGTGGATTTAATCCACCGCAGCAGACTCCTATAAACCCCGGGAGCTCGGAGTATTCGAATACGTTTTTAACTCTGCAGAGAGGTACCAATTTACCCGCAAGATATTCCACTTTCAAACCTTTCCTATCATAACAAAATGATTGGACCCCTGACTCACTTCATACTGTGAGCGGCAAGGTGGAAATAACAAGAACTTTTGTTATGTTTTACTCACAATTCACCCCCGACCCTGTGGCTCTCATCGAGGCACAGTTGTGGCAGGTTGTATCCAAACCTCCACCCCTTTGCTTATTCCCATTACTGGGTCAACGTGCTTGATCACCTTCAGTGATATGTGTGGGAGCCGCGCTCCGTGTTTATCGTGCATCACTACACATCTCATGCAGGGGTTTCATGTGCAATCCACATAATTACTTGTTAAGGCCTGTCCCATACCAGGCTTGCGGTTAGCACGTTGTTCATGCCACTAGACGCACAACACAAGGTTCTAGTCCTTATATGCCAGTGACCAGACCATCCACAACCCTGCACCTTCAGTGCCTGCATTCCTTTGCAGTCTAGCACCTCCAGTGCTACAGCCATCCATACCATTTTTCTGGTCACGGCTAGGGTTTTATTTTATGAATATAAGTATATAAATACATATAACAGTTCATGGCTCAAAACTTGTTTATTTCACATTTCACAGATAACCAGTCAAGTACTGCCAATTCATAAATCAACCATTCTCAATCTTTCACATGCAATATTGCCTATATTCAAGGTTATATTATAGCAACATTTAAAATATAGGTTCAAGATGACCAAGGATATGACTTGCCTTCCGCGTCGTAAAATACAGCAGTCGATGACGGGTTCGCAGTGAAGTCCTCGAACTCGGGCTCTTGATCTGCTCTCCAATCAAACAAACAACCAATAATCATAATCTTTTTCATACATTATTATACTATATGCAATGATGCAAAGATGAAATCTTGATGATTCTGAAATGATTGGGTTTAGAGGCTGATTAGGGTTAAGTTAAGGAAACCAATGTGAAGATTAGCTGTCAAAGGTTTACAAGGTTCCCAATGTCTCAAGGTATCAGAATGATATCAAGGTTGCGACTGGTTCGCTCAAAAACAGCGAACGTCTTTAGGTCGACATTCGGTTCAAAGCATCGACATAGGATCGATGAATGATAGAAGGGTTATCTCAACTTGTGGTAGTAGAATAAAATGTAGATCACAACTCTACAAATTTAGTGGACAAAGTGGTTTTCAATTTACACAACCAGAAGTGGGTAAACAAGGCCAATGCCACTGGCTGACAAGCTCTGGCATTAATCTTGACATGGCCAGAAACTAGGGCTTAGCATAACTTTTGATCTGGAGCTCCAAATGATACACCACTTTGTCTGGGAGGTAGGCTTTGATAACAGGAACAATTAAGTCAACAGGATCTAGGGCAAGAAATGGCTGGAAAGCAAGAAATTTGATGATGAACTGAGATGAATTGGTTGCACTGGAGCAATTCTGGACACAAACTTGGCATGGCTATAACTTCCAATCTAGGCCGATCTAGGTGTCGGGCTAGAAGACAAAAATGCTCAGGAGATCAAAGCACACATACTAGACAAAGTTTCGAGGGCTGAAATGGCCTGGAACACTTTTCCGGTCATCGGCGCCGGAGAAGAAACTCTGGATTTGGGGGTTTTTGCTGTAGGAGGTTTGAACTTAATTCATTGCTTGGAGAGCATCTAGGAGGTATAGGGAAGCTTCTGGTACAGTTATATTGGCCGGAGGATCACTGGGGAAGCCTGGCGACGATCGCCGGCGACTGGTGAAGCTCGGGTTAGGGAAAAGCTTCGAATGGTGTTTAATTGGAGATTCTAAGCTTACAGGCTTGCTTGATTTGGCTTACTGATCAATTTTGTTTACAAAATCGAAAGCTAATTTGTACTGGATTGAGCCACATTACAGAAACAGGGCAATCGACAATTCCGGTGATCGCCGGCGTTAGGGGTCACCAGTGAGCAATTAAACAGTACTACATAGAGAGGATAAGTAGAGGAACTCACTGATGGATTCAATTTGGAGTTTGGTACAACAGATGAAGCTGGCACCGTGAGCCTCCTCGACGGCTTGCCGGAGAAGAAGACGAAAACAGGAGAGTTTCGAGACTTAGTTGATTTCCAGTGAAACAAGAAGTTGCTGGGGTACAGTGGTGTATAAATAGGTCAGGTGAAGCTTGCAAGGAGGGAGCAGTGAATTGATTTGGCAGCTGGTGATGCGATCGGTTGCGTGCTGAACATCAGCGGCGAAGACACAGCAAGAGCGGTGATTGCGACGGCGACAAGTCTGTAGCTGATCACCACGTTGGTTCATCGGGACTTTGCAACGCTAGAGCACACGGTGGCGACAACAACTGGCACGGCGCAAAAGCAACTGACAAAAGCCTGGTGTTTCTGCTGCTGGTCGCGCACGAGGTCGGTGCTGTCGTCGACGTAGCAACGACGCTGCCACGGTGACGGCTGAGGCGAGGACACGTGCGTACTGACATGCACGGTCACAAGTGCGGCGAAGCTTGGCCGGCGGCGAGCGTGCACGGCGCATGGCAACCACGGCAATCTCTGGTCGTGCGCATAGTAGCTAGCCTGGTCGAATCTGGGTTCATTTGTAATTTCCAATTCTTGATTTGGACTGATCTGTAAATCTAATGATTTGGAAGGTTTGTTCTGAGTTTGATTCTGCTATTTTGGCAATCTTTATTCCACAGATGATTTGGCAAGGATTGAAAATAAAACTTGGCACATTTGGATAGCTTTTGATACAAACTGAAAATAGAGTAATTTAGGGTAAAATTAGATTTGAGTTTTGTCGATTTCGAATTCTGGCATTTAGGTTTTGATTTTGACATCTGTACAGAAGAGAAACTTGTGTTAAATAGCAATTAGAAAAGATCTGCTGAAGAAATTCTGAATTTAGAGTTAATCTGGAGATTTTAGTCTTTTTTTTTTAGGTTTTCAGATATCAGATAAGGACTAATTTGCGATAGGTCTTGGACTGATTTGTGAAAAAGGTTTAGATGATAAAATCTGGCTGTCAACTTTTTAGATTAAGGTATTGACATACCCATGATCATATTCCAGGAATAATCTAGTCTGAACTTGGTCAAGATTTTGATTAAATCTGTATTTCTGAAACTTAGGGTATTTGGGTAATATAAGGTATTTCTGTTTTCGAAAACAGAAGAAGTTGATAAATCTGGAATTTAGAGATAGAATTGGATCTGGGTTCTGAAGGCTTTTAGATTCAGGATAACTAATAGATCACATCTAAACAATCTGATCTTGATTTGAGGTCACAGGATAGATTTTGGAGATTTTAAGGCTTGAGATAGAAACTGATCTGGATAATACTACAGATACATGCATGCATGCTATTTATGAAAAAGGAAATTTTCACCCCTAACTCAGGGTGTTACATGCCATAACTTTTGATCTAGGGCTCCAATTGATGCACCACTTTGTCTAGAAGGTAGGCCTCAGTAACAGGAACAATTCACTCAACTGGACCTAGGGCAGGAGATGGCCGGAAAGTGATGAAAATCGGCGATGAACTCAGTGGCTGAAGTTTCAAATCACAGCACTGGACATGAATTAGGGCATAGCTATATCTTCTGATTTAGGCCGAATTGGAAGTCGATCTAGTAGGCAAAGTTTCTTAGGAGATCAAGGCGCATCTGGTGGGCAAGGTTTCTGGAGCTGGATCGGCCGGGAATGGTTTTCCGGTGGCCGGCACCGGAGAAGAAGACACTGATATTGGGGGTTTTGGCTACACGATGTTTGAACTTGATTCCTTGCTTGGAGAGCATCTAGAAGGTATAAGAAAGCTTCTGGCACGATTGAATTGGCCGGAGAATCACCGGAGAAGGCTGGCGACGTTCGCCTGCGGCTGGTGAAGCTCGGGCTAGCGAAAAACTCCAGTTCTTGGTCAATTTCACCATTCAACTTCACAGGCTTGCTTAAAATAGCTCACTGATCATTTTTGTCTATTGAATCGAAGGCTAATTCGGGCTAATTTGACTTGTGCAACTGGAACAGGGCATTTCACTGATTTCAGCAATTTCCGGCGATCACCGGCGATGAAGTGCATAAGAGTTCAATTAAATACTACAGCACGATGAGGTAGGTAGGAGAAACTCACTGATGCTGTCAATTTGAGGATTTAGGCTGCGGTTGAGGCTGGCGTCGTTGACCTCTTCGGCGGCTCGCCGGAGAAGAAGGCAACAGTGAAGCGAAATTCGTTTAATTTCTGAGAGACTCTGGAAAGCAGTACTGGTAATATGGGGCTGCTATTTATAGGCAAAACAAATACGAAGCAAGGCTCAATGCTTGGAGATTAAGAAGCTTGCGCCGTGAAGAAGAAGGCTTCGGGTTGAAGCAACGGCGAGCAGCAAGCTCCTCTCTGGCATGTAGCAGCTGGTGAGCTCGATGGAGATGGTTACGGCAACAACTGAAGAGCAAACACGTGTGCATGCAAAGGCGGTTGCAAACAACTTGGGCTAGAGTGGCGGCGAAAACACAGCGGCGAGGTGCTCCTGGTCGTGGTCGAGGTCGAAGCAACACGAACACTGTGCCGTGGTCGCGGTCGAAGGGAGGCACCGTGCATCGCTGGCCGAGGTCGATGGCATGCACTGGTCGAGCTGCATCTTCCCTGGTCGCGAGCAGCTACTCCTCTGGTCGCAGCAGCTGGTGGCTGCTGGTCGAAACAGCCATTTGGACTAAATTGTAAAATCTGGAAATTTGCTTTCGACTGAATTGTAATTTCTGACTTAGAGATAGTTGATTTGCAATCTGATTTCACAGCTGAGTATAAACTTATACCTTATACTCATCTAGCAAGAGATTTGATGAAATCTGGTATGATTTGATGATTTTCGACATAAATCGAAAATAGGGTACTTTAGGGTACAATAGAATCTGAGTTTTATCAATTTCGAATTCTGACATCTAGGATGAGATTTTGTAATCTGGACAAAAGTGTAAATTGTATCAAATAGCATTTAGAAATGATTTACTGAAGAAATCTTGAATTTGGAATTGATCTGAAGATTTTAGCCTTTTTGGATTTCTAGATATCAGATAAAGGACTAATTTGCAATATAATTTGGACTGATATGTGAAAAAGACTTAGATGACATAATTTGGCTGCCAACTTTCTGGATTAAGGTATTGGCATACCCATGATTATAGTCCAAGAGTAATTTGATCTGAATTAGGTCAAGACTTTACTAAATCTGAGTTCATAATATTTAGGGTAATTAAAATAGTAATTAGAATCCTGTTTTCGAAAACAGAAAAGAATTGATAGATCTGGAAGTTAGAGATGGAGTTGAATCTGACTTCTGAAGACTTTTATGTTCAGAGTAACTGATAGATCATATCTGAGTAATTTGATCTTGATTTGGATTCACAGGAAAAATTTTGAGATTTTAGGGTTTGAGATAGATACTGATCTGGCTATTATTACAGATACATGGTATCATGCATGCATGGTGTTCATGAAAAGAAAGTTTTTACCCCTAAACTCAGGTTGTTACAGATCTACCCTCCTTAAAGAAATCTCGCCCCCGAGATTTACCTAAGACAAGAAAAGATAAGGATAGGCTTGCTGAAGATCTTCTTCTTTCTCCCAAGTGGCTTCGTGTTCTGAATGGTTTCCCCATTGGACTTTACACAACTTAATCTTCTTCCTTCTGAGCTGACGTTCATCAGTGGCCAAGATTCTGATTGGATACTCAAGGTAAGTGAGATTCTTCTGTAATGATATATCTTGTACATCTATCTGGTCAGTAGGCTCCTTTAAACATTTCCAGAGCTGAGAGACATGAAACACATCATGTACTCCTGCTAATCCGGAGGGTAATTCCAGTTTATATGATACTTCTCCTTTCCTCTTGATTATCTTAAATGGTCCAACATACCTAGGAGATAGCTTTCCCTTCACTTGGAATCTCTGCAATCTCTTAAATGGCGTGACTTTGAGATAAACAAAATCTCCTGGTTCAAATGATAATTCCCTTCGTCGATTGTCCGCATAACTCTTTTGTCGTGATTGTGCTGTCTTCAGCTTCTCTCTAATGAGTTTGACATGAGCCTCTGCCTCTTCTACTATCTCTGGTCATATGACTCTTTGTTCTCCTGGCTCGTTCCAATGCAATGGGGTTCTACATTTGCGTCCATATAAAGCTTCAAATGGTGCCATTTGTATACTAGCTTGATAACTATTATTATATGTAAACTCTGCAAATGGTAAACATTTGTCCCATGATGTTCCATAATCTAGTATACAAGCTCTTAGGAGATCTTCTAGAATTTGGTTTACTCTTTCTGTTTGTCCCCCTGTTTGTGGGTGATATGCAGTACTGAAATCCAATTGAGTCCCTAGGGTTTCATGCAATCTATTCCAAAACTTGGATGTAAACTGTGCTCCGCGATCTGAGACAATCTTCTTTGGAATTCCATGTAATGCCACTATTCTTTGCATGTATAACTCTGCTAATGTACTGCCATCATAGACCTTTTTGACTGGTATAAAGTGAGCTACCTTGGTGAGCCTATCCACAATAACCCATATAGAATCATATCCTCCTCGCGTTTTAGGTAGTCCTGTAATGAAATCCATACCAATTTCTTCCCATTTCCATAATGGTATTGGTAGCGGTTGTAGCTTTCCAGCTATCTTCTGGTGTTCTGCTTTAACTCGCTGACATGTGTCGCAGTTTGCAATGTATTCTGCGATCTCTCTCTTCATATTGTCCCACCAGAATCGAGTTTTCAGGTCTTGATACATTTTTGTATTACCGGGGTGTATCGAGTATGGAGTGTTATGTGCTTCATGGAGAATTAATTTCTTAAGGTTTGCACTTTGAGGTACACAAATCCTTCCTCGATACCACACAATTCCTTGGTCGTCTTCAGTAAAACCTTGAGCCTTTCCTAACTTGATTCGGCTTTTGATCTTGCAAATTTCTTCATCTTCCTTTTGGGCATTCCCTATTCGTTCTTCAAGTTGAGGCTTCACTATTAAAGTAGCTACCGTCCCTCGTGGTACTACTTCTATTCGATGATTCTGCAACTCTCGTTGTAGGTAAGAGTTCCTTAGCATAACTGTTTCTTGCAGGTTGTAAACCTTCCTGCTTAAGGCATCTGCTACTACATTAGCCTTTCCTGGATGGTACTGGATACTAAGGTCATAATCTTTGATCAACTCCAGCCATCGTCGTTGACGCATGTTGAGCTCCGTCTGAGTGAAGATATACTTGAGGCTCTTATGATCTATAAAAATCTCACATTTATTTCCAATAAGGTAGTGTCGCCATATCTTCAAGGCATGTACTACTGCTGCTAATTCCAAATCATGGGTAGGATAGTTTTCCTCATGTGGCCTCAACTGGCGTGAAGCATAGGCTACTACCCGACCTTGTTGCATTAGCACACAGCCTATCCCTTGCTTCGAAGCATCACAATAAACTACAAAATCTTCTTTGCTATCTGACATGGTAAGAACTGGTGTTGTTGTCAATTTTTGTTTCAACTTCTGAAAACTTTCTTCACACTTAGTGGTCCATTCAAATGCAACATCCTTCTTTAGCAGGTTAGTAAGAGACGTAGCAATTTGGGAGAATCCTTCGATGAATCTCCTATAGTAACCCGCCAATCCCAAGAAACTTCTAATTTCTGGAACCGAGGTGGGTCGCTTCCATTCCTTGATAGCTGAAATTTTAGCTGGATCCACTGAAATTCCTTCTGCTGTCAACACATGTCCAAGAAATGCAATCTTTGACATCCAAAACTCGCATTTATCAAACTTGGCATAGAATTGCCTTTCTCGTAGTCTTTCTAAGACTAGATTTAGATGTTGCTCATGCTCTTCTGTATTCCTGGAATATATCAGAATGTCATCTATGAACACTATGACAAACTTGTCAAGGAAGTCCATAAATGTGCTATTCATGACATTCATGAAGGCTGCTGGGGCATTGGTTAAACCAAACGGTACTACTGTAAACTCATACAGTCCGTATCTGGTAGTGAAAGCAGTCTTCGATATATCTTCTTTCTTAATCTTCAGCTGATGATATCCAGACTTCAAGTCTATCTTGGAGAATACTTTAGCTCCTCGAAGTTGATCGAACAAGTCATCAATTCTTGGCAATGGATACTTGTTCTTTGTGGTAACTTCATTTAGAGCCCGATAATCCACACACATCCGTAAGGTTCCATCCTTCTTCCTTACGAATAATACCGGGGCTCCCCATGGCGAAGTACTGGGTTTAATGAATCCTTTATCTTCCAAGTCTTCCAATTGACTCTTGAGCTCTTCTAATTCAGAAACTGACATCCGGTATGGTCGTTTTGCTATAGGCGCTGCTCCTGGTTTAAGCTCAATAGAGAACTCTATGTCTCTGTCGGGTGGCATTCCTGGAAGTTCTTCTGGAAATACATCAGAATATAGCTGCACTTGTTCCAGGCATATCTTCTGCAGTGCTTGAATAGATCCTAGCGGTTCCTTGGTTGATGATCTTTCCGCATAGAATAGAACTTTCTCCCCTTGACTACTGACAAGGCTTAGGGTCTTCTCTTAACAGTTTACTAGACCTTTATGTTGGGACAACCAATCCATGCCCAATATAATGTCTAGACCTTGCAGTTCTAAAACTAGCAGTTTTGCCTCGAATTCTACCCCTTCTATACTGAAGGTTATATTCGGGCAGATTGAATAGACAAATAGTCTAGCCCTTGGAGTTTGTATAATCATAGGGTACTCTAATGGTGCTATATGCATTTCAACCTCAGATGCAAATGCTTTTGACATAAAGGAATTTGTAGCACCAGTATCAAACAATATTAAGGCAGATGCAGACTGGATCAGAAATCTACCTAGAAGAATGTCGGTGGCGTTTCCCGCTTCTTGGATGGAAGTGTAGTTTAGCTTTCCTCCTGGAGTTGCCATTGGTGTTCTACCTCTTCCTCTTCCTCGATTATCCATGCTTCCTCCTCTCCCTAGTGGAGTTCCTCTATACTTCTGTAGTGGTGGCACTGGTACTCTGGATGCTTCTGGTTGTGTTCCTGCCTGTGACCTGGCAATGGGTGGTGGAAGTCGAGTCCAAGGACAAAATTTTCTATGATGTCCACGCTGCCAACAGTGATAACATTGAATGTTCATGTAAGGGTTTCCTCTGCTTCTAGTAGCCATGGCTCCTCTTCTTTGTAGGTTTCCTTTGGGGTTCTGCAGTGGTGATGTTCTGGGTGCTACTGACTGCGTCTCTGCCTGAGATCTAGCTATGGACACGGGGAGTTGAATCCATGGGCAATGAACTCGACGATGTCCAAATTGTTTACAATGATAACATTGGACACTCGCGCGAGGACAGTTCTTCTGAAGGTGGTTCCCTTTGCAGTTGGGGCACATCATTATTATTGGTCTGGGAGTCCGGTTCTGGTATGATGGTTGAAAACTAGAGGCAGTAGGGACTCTCCTTCTAGTTGAGTTTAGTTGTGGCTGCACTTGTTGAGACATTCTTCTCTTCCGACCCACTCCCTCTGTATTTTCCTTCTGTGGAGGGTTGGGACTCTGATATTCTTGCTGAAACCAAGGATCTCTTGTCATGGTATCTTCTTCCTGCGGAGTATGCTCCCTGTCTTCTCTACCACTTCGGGATCTCATTCTTGTATCAACCATGGTGGCTCTGGAAAAAGAAAGGGTCCAGACCAATCTAACCAACTAGGGCTAACTAAGACAACAGTGCAAAATAATGTAAACTACTTTAATGCATAAAATACTTAGGCTACTAGCCATAATACACAAGTTAACCAGTGCATAAGCAACAGCGAATCACAAGGCTATCAAGAGCATCCACCAGCTCTATCTATACCACCCCCCCTAAGACACTCTGAAATGACAGAACACACTCTCACAATCTTACCGAATTTTAGAAAACCCAAATAAGATGTTGAAATAAAAGTTTTTAGGAACTACTAAGCTCATTGTTTTTCTCAAAATAAAGTTTTCAACAAATACTTTCTAAATAAATTACGTCTTCCTGGCGTAACCAATTTCTAAAGGTGTCGTCCTACAGTCAAGTTCTCATGCTGCTCTGATACCAACCTTTTTGTCGCGCCCCGAAACTGGGACTACGACTACTCCCGTGGAGACCTAGCTTGCTATAGCTAGTCCCATACAGGCCTACCTTTGACTTCCCAGGATAAGTCAAGCACAGGAGTATATTCACATTGCAGCAGAAAAACTTACAAAGTATTAAGCAGTGTGGCCTACTGGCCTTAATATTACATAAAAGATTACAATACCTTCGCGGCATCAAGGTTTAGTTTAAGCAAAATAAAAACTTCTACACAGCGGATGATGGGTGTCCCTTCCACAGCAAGAAGTTGACGGCAGAACAACACATCAGGGATTTGACGAATCTGGCTCTCCTTCTTCTGGATCCAAGAAGTTCTCCACGCCTTCCTCTTGATCTTGGTACGCTCCATCTTCTGGGTTGTAAGTTGCAAGGGTGAGTACTTACGTACTCAGCAAGTCATAGGGAAGAGTAGATACTTATAATAATGTTGTTATGAACCTAGACTAGTCAAGAATTATGGATGTTTATAAAGTAGTCTTTACATTCATACCTCATCTCATGGCAGCACTTTTCATAACATATCATCACTATTTATGTTCACTAGATTATAGCACTACCGCGACACGTTGACACACAACAGCCCATGGTAGCACCCCTTATCATGACAACACATGCCATTTGGGTAATCTTGACTTATCAAATTTTATTTAGAAAATGATACTTGTGTCACACCCCGTGGATTTAATCCACCGCAGCAGACTCCTATAAACCTGGGAGCTCGGAGTATTCGAATACGTTTTTAACTCTGCAGAGAGGTACCAATTTACCCGCAAGATATTCCACTTTCAAGCCCATCCTATCAAAATGATTAGACCCTTCCTCACAACCATGTGTGACTGGCAAGGTGGAGATAACAAGAACTTTTGTTATGTTTCACTTACAATTCACCCCTGACCCTGCAGTTTTCTTCACACAAACCGCAGTTGTGGCGGGATTACCCCACACCCTAAGCCTCTTCCCATTACTGGGTCAGCGTGCTTGATCAAATCACATTCAGTGATACGTGGAGGAGCTGAACCCCGTGAGTTTAGTGTATTGTTTTCCATCTCATGCAGGGGTTTCATGTGCGATCCGCATAAGTACTTGTTCAGGCCTGTCCCATACCAGGCTTGCGGTTAGCACGTTGTTCATGCCAATAGACGCACAACACAAGGTTCTAGTCCTTATATGCCAGTGACCAGACCAACCACAACCCTGCACCTTCAGTGCCTGCACATCCTTTGCAGTTTAGGACCTCCAGTGCTACAGCCTTCCATACCATTTTTCTGGCCACGGCTAGGGGTTTTATTTCATGAATATAAGTACATAAATACATATAATAGTTCATGGCTCAAAACTTGTTTATTTCACATTTCACAGATAACCAGTCAAGTACTGCCAATTCATAAATCAACCATTCTCAATCTTTCTCATGCAATATTATCTATATTCAAGGTTATGTTTTAGCAACATTTAAAATATAGCTTCAAGATGACCAAGAATATGACTTGCCTTCCGCGTCGTGAAAGACAGCAGTTGATGTCGGGTCAGCAGTGAAGTCCTCGAACTCTAGCTCCGACTCTGAGCAAAGATCAAACATGCAACCAAGAATCACAACCTTTTCAATACATTATTATACTACATGCAATAATGCAAAGATGAATGTCTTGATGATTCTGAAATGATTGGGTTTGGATACCATAGAAGTTGATTAAGTCTAACCCATAGAGTTAGGGCTGAAGATGAGTGCTAGGGACTTCTAGGGTTCCAGGATATAGGAATTGACATTAAGTCCGCGGCTGGTTTGCCCAAAATCGATGAATGTCTTTAGGTCGACATTCGGTTCAAGGCATCGACATAGGGTTAATGAATGGTAGAAGGATTATCTCTACTTGTGGCAGTAGAATGAAATGTAGATTACAACTCCACAAGTCTAATGGACAAAGTTATTTTCAATTTACATAAATGGAAGGAGGTGAAATGAGCTAATGCCACTGGCTGACATAGTCTGGCATTGAACTGGCATGGCTAGAAACTAGGGCTTGCCATAACTTTTGATCTAGGGCTCCAATTGATGCACCACTTTGTCTAGGAGGTAGGCCTCAGTAACAGGAACAATTCACTCAACTGGACCTAGGGCAGGAGATGGCCGGAAAGTGATGAAAATCGGCGATGAACTCAGTGGCTGAAGTTTCAAATCACAGCACTGGACAGGAATTAGGGCATAGCTATATCTTCTGATTTAGGCCGAATTGGAAGTCGAGCTAGTAGGCAAAGTTTCTTAGGAGATCAAGGCGCATCTGGTGGGCAAGGTTTCTGGAGCTGGATCGGCCGGGAATGGTTTTCCGGTGGCCAGCGCCGGAGAAGAAGACACTGATATTGGGGGTTTTGGCTACACGATGTTTGAACTTGATTCCTTGCTTGGAGAGCATCTAGAAGGTATAAGAAAGCTTCTGGCACGATTGAATTGGCCGGAGAATCACCGGAGAAGGCTGGCGACGTTCGCCGGCGGCTGGTGAAGCTCGGGCTAGCGAAAAACTCCAGTTCTTGGTCAATTTCACCATTCAACTTCACAGGCTTGCTTAAAATAGCTCACTGATCATTTTTGTCTATTGAATCGAAGGCTAATTCGGGCTAATTTGACTTGTGCAACTGGAACAGGGCATTTCACTGATTTCAGTAATTTCCGGCGATCACCGGCGATGAAGTGCATAAGAGTTCAATTAAATACTACAGCACGATGAGGTAGGTAGGAGAAACTCACTGATGCTGTCAATTTGAGGATTTAGGCTGCGGTTGAGGTTGGCGTCGTTGACCTCTTCGGCGGCTCGCCGGAGAAGAAGGCAACAGTGAAGCGAAATTCGTTTAATTTCTGAGGGACTCTGGAAAGCAGTACTGGTAATATGGGGCTGCTATTTATAGGCAAAACAAATACGAAGCAAGGCACAATGCTTGGAGATTAAGAAGCTTGCGCCGTGAAGAAGAAGGCTTCGGGTTGAAGCAACGGCGAGCAGCAAGCTCCTCTCTGGCATGTAGCAGCTGGTGAGCTGGATGGAGATGGTTACGGCAACAACTGAAGAGCAAACACGTGTGCATGCAAAGGCGGTTGCAAACAACTTGGGCTAGAGTGGCGGCGAAAACACAGCGGCGAGGTGCTCCTGGTCGTGGTCGAGGTCGAAGCAACACGAACACTGTGCCGTGGTCGCGGTCGAAGGGAGGCACCGTGCATCGCTGGCCGAGGTCGATGGCATGCACTGGTCGAGCTGCATCTTCCCTGGTCGCGAGCAGCTACTCCTCTGGTCGCAGCAGCTGGTGGCTGCTGGTCGAAACAGCCATTTGGACTAAATTGTAAAATCTGGAAATTTGCTTTCGACTGAATTGTAATTTCTGACTTAGAGATAGTTGATTTGCAATCTGATTTCACAGCTGAGTATAAACTTATACCTTATACTCATCTAGCAAGAGATTTGATGAAATCTGGTATGATTTGATGATTTTCGACATAAATCGAAAATAGGGTACTTTAGGGTACAATAGAATCTGAGTTTTATCAATTTCGAATTCTGACATCTAGGATGAGATTTTATAATCTGGACAGAAGTGTAAATTGTATCAAATAGCATTTAGAAATGATTTACTGAAGAAATCTTGAATTTGGAATTGAGCTGAAGATTTTAGCCTTTTTGGATTTCTAGATATCAGATAAAGGACTAATTTGCAATATAATTTGGACTGATATGTGAAAAAGACTTAGATGACATAATTTGGCTGCCAACTTTCTGGATTAAGGTATTGGCATACCCATGATTATAGTCCAAGAGTAATTTGATCTGAATTAGGTCAAGACTTGACTAAATCTGAGTTCATAATATTTAGGGTAATTAAAATAGTAATTAGAATCCTGTTTTCGAAAACAGAAAAGAATTGATAGATCTGGAAGTTAGAGATGGAGTTGAATCTGACTTCTGAAGACTTTTATGTTCAGAGTAACTGATAGATCATATCTGAGTAATCTGATCTTGATTTGGATTCACAGGAAAAATTTTGAGATTTTAGGGTTTGAGATAGATACTGATCTGGCTATTATTACAGATACATGGTATCATGCATGCATGGTGTTCATGAAAAAAAAGTTTTTACCCCTAAACTCAGGGTGTTACACATCCTGATCCCCCTTCTCCCGCGAGAGAAGGGGGAGATCCTCAACAACATCATCTACTCGGTAGCGTCCCGCATAGAGCGGGTGCGCCAGGAGACCATGACATTCCCGAGGAGCTCCAGCTCCTCGACCGTCCACAACGGGGGCTTCGGCGCGGACGACCGGTTGTAGGTCGGGGCCTCCGGGGTGTACACCACCCCGTCGTCCCGGACCCGGAGGTAGAACCACCTCCGGATCCAATCCCCCCAGTGGTCCCGGGAGGCCGCCACCGGGTAATCGGCTACCCGGGACGGTAGCATCTGTACCATGACCGAGCCAAAGGGGGACTTGGGGCCCCCCTTCACCAGGTGGGAGCTCCTCGCCGCCGACTCGTAGAAGTACCAGAAGGCTCGTAGGGTGGGCTCCCGTTCGGTCACCGTCTCGAAGAGCCATATAAATAGGCCCATCTGGACGATGGCATTCCGCGTGAGGTTGTTCAGGGCCACCCCATACTCCTTCAAAAACTCCCGGAGCAATGGGTGCACCGAGAGCCGGAGCCCCGCCTCAAGGAAGGCCTCGAAGGCCACAATCTCTCCTGGCCAGGGGCGTGGGGCTCCATCCTTCTTCATCGGGACCCGGACGTCCCCGTCCTCCACGACTCCCCGTTCGACCAGGGACTCTAAGTCCCCAGCCGTGAACTCAGACGCCCAAAGGAAGTCCGGTGCGACCTCCTCCGGGGGCACCTCCGTTGTCTTCGCACGGCCCTTAGGCGCCATTGAGTTTTTTTGGTGGCTAAAGTTTCGGAAGAGGGAGGGACCTAAAGGTTACGGACACTAGGCTACCGGGAGCTAGCTACCGGGAGAGGGCTACCGGGAGAGCTAAGGGTGCTGGGGTTTGAAAGTTTGGAATGAGCTTCCCGGGCCCCCCAAAGCCATATTTATATGGGCGAAGCGTGGCCCAGATGGGTGCCACGTGGCAGTTCGCGGTACATCTGGGCCGTTGGAATTCAAACCGTGCGCGAGAAACGAAGGGACTGGTGCGCAAACCGAGGCGCCAGTGCGAACCGTGAGCGCATTTATGGCAAAACAGCGCGGTCATAAGCGCGCGGCACGGGAATCGAAGCGTCATAGCTCCGGTAGCTTGGCCAGGAGATTTTCCCGGTGACATGTACCATACCCACCGGGGACTTGAGCATTGTCCCCGGGGGCCATGGGGGGCCGCTGTTGGGGGAAATCTCCGCGAGACCAAGTCCAGGTAAGTTGCACCGCCTTTTGCCCGGGGACTTGGCCTCCGGTGCCGGCATTTTCCCGGGGACATTGCCCTGCGGGGCATGTCCCGGGCGCCGCCATTTGCCCGGGGACCTGGCCTCCGAGGCCGGTCCCGGGCGCTGCCTTTCGCCAGGGGACCTGGCCTCCGGTGCCGGTCCCGGGTACCGCCTTTCGCCCAGGGACCTGGCCTCCGTTGCCGGTCCCGGGCCCCACCATTTGCCCGGAGACATTGCCCTCCGGGGCATGTCCCGGGCGTCGGCTTTAGCCCGGGGACCCGGCCTCCGGCGCCGGTCCCGGGCGCCGCCTTTCGCCCGGGGACCTGGCCTCCGGTGCCTGTCCAGGGCGCCGCCATTTGCCCACGGACATTGCCCTCTGGGGCTTGTCCCGAGCGCCGCCTTTAACCAGTGGACCTGGCCTCCGGTGTTGGTCCCGGCTGCCGCCTTTCGCCCGAGGACTTGGCTTCCGGTGCCTGCCCCGGGCGCCGCCATTTGCCCGGGAACATTGCCCTCCGGGGCATGTGTAACAGCCCCAAAAAATTTCATTCTTAAACCCTCCCTTTCTCAGATTTTCCTTCCGGTCTAAATCTTCCGAAATTCTGTTTAATTATCTTCTTATTCCGATCAGCGAAATTCTTTCACCTGTTCAACCCTAAGTCATCCCCCAATATTTTTCCCGTGCATGCATATTTTTAAGTTCATGGCATCATGATTTTACGCATCAAACAAATCATTTTTCTACATGAAATAATGATTTTCCTATTTGGAAATTGCATAAAGGAATATATTTAATTTAAAGTAATGCATTAAAAATTCTGTGAAAAGTTTTAAAATATTTTATTTGCACAAGTAACCAGGTTCCACAACTTTCCATGCACTGGAATTTTGCATTTCAGCCGTCCTATTTTCAAAAATTTCCAAACAAGCCCCTAGAATTGACAAAAATACTCTTTTATGTAAAATACCACCTCTACCCTCAACCATCCTGCAGAAAGTACAGTGTAAAGACCTGTTTACCCGAGTTGGATGCATTACATGTCAGTATGTCACTGTTACACCTCGTTTTCTCGTCAATACCACTCTTTAAAGGTCTTGGCATGGCTGAAAACCCACTCAAACCAGCATATTTTCACAAGTCCTTCTGTAGAGAGGTAGAGGAAACACTTAGACACGCAGATCATTCAAGAGTTTTGTATTTGGTTGAAAACATTCACATAAAATATCAAAGTGGGTGATTTCTGCTCTTCTGCCGCTGGTTTGGCCGCGCTCCAGCGCCGGCCGCCGTCACCTCGTCATCGTTTCCCTCGCTGCAGCCGTCGTTTGCTTGTCTGAGCTTTGTCCATCAGGTGTGCCTCCTCACTCTCTTCGTTTTTCTCTTCTGGAGATCTTCGTTTTGGCCAACGGAGCTCCCTCCACCGGCGTGATTCTGTTTTTCCCACCGCCGGCGTTTCTCTCTCTTCTACCTCCGGCCACCCTGGTTATCTCCCCGATTCCAGCCCCTTTTCCCGCCATTTTTGCTGCCTTCTCACCCCCAGGTACTCCTCCTCCATCTCCCGGCCTCCCCGGCCTTCTTCCCTCTCTGGCGAGCCCCCACCGGAGCTCCCCCGTGAACTGCGCCCAAGCCGTGAGCCCGAGCTGTGAGCCCGAGCCGGCGTGCAGGCGCCGTGGCTCTCCTCCGGCTGTGCCTCCCTCATCCAACCACCTCCCTCCTGCTCTAGCTCCCCAACCGCCATGCTCCATTCCCCGGCCGTGGCCCAACTCGCCGCCGGCAAGCTTCGCCGTGGCCGTGGCCTGTGCCAGCCAAATGGCACTGCAACAGTGTTGCATGTGCTGTCTTTGTGTCTTCGTCTTTGTCGCCTTATGTCGTTCTCTTTCTTCTGGACCTCCGACTGAAAATCCGTTCGCGTCGTTTTGTTCATTTCGCCGTTTTCCTTCCAAATGTGTTCTCTGATCCTTGATCCGCCATTTTCAAAAGCTCCCGTTTTTCAGTTTTTTTCAGATCCAACTCCGAGGCTGTTTTGCCTAGACTTATTAGGTTTTAGATTTCGCATTTGTTAGTCTCATACTACTGCATTTTGTTTGATCGGTGCTCTTTTCGTGTTTAGAAACCGCCCGTCCGGAAGCCGAGGAGCAGCCGATCGAGGACGTCGCTGAAGATCTTATCGCGGGAATTTAAGGCAAGTCACCATCACCTTGATCATGTTGATCCCATGTTTTCAAGTTAGCTAAGTATTTTGTTTTGCAAATATTGTGCATGTTATTTAAGCAAACTGAATATGTTGAAATATACCTGTTTAGCTATTGTCCTACATTGAAAAACCATTCTTGATTTTCAAACCTTGTATAATGTTCTTGATGCTGTAGGTTAATGTTAAAGTATAATAGCAGTAATATGAGTTATCTACATGAGCAAACAAAATGGTTTTCCAGAACTAAAAACGCCTTTGTAAAATGTCTATCCTAGAGAGGAGAGGTGTGTCAGTCGGAACATGGAAAATGCTGTGATGCTTATAATGATGATGTGATAACATGATAATGTGGGAAACATGGAATGTTGTGAATTGCGAAAAATGTGATTAGGGAAACTCCTCTCTAGAATAGCTTAAGGACCAACCAATTTATGCTAAACATCTAGTAGCATGTTATCATACCTCCACAAGCCTAGTATGGGACAGGCACGACCAAGTATCCTTTCCGAACTATTGCCCTAGCTCTGCATAGAGTCTATAACCTAAATAATAATGTGCACTAATACTATTCACTGGTCTGGGAGGGAAGATCCCTCTTGGCCCACTTACACTGACGGCTGGGACGAGCCCAGCCGATTCGTCTGAGCGAAAGATCGTGCAACTGATGTGGTTCCAGGGCACGAGTGTTGGATGTGGTTTCCCAGCACAAACCCCTCGTGTGTCCGCTCACTATTGGTGGAGAGGGTCTCCCACCGCGGCCCAATACTGAGTGAGGGGTAGGGTGAAGGTATGAGAGGGAAGATCCCTACAATGCTTCACAACTGTATTAGGAACCCCACCCGGAGGTGGAATTCCTGGGCCACTGACCGGTGGTGAACCTTTTACGGGGCAGAGCTAGTATAATGGCAAGGCAGGGTGAAAGGCGTGTTATTCTCAACTCAGTGGCGCGCTTAAAGCAGCGTGATCGAACCTGGCATAGGAGACTCATATGCTTAAAGTAGCGTGTTGGGCAAAAGGCCTATGCTCGTAGTCAACAGTGGTAGTTGAGAAGTCTTGTGGGTGATGCGGTACCCCTCTGCAGAGTTTAAAATATATTTAAATACTCCGTGCTCCCGGATTTTGGAGTGTGTTATGGTCAATGGCTTTTATCCATGTTGTGAGGCACAAGTAGTTTTTATGAACTGTTTTATCAACTGCTTTAAATTCTGCACTCTTGAACTGTTATATATATATAAGGTAAGTTTTCAAAGAATGTTTTGAATGCTTTTCATGACTATCAACTGTTAGGTGATGAAAAAGGTTTGGAAAAGAACCTCAATCATTTCCTTGAATTCCCTATCATGTTATATATACTTGCATTTGTTAAGTGGTAATTTGCTGAGTACCCTGTACTCACCCGTGACTGAATTGTTCCATCAGAAGTTGAAGAGCCAAGCGACTTGGGTTCACATGAGTGTGAGCCTGAGCCTTATGAAGACTTCTTCGAGTATGATCCGAGCTTCTAGGTGTCGCGTACCCCGGTCGAGCGACTGTGGGCAAAGATTAGCGTTCCGCTCCTTCCGCGTTTTGTTGAAGAAACTGAACCGTTATTTTGTACCTCGTTGTGTTACTATTGTAAGGCCCTACTGCCGTCATCTGTGAACCTTGCAATATTTTGTGGATTATTATGTATTGTGCTGGTTGTTGTGATATTCATTTCTGGTTTGCAACTGACTCCTGGGAAGTTGCGACAGGGGAGTGTTGTTCCGTACCGTGGTGTTCGGTACGGGGCGGGGTTCCCCACAGCATGTCCCGGGTGCCGCCATTGGCCCGGGGACATTGCCCTCCGGGGCATGTCCCGGGCGCCGCCTTTTGCCCGGGGACCTGGCCTCCGGCGCCGGTCCCGGGCGCCGCCTTTCGCCCGGGGACCTGGCCTCCGGTGCATGTCCCGAGCATCGTCGCCCTTCTAAAGGTAAAGTCTTTGGTTCTTGATCACGTGCAGGTCACGCGAGGAGCGCCTCGGGAATCAGCGGCCACATGTCAAGCATCCGAGGAACCTGACCGGGAGAAGGACGTTGCTAGACCTCAATCCGACGGTAGCATCCAGGGTAGTTTAGTCTTTTTTGCTTCTTTTTTGGGATATAAATAGCCCTTGTACCCCCTGTTGTAAAGACAAGTCATTCATTATTACTAGAACAGCCAAACTCACAGGTGTGCTCCGGAAGCTTCTCCCCGAGAGAGCCTCCCCAGCCGACTCCGGTCGGGAGCACGCCGACAGGACTAGGGCCCCCACCGGGACCCGAACCTGTATAAATCCTCGTGTCACTTGTTGTGTTTGTCCGGTGGGGGAGGACCGGTCACCCGGTCAGCCCGCGTCGCGTTTTCTTCACTAGGATCGTTCACATAACCTGCCGAGGTATTCGCAATACCACGACAACGCTTGTGTCGAAAACTCCTTTATTTTGTATCAACATTTAAGTGCGTCATTTTGGCGCTATGTTATTGTAATGTTGGTCCTTGTGATCAGCACTTGTTTTTAATTACTCGCATTTTTATATAATGCATCTTGTTGTTGTGAGCTGCAATGTACCTTTTCTGAGTGCAACCCACCTGGGTGGTTGCCACCAGATTCCTCAAATGAGGGTCCCACACAACGCCCCGAATTGGTGATACCAGCCTAGACCGTCTCGCAATAGAACGAGGACGATGCAGTAGGCGAGTATTCTATCGTTCTTTCCACAGGGACTAGAGAAGCAAAATCGTGTAAAACTAGACTAAATCGATGGCAAGCGAAACTAAAATAGTCGAGAGAATGAGAAAGAGAATGTCAGAGGAAAAGCGAAGAGAGAAAAAGGTGGTAGGCTTGCGACGTTTGGTCACTGTTTAATCCGTACGCGTAGTCGTGAGTACAAGCGATAAAGCGGTATCGTTCAGCAATCTCACAATCAAAGAAGCAAAACGCTGAAACGCACACACCTATCGACGGTATCAATGAATTTAACACGCAAGGGATTAACAAGGACCATTCTCCATCAGCCTCTCAGCTACAACCTACATGGCAAATCCGGAGAACAACCACACCAACTCAAGACAACAAGAGCAAGACAAAGCAATTCATGACAGAATGAGAATTTAATACACAACTTCAATCACCCCAGTCCTGTCCATTTACACAGAAACAACAAAGATATAGAAATTGAAGCACAACATGCTCAGCCTATGAAATATCCAATTTAATCCAGTCAAGAATTACAGGAATAATCTAAATCTATATGAGCACAAAGCACAAACGAATTCAAGCAATCAACCAGGATGAAAGAAACTAATTTCAGAAGCTAGTTTCAATTTGATTTGACATACTTCTATACATTCCAATGCCATAGCAGCTCACACAAGCATCACAGAAACTGAACATTCAACAATCATATCACAGAAACTTCTATTCACTCATTTCTCCATCTGTTCATCAGACAAATGTTGGAACTCAAGCAATTTCATCTATTATCTCATACAACGATTCCATTTCAGTTCATCACAATTCAAGAATAAAGAAAGTGAGAAGAAGTTGAACCAGAAATGATGGCCGCTGGAGTAGCTGGAGAAGCACTGGAGTCTTGCTGAAGCTTGCAAAGGTTGGAGGAGCTAATCGCCGTGTCGAAGTAGCTGGAAAGGAGGTCGTGGAAGAGGAACTTGGCCGTCGGCCCGAGAGGAAGGAGGTGCCGGAGTTGATGAAGACGGCGGCTATGGCGCGAGGAACAAGCTGCGCCGGCTGTGCAGCAGGCGGCGGTGGCCGAGGGAGAGGAGGCTCCGGCGCGGGATGGTCTTGTGGTGGTGCGCCGAGGAGACCGGGGAGGAGGCGTGGCGACGCGGGAGTCTTGGAGGCGCAGATCCGGCGCCTGGCGGGATGTGTGGGCGGCGCCGGAGAGAGGGAGTGCGGGGACGCAGCGCCGCGACACGGTGGAGATGGCGCGGGATCGGGAGGACGAGAGAGGCGCGGGATCGGCCAGATCCAGCCGGATCCGGCGTGGCGGCAGATCGGCGGCGCTGATTGCTGGTCCGGTGGCGTGGAGGCGGGATCGGGCAGCGGTGCTGTGGAGGTGCGGCTCGGGACGGAGGTGCAGCGCGGCGGGAGGTGGTTCCGGCGGTGAGCCGGCGCGGGAGGCACGGCTCGGGACCGGATCGGGCGGCGTGGCGCGTGGATCGGGTCCGAGTCAGCGAGGTGGCGGCTGTGGTGGATCTGGGGAGGCGCCGGCACGAAGAGGAGACCGGCGGCTTGGGCGGCGCCGGCTCAGGACTCAGATCCGGCCAGATCCGGCCGAGGAAGATGGCGGTGTGGCGGCCCGGTGTAGATCCAGTGGCTTTGGGGCTTGAAGTGGTGGATTTGGTGGAGTTTGTAGTGATGAAATGGAGAAGATGAAAACAAGAAAAAGAAAGAAGAAGGGGAGGAAGGGGAATGGAGCACCGCCGGCGTATGGCCCGGCCGCCGGCGGCGAGGTGGAGGGAGGTGTGGAAGAGTGGTTTGGGGAAGAAGAAGAACGAAGTAAAAAAATAAAAGCCGGGCTCAAGAATGCTTCAGTGGCCGGCGGCTGGCTAAAGATGGTGAATTTTGCCCTTTTTGCAGAAAAGCCCTCGAGGTTTTGGAGAATTAGAAATGTGACCTCGTGGCTAGGGTTTGGGATTCCGGGCCCCCGGAGACTCCGATTTTGGTGCGGTCAGATCCCACGCGTCCGCGAGAACGCGCACTTCCATCAGGAATCGTCCGATGGCCGGATTAAGTCGAGGACGCACGACCGCTAGTCGAAAATCCATCCGATCCTCGTCGACCTGCGATAAAAGTTGGAAAAACAAGTAATCCGGTCGATTTGGCGACAAATCTGGAATAATCTAGACATATGCCGAGGTTAATGACTGATACGTGCAAAAGCATGGGGAAAATGTACACAAAAATGAGGCAAATCGAGTAAATATCAATTGGGAACTTAGTTTGTCTTGGAAAACAATTGAATTTAACATACAATTCTCGGACCTTGGATAGAATTACGCCGGATGATTATGGAATTCCTAAAACTCTTGATTTTCATTCTAGCTTGCAAACCCTAGATTGTTAGACTTAGTTGTAGAAAAACAACCACCCCAAAATCATTTAGTCTTAATCAATGATCCATTAAGCTAGAAAGACGAATATGATTGTTCCTCGTGGAATTCGACCCTCAAGTGCTCAATGTTCAACCATTCACTTGCGGTTATTACACAATCACACTGTTTCAGGTGCGACCACTAACGACATTTTGAATTGATCGAGATCATTTCCACGATTGATAAACTTTTATATATTCAAAATGGTTTTTCTCTTTAGCCAGCTTGCTGGTCTCCTCTCTTTGCTCTGAGTAGAGGAAGAACGAACTCAGTTGAGTTCATAAAATTTATTAAGTTCATGGAGGCAATGAAATTTTCTGCCAAAGTGAACTTACCATCTACCCTGGTCTGCAGTTGGTTGCAAACCAGTTGAAGGCAATCGACTTTTCCTTGGAGAGAGTCAAATAGTATTGTTTTCTACTCCAAGGTCACCATCTTCTCTTCAGCATCCTTTAGTTTGGCCTCAAGCACTGGAGTTTTAGCAAGCTTTTCACTGCCTATCTTCTGGGCTTCAGCCAACTCTCTCTATAGAGAGGAGCACTCAATGGTCGCCACTTCTCTGCGGTTGCGCTCATTGGCGACTTCCACCAGTAAAGCAGAATTTTCCCTGCGATTACAAAAATCATTATTCTGGTTCGTAAAGGACTGAGTTTAGAGTAAGATACTTACTGCTTTAACTTGTCGAATTCAGCCTGTGCGACCTTGAACTGCTCCACCAGCAACCAAACGTGGCTGCACCGTGAGCAGTGTTCTGAATAGAACAAAAGAGGAAGTTGTCGGGGGAAATCTCCGCAAGACTAAGTCCAGGTAAGGGGCTACGCCATTTGCCCGAGGACAAAGCGCCCGGTGGCTGTCCCGGGCGCCGCCATTTGCCCGGGGGCCGTCATTTGCCCCGGGACAAAGCCCCCGGTGGCTATCCCGGGCGCCGCCATTTGCCCGGGGACAAGGCCCCCGATGGCTGTCCCGGGCGCTGCCTTTTGCCCGGGGACAAGACCCCCGGTGGCTTGTCCCGGGCGCTACCGTTCTTCTGGAGGCAGAGGTCTCCAATCCCGGGTCACGTGAGGATCACACGAGAAGCGTCTCAGGAATCAGCGGACACCTGTCAAGCATCCAAGGTGCCTGACCGGGAGAAGGACGTCGTTACCCCTCGATCCAACGGAGGCAGGCGGGGTAGTTTAGTCTTTTTGCTTCTTTTGGGGCTATATAAGCCCTTGTACACCTCATGTAAAGGACAATCTCTCATTTTTTACTTGGAATAGACAATCATAGGTGTGCTCCGGAGCTATCTCTCCCCCAAGAGAGCTCCACCAGCCAACAGGACTGGGGCCCCCACTGGGACCCGAACCTGTATAAACCCTCGTGTCATTTGTTGTGCTTGCCTGACGGGAGAGGACCGGTCCCCCAGTCAGCTCGCATCATATTTTCTTCACTAGGATCTTCCACAAAACCTGTTGGGGTATTCGTTATACCACGACAGTTGGCGCCGTCCGTGGGGATTCGTGATGTGTAACACCCTGGTTTTGGGGGTGAAAAGTTTTTGCATAAAATCCTTCATGCATGTATCCCTGTAGCAGTAGCCAGATGTAACACCCCAGTTTTTGACTATCTTTTCTGCTTACGAATCAGCATACCTTCTTTGGAAACCCTGATATTTTAACCCTATCTTGATCTTGGGTATGCCACTACCTTAACCCAAAAAGTTGGCTGCTAAACTTCATTGACCAGATCGTTTTCACATTTCAGTCCAAAGGTGTTTCAATTTAGTCCTTTTCAGAAGTTTCAGAAAACCCAAAAAGGCTAAAAGTCCCAGATCACCTCAAAATCCAAATCTGATCAAGTGATAACCTTTCTTTCATTTTTCTGAACATTTTTCCCTTCTGGAAGAATTCCAGAATCTCGACCAAAACCCTAGTTTTAGCCTCGACAAAAGTTCAAACTCTATTTACCCTAATTACCCTGTTTTCGAATTTTGTCAAAACCACCAGATGTTATCGGATTTCATCATTTTTCCTGCTAGATGAGTCCAAGACATTTAGTAGCACTCATCTGCAAAATCAGAATTCAAATCAGCCCTTCAGATCTTCAGAATTGCAATTAGGCCCAAATTCCCGAGCCAAAACCTTCGCGTTTCAGTCCAAAGCCTTGCAAATAAGCCCCTGGCCTTTTCTTCGACCACGACCAGGAGACCACGTCCACAACCGCGACCAGTGCTCGTTCGACCAGCGCCCTGCCGCTTTGCCGCACCGTTGAACTCGTCGCCGGCGAAGCCCCTCGCGCTGCCACCTCACGACCACGTAGCCCCCAGCCGTGCGCCCCTGTACCGCCACCGTGGAGCGCTCAAGCCCCACCGTGCCATCGTCTTCCTCGCGCGCGCGTGCTGCTACTGCCAGGAGCTTTATGCCACTTGGCTGCCATCCCGAAGATCTTCGCCACCACCTCCTGACGGAATCCTGATATCCCGCGATTCACCGTCTCTGGCAGAACCCCGCCGCGTCCCGAAATGCATCGATGACCGTCCCGGCGTCAGAAGAAGATATCCCCGGCGATTGCTGCTGCTCCCGAGAGCCTCACCCGCTGCTATATAAGCCCCCTCCCTTGCCCAGCATTGCCTCACACCATTCCACGACTTCAAACCGTAGCTTCCTTCACCAGAGAGTGGTTGAGTTTCTCCAGCGCCGCCGCGAAGCTCTTCTTCTCCGGCGAGTTGTTTTTGAAGCTCACGGCGCCAGCCTCGCCCGAAGCTTCCCCCTCCAAACCAACGCCACCAGTAAGCTCCCTACACCTCTCTCTACGTTTCATAGCCGTTAATTGGTCCCCGGCGCACCTGAACGCCGGCAATCACCGGAAAACTTAAAAACCCCTGTTCCCGCAATGCCTAGCGATTTAGCCCGAATTGGCCTTCGTGCCAGTGATAGGAATTGACCAGTGCACCCATTTGAGCAAGCCTGTAAGCTTAGATTTCAAATTTGAGCAACAGTCATGGCTTTTCCAGAGTTTGCGCGCCACCAGTGAGCTGGTCCTCGTCGCCAAGCTTCTCCGGCCACCCTCCGGCCGATTCAACCCCGCAAATAGATCCCTCACCTCACCCTCTCACTCCCTAAGCAAGGAATCGAGCTCAAACCCTTTAGAACAGAAACGCCCAATCTGGAGGTTGTCTTCTCCAGCGCCGGTCGCCGGAATTTATCCCCGGCCGATCTAGCCTCGCTCACCTTGTCATTTAGATAGATCTCAATCCCCTGAGTAATTTTGTCTACTAGCCCGACCCCTAAATCGACCTGAATCAAAAGTTATAGCTATGCCAAGGTTGCTGTCCAGTGGCTCAGTTCATGTCCAGGCCACCGTGTTTGCTCACCGGATTTGGCCACCCTCCGGCCACTTTCAGCCCTTGAGCCTGTTGAGAGTTTTGTAGCTGATATCAATGCCTAAACCCTAGACAAAGTTGTGCATCAATTGGAGCTTTGAGTCAAAAGTTATGCAATGCCCTAGTTTCTGGCCATGTCAAACACTATGTCAGTGCATGTCCACCTGTGGCATTGGATGATTTAGACTTGTTTCTTTTGAGCAATTGAAATGCCACTTTGTCCACCAAGCCTTTTGAGCCATGTTCTACAACTTTCCCTACTGTCACATCTCCAGAAAACAGACCTAGAACCGATTTAGGGCAATGTTAAGCCATGAGCCGAATGTCAGCCCTTCGACATTCAAGCCCTCTGAACCCATCTCTTCAACCAATGTCAAGTGACCTTGTCTAAACCAATCCCCCTGCATGCATGATGTATTTACGCATTATTTTCTAGTGCTTGTGTGCTTATATAGTGTGTATGTGTTGTTTGTACCCGTCGTGAAACCAGACGTTGAAGGAGCAGAGGAGATCCCTGAAGATTCATTTGAGCAGCTAGACCCGTCACTGCAAGGTAAGTCTCAAACCCTTGATCATGTCTCGCCTACTATTTTGAAATGAAGTATGTTTTAACTGTTTTCAAGTATATGCATGCCTTAGATTCAAATAAGAATTATGTTTCAATAAAATAACAAGATATGACCTAAATGATCGTAAAGCCCCTTTTTGACATTGAATATCCCTGCACCCTTGTTACCCTAGATTATCATGCTTAGGCTATGCTATGCTTAAAGATTATATGACAAATGTTGAATGGTCACATATGAGAAAAGCATGTTCAAAACCCCTTTTTGTGAAAGAAAGTGTGATTGGAATCGATAGTGAGGATGGTTTGATTGGATGGTGCTGTGTGCGCACTGGGAATGTGAAAGACTCCTCACTAAAGATTCATAAGGACTAGAACCTTGTGTTGTGCTTCTATGCGGCATGACTTAGTAGCTTTCTTTAGTGTTAGCTTTTCCCTGCAATGGTTGTCGGTCCAGTTTCTTGCGAGAACTGGTGGGCCGCAGAAGGCCATGAGTGATGTGAGTTCAGAAAAATCATGAGAGGAAAAGGTGGAAAGAAGGAAGACGCCCTAAGCCAGATTAAGTCGTGCGCGACTGTAATCAAGAGAGGCTATGTGTCTTGCGAGAACATAGGCCCAGGCTAGGAAGTAAGGCAGTGGGGAGGACCCACAACGGTACTTGAGACTTAACTGTCTATTTACCGGGCAGGGAAATGGTTAATACTAGGACTGTAAATTGTTGTGTCATCTCGGCCTTGTCACATGCGTAAAAGTCGCATGAAGCTGATCCGACTTGAAAGCCGAATGATTGGTGGATTAAGGTGGTACACCTTTGCAAAGTTTAAAAAGTATCGGATACTC
Source organism: Pharus latifolius (assembly GCA_019359835.1). Taxonomy (NCBI): domain Eukaryota; kingdom Viridiplantae; phylum Streptophyta; class Magnoliopsida; order Poales; family Poaceae; genus Pharus; species Pharus latifolius. Next base: position 60,631,765 of record CM033322.1, read on the forward strand.
TGAGCTCCCAGGTCATGGAGTCTGCGCGCTGTGAATTCTATTCACGTCGATGCAGCACAAGTAGCTTTTGGAAGTTTTTCACAAAATCTGAGTAAAGTGGTGACTCATGAAAGACCGCCACACACAACATTTCTGAAAATCTAGCTTAGGATTTCAAAAGCCCCGCTTTCGAAAATAAAGACCTTCCTTTAAAGCTGCATGTGAAAATCTATTTATACACAGAGCCAAAGAGCTGTTCTTTGAGAAATTCCCCATCATCTATATATTTATGCATTGTTACTTGGGACTTGTTGAGCACCATGTGGACAATGTGCTCACCCTTGCTTTTACAAACAAATTTAGAGGAAGGATTCGCCGACCCTGAATCTTATGGTCTTGAACCCAATGTGGAACAAGAAGAAGAAACTGAGGACCCATCTGGTTAAAGGGTTATGCACCAAGGTGGAGTTCGATGTGGAGAAGGCCCATGCAATGCCGCCGCTGCAGAGAAAGAAGACTGAAGGAGTCCTTTTGTTTATCGTTGCTGTTTTATTTTGTGCCGACCCTCGTGTCGAAAACTCCTTAATTTGTATTAACAATTAAATGCGTCATTTCGGCGCTAAGTTATTGTGATGTTGGTCCTTGTGATCAGCACTTGTTTTTTTTAATTACTCGCATTTTTATATAATGCATCTTGTTGTTGTGAGCTGTAATGTGCCTTTTCTGAGTGCAATCCACCTGGGCGATTGCCACTGGAATCCTCAAATGAGGGTCCCACACCAGATCAGCTGAACCCTAATCTCTCCCAAACCCTAAAAATCTCTAAATCTATTCTCTAGATCCAGATCAAGATCAGACCATCCAGATTTAACCTACCAGTTATTCTGAAGATAAAAGTCTTCAGGAACCAAGTTGAATTCTAACCCTAACTCCCAGTATCTAAGTTTCTTTCTGTTTTCGAAAACAGGAAATTCAGATTTACCCTAAGTACCCCAGTTTCTAGATAATTGAGTTATCATGATCTAACCTTATCCAGACTCAAGTATCTTTTGGAATATGTTCCTAGGTATATCCTCAACTTACTTCAAAAAGTTGGGAACCAGATTGTTTCATCTAAACACTTTTCGCAGTTTAGTCCAAATTTTACTGCGAATAAGTCCTTTCTCTGTTTACCTGGAAGCCTAAAAAGGCTAAAATTCACAAATCAACTCGAACCTCAGAATTTCTTCAAGGAACACCTCCCAAATGCTATTTGATACATATTTCCCTTCTGTTTAAACTTCAAAATCTCTCCCCAATCACCTGAATTCAAGATCGACAAAATCCAGATCTATTTTACCCTAATTTTACCCTATTTTCAAAAATAGGTGAAATCCCTCAAACCTTATCAAATTTTCTCCAGATTTGAGCTAAATGAGTATTAATAGAAATATTATACTCATCCATTAAATCAAATTCCAGATCAAACCTCTCTAAGACCAGAATTACAAATCAGTCCACTTTTCAACAGAAATCATTACACTTATGCCCCTGGTTTCGACCTCACCTCAGTTCACGACCAGAAGGTGTCTTCGACCAGCGCCTGGGACTTCGACCACCAGCTGGAACAGCGCACGAGCACGGGAGCCTTCGACCTTGAGCGCGCCACTGCTGTTGCTTCGCCTGCTGCCACGTGTGTGCTCGACGTTGGCCACTGTGGATCTTCTCCAGCGAGGATCGCGACCAGCTAGTTTCTCCCGTTTGCACACCACCGGCAACGGCTCCAGCAGGAAAGCTTAGCCACGTGGAGTTCTTGCCGCGGCCAGCCATCGTGTCGCCTTCACTTCGCAGCAGCTCCAGCCGCAAAAGCTCTCACGGCCGCTGAACAGGTCACCTCCATCGCCAGCTCGCCGTGAAGTCGCAATTCCGTCACTTCCTTGCCGGCTACAACTCCCCGAGCTTTTCCAACCGTTGAAGCACCTCCAGCTTGCCTATTTATACCCCCTGGGACTTAGCCTTACCTCTTGCACAGCAAAATCACCAGAAAACCAGCAGTTCGCTGTGTCTTCTTCTTCCCTGGTGAGCAGCAAAGAGGGAGCATGGTGCCAAGCTTCTCCACTACTTCATTCTTCGATCCAACACCCCCAGTGAGTTTCTCTCATCTCCCTCATGCTTCTCGACCTTGGAATTTAGTTTAAATACCCTCAGTCGCCGGCAATTTCAGTTTTACTCCAGTAGCTCCGGCGAGCAATTAACTTCATTCCAGAACGAATTGATCTTCGAGCCAGTAGTGAAAGATGCTTAGAATAGGTCACTTAAGACCCCTGAGCTACTGGTTTGAACAAATTCGTTGTAAAACAAAAACCCCCAATTTCCAGCCATGAACATGAACTTGTACTTACTGATTTAGCTTCTCTGTTGAGTAATCTGTTAATCTAACTTCACCAATGCATTTCTAGTACCCTGAGGACCATACTCAAGCAAGGAATTGAGTTCAATCACTTTAAATCAGAAATGCCCAAATCAGATTTGAGTTCATCTTTTCTCCAGCCAGTATCTTCCAAATCCAGCCGATCTAGCCCTAACCACTTTGCCATTTAGATGTCTTGGACCATTTTGAGCAACTTTGTCTTCTATCACGACTTCTAATTCGGCCTAGATTGTGAGATATAGCTATGCCCTAGTTGGCTGTACTGTTTATGTTGCATGTGCTCCAGGCCAGTCAACTTCTTTGCCGGTTTTCATCACTTTCCGGCCATCTCCTTCCCTAGATCCTATTGAGACATTTGTTCCTGTTACAAATGTCTAACTACCAGACAAAGTGGTGCATCATTTGGAGCCCTAGATCAAAAGATATGGCAAACCCTAATTTTTGGCCATGTCAACTCTATGTCAAACTATGCCAGCCAGTGGCATTAGCCCTGTTCACCCACCTCTAGTCATGCAAACCAAAAATTACCTTGTCAAACAGTTGCTTCACTACCTTGTGCACCATATTCTTGAATCAAAACTCATTTTGGCCACTGGGAACTATTCAAACCATGTCAATGCCATTCTTCGGCATTGTCAGCCCTTGTCAGCCTATGTCAGCCAATGGCATTGGGCCATTTTGACCCCATCTGTGTATGCAAACTGAACATAACTTTGTCCCTTAGACTCCTAATGTTGTGATCTACATTTTATTCTACTGTCACAACTTGAGTTGAGCCCTCTATCATCCATCGACCCTATGTCAATGCCTTGAACCGAATGTCGACCTAAAGACGTTCGCTGTTTTTGAGCGAACCAGCAGCAGCCTTGATATCATTCTGATATTTTGGAACATTTGGAACCTTGTAAACCCTTGACAACTAATCTTAACCTTGGTTTCCATAGTTTAACCCTAATCGATCGCTTCCAAATCTTGTATCGCCTAAGTGTTTCTCCTTGCATTATCGCATATAGTGGAATAGTAAGAGTAGGATTGATTGTAATACCTGTTTGCTTGTTTGATCCTTGTTCAGAGCAAGAGTCCGAGTTCGAAGACTTCGTCGCAGACCCGACATCAACTGCTGTTTCTTACGACGCGGAAGGCAAGTCATATTCTTGAACATCTTGAACCTATATTTTATGAATTGCTAGAATTTACCTTGATTATAAAATAATAATATTGCATGAGAAAGATTGAGAATAGTTGAATTATGAAATGGCAGCATCAGGCTGATGCCTGTGAAATGTGAATTGATCAAATAATGAGCCATGAACTAATATATTATGTATATTTATATTCATGAAATAAAACCCCTAGCCGTGACCAGTATTTTGGTATGGAATGGTAAAAGCACTGGAGGTGCTTGGTCGCACAGGATGTGCCAGCACTGGAAGTGCATGGATTATGGTATGAGCTGGTCACTGGCATATAAGGACCTAGACCTTGTGTTGTGCGTCTAGTGGCATGATTAACGTGCTGACCGCAAGCCTGGTATGGGACAGGCCTGAACAAGTAGTATGTGGATCACACATGAAACCCCTATATGACAAACTCACGATTAACCCGGGGTGCGCTCCAACACATATCACAGGATGTGATCATGCACGCTGACCCTGAGGGGAAGACGCCAATTAGTGGGGGTTGTGAAACCCTGCCACAACTGTGGTTTGCGTGAAGAAAACCACGGGGTCTGGGGTGAATTGTGTGTGAAACATGGCAAAAGTTCTTGTTATCTCCACCTTGCCACTCACAGTATGAAGTGAGTCAGGGGTCCAATCCTTGTGATAGGAAGGGCATGAAAGTGGATATATCTTGCGGGTAAATTGATACCCCTCTGCAGAGTTAAAAATGTATTCAAATACTTCGTGCTCCCGAGTTTTAGGAGTATGCCGCGGTGGATTAAATCCACGGGGTGTGACACAAGTATTGTTTTATAAATTAAAATTTGTTAAGTCAAGATTACCCAAATGACATCTGTTGTCATGATAAGGGGTGCTGCCGTGGGCTGTCATGTGTTGACGTGTCGCGGTAGTACCATAATTTAGTGATCATGTGATATCTAAGAGGCATGTGGATTGTGCCCTAAGTATATGAAATGCTGCCATGAGCATGAGATTTGAAAAGCTTGGAAGAAAAGTATTTATGGAAAAACCCTCTCACCTCTTTCCCTCAATAGCATAGGATCATGTCATCTCTACTATACGTATCTCTACTCTTACCTATGACTTGCTGAGTACGTAAGTGCTCACCCTTGCAACTTATCAACAATAGATGGAGTGCTACAATACCAAGACGAAGGCTTGGAAGATTTCGTGGATCCAGAAGGAAGAGAGCCAGTTCTGCCAGAACCCTGAAGTGTGCTGTTCTGCTGTCAACTTCTTACGACTGTGGGGGTTTCGCCTAGCTTCCGCCGAGTAGTTGTCTTTTGTTTTAATTAGACCATTTGTGCCGTGAAGGCATTGTATTACTCTTGTTGTATCAGGCCAGCAGGCCATACTGTTTATCAATGATATTTTGTAAGTTACTCTGCTGCAATGAACTCCTGTGCTTGACTTATCCTGGGAAGTCAGTGGTATGTATGTATGAGGCCAGCTGCAGCGAGCTAGGTCTCCACGGGAGTAGTCGTGGTACCCTGTGCGGGGCGCGACATGATGAAATGCCATGGCTCCCCCTAGAACGAGGGCCCGTGCCCTTCCCGGTGACACCAGTCTCGGTGACCCGGCGCCGCTCGTCCGGGACACAACCGTCCCGGTGCTTCCGCCCGGAGGCGGCCAGACCCAGGTACCGCCTCCCACCTTCCCTGTTAATTTTGGTGGTTCGACCTCCGGGTCAATCCCGGTGACCACGGTCGCCTCGGCCGGCACCAGCCCCCCCGATGGCTTCCTCGGCTCCTCGGGACGCCTTGCTTGAGGCCTTAGTGGAGGGCCAGCTCCGCGCCCAATGCACTATGGACGAGCTGCTCCGCGTTTTGGCGCGGCCACTGGCCCCCACATAACCGCAGTACCCATTCCTGGGGGCTATGCCCCCATCTATGGGTCACCCGGTGACCCCTAAGGCCCCCAGAGGCCCAGCCACTCAGTACGATACCGCCGGAGGGTACCCTCCCCCGGCGGGCAATCCGTCCGGAGCCTTCCCGATGCCGGGGGTTACTTCATGCCTGGGACCTTCGCGGTACCGGGGGGACACCCCGTTCCAGCCCCATTCCCGGGACCGGGGGCCCACTACATGCCGGGGGTCTTCCCTACTCCGAGAGCCAGTCCCGCCCCACGAGTCGCGTTCACCGCACCGGGGGCGGTTGACAGAGCAGCTCCCGTGCCGCAGCGGACCTCCCCCCGCAATGGCGCCCCGGGCCCGGACGTCGCCGCGGGGGTTCCCTCCTCTCCGGTTCCGGACAATACAGGGGTTTTCCCCTTTCCGATTCCGTGCGTCGCCGCGTGGGTTCCCTCCTCTTCGGTTCCGGATAATACAAGGGTTTCCCCCTTTCCGGTTCCGAACGTCAACGCGGGGATCCCCTCCCCGATTCCGGATAATACAGGGGTTTCCCCCTTTTCAGTTCCAGGCATCGTCGCGGGAGCTCCCCCTCACCGGCCCCAGTAGCGTCCGGGCCGGTAGCTACAGTGCACGAGCTCGCTCCTCCCCCGGGGCCGCCCCCAAGGGTGCCTCCGGCGGATCAAGTCCGCTTCACTATGGAGGAGGTTGAGCGAATGCGTATGAGTAAGTCCGGGGGGGGACCCCCCCCGGGTCGCGGACATGGACAGCTTCACTCCTGCTCCGGCCGGGGGAAGAGACCCACCGAAGAACCAACCTCTCCGGGGGAGAACCCGGACGTCTTGGAAGTCAGCTCCAACCCACAATAAAAGCGCCATTACCGCCAAGCCGGCGGACCTCTTGGGCCGCTTCCCGACTCTGACAACGATCGCGCGTCCCCTGTCAAAGTGGACAGCGACCGAGACACCCCCCGAGAGGTGGAAGGGGCAAACCAGCCGCTGTGCCGCAGACTCCGGTGCATTCGATGGCCATGGCCTTACCGCCCACTGAACATCGAGCACTACAACGGTGAGGCCGACCCTTACGAATTTGTGCAGGTGTATTCCACAGCCATCTCGGCAGCTGGGGTGGATGAGACGGTGCAATGCAACGTCTTCCCCCTCTACCTCACCGGCATCGCCCGCTCGTCGTTCTACATTTTGAAAGCCAGCTCCATCGAGTTATTCGCGCAGCTCAAACGTGAGTTCTGCACGAACTTCCAGGGGAACTACGTGCATCCCCTGGATTCCTCGCAGCTATATACCGTCCGGCAGAGGACTGGGGAGACCATCCGCAGCTTCTTCAAGCCATTCACTCAAGTCAAGAGCAAAGTGGCCCACGTCGCTGACTCGACGGTCATCGAGGCATGCAAGAGACGGATCCTCCGAGGAGAGCTCCACTGGAGGCTCTCCCGAAGATGCCCCTCCTCCGCCGATGAGCTCTTCAACGTACTTGAAAAGTACGCTCGGGGGGCTAGGGACCCCCTCAAATGCCCCAAGCAGGGGGGTCGTAATGAGCCACGGCCTCGGGACACTTTTGTCCTCGAGGGCGGAGGCGGCTCACGCGACGCCTCGTGGGGCAATCGTCCCTTCCCCAAGCCGAAAGGCCGTGGGGGAGGACAAGCGTCCCGCGGACGGGAAGGTCCCGCAGGGGGAAGCAGGGAAGGACCGTGGTGCACCTTCCACAGGTCCAGTACCCATGCTACCCGGGAATGCCATCAATTGTTGCAGCAATTCGCCGCGTTCCTCGACCAGCATGGGTAGGGGGGACTCCGGCCTCCTTGCCCCCTCAGCCAGCCTTACCAGCCCTTCCTGCCCCCGCGGGGGGACAGCAGGGGCAGACGCGAGAGGGGGAGCCGTCAGCGACTCTCCCCTTCCAAACTTCCCAAAGACGTGTCAACATCATCATGGGAGGGTCCGCCTCCGGGCAGGATTCCAAATGTCAGCTCAAGGAGTACGCGCGCGAAGTAAAGGTGGTGGGGGTGCTGCACACGTCTCCGCCACCCAAGTGGTCGGACGTCCTCCTCACCTTCACGGCGGAAGACACACGCGGGGTTCGCTTCCCCCATGACGACGCGCTCATCGTCTCCGCCACCATCTACAACTGCCACCTGGCCTGCATCCTCGTGGATGGCGGGAGCTTCGCCGATGTCCTCTACCTAAATGCGTTTAGGGAAATGCAGGTGGATGAGAATCTCTTGCAGCCCGCAGCAGGGCCTTTGCAAGGATTCATCCCGAGGAAGGCGATCCACCCTGTGGGGAAGGTGGATCTCCCCATGTCGTTCGGCACCCCGGAAAACTACCGGACTGAGATGGTCCGGTTTGACGTGGTAGATCTCCCCTCCTCCTACAACGCGATCATAGGGAGGACCACGATCAACCGCCTGGGAGCTGTGATCCACCAGAACTCCCTTTGCGTGAAGATCCCTGGGCCTCACGGCGTGATCACCGCTCGGGGAGACCAAGACGTGGCCCGCGCTCTATATGAGCGCGCCGCTGCAATGATCGGGAGCGTCAACATCATCAAAACCCCGGGGGAGGCCTCTCCCCCGGAATCAGACGTCGCTGTGATACCTTCCGGAAGGCCCCTCCCCAAGCCACGTCCAGAAGGGGGCCTCCGGAAGATCCCGCTGTCCCCAAACGACGGGGACAAAACTGTCAGAATCGGGGCGGAGCTCCACGACGAGCATGCGAAGCAACTTACGGCTTTCTTGCGCGAAAACTCTGACGTTTCGCATGGAAGCCCTCCGACATGCGAGGCCTCGCCCGGGATGTCATCGAGCACAAGCTTGCAGTTACCCCCGGTCACCCCCCAATCAAGCAGAAGCTAAGAAAACTCTCCCTTGAACGCAAAGAGGCGATCAAGGTAGAGATTGCACGACTCCGAGTGGCGGGGTTCATACGGGAGGTCTTGCACCCCGAGTGGCTTGCGAACCCCGTCCTCGTGAAGAAGTCGAACGGCAAATGGCAAATGTGCGTGGACTTCACCGACCTCAACCGCGCCTGCCCCAAGGATAACTTCCCGCTCCCGCGAATTGACCAGTTAGTCGACTCTACCGCGGGGTGCGAGTTGATGATCTTTCTAGACGCGTACTAGGGATATCACCAAGTTCGGATGGCGGAAGGGGACGAGGAAAAGACGAGTTTCATAACTCCCCTCGGAATCTTCTGCTACGTCCTTATGCCCTTCGGGCTGAAGAATGTTGGAGCAACCTTCCAGCGGCTCATGACACTGGTCTTCAAGGGCCAGATCGGTCGCAACGTCGAAGTCTACGTCGATGACGTGGTCGTTAAAAGCCCCCGCGCGGCGGCTCAAGTCGACGATTTGGCGGAGACCTTCCGCAACCTCCGCGCATACGGGTTGAAGCTTAACCCGGAGAAATGTGCCTTCGGCGTGTGCAGGGGGAAGCTCTTGGGCTTCATTGTGTCCCAACAGGGCATAGAGGCAAACCCTGAGAAGATCCGGGAGTTCTTGGACATGCCACCGCCGCGCACGGTCAAAGATGTTCAGTGACTCACCGGCTGTCTGGCCGCGTTGAGTCGCTTCGTCTCACGGTCGGCGGAACGCGGCCTCCAATTCTTCAAAATCCTCCGGGGGCTCGATGGGTTCCGGTGGACCCCCGAGGCCCAGGAGGCCTTTGACAACTGGGAGAAGTACCTCACGAGCCCCCCAATGCTCGTGACTCCCTCTCTGGAAGAGCCCTTGCTCCTCTACCTTGCCGCGACCCCGGTCGCCATAAGCGCGGTATTAGTAAAGGAGCAAGGCGGGCAGCAGCGTCCCGTGTACTCTGTGAGTGAAGCCCTCCAAGGGGCCAAAACTCGGTACATGGAGATGGAGAAGATCTGCTACGCCCTCCTAATGCCGTCCCGGAAGCTTCGTCATTACTTCCTGGGTCACCCCATCACCGTCCCGTCATCCCTCCCCCTGGGGGAGGTGCTCCGTAACAAAGAAGCCACCGGCTGGATCGGGAAGAGGGGGGCCGAGCTCGCCCCCTTTTCCCTTTCCCTCACGGGGCGCTCCACCATCAAGTCACAAGTCCTCGCCGAATTCGTGGCGGAGTGGACTCCTGCCTCCGGGCTCGGGGATGAAGACCGCCCCACGCTGCCCCGACGCAGCGACCATTGGACACTCATGTTCGATGGCTCCCTGTCTCTCGCCGGGGCTGGTGCGGGAGTAGTCCTCTGGAGCCCCGAGGGGAGGGAACTCGAGTACGCGGCGCGGCTCGAGTTCCCCACCACGAACAACGTTGCCGAATACGAGGCTTTGCTCCTCGGGTTGCGCCTTGCGCTCTCCCTAGGGATTCGACGCCTCCTAGTGAAAGGAGACTCCCAGCTCGTAGTTTGCAAAATGGACAAGTCCTACTTGTGCCATGACGTAAACTTGCAGGAAGTGCGCAAGATGGAGAAGCACTTCAACGGCCTTGAGGCCCGGCACATCCCCCGAAGGGACATTGATCGGGCCGACGCCCTAGCCTGGGCTGCCAGCGCCCGGTAACCGCTCCCCAAAAGGGCCTTCTTGGAGATTATTACGAAGCCCTCGGTGACCTCCCCGGATGCGGGCGACGAGCCCCGTGTCCCGGAAGTCGCCGAGATCACTCAGACTTCGTCTTGGATGGACCCCCTTATCTCCTTCATTAAGGGGGAGGGGGACCCTCCCAACGAGACAGAGGCTAAGCACCTCCGGGCCAAAGCTCGGGCATACCTCCTATTGGAGGGGAAGCTCTACAAGCAGGGGGGCTTCGGCCCTGCTCCGTTGCCTCCCACGGCCGGAAGGACTTCGGCTCCTCGAAGACATCCACGCGGGAACATGTGGGTCTCATCTAGCCCCGCGCACCATCGTGGCCAAGGCTCTTCGCCAGGGCTTTTATGTAACATCCCTGTTTTTGGTATCTTTTCTGCTTGCGAGTCAGCATATCTTTTTGGAATCCCTGATGTCTCAACCCTATTTTGATCTCTTATCTCAAAATCATGATTTCAGGTATGCCACTACCTTAACCTAAAAAGTTGGCAGCCAAACTTCATCTCCCAGATCATTTTCACCATTCAGTCCAAAAGTGTTTCAGATTAGTCCTTTTCCGAATTCTCAAAAAGCCCAAAAAGGCTAAAAGTCTCAGATCATCTCCAAATTGAAATCTGATCAAATGATTATCTTTCTTTCATTTTTCTGAATGTTTTTCCTTTTTGTGAAAAAAATGTGATTGGAATCGATAGTGAGGACACTAGTACAGAAATGCAGTCTACTAACCCCTATCTTCTATCGGTTATTAGCGATTTAGTTGAAAACCGATAGAAAATATGCCTCGTGGTCATAAAAGGGCAACGGGTGTATTTTTCCTATCGGTTTATAAGAAACTTACCGATAGAATAAATAGTATGATTTACTCTAGTGGTGATGAACATATTTGCTGTTAGAAGAGATGCATAAGTACTGACGGGAGAATGTTGTGCGCCGATAGGACTGGTCGACTTCTACAACTAGACTTATTCTATCGGTACTGTATGAATATACTGATAGAGTATATTAAAAATTCCTATCGGCAATATGTAGTGCGCCGATAGAATCGTTGGCCTTCTATAAATATTTTTATTCTATCGGTAATGGATTCTTTTACCGTTAGAATATATAGAAAATTGCTTAGAACTGTTCGTCTTCAAATAGTTTTATTCTATCGGTAATGAATGTTTATACCGGTAGAATATTGCAAAAAATATCTTAGAACTGTTGGCCTTCTACAACTAGTAATATTCTATTGGCAATGTACGTACACACCGATAGAGTATGTATAAAAATTCCTATCGGTAATATTTATTGTGCCGATAGAACCATTCGCCTTCTACAGATGTTTTAATTACTAACGGTATTCTGTTTTCGTACTGATAGAAAATATATATTTGTATAAATACACGGGTATGTCTCTTTCATTCTCACAGTTCATCTGGGGCTCGTAGTCCTAACCCGTAAGCTCCATGGACGGCCGGCGCACCTCTACAGGGGACCGCTGCACCTCCGCACCTCCATCGACGCCCTCTAGACATCGGCATCCCAAGGAAGGTACGTAAAATTTCTGCAATATTGTTAGATTATTCTAATCCGATTATGGTAATAATTCTGCTTTTTTTGTATCCTTCATTTTGATGTGTCTTCTTTTCAATATGATTATGATCTGTTTAGGTCCTTGGACGATGCTCATGAGGGGCAACATATTTCATGGTTCTTCATCGCAGTACGCTGCCTACGTTGGCTTGTTGGCGAAAGAAATGGTGAAGATCACCGTTGAGAGCTGGAAGGACGTGAAGGGCGAGATCTTGGTTGGCTCGGTCGAGAAGATGGTTAAGCCCGGCGTGTTTCTCAAATCAGGACCTATAGAAAGCATCTTACATTTTTTTGCATGCACCAGCTTGTGGCTAGATGCTTACCTGCTTGGAGAAGAAGAATTGTTGTTATTTGCACAGCCATTCTACACCATCACTACACGGAACAACATCTTGGAAGGTAGGTTCTTTTTGTTAATGGAGTTGAGTTGAGTTGAGTTGATCGAGTTTGAGTCCGAGGAAATCGCCAATACGTACAAATGTATGTCGACGGCAGTTCCAGCTCCTCGGGCGTCTTCGAACTGAACTCCTATGGTTAAGTCCAATGTGGTTCAGACATTTGCTGTTTTGGATGAATGGATTTGTGATGTATCAGGTCTAACTTGTAGTCGGTAGTTGTATTGTGGCAACCTGCAAAGGTTCTCTTTTATGTAAAATGTATGGGCCACTGGGTCCTCGTCGTGATCTGTTGTTAATTTCAGACGTGGCTTTTGTAATATACATCGAATGTGTGAATTGTTGTATTTGTATATTGTTGTATATTTGTGTATCATGTATTGCTAGTTGGGACATGAACTTGAATGTGCAGGGAGTATTTGTGTATTTAATTGTATTGGTAGGTAGGTGTGTATTTGTACTGCTGTTTCAGACATGCACTTGAATTTGTGAACTGGCATGTGTATGTTTGTACCTGAATTTGTATTGGTGAACTGGCATCTGTATGTTTTTACCTGAATTTGTGAACTGGCATGTGTAATTTCTTTGGCAAGATGAAATCCCAAGTACCTAAGAAAACTATTTTTGTGTCTCCTAGTTAATCCACAAATTAGCATTTCTTGAAATATATTGCTTTATCTTCTAGTTAAGATCCGTTTGATGTAAGATCTGTTTGATGTTACATTGATATGATTCCTTGAATATGAGAAATGGCATGTGCATGTTTGTCCCAGTTTGGTACCAGTACCTCCTCTAACGGTAAGTAAACATATTTACCGATAGGAAAACACATATATTTGCTCAGTCATGCATATTCTAACGGTAAATACACATATTTACCGATAGAAAAACTCTTGCTCGTGTGTCATGCATCATCTAACGGTTTGTACACATATCTACCGATAGAAAAACTCATGTGCGTGCTGTGTCATGCATGATCTAACGGTCAATACACATATTTACCGAAAGAGGAAGTCCTGTACTTGCTCGGTAATGCACATTCTCTAACGGTATGTGTGTGTTTTTACAGATAGAATATGTGAGCGGCAAATTACCTAAGTTAGTCTGACGGTAATTTCATGTATTTACCAATAGAAAAATGTCCATTATAAGGAAAACCCCACTCGTGCATTGCTGTGCTGCTCTTTAATTTGTTCTGTTGCACTCTGTGTCCCTCTGTTTGTGACGAAAGTTCCAGCTACAGTGCTAGGGTGATCAGCGCAGGCTAGAGGGAAGTTGATTGCGCCCCTCTCTTTAAGGTACGCTTAATCGTCGACACTTATTTCTCTCTCCCTTAGATCTCCCTTCCTCTCTACTTGCAAGCTAGCTGTATTGTGTAGTTCCAAGTTTGTAGCTCTAAGCTTGGGAGTTTGGTAGCTGGAAATGCGTCATGTTTTAGGAGCTAACTAGCTTGTATTGTGTAGTTAGCTAGGTTAATTAGTGTTAATTTCGTCAGGCTAGGGTTCAACACATGTATCTGTTGTAAGAGGCTGTACATGTACATATACATAACTTAATCGGGCAGGTTTCATGCATGGCTTACTCGTTAAATTTTGTTAATTGTAGATGGACAGGAAATATTGGATTTATGGAATAAAACGTACTACTCTTGAATATTTGCATGGTGTTAATGAGTTTATTAAATTTGCTGAGCAACAAAAGGAGAGGAAGGGAGAGAAAAATATGCTCTGTCCTTGTACAGATTGTATGAACTTGAAGAGGTTTAGCAACTCTGATCAAATTAAGAGTCATTTGATTCGTCGTGGTTTTAACGCGCGATACACCCGTTGGATATGGCATGGCGAAGATCTTGAGGAAACAAGCACCACTACTACCAATCAGCACGACTCGGATGTGAATTACAATAATATCGATGATCATCCCAATTTTGGTAATGTTCATTCCGATGTGCACGTAGATGATGATGATGACAATCTAGATGAGATGTTACGTGACGTAGAGGAAGATTACAACGAAAATGACTTCTGTGAATTTGAGAAACTGATTGCTGACTCTGAGAAGCCTCTATTCCCTGGATGTGCAACATTTACAAACTGTCTTCTGTGTTGAGATTATATAACTTGAAGGCAGGAAACGGTTGGAGTGATAAGAGTTTCACGGCACTATTAGATCTTCTAGCGGACATGCTTCCAGAGGGAAATGAGTTGCCAAGATCTACTTACCAAGCCAAAAAACTGTTGTGTCCGTTGGGAATGGAAATCGAAAGAATACACGCATGCCCAAATGATTGTGTGTTGTATCGTAACGAGTACTCCAGTTTGCATGTTTGTCCAAGATGCGGTGCATCGAGGTATACGCGTAGGGACCGGATTGACAGTGAACGTCACGAGGTAAGGAAAGGACCCCCGGCAAAAATTGTGTGGTACTTACCTGTGATACCAAGATTGAAGCAGCTGTTTGCAAATCCGAAAGTCGCGAAGCACTTGCGTTGGCATGCTGAAGCCCGGAAACAAGACGGAAAACTGAGACACCCAGCTGAATCTATTCAATGGAGAAACATCAACAGAACATTTGCTGAGTTCGGCGGCGAACTTAGAAATGTAAGGTTCGGGCTGAGTACAGATGGTATGAACCCACATGGTAATATGAGCAGCCGGCACAGCACTTGGCCGGTTCTTTTATGCATCTACAATCTTCCTCCTTGGTTATGCATGAAGCGCAAGTACATCATGATGGCGTTACTAATCTCAGGACCCAGACAACCCGGAAATGATATTGACGTGTTTCCAGCGCCTTTAATCGACGACTTACAGAAATTGTGGAGCGAGGGTGTGCAGGTGTGGGATGCATACAAGAAAGAGAATTTCATCTTGCGGGCCCTGATATTTTGCACCATAAATGATTTTCCGGCCTACGGCAATTTGTCAGGGTATAGTACGAAAGGAGCCAAGGCTTGCCCTATTTTCCTAGATGAAACTGAGAGCATGTGGCTGCGAAACTGCCGGAAAACAGTGTACATGGGTCACCGCAGGTTTCTTCCGGTGCATCACACGTACCGTAAGAAGAGGAAATCATTTAACGGGAAGCCTGAGAAGGGATCAGCTCCAGTGTTTCTGACCGGTAAGGAGATTTACTCGCGCGTGAACGACATCAAAGTTGAGTTCGGTAAGCATTCTAAACCTCGAGAAAAAAATGTTTGGAAGAAGAGATCGATTCTCTAGGATCTACCGTACTGGGAGCACTTCCAAGTTTGACATTGCATTGATGTCATGCATGTAGAGAAAAATGTCTGTGACAGTTTGATTGGTTTGTTGTTGAACATTCCGGGAAAGACAAAGGATGGTGTGAAAGCTCCTCGTGACATGGTGGAAATGGGGATAAGGACTGAGCTTGCACCTTTAGAGAATGGAAAGCGTAGATACCTCCCCCCGGCCTGCTATACGTTGTCCAAGAGCGAAAAAACAGAACTCTGTCGGTGCCTGCACGGTGTTAAAGTTCCATGTGGGTACTCCGCGAACTTGAAAAAACTTGTGTCTATGAAGGACCTAAGACTGGTTGGCATGAAGTCCCACGACTGTTATGTCTTGATGTCACAGATGCTTCCCATTGCTATCAGAGGCATTCTCTCAGTTAAAGTCAGAGAGACAATCACAAACCTATGTTATTTCTTCAACGCAATATCTTGCAAGGTAAGTACGTGCACTCGTACTATAAGTTCATTACCTCTATTTGTCGAGCTTAATTAGAAGATTTTTCTGATATGAATATTTGGCGCAACTGTGTCCTCGTAGGTAATTGATCCCGATGGACTGGACGCTTTGCAACGCGACGTGGTTACAACTCTTTGTCTGCTCGAGATGTATTTGCCTCCATCCTTTTTTGATGTTATGGTCCATCTGATTGTTCACCTTATCAGAGAAATTAAGTTTTGTGGACCCGTGTGCCTGTGGTACATGTATCCATTTGAGAGATTTATGGGTGTATTGAAGGGATACGTAAGGACTCGTCGTCGACCCGAGGGGAGTATCATGGAAGGTTATGCCGCCGAGGAGGTGATTGAATTTTGCACAGATTATATGGCCGGGGTTGACCCAATTGGCATTCCTAGGTCCCGACACGAGGGTAGGCTTAAGGGAATCGGAACGATTGGATTCAAAGCTATCGTCCCCACTCGTGATGTGTATGCAAAATCACATTTTTGGGTCTTACAACACATGACGGAGGTCGAGCCATACATACACGAGCACAAGGTAATGTTACGGTCACAGAATCCTTCGAAGTCAGACGTTTGGGTCAGCAGAGAACATAACAGGAAATTTGCTGAGTGGATCCAAGAAAGAGTCACGCGAGCTGCCGAGGGCTCCGTAAGTGAAACTGTGACATGGTTGGCTACAGGCCCAAGATTCACTGTAGGGACTTGGCAGGGGTACGACATCAATGGGTATTCATTTTACACAAGAGCTCAAGACGCCAAGAGTAGCACGCAATGTAGCGGAGTGACACTGTTTGCTATTTCCGAGGATGCCAGGTTAGTAAGGGCGCTGAACTCATATTACGGTGCTATTGACGAAATATGGGAGCTCGATTACGGATTACTTAACATTCCCCTGTTTCGATGCCAATGGGTCGAAATCCCTCGAGGTGTTCAAGTTGACAGTTACGGGTTTACTCTCGTCGATCTTGGTAGAGTCGGACACCAAGACGATCCATTCATACTTGCAAAGCAAGCCACACAGGTATTCTACATCATTGACCCGGCCAATCCAAAATTGCATGTTGTCCTCCACAGTAAGAGACGTATTGTTGGGGTCGAAGATGTTGTCGATGAAGAGGAGTATAACCAATTCGATGAAATACCTCCATTTTTAGAGGACATTCAATCTATCCGTACTGAAGACATCGACGAAACAACGTATCTGCGAGATGACCACGAAGACAGATTCTGGGTTGAGAACCATTGATGATTAATTTCTATTTCAGGGATAAATGCCAAGCAAACCGCCCACAAGTTCTGCAGCAACGTAAGGAACTTATCATTAATACATCAGGCAGTACATTTTTCTTTAGAACTTAATGATAAGCTAGTTCACAACATTAATACATCTCAATTTTACTCCACAGCATGAGTTCTAACATGTACAGTACCTTTATCCTGTAAATACTTAATTCTTCCCTTCAAATAGCACTTGCAAAAATCTCATCGCAGCCTCTTGCTTCTTCAAATTAAGTTATGCAAAAATCCCTTTTTTCTGACGGTATTTTGTTATTTATACCGATAGAAAAGGACATCCACTACTTTCATGTGTCTCAGGCACTTCTCTCAGGCACTTCAAAACGTTTTCTATCGGTATTGTTCTATTTTACCTTTAGAATAAATTCGTTAGTCTCACGGTATTTGTTGTCTGACGGTTTTTTCCTGTTTTTACCGATAGAAGAATACTCTGGCGCTTTGAATTCTCAACCGTGTCGCCATGCGTCGCCTTGGAAACTCTATAAGTACCTCGCCATGCGTCGCGGTATTTTGTTGTTTTTCTAATTCTCGAACGGTTCGACTCCTCATCTTCTCTTTCACAATGGCAACCTCCATGGGATCGTCATCCACGGCCTCCCCGGTAAGAACTCTAAATCTCCTTAGTTTACCCCTGTATTGTTAATCCATGTTTAGTTCATTCTTGACCTGTTGATTTGCACAGGGAATGGTAGCCGTGGAAGACACTGCCAAATTGAAGGCCGACCTGAGGGCCCTCCAGGAGGAGCACAAGCTCCTTACAGACAAGCACACTCAGCTACGACTTGACCTTGACGATCTCTTCCAGCGCATTAAGCGCATGAAGACGGATGGTGACAATGCTAGGGCGAGGACGAGGTGTCTTCGCGAGGAGAAGAAAGCCGCGGATATGACCATTGCTGGCTGCGGTTTGACTATGAAGGATACCATAGCGAAGCTGAGGGAGGTCGCAGGCCTTCTCGACTCGGTAGTAGTTGATCCTAGGGACAACTTGTCGCTAGAGGAGTCCTGCGTCCTGGCTGCAAGTCTAACTAACTCTATTCTACATGCAGCCAGGGCTAAGACCACCCCTTGACCTAGAATTTTGGGTTTTATTTTTTTTGTAAGTGATAAAACAACAATGAATGAACAATTTCTTTTTATGTCAATTTTCCAATTTTCCGGCTATCTTCGCTCTTTCTTTATCATTCTGCAGCTTTCAACCACGGTCTGTTTGATGTTAAATTGTGTGTACCTTTTCATTACTCTGACGGTATTTTGTTGTTTTTACCGATAGAAAAAGGCACCCAATACTATAATCTCAAGCACTTAATTAAAAAAATTTTCTGGGAAAAATTGGTCTCACGGGATTTTATTGTTTATACCGATAGAAAAAAGCATCCACTACTTCAAATATTTTTCTGGAAAATTTACTTTTTCTATCGGTACTATTGTGTAGTGCCGATAGAAAATTATATAATTCTACCGGTATCAATTTGTTATACCGATAGAAAAGTTCCACCACTGCTTTATTACTCGTACACGGCCCTTGGGTTTCCCTCCACTCGAACAGTTCCACCTTAGAGCACTACGTCTCTTCGAGAGCGAAGAAAACCACAACCTCCGCCGTGACCACTCACTTCCTCTCTCCCACACGACGATCGCCGGCTGGACACTGGTTCGCCACTGCCACTGGTTCTTATTTTCGTCCTTCGCCGGCCGCCGCTGCGTTCTACACCGCCTCTCCATCACCAGAACTGATCGCCGCCGTAAATACCCTAATTCGTCGTTCTATTTCCAGCATCTTCCTTATTTGATCTTAGTGTTTTGCACGTACTAATTCTTCGAGTTTTGCAATTACACTAGGGTTCCCTATTGTGTTGGATTATGTACATTCCGCACGCAATGTTGATTTAAATTAGGGTTTACATAATATGTTCCAGTGCTGTAATGAACCTGTTTTGAGATTTTAACTTATCTATACTGCTGTATGTGTGATCAATTGTATCCAACTGCCATGTAATGCACATTATATGTTGGAGGTGTTCTTACACATATTCTATCGGCAGCTCATGTGTTTACCGATAGAAAATATTTCTGAAGAGTTCAGGAAGTAATTTATGCATGTCTTTCTTTTTGTATTATTTTCCCTTTTGCCGCCCTAGTTAGTCTCCAGTCCTGGGCTGAGTTATGGAACTCCAAGGCGAATTAATTGCCATATATATGGTTTGTTGAAGGTTTTGTAGGGGAGGACATGTCGTCGTCTTCATCGGATGGTACTAGTGGTTCGACTAGGGCCAACCCCATCGTAACTACTGAAGATGCAGCTGTTACATCCCAGTGCAAGAGGGTGGGGCGAGGCGCGACGACGTTGGGGCGTTTGGCCAAACGCACGGATCTTTCTTGTGAGTTCAACCAATTTGGGAGGCCGATTGGAAAGAATGCTGGGAGGTACGCGGCCTACGTTGGTCTGTTGGCGAAAGAAAGGGTCAAGATCACCGTCTAGAGCTGGAAGGACGTGACGGCGGACGAGAGGGATAGGTTGTGGGCGGAAGTGAAGGTTAAATTAACTGAAATCGCTGAACTCTTTCGTAATCACGTTCTCTTGGCTTATACTAAAGTTTAACTAACTCGTGATTAATTGTATGCATTTTTCGGAAACAGGCTAAGTGGAACATCCTCGACGATACACCTAGGACTGCCTGCTTGAAGAACATGAACGGAACATGGAAAACCTTTAAGAGCTGGCTCATCAGTAACTTCCTCGCTGCGGGGAAATCTCCTTGCGAGAAGTACCCCTTCATATCGGAGGAGGTATGGGAGGAATTCACCAAGCAGAAGGGGACTGAGGAGTTCAAGGCCCTTAGCGAGAAGAATAGGGCGATCCAGAAGAGGAACGACCACCCGCATCGGCTCGGATCCCGGGGCTATGTGGGGAAGGAGGAGCAGTGGAAGAAGGAAGACGAGCAAAATCCTGTCATCGACACCCCTGAGTTGCCGGTCTCCGAGATCCGGGATGAGAGGTGCAAGCGATGGTGGAGGGGGAGGGGGTCCGTGTCATCCACGGGGTCTGTGCAGTTCGCAACCCCTGGGGACGCCGATGTTGTGAGGTGAATGGTAAATTGGCTAACCTCGTAAACTGTGTGCGCACAAGTGTATATAAGGCAATTTGTCTCACAAGGTACCTTTAAATGTAACAGATCTCTTTTGAGAAGGAGGCAGTAGAGGGATTGTTTATCCCGCAGAGGGAGAACGACATCCTCACCCGGGCTCTAGGAAATAAGGAGCATCCCGGGCGGACACGGGCCATGGGAGCCATTGTGTCGTGGAAGGCCGGTTTCGTAGATCCGGCTCCACCAAGGAAGAAGGCCCGCTCCTGGAAGGAAAAGGAAGCTGACCTCTCCGATAAGATACGGGCTGAGGTACGGGAGGAGATACAGGCGGAGATGCGGGCTAAGATATGGGCGGAGGTACAGTCTGAGGTGCAGTCCGAGGTCGCACAAATGAGGGAAGAGTTTGCACGGTTGAGAGAAGCATTGCTGGCCAAGAGTGTAGACGCGGATCCCCAGGACGACGGTACCCCGCGGGGTCGGATAAGCAGTTGCGCTTCGAAGGTACTCGCGGATCCAGTGGATCTACTTGAGGTACTGCAAGCCTTCATCTGTGCACTTAAGTTGATGCCACTCCCATTCTGTTAGAGTTGTTTCACTAAACTATTTTAATTGTTACAAATTTGCAGAGGCTGGAGGGCTGCATCCTACAGAATCACGTAGGCGCCGGGCAGGAAGTGGTTGGACACGGCTTCGTATATCTGTCTGGGCCGGATGTCCGGGTCCACTGTGTACCTCTGCGGTTGGGTTTCGCAAAGGTACAGGTGGACATGGCCATGCTGGGCTACAACGATTCTCCGTTGCCAGTCCCAACAGAGGAACTGCAGACACTTGCTGAGGCAGTGGGCTCTTACGTAGAGTGGCCCAAGAAGTGTCTTCTAATACAACCGGTAAATCCTACACATTTTAGATTACATCCTACTCAGTACACTCAACTTGCATAATCTAACATACGTGCTCATTAATTGAAGTGGCCTGCCGCTGGGCTACCAGGGGACTGCGCCCCCAGCTCGGGGCATGAGGCCCGATCTCGTGCGACCCTGGACACATCAAAGACGGCCTCGACCCCACCCAGCGCATCCACGCCTTCACCTCGGAAGAAAGCTGCCATCACCTCGCCCTTGCCTTCGAAGGTACGCGCTCAGTCCCCGGCAAAAGGCAAGGGCAAAGGCAAGGGAAAAGGGCGACAGGGACAGCCGGAGAGGTTCAAGAACGGGTTCCCACTCATGTCGGAGGCAGCTTTGCGCAAATTGGATCGATCAACCAGAGACCTCCACGAGTGGTACCTACACCGAGCTCGGCGCAATCTGAACTTCTTAGTTCCCTACAGGCCTGGGCAGTTCCACCGTGAGCCCGGGATTATATCCGTGGCACACGAGGATCTGTTCGACCTCTACAACTGGCGGGAGCTCGATATGTCCATCATACGGACTGGAGTCCTGTGAATTTGCTGATGCTATGTATTGCTGTTTTCTAACTCTGTTTGCTAACTCTGCATTGCTGTAGTTCATTTGAAATGTAGTAACTTTCTGTGCAATACTAATGTCATCCTTTGCATGCAGGTGCATGTACAGGCTAGCATCGGAGGCTACGTGTGACAAGGTGGGTTTCCTCGACCCAGAGAAAATAAGCCTCACGATGCTAGAGCACGACGCTGCGCACACTGAGCTGTACATATCCAAGGCGCTGATGGCGCAGCAGGACAGGGAGTTCATTCTGGTGCCGTACCACCAAAGGTTAGTGCATTTCATAGTAATTTAACTCGATCTTGTATGTTACACCTGAGATATACTTTGAGCTAGCGGTCCTCTTTTACGTACAATGCAGGGGCCACTGGATCCTCATCGTGATCTGTCCGCCGAGGAACGAGGTGTACTACCTCGATTCGATGCGTGACAGATTATCGATTGAATATGTGGTCAAGGGGAATATGGAGGCGTAAGTAACTTATATGTTTGATTTAAATTTTCACCTCACTAGCTAATGATAATACATTAACCGGCAATACTAACTGAAATGCAGGGCTTTTGATAAATATGTGTCCGCTGGAGGGAGGCATGCCGCACCGCAGGGCTCCCTACTAGCTTGGAAAGAATATGAGGTACTCACGAGACTTTTTTGAAACAATAGCTAACATGTCTTCGCATATACAATTATCTCAGTGCCATCAGCAGCCGCAATCGTGGGAATGCGGGTTTTATGTGTTGCGCTACATGTACGACCTAGTGCAGACAAACTTTGCCCAATTCCCCCAGGTAAGCATCGATAGCTAACTCAAATTTGAAAATTGAGTGTCACGTTCTAAATTAGGAAGTTAGTTACTAAGTATTCACACATGCCTGCAGATCGCCATGTCGAAAGACTCATACGAAAATGCAAAGATTAGAGATCTTCGACAAATCTGGGCTCAATATGTCATGGAGGAAGTTGCGCCCAACCATCCGCCATGATAATTTTCTCTTTTTCGTGTACTCTGTGCATAGACTGTTTATATACATGTGAATAAATATATATGTCAATAAATGTCCACATTGGATTGCAATTTGTATTTGTCCATATATATGTGAATAAATGTGAATAACTGTCTAATGTGTCAATCTGTTCTGTGAATTTACCCTTCTTTGCATCTGTACTGTATTGTGTATCCAATCTATAATGTATTGCATCTGTACTGTATATGTGAATGTACTGTATTGTAAATGCAAACGTACTGTATATGTGAATGTTCTATCGGTAAATTCATTCATAGCCGACAGACCACTACAATTTTCTATCGGTAAACTCATCCACAACCGAGAGACTACTACCCATTTTTCTATCGGTAAACTTGAAATTAACCGTCAGAATAGTGTGACTTTTCCTGCCGGTGAACTCATCCACAACCGAGAGACTACTGTGGTTTTTTCTATCGGTAAACCTATAATTAACCGTTAGAAGAGTGTGATTTTTCCTGCCGGTGAACTCATACACAACCGAGAGAGTACTAAGATTTTTTCTATCGATAATGTCATTTCCAACCGAGAGAGTGCTACACTTTTTTTCTGTCGGTAAACTTATAATTAACCGTTAGAATATGGGTATTTTTCCCAACGCTAAACGTCAGACGACGACGGGTTTTCTATCGGTACAATCATAAGGTGCCGATAGAATAGTAATATTTTCCTGTCGGTAATCATATAATTAACTGTTAGAATAGTGGTACTTTTCCCACCGTTAATCGTCAGACTACGACCGGTTTTCTATCGGTAGACTCCTACTATGCCGATAGAATTGTTAATTTTTTCTGTCGGTTATTTACCGATAGAAAATGTTCTGTCTTGTTCTATCGTGTCTATTTCTATCGGTACGAAAACCGATAGTAGAAGGGTTTTTTTTACCAATAGAAAAAGCTTTTCTGTACTAATGGGATGGTTTGATTAGATGGTGCTGTGTGTGCACTGGGAATGTGAAAGACTCCTCACTAAACATTCATAAGGACCAGAACCTTGTGTTGTACTTCTATGCGGCATGAAAAACGTACCAACCACTTGCCCAGTTATGGGACAGGCGCAACTTAGTAGCTTTCCTTAGTATTAGCTTTTCCCTGCAATGGTTGTCGGTCTGGTTTCTTGCGAAGAACTGGTGGGCCAGTAAGGGCCGTGAGTGATGTGAGTTCAGAAAAATTATGAGAGGATAAGGTGGAAAGAAGGAAGACGCCCTATGCCAGATTAAGTCGTGCGCGGCTGTAATCAAGAGAGGCTATGTGGCTTGCGAGAACATAGACCCAGGCTAGGAAGTAAGGCAGTCGGGAAGACCCACAAACGGTACTTGAGACTTAACTGTCTATTTACTGAGCAGGGAATTGTTAATGCTAGGACTGTAAACTGTTGTGTCATCTCGGCCTTGTCACATGCGTAAAAGTCGCATGGAGAGGTACCGACTTGAAATCCGAATGATCGGTGGATTAAGGTGGTACAGATACTCTGAGCTCCCAGGTCATGGAGTCTGCGCGCTGTGGAATCTATCCACATCGATGCAGCACAAGTAGCTTTTGGAAAATTTTTCACAAAATTTGAGTAAAGTGGTGACTCATGAAAGACCGCCACACATAACATTTCTAAAAATCTAGCTTAGGGTTTTAAAAGCCTCGCTTTTGAAAATAAATACCTTTTCTTCAAAACTAAGTGTGAAAATCTATTCTATATGTATATAAAAAGCCAAAGAGCCATTCTTTCAGAATTCCCTCTCATCTATATATACTTGCATTCTTATTTTGGACTTGTTGAGCACCATGTGGACAATGTGCTCACCCTTGCTTTTACAAACAAATTTAGAAGAAGGATTCGTTGACCCTGAGTCCTACGGACTTGAACCCAATATGGAACAAGAAGAAGAAACTGAAGACCCAGCTTGTTAGTGGGTTACGTACCAACTGGAGTCCGATGTGGAGAAGGCCCGTGCAACACCGCTGCAGTTGAAGACCAAGACTGATGAAGTCCTTTCGCTTACTACTGTTGTTTTATTTTGTGCTGACCTTTGTGTCGAAAACTCCTTAATTTTGTATCAACATTTAAGTGCGTCATCTTGGCGCTAAGTTATTGTAATGTTGGTCCGTGTGATCAACACTTGTTTTTAATTACTCGCATTTTTATATAATGCATCATGTTATTCTGAGCTGCAATGTACCTTTTCTGAGTGCAACCCACCTGGGCGATTGCCACCGGATTCCTCAAATGTGGGTCCCACAGAATCTGGTATCAGAGCAAAGGCTCGACTGTAGATCGTGACCCTTAGATAGACTTTGGCGTCCCTAGAAGAAAAAGTTCGCTAGTTCTTTGACAAAAATTTGTTTACGAAAACCTATTTTCCTTAAGAAAAATGTTATTTTCGATTTTTGGAAAAAGGCTTTAGACTTCTCTTTAAACACATAGGTGCCTTTCGTTCTGCCTTCAGATGGCTTCCGGCAGGAGATACCTTCATGGTGATGAGTTTGGATCATGGGCACTGTTGCTGTGGATGATGCTGCAATTTCTTGGAGCACGGGACAGTTAGAGGCCAGTATGCTGTGTCTGGCAGGATGAGATTAATGGACGACCCATGGGTTGTCGGGCTTCAGTGATTGTCTATGAGATACCCAAGCACGGGAGAGGCTCAGTAAGACGTGAAGCCCGCAGAGAAGAAGAAGAAGATGCTATCTTAGACGCTGCCCATCGTGCCATAGGTGCCGTCCGGCAGTTGTACAGTGACTACCTTTCTGATTCCCCCTACCGCTTCATGCCTTACCAGGTCCCCGGATCAGAGTACTGAGTTGTTCTTCCATCCAGCGACCGAGAGGACGATATTCTGACGAAGACCCGAGATGTCGTTCATGCTTCAGAGATCGGATACAGCCGCCTACTTTGAGACTACGAGCGTGTTCGCGATGACCGCCACTACCTTGAGGGCATGCTTATGAGGGCTCGTGCAAGTCTCCAAGAGAAGGAGAGGCAAATTGAAGAGTTAGCTGAATCAAGCGGAGAGAAGGATCTTGAAGCTTCAGAGTCAGTTGTCAAGAAGAGTTGCCCAAAGTTAAAGATCACCGCTCGCAAGAGAGTAGGAAACTTGAAGGAGTACCTCAGCGGTTTCACACCTGCGTCGCGCGGCATAATCATCAACGGTCAGACGATCGAGCTTCCCTGCACTGCGGAAAAGGAGAAGACTCCCGAAGGAAAAGGGAAGGAGATTGTCAACATTGACGACGATAAGGAGGATGATCCGATGGATGCAGATGACAATGAGGAGGAGGATCCCGAGGAGCTAGAGCCTTGTGATTCTTTCGATGATGATGAGTGACCGCAGACTTCCTTCGATTCGACCTTTTGTGCCTGACCCAGCAGATGTTAGATTTCCTTTTGTTATAGCAGTTGTTTTAGTTTGGTTGATGTATGTCTGTGTGCTGGATGTTAGATGAGCTCTGTAAGCCGATGAGGCCAAAAGCTTTGTATCTTTTGAAAAGCTGATTTATGAAAAAGTCATTTTGCATATCCTTACTCTTATGTCTTGAGTGAAATGCCAGCATTCTGCTAGCATCCCTGTGTGTGATTCTTTCCGAATCAATGTCTCTATTCGTAACCTCCTATTTGAGTAGGATGGTTAACACGCGTGCAAGACCCCAAGAAGGAGAACTCGAGGGAAATCCCAGCAATGCAAGGGCTACACCTGGAACAAGAAGCCATACTAACCCTGATAGACCAGGATCTTCTTCGACGATGCCACAAGGAGGCGACATCAATGACGTGTTACTATGGATGGAGCGAAACCGACAAGAGTCAGCAACTGTGTAGAATCAGATCTTAGGACAGTTGATGCAACACATCGCATCTGGACAAGCTAAGGGATTCGCAACGGGTGCAAAATTAACCGACTTTCAGAAAACACGACCCCCGACCTTTTCGAGTACAGAGGACCACATCGTGGCCGACGATTGGCTAAGAGACGTAGAAAGGAAGTTGAACACCGTTAGGTGCAGCAACGAAGAGAAGCTTCTGTATGGATCAAATCAACTAGCTGGACCCACTGCTGCTTGGTGGGAAAACTACCAGACTGTGCACTCCAACAAAGATTCAATCATGTGGAACGAGTTCAAGGAAGAATTCCGCAAGCACCACGTCCCGAAAGGTGTTGTTTAAGCAAAACGCCGAGAGTTCGTGAATCTACGACAAGGAAACAGAACCGTCAAGCAGTACCTGCATGAATTTATTCCACTGGCAAGGTATGCCCCTGAAGATATTGCAACGGAGGAGAGAAAGATCTATAAATTCTGCGAGGGACTGCAAAACTCCTTGCAATACCAGCTGTCATCTCATGAGTTTACGGACTTCCATGTCCTGATAAACTGACTGCTTAAGATGGAGGAGAAGAGGGGAGTAATCGAGGAAGACCGAAAGAGGAAGGCTTTGCCCAACTCTTATCAAGGAAGTGCTAGTCGAGGGAGACCGATGCCTGCTTATCGGCCAGCATTCAGACCGTCGCAAAGACACCAAAGGCCTGCGCCTACTGCAATACCACAATGTACCGGATGTAAAGGAAACCACTTCTTGAAGGATTGTCCCATGAAGAATGAAGAATGCTTTCATTGTGGAAGGAAGGGACTTCGCAGGAACACTTGTCCACTACTGCACTTACCATCCAACGTCGCCCGTGCACAAGCTGCAAGACCCCCTGTTCCAACCCAAGGCTTCACCAGAAGCGCTCCACCCTCTAGAGGAGGAAGATTCCAGAATAGCCGAGGGAGAGGAATGCCTGTTGCAGGTCGCGGAAGACTCAACTATGCATCTGCCATTGAAGCGGGAGAAGCATCTGACATTGTGATTGGTAGGATCTTCATTCACTCTGAACTTTCAGTTGCATTATTTGACCCTGGTGCTACTCATTCATTTGTGTCAAGACCTTTCGTGCTCAGAAATAAGTTACCAATATCTGCATTAGAGTCCCCTATCTTAATTCAATCCCCTGGGGCTCAGATGCCTGTCAACTCTATCTGTAGAAATATCGCCTTTAGTATTGGCAATCTAGGATTCCTAGCAAACCTGCTAGTTTTGGACCTTCAAGGATTAGATGTCATCCTTGGAATGGATTGGTTAGCCAAGCATAAAGGTCAAGTGGACTGTGAGAAGAAAGCAATAACCCTGATGAATGCTGAAGGAAAACAAGTCACATTCCACGCAGAGAGATCAGTGGTGAACGACTGAGTATGCAGTTTGAACAGCTTAGAAGGAATTGAGTTTGAAGGAGTTCCGATAGTAAATGAATATACAGAAGTCTTTCCTGAAGAGCTTCCTGGAATGCCACCAGATCGGGACATTGAATTCTCAATCGAGTTAAAACCCGGATCTGCTCCTTATGCAAGAAAGCTTGCAAGTATGACAAGTGAAGAACAAGAAGAATTAAGAAAGCAAGTAGAAGAATTGGAAAGAATGGGATTTGTTTGAACAAGTTCCTCACCATGGAGAGCCCCTGTGCTTTTCGCTAAAAAGAAAGATGGCAGTCTACGACTTTGTGTCGACTACCGAAAACTGAATGATATGACGATCAAGAACAAGTACCCTTTACCAAGGATCGATGATCTCTTTGATCAACTAAGAGGAGCGAAGATATTTTCAAGGATCGACCTGAGGTCTGGAAACCACCAACTAAAGATCCGAGAACAAGATATTCCAAAGACTACATTCATAACGAGATATGGATTGCATGAGTTTACCGTGGTGCCATTTGGTTTAACGAATGCACCAGCAGTGTTCATGAATCTGATGAACAAAGTTCTCATGGAATTTCTAGACAAGTTTGTCATTGTGTTTGTCGATGACATTCTCATCTTTTCAGAGTCAGAGGAAAAGCATGCACAACATCTCAGGATGGTGCTAGAAAAGTTAGTAAAACATCGATTGTATGCCAAGTTTGCTAAATGTGCCTTTTGGTTAAAAGAAATTTCATTATTAGGACACATTATCTCTGGCAAAGGAATTTCCATGGATCCATCAAAAATTCAGGCTGTCATGGAATGTAAACAACCGAAAATAGTAACTGAA
This sequence comes from Pharus latifolius, assembly GCA_019359835.1. NCBI lineage: Eukaryota > Viridiplantae > Streptophyta > Magnoliopsida > Poales > Poaceae > Pharus > Pharus latifolius. Next base: position 60,660,351 of record CM033322.1, read on the forward strand.
GTAAGAAGTTTCCTAGGATTAGCCGGATATTACGGGAGATTTGTCAAAGGATTCTCCAAGATTACAAAGCCACTCACCAGACTACTAAAGAAGGATGCCCCATTCGACTGGATAGAAGGATGTGAGAAGAGCTTCGAGGAACTGAAAAGGATATTAACAACTGCACCTGTTCTCACGTTACCAGATAATAAAAAGGATTTTGAGGTTTATTGTGATGCGTCAAAACAAGGACTAGGTTGTGTACTTATGCAAGAAGGAAGAGTCGTAGCGTATGCATCAAGACAGTTGCGACCGCATGAGGAGAACTATCCAACTCATGATTTGGAATTAGCCGCCGTTGTTCATGCGCTAAAGATTTGGCGACACTACCTGCTTGGAAATAGATGTGAAATCTACACGGACCACAAGAGTCTAAAATACATCTTCACCCAACAAGACTTGAACATGAGACAGCGAAGATGGTTAGAACTGATTAAGGATTATGACCTTGGAATACATTACCACCCTGGAAAAGCAAATGTAGTAGCAGATGTCTTGAGCAAAAAATCCTACTGCAATCAAGCAAAGACATTGGAAATACCACCCCAATTGCTTACAGATTTCGAAAAGTTGAATTTAGAGTTTGTTGAACAAGGAACCATCGCTGCATTAACAGTAAGTTGTGAGCTGAAGGACCAAATTTGAAAATCTCAAGAAGGAGATCAGAGCATTCAGAAGTTGAAAGAGGAATGCAAAGATGCAATTGACCTTTGTGAGGACGAGGAAGGAATTTTGTGGTATCATAATTGAATCTGCGTTCCAGAAGACAAGGAGATCAAGAACATGATACTGCAAGAAGCCCATTGTACCCCATACTCTATCCACCCAGGCAGTACAAAGATGTACCAAGATCTAAAGGATCGATTTTGGTGGAAAGGAATGAAGAAGGAAATTGCCGAGTTTATACACTAGTACAGAAATGCAGTCTACTAACCCCTATCTTCTATCGGTTATTAGCGAAACAGCACAAAACCGATAGAAAATGTGCCTCGCGGTCATAAAAGCCCGACGGATGTATTTTCCCTATCGGTTTCTAAGAAACTTACCGATAGAATAAATAGTATGATTTACTCTAGCGGTGATGAACATATTTGCCGTTAGAAGAGATGCATAAGTACTGACGGAAGAATGTTGTGCGCCGATAGGACTGGTCGACTTCAACAACTAGACTTATTCTATCGCTACAGTATGAATATACCGACAGAGTATATTAAAAATTCCTATCGGCCATATGTAGTTCGCCGATAGAATAGTTGACCTTTTACAAATATTTTTATTCTATCGGTAATGGATTCTTTTACCGTTAGAATATATAGAAAATTGCTTAGAACTGTTCGTCTTCTTATAGTTTTATTCTATCGGTAATGAATGTTTATACCGGTAGAATATTGCACAAAATATCTTAGAACTGTTGGCCTTCTACAACTAGTAATATTCTGTCGGTAATGTACGTACAAACCGATAGAGTATGTACAAAAATTCCTATCGGTAATATTTATTGTGCCGATAGAACCATTCGGCTTCTACAGATGTTTTTTATTACTAACGTGTCGCGCCCCGAGACTGGGACAACGACTACTCCTGTAGAGACCTAGCTCGCTGCAGCTAGTCCCAAACCACAAACCTTTGACTTCCCAGGATGAGTCAAACACAGGAGTATATTACATTGCAACAGAGTACTCACAAAATATTAAGCAGTGTGGCCTGCTGGCCTTAATATTACATAAAGAGGATTACAATACCTACAAGGCATTCAGGGTTTAGCAAAATATTTAACTACGCAACAGAAGATAGGTGACCCTCCCACAAAAGAAGTTGACGGCAGAACAACACACTTCAGGGTTCTGGCGGAACTGATTCTCCTCCTTCTGGATCCACGTAGTACTCCGTGCCATCATCTTGATCAAGGTAGGCTCCATCTATTGAGTTGAATGTTGCAAGGGTGAGCACTTACGTACTCAGCAAGTCATAGGTAAGAGTAGATACATATAGTAGTGATGATATGAACCTAGACTAGTCAAGAATTATGGATATTTGTAAAATAATCTTTTCCTTTCTCATCTCATCTTATGGCAGCACTTTTTATAATATACATCATCATTCATGTTCACTAGATTATAGCACTACCGCGACACGTCGACACACGACAGCCCATGTCATTTGGGTAATCTTGATTAAACATATTTTATTTAGAAAATAGTACTTGTGTTACACCCCGTGGATTTAATCCACCGCAGCAGACTCCTATAAACCCGGGAGCTCGGAGTATTCGAATACGTTTTTAACTCTGCAGAGAGGTACCAATTTACCCGCAAGATATTCCACTTTCAAACCTTTCCTATCATAACAAAATGATTGGACCCCTGACTCACTTCATACTGTGAGCGGCAAGGTGGAAATAACAAGAACTTTTGTTATGTATCACTTACAATTCACCCCCGACCCTGTGGCTCTCAGCGAGGCACAGTTGTGGCAGGTTGTATCCAAACCTCCACCCCATTGCTTATTCCCATTACTGGGTCAGCGTGCTTGATCACCTTCAGTGATATGTGTGGGAGCCGCGCTCCGTGTTTATCGTGCATCACTACACATCTCATGCAGGGGTTTCATGTGCGATCCACATAATTACTTGTTCAGGCCTGTCCCATACCAGGCTTGCGGTTAGCACGTTGTTCATGCCACTAGACGCACAACACAAGGTTCTAGTCCTTATATGCCAGTGACCAGACCATCCACAACCCTGCACCTTCAGTGCCTGCATTCCTTTGCAGTCTAGCACCTCCAGTGCTATAGCCATCCATACCATTTTTCTGGTCACGGCTAGGGGTTTTATTTCATGAATATAAGTATATACATACATATAATAGTTCCTGGCTCAAAACATATTTATTTCACATTTCACAGATAACCAGTCTAGTACTGCCAATTCATAAATCAACCATTCTCAATCTTTCACATGCAATATTGCCTATATTCAAGGTTATATTATAGCAACATTTAAAATATAGGTTCAAGATGACCAAGGATATGACTTGCCTTTCGCGTCGTAAAATACAGCAGTCGATGACGGATCAACAGCAAAATCTTCAAAGTCAGCTTCTGAATCTGCTCGACGACAAACAAACACACAATAATTACTTTTAATATTAAAATGTTTTATGACTTATATGCAGAAATGCTCAACAAGAATGATTGAACTAAACTGGGGATAATTTGAACTGCAAACTGAACTGAGTCGAGATTCTAGGGTTTCAAGGAATTTGGGCTAAGGATGGTGATTAGATAATCCTAGGGTGTCAGGATTTCAATAGGGATAACAATTTTGTGGTTGGTTTAATCAAAACAGCGAATGTCAACAGATCGACATTCGGATCAAAGCTTGGACATAGCTTTAAGAAAAGCTAGGATGCTTATCTCAAGTTGTGGTAGTAGAAGAAAATGTAGATCACAACTCTACAAATTCAGTGGACAAAGTGGATTTCAAATTACACAACCAGAAGTGGGTAAATAAGGTCAATGCCACAGGCTGACAAGCTCTGGCATAGAGCTGACAATGCCAAAAACTAGGGCTTAGCATAAATTTTGATCTGGAGCTCCAAATGATGCACCACTTTGTCTGGGAGGTAGGCATTGATAGCAGGAACAATTAAGTCAACAGGATCTAGGGAAAGAAATGGCTGGAAAGCAAGAAATTTGATGATGAACAGAGATGAACTGGCTGCACTGGAGCTGTTCTGGACAAAAACTTGGCAAAGCTATAACTTCTGATCTAGGCTGATTTAGGTGTCGGGCTAGAAGACAAAAATGCTCAGGAGGCTAAGGTACATCTAAATGACAAGGTGATTTGGGCTGAAACGGCCGGGAACACTTTTCCGGTCATCGGCGCCGGAGAAGAAACACTAGATTTGGGCATTTCCAACACAGGCCGTTTGAACTCGATTCCTTGCTCTAGGAGTGATAGAAGGGTATGAGTAAGCTACTGGCGACGTCAATTTGGCTGGAGGATCGCCGGTGTGGCTTGGCGACGAGAGCCAGCAACTCATAAATTGCAAAATTGGGGATAGCTTCAAATTGGGCTCAAATGATTGTTCTAAGTTCACAGGCATGCTTGATTTAGCTTACTGATCAATTTTGATTACAGATACGAAAGCTAATTTGGAGTAATTCGAGCTACATTGCCGGAACAGGGCATTTAGCAATCCCGGCGATCACCGGCGATAAGGTGCAAGGTAATCCAATTAGATGGTACAGCACGATGAGGGAGACGAGGGGAACTCACAGATGCTGTTAATTTGGCAGGAGGTGCTACGGTTGAGGCTGTCACCGTGAAGCCTCTTGCTGGACTCGCCGGAGAAGACGACGACAGCGAAGAAGTTTGGAAATTGGTTAAGTCCTGGTGGTGTGTGGAGGGAGCTGCTAAGCACAGGAGTGCTTATATAGGCCAGGCGAAGATAGCGAAGGGGAACAATGAAGTAATTGGTTGCTGTGATGAGATCGGTTGCGTGCTGGAGCAGTAGCGGCGAAGAAACAGCAAGAGCGGTGATGCGACGGCGACAAGCTTTCAACTGATCACAATGTCGCCTCATCGGGACCTGGCAAAGCTTGTAGCAAGCGGTGGCGACAAGTACTGGCGCGGCGAGGCTACGTGGCGATGGATTGCTGACAAAAGTCACTGCTGGTCGCGCGCGGGAGGAAGCACTGGTCGTCGACGTAGCAGCGGCCTTGCCACGGCACCAGCTGGAGCGAGGACACGTGCGCACTGGCATGCACGGTCACAAGTGCGGCGAAGCTTGGCCGGCGGTGAACGTGCACGGCGCAAGGAAGCAAAACACGGCAAGGCTTCTGGTCGTGTACAGCAGTATACGGCCTGGTCGAAAATGGACTGAACTGCAGTTTTAATTCTTTGAGTTTTGGACTGAAATGTAAATCTGGAGATTTGGTAGGTTTAAACTGAAATTGATTTCACTAATCTGGTAGATTATATTCAACAAGGTATTTGGCAAAGGTAATTGATAAAATTTGACACATTTCAATAGTTTTCGATACAAACTGAAAATAGGGTAATTTAGGGTAAAATAAGATTTAAGTTTTGTCGATTTCGAATTCTGGCATTTAGGGTTCGATTTTGATATCTGCACAGAAGAGAAACTTGTGGCAAATAGCATTTTGAGAAGATTTGCTGAAGAAATTCTGAATTTGAAGTTAATCTGGAGATTTTAGCCTTTTTGGGTTTTCAGATATCAGATAAGGACTAATTTGCGATAACTCTTGGACTGATTTGTGAAAAGAGTCTAGATGGTAGAATCTGGCTATCAACTTTTTATATTAAGGTATTGACATACCCATGATCATATTCCAGGAATAATCTGGTCTGAACTTGGTCAAGATTTGGATTAAATCTGTATTTCTGAAACTTAGAGTATTTGGGTAATATAAGGTATTTCTGTTTTCGAAAACAGAAGAAGTTGATAAATCTGAAATTTAGAGATAGAATTGGATCTAGGTTCTGAAGGCTTTTAAGTTCAGAGTAACTGATAGATCACACTGAACAATCTGATCTTGATTTGAGGTCACATGATAGATTTTGGAGATTTTAGGGCTTAGGATAGATACTGATCTGGCTATTACTACAGATACATGCATGCATGCTATTGATGAAAAAGGAAATTTTCACCCCTAACTTAGGGTGTTACATAACGGTATTCTGTTTTCTTACCGATAGAAAATATATAATTGTATAAATACACGGGTATGTCTCTTTCATTCTCACAGTTCATCTGGGGCTCGTAGTCCTAACCCGTAAGCTCCATGGACGGCCGGCGCACCTCTACAGGGGACCGCTGCACCTCCGCACCTCCATCGACGCCCTCTAGACGTCGGCATCCCAAGGAAGGTACGTAAAATTTCTGCAATATTGTTAGATTATTCCAATCCGATTATGGCAATAATTCTGCTTTTTTTGTATCCTTCATTTTGATGTGTCTTCTTTTCAATATGATTATGATCTGTTCAGGTCCTTGGATGATGCTCGTGAGGGGCAACGTATTTCACGGTTCTTCATCGCAGTACGCTGCCTACGTTGGCTTGTTGGCGAAAGAAATGGTGAAGATCACCGTCGAGAGCTGGAAGGACGTGAAGGGCGAGATCTTGGTTGGCTCGGTCGAGAAGATGCTTAAGCCCGGCGTGTTTCTCAAATCAGGACCTATAGAAAGCATCTTACATGTTTTTGCATGCACCAGCTTGTGGCCAGATGCTTACCTGCTTGGAGAAGAAGAATTGTTGTTATTTGCACAGCCATTCTACACCATCACTACACAGAACAACATCTTGGAAGGTAGGTTCTTTTTGTTAATGGAGTTGAGTTGAGTTGATCGAGTTTGAGTCCGAGGAAATCACCAATACGTACAAATGTATGTCGACGGCAGTTCCAGCTCCTCGGGCGTCTTCGAACTGAACTCCTATGGTTAAGTCCAATGTGGTTCAGACATTTGCTGTTTTGGATGAATGGATTTGTGATGTATCAGGTCTAACTTGTAGTCGGTAGTTGCATTGTGGCAACCTGCAAAGGTTCCCTTTTATGTAAAATGCATGTATGGGCCACTGGGTCCTCGTCGTGATCTGTTGTTAATTTCAGACGTGGCTTTTGTAATATACATCGAATGTGTGAATTGTCGTATTTGTATATTGTTGTATATTTGTGTATCATGTATTGCTAATTGGGACATGAACTTGAATGTGCAGGGAGCATTTGTGTATTTAATTGTATTGGTAGGTAGGTGTGTATTTGTACTGCTGTTTCAGACATGCACTTCAATTTGTGAACTGGCATGTGTATGTTTGTACCTGAATTTGTATTGGTGAACTGGCATGTGTATGTTTGTACCTGAATTTGTGAATTGGCATCTGTAATTTCTTTGGCAAGATGAAGTCCCAACTACCTACGAAAAGTATTTTTGTGTCTCCTAGTTAATCCACAAATTAGCATTTCTTCAAATATATTGCTTTATCTTCTAGTTAAGATCCGTTTGATGTAAGATCTGTTTGATGTTACATTGATATGATTTCTTGAATGTGAGAAATGGCATGTGCATGTTTGTCCCAGTTTGGTAACAGTACCTCCTCTAACGGTAAGTACACATATTTACCGATAGGAAAATACATATATTTGTTCAGTCTTGCATATTCTAACGGTAAATACATATATTTACCGATAGGAAGCACATATATTTGTTCAGTCATGCATATTCTAACGGTAAATGCACATATTTACCGATAGAAAAAAACATATATTTGCTCAGTCATGCATATTCTAACGGTAAATACACATATTTACCGATAGGAAGCACATATATTTGTTTTGTCATGCATATTCTAACGGTAAATGCACATATTTACCGATAGAAAAATACATATATTTGTTCAGTCATGCATATTCTAACGGTAAGTACACATATTTACCGATAGAAAAATACATATATTTGCTCAGTCATGCATAGTCTAACGGTAAATGCACATATTTACCGATACAAAAACTAATGCTCGAGTGTCATGCATCATCTAACGGTAAGTACACATATATACCGATAGAAAAACTCATGTGCGTGCTGTGTCATGCATGATCTAACGGTAAGTACACATATTTACCGATAGGAAAACACATATATTTGCTCAGTAATGTATATTCTCTAACGGTATGTGTGTGTTTTTACCGATAGAATATGTGAGCGGCAAATTACCTAAGTTAGTCTGACGGTTATTTCATGTATTTACTGTTAGAAAAATGTCCATTATAAGGAAAACCCCACTCGACCATTGCTGAGCTGCTCTTTAATTTGTTCTGTTGCACTCTGTGTCCCTCTGTTTGTGACGAAAGTTCCAGCTACACTGCTAGGGTGATCAGCGCAGGCTGGAGGGAAGTTGATTGCGCCCCTCTCTTTAAGGTATGCTTAATCGTCGACACTTATCTCTCTCTCCCTCTAGATCTCCCTTCCTCTCTACTTGCAAGCTAGCTGTATTGTGTAGTTCCAAGTTTGTAGCTCTAAGCTTGAGAGCTTGGTAGCTGGAAATGCGTCATGTTTTAGGAGCTAACTAGCTTGTATTGTGTAGTTAGCTAGGTTAATTAGTGTTAATTTCGTCAGGCTAGGGTTCAACACATGTATCTGTTGTAAGAGGCTGTACATGTACATATACATAACTTAATCGGGCAGGTTTCATGCATGGCTTACTCGTTAAATTTTGTTAATTGTAGATGGACAGGAAATATTGGATGTATGGAATAAAACGTACTACTCTTGAATATTTGGATGGTGTGAATGAGTTTATTAAATTTGCTGAGCAACAAAAGGAGAGGAAGGGAGAGAAAAATATGCTCTGTCCTTGTACAGATTGTATGAACTTGAAGAGGTTTAGCAACTCTGATCAAATTAAGAGTCATTTGATTCGTCGTGGTTTTAACGCGCGATACACCCGTTGGATATGGCATGGCGAAGATCTTGAGGAAACAAGCACCACTACTACCAATCAGCACGACTCGGATGTGGATTGCAATAATATCGATGATCATCCCAATTTTGGTAATGTTCATTCCGATGTGCACGTAGATGATGATGATGACAATCTAGATGAGATGTTACGTGATGTAGAGGAAGATTACAACGAAAATGACTTCTGTGAATTTGAGAAACTGATTGCTGACTCTGAGAAGCCTCTGTTCCCTGGATGTGCAACATTTACAAAACTGTCTTCTGTGCTGAGATTATATAACTTGAAGGCAGGAAACAGTTGGAGTGATAAGAGTTTCACGGCACTATTAGATCTTCTAGCGGACATGCTTCCAGAGGGAAATGAGTTGCCAAGATCTACTTACCAAGCCAAAAAACTGTTGTGTCCGTTGGGAATGGAAATCGAAAGAATACACGCATGCCCAAATGATTGTGTGTTGTACCGTAACGAGTACTCCAGTTTGCATGTTTGTCCAAGATGCGGCGCATCGAGGTATACGCATAGGGACCGGATTGACAGTGAACGTCACGAGGTAAGGAAAGGGCCCCCGGCAAAAACTGTGTGGTACTTGCCTGTGATACCTAGATTGAAGCGGCTGTTTGCAAATCCGAAAGTTGCGAAGCACTTGCGTTGGCATGCTGAAGCCCGGAAACAAGACGGAAAACTGAGACACCCAGCTGATTCTATTCAATGGAGAAACATCAACAGAACATTTGCTGAGTTCGGCGGTGAACTTAGGAATGTAAGGTTCGGGCTGAGTACAGATGGTATGAACCCACATGGTAATATGAGCAGCCGGCACAGCACTTGGCCGGTTCTTTTATGCATCTACAATCTTCCTCCTTGGTTATGCATGAAGCGCAAGTACATCATGATGGCGTTACTAATCTCAGGACCTAGACAACCCGGAAATGATATTGACGTGTTTCTAGCGCCTTTAATCGAGGACTTATAGAAATTGTGGAGCGAGGGTGTGCAGGTGTGGGATGCATACAAGAAAGAGAATTTCATCTTGCGGGCCCTGATATTTTGCACCATAAATGATTTTCCTGCCTACGGCAATTTGTCGGGGTATAGTACGAAAGGAGCCAAGGCTTGCCCTATTTGCCTAGATGAAACTGAGAGCATGTGGCTGCGAAACTACCGGAAAACAGTATACATGGGTCACCGCAGGTTTCTTCCGGTGCATCACACGTACCGTAAGAAGAGGAAATCATTTAACGGGAAGCCTGAGAAGGGATCAGCTCCAGTGTTTCTGACCGGTAAGGAGATTTACTCACGCGTGAACGACATCAAAGTTGAGTTCGTTAAGCATTCTAAACCTCGAGAAAAAAATGTTTGGAAGAAGAGATCGATTCTCTGGGATCTACCGTACTGGGAGCACTTACAAGTTCGACATTGCATTGACGTCATGCATGTAGAGAAAAATGTCTGTGACAGTTTGATTGGTTTGTTGTTGAACATTCCGGGAAAGACAAAGGATGGTGTGAAAGCTCGTCGTGACATGGTGGAAATGGGGATAAGGACTGAGCTTGCACCTTTAGAGAATGGAAAGCGTACATACCTCCCCCCGGCTTGCTACACGTTGTCCAAGAGCGAAAAAACAGAATTCTGTCGGTGCCTGCACGGTGTTAAAGTTCCATGTGGGTACTCCACGAACTTGAAAAAACTTGTGTCTATGAAGGACCTAAGACTGGTTGGCATGAAGTCCCACGACTGTCATTTCTTGATGTCACAGATGCTTCCCATTGCTATCAGAGGCATTCTCCCAGTTAAAGTCAGAGAGACAATCACAAACCTATGTTATTTCTTCAACGCAATATCTTGCAAGGTAAGTACGTGCACTCGTACTATAAGTTCACTACCTCCATTTGTGGAGCTTAATTAGAAGATTTTTCTGATATGAATATTTGGCGCAACTGTGTCCTCGTAGGTAATTGATCCCGATGGACTGGACGCTTTGCAACGCGACGTGGTTACAACTCTTTGTCAGCTTGAGATGTATTTCCCTCCATCCTTTTTTGATGTTATGGTCCATCTGATTGTTCACCTTATCAGAGAAATTAAGTTTTGTGGACCTGTGTGCCTGCGCTACATGTATCCATTTGAGAGATTTATGGGTGTATTGAAGGGATACGTAAGGACTCGTCGTCGACCCGAGGGGAGTATCATGGAAGGTTATGCCGCCGAGGAGGTGATTGAATTTTGCACAGATTATATGGCCGGGGTTGACCCAATTGGTGTTCCTAGGTCCCGACACGAGGGTAGGCTTGAGGGAATTGGAACGATTGGATTCAAAGCTATCGTCCCCGCTCGTGATGTGTACGCAAAATCACATTTTTGGGTCTTACAACACATGACGGAGGTCGAGCCATACATACACGAGCACAAGGTAATGTTACGGTCACAGAATCCTTCGAAGTCAGACGTTTGGGTAAGCAGAGAACATAACAGGAAATTTGCTGAGTGGATCCAAGAAAGAGTCACGCGAGCTGCCGAGGGCTCCGTAAGTGAAACTGTGACATAGTTGGCTAGAGGCCCAAGATTCATTGTAGGGACTTGGCAGGGGTACGACATCAATGGGTATTCATTTTACACAAGAGCTCAAGACGCCAAGAGTAGCACGCAATGTAGCGGAGTGACACTGTTTGCTATTTCCGAGGATGCCAGGTCAGTAAGGGCGTTGAACTCATATTACGGTGTTATTGACGAAATATGGGAGCTCGATTACGGATTACTTAAGATTCCCCTGTTTCGATGCCAATGGGTCGAAATCCCTCGAGGTGTTCAAGTTGACAGTTACGGGTTTACTCTCGTCGATCTTGGTAGAGTCGGACACCAAGACGATCCATTCATACTTGCAAAGCAAGCCACACAGGTATTCTACATCGTTGACCCGGCCAATCCAAACTTGCATGTTGTCCTCCACAGCAAGAGACGTATTGTTGGGGTCGAAGATGTTGTCGACGAAGAGGAGTATAACCAATTCGATGAAATACCTCCATTTTTAGAGGACATTCAATCTATCCGTACTGAAGATATCGACGAAACAACGTATCTGCGAGATGACCACGAAGAAGGATTATGGGTTGAGAACCATTGATGATTAATTTCTATTTCAGGGATAAATGCCAAGCAAACAGCCCACAAGTTCTGCAGCAAGGTGAGGAACTTATCATTAATACATCAGGCAGTACATTTTTCTTTAGAATTTAATGATAAGCTAGTTCACAGCATTAATACATCTCAATTTTACTCCACAGCATGAGTTCTAACATGTACAGTACCTTTATCCTATAAATATTTAATTCTTCCCTTCAAATAGCACTTGCAAAAATCTCATCGCAGCCTCTTCAAATTAAGTTCAGCAAAAATCCCTTTTTTCTGACGGTATTTTGTTATTTATACCGATAGAGAAGGACATCTTCTCTCAGGCACTTCAAAACGTTTTCTATCGGTATTGTTCTATTTTAGCGTTAGAATAAATTCGTTTGTCTCACGGTATTTGTTGTCTGACGGTTTTTTCCTGTTTTTACCGATAGAAGAAGACTCTGCCGCTTGGAATTCTCAAACGTGTCGCCATGCGTCGCCTTGGAAACTATATAAGTACCTCGCCATGCGTCGCGGTAATTTGTTGTTTTTCTAATTCTCGAACGGTTCGACTCCTCATCTTCTCTTTCACAATGGCAACCTCCCCGGTAAGAACTCTAAATCTCCTCGGTTTACCCCTGTATTGTTAATCCATGTTCAGTTCATTCTTGACCTGTTGATTTGCATAGGGAATGGTAGCCGTGGAAGACACTGCCAAAGTGAAGGCTGACCTGAGAGCCCTCCAGGAGGAGCACAAGCTCCTTACAGACAAGCACACTCAGCTACGGCTTGACCTTGACGATCTCTTCCAGCGCATTAAGCGCATGAAGACGGATGGTGACAATGCTAGAGCGAGGACGAGGCGTCTTCGCGAGGAGAAGAAAGCCGCGGATATGACCATCGCTGGCTGCGGTTTGACTATGAAGGATACCATAGCGAAGCTGAGGGAGGTCGCAGGCCTTCTTGACGCGGTAGTAGTTGATCCTAGGGACAACTTGTCGCTAGAGGAGTCCTGCGTCCTGGCTGCAAGTCTAACTGACTCTATTCTACATGCAGCCAGGGCTAAGACCACCCCTTGACCTAGCATTTTGGGTTTTATTTTTTTTTTGTAAGTGATAAAACAACAATGAATGAACAATTTCCTTTTATGTCAATTTTCCAATTTTCCGGCTATCTTCCCTCTTTCTTTAACATTCTGCAGCTTTCAACCACGGTCTGTTTGATGTTAAATTACGTACCTCTTCATTACTCTGACGGTATTTTGTTGTTTTTACCGATAGAAAAAGGGCACACAAATCTCAAGCACTTAATCAAAAAAATTTTCTGGGGAAAATTGGGCTCACGGGATTTTTTTGTTTATACCGATAGAAAAGGGCACCTTTTCATTACTCTCACGGTATTTTGTTGTTTTTACCGATAGAAAAATGGCACCGAATCTCAAGCACTTTAAAAAAATTTTCTGTGGAAAATTGGTGTCGCGCCCCGAGACTGGGACGACGACTACTCCTGTAGAGACCTAGCTCGCTGCAGCTAGTCCCAAACCACAAACCTTTGACTTCCCAGGATGAGTCAAACACAGGAGTATATTACATTGCAACAGAGTACTCACAAAATATTAAGCAGTGTGGCCTACTGGCCTTAATATTACATAAAGGGAATTACAATGCCTACAAGGCATTCAGGGTTTAGCAAAATATTTAACTACGCAACAGAAGATAGGTGACCCTCCCACAAAAGAAGTTGACGGCAGAACAACACACTTCAGGGTTCTGGCGGAACTGATTCTCCTCCTTCTGGATCCATGTAGTACTCCGTGCTATCATCTTGATCAAAGTAGGCTCCATCTATTGAGTTGAACGTTGCAAGGGTGAGTACTTACGTACTCAGCAAGTCATAGGTAAGAGTAGATACATATAGTAGTGATGATATGAACCTAGACTAGTCAAGAATTATGGATATTTGTAAAATAATCTTTTCCTTTCTCATCTCATCTTATGGCAGCACTTTTCATAATATAACATCATCATTCATGTTCACTAGATTATAGCACTACCGCGACACGTCGACACACGACAGCCCACGGCAGCACTCCTTATCATGACAACACATGTCATTTGGGTAATCTTGATTTAAACATATTTTATTTAGAAAATAGTACTTGTGTCACACCCCGTGGATTTAATCCACCGCAGCAGACTCCTATAAACCCGGGAGCTCGGAGTATTCGAATACGTTTTAACTCTGCAAAGAGGTACCAATTTACCCGCAAGATATTCCACTTTCAAACCTTTCCTATCATAACAAAATGATTGGACCCCTGACTCACTTCATACTGTGAGCGGCAAGGTGGAAATAACAAGAACTTTTGTTATGTTTTACTCACAATTCACCCCCGACCCTGTGGCTCTCAGCGAGGCACAGTTGTGGCAGGTTGTATCCAAACCTCCACCCCTTTGCTTATTCCCATTACTGGGTCAGCGTGCTTGATCACCTTCAGTGATATGTGTGGGAGCCGCGCTCCGTGTTTATCGTGCATCACTACACATCTCATGCAGGGGTTTCATGTGCGATCCACATAATTACTTGTTCAGGCCTGTCCCATACCAGGCTTGCGGTTAGCACGTTGTTCATGCCACTAGACGCACAACACAAGGTTCTAGTCCTTATATGCCAGTGACCAGACCATCCACAACCCTGCACCTTCAGTGCCTGCATTCCTTTGCAGTCTAGCACCTCCAGTGCTACAGCCATCCATACCATTTTTCTGGTCACGGCTAGGGGTTTTATTTCATGAATATAAGTATATACATACATATAATAGTTCATGGCTCAAAACATGTTTATTTTACATTTCACAGATAACCAGTCTAGTACTGCCAATTCATAAATCAACCATTCTCAATCTTTCACATGCAATATTGCCTATATTCAAGGTTATATTATAGCAACATTTAAAATATAGGTTCAAGATGACCAAGGATATGACTTGCCTTCCGCGTCGTAAAATACAGCAGTCGATGACGTATCAACAGCAAAATCTTCAAAGTCAGCTTTTGAATCTGCTCGACGACAAACAATCACACAATAATTACTTATAATATTTAAAATGTTTTATGACTTATATGCAGAAATGCTTAACAAGAATGATTGAACTAAACTGGAGATAAGTTGAACTGCAAACTGAACTGAGTCGAGATTCTAGGGTTTCAAGGAATTTGGGCTAAGGATGGTGATTAGATAATCTTAGGGTTTCAGGTTTGCAATAGGGATAACAATTTTGTGGCAGGTTTAATCAAAATAGCGAATGTCAACAGATCGACATTCGGATCAAAGCTTGGACATAGCTTTAAGAAAAGCTAGAGTGCTTATCTCAAGTTGTGGTAGTAGAAGAAAATGTAGATCACAACTCTACAAATTCAGTGGACAAAGTGGATTTCAAATTATACAACCAGAAGTGGGTAAATAAGGTCAATGCCACTGGCTGACAAGCTCTGGCATAGAGCTGACAATGCCAAAAACTAGGGCTTAGCATAACTTTTGATATGGAGCTCCAAATGATGCACCACTTTGTCTGGGAAGTAGGCTTGAGTAACAGGAACAATTAAGTCAACAGGATCTAGGGCAAGAAATGGCTGGAAAGCAAGAAATTTGATGATGAACAGAGATGAACTGGCTGCACTGGAGCAGTTCTGGACACAAACTTGGCAAAGCTATATCTTCCAATCTAGGCCGATCTAGGTGTCGGGCTAGAAGACAAAATACTCAGGAGGCTAAGGCACATCTAAATGACAAGGTTTCGAGGGCTGAAATGGCTGGAACAAGCTTTCCGGTCATCGGCGCCTGAGAAGAAACTCTGGATTTGGGGGTTTCTGCTACAGGCAACAAGAACTTAATTCCTTGCTTGGAGAGCATCTAGGAGGTATAGGGAAGCTTCTGGTACAATTGTATTGGCCGGAGGATCACTGGAGAAGCCTGGCGACGATCGCCGGTTTTTTGGTAGAGCTTGAATTTGGGGATACCTTCGATTCGAGCTCAACCTGGGGATCTGGATGCTTAGGCTTGCTAATTAGAGCTCACAGATCAATTTGCTTCACAGGATCGAGGGCTAATTCGAAGTGATTTGGTCTGCATTGCCGGAACAGGGCAATCGGGAATTCCGGCGATCACCGGCGACTGGATGCAATATAACTCAATTAGATGGTACAGCACAATGAGGGAGATTAGGGAAACTTACTGATGCGGTTAATTTGACAGAAGGTGCTGCGTAGTGTGCTGGCACCGTGAAGCTCTTCGACAGCTCGCCGGAGAAGACGACGACAGTGAAGAAGTTTGAGAATTTGGTTAAGTCCTGGGGAAGAGGAGATGACACAGGGTATTGGTGGCTTAAATAGAGTAGTGGGCGAAGCATGCAAGGATTAAACAGCATTGAATTTGATGTCAGTTGATATGAGTTGCCGGGCGCAGATGTAGCAACGGCGAACGGTGACGCGACGGCGCACTGGCGAGACAAAGCTGTGCTACATTGGGACTCAACCATGTCGGGCGGTGCAAAGCGGTGGCGACAACGGCTGGCAAGGCAAGCGACGTGGCAAGAAGATGCTGACAACAGTCACTGCTGGTCGCGCGGGGAAGCAGGCGCTGGTCGTCGACGTTGCAGCGGCGCTGCCACGGCGATGGCTGAGACACTGACGCGTGCGCAACAGGAAGAGCAAGCATGCACGAGCACAAATGCAAGCGGAACTTGGCCGGCGGCGAGCGTGCACGGCGCATGGCAACCACGGCAATCTCTGGTCGTGTACAGCAGTTGGCCTGGTCGAAATTGGGCTGATTTGCAATATTTGATTTCCTGATTTGGACTGAAATGCAAATCTAGAATTCTGGAAGGTTTAAACTGAAATTGATTTCATTAATCTGGTAAATTATATTCAACAAGGTATTTGGCAAAGGTAAATGTTAAAATTTGATACATTTAAATAGTTTTTGATACAAATTGAAAATAGGGTAATTTAGGGTAAAACAAAATTTAAGTTTTGTTGATTTCGAATTCTGGCATTTAGGGTTCGATTTTGATATCTGCACAGAAGAGAAACTTGTGGCAAATAGCATTTTGAGAAGATTTGCTGAAGAAATTCTGAATTTGGAGTTAATCTGGAGATTTTAGCCTTTTTGGGTTTTCAGATATCAGATAAGGACTAATTTGCGATAACTCTTGGACTGATTTGTGAAAAGAGTCTAGATGATGAAATCTGGCTGTCAACTTTTTATATTAAGGTATTGACATACCCATGATCATATTCCAGGAATAATCTGGTCTGAACTTGGTCAAGATTTTGATTAAATCTGTATTTCTGAAACTTAGGGTATTTGGGTAATATAAGGTATTTCTGTTTTCGAAAACAAAAGAAGTTGATAAATCTGGAATTTAGAGATAGAATTGGATCTGGGTTCTGAAGGCTTTTAAGTTCAAAGTAACTGATAGATCATATCTGAATAATCTGATCTTGATTTGAGGTCACAGGATAGATTTTAGAGATTTTAGGGCTTAGAATAGATACTGATCTGGCTCATACTACAGATACAAGCATGCATGCTATTGATGAAAAAGGAAGTTTTCACCCCTAATTCAGGGTGTTACAGATCTACCCTCCTTAAAGAAATCTCGCCCCGAGATTTACCTAAGACAGGAAAAGATAAGGATAGGTTTGCTTAAGATCTTCTTCCTTCTCCCAAGTAGCCTCTTGCTCTGAATGATTCTTCCATTGAACTTTACACAATCTGATTTTCTTCCTTCGGAGCTGACGTTCATCAGTGGCTAGGATTCTGATTGGGTGCTCAAGATAAGTGAGATTCTTCTGTAAAGGCACATCTTGTACATCTATCTGGTCAGTAGGTTCCTTCAAACATTTCCGGAGCTGAGAGACATGAAACACATCATGCACTCCTGGTAATCTCTCAGGTAATTCCAATTTATATGATACTTCTCCCTTTCTCTTGATTATGTTAAATGGTCCAATGTATCTTGGAGATAACTTTCCTTTCACTTGGAATCTTTGTAATCCTTTGAATGGTGTGATCTTGAGATACACAAAATCTCCTGGTTCAAATGATAATTCTCTTCGTCGTTTATCTGCATAACTCTTTTGTCGTGATTGTGCTGTTTTCAACCTTTCTCTGATGAGTCTGACATGAGCTTCTGCTTCTTCTACTATCTCTGGTCCTATGACCTTTCGTTCTCCTGGCTCATTCCAATGTAACGGTGTTCTGCATTTACGTCCATATAAAGCTTCAAATGGTGCCATCTGTATACTAGCTTGATAACTGTTATTATATGTAAATTCTGCAAATGGTAAACATTTGTCCCATGATGTCCCATAATCTAGTATACAAGCTCTTAGAAGATCCTCTAGGATTTGGTTGACTCTTTCTGTCTGTCCTCCCGTCTGTGGATGATATGCAGTACTGAAGTCCAACTGGGTTCCTAGGGTTTCATGCAGTCTATTCCAAAATTTGGAGGTAAACTGTGTTCCACGATCTGAAACTATGTTCTTAGGAATACCATGTAATGCCACTATTCTTTGCATGTATAACTCTGCTAATTTACTGCCATCATAAATCTTTTTGACCGGTATGAAGTGAGCTACTTTAGTAAGTCTGTCCACAATAACCCATATGGAATCATATCCTCCGTGAGTTTTAGGTAATCCTGTAATGAAATCCATACCAATTTCTTCCCATTTCCATAATGGTATTGGTAGAGGTTGTAGCTTTCTTGCTATTTTCTGGTGTTCTGCTTTAACTCGTCGACATGTATCACAGTTTGCAATATACTCTGCAATCTCCCTCTTCATATTATCCCACCAGAATCTGGTCTTCAAATCTTGATACATCTTTGTGTTACCAGGGTGTATTGAGTATGGAGTTTTATGTGCTTCATGGAGAATTATTTCCTTAAGATCTGCGTTTTGAGGTACACAGATTCTTCCTCGATACCATACAATCCCTTGGTTATCTTCAGTAAAGCCTTGAGCCTTTCCTAACTTGATTCGACTCTTGATCTTACAAATTTCTTCATCTTTCTTCTGGGCATTTCCTATCTGTTCTTCAAGTTGAGATCTTATTGTTAAAGTAGCTACCGTTCCCTGCGGTACTATCTCCACTTGATGATTCTGCAACTCTTGTTGTAGGTAAGGATTCTTCAACATAACCATTCCTTGTAGGTTATAAACTTTTCTGCTTAAGGCATCAGCCACTACATTAGCTTTCCCTGGATGGTACTGAATACTAAGATCATAATCTTTGATCAATTCCAGCCATCGTCGTTGACGCATGTTGAGCTCTGTCTGTGTGAAAATATACTTGAGGCTTTTATGATCTGTAAAGATCTCACACTTATGTCCAATGAGATAATGCCGCCATATCTTTAAAGCATGTACTACTGCTGCTAACTCCAAATCATGGGTCGGATAATTTCTCTCATGTGGTCTCCATTGACGTGATGCATAAGGCACTACTCGACCTTGCTGCATTAACACACAGCCTATTCCTTGTTTTGAAGCATCACAGTAAACTACAAAATCTTCTTTGCTGTCTGGTAGGGTGAGGACTGGTGTTGTTGTCAATTTCTGCTTCAGCTTCTGAAAACTCTCCTCACACTTGATGGTCCTTTCAAATGCAACATCCTTCTTTAGCAGGTTCGTAAGAGGTTTGGCAATTTGGGAAAATCCTTCGATGAATCTCCTATAATAACCTGCTAATCCCAAGAAACTTCTAATCTCTGAAACTGAGGTAGGTTGCTTCCACTCCTTGATTGCAGAGATTTTAGCTGAATCCACTGAAATTCCTTCTGCTGTCAACACATGTCCAAGAAATGAAATTCTTGACATCCAAAATTCACATTTGTCAAACATGGCGTAAAATTGCCTCTCTCGTAGCCTTTCCAAGACTAGGTGTAAATGTTGCTCATGTTCTTCCGTACTCTTGGAATATATCAGAATGTCATCTATGAATACTATGACAAACTTGTCAAGAAAATCCATAAATGTGCTGTTCATGACATTCATGAAAGCTGCCGGAGCATTGGTCAAGCCAAAAGGTACTACTGTAAACTCATATAAACCATATCTGGTAGTGAAAGCAGTCTTCAGTATATCTTCCTTCTTGATCTTCAGCTGATGATATCCAGATTTCAAATCTATCTTAGAAAATATTTGGCTCCTCGAAGCTGATCGAACAAGTCATCAATTCTTGGTAATGGATACTTGTTTTTAATAGTGACTTCATTCAAAGCTCGGTAGTCTACACACATTCGTAGAGTTCCGTCTTTCTTCCTCACAAACAAAACTGGGGCTCCCCATGGTGAAGCACTGGGTTTGATAAATCCCTTGTTTTCCAAGTCTTCGAGTTGATTCTTGAGCTCCTCGAAATCTGTAACTGGCATCCTATAGGGACGTTTTGCTATAGGTGCTGCTCCTGGTTTAAGTTCAATACTGAATTCTATTTCTCTGTCAGGTGGCATTCCCGGAAGTTGTTCTGGAAATACATCAGAATATTGTTGTACTACAGGCACTTGTTCCAGGCATAACTTTTGCAATGCTTGAATAGATCTTAGCGGTTTCTTGACTGATGATCTTTCTGCATAAAATAGAACTCTCTCCCCTTGGTTACTGACAAGACTAAGGGTTTTCTCTTCACAATCTACTAGACCTTTATGTTGGGATAACCAATCCATTCCCAAAATAATGTCTAGTCCTTGCAGTTCTAGAACTAGTAGATTTGCCTCAAATTCTACCCCTTCTATATTGAAAGTTACATTTGGGCAGATCGAGTAAACAGATAATCTAGCCCCTGGAGTTTGTATAACCATAGAGTACTCTAGTGGTACTTGGTCCATATGCATTTCAACTTCAGATGCAAATGCTTTTGACATGAATGAATTTGTAGCACCAGGATCAAACAATATTAAGGGAGATGCAGATTGAATCAGAAATCTACCTAGAAGAATGTCGGTGGCGCTGCCCGCTTCTTGAATTGAAGTATAGTTTAATCTTCCTCCTTGGGTTGCAGTTGGTGCTCTACCTCTTCCTCTTCCTCGATTAGCCATGTTTCCTCCTCTTCCTGCTGAATTTCCTCTAAAATTTTGCGATGGTGATGCCCTGGTTATTACTGGCTGTGTTCCTGCTTGAGATCTGGCAATGGACATTGGAAGTTGTATCCAAGGACAGAATTCTTTACGGTGCCCACGCTGTCCACAATGATAACACTCAACACGAGGATGAGGGCAATCCTTCTGAGAATGATTTCCTCGGCAATTGGGGCACAATGTCGTTGCTGGTCTGGGATTTTGATAAGATGGTCGAAAATTGGGAGTGATAGAAACTCTTCCTCTGATTGGATTTGGCTGTGGTCGTGTTTGCTGGAACATCCTCCTCTTTCGGCTTTCTTCTCCCATATTCTTCTTTTCTTCTACCTTTAAAGCTCTGTTCACTAGGGTTTGAAATTATGTAAGTTCATGAGAAGCAATTTGATACTGTAGATAGTGTTGAAGTCCTTCTGTGAAGTGCTCTATCTTCTTCTCTTCGGTATCCACATCTCCAGGTGCATATCGAGCCAAATGAGTAAATTGGTGTAGATACTCAGTAACTGACTTACTTCCTTGAGTTAAATTCCGAAATTCCCACCGCTTAGCTGCCATAACACCAGTAGGTATATGAAATTTCCGAAATTGATCCTTAAATTCCCTCCAAGAAATATTAGCTTTATCAAGATGGGCTTCCTGGTAATTCATCCACCATGCGGCTGCAGCTCCTGATAACTGATGAGATCCAAACAAAACTTTCTCTCGTTCGCTGCATCGAACCGTGTCTAGTTTCCTCTCGATATCCCGTAACCAATCATCGGCAACCATGGGATCAGTCGCACTAGAGAATGTTGGTGGACGGGTCTTTTGGAAATCTGTTAATCTCGCTCCTACAGCAGAAGTAGTTCCTTCTGTTGTTCCAGTAGGCAGTTTCTGAACTATCTGAGCTAACAACTGGGTATGAGCTATCTGAGCTTCCTGTCGACTTTTCTCCATTGACAACAAAATTTCCTGAAGACTGGGTTGTTCATTCTGAGGTGGATTGGAACTCTGAGATCCTTGCTGAAACAAAGGGTCTCTTGTCATAGTTTCTTCTTCCTGCGGAGTCTGACCTATATCTTCTCTTCCACTTTGAGATCTCCTTCTGGTGTCAACCATGGTGGCTCTGAAAAAGTTTAGACGGATCTAACTAACTAAGGCCAACTAAGACAGCAATGCAGAAATTAATGCAACTACTTTAATGCATAAAATTACTTAGGCTATTAGCCATAATACACAAATTAACCATTGCAAAAGCAACAGCGATTCACAAAGCTATTAAGAGCATCCACTAGCTCTGTCTACACCAACCTCTAAGACACTCTGAAACAACAGAACGCACTCTCACAATCTTACCGAATTTTAGAAAATCTAAATAAAATTTTGAAATGAAGCTTTTTCAAGAGCTACAAAACTCATTATTTTTACCCAAATAAAGTTCTCAACAAATAGTTTCTAATTAAATTACGTCTTCCTTGCACGGCCAATTTCCTAAAGGTGTCGTCCTACAGTCAAGTTCTCATGTTGCTCTGATACCAACTTTTCTTGTCGCGCCCGAGACTGGGACAACGACTACTCCTGTAGAGACCTAGCTCGCTGCAGCTAGTCCCAAACCACAAACCTTTGACTTCCCAGGATGAGTCAAACACAGGAGTATATTACATTGCAACAGAGTACTCACAAAATATTAAGCAGTGTGGCCTGCTGGCCTTAATATTACATAAAGGGAATTACAATGCCTACAAGGCATTCAGGGTTTAGCAAAATATTTAACTACGCAACAGAAGATAGGTGACCCTCCCACAAAAGAAGTTGACGGCAGAACAACACACTTCAGGGTTCTGGCGGAACTGATTCTCCTCCTTCTGGATCCATGTAGTACTCCGTGCTATCATCTTGATCAAAGTAGGCTCCATCTATTGAGTTGAACGTTGCAAGGGTGAGTACTTACGTACTCAGCAAGTCATAGGTAAGAGTAGATACATATAGTAGTGATGATATGAACCTAGACTAGTCAAGAATTATGGATATTTGTAAAATAATCTTTTCCTTTCTCATCTCATCTTATGGCAGCACTTTTCATAATATAACATCATCATTCATGTTCACTAGATTATAGCACTACCGCGACACGTCGACACACGACAGCCCACGGCAGCACTCCTTATCATGACAACACATGTCATTTGGGTAATCTTGATTTAAACATATTTTATTTAGAAAATAGTACTTGTGTCACACCCCGTGGATTTAATCCACCGCAGCAGACTCCTATAAACCCGGGAGCTCGGAGTATTCGAATACGTTTTAACTCTGCAGAGAGGTACCAATTTACCAGCAAGATATTCCACTTTCAAACATTTCCTATCATAACAAAATGATTGGACCCCTGACTCACTTCATACTGTGAGCGGCAAGGTGGAAATAACAAGAACTTTTGTTATGTTTTACTCACAATTCACCCCCGACCCTGTGGCTCTCAGCGAGGCACAGTTGTGGCAGGGTGTATCCAAACCTCTACCCCTTTGCTTATTCCCATTACTGGGTCAGCGTGCTTGATCACCTTCAGTGATATGTGTGGGAGCCGCGCTCCGTGTTTATCGTGCATCACTACACATCTCATGCAGGGGTTTCATGTGCGATCCACATAATTACTTGTTCAGGCCTGTCCCATACCAGGCTTGCGGTTAGCACGTTGTTCATGCCACTAGACGCACAACACAAGGTTCTAGTCCTTATATGCCAGTGACCAGACCATCCACAACCCTGCACCTTCAGTGCCTGCATTCCTTTGCAGTCTAGCACCTCCAGTGCTATAGCCATCCATACCATTTTTCTGGTCACGGCTAGGGGTTTTATTTCATGAATATAAGTATATACATACATATAATAGTTCATGGCTCAAAACATGTTTATTTCACATTTCACAGATAACCAGTCTAGTACTGCCAATTCATAAATCAACCATTCTCAATCTTTCACATGCAATATTGCCTATATTCAAGGTTATATTATAGCAACATTTAAAATATAGGTTCAAGATGACCAAGGATATGACTTGCCTTTCGCGTCGTAAAATACAGTAGTCGATGACGGATCAACAGCAAAATCTTCAAAGTCAGCTTCTGAATCTGCTCGACGACAAACAATCACACAATAATTACTTATAATATTTAAAATGTTTTATGACTTATATGCAGAAATGCTTAACAAGAATGATTGAACTAAACTGGAGATAAGTTGAACTGCAAACTGAACTGAGTCGAGATTCTAGGGTTTCAAGGAATTTGGGCTAAGGATGGTGATTAGATAATCTTAGGGTTTCAGGTTTGCAATAGGGATAACAATTTTGTGGCTGGTTTAATCAAAATAGCGAATGTCAACAGATCGACATTCGGATCAAAGCTTGGACATAGCTTTAAGAAAAGCTAGAGTGCTTATCTCAAGTTGTGGTAGTAGAAGAAAATGTAGATCACAACTCTACAAATTCAGTGGACAAAGTGGATTTCAAATTATACAACCAGAAGTGGGTAAATAAGGTCAATGCCACTGGCTGACAAGCTCTGGCATAGAGCTGACAATGCCAAAAACTAGGGCTTAGCATAACTTTTGATATGGAGCTCCAAATGATGCACCACTTTGTCTGGGAAGTAGGCTTGAGTAACAGGAACAATTAAGTCAACAGGATCTAGGGCAAGAAATGGCTGGAAAGCAAGAAATTTGATGATGAACAGAGATGAACTGGCTGCACTGGAGCAGTTCTGGACACAAACTTGGCAAAGCTATATCTTCCAATCTAGGCCGATCTAGGTGTCGGGCTAGAAGACAAAATACTCAGGAGGCTAAGGCACATCTAAATGACAAGGTTTCGAGGGCTGAAATGGCTGGAACAAGCTTTCCGGTCATCGGCGCCTGAGAAGAAACTCTGGATTTGGGGGTTTCTGCTACAGGCAACAAGAACTTAATTCCTTGCTTGGAGAGCATCTAGGAGGTATAGGGAAGCTTCTGGTACAATTGTATTGGCCGGAGGATCACTGGAGAAGCCTGGCGACGATCGCCGGTTTTTTGGTAGAGCTTGAATTTGGGGATACCTTCGATTCGAGCTCAACCTGGGGATCTGGATGCTTAGGCTTGCTAATTAGAGCTCACAGATCAATTTGCTTCACAGGATCGAGGGCTAATTCGAAGTGATTTGGTCTGCATTGCCGGAACAGGGCAATCGGGAATTCCGGCGATCACCGGCGACTGGATGCAATATAACTCAATTAGATGGTACAGCACAATGAGGGAGATTAGGGAAACTTACTGATGCGGTTAATTTGACAGAAGGTGCTGCGTAGTGTGCTGGCACCGTGAAGCTCTTCGACAGCTCACCGGAGAAGACGACGACAGTGAAGAAGTTTGAGAATTTGGTTAAGTCCTGGGGAAGAGGAGATGACTCTTGGACTGATTTGTGAAAAGAGTCTAGATGATGAAATCTGGCTGTCAACTTTTTATATTAAGGTATTGACATACCCATGATCATATTCCAGGAATAATCTGGTCTGAACTTGGTCAAGATTTTGATTAAATCTGTATTTCTGAAACTTAGGGTATTTGGGTAATATAAGGTATTTCTGTTTTCGAAAACAAAAGAAGTTGATAAATCTGGAATTTAGAGATAGAATTGGATCTGGGTTCTGAAGGCTTTTAAGTTCAAAGTAACTGATAGATCATATCTGAATAATCTGATCTTGATTTGAGGTCACAGGATAGATTTTAGAGATTTTAGGGCTTAGAATAGATACTGATCTGGCTCATACTACAGATACAAGCATGCATGCTATTGATGAAAAAGGAAGTTTTCACCCCTAACTCAGGGTGTTACAATTGGTCTCACGGGATCTTATTGTTTATACCGATAGAAAAATGTATCCACTAATTCAAATATTTTTCTGGGAAATTTACTTTTTCTATCGGTATTATTTTGTTGTTTCGATAGAAAATTACATAAGTCTATCGGTATCATTTTGTTATACCGATAGAAAAGTTCCTCCGCTACTTTATTACTCGTACACGGCCCTTTAGTTTCCCTCCACTCGAACAGTTCCACCTTAGAGCACTGCGTCTCTTCGAGAGTGAAGAAAACCCCAACCTCCGCCATGAGCACTCACTTCCTCTCTCCCACACGACGATCGCCGGCTGGACACTGGTTCGTCACTGCCACCAGTTCTTATTTTCGTCCTTCGCCCGCCGTTGCTGCATTCTACACCGCCTCTCCATCACCAGAACTGATCGCCGCCGTAAATACCCTAATTCGTCGTTCTATTTCCAGCATCTTCTTTATTTGATCCTAGTGTTTTGCACGTACTAATTCTTCGAGTTTTGCAATTACACTAGGGTTCCCTATTGTGTTGGCTTATGTACATTCCGCAGGCAATGTTGATTTTAATTAGGGTTTACATAATATGTTCCAGTGCTGTAATGAACCTGTTTTGAGATTTTAACTTCTCTATACTGCTGTATGTGTGATCAATTGTATCCAACTGCCATGTAATGCAGATTATATGTTGGAGGTGTTCTTACACATATTCTATCGGCAGCTCATGTGTTTACCGATAGAAAATTTTTCTGCATAAGTAGTAAAACTTAATTTGGATCTGGAAGGACATGAGCCATGCAATGTACTAGTTTGGTTGGGAATTTTTACTCACTTCGTATGAATATATGGCAATGTGGATGGGTCTTCGATGTATATGTTTCAAATGCCTATATACATGACTTTTCCCAACCTAATAGCTATGAAGTCCTGATGACTCACATACAGGCTAGGCTAAAGATTATGCACAGTGGCACTTAGATGCTTGTGTGCATATTTACGTGTGAAATAATAATGCTGGCCCATGAATATTAGTGTAGCAAATCATCGAGAATGTTATGTGATGATAGTGAATGGTGGCTTGTCAACAAAATTCCATATGTAGAGAACATTGTTATGTTCTATCGGTATCTCACGTGTTTGCCGATAGAAAAATTGTCTTGTGTGGAGGTAATTGTTATGGTCTATCGGCAGCTCATGTGTTTACCGATAGAAAATATTTCTGAAGAGTTCAGTAAGTAATTTATGCATGTCTTTCTTTTTGTATTATTTTCCCTTTTGCCGCCCTAGTTAGTCTCCAGTCCTTTGTTATGGAACTCCAAGGCGAATTAATTGCCATATATATGGTTTGTTGAAGGTTTTGTAGGGGAAGACATGTCGTCGTCTTCATCGGATGGTACTAGTGGTTCGACTAGGGCCAACCCCATCGTAACTACTGAAGATGCAGCTGTTACATCCCAGCGCAAGAGGGTGGGGCGAGGCGCGACGACGTTGGGGCGTTTGGCCAAACGCACTGATCTTTCTTGTGAGTTCAACCAATTTGGGAGGCCGATTGGAAAGAATGCTGGGAGGTACGCGGCCTACGTTGGGTTGTTGGCGAAAGAAAGGGTGAAGATCACCGTCCAGAGCTGGAAGGACGTGACGGCGGACGAGAGGGATAGGTTGTGGGCGGAAGTGAAGGTTAAATGAACTGAAATCGCTGAACTCTTTCGTAATCACGTTCTCTTGGCTTATACTAAAGTTTAACTAACTCGTGATTAATTGTATGCATTTTTTGGAAACAGGCTAAGTGGAACATCCCCGACGATACACCTAGGACTGCCTGCTTGAAGGACATGAACGGAACATGGAAAACCTTTAAGAGCTGGCTCGTCAGTAACTTCCTAGCTGCGGGGAAATCTCCTTGCGAGAAGTACCCCTTCATATCGGAGGAGGTATGGGAGGAATTCACCAAGCAGAAGGGGACTGAGGAGTTCAAGGCCCTTAGAAAGAAGAATAGGGCGATCCAGAAGAGGAACGACCACCCGCATCGGCTCGGATCCTGGGGCTATGCGGGGAAGGAGGAACAGTGGAAGAAGGAAGACGAACAAAATCCAGTCATCGACACCCCTGAGTTGCCGCTCTCCGAGATCCGGGATGAGAGGTGCAAGCGATGGTGGAGGGGGAGGGGGTCCGTGTCGTCCACGGGGTCTGTGCAGTTCGCAACCCCTGGGGACGCCGACGTTGTGAGGCGAATGGTAAGTTGGCTAACCTCGTAAACTGTGTGCACACAAGTGTATATAAGGCAATTTGTCTCACAAGGTACCTTCAAATGTAACAGATCTCTTTTGAGAAGGAGGCAGCGGAGGGATTGTTTACCCCGCAGAGGGAGAACGACATCCTCACCCGGGCTCTAGGAAATAAGGAGCATCCCGGGCGGACACGGGCCGTGGGAGCCATTGTGTCGTGAAAGGCCGGTTTCGTAGATCCGGCTCCACCGAGGAAGAAGGCCCGCACCTGGAAGGAAAAGGAAGCTGACCTCTCCGATAAGATACGGGCTGAGGTACGGGAGGAGATACGGGCGGAGATGCGGGCTGAGATACGGGCTGAGGTACAGTCTGAGGTGCAGACCGAGGTCGCACAAATGAGGGAAGAGTTTGCACGGTTGAGACAAGCATTGCTGGCCAAGAGTGCAGATGCGGATCCCCAGGACGACGGTACCCCGCGGGGTTGGATAAGCAGTTGCGCTTCGAAGGTACTCGCGGATCCAGTGGATCTACTTGAGGTACTGCAAGCCTTCATCTGTGCACTTAAGTTGATGCAAACCTTCATCTGTGCACTTAATTGTTACAAATTTCCAGGGGCCGGAGGGCTGCATCCTACAGAATCATATAGGCGCCGGGCAGGAAGTGGTTGGACACGGCTTCGTATATCCGTCTGGGCCGGATGTCCGGGTCCACTGTGTACCTCTGCGGTTGGGTTTCGCAAATATACAGATGGACATGGCCATGCCGGGCTACAACGATTCTCCGTTGCCAGTCCCAACAGAGGAACTGCAGACACTTGCTGAGGCAGTGGGCTCCTACGTACAGTGGCCCAAGAAGTGTCTTGTAATACAACCGGTAAATCCTACACATTTTAGATTACATCCTACTCAGTACACTCAACATGCATAATCTAACATACGTGCTCATTAATTGAAGTGGCCTGCCGCGGGGCTACCAGGGGACTGCGCCCCCAGCTCGGGGCATGAGGGCCGATCTCGTGCGAACCTGGACACATCAAAGACGGCCTCGACCCCACCCAGCGCATCCACGCCTCCACCTCGGAAGAAAGCCGCCATCACCTCGCCCTTGCCTTCGAAGGTACGCGCTCAGTCCTCGGCAAAAGGCAAGGGCGGCAAAGGCAAGGGCAAAGGGCGACAGGGACTGCCGCGGACGTTCACGAACGCGCTCCCACTCCTGTCGGAGGCATCTTTGCGGAAATTGGATTGATCAACCAGAGACCTCCACGACTGGTACCTACATCGAGCTCGGCGCAGCCTGAACTTCTTAGTTCCCTACAGGCCTGGGCAGTTCCACCGTGAGCCCGGGACTATATCCGTGGCACACGAGGATCTGTTCGACCTCTACAACTGGCGAGAGCTCGATATGTCCATCATACGGACTGGAGTCCTGTGAGTTCGCTGATGCTATGTATTGCTGTTTTCTAACTCTGTTTGCTAACTCTGCATTAATGTTGTAGTTCATTTGAATACTGAGTAACTTTCTGTGAAATTAATATTAATCTCGTCCTTCGCATGTAGGTGCATGTACAGGCTAGCATCGGAGGCTGCGTGTGACAAGGTGGGTTTCCTCGACCCAGAGAAAATAAGCCTCACGATGCTAGAGCAGGACGCCGCGCACGCTGAGCAGTACATATCCAGCGCGCTGATGGCGCAGCAGGACAGGGACTTCATTCTGGTGCCGTACCACCAAAGGTTAGTGCATTTCGTACTAATTTAACTCAATCTTGTATGTTACACCTGAGATGTACTTTGAGCTAGCGGTCCTCTTTTACGTACAATGCAGGGGCCACTGGATCCTCATCGTGATCTGTCCGCCGAGGAACGAGGTGTACTACCTCGATTCGATGCGTGACAGATTATCGATGGAATATGTGCTCAAGGGGAATATGGAGGCGTAAGTAACTTATATGTTTGATTTATATTTTGACCTCACTAGCTAATGATAATACATTAATTGGCAATACTAACTGAAATGCAGGGCTTTTGATAAATATGTGTCCGCTGGAGGGAGGCATGCCGCACCGCAGGGCTCCGTACTAGCTTGGAAAGAATATGAGGTACTCACGAGACTTTTTGTTTATGCTTAATTAGTTTATGGAAACAATATATAGCTAACATGTCTTCGCATATGCAATTATCTCAGTGCCATCAGCAGCCGCAATCGTGGGAATGCGGGTTTTATGTGCTGCGCTACATGTACGACCTAGTGCGGACAAACTTTTCCCGATTCCCCCAGGTAAGCATCGATAGCTAACTCAAATTTCAAAAATGGGTGTCACGTTCTAAATTAGGATCGAAGTTAGTTACTCAGTATGCACACATGCTTGCAGATCGCCATGTCGAAAGACCAATATGAAAATGCAAAGATTATATATCTTCGACAAATCTGGGCACAATATGTCATGGAGGAAGTAGCGCCCAACCATCCAGCATGACAATTTTCTCCTTTTTGTGTACTCTGCATAGACTGTTCATATACATGTGAATAAATATATATATGTGAATAAATGTCCACATTGGATTGCAATCTGTATTTGTCCATACATATGTGAATAAATGTGAATAACTGCCTAATGTGTCAATTTGTTCTGTGAATTTACCTTGCATCTGTACTGTATTGTGTATCCAATCTATACTGTATTGCATCTGTACTGTATATGTGAATGTACTGTATTGTGAATGCAAATAAAGTACTGTATATGTGAATGCTCTATCGGTAAATTCATCAACAACCGAGAGACTACTGTACTTTTTTCTATCGGTACAATCAAAATTAACCGTTAGAAGAGTGCGACCTTTCCTGCCGGTGAACTCATACATATCCGATAGAGTACTAAGCTTTTTTCTGTCGGTAATATTGTAATTAACCGTTAGAATAGTGGTACTTTTCCAACCGCTGACGACGAGTTTTCTATCGGTACACTCCTAATATGCCGATCGAATAGTATGATTTTTTCTGTCGGTAATCTTGTAGTTAACCGTTAGAATAGTGGTACTTTTCAAAGCGCTAGCGACGAGTTTTCTATCGGTAAACTTGTAAGATGCCGATAGAATAGTATGATTTTTCCTATCGGTAAACTTATAATTAGCCGTTAGAATAGTGGTACTTTTCCAACCGCTGACGACGAGTTTTCTATCGGTACACTCCAAATATACCGATAGAATATTATACTTTTTTCTGTCGGTAAACTTGTAATTAACTGTTAGAATAGTGGTACTTTTCCAACCGCTAACGACGAGTTTTCTATCGGTCCACTCCTAATATGCCGATAGAATATTATGATTTTTTCTGTCGGTAATCTTGTAATTAACCGTTAGAATAATGGTACTTTCCCTGCCGCTGGACGTAAGACTACGACAGGTTTTCTATCGGTAGATTCATAATATGCCGATAGAATAGTGAACTTCTTCTGTCGGTTATTTACCGATAGAAAATGTCCAGTCTTGTTCTATCGTGTCTATCTCTATCGGTACAAAAACCGATAGTAGAAGGGTGTTTTTTACCGATAGAAGACTGCATTTCTGTATAGCTTCTTGTGACACCTGCCAAAGAGTGAAAGCGGAACACCAGAAACCTGCAGGACCGCTGCAACCCCTACCAACCCCGGAATGGAAATGGGACGAAATTGGAATGGATTTCGTAGTTGGTTTACCAAGAACCCAACAAGGATACGATTCTATATGGGTTATAGTCGATAGATTAACGAAAGTGGCTCATTTTCTACCTGTAAGGACGCAGTACAGACGAAAAAACTGGCAGACCTATATCTTACCAGGATTGTCACGCTGCATGGAGTACCAAAAACAATTGTCTCTGACAGAGGAGCACAATTTGTTTCAAGATTTTGGGGAGAGTTACAGAAATCCTTGGGAACGAAATTAAAGTTCAGTACCGCTTACCACCCGCAGACTGGAGGCCAAACAGAAAGGGTGAACCAGATTTTAGAAGACATGTTGAGAGCGTGTGCTTTAGACTACGGGAATTCTTGGGAACAATTTCTGCCGTACGCAGAATTTGCCTACAACAATAGTTACCAAGCGAGTCTACAAATTGCTCCTTATGAAGCACTTTATGGAAGGAAGTGCCGCGCGCCACTATATTGGACCGAAGTGGGACATAAACAATTTTTG
The DNA here is from genome assembly GCA_019359835.1 of Pharus latifolius. NCBI lineage: Eukaryota > Viridiplantae > Streptophyta > Magnoliopsida > Poales > Poaceae > Pharus > Pharus latifolius. Next base: position 60,692,352 of record CM033322.1, read on the forward strand.
GGACCGCAATTAATAGAGGATGCCACTGCTCATGTGAAGATCATACAAGAGAGATTGAAAGCAGCCCAATCCCGACAGAAGAGTTACGCCGACAGCAGAAGGAGAGAACTATCTTTCGAGATAGGTGATTACGTGTATCTCAAAGTGACACCCTACAAGGGAGTTCGACGATTTCAGATGAAGGGAAAGTTAAGCCCAAGATACGTGGGACCATACAAAATTTTGGAAAGGCGAGGAGAAGTAGCATACAAACTAGAGCTACCGCCTGAATTAGTAGGAGTCCATAATGTTTTTCACGTATCCCAACTAAGGAAATGCCTGAGAAAGCCAGCGGAGAAAGTGTCCCCCACAAAAACAGAAATCCAACCAGATCTGACATATCAGGAATACCCAGTCAAGGTGTTAGAGGTCGGCGAAAGGAGATTAAAGTCAAGGACCATAAAATTCTGCAGAGTCCAATAGAATAACCACACTGAAGAAGAATCAACTTGGGAAAGAGAAGAAGAGCTGCGTCAGAATTTCCCCTACCAGTTCTCAGACTGATCAGAATCTTGAGGATGAGATTATTCCTAAGGAGGGTAGGTTGTAACATCCCTGTTTTTGTTATCTTTTCTGCTTGCGAGTCAGCATATCTTCTTGGAATCCCTAATGTCTCAACCCTATTTTGATCTCTTATCTCAAAATCATGATTTCAGGTATGCCACTACCATAACCTAAAAAGTTGGCAGCCAAACTTCATCTCCCAGATCATTTTCACCTTTCAGTCCAAAAGTGTTTCAGATTAGTCCTTTTAAGAATTCTCAAAAATCCCAAAAAGGCTAAAAGTCTCAGATCATCTCCAAATTCAAATCTGATCAAATGATTATCTTTCTTTCATTTTTTTGAACATTTTTCCCTTCTGGAAGAACTCAAAAATCTCAACCGAAACCCTAGTTTCGACCCCAACAGATTTGAATTTGGAAATGATCTGGGACTTTGAGCCTTTTTGGGCTTTTTGAAAATTCTGAAAAGGACTAAATTGAAATACTTTTGGACTGAAAGGTGAAAATGATCTGGGAGATGAAGTTTAGCTGCCAACTTTTAGGTTAAAGTAGTGGCACACCTAAGGTCAAAATAGGGTTGAGACATCAGGGATTCCAAAGAAGATATGCTGACTTGCAAGCAGAAAGGATAGCCAAAATTGGGATGTTACAACCTACCCTCCTTAGGAATAATCTCGTCCTCGAGATTCTGATCAGTCTGAGAACAGGTAGGGGAAATTCTGACGCAGCTCTTCTTCTCTTTTCCAAGTCGATTCTTCTTCACTATGGTTATTCCATTGGACTCTACAGAATTTTATGGTCCTTGACTTTAATCTCCTCTCACTGACCTCTAACACATTGACTGGGTATTCCTGATATGTCAGATCTGGTTGAACCTCTGTTTCTGTGGGAGACACTTGCTCCGTTGGTTTTCTCAGGAATTTCCTTAATTAGTTGGGATACGTGAAAAACATCATGGACTCCGGCTAGTTCAGGTGGTAGCTCCAATTTGTATGCTACTTCTCCTCGCCTTTCCAAAATCTTGTATAGTCCCACGTATCTCGAGCTTAACTTTCCCTTCATCTGAAATCGTCGAACTCCTTTGTAGGGTGTCACTTTGAGATACACGTAATCACCTATCTCGAAGGATAGTTCTCTCCTTCTGCCGTCGGCATAACTCTTCTGTCGGGATTGGGCTGTTTTCAATCTCTCTTCTATGATCCTCACATGAGCAGTGGCATCCTCCACTAGTTGCGGTCCCAAAAATTGTTGCTGTCCCACCTCGGTCCAATATAGTGGCGTGCGGCACTTTCTTCCATAAAGCACTTCATAAGGAGCCATTTGTAGACTCACTTGATAACTATTGTTGTAGGTAAATTCTGCGTACGGCAGAAATTGTTCCCAAGAATTCCCATAGTCGAAAGCACACGCTCTCAACATGTCTTCAAAAATCTGGTTCACTCTTTCTGTTTGACCTCCAGTTTGCGGGTGGTAAGTTGTACTGAACTTCAACCTCGTTCCCAGGGATTTCTGTAACTCTCCCCAAAATTTTGATACAAATTGTACTCCTCTATCCGAGACAATTGTTTTTGGTAGTCCATGCAGCATGACAATCCTGGTAAGATATAGTTCTGCCAGCTTATTTGTCGTGTACTGAGTCTTCACAGGTAGAAAATGAGCTACTTTCGTTAATCTATCGACTATAACCCATATAGAATCGTATCCTTGCTCAGTTCTTGGCAAACCAACTACGAAATCCATTCCAATCTCATCCCATTTCCACTCCAGGGTTGGTAGGGGTTGCAGCGGTCCTGCAAGTTTCTGGTGTTCTACTTTCACTCTTTGATAGGTGTCACAAGAAGCTATAAACTCGGCAATTTCCTTCTTCATTCCCTTCCACCAAAATCGATCCTTTAGATCTTGGTACATCTTTGTACTGCCTGGGTGGATAGAGTATGGGGTACAATGGGCTTCTTGCAGTATCATGTTCTTGATTTCCTTGTGTTCTGGAACACAGATTCGGTTATGATACCACAAAATTCCTTCCAAGTCCTCACGAAGGTCAATTGCATCTCCGTATTTCATGTCCTCTTTCATCTTCTGAATACTCTGATCTACTTCTTGAGCTCTTTGAGTTTGGTCCTTCAGCTCGCAATTCACTGTTAATGCGGTGACGGTTCCTTGTTCAACAAACTCTAAATTCAACTTTTCGAAATCTCTAAGCAATTGGGGTGGTATTTCCAATGTCTTTGCTTGATTGCAGTAGGATTTTCTGCTCAAGGCATCTGCTACTACATTTGCTTTTCTAGGGTGGTAATGTATTCCAAGGTCATAGTCCTTAATCAGTTCTAACCATCTTCGTTGTCTCATGTTCAAGTCTTGTTGGGTGAAGATGTATTTCAGACTCTTGTGGTCCGTGTAGATTTCACATCTATTTCCAAGTAGATAGTGTCACCAAATCTATAACGCATGAACAACGGCGGCCAATTCCAAATCATGAGTTGGATAGTTCTCCTCATGTGGTCGCAATTGTCTTGATGCATAAGCTACGACCCTTCCTTCTTGCATAAGGACACAACCTAGTCCTTGCTTTGACGCATCACAATAAACCTCAAAATCCTTTTTGTTATCTGGTAATGTAAGAACAGGTGCGGTTGTTAATATCCTTTTCAATTGCTCAAAGCTCTTCTCACATCCTTCTGTCCAGTCGAATGGAACATCTTTCTTTAGTAGCCTGGTGAGTGGCTTTGTAATCTTGGAGAATCCTTTGACAAATCTCCGGTAATATCCGGCTAATCCTAGGAAACTTCTTACTTCAGTTACTGTTTCCGGGTTGATTCCATTCCATGATAGCCTGAATTTTTGATGGATCCATGGAGATTCCTTTGCCAGAGATAATGTGGCCTAAGAATGAAATTTCTTTTAACCAAAAGGCACATTTATCAAACTTGGCATATAATCGATGTTCTACTAACTTTTCCAGCACCATCCTGAGATGTTGTGCGTCCTTTTGCTCTGACTCCAAAAAGATGAGGATATCATCGACAAACACAATGACAAACTTGTCTAGAAATTCCATGAGAACTTTGTTCATCAGATTCATGAACACTGCTGGTGCATTCGTTAAACCAAATGGCACCATAGTAAACTCATGCAATCCATATCTCGTTTTGAATGCAGTCTTTGGAATATCTTGTTCTCGAATCTTCAGTTGGTGCTATCCGGACCTCAGGTCGATCCTTGAAAATATCTTCGCTTCTCTTAGTTGATCAAAGAGATCATCGATCCTCGGTAAAGGATACTTGTTCTTGATTTTCATATCATTCAGTTTTCGGTAGTCGACACAAAGTCGTAGACTACCGTCTTTCTTTTTAGCGAATAACATAGGGGCTCCCCAGTGTGAGGAATTTGTTCTGACAAATCCCTTTCTTTCCAATTCTTCCACTTGCTTTCTTAATTCTTCTTGTTCTTCACTTTTCATACGTGCAAGCTTTCTTGCATAAGGGGCAGATCCGGGTTTTAACTCGATTGAGAATTCAATGTCCCGATCTGGTGGCATTCCAGGAAGCTCTTCAGGAAAAACTTCTGGATATTCATTTACTATTGAAACTCCTTCAAACTCAACTCCTTCTAAGCTGTTCAAACTACACAATCGGTTGTTCACCATTGATCTCTCTGTGTGGAATGTGACTTGTTTTCCTTCAGCATTCGTCAGGGTTATTGCTTTCTTCTCACAGTCCATTTGACCTTTATGCTTGGCTAACCAATCCATCCCAAGGATGACATCTAATCCTTGAAGGTCCAAAACTAGCAGGTTTGCTAGGAATCCTAGATTGCCAATACTAAAGCGATATTTATACAGATAGAGTTAACAGGCATCCGAGCCCCAGGGGATTGAATTAAAATAGGGGACTCTAATGCAGATACTGGTAACTTATTTCTGAGCACGAAAGGTCTTGACACAAATGAATGAGTAGCACCAGGGTCAAATAATGCAACTGAAAGTTTAGAGTGAATGAAGATCCTACCGATCACAACATCTGATGCTTCTCCCGCTTCAATGGCAGATGCATAGTTGAGTCTTCCGCGGCCTGCAACAGGCATTCCTCTCCCTCGGTCACTCTGGAATCTTCCTCCTCTAGAGGGTGGAGCATTTCTAGCGAAGCCTTGGGTCGGAACAGGGGGTCTTGCAGCTTGTGCTCGGGCAACATTGGATGGTAAGTAGTGTAGTCGACAAGTGTTCCTGCGATGTCCCTTTCTTCCACAATGAAAGCATTCTTCATTCTTCAGGGGACAATCCTTAAAGAAGTGGTTTCCTCTACATCCGGTATACTGTGGTATTGCAGTAGGCGCAGGCCTTTGGGGTCTTTGCGGCGGTCTGAAGGCTGGCCGGTAAGCAGGCATTGGTCTCCCTCGACTAGCACTTCCTTGGTAAGAGTTGGGCAAAGCCTTCCTCTTTCGGTCTTCTTCAATCACTCCCCTCTTCTCCTCCATCTTAAGCAGTCGGTTTATCAGGACGTGGAAGTCCGTAAACTCATGAGATGACAGCTGGTATTGCAAGGAGTTTTCTAGTCCTTCGCAAAATTTATCGATCTTCCTCTCCTCCGTTGCAATATCTTCAGGGGCATACCTTGCCAGTTGAATGAATTCATGTAGGTACTACTTGACGGTCCTGTTTCCTTGTCGCAGATTCACAAACTCTTGGCGTTTTGCTTGAACAATGCCTTTTGGGACGTGGTACTTGTGGAATTCTTCCTTGAACTCGTTCCAGGTGATCGAATCTCTGTTGGAGTGTACAGTCTGGTAATTTTCCCACCAAGCAGCAGCGGGTCCAGCTAGTTGATTTGATCCATACAGAAGCTTCTCTTCGTCGCTGCACCTAACGGTGTTCAACTTCCTTTCTACGTCTCTTAACCAATCATCGGCCACGATGGGGTGTTCTGTACTCGAAAAGGTCGGAGGATGTGTTTTCTGAAAGTCGGTCAATTTCGCACCTGTTGCGGATCCCTCAGCTTGTCCAGATGCGATGTGTTGCATCAACTATCCTAAGATCTGATTCTGTACAGTTGCTGACTCTTGTCGGTTTCGCTCCATCCATAACAGTACATCATTGATGTCACCTCCTTGTGGCATGGTCGAAGATCCTGGTCTATCAGGGTTAGTACGGCTTCTTGTTCCGGGTGTAGCCCTTGCATTGTTGGGATTTCCCTCTAGCTCTCCTTCTTGGGGTCTTGCCCGTGTGTTAGCCATCCTACTCAAACAGGAGGTTAAGAATAGAGACATTGATTCGGAAAGAATCACACACAGGGATGCTAGTAGAATGCTAGCATTTAACTCAAGAGATAAGAGTAAGGATATGCAAAATGACTTTTTCATAAATCAGCTTTTCAAAAGATACAAAGCTTTTAGCCTCATCAGCTTACAGAGCTCATCCAACATCCAAAACACAGACATACATCAACTAAATTAAAACAACTGCTACAATAAAAGGAAATCTAACGTCCGCTGGGTCAGGCACAAAAGGTCGAATCGAAGGAAGTCTGCGGTCACTCCTCAGCATCGTCGGAAGAATCACAAGGCTCTAGCTCCTCGGGATCCTCCTCCTCGTCGTCATCTGCATCCATCGGATCATCCTCCTTGTCGTCGTTAATGTTGACAATCTCCTTCCCTTTTCCTTCAGGGGTCTTCTCCTTTTTCGCAGTGCAGGGAAGCTCGATCGTCTGACCATTGATGACTATGCCGTGTGACGCAGGCGTGAAGGCACTGAGATACTCCTTTAAGTTTCCTACTCTCTTGCGAGCGGTGATCTTCAGCTTTGGGCGACTCTTCTTGACAACTGACTCTGCAGCTTTGAGGTCCTTCTCTCCACTTGATTCAGCTAATTCTTGAATTTGTTTCTCCTTCTCTTGGAGACTTGCACGAGCCCTCATAAGCATGCCCTCAAGGTAGTGGCGGTCATCGCGAACACGCTCGTAGTCTCGAAGTAGGCGGGTGTATCCAATCTCTGAAGCACGAACGACGTCTCGAGTCTTTGTCAGAATAGCGTCCTCTCGGTCGTTGGACGGAAGAACAACTCGGTACTCTGATCCGGGGACCTGGTAAGGCACGAAGCGGTAGGGGGAATCAGAAAGGTAGTCGCTGTACAACTGCCGGACGGTACCTACGGCACGACGGGAAGCGTCTAAGATAGCATCTTCTTCTTCTTCTCTGCGGGCTTGACGTCTTACTGAGCCTCTCCCGTGCTCGGGTATCTCATAGACAATCACTGAAGCCCGACAACCAATCGATCGTCTGTTGATCTCATCCTGCCAGACACAGTATACTGGCCTCTGACTGTCCCGTGCTCCAAGAAATTGCAGCATCATCCACAGCAACAGTGCCCATGATCCAAGCTCGTCTCCATGAAGGTATCTCTTGCCGGAAGCCATCTGAAGACAGAACGAAAGGCACCTATGAGTTTAAAGTGAAATCTAAAACCTTTTTCCAAAAATCGAAAATAACATTTTTCTTAAGGAAAATAGGTTTTCGTAAACAAATTTTTGTCGAAGAACTAGCGAACTTTCTCTTCTAGGGACGCCAAAGTCTATCTAAGGGTCACGACCTACAGTCGAGCCTTTTGCTCTGATACCAGATTCTAAGGGACCCCCATTTGAGGAATCCGGTGGCAACCGCCCAGGTGGGTTGCACTCAGAAATGGCACATTGCAGCTCACAACAACAAGATGCATCATATAAAAAATGCGAGTAATTAAAAACAAGTGCTGATCACAGGGACCAACATTACAATAATTTAGCGCCAAAATGACGCACTTAAATGTTGATACAAAATTAAGGAGTTTTCGACACAAGGGTCGGCAAAAACTGAAACAGTTATAATAAGCAAAAGGACTTCATCAGCCTTCTTCTTCAGCAGCAGCGGTGTTGCACGAGCCTTCTCCACATCGGACTCCACTTTGGTGCGTAACCCTCTAACAAGCTGGGTCTTCAGTTTCTTCGTCTTGTTCCACATTGGGTTCAAGATCGTAAGATTCAGGGTCGATAAATCCTTCTTCTAAATTTGTTTGTAAAAGCAAGGGTGAGCACATTGTCCACATGGTGCTCAACAAGTCCCAAATAAGAATGCAAGTATATGTAGATGAGGGGGAATTTCTCAAAGAATAGCTCTTTGGCTTTATATATGTATATAGAATAGATTTCCACACATAGTTTTGAAGAAAAGGTTTTTATTTCGAAAGCGAGGCTTTTAAAACCCTAAGCTAGGTTTTCAGAAAATGTTGTGTGTGGCAGTCTTTCATGAGTCACCACTTTATTCAGATTTTGTGAAAAACTTCCAAAAGCTACTTGTGCTGCATCGACGTGGATAGAATCCACCGCACGCAGACTCCATAACCTGGGAGCTCAGAGTATCCGATACTTTTTTAAACTTTGCAAAGGTGTACCACCTTAATCCACCGATCATTTGGCTTTCAAGTCGGTACCTCTCCATGCGACTTTTACGCATGTGACAAGGCCGAGATGACACAATAGTTTATAGTCCTAGCATTAACAATTCCCTGCCCGGTAAATAGACAATTAAGTCTCAAGTACCGTTGTGGGTCCTCCCCACTGCCTTACTTCCTAACCTGGGTCTATGTTCTCGCAAGACACATAGCCTCTCTTGATTACAGTCGCGCACGACTTAATCTGGCATAGGGCGTCTTCCTTCTTTCCACCTTTTCCTCTCGTGATTTTTCTGAACTCACATCACTCATGGCCCTCAGCGGCCCACCAATTCTCGCAAGAAACTGGATCGACAACCATTGCAGGGAAAAGCTAATACTAAAGAAAGCTACTAAGTTGCGCCCGTCCCATTCCGGGCAAGTGGTTGATATGTTTTTCATGCAGCATGGAAGTACAACACAAGGTTCTAGTCCTTATGAATCTTTAGTGAGGAGTCTTTTACATTCCCAGTGCGCACACAGCACCATCCAATCAAACCATCCTCACTATTGATTCCAATCACATTTTCTTTCACAAAAAGAGGTTTTGAATATGCTTTTCTCATATGTGACCATTCAACATTTAACATATAATCTGAAGAAGAGCATAGCCTAAGCATAATATTCTAGGGCGACAAGGGTGCAGGGATATTCAATGTCAAAAGGGGCTTGACAGTTATTTAGGTCATATCTAATCATTTCATTGAAACATAGCTCTTATTTGAATCTAAGGCATGCACATACTTGAAAACAGTTAACATACTTCATTTCAAAATAATAGGCTAGACATGATCAAGGGTTTGAGACTTGCCTTGCAGTGATGGGTCTAGCTGCTCAGATGAATCCTCGAAGATCTCTTCTGTTCCTTCAACGTCTGGTTCCACGGTGGATACAAACAACACATACACACTACATAAGCACACAAGCACTAGAAAATAGTACGTAAATATATCATGCATGCAGGGGAAAAGGTTTGGGCAAGGTCACTTGACATTGATCGAAGAGATGGGCTCAAAAGGACTTGAATGTCGAAGGGCTGACATTCGGCTCATGGCTTGACATAGCCCTAAATTGGTTTTAGGTCTGTTTTCTGGAGATGTGACAGTAGGGAATATAGTAGAGTACAACTCCAGGAATCTAATAGACAAGGTGGCATTTCAATTGCTCGAGTGAAACAAGTCTAAATCATCTAATGCCACTGGTGGACATGCACTGACATAGTGCTGGACATGGCCAGAAACTAGGGCATGGCATAACTTTTGATTCAGGACTCCAATTGGTGTACAACTTTGTCTGGGGGCTAGGCCTTGGCAACAGGAACAAAACACTCAACAGGCTCAAGGGCAGAAAGTGGCCAGAGGGTGGCCGAATCAGGTGAGTAAACACGGTGGTCTGGACATGAACTGAGCTACTGGACAGTGATCTTGGCATTGGAATATCTCTTGATTCAGCTCGATTCAGAAGACGAGCTAGTAGACAATATTGCTCAGGGTAATGGGATCTATCTAAGGGACAAAGTGACAGGAGCTAGATCGGCCGGTGAGGAATTCCGGCGACCGGCGCTAGCGAAGACGACATGTAAATTGGGGGTTTTCGATTCAGAGACTTTGAACTTGATTGCTTGCTCAGGGAGTGAGAGGGTGAGGTGAGGGAACTATTGGTGAAGCCAATTTGGTCGGGGGATGGCCGGAGAAGCTCGGCGACGAGAACCAGTTCACTGGTGGCGCGTAAATTGGGGAAAGCCACAATCTTGGCTCAATTTTGAAATCCAAAAGGGAGTGTGGTGAACAATTTCTTCCACAGGCACGAGGGCTGATTTGGATCGAATCGGGCAGCATTGAGGAAACAGGGGATTTGGGCTTTTCCGGTGATTGCTGGCGTTGAGGTTCGCCGAGGGCCAATTAAATGATATGATACGGAGAGGGGGATGAGAGTAACTCACTGGTGGCCTTGGTTTGGAGTGAGAAGCTGTGGGCGAAGCTGGCGACGGTGGCCTCAAAAGCAACTCGCCGAAGAAGAAGGTCTTCACGGCGGCGCTAGGAAAATCGGTTGCTCTCTGGTGCTAGAAGCTGAAGCTTGCAGCTGAGGGGTGGTGTGAAGAGATGCTGCGGTTGAGGGGGGCCTTATATAGGTGAAGGGCTGGGCTCTCGGGAGTTGAGGCAAATCCAACAGATGCGCGTGACTGACACCGGAGGCGGGACCGAGACAACGTTGGGACGCGGCAACGACTGTGCCAGGAGAGAGGAATCACAGCAAATCCGGCTGGAGTAGGGCGACGGGATCACTGGCTTCGGCATGGCTGCAACGTGGCGTTGCTTTGCTACTGCTGGAGCACGCGCGCGCGCGAACGATGAAGCTGCGGTCTCCGGTCATCGCCACGGTGGCGTTCCTTGGCGCGACGTGAGCACGTGCGGTACACGTGGGATTCGGCTGTTGGCGGCGGCGAATCTAGCCGGCGGTGAAGGCTACGGTGGTCCACGGCAACGGCAACAGCTGCGGTCAAACGTCCTCAGGTCGTGGTTGTGCACGTGAGCTCTAGTCGTGGTCAAAGAAAAGAAGCCAGGGACTAAACCGCGAGGCTTTGGACTGAATTGCGAAGGTTTGGACTAATCTGCAAGGAGGTAGGTTCGGGAATTTGGGCCTATTTGCAAATCTGAAGATCTGGAGGGCTGATTTGAATTCTGACTTTGCAGATGAGTGTTACCAAAATACTTGGACTCATCCAGCAGGGAAAATGGCAAAATCCGATAAGATCTGAGGGTTTCGACAAGAATCAAAAACAGGGTAAAAACAGGGAAACAGGGTTTGACATTTTTGTCGGGGCTGAAACTAGGGTTTCGGTTGAGATTCTTGAGTTCTTCCAGAAGGGAAAAATGTTCAGAAAAGAAAAAGGAAGATAATCACTTGATCAGATTTGAATTTGGAAATGATCTGGGACTTTTAGCCTTTTTGGGCTTTTTGAAAATTCTGAAAAGGACTAAACTGAAATACTTTTGGACTGAAAGGTGAAAATGATTTGGGAGATGAAGTTTAGCTGCCAACTTTTTAGGTTAAGGTAGTGGCACACCAAAGATCAAAATAGGGTTGAGACATCAGGGATTCCAAAGAACATATGCTGACTTGCAAGCAGAAAAGATAGCCAAAACTGGGATGTTACATCCACCTTCGGAGGGACGTTCTTCTCAGCTTTCTCCATTTCATCCCAATACTCCCCATTTTTGTTCGGGGGATCAATTTTCTGGTAGGCAAGCTGCTCTCTCATGACCAGATGATCCTCAACTTGTGTTGGGGAAGCAATCTTATAGTGGGAAGGCCACACTTCCACCATATGATGATCCTCGAATTTTATCGGGTGATCTACTTTCCAGGATGCCTATATCAACCTGTCACACGCAGGGACGAGTAATAATCTCTATCTCCTTTTGCTTGTTGTTATAGTTAGTGTGTCTAACATTTGCAAATGTAGGAGATCGGAGGCCCCAGTGACGAGCCTGCTGAGATCCCGCCTCCCCCCTTCGGATAGACTCTCCAAGGGGAAAAAGAGGCTCTGGAGAAGAAGAACGAAGAGATGTCTTCGGCGATTCTGCACCTGGTAGAATGTTTTGAAAGATCCCGTGAAGAGGCGCGCCAATTCCATCGGGAGAGGGATCACGCTCAGCAACAGCGAGAACTCTCTGACTTGATTAGGAATAATAGTGCGTCTCTTGTTAGGGATGATGTAGATAGGCTTAGATTAGTTGCTAGTTCCCTGGGGGTTGTCAGCGTAGATCCTACTGACAACAACATGTCCCTAGGAGAACTTTGCAAACTTCTTTCGGATCAGGTCGACGCTCTGATCACCAGTATCCCTTTTGTATATAAAGAATGTCAGAAATAAAGATTTCTTTTCCTTCATATCATATGAATATTCTTTACAACTTCTATGTAGAAATATGGTCATAAGTAACGCTCTCACGACCACTCATACATAGGTGACTTCAATTTTGCGACCAGAATCGCATTTTAACGTTGTACCACGACCAGTACTGATACTTCGATCAGACTTGAAACCGTGGTTAGAACCGAAGTTCGATTTGAAAGATTACTGCGGTCAGAACCGAAACTCGATCAGACCATCACTTTGATTAGAATCAGAGCTCAGTCAGAGACATAGTTCTGATAACGCAATAACTTGATCAAAATATATCTGTACGTCCAAAAACTGAGCCACAAGATATTTTCATGATCGATTCGTGAAGGTTTACAAGAAACATGAAGGATAAAAGTCCTCTGAAAACCTTTGTAAAACTCTTCACATTTTTGTATCCTCAAATCTGAAACAAAGAATTACTTTCATTTCGGATCCAATACCTGGAACGCCTAACGGGTTCGCCAGAGAGAGTATCCATCATGGGAAATGAATAGAATATTAAATGGAACGTTACTCACAGTAGTGTGCTTCCTTAAGTCTATAAAAGGAGTAGGTAGCTTCCTGAGGAAGCCACACAACCAGAAACCCTGCCTTAGAACTTCCGCCGCACAAAACCCTCTCCACAGCCTCCATCTTCCCCAAAGTCGCCACCTTTCCTCACGATCTTTCGCAAGAAATGGCATCCTGGAGCTGATCGGTTCACCACACCGAGGAGAGCCTCATGGCACTGGAGAAGGAAGAGATCCTTCCTCCACGGCTGCTAATCAACTAGCGGCCCGCAGAGAAGGACCAAGAAACCCCGATTGTCCAAGAGGGCGAACTGGTGGTTTTTGAGGAATATCTGCGATGTGGGTTCCGATTCCCCGAGAGTCGGTTCCTGAAGGGGATCTGGAGCATTACGGGTTGGAGTTGATAAATCTCCACCCGAATGCGATCTTGATCCTGGCAGTGTTCCAGCATTTGTGCCAAGCTTTCGTCGGAGTGTATCCCAGCGTGGATCTCTTCTGGCGTTTCTACTACTCGGCGTGGTCGAAGAGCGCCAACGCCGCCGGATGTATCTACTTCCGGATAAGGGAGGAAAGAGTATCCCTTCCCACCCCTATGAGACTCTGTGCACGGATGGTACCAGAAGTGGTTCTACTGCACCCCTTCGTCTGAGAGCGGGCTGTGGTTCGAGAACTCGCGGCCAGAAAAGCCGAGCGAGTTGGAGTCTCCCCCGGCTATGAATGCTGAATACATGAAGCATGCCGAAGTGATTCTTCACTTAGTCGAACAGGGACTAACAGCTCGCGACATTGTACGCGACTTTGTGAAGAATCGGGTGAGCCCCCGCGCGAAAGGGCTCATCCGGCGTGGGAGATAAAGTCCACGGCGGACAGCACCCTGGACTACAACATCGGTATGTGACTTTGACAGCAAAATCTTATACCTTTGCTTCTTATTTACTAACTGATCTGTTGGGGACACAGTCCTGCCTTCATCTGAAATTGAAGGGCGAACAAATTACCTCCTCAAGGCCTACAGCGCCGAAGTGGAGGGCCCCAAGGGATCGCCTCGCCCACAAAGCTTAATTCATGCCAGCGACGACCTCAAACAGGAACGCCGAAAGGTATGTCACCTCTCATTCAGTTCTCATTCCTAGGTCTTATGTACATCTAGTACTGACAAGTACATTAGAATGACATAGCTCTTGGGGAGATTTGCCGAGGCGACGTTCCCGAGCGAAAACGTCGGTCTCCTGGGAAAGCCGACGGTGAAGAATGTGAAGGTCTCTTCAAAGCCCAGGACGAGAAATCCTGCCCCCAAGAAATCCAAGAAGATCCTAGGGGAAAGGTCTTCGCGTAGAACTCCCCTTACTGCAAAGAAAACTGCGGTATGATATCACATACCTCTTGTTCCCCCAGGTACAAACTGGAATCACTTCTTCGTCGTACAGGGCGAGAGGAGCGAGGAGGAGGAGGACGACGACGTTCCCCTAGTCCGCCGGAAGAGGAAAATAGCAACTTCTCAATCCGGCGAGACACCACCCTACCCTGCCGAAACAGAGGCAGTCGCAGCGAGCCCTGGGGCCACTGGGGATCCCATGGTCGTGGATCAGATCCCTGCTCCTGAAGCCCTGGAGGCTTCAGGTTCTGTGACTTGTCCCTCCCTGGTCGAAGGGACGATCACGGTAAAACTTCTCATGACCTTGTGTTCTCAATTTCATCTGTATGTGTGTTTTATGAATTACACTTATACAGGGAGAAGAAATTCCTCCCATGACTCCTGCGAGTCCCAGGGAGGCGGACACTCCACTTTTGAGGATAGGAGTGGAAGTGGCCGAGCTAGACTCCGCGACCAACCCCGGGGTCGCGGAGGAGACGCCAGCTCCAGCAATCCAGGATCCATCCAAACCTTCGGGCGTATCCCTGTCAATCGAACTGGTTACCCCGATACGAATTCCTACCACTTAGGTCTTTATCATTCCTTATGCATATGCTTACAAGAAAATATACATAGGGAGAAAAGGCCCTGTTCACGAAGAGAAAAACCAGGATGGACAACGATTGTCATTTTTCTCTCGAGGAGCCACCTTCGAAATCCCAGAAGCTAATGGGATTTCAGTTAAGGTAAGAATCCTTGTCCGTTTGTTCTGAACCAGATTGTGGCGACCATCAATGTGATTGATGATTTCTTTTTTCTTCGTAGGCGTAAAGACGTAGCACCGAGCCCCCCAACCGCCCTGGGGAGGGTTGAAGTCTCTGTCGGTGTTGAAGCCTCCAGTGAAGAGTGCTCTGTCCCTTCGGTCCAGGAAGTCGTCCGGGCCGTTAGGAACGAGTCGGGCGCGGAGACCCAGTTGCAGGCATTGGAACCTGCAACTGAGGTCCAGCAGGCGTATCCACCTGCTGCTTCCGTAGAGGATGAGGCGAGTCCCTCGACTAGGCCTCCCGCCATCCCGAAGGATAGTTCATTCCGGGAATATACAGAGGTATGTTATACATTCCTCATGTGTAACACCCTGAGTTAGGGGTGAAAATTTCCTTTTTCATAAATAGCATGCATGTATATATCAGTAGTAGTAGCCAGATCAGTATCTATCTCAAGCCCTAAAATCTCCAAATCTAACCTGTGACCTCAAATCAAGATCAGATTGTTCAGATGTGATCTATCAGTTACTCTGAACTTAAAAGTCTTCAGAACCTAGATCCAATTCTATTTCTAAATCCCAGAATTATCAACTCCATTCTGTTTTCGAAAACAGAAATATCTTATATTACCTAAATACCGTAAGTTTCAGAAATCTAGATTTAATCTAAATCTTGACCAAGTTCAGCCCAGATTGTTCCTGGGACATGATCATGGGTATGCCAATACCTTGAACCAGAAAGTTGGCAGCCAGATTTTATCATCTAGACTCTTTTCACAAATCAGTCCAAGAGTTATTGCAAATTAGTCCTTATCTGATATCTGAAAACCCAAAAAGGCTAAAATCTCCAGATTAACTCCAAATTCAGAATTTCTTCGACAAATCTTTTCAAAATGCTATTTGCCACAAGTCTCTCTTCTGTGCAGATATCAAAATCAAACCCTAAATGCCAGAATTCGAAATCGACAAAACTCAAATCTTACTTTACCCTAATTTACCCTATTTTCAGTTTGTATCAAAAACTATTCAGATGTGCCAGATTTTATCAAACATCTTTGCCAAATATTTTATTGAATATCTCTGCCAGATTAGTGAAAGAAAATTCAGTTTAAACCTTCCAGAATTCCAGATTTACAGATCAGTCCAAAATTCAAGATTTGAAACTGCAGTTCAGTCCATTTTCGACCAGGCCATTTACTGTGTGCACGACCAGTACTCGCCGTGTTTTGCATCCTTGCGCCGTACACGTTCACCGCCGGCCAAGCTTCGCCTGCAACTTGATCGTGCATGCCGGTGCGCACGTGTCCTCGCTCCAGCCGTGTCGTGGCAGCGCCATAGCAACGTTGACGACCAGCGCCTGCTCCCGCGCGCGATCAACGGCTTTTTGTCAGCAACTCCTCGCCACGTCGCTTTGCCGCGCCAGTGTTGTCGCCACCGCTTGCTCCATCTTTGCAGAGTCCCGATGAACGACAATGTGGACAGTTGCAGTCCTGTCGCCGTCGCAATCACCGTTCTTCGCTGTGTCTTCCCTGCTGATGTTCAGCACGCAACCGGTCTCATCCCCAGTTGCCAATCACTTCGTTGTTCCCCCCTTGCAAGCTTCGCCTGGTCTATTTAAACGTTCAAGCACTCAGTAGCTCATTCACACCTCACTGGAAATCAGCCAAGTCTCGAATTGTCTGGTTTTCGTTTTCTTCTCCGGCGAGCCGTCGAGGAGGCTCACGGTGCCAGGACGCCCTGCCACACCAATCTCCAAATTGAAGCCATTAGTGAGTTCCTCTTCTCATCCTCTCTGTGTGATATCGTTTAATTGCTCCCCGGTGACCTCTAATGCCGGCGATCTCCGGAATTGCCGTTTGCCCTGTTCCTGTAATGTGGCTCAATCCAGTACAAATTAGCTTTCGATTTTGTAAACAAAATTGATCAGTGAACCTTTTTAAGCATGCCTGTGAACTTAGATCAATCAATTGATCCCAATTTGAAGCTATTCCCGATTTTGCAAATTGTCAGTCGCTGGCTCACGTCGCCAAGCCACACCGGCGATCCTCCGGCCAAATTGACGTCTCCAGTAGCTTACTCATACCCTTCTATCACTCCTAGAGCAAGGAATCGAGTTCAATCGGCTTGTGTTGAAAATGCCCAAATCCAGAGCTTCTTCTCCGGCGCCGATCACCGGAAAGCTTGCTCCAGCCGTTTCAGCCCAAATCACCTTGTCTTTTAGATGTGCCTTATCCTCCTGAGCATTTTTGTCTTCTATCCCGACACCTAGATCGGCATAGATTGAAAGTTATAGCTTTGCCAAGATTGTGTCCAGAAATGATCTAGTACAGTGTGTTCATCTCAATTCATCATCAAATTTCTTGCTGTCCAGCCATTTTCAGCCATAGATCCTATTGTAACTTTTGTTCCTGTTACTCAAGCCTACCTCCTAGACAAAGTTAGCACATCAGTTGAGCCCTTGAACAGCATTTTATGCTAAGCCCTAGTTTTTGGCATTGTCAGCCCTATGCCAGAGCTTGTCAGCCAGTGGCATTGACCTTGTTTACCCACTTCTGTTTGTGCATTTTGAAAACCACTTTGTCCACTGAATTTGTAGAGTTGTGATCTACATTTTCTTCTACTACCACAAGTTGAGATAACCCCTCTATCATTCATCGACCCTATGTCGATGCCTTGAACCGAATGTCGACCTAAAGACGTTTGCTGTTTTTGAGCGAACCAGTCGCAACCTTGATATCATTCTGATACCTTGAGACATTTGGAACCTTGTAAACCTTTGACAGCTAATCTTAACATTGGTTTCCTCAATTTAACCCTAATCAGCCTCTAAACCCAATCATTTCAGAATCACCAAGACTTCATCTTTGCATTATTGCATATAGTATAATAACGTATTGAAAAGATTGTGATTATTGGTTGTTTGTTTGATTGGAGAGCAGATCAAGAGCCCGAGTTCGAGGACTTCACTGCAGATCCGACGTTAACTGCTGTATTTTACGACGCGGAAGGCAAGTCATATCCTTGGTCATCTTGAACCTATATTTTAAATGTTGCTATAATATAACCTTGAATATAGGCAATATTGCATGTGAAAGATTGAGAATGGTTGATTTATGAATTGGCAGTACAAGACTGGTTATCTGTGAAATGTGAAATAAACAAGTTTTGAGCCATGAACTATTATATATGTATTTATATACTTATATTCATGAAATAAAACCCCTAGCCGTGACCAGAAAAATGGTGTGGAATGGCTGTAGCACTGGAGGTGCTAGACTGCAAAGGATATGCAGGCACTGAAGGTGCAGGGTTGTGGATGGTCTGGTCACTGGCCTATAAGGACTAGAACCTTGTGTTGTGCGTCTAGTGGCATGAACAACGTGCTAACCGTAAGCCTGGTATGGGACAGGCCTGAACAAGTAATTATGTGGATCGCACATGAAACCCCTGCATGAGATGTGTAGTGATGCACGATAAACACGGAGTGCGGCTCCCACACATATCACTGAAGGTGATCAAGCACGCTGACCCAGTAATGGGAATAAGCAAATGGGTGGAGGTTTGGATACAACCTGCCACAACTGTGTCTCGCTGAGAGCTACAGGGTCAGGGGTGAATTGTAAGTGATGCATAACAAAAGTTCTTGTTATCTCCACCTTGCCACTCACACATGGTTGTGAGGAGGGGTCTAATCATTTTGATAGGATGGGCTTGAAAGTGGAATATCTTGTGGGTAAATTGGTACCTCTCTGCAGAGTTAAAAACGTATTCGAATACTCCGAGCTCCCGGGTTTATAGGAGTCTGCTGCGGTGGATTAAATCCACGGGGTGTGACACAAGTACTATTTTCTAAATAAAATATGTTTAATCAAGATTACCCAAATGACATGTGTTGTCATGATAAGGGGTGCTGCCGTGGGCTGTCGTGTGTCGACGTGTCGCGGTAGTGCTATAATCTAGTGAACATGAATGACGATATCATATTTTGAAAAGTGCTGCCATGAGATGAGGTATGAAAGAAAAAAAGATTATTTTATAAACATCCATAATTCTTGACTAGTCTAGGTTCATATCATCACTACTATATGTATCTACTCTTACCTATGACTTGCTGAGTACGTAAGTGCTCACCCTTGCAACATTCAACTCAATAGATGGAGCCTACCTTGATCAAGATGATGGCATGGAATACTTCGTGGATCCAGAAGGACGAGAATCAGTTCCGCCAGAGCCCTGAAGTGTGTTGTTCTGCCGTCAACTTCTTTTGTGGGAGGGTCACTGTCACGTCTGCCACGACTGTGACATCACCTGTGAGGAGCCCAGCTCGGTGCAGCTGGTCCCATAAACCACTTGACTTCCCAGGATGAGTCAATCACAGGGATACATTGAAGCAGCAAAATAATACAGTAGTCATAATTGTGTGGCCATCAGGCCTTAGTACAAGACGAGGTACAGTGCCTTACAAGGCACAAGGGTCTAACAAAATAATACATCTAGTCGGCGGAAGCTAGGCCCAAAAGCAATCCACAGGAAACAGAGGTTGACAGCAGACAGCACCACATCAGGGCTCCGGAGGAAACTGCTCATCATCTCCTGGGTCCGCAGCATCTTCAGGGTATCCTCCAAGGTGATAGAACGCTCCATCTATTGAGGAGTTGTTGCAAGGGTGAGTACTTATGTACTCAGCAAGTCATAGGGGAGGTAGAGATATAGTTACAGTATAAATGACATGAGCCTATGCTATTGGGGAAAGAGTGAAGGGTTTTTCCCAAAATACATTTCTTTCTCAATTCTTACTCAACTTCTGATCATACCCATGGCAGTAAATAAATCATATTGATGGTGATACATATATCCCATATTCAAGGCGATATAACCTCATATCACATTATTTTTATTCAAGCCTTTCAATCTTATACTCATAACAGTATTTCGTATACTTTAGGGCATAAATCCACATGCCTCTTAGTTATCACATGTTTACTAGATTATGGTATTACCACGACACGTCAACACATGACAGTCCACGGCAACGCCCCTTATCGTGACAACACATGCCACTTGGGTAATCTTGAACTAACAAATTTTAGTTTATAAAACAATACTTGTGTCACACCCCATGGGTTTAATCCACCGCGGCATACTCCTAAAACTCGGGAGCACGAAGTATTCGAATACATTTTTAAACTCTGCAGAGATGTACCTCTTTTTAAATCCACTTTTTCACTCGACTTCCAAGTCGGGCCAACTCCATGCGACTTATACGCATGTGACAAGGCCGAGATCACACAACGTTTTTGCAGTATAGTATTAACAGTATCCCTGCCCGGTAAATGGACGATCCAGTCCCAAGTACCGTTGTGGGTCCTCCCCACTGCCTTACTTCCTAGCCTGGGTCTATGTTCCCGCAGGACACATAACCTCTTTTGATTACAGTCGCGCACGACTTAATCTGGCGTAGGGCGTCTTCCTTCTTTACACCTTATCCTCTCATAATTTTTCTGATCTCACATCACTCATGGACGAACTGCGTCCCACTAGTTTCCACGCGAGAAACCGGATCGACAAGCCATGCAGGGAACTGATAATACTAAGAAAGCTACTAGGTTGCGCCTGTCCCATACCAGGTAAGTGGTTGGTACGTTTTTCATGCCACTAGACGCATAACACAAGGTTCTAGTCCTTACATGCCAGTGACCAGATCATACCACAAACCATGCACCTTCAGTGCCTACTCCTTCAGTGCAGCCAAGCACCTCCAGTGCTACCACCATTCCATACCAAAATACTGGTCACGGCTAGGGGTTCTATTTCATGAATATAAATGTACATGTTTATACCTTTATTAGTTCATGGCTTGCTATCTTAACAAGTTCACATTCATCAAGTATTCAATCAATCACTGCCATAATATCATTGATCTCAACATATGCAATATTAATGAGATATCTACTCATGGAATAGCATAGCAATTCATAAAATATGGGTTTCAATATGATCAAAGTATGACTTGCCTTCCGCGTCGTAAGTATCAGCAGTTGATGATGGTTCAGCGACAAGATCTTCAACCCCGGACTCTTGCTCTAAACAAGATCAAACAAGCAAACAGGCATTACAATTCATTCTATTCTTACTAATTCACTACATGCAAAGATGCAAGGAGAAAATACTCTGGGAAAACAAGGTTTGGAAGCGATTAGAGTTAAACTGTGGGGATCAGGGTTAAAATTAGTTGTCAAGGTTTACAAGGTTCCCAAAATATCAGGGTAATATCAAGGTGGTGACTGGTTCGCCCAAAAACAGCGAACGTCTTTAGGTTGCCATTCGGTTCAAGGCATCGACATAAGGTCGATGGGTGATAGAGGGCTCAACTCAAGTTGTGACAGTAGAGAAAAGTGTAGATCACAACATCAGGAGTCTAACGGACAAAGTTATTTCCAAGTTTCATGGCTGGAAGTGGGTGAAAAGGCTCAATGCCACTGGCTGACATAGGCTGACAGTGCTCTAGAATGGCATTGACATGGTTTGAACAGTTTCCAGTGGCCAAAGTAGGTTTTGATTCAAGCATATGGTGCACATGGTAGTGAGGCAGCTATTTGACAAAGTAATTTCTGTTTTACATGACCAGAGGTGGGTGAACAGGGCTAATGCCACTGGCTGACATAGCCTGGCATAGGGTTGACATGGCCAGAAACTAGGGTTAGCCTTATCTTTTGACTCAGGGCTCCAAATGATGCACCACTTTGTCTGGTGGTTAGGCATTTGTAACAGGAACAAATGTCTCAACAGGACCTAGGGCAGGAGATGGCCGGAAAGTGATGAAAACCGGCGAAGAACACGGTGGCCGAGCTGTTCTCAACAGTTTCTGGACCAAACTTTGGCATGGCGATACCTCTTCATCTGGGCCGATCCAGGTGTCGAGCTAGAAGGCAAAAATACTCCTGGGGTCGAGGCACATCTACTAGACAAGGTGGTTGGGGTTGAAACGGCCGGGAACAAAATCCGGCGACCGGAGCTAGGGAAGAAGACACAAAAATTGGGCATTTCTGTTCTAGGGCAAACGAACTCGAATCCTTGCTTGAGGAGGGTCTCCGGGGCATACAAGAGCTATGTGCGAAGCTAGATTGTCTGGAGAAACACCAGAGAAGCTTAACAGCGAGCTCCAGCTTACATGCAAGGTGCAAAGTTGGGATTTTTCATATTTTAGCGAAATTGGTGATTCTGGTTGCTTAGATGTGTTCTAAACAGTCCACTGATCATGTTTGATTACAGGCTCGAGAGCTAATTTGACTTAGTTAAGGATTAATTGCTCGCCGGAGTTGTCGGGGAAAAACAGCAATTCCCGGCGATGAGGTGCGATAGAACTCAATTGGCTGCTACTACACGGGTAAGTGGTTGAGAGTAACTCACTGGTAGCTTCAATTTGGAGTTCGGTGCAGTGGATTGGCCTGGCACCGTGAGCCTCTTCTCGAGCTCGCCGAAGAAGACGAAGACGACGGCGTGGTTAAGAATTTGAGTGGTTCTGGTGTGAGTGCCTTCGAGCTGGGCTGGGGTGGCTTTTATAGGCGCAGCAAGGAGCTTGCAACGGTTGAAAATGCACGGGGAAGTGAAGCGGGCTGGAGGTGACAACACGGCTGAATCCCGGCGAAGTGACGCGCTCCACCGGCCGTGCCGGCTTTAGCCTGCTGCTCTGGTGGAGGTGAAGGCGAAGTGATGCTTCCCCAAGGCATGCTTGCGACGTGGCGCAACTGTGCTGCCGTTGTCGGGCGCGCGCGCGGGAGAGCGAAGGCGCTGCTGGCGGCGAGGTGGTTCCACGGTGGCGAACACGATGCGCACACGCGGCAGGGAAACAGTGGCTGGGGTGGCAACGCTGGAGACCGCCGGCGACGAAGCCGCAGCGGTGGCAACGGCGACGACCAAACTCCGGCGCTCGTGGTCGTTTGAACGGCCTGGTCGTGCACAGTAGCCTGGTCGAACCAGGGACTGATTTGCGATGATTTTTGGTTTGGCTTTGGACTAAACTGCAAATCTGGTCTTTGAGAGGTTTAATTTGAGATTTGATTTCATGGCTGAGTGTAATATTTCTATTAATACCCATTTAGCTCAAATTTGGAGAAAGTTTGATAGGATTTGAGGGATTTCACCTATTTTCGAAAATAGGGTAAAATTAGGGTAAACTAAATCTGGATTTTGTCGATCTCGAATTCTGGTGATTGGAGAGAGATTTTGAAGTCTGATCAAACAGGAGATCTGTATCAAATAGCATTTGGGAGGTGTTCCCTGAAGAAATTCTGGGGTTGGATTTGATTCGTGGATTTTAGCCTTTTCAGGCTCCCAGGTAAACAGAAAAGGACTTATTCGCAGTAAAATTTGGACTAAACTGCGAAAAGTGTTTAGATGAATTAATCTGGCTCCCAACTTTTTGAAGTGAGTTGAGGATGAACCTAGGAACATATTCCAGGGGTTACTTGAGTCTGGATAAGGTTAAATCAAGATAACTCAATTACCTAGAAACTGGGGTACTTAGGGTAAATCTGAATTTTCCTGTTTTCGAAAACAGAGAGAGGCTTAGGTACTGAGAGTTAGGGTCAGAATTTGATCTGGCTCCTGAAGACTTTTATCTTCAGGGTAACTGGTAGGTTAAATCTGGATGGTCAGATCTTGATCTGGATCTAGAGAATAGATTTGGAGATTTTTAGGGTTTGGGAGAGATTAGAGTTCAGCTGATCTGGCTACTACTACAGAGATACATGCATGCAGGGTTTTTATGCAAAACTTTTCACCCCCAAAACTAGGGTGTTACAGTCACCTATCTTCTGCTGTGTAGTTAAATATTTTGCTAAACCCTGAATGCCATGTAGGCATTGTAATCCTCTTTATGTAATATTAAGGCCAGCAGGCCACACTGCTTAATATTTTGTTAGTACTCTGTTGCAATGTAATATACTCCTGTGTTTGACTCATCCTGGGAAGTCAAAGGTTTGTGAGAATGGGACTAGCTGCAGCGAGCTAGGTCTCTACAGGAGTAGTCGTTGTCCCAGTTTCGGGGCGCGACATCATGATACCTGAATTTTGCATAGAATACAACTGATTTCCCTCTGTGTTACAGGAACTATCCCGTATAACGGCCAAATCGATTGCTATGGTGGAAAGCATCGAGGCCATACAAAAGGAGAGAGACTGCTTGCGAGAGTAAGGAGAAATTATTTTTTAGTTTGCATGAAGACAAACTTGCTATGACAATTATCTTTTTTGTCGCAGGGAGGTTGCTTCTCTGAAGAAGAGCCTGGCCGATGACAAGCTCAGGACGGCCACCGCGATTTTGAATCAAGAGGCCGAGCTCAAAGAACTGCGGTCACAGCTCTCTGGTAAGTCAATTCCCGACCAAAACAACTGGACCTTGTCGTTTAGACTGTTTCTAACAATCCTCTTGTCGCAGCGCAAGGGAAACAAATAAAACTGCTTGGTCAAGACAAGACAATCCTCCAGTTTACCATCGACTCTATCTGGAGGGCGAATAGAGACCTAAGCCAATCCATCTTCGAAAAGCTAAAGATGGTGGCCCATCTCCTAAGGGCTGATGTGGTCAAGACAACAAAAGACGACCTCAGCTCGAGCGACTGGTCTACACTGGTCGTAGCCCAAGCGGAGTCACTACTCGAGTATCTTCCTAAAGATACATGGCGACAACAAGAGGTGATCAGCACAAGGGTTTGATCAGCAGCCTCCGCCATTCTCTGCCGGTTTCGTCTCCACCATGGCCCAGATCTGGACCTGAATCCACTAGTGGGAACGGTAGAGATCGAGAGTGAAGAGCAACTGAGGCCATCAAGGAGGAAGTCAGCCCTCTCGTAGATAAACTTCTGACCGAGCTCGGGATTATGTAACACCTATAGCTATACAGAAATAACTTATAGAATGCAAAGCATGTATTTTTTGATTTTGAAAGAAAGCACTTTTTTGTTGTTTCATATTATAAGCATATCCCCCTAGCCCCCACCTATGATTATAGATACTGAAGGCTTAGTATTATAAACACAGGACAAATATGAGTGCAACGACCAGTGGTGTGCGATCAAGCCAGCAATTATGATCAATATAACGACTAACCTTGTTGCAAACCGGCAGCCACTCAGGTGACCAAGGACATACTAGTAAGCTCCGTACGCGTTGAGAAACGGCTTATTTAGGAGTAACTTGTCTGGAAGTGGTCATGAGATCGGCCAGCGAATCCGATTAGAACGTTGTAGTGATATAACCGCCGGCGACTAGCCCCCGAGTTAAGTTCGTAACACACGGGCATGAAAGGAGATGTTCATCGTATGAAACTGTCGTGGTATTGCGAATACCCAGGCAGGTTTCGTGAACGATCCTAGCGAAGAAAACGCGACGCGGGTTGACCGAGTGACCGGTCCTCCCCCGCCGAACAAACACAAGAAATGACACGGGGATTTATACAGGTTCGGGTCCCGGTGGGGGCCCTACTCCTGTCGGCGTGGTCCCGACCAGAGTCGGCTGGGGAGGCTCTCTCGGGGGAGAAGCTTCCAGAGCACACCAGTGAGTTTGGCTATTCCAACAATAATAAATCACTTGTCTTACAACAGGGGGTACAAGGGCTATTTATAGCCCCAAAAAGAAGCAAAAAGACTAAACTACCCCGGACGCTACCGTCGGATTGAGGGCGAGCAACGTCCTTCTCCCGGTCAGGTGCCTTGGATGCTTGACAGGTGGTCGCTGATTCCCGAGGCGCTCCTCGCGTGACCTGCACGTGATCAACAACCAAATACTTTACCTTTAGAAGGGCGGCGACGCCCGGGGTGGGCACTGGAGGCCATGTCCCCGGGCGAATGGCGGCGCCCGGGACCGGCACCTGAGGCCTGGTCCCGGGAGCCAAAAGGCTGCGCCCGGGGCAGGCACCGGAGGCCACGTCCCCGGGCGAATGGCGGCGCCCGGGACCGGCACCGGAGGCCATGTCCCGGGAGCCAAAAGGCGGCACCCGGGACCGGCACCGAAGGCCATGTCTCGGGAACCAGAAGGTGGCGCCCGGCGGAGGCACCGGAGGCCACGTCCCCGGGCGAATGGCGGCGCCCGCGACCGGCACCGGAGGCCTGGTCCCGGGAGCCAAAAGGCGGCACCCGGGGCAGGCAACGGAGACCACGTCCCCGGGCGAACAGCGGCACCCGGGACCGGCACCGGAGGCCTGGTCCCGGGAGCCAAAAGGCGGCGCCCGGGGCAGGCATCGGAGACCACGTCCCCGGGAGAATGGCGGCGCCCGTGACTGACACCAGAGGCCATGTCCCGGGAGCCAAAAGGCGGCGCCCGGCGCAGGCACTGGAGGCCACGTCCCCGGGCGAATGGCGGCGCTCGGGACCGGCATCGGAGGCCAGGTCCCGAGAGCCAAAAGGCGGCGCCCGGGGCAGGCACCGGAGGCCACGTCCCCCGGCGAATGGCGGTGCCAGGGACCGGCACCGGAGGCCATGTCCCGGGAACCAAAAGGTGGCGCCCGGGGCAGGCGCCGGAGGCCACGTCCCCAGGCGAATGGCGGCACCCGGGACCGGCACCGGAGGCCATGTCCCGGGAACCAAAAGGCGGCACCTGGGGCAGGCACCGGAGGCCACGTCCCCGGGCGAATCTGACGCAACTTACCTGGACTTAGTCTCGAGGAGATTTCCCCCAACAGAAACCAAAAGACTTCTTGTTTTATTAAACAATGCTAATTGAAAAGGAAAAAGGAATTAAATAGTTACAAGTAAAACTTGCGTAGTTGATCGATGTTCCAAGTATTGGACAAGATCCGACCATCCTCCATCGCTAATCGAGCTGATCCTGGTCGCGGCACTGAAACAACAGTGTAAAGTCCTTCCCACTTTGGGGAGAACTTGTTGCGATTGGATTGGTCTTGAATTTTTCGTAAAACTAGATTGCCCACGTGAAGACTACGTGGTCGCACCATTTTGCTATGGTACTTGCGCAGAGCCTACAAGTATACCGCGGACTTGATCAAAGCGCGATCACGCCTTTCTTCTAAGAGGATGAGATCTTGTGACCGCTGTTCGGCCTGATCTACTTGTTCGAACTGTTCTGTCCGAACAGATCCAATACTAACTTCCATAGGCAATACGGCCTCAGCCCCGTAGACCAGATGGAAGGGTGCCTCACCGGTGGCTCGACTAGAAGTAGTTCGTAGTGCCCAAAGAATGGTATAGAGCTCGTCTGCCCAAGCCCCCGAGCGTGTCTTAAGGCGATCAAAAACACGTTTCTTGATGCCTTGCAGTATCTGCCCGTTGGTGTGTTCTACGGCACCATTGCTCTGTGGATGGGCCACAGAAGCAAAGCATACCTTGGTCCTAATCTAATCACAGTAATCCAGAAAAAGACCACTAGAGAACTGAGAACCGTTGTCCGTGATGAGACGGTTTGGAATACCAAATCGAGCAACGATGTTCTTATGGAAGAACTTTTTGTGCTGCTGATGCGGTAATATTTCGTACCGGTTCGGCCTCAATCCACTTTGTAAACGTGTCAATAGCTACGAACAGAAACTGGTACCCATTGACCGCTTGTGGCATAGGACCGACAATATCCATCCCCCAGACGGCAAAAGGCCATGCAAGGGGAATGGTTTGTAACGCATAGACAGGCTGATGAACCTGTCTTGCATGAAACTGACACTGAGGACACATCTTGACCATATGCTTGGCATCATCGAGTGCCAAAGTCCAGTAGAATCCTTGTCGAAAAGCTTTTCCGACCAGTGTCTGATATGACGCGTGCGCACCGCATACACTGTCATGTATTTCTTTCAAGAGGGATTTACCTTCCTCCTGAGATATGCAGTGCATGAATACTCCCTGAGTACCCTTTCTATACAAAACTCCTTCTATGAGCTTGTATAAACGCGCTTTTCGAATCAACCGATCGCTTTCAGTTTCATCCTCAGGTAGGGTCCCATGTTCAAGATAGACTCTCAATGGATGAGTCCAATCCTGTTCCTGACTGAGGTTGGTAACGCAGACTGTTACCGGATCATCCTCGACCGAAGTCATAATCGAAGGATGTTCCAAGTGTTCAACGAACACTCCTGCCAGAGCGGATGTGCGTGAGGACCCAATTTTGGATAATTGGTCTGTGAGAATATTATCCTTTCGTAGGATGTATTGGACTTCGAAGTGACTGAAGTGTTTTTCCAATCTCCTCACTTCCCCCAGGTAATGAGCCATTGTCTCATCAGAGGTGCTGTACTCCTTGTTTACCTAGTTTACGACCAGCTGTGAGTCTCCCCTCACCACTAATCGACGGACTCCGAGGAATTTTGCTGCTCGGAGCCCTGCAAGAAGACCTTCATACTCTGTTGCGTTATTGGTCGCAACAAAGTGTAGTTGAATGACATACTTAAGCTGTTTTCCCTGAGGCGTAACTAAAACCACTCCAGCCCCTGAGTGTTGAAAACTATGGGAGCCGTCGAAGTACATTGTCTAGTGATCGGGGCATTCCAATTCCTCAGGCACCGGCACGGGTGGCTCAGGGTTGGTCCATTCGACCACAAAGTCGGCCAAGACCTGAGACTTAACTGCTGTGCGGGGCGTGAAATGGATATCAAAAGCACCGAGTTCGACCGCCCATTTGACGATTCGACCAAATTTCTCTGGATTTCGGACAATATCCCCCAAGGGAAAAGAGGAGGGTACTGTGATCTTGTGAGCTTGGAAGTAATGTCGTAGCTTACTGATAACAGCCTAGACCGTCTCGTAATAGAACGAGGACGATGCAGTAAGGCAAGTATTCTAGTCGTTCTTTCCACAAGGACTAGAGAAAACAAATCGTGTAAAACTAGACTAAATCGATGGCAAGCGAAACTAAAATAGACGAGAGAATGAGAGAGAGAATGTTAGAGGAAAAGCGAAGAGAGAAAGAGGTGATCATCTCGACAAGCGATCCGTGCTAAATCCATACGCGTGTTCATGGATACAGATGATAGGGTCGTAATCGTTTAGTAGTCTCACTGTAGGGAGGTGGAAACGACTAAGACAAATGCGTCCATCAACGGTACCAACGAACATGCACGTTGAGAATTAACACAAATCACTTCCCGAACAACCATCAACGAGCACAAGCAGCAACTCAGCAATACTCAGTTTGACTATATGTTTATTAAAGTTTAGAATTGACACTCAGCAATAGAATTCATCAGAACATGAATCTCCAACATGAATCTCCAGAAGCATTTAGCAATTCATTTCTCAACACATCCATTCAATGCAAAACAACCACTTTGAACAACAGGCCTGTACAAATTTGAGCATGACAAAAACATCAAACATAACATTTAACCATCACGCTCACACTAACAATTGATCATTGAAAGATTGAACTCATCTGAACACTAGAGACTGATTCCTAATTATGTTTCAATGCAGTTGTTACATACATGCATTCCGTTCCTTTGAAACAACACAGCAGAATTTACAAACTATAACATGTCGAGTCCTGCAGGTTTACCACAGAATTGAGCCATCCAACATTCCAAAGAAAACAGCACAACTCAACCAGATATGTAACTTCATCCACAACTGGAACAATTCATCCCAATAGATATCACATTACATCACAGATGGATGAAAACGAAATGCATTTCTGTTCAATCTAGAACCAGTTGTTAACCCACGAGACAATTCAATTCATCAATTTAGAAGAGCAGTAGTTCCTCTCAAACATGCATGGATAATAACATTTCAATTCTTTAAATGCATTCATCGGTTCACACATGAATTGTTCATCTGCATCAACTCACAGCAATCACATAACAGAGGAAAGAGGGAGATAATAATCACCAGACTGTGCTGTTGGATAAGTTGCTGGGACGCTGGAGCTGCTGGAGATGATGCTCTGGCATTGGCGAGTAGGATGCAGAGCCCGTGGAGGTGCTATTGAAGCTGTCGAGGTTGAAGAAGAACGGCAGAGCTGTGAAGGTGGCAGTTCTGGTGCCGGCGTATGGAGGAGGCGCCGTGGAGCAGTGAGCTCGCCGAGGAAGATGGCGGCGTGGGAAGAGGTGGCGGCGGTGGCTCCTGAGATCGGTGGTGCACGCGAGGAGAACGACCAAGGGAGAGGAAGCTTCGCGCGACGAGGGAGTGCAGCGCTGGCGTGGATCGGTGCGGGATGTAGTGGCGATGGCGCGAGGAAGAGCGGCGCGGCTCCGGCTGAAGGAGGCCAAGTGGCGGTGGGCCGATGGTGGTGTGGCGCGAAGAAATGGTGAGGCAGCACGGAGATGGTGGGATCCGGCCAGATCTGGCCAGATTCGGCTGATGTGGGGGCGGCTCCGGTGGCGGGAGCACCGGGGGAGCACGAGGGAGGCGCCGGCGAGTGGTGGAGTGGACGGCGCCGGTGTGGATCTGTGGATCTGTGGAGAGGAGGTGGAAAAAAAAGGGGAGAGGAAGAAGATGAAGAAGAGTACTGGAGGAAGAAGTAGAAGGGAACCAGAGAAGAAGGGAAGTTGAGGGAGGTAAAGAAGGTGGAGCCCCGCCGGCGTACGGCCCGGCCACCGGCGGCGAGGTGGACGGAGGTGTGTATCGCGAGGAGGGACAAAGAAAAGAAGGTAAAAAAAATAAAAACCGGGCTCAACTCTGCTGGTGGCCGGCGGCTAGGGTTAAAACCCCCAATTTGGCATTTTTGCAATTAGGTCCCTGGATTTTTCAGATATTGCAGAATAGATCTGGTGGCTAGGGTTTGGGATTCCGGGCCCCCGGTGACTCCAATTTTGGTGCGGTCAGTTCCTACGTGACCGCGGGAACGCGCACTTCCATCCAGAATCGACCGAAGGTCAGAATAAGTCAATGAGGCACGACCGCTAGCCAGAAATCCATCCGCTAGCGCCGACCTGCGATAAAAAATTGCAAAACAAGTAATCCGGTCCATTTGGCAGCAAATCTGGAATAATCTAGGTATACAAGTCGAGGTATATGACTAATATGTGCAAAAACATGGGGAAAATGTACAGAAAAATTAGGCGAATCAAGTAAATATCATCCCCCCAAGCTTAATTCTTTGCTTGTCCTCAAGCAATGTGACATGAAATAAATCCAAGGAGTCAAGCAAGCAAACAGATGTCATGAAAGAGTAAAATGCAGCGTATAGTAAGCTCGGCAAACTAAGATATGTATCCAGCGCTCAACCATCTAATAATTGCACTGAAATTGCAAGTAACTAGCTTAGTTCTAGATACGGAAGAAATAAGAATGCTTAATTCTACTCATACCACCTACATCCATACGTGTATATAGAAATTCAAAGTGAGCATAAACAATACACAGGCATCGAAGAACTACGGTCTCCATAAACATCAAATAAGCAGTTTCAACCTTATTAATTTTTGAGCTCTCTTTATTTGAAAAACAAAATCTGGTGCTCATGTAAGTCTCTACCCTTCGACTTATTTAGTCGGATCTCTCCGTACTTCGTTCTAGGGTAGGTAGTCCACTAGAGTGTTTTATAAACATGCTCATGAGTCAAAAAATGTAGCGGGAAGGCTTGTGCACTTATTAGATTTGAAAATGTGCAAACCATGCTTACATACCGAAGACTCAGAGGAGCAACGAAGCAGAAGAGCTTTTATTCAAAAGAAAAGAAAATTTGGCAGTGTCTACAAGGTAGAAAACAAACAAATGCGACCTTATTAGCAAGATTTTTTTTTTTTCAAATCTGGTTTACACAAGTTATATGATTGTTTAGGAGACTCGTGTTCTAAACATGTGTGTAGAGATTAGGTTCACAATTGACATTTCAGTATAAAAGATAGAATGCGGTAATAAAGATATTAGTAAGCATTCGAATTTCCATAATATCGACAACGAAACTAAGTACAAGCAGTTTTAGTACCATTACAAGATGATTAATCACAATTCAACCTACAATAGATTGTCGAGCCACTAATGCATGCATACAACTCAACATGACATGCAAAAGGCTCCAAAAGCCAAATGAGGACAGTGAAACGCAAAATGAAAGCACATGTAGTCATAACCACAACACTCACATATAGATACAAATCCGCACAAGTCTAGAATTTCCAGAAAATTTCGACATGACCTTTTTAGATTTTTCTTGCAATCCAAACAACACAAGTATACAACAGGTCATATCAAAATATAAACAAGCCCACAAGGCTGGATAGAGATCATTCACAACATAGGCAAGACAGTATAAGCAAGTATATACCACAAATCTCATACATAAGCACAAACTTGCTCAAAGTAGCTCAATTTTGAAAAATTAAATTTGACCTAGATTTTAAGAATTACAGCACAACAAGAAATGCATTCTCCCCCCCAAGCTTAAATGGTTGCATGTTCCACAATGCAACAATATGAGATGGATCACACATGGAGATGAGAACACAAAATAAAGTTTCATGCACAAGGGTCATATGAGAGGTCCGCAATAGCTCACCAGGTGAAGGATGGAGACGATGACGCTACGATCAGCCATCCGAAGTATTCCAAATGTGCCAAGCCGCCATATGAGGATGATGCCCTAAAAGAACAACCAAAGAAGAAACTAAGAACAATCCTACAAAATAAAGGAAAATAAATAACGAAAAGAAAGAAAGAGAGAAAACACTCGGGTTGCCTCCCGAAAAGCGCTTCTTTTAGGTCAGAAGCTCGACCCTCAAAGGATATAGCGTTGAAGCGCGAGTGAAGGAGAGGCAAGCATGGGACGTGGTAGAAGCTCCACGTCCACCCTCATGTCAGAAGTAGCATGATGGGAATCCACCAGGGTCCCAGGGAATGTCGACTCGGAGCAAGTCTGCTCGCGGTCGAGAAGCCACACGTACTAACCTGCAAATAAGATCAAGAACAAACAGGCACGTGTGTATGGTAGGGACAAAGCCCTCCAAAAGGTCAGCTGACAAAAATCCTTTCCCGTAGATCGACTGACTATACATATCATGAGGATGGCATATATCGATGCAGGATGAATGACAACTCAAAGGAATATGAATAACCTCGTCAGAACTAGACAACTCATAATGATACGAGAGGGGTTTCGAGTCTACCTGAATAGTGGATGGTGTGAAGTTTGGGGTAGTAAGGACCTCCACGGGGGTCGTGTCTGATAGATCTGAATGAACGGACTCCCCTACGTCAGGAAGAAGTCCCTCAAAATCAAATGAGAATGTCTCCCTCTCGATCTCGTGGCTCAAGGAGTAGTCCAGAAGGTCTGCAACGTCAAAACTGACACTCCATCTCTGGTCCGTCTGCCAATGGATCATCAAAAGAAAATGGTCCAAACGGACGTAGAGGTGTCTGGAAAATAAGCTCTCCATCATCATCATCAATCATGATCAAATCAATAGGAGGCGGAGGTGATTGATGCGACGTCGAAGAAAGAAGATCGGGTCAAAGCTCGTCGCTCAATACTGTGGTCTCTCCGTGAGGGTCTCCAAGATACATGTCATGGGTGGGCTCCAGGACACTCAACGGAGGTGTGATGGCCTCACATGTAGGTACTTGAGATGGCAGGATGTGGACTGGATCTCGATATCCTCGGAACTCAGCTATGCAAGATCGCACACCCTGCATCCCAGCCCGCAATAATTCCACATCCCTTGAATGCTGGGTCATGAGTCGCTCAGATTGCTTAACCAAGCCGTCCATCAGTGCCTCTAGTTTGGATGTATCCTCAATTTCAGGAGACGATTGTGGAGACGGATGTAGAAACTCGTTCATCTTTTCCATATGACGCTCAAATAGCACCTCAAGTCTAGATGGTGTATCCTCATATGTAGGAGGCTGCTGTGAGTACTGCTGATGTGACAAGTACGGAGCCTGATGTGATGTACATGGAAGCCGCTCTCCGTACCTAAAACCCTGCGAAAGATAGCTAGGAGAAGATGATGAGATAACAGGGTGGTTGTTCCTATATGGTGAATTTGGGTATGTAGGCCATCCAGGATGATATATAGTGGATGCTCGACCACGCCGACAAGTGGCAGGCGAATGACCTCGAATACCGCAAATAGAACATATAGGAGCAACACCAACATGAGCAAATAATCTACGAAGAGCTATATCCATCTAACGAGGCAAATCATCTAGTTTAGCACTGAGATTGTCACATGCATCACAAAAAGACTGCGAACCATCCATATCCTCAATCAGCAAAAATCAATCAACGAGAAAAGGACAAGAGGAAAGGCGAGAAATAAAAGAGCTGGGAGGGAAAAAGGGGCGGGAAAAGATGCAAACAAAAACCAAAAACAAAAACAAAAACAAAATGATTTCATCTAGTCAAACACATTCACTTTCATCTAATCCCCGGCAACGGCGCCAAAAATTGATACCAGCCTAGACTGTCTCGCAATAGAACGAGGACGATGCAGTAAGGCGAGTATTCTAGTCGTTCTTTCCACAAGGACTAGAGAAAACAAATCATGTAAAACTAGACTAAATCGATGGCAAGCGAAACTAAAATAGACGAGAGAATGAGAGAGAGAATGTCAGAGGAAAAGCGAAGAGAGAAAGAGGTGATCATCTCGATAAGCGATCCGTGCTAAATCCATACGCGTGTTCATGGATACAGATGATAGAGTCGTAATCGCTTAGTAGTCTCACTGTAGGGAGGTGGAAACGACTAAGACGAATGCGTCCATCAACGGTACCAACGAACATGCACGTTGAGAATTAACACAAATCACTTCCCGAACAACCATCAACGAGCACAAGCAGCAACTCAGCAATACTCAGTTTGAATATATGTTTATTAAAGTTTAGAATTGACACTCAGCAATGGAATTCATCAGAACATGAATCTCGAACATGAATCTCCAGAAGCATGTAGCAATTCATTTCTCAACACATCCATTCAATGCAAAACAACCACTTTGAACAACAGGCCTGTACAAATTTGAGCATGACAAACACATCAAACATAACATTTAACCATCACTCTCACACTAACAATTGATCATTGAAAGATTGAACTCATCTGAACACTAGAGACTGATTCCTAATTATGTTTCAATGCAGTTGTTACATACATGCATTCCGTTCCTTTGAAACAACACAGCAGAGTTTACAAACTATAACATGTCGAGTCCTGCAGGTTTACCACAGAATTGAGCCATCCAACATTTCAAAGAAAACAGCACAACTCAATCAGATATGTAACTTCATCCACAACTGGAACAATTCATCCCAATAGATATCACATTACATCACAGATGGATGAAAACGAAATGCATTTCTTTTCAATCTAGAACCAGTTGTTAACCCACGAGACAATTCAATTCATCAATTTAGAAGAGCAGTAGTTCCTCTCAAACATGCACGGATAATAACATTTCAATTCTTTAAATGCATTCATCGGTTCACACATGAATTGTTCGTCTGCATCAACTCACAACAATCACATAACAGAGGAAAGAGGGAGATAGTAATCACCACACTGTGCTGTTGGATAAGTTGCTGGGTCGCTGGAGCTGCTGGAGATGATGCTCTGGCATTGGCGAGTAGGATGCAGAGCCCGTGGAAGTGCTGTTGAAGCTGTCGAGGTTGAAGAAGAACGGCAGAGCTGTGAAGGTGGCAGTTCTGGTGCCGGCGTATGGAGGAGGCGCCGTGGAGCAGTGAGCTCGCCGAGGAAGATGGCGGCGTGGGAAGAGGTGGCGGCGGCGGCTCCTGAGATCGGTGGTGCAAGCGAGGAGATCGACCAAGGGAGAGGAAGCTTCGCGCGACGAGGGAGTGCAGCGCTGGAGTGGATCGGTGCGGGATGTAGTGGCGATGGCGTGAGGAAGAGCGGCGCGGCTCCGGCTGAAGGAGGCCAAGTGGCGGCGGGCCGATGGCGGTGTGGCGCGATGAAATGGCGACGCAGCACGGAGATGGTGGGATCCGGCCAGATCCGGCCAGATCCGGCTGATGTGGGGGCGGCTCCGGCGGCGGGAGCACTGGGGGAGGCGCCGGCGAGTGGTGGAGTGGACGGCGCCGGTGTGGATCTGTGGATCTGTGGAGAGGAGGTGGAAAAAGAAGGGGAGAGGAAGAAGAAGAAGAAGAGTACTGGAGGAAGAAGTAGAAGGGAACCAGAGAAGAAGGGAAGTTGAAGGAGGTAAAGAAGGTGGAGCCCCGCCGGCGTACGGCCCGGCCACCGGCGGCGAGGTGGACGGAGGTGTGGATCGCGAGGAGGGAGAAAGAAAAGAAGGTAAGAAAAATAAAAACCGGGCTCAACTCTGCTGGTGGCCGGCGGCTAGGGTTAAAACCCCCAATTTGGCATTTTTGCAATTAGGTCGCTGGATTTTTCAGATATTGCAGAATAGATCTGGTGGCTAGGGTTAGGGATTCCGGGCCCCCGGTGACTCTGATTTCAGTGCGGTCAGTTCTTACGCGACCGCGGGAACGCGCACTTCCATCCAGAATCGACCGAAAGTCAGAATAAGTCAATGAGGCACGACCGCTAGCCAGAAATCCATCCGCTAGCGCCGACCTGCGATAAAAAATTGCAAAACAAGTAATCCGGTCGATTTGGCAGCAAATCTGGAATAATCTAGGTATACAAGTCGAGGTATATGACTAATATCTGCAAAAACATGGGGAAAATGTACAAAAAAATAAGGCGAATCAAGTAAATATCACTTACGGAAAGCCATCAGTAGCGCGTAAAGTATCTTCTGGACCTCAGGGTATCGCTCCTTAGGACCATGAAGTACCTCACTAACATAGTAAATGGGTCTGTGTATTCCTTCCCTATCCGCGATCAGGACAGCACTGACCGCGTGCGGGGTGGCCGCTAAATAGAGATGCAATGTTCTCCTTTGTCGGGAGACACAAGACTGGTGGACTGGACAAATATGCCTTTACCTCCTGAAATGCTTTTTCGGCCTCATCGGACCATGTAAAGTTGTGATGTTTCTGCAGGGCCTTGGAGAAAGGTAATCCCCTTTCGCCCAGTCGCGATATGAAACGACTTAAGGCCACCATGCGACCAGCCAGGCGTTGAACATCTTTCATGGTCGAGGGTGACCTCATCTGTTCGATAGCCCTGATTTTTTCAGGGTTGACTTCAATGCCTCTGGAACAAACAAGGAAACTAAGGAGTTTTCCTGGGGAAACGCCGAAAGAACATTTCTCCGGGTTCAATTTTATTCCAAAGCGATTCAAATTGTAGAAGGTTTTAGCGAGATCGTCCAAATGAGACAATCTCTTAGTACTTTTTACAACCAAGTCGTCTACATATGCTTCGAGATTACACCCTATCTGGGAAGAAAAGGTCTTTTGCATCAAGCGCTGGTACGTGGAACCTGCGTTCTTGAGACCGAACGGCATTCTGACGTAGCAGTAGGTGTCGAACGGGGTGATGAAGGCAGTCTTCTCTTCATCTTCTTCTGCCATGCTAATTTGATGGTATCCTGAGTAGGCGTCCAGGAAGCTCATCAATTCGCAACCCGCGGTTGAGTCGACCAGCTGGTCGATGCGGGGAAGGGGAAAGTCATCCTTCCGACAGGCACTGTTGAGGCTGGTGTAGTCGATGCACATCCGCCACTTACCATTTGACTTGCGGACCATGACCGGATTTGCAAGCCATTCCAGGTGATCGACCTCGCGAATAAACCCAGCTTTTAGGAGTTTGTCCAACTCCTCTCGGATGGCTTCTTGTTGGTCAATAGCAAAATGCCTGAGCTTTTGCTTTATTGGTTGCTGTCCAGGTCGAATTACTAACCTGTGCTCGATTACTTCCCTTGGGACACGGGCATGTCGGACGGTTTGCCAGCAAACACATCTGCGTTAGCCCGGAGGAAAGTAATGAGCTCGAGTTCCTATTTGTCATCCAGGCCTGATCCGACCCGAATTGTCTTGGATGGATCGTTTGGGTACAACGGAACTAGTTTGAGTTTCTCATCTGGTCGAGGAGCAGCTTTGATCGCGTCTGCGGCGACTGTGGCAACCTGAGCGTCCCAGAGGGGAAGTTGGTCCACCATCTCCAAAGATAGCCGGTCACACATTAGTGCCACGTTGCGACTGCCTCGGATCGAGATGACACCTTTGGGGCCAGGCAACTTGCCGCACTGATAAGCATAGTGCGTTGCCATCATGAACTTAGCAAGAGTTGGCCTGCCAAAGATTGCATTGTAAGCCGAATCGCAATCAATTACATCAAAAGTAATCAATTCTGTTCGGAAGTTATCCGGTTCTCCCAGCGTGACCGGGAGGACCACCTGTCCCAACGGCATCATGGAAGGACCAAGGATTATCCCATAAAACGGATGGATTATGGGCTTAATCTTGGAATGAGGGATTTGCATCTCGTCAAGCACCTTGACTAATAAAATGTCCAAGGAGCTTCCTCCGTCTATCAGGACCCTTTCGACTCTCGCATTACTGATGATTGGGGTAATGACCAGAGAGAGCTTCACTGGTCCAGTAAGCCCCGCAGGACAATCAGTGCGATCAAACGTCAAAGGTGTATCCGACCAACGTGGGTACTGAGGTTCACCAAGGGATGTCTCCGTTTGATTAACCTCTCGATAAAAAGCCTTAAACTGCCTTTTGGAAACAAAAGAGGAGGAACCTCCGAAAATAACATTAACATGATTATGAGGTACCTGGTAAGACATTTCTTCGTCCCTGTCGGCGTCTCTAAGCCTGCACGCTTGTTCCTTAGTCGGTAAGGTCGGCATTGGTCCAACCCCCTGGTAGAAGTCATCTAACTGCGTCGTGGAGTTACCAACACCCCGGCAGGTTTCGTGGACGATCCTAGCGAGAAAACGCAACGCGGGCTGATCGGGCGACCGGTCCTCCCCCGCCAGACAAACACAAAAAGTGACACGAGGATTTATACAGGTTCGGGTCCCGGTGGGGGCCCTAGTCCTGTCGGCGTGCTCCCGACCGGAGTCGGCTGGGGAGGCTCTCCCGGGGAGAGGCTTCCGGAGCACACATGTGAGTTTGGCTATTCTAACAATAATGAATCACTTGTCTTTACAACAGGGGGTACAAGGGCAATTTATAGCCCCAAAAAGAAGCAGAAAAGACTAAACTACCACGGATGCTACCTTCAGATTGAGGGGTAGCAACGTCCTTCTCCCGGTCAGACGCCTTGGATGCTTGACAGGTGGTCGCTGATTCCCGAGGCGCTCCTCGCGTGACCTCCACGTGATCAAGAACCAAAGACTTTACCTTTAGAAGGGCGACGATGCCCGAGACATGCACCGGAGGCGATGTCCCCGGGCAAAAGGCGGCGCCCGGGGCCGGCACCGGAGGCCAGGCCCCCGGGTAAAAGGCGGCGCCCGGGACATGCCCCGGAGGGCATGTCCCCAGGCGAACACCGGCGACGTCCCCGGGCGGAAGGCAGCGCCCGGGACCGGCACCGGAGACCAGGCGCAGGGAGCCAAAAGGCGGCGCCCGGGGCAGGCACCGGAGGCCACGTCCCCGGGCGAAAGGCGGCGCCCGGGACCGACACCGGAGGCCAAGTCCTGGGAGCCAAAAGGCGGCGCCCGGGACATGCTGCGGAGACCATGTCCCCGGGCGAAAGGCGGCACCCGGGGCAAGCACCGGAGGCCATGTCCCCAGGCGAAAGGCGGCGCTCGGGATCGGCAATGGAGGCCGCGTCCCCGGGTGAATGTGACGGAACTTACCTGGACTTAGCCTCGCGGAGATTTCCCCCAACAAACTGCTTCAACCAACTCCTGCAGTTGTGGAGGTCGTTGCCTGCGGAGTTGTGGAGTGGACACCATTTCTTGCCTTCCTGTGGGTTAGTCAACTTTTCTGGCTGGTCGGTATGACCACCAGAGGCAGTTTTATTTTTGAATGAAGGCTTGTTACCTTTGGTCGAAGGAGGCTTCTCTGCAACTGCGACCTCGCGGTACTATCCAAAGCGATTCCTTTTCGACTTCTTCGACCTTCCGCCCGACGAAGATTCCGGCTTCTTGCTTGTGTCTTCCTTCCTAGCGTCCTTAAGACTTGGTTGAGGCGGTAGGTTACCTTTATCGACCATCCGGTTCCATTCGACAGCCTCAGCGGCGTCGGAATATCGATCGGCCATATCGAAGAGATCGGCTACTGATCGAGGAGGGTGGATGAGCAAGTCTTCGGTGAATGTCCGATATCGAACGACATATTTAAATGCCCTAATAACGGAGCTGTCAGATATGTTCGGGATGGTATTCCTCACCCCGACAAACCTCTTGACAAACTGATGAAGGGTTTCCGTCAAAGTTTGCCGCAGTCGATGGAGGTCGTCCTCTTTACCCGGCTTCTGATAACAATTTTGGAAATTACTGAGGATAGCGTCACACAGCATCTCCCAGTTATAGATGGAACCTTCGGGCTGATTGAACAACCAGGTTCTTGCTGGTCCTTCAAGGACTGTTGGCAGGTAGTTGGCCATGACCCGGTCATTGCCTCCTGCCGCTTGGATGGCAGTAATATAGATTTGAAGGAACTCGGATGGCTTCTGAGTTCCGTCGAACCTTTCTATGGCCCCTGGTCGAAACTTGTTTGGCCAAACGACCGCACGAAGACCGGGAGAGAAAGCTTTACAACCAACGTAGGGACCGTGAACTATCCTGTGACTTTCGACCGGATTGCGAGCGACCTCACGCAATGGAACGTGTTACCGACCGGGAAGAGGCCGTGGGGGTCGCCTCAGATGCGACCTCATCCAACCTCTCCGCCAGGATTCTGGTGAAGGCCGGTTTCTGCGCATCCGTGACTGTAGGAGGAAAATTACGCATGACCTCCGCGATAGATCGGAGTCTGCCGTGTGTACTTCTCCTAGGGGCACCAGGTGTTACCGTTTCTCATCCACCGGGAAATGCTCCGGAGGCAAAGAAGGGGTCTGGTCGCGTTTGCGACCACGTGATCGTCGGGAAGAACTCGTAGCAGCATTGTAACGAGCCTGCGCATCTTGAAGAGCCTCTAGGGCAGTTCTGCGTAGTTTGTTGTCTTGTTGCTCGAGATCCTCCTTCTGTTTGCGTTCCTGGTCTTCCCTAGCAACCCGCTGATCAGGAGT
This sequence comes from Pharus latifolius, assembly GCA_019359835.1. Taxonomy (NCBI): domain Eukaryota; kingdom Viridiplantae; phylum Streptophyta; class Magnoliopsida; order Poales; family Poaceae; genus Pharus; species Pharus latifolius. The sequence goes on from CM033322.1 coordinate 60,732,875, forward strand.
TTCCTCCCATAAAGCAGCAAACTGTCTAGGGAGAGAGGTCGCCGAGGGAGAAAACATCTCGGTTTGTTCCGATTCGGACACAAAATCAAAGAGACAGAGGAGGTTATCAGGATCGAACCTTCCTGGGCTAATTTCCTGGTCGACATCACCCTTCCCCTCAGCGGGGTCGTATGATGGACCGGACTCACCCTCTAACGCATTAAGAACCTCAGTGGGTTCTGACCTTGCGCTAGTCACCCCCTGGTCGATGGACATGACCTGGAGAGTCGATTCGACCTCTGGAAGATTTTCGCCTCTGATTTCCTCCATTGGAACAGGATCGCTCGGAGAAGGCATCAGAATGTGAGCATAATCTTTGAGATCAAAATCGTTCTCAGAATCATATGCTCCAGCCATGATTCAGTGAACCTCCAAATGAAAATTAGGATGAATTGAGAAAGGGCCCACGGTGAGTGCCAGCTGTCGATGATTCGGACTCGGGATCCTTAGCTGAACTTATGCAAAATTTGTAGGTTGTGAGAACTTTCAGGGTGTCCCTCCAGGAAGGTATGTAGAATTGTGGAGAACTAGAGCACAGAGAAGTTTATACAGGTTCGGGCCCTCGATGGTGGGAGTAATAGCCCTACGTCCTGTTGGGATTTCACTATGTATAGTAAAAGTATTTACAAAGTTGTGGGAAAGATCTCCACAGATGAAGATTTTCCCTATGTGTTTGTACAGGTCAAAGCCTGAAGGGCTTTGTGAAAACTGTCTAATTTAGATTACTATCTTCGGGTTGTTTTTGTCTGGTTAGGTTCGATCAATCGATCACTGGATGGCTTAGTGTTTCGATCTCTGGATCCTTCGATCTCATGCCCCTGTTTGATGCATTGGGCTGCCCCTTTATACTGGTCGAAAGGGCGCCAAATTGTAACGGCATCAAATGGTTTCTCGGATGCGGTTTTTTCCACCACTCTTAACTCCCACGTAGGTTTAACACGTGTTATTCGTGGATAACCGCACGCATTAACCTCCGGACAGTTGTTCTCCCACGTGGAAGAATCTTCGGGGTAGTCAGGATATCCCCGTTATGTGGGCAGATTAATCCCACGTTCCCTGGTCGAGAGTGCTCTGACCGCGCGATGTTGGTTGACCGCGCAACATCTTCAAACTTCTGTTCGCGCATAGCATATGAACCCCTGACCACGCACTAGCTACGGTCTGATCGCGTAAAGCCTGTGACCTCGGGCTTGTGCTCCCCAGAATGACTTGAGTTCGCCCCGCCAAGCGCGTGTCTGGTTCGAATCTATCCTGGACCAGTCGTGCATTTATTGAACTGACTCGGGTGTCAATCCTCGTCAAAGCCGCTTCCAAGTGGGGGGCATGGGTAGAGGCAGTCCTCCCCCCAGAGATTGCCTTTCGGTCGCTGCGAGTCAAGCTCCTAGACGAAGCTACGACCGCGGCATACCAAGCCAACGAGGCGAACCAACGACTGGAGGTCGATCTCGTGGAGGAGGAACGTGACCGAGCACTCCTCCGGCACGCCATCTACGAGCAGGAAATGGCGCGTGCGCGAGAGGGCTTTTCGACTTGGGGACCTAGTCCTCAAGCGCGTCACAAACCCCCAAGCCCAGGGCAAGCTCTCCCCCAAGTGGGAGGGCCCCTACAGGATCTCGGTGGTCCTGGGCTCGGGGCTTACAAGCTCTCCAACCTTCAAGAGCAGGAGCTGAAGCACACATGGAATGTGCGTTTACTTCACAAGTTCTACGTCTAGCCTACGGGCTCGCCCCTCCCCCAGAGCGATTACGCCGGAGGGGGAAGGGGGACCTTGTACTCACTACCCCCCCCCAGAGCGATTACGCCGGAGGGGGAGGGGGGACTTTGTAATCACCGTTCCCTCCCTTGTCGCGATTTCGCGGGGGGAGACGTTGTACTTCGGTTCATTATCAATACAACTAGTTTTTCTTCAGCTCTGTCTTAATGCAGGTTTTTTACTTTACCGTCTCTCACGGTGATGCCCTCCCCGTGAGGATGCCCTCTCCGTGAGGAAGTGGGCTATCACGACCCAACAAGTCCCTACAACGGGAGTCCCACTCCCGTAGGGCGGCTTACGATCACCCCTCGTGGACTGAGGGTGTAAGCGGCAACCCGGTCCTCAAGGACCACGGTAACGAGTCAATTTGGGAGACTAGTCCCCTACCCAAACACTCAGACCCGTCATCGGGTGGATCCTCCTCCGGGAGTCGATTGTCTTCTCGGTGAGACGGAATTCTCGGATATTCTTTCTTGGAGATCTTATTCCCGGCTCCCCGTTTCCACGGTGACCAGAGGGCTGTCTCCCAGAAAATTATCCCCGGGAATTGCACCTTGGATTTTCTTGGATGTTTTTCCCCCGGAGATCTTATCCCCGGCTCCCCATTTCCACGGCGACCGAAGGGCTGTCTCCCGGAAAATTATCCCGGCAATTTCGCCTTGGATTTTCTTGGATGTTTTTCCCCCAGAGATCTTATTACGGGCTCTCCGTTTTCACTGTGACTGGAGGGTTCTCTCCCAGTAAAATTCCCGGAGGTATTGGGCTTCCCGGAAGACACATGGTTCCCCATTCTCCCGGTGACCGGAAGGTTTTTGCCCCGGGGAGAATTCTTGGGAATTTTGGAACTCTCTATTTTTCTCGGAGACCTCGTTCCCGGCTCCCCGTCTTCACGGCGACCGGAGAGTTCTCTCGGAGAAATTATCCACGAAAATTCTTATAACCTTGGGGAAACTTGAAGGATTTTCTTAAGCAACGGGTCTTTACCCTGGGAGCCTTGTCACCCCCACAGCGCACGGAGGTACCCTCCGTCCCGCTGTGGAGGGGGGGATAAGGAGCACCCGGGAACCACCCCGTTCCGGACCATCTAAGATAAACACGAGCAAAACTTAGCTCTATTTAAGAAACACAAGAAAACATAGCTTTATTATTGAAGACATTTAACCGGAGGACATCTCCCCCCTCCAGTGGGCATCATTACATCGGATACAATACAACCTGGGATACAACCCGGAAAGATCCTACATCTAATAATCCCGGAGACCCTCCGATATCTCCTGGGCCAAGTCCCGGTACAAGCTCCCGGGCAACGTCCCCGCCGCGTCCCCCGGAGAAGAGACTTAGCAAAATCAAGGCGGCCTGGGCATCCCCTGGGGTGTCTCTATAGGACCTTCGCCCAGGAGAAGAGACTGAGAAAAAATTTCAATTTCTATTGCATCAAAATGTCTTTGTACAAGTGTCCGGGGCTTCCCCTAAGAAGCTACCGGGAACAAAAAACCTAAAAACAAAAAAGGGCCCTATCTAAAGGCCCGGGGGGAGGCACATACTTGTTCGTGGGCGTCCTCCCCCCTGGGGGCTCCGGCCGGAGTCGCTGCATCTGCTCCCGGAGGCGCCGGCGCCGGGAATCACGCCCGGACGCCGACCCCCCGGTGCTCCACGAGCCCGGCCGCGACAACCACCACGAGGATTGCCCGGCCTCACGCCCGGGCATCAGCGGCCTCCGGGATCATGGAGACTTGCGCGTTGAGAAAACGCATAGCCTCCGTGAGCGTCGCCGGGGGCACCTCGGAGCGGCTACCCGAGCCTAAGCTCGCGCCAAGCCCTTCGAGAGCTGAGTGAACAGAACGGCCCACGTCCGTCACCGCCCGGACGCTCGAGCCCTCGAGCTCCCAGAGGGTGTCCTCCTTCGCCTTGGCCTCCCTCCGGAGCCGGTCGTTGGCGGTCTCGAAGGCGTGGATTTGGGCCCGGACCCGGGCTATCTCCCGGAGGGCATCGTCCCCCTGCTCCAGGTAGGCGGTGACCTTCTCCTCCGCTTCCTTGAGTGCCCGGCCAAAGCGCATCCCGATCCCCCAGGTGATGGCCGCCCCCTACAAGCTCAAGAGTTATAAAAAGTTCAAGTTGGGAACGCTGAACGCAACCACCCACCGGCTCAGGGAGGTACCTGGATCTGGAGAGATTGAACCTCCCCGAAGTGCTCGCGGAACGTCCCTTGCGAGACGTAGTCCTGAACCTTCCGGGTCTGCAGGCTCTCCGCGTACCGGTCGACCTCCCCCGCGGACAGCAGGGGGGTCTCCCTCCCGGTGCCGGACCCGTCACGCCCGACGACAGGCCCCCGAGCATGAGTCACGGGGGTGATGTGGACCGGGGTGGCGGTGGCTGGCGTCTTCGTCGTCGAAGAGGTTGCCACCGAAGAGGAGGAGGGCGAGGAGCTTCCGGAGGGGGTCCACCCTCGGGGAGGGATCAGGAGTCCCTTCCCCTTTCCGGGTCGTTGGGCCCCCGGGACCTCCGTCACCGGGGAGCCTCGTAGATCGAGGGGCTCCCTCCCTCGTCTACCGGCCATTCGATGCGCAGAGGAGAAGCCTCCGTGAATCGAACCTCCGGCCTCTCCTACTCCAGTAGCACCGGAGCCGCCGGGAGAGCTATCGCCGAAGGTGGAGAGAGGGCGTAGTCCGCAGAATCGGATGCCCCCCCCCCCCGTCGTTAGCTGGTCCCTTCCCCTGAGGCTCTCCGGGGCTCTCCAGGGGCGGGGGCGTCTCTTCCTTCCGGATCGGCGCCCGCGTGGGGCCTGACCCGGGGGCTGCGTCCGGGGCCTTCCATGGCCCGCTTTGGCTCAGAGCCCCTGGCGGCCTCCGTCCCCCTCTTGTGGGAACCGGGGGTGGGGAGGGGCGTTCTCGCTAGTAGCCTCAGCTCGAAGGCGTCGGCCACCAGGTTCCAGGGAGGGCCCTCCCCGATGACGCGCACGACGCGCTCGTGCTCGTCAGCGTAGTACCTCCCGAGAAGGTTCTCCGCCTTCTCCCGGGCGGCCGGGTACGGCCGGACTTCAAAAGGTAAGAGTTAGAAAAATTCACAAAAAATATGAGCAAAGCGACCCGGGAGCTTACGTTGAGTCACCAGCTTTTGCGGGGGCCACTGGGCTGGGCACATCCCAATCCCCCTCCTCTCGTGCGAGAAGGGGGAGATCTTCAGCAGCGTTAGCTCCTCGGTGGCGTCCCTCATGCAGCGGAAGCCCCGGGAGCCCATGACCTTGCTGAGGTGCTTCAACTCCTCCTCGGTCCACACCGGGGGTTTGGGGGCGGATGACCGGCTGTAGGAGGGGGCGTCCGGAGAGTACACCACCTCGTCGTCCCGGACCTGAAGGTAGAACCACCTCCGGATCCAGTCGCCCCAGTGGTCCCGGGAGGCCACCACCGGGTACTCCGCCACCCGAGACTGTAGCAGCTGGATCATCACCAAACCAAAGGGGGACTTCGGTCCTCCCTTCACCAGGTGGGAGCTCCTTGCCGCTAGTTCGTAGAAGTACCGGAACAACCGGAGCGTGGGCTCCCGTCCGGTGGCCGTCTCGAAGAGCCAAATGAATAGGCCCATCCGGATGAACGCGTTCAACATGAGGTGGTTCAGCGCCACCCCATACTCGTTCAAAAACTCCCGGAGCAATTGATGCATCGGGAGTAGGAGCCCGGCCTCGAGGAAAGCTTCGAAGGCCACACTTCCCCAGGCCTGGGGCGGGGGGCTCCATCCTTCTTCGCGGGGATCCGGATGTCCCCGTTCGCGACTACCCCCCGGTCAAACAAGGACTCCAGGTCCCCGGTTGTAAACTCGGAAGCCCAGAGGAAGTCCGTAGTGACTTCCTCTGGTGGCACCTCCACGGCCTTGGCACGGCCCTTGGGTCCCATCTGGTTTTTCCAATGGCTAGGGGGGAAAGTTTCCGGTGGCTGAGCTTCCGGGGCTAGGCTGCTAAGAGTTTGACGGTTTGTAGGTTGGAATGAGCTATCTGGGCACCCCGAGGCCCTATTTATACGGGCCAAACGCGGCCCCGATGGGTGCCACATGGCCCTTCGTGGTACATCTGCGCCGTTCAATTCAAACAGCGCGCGGGAAACGAAGGGACGGGCGGGCGCAACGAGGCATCGCCGGTTCGAACCACGGGAGGCCTTTATGGCCGAATGGCGCGCTCCCATCGAGACGACATTAATGAACAATGGCGCGATAATGAACGCGCGATGCGGGAATTGAAGCGTCACGGCTCCGGTAGCTTGTCCCGGAGTTTTTCCTAGTAACACGAACCATCCCCCCCGAGGAACTCAAGATTCATCCCCGGAGGGCATGGGGGGCTGCTGTTGGGGGAAATCTCCACAAGACTAAGTCCAGGTAAGGGGCACCGCCATTTGCCAGGGGACAAGGCCCCCGGTGGCTGTCCCGGGGGCCGCCTTTTGCCCGGGGACAAGACCCCCGTTGGCTTGTCTTGGGCGCCACCGTTCTTCCGGAGGCAGGGGTCTCCGATCCCGGGTCACGTGAGGATCACGTGAGAAGCGTCTCGGGAATCAGCGGACACCTGTCAAGCATCCAAGGTGCCTGATCGGGAGAAGGACGTCGTTACCCCTCGATCCAAAGGAGGCAGGCGGGGTAATTTAGTATTTTTGCTTCTTTTGGGGCTATATAAGCCCTTGTACACCTCATGTAAAGGACAATCTCTCATTTTTTACTTGGAATAGACAATCATAGGTGTGCTCCGGAGCCATCTCTCCCCCGAGAGAGCTCCCCCAGCCAACTCTGGTTGGGAGCACGCCGACAGGACTAGGGCCCCCACTGGGACCCGAACCTGTATAAACCCTCGTGTCATTTGTTGTGCTTGCCCGACGGGAGAGGACTGGTCCCCCGGTTAGCTCACGTCGTATTTTCTTCGCTAGGATCGTCCACAAAACCTATCGGGGTATCCGTTATACCACGACAGAAGTGTTTGAAGAAAATTCTCAGAGAAACACTTGAAGTTATGAGGTAAAGATTTTTTTTACTTGTCCCCATGGTCGAGTGGGAGAAGAAGTTCCTGGTTGTTCACTTGTCCCCATGGTCGAGGTCACAGCTGCTTTCAATGATTGGGACAAAATCCCAAGCCAAACTTACACGAATTTACTTTGTTTTGCAGAGAGGTAGTATCTAAAAATCACCAAAGAGAAATCACTATATATATGAACATAAGAACACACTTTGTTTATACAGGTTCGGGCTCCCATAGTCTGAGTAAGAGCCCTACTTCTGTTATATTTTCATTATATGAACAATGGAATTACAAATTGTGTATTGACGAGTCTAATCCTCTAATATAGTACTAGACTTCATGGATTAGATCCCCCTTTCCTCCAAGCACTAACGTCCTTTTTATACTCATTGAAAAGGAAGTTAGCTGCTTGATCGAAAGGACGCTTCAACGAAAATTGCACAGCGGTTGTAAGCAGTTCCTACTCGCCGGTTAGAGTGTGCGGTTAAGGATAACTGTGCACCAATTCATATCTTATTGATGGTTAATGGATAACCGCATGGCATAGTTATCCTTATCCTATCAATGAAGAGAGTATTACCCTACAGATATTGGCTAGAGTATGGTTATCATGTAACCATACTATTTGTAGACCATGGTCGGGAAGTCTCGACCAAAACCTCTTGGTTTAGAGGCACCTCCAGTTCTAATAACACTTTCATCCCGTGGCCGTGCACAAACTGCGACGGTGTACTAGGGATTATCATATTTTTGCAACCAAGGCGATTGCGGGTGGATATCTCTATGACTAGAGAGATTGCAGATAGTGAGAATATAAATGATTGCAGCCACGGAAAACCACGGCCACAATCTATTAAAGTCATGAGTAATAATCATTCGTGATGGGCCCTTGTGTCTAATTGACAAAACGGGTTGAGGTATGACCAGAATAACTTGGACTATTCCAAGATCTCTCTCCATGGTCTCCTGCGACCATGGAAAGGCATGACCGAGTAGCTTGGTCCTCCTTTCGTGTTCTTCTACGACCTCAGAAAGGCATAGGAAAATAACCTAGATCTCTCTCTCTCTCTCTCTCTCTCTTTGTGGTCTCCTGTGATCATGAAAAGGCATAAACAAAGGACTTGAATCTCTCTCTGTGGTCTCCTGTGATCACGGAAAGGTATAGACAAAGGACATGGTAAAAATCCTCGTCAGCTAGCCCCCGAATTTGAAATGACAAGGTTCTTTATAAATGATGTTTCTGATTCCAAAGAGACGCCCTGTCATTTCAAATTCCAATGAAAGTCCTAGAAGAACTCTTAGTGTGTGTGTCAGACCATCATGACGGGCATTAAATGGAAAATTTCAACCCTACTTATCGTGATCCATGACTGGGAACACGAAGCATCACTTCTGAGGCTTCATATACTTAACCACCAAATCTTCCTTCAGAATCGCCTATGTCTCCAAATTTTCCATACTCAAGCTCTTTTGTGTTCTTCATCTTCTTCACCCAAATGGCATCATAGACTCGTTCTCTTTACTCAGTCGAGAACTTGTTGGCCCTGGAGAGGGAAGGATATCTCCCCTCCAGGTCGCTGATCCCATGGCGCCCCGCCGGAGAAGAAGAAACCCCAGCCATCCAACTGGGCGAGCTAGTGATTTTCGAGGATTTCTTGCGCTGCGGGTCTCATCTCCTAGAGAGCGAATTCCTCTTGGCCATCCTTGCCCACTATGATTTAGAATTGGTAAACCTCCATCGCAATTCTATTTTGATCCCTACTGTCTTTCAGCATTTGTGCTAGCCATATGTTAGGGTTTTGCATAGCATTCCCCTTTTCCACCAGTTTTATTTCCTTGTGTGGTCGAAAAGCTCCAATGCTTTTGGTTGCGTCTACTTCCGCTTGCGAGAGAAAAAAGACAACCCATGTTGCACCCCGAAACTGGGACTACGACTACTCCCTTGGAGACCTAGCTTGCTATAGCTAGTCCCATACAAGCATACCATTGACTTCCCAGGATAAGTCAAGTACAGGAGTATATTCACATTGCAGCAGAAAAACTTACAAAGTATTAAGCAGTATGGCCTGCTGGCCTTAATATTACATAAAAAGATTACAATACCTTCGCGGCATTCAAGGTTTAATTAAACAAAATAAAACTTCTACACAGCGGATGATGGGTGTCCCTTCCACAGTAAGAAGTTGACGGCAGAACAACACATCAAGGATCTGGCGAAACTAGCTCTCCTTCTTTTTGGTCCAAGAAGTTCTCCACGCCTTCCTCTTGATCTTGGTACGCTCCATCTTCTGGGTTGTAAGTTGCAAGGGTGAGTACTTATGTACTCAGTAAGTCATAGGGAAGAATAGATACTTATAGTAATGTTGTTATGAACCTAGACTAGTCAAGAATTATGGATGTTTATAAAGTAATCTTTTCTTTCATATCTCATCTCATGGCAGCACCTTTCATAATATAACATCATCATTCATGTTCACTAGATTACTGGGTCAACGTGCTTGATCAAATCACATTCAGTGATACGTGGAGGAGCTGAACCCCATGAGTTTAGTGTATTGTTTTCCATCTCATGCAGGGGTTTCATGTGCGATCCACATAAGTACTTGTTCAGGCCTGTCCCATACCAGGCTTGCGGTTAGCACGTTGTTCATGCCACTAGACGCACAACACAAGGTTCTAGTCCTTATATGCCAGTGACCAGATCATACCACACACCATGCACCTACAGTGCCTGCACATCTAGTGCAGCCAAGCACAACCAGTGCTAGTACCACCATTCCATACCAAAACCCTGGTCACGGCTAAGGGTTCTATTTCATGAATATATATAAATACATATATAGTAGTTCATGGTTCACTATTTGATCTTTTCACATTTCACAAGCATCCAGCTTGTACTGCCAAAATATATCTCAACCATTCTTTCACATGCAGTATTACTTATATTCAAGCTCATATCATAGCAATTCATAAAATATAGGTTCAAGATGATCAAGACTATGACTTGCCTTCCGCGTCGTGAGAAACAGCAGTTGATGTCGGGTCACCAGTGAAGTCCTCGAACTCTGGCTCCGACTCTAAGCAAAGATCAAACAAGCAACCAAGGATCACAATCTTTTCAATACATTATTATACTACATGCAATAATGCAAAGATGAATGTCATGATGATTCTGAAATAATTGGATTTAGGTACCATAGAAGCTGATTAGGGTTAAATCATAGAATTAGGGCCGAAAATGAGTGCTAGGAACTTCTAGGGTTCCAGGATATGGGAATTGACATTAAGTCCGCGGCTGGTTTGCCCAAAAGCGATGAATGTCTTTAGGTCGACATTCGGTTCAAGGCATCGACATAGGGTTGATGGATGATAGAAGGATTATCTCAACTTGTGGCAGTAGAATGAATTGTAGATTACAACTCCACAAGTCTAATGGACAAAGTTATTTTCAATTTTCATAGCTGGAAAAAGGTGAAATGAGCTAATGCCATTGGCTGACATGCTCTGGCATTGGGCTAACAATGTCAAAATCTAGGGATAGGCATAACTTTTTATCTAGGGCTCCAATTGATGCACCACTTTGTCTGGGAGGTAGGCCTCAGTAACAGGAACAATTCACTCAACTGGATCTAGGGCAGGAGATGGCCGGAAAGTGATGAAAACCGGTGATGAACTCGGTGGCTGGAGTTTCTGATCATGGCACTGGACAGGAATTAGGGCAAGGCTATAACTTCTGATTTAGGCCGAATTGGAAGTCGAGCTAGTAGGTAAAGTTGCTCAGGAGATCAAGGCGCATCTGGTGGACAAGGTTTCTGGAGCTGGATCAGCCGGGAAAGGTTTTCCGGTGGCCGGCGCCGGAGAAGAAGACACTGATATTGGGGGTTTTGGCTACACGAAGTTTGAACTCGATTCCTTGCTTGGAGATCATCTAGAAGGTATAAGAAAGCTTCTGGCACGATTGAATTGGCCGGAGAATCACCGGAGGAGGCTGGCGACGTTCGCCGGTGGTTGGTGAAGCTCGGGCTAGGGAAAAGCTTCAATTCTTGGTCAATTTCACAATTCAACTTCACAGGCTTGCTTAAAACAGCTCACTGATCATTTTTGTCTATTGAATCGAAGGCTAATTCAGGCTAATTTGACTTGTGCAACTGGAACAGGGCATTTCACTAATTTCAGCAATTGCCGGCGATCACCGGCGATGAAGTGCATAAGAGTTCAATTAAATGCTAAAGCACAGATAGTGAGATACGGGGAACTCACTAGTGGTGTCAATTTGGGAATTGAGGCTGCGGTTGAGGCTGTCACCGTGAGCCTCCGTGCTGAGCTCGCCGGAGAAGAAAGCAACGGCGAGAAGGAATACGGTTTAACTGCTTGAGGGTGTTGGAGAGCTCTGCTAAAGGTGGATAAGCTTCTCTGGGATTGCTATTTATAGGCAAAGCAAAATGAAACGAAGCTCAAGCTCACGGCTTGAAGCTAAGATGCTTGCGCCAGTGCACCTTCGCACTGAAGCAACGGCGAGCACAAGCAAGCAAAGCTTCTCTCTGGCATGTAGTAGCTGGTGTGCTGGATGGAGGTGGCTACGGCAACAACTGAAGAGCAAACACGTGTGCATGCAAAGGCGGTTGCGAAATCACGGCTAAAGCGGCGCTGCTAGGCGGCAAAACACGGCGTGGTCGCGGTCGCAAAGGCACCGTTCAACGCTAGCCGAGGTCGAAGCAAACACTGTTCACTGCGGTCGAGGTCGCCGTGCACTGTTGGTTTGGTCGCAACAGTGAGCGAGGTCGAAGGAGGTGATCCCTGGTCGTGTACAGCAGCTAAGGTCGAACCAGGGACCTAATTGCAAAGATTTATGATTGAATTTTGGACTGATTTGTAATTTCTGAGTTAGAGATAGTTGATTTGCAATCTGATTTCATAGGTGAGTATAAACTTATACCTTATACTCATCTAGCAAGAGATTTGGTAAAATCTGGCATGATTTGATGATTTTCGATATAAACTGAAAATAGGGTACTTTAGGGTAAAATAAGATCTGAGTTTTGTCGATTTCGAATTCTGGCATCTAGGATGAGATTTGGATATTCTGATAAAATAAGATTTTGTATTGATTAGCATTTGGGAGGTGTTCCCTGAAGCAGATTTGAATTTGGAGTTAATCTAAAGATTTTAGCCTTTTCGGGTTTCCAGATATCAGATAAAGGACTAATTTGCGATATAATTTGGACTGATATGTGAACAAGGCTTAGATGATATGATTTGGCTGCCAACTTTTTGGATTAAGGTGTTGGCATACCCATGATCATAGTCCAAGAATAATCCGGTCTGAATTAGGTCAAGATTTGGCTAAATTTGAGTTCTGAGTATTTAGGGTAATTACAATAGTAATTAGAATCCTGTTTTCGAAAACAGAATATGATTGATAGATCCGAGAGTTAGAGATAGAATTGAATCTGGCTTCTAAAGACTTTTATGTTTAGAGTAACTGATAAATCACATCTGAGAAATCTGATCTTGATTTGGGTTTACAGGATAGATTTTGAGATTTTAGGGCTAGAACAGAATAAAGCTGGGGTTGATTTGGCTGATCTAGAAGAGACATATGCATGCATGACTTTTTAAGAAAGAAACTTTTCATCCCTAAACTCAGGATGTTACAACCCATACCTCCCCCTTCGCGACTTTGTCCATTGATGGAGATAGCGGTGGTTCTACTGCTCGGCTCCTGAAGAGAGAAATATCTGGTTCCAGAACCGTCGACCAAAGAAGATTGCAGAGAGGGATTCTGCCCCTCCACTCGACGACGAGCAGAAGAGGTAGGTTCACGTGATCCTTCACCTAGTCAGCGAGGGTCTCGCCGCTCGTGATGTGATCCGGGACTTTGTTAAAAACCGGATCAGCCCTCTGAGGAAGAGGGTACATCCTGGATGGGAGGTCAGGGCTATAGAGGATGGCTGCTATCCTCGTTTTTATTTCCCAAAGGCGGATCATCAAGCTCCCAAAATCTTCTGGGGCTCAGCATCAGGCAAACACTTGTTTCATCTCTAACCAAGTCTTATTACTTAGTTAGGTATAGTCTTATCCAATTATAAATTGGATGTACGGGACTTCTTCAACCACTACTATACTCACTCCAGTGCAAGAAACTAAACCAAATGTGGTCTAAGAAGAAGAAACTACCATGGCAGAATGTAACATCCCAAATTTTGCTATCTCTTTAGCTTGTCAATCAGTATATGTTCATTGGATTCTTGGATGTCTCAACCCCATTTTGATCTTTATCTCAGAATTATGATCTCAGGTGTGCCACTACCTTAATTTAAAAAGTTGGCTGATAAACCCCACCTTTCAGACCATTTTCGCTTTTTAGTCCAAAAGTATCGCAAATCAGTTCTTTTCAGATTTGTCAGAAGCTCAAAAAGACCAAAAGTCTCAGACCGTCTCCAAACTTTGATCTGATTCAGTGAATATCTCCCATTCACTATTCTGAACATTTTTCCCTTCTGGAAGAATTCCAAAAGATCAACCGAAACCCTAGTTTCAGCCCCGCCGAAGTTTCAAACCCTAATTACCCTGTTTTCGATTTTTGTCAAAACCACCAGATCTTGTTGGATTTCACCATTTTTCCTGCTGAATGAGTCTAAGACATTTAGTAATACTCATCTTCAAAACCAGAACTCAGATCAGCACTTCAGATCTCCAGAATTGCAAATAGGCCCAAATTCCCAAACTAAATTCCTTACAGATTGGTCCAAATGCCTTGCAGTTCAGTCCAAACTTTACAACCAGGCCCTTGTGCCATTTTCAATCTCGACCAGGTTTGTTCGACCAGAGCCCCGCCACTTTGCCTCGCCGCAGACCTCGCCGCCGGTAAAGTCTCCCGCGCAGCCACCACCGCAGCCACGTAGCACCCCCTGTACGCAACCGTGTCGCCACTGTGGAGCAACCGTAGCCATGCCGGTGCCGTGATTCTCCCGCCCGCGCGCGTGCTCCAGCAGCAGTAAAGCAACGCCACGTTGCAGCCATGCCGAAGCCAGTGGTCCCGTCGCCCTGCTCCAGCCAATTTCGCGTGATCCCCTCCTTCTCTGGCACAGTCTTTGCCGCGCCCCGACGTCGTCTCGATCGCTTCTCCGGTGTCAGCCACGAATCCCGCCCGATATGCTTCAACTCCCGAGAGCTCAACGCATCGCCTATATAAGCACCCCCCCCTTGCCCAGCATTACTTCGCACCACCCCGCAGCTGTATTGCTTCAGCCCTAGCACCATAGAGCAGCTACTTCCCCAGCGCCGCCGTGAATGACTTCTTCTCCGACGAGTTGCTTTTGAGGCCACCAGTGCCAGCTTCGCCCGAAGCTTCTTTCTTCAATCCAAGACCACCAGTAAGCTTCTCCCATCCCCCTCTCCGTTTCATAGCATCCAATTGGCCCCCGGCGAACCCTAACGCCGGCGATCGTCGGAAAATCCCAAATGCCCTGTTTCCTCAATGCTGCCCGATTCGATCCGAATTAATCCTCGTGCCAGTGATGAAAGTTGTTCAGTACACCCCTTTGAGCAAGCCTACTAACTTGGATTTCAAAATTGATCTGAGATTGTAGCCTTTCCGCAGTTTGCGTGCCACCAGCAAATCAGCTCACGTTGCCGAGCTTCTCCGGCCATTCCCAGGTCGAATTAACCCTACAAATAGTCCCCTCACCTCACCCTCTCACTCCCTGAGCAAAGAATCGAGCTCAAAGTCTCTGAATCGGAAACGCCCAATTTAGGAGTCGTCTTCTCCAGCGCCGGTCGCCGGAATTTCTCCCCGATCGATCTAGCCCCACACACTTTGTCCCTTAGATAGATCTCAGTACCCTAAGCAATATTGTCTACTATATCAACTTCTGAATCGACCTGAATCAAAAGTTATTTCAATGCCAAGATCACTGTCCAGTAACCCAGGCCACCGTGTTTACTTGCTTGATTTGGCCACCCTCCGGCCACTTTCTGCCCTTGAACCTGTTAAGTGTTTTGTTCCTGTTGCCAAGGCCTAACCCCCAGACAAAGTGGTTCATCAATTGAAACCCTGGATCAAAACTTATGCCATGCCCTAGTTCCTGGCCATGTCCAGCACTATGTCAGTGCATGTCCACCAGTGGCATTGAGTGGTTTATACCTATTACACTTGAGCAATTGAAATGCCACCTTGTCCATTAGATTCCTAGAGTTGTTCTCTACAACTTTCTCTACTACCGCTTTTCCAGAAAACCTACCTAAGACCAACTTATGGCTATGTCAATCCGTGGACCGAATGTCACCCTTTCGACATTCAACTCCTTTTTAGCCCATCTCTTCAATCAGCATCCAAGCGACCTTGTCCAAACCTTTCCCTGCATGCATGATATGTTTTACGTATCTTTTCCCATAAAGACTATCTTCTGTATGCTTATATAGTGTATGTGCGCATTATCTGTATCCGCCGTGGAACCAGACGTTGAAGGAACGGAAGAAATCTTCGAAGAAATACCCAAGTAACTAGACCCAGCATTGCAAGGCAAGTCTCAAACCCTTGATCATGTCTAGCCTATTATTTTGAAATGAAGTATGTTAACTATTTTTAAGTATATGCATGTCTTAGATTCAAATAAGAACTATGTTTCAATAAAGTGAATAGATATGACCTAAATGATTGTAAAGCCCCTTTTGACATTGAATATCCCTGCACCCTTTTCACCCTAGAATATCATGCTTAGGCTATATACTATGCTCAAGATAATATGATAAATGTTGAATGGTCACATATGAGAAAAGTATATTCAAAACCCTTTTGTGAAAGAAAATGTGATTGGAATCGATAGTGAGGATGGTTTGAGTGGATGGTGCTGTGTGCGCACTGGGAATGTGAAAGACTCCTCACTAAAGATTCATAAGGACTAGAACCTTGTGTTGTGCTTCTATGCGGCATGAAAAACGTACCAACCACTTGCCTGTTTATGGGACGGGCGCAACTTAGTAGCTTTCTTTAGTATTAGCTTTTACCTGCAATGGTTGTCGATCCAGTGTCTTGCGAGAACTGGTGGGCCGCAGAAGGCCAAGAGTGATGTGAGTTCAGAAAAATCATGAGAGGAAAAGGTGGAAAGAAGGAAGACGCCCTAAGCCAGATTAAGTCGTGCGCGGCTGTAATCAAGAGAGGCTATGTCTCTTGCGAGAACATAGACCCAGGCTAGGAAGTAAGGCAGTGGGGAGGACCCACAACGGTACTTGAGACTTAACTGTCTATTTACCGGGCAGGGAAATAGTTAATGCTAGGACTGTAAACTGTTGTGTCATCTCGGCCTTGTCACATGCGTAAAAGCCGCATGAAGCTGATCCGACTTGAAAGCCGAATGATTGGTGGATTAAGGTGGTACACCTTTGCAAAGTTTAAAAAGTATCGGATACTCTGAGCTCCCAGGTTATGGAGTCTGCGCGCTGTGGATTCTATTCACGTCGATGCAACACAAGTAGCTTTTGGAAAGTTTTTCACAAAATCTGAGTAAAGTGGTGACTCATGAAAGACTGCCACACATAACATTTCTGAAAATCTAGCTTAGGATTTTAAAAGCCTCGCTTTTGAAAACAAAAACCTTTTCTTCAAATTAAGAGTGAAAATCTATTCTACCCCTATATATATATAAAACCAAGAACCCTTTTCTTGAAAACCCCTCATCTATATATCTGTATTCTCATAACGGGACTTGCTGAGCATCGTGGAAAAATATGCTCACCCTTGCCTTTTCACACAAATTCAGAAGAAAGGATTCAAGGACCCTGATTCCTTTAGCCTTGAGCACCAAGAAGAGGAAGGAACCTTTCCAGACGATTTGAGCTTCAAGGAGGGTCATGCGCCAAGTTGAGTTCGATGTGGTGAAGGCCCGAGCCGAACTGCTGCAGAAGGAAATGAAGACCTTTGTTATTGCTTTCGTGTTATTGTTTTTATGAAAAACTCTCTACTTTGTATCAACTTTAATTAATGCCATTCTTGGCATTATGATAATGTAATACTGGTCCTCGTGACCTTGTACTTGTTTTATCTATTTGCCTCATTGTTTAAAGTAAATCCTGTTGTTGTGAGCTTGTGATGTACCTTTCTGTGTGCAATCCACCTGGGCGGTTGCCATTGGAATCCTCAAATGAGAGTCCCACAGAATCTGGTATCAGAGCAAAAGGCTCGACTGTAGGGCGTGACCCTTCTATAGACATTGGCGTTACTAGAACAGAATCGTTAGACTATTTGATTAAAATCTATTTGCGAAAACCTAATTTTTCTAAGAAAAATATATTATGTGGTTATTCTTTTTGGTTATTTGAAAAAGCTTTAAACACTATTTCCAACTTTTAGGTGTTTTTGCGTTATCTCCCCTTAGACAGCTTTCGTGCTTCAGTAGTAGGCTACAAATCCCAGAACGTGGAATTGGACCTGATGGACGCAGATGAAGATCAGGAAGACTCAGAAGAGGTAGAGCCTTATGATTCTTCCAATACCGACGTGTGATCCCAGACTTTCCCTGGTTTAACCTTTTGTGCCTAACCACAACAGACGTTAGATATTTTGTGTAGAAGTTGCTTGTCTTGATGGGTGTTGGTTGCTAAATATTCCTATAAGCCGTAGAGGCAAAACTATGTATTTTATAAAAATTTAATTTATGAAAAAGCATCTTGCACTTTCCAATCCCTGTCTCATGGATTGATCTCAGTTTTCCAGTTGTACCCTATCTGTCTTTCCCTCCGAGTCAGCAATCATTTCCTTGACCACTTGTCAGAGCAGTTTGGTTAACAATAGAGGAAGATCTCATGATAGAAAACCCGAGGAAGATACCAGTAACATGAGGATTACATCTGGAAACAGAGACTGTACCAACCACAATCAACCCGGATCGTCATATGTTATGCCACAAGGAAGAAACGTCAATGATGTGCAGATTTGAATAGAGCAAAATAGACAGCAGGCAATGTCAGTGCAAAACCAGATCTTAGAGCATTCTGATCCAATCCAATCCCCTAGAGCTAGAATGCCAATCAAATCCATCTGTAGAAATATTGCCTTTTGTATCGGCAACCTAGAATTCCTGGCAGATTTGCTAGTTTTGAATCTTCAAGAGTTAGACATTATTCTTGGAATAGGTTGGCTAGCAAAACACAAAGGCCAGATAGATTGCGAGAAGAAGACCGTCACTTTAACCAACGCCGAAGGAGAACAGGTCACATTCTGTGAAGAAAAGAAAAAGAAAAGAAAAGGAGAAAAGAAAGATCTCCACTAACCGACCGTATGGACAGATCAAATTCAAAAATGTTCCAGTAGTCAACAAGTACCCGGAAGTTTTTCCTGAAAGAATCCCCTGAAATGCCACCAGACTGAAGTATAGAGTCTACCATCAAGCTGGAACCTCAATCAGCCCATACACGAGGAAACTTGCATGTATGACGAACCAAGTGGAAGAATTGGAAGAAAAAGGATTCACCAGAACAAGTTCTTTATCTTGGGGAAACCCCAATGCAATGCAACGCAATGCAATGCAATACAATACAATGCTGTTTTTGAATAATGAACCCCAATGTAATGTTGTTCGCCAAGAAGAAAGATAGTAGTCTGCGACTTTGTATCAACTACAGGAAGTTGAATGATATGACAATCAAAAACAAAGTACCCTCTACCAAGGATCAATGATCTCTTTGATTAACTCAGAGGAACGAAAATAATTTCAAGGATCAACTTGAGATCCGGCTATCAACAACTGAAAATGAGAGAAGAGGATATCCCAAAGACTGTATTCATGACAAGATATGGATTGTATGAGTTCACAGTGATGCCATTCGGACTAAGGAATGCACCAGTAGAATTCATGGACCTGATGAATAAAGTTCTCATGGAATACCTAGACAAGTTCATTATTGTGGTTGTGGATGATATTCTCAATTTCTCCAAGACGAAAAAGACCATGTTCAGCGTCTCAGACTAGTGTTAAAGGAAGCTAGCAGATCATCAGTTGTACGCCAAGTTTGATGAGTGTGCCTTCTGGTTGAAGGATATTCCTTTCTTGGACCACATCGTTTCAGATGAAGGAATATTCATGCATCTATCAAAGACCCAAGCTGCACCACGATATCAGCCAAATCTATAGTACCCAAGATCCATGACAGCCAAGTACCCGGCTTGTCACAGAAGCCACTATCAGCGTGATTGTCCCCACACCGCTATCATTGTGGACAATTCGGTCACTGTCAAGAGAGATTCCCTAGAGGAATTTGCCAGATCCAATAGCCAAGAGAAGTGAAGGTCAACAACAGCCCACAGTTCAGACGTATATCCCAATGCCTACCTGTCGACGATTCGGACTCGGAGTCCTCAGCCGAACTTATGCAGAATTTATAATTGTGAGACCTTTCAAGATGACCCTTCGGGAAGGTATGCTGAACAATAGTGAACAGGAGCACAGAGATTTTAGACAGGTTCGGGCCCTCGATGGTGGGAGTAAAAGCCCTACGTCCTGTTGAGATTTCACTAAGTGTGGTAAAAGGTTTACAAATGGAGGAAAAAGTCCTCACAGGCGAGGATTTTTCCTGTAAGAGTGTACAAAGATAAGCCAAAGAAGGCTTATTAAAATGCTATATGAGGTGTGCCGTAGACTTGGCTAACTTGGATGATTTTGGGTTTCTTGATCTTCCGATCCCTCTCCCTTGATGTTTCGGATGATCCCCCTTTTGTACTGTTTGAAAGGGTGCCATGTAGAGGAAACTGCATCAAACGGTTGCACGGACGGTTTGATGCGGTTTTTTGGAACTGCTCTTAACCTCCACGCAGGTTAAACACGTGTTATTCACGGATAACTGTATGTGTTAACCTTCTGACGGTTGATTCTCCACGTGTAGGAATCTTCGGGATACTTAGAATATCCTGTTGGACGGGCAGCCGCAATAGATAGATCCCAAGTATCCTGATCGGCAGATGTTCTGACCGTGGGATATTGGCTGACCGCGCAATATCCCGAATGTGTAGTTCGCGTATAGCTTACGAACTTCTGACCGCGCAAGGCTTACGGTCTGACCGCGTAAAGCTGCGACCTGATCGCGTAAAGCTTGCAACCTGACCGCGTAAAGCTTGCGACCTCATGGTGATGCCCCTCAGAATAGCTTGAGTTCGCATCACCAGATACATATCTGGTTCGAACTTGTCTTGAACCAAAAGTTTATTAGAAATGACCCGGGTGTCAATCCTCGTCAGCTAGCCCCCAAATTCGAAGAAAACGAAGAGACGTGTTTATTTCGAATTTAAAAACCGTGCATTGGATTTTTAACCCGGCCCTTTAACTTCTCCACTTAGTGGCGCACTAAGTGAAAACGGTTGGTTTTTCAAGACGAGTTCTGACATTACGTGACGGGCAATGATAGCGCCGTAGAATTGTTTTTATCTCGAGGTAAAATTGTAAATGTTTTAGCAAAACCCGAGGCGTCTGGAATGCAAACCGTCACCCAGGCAGCTATAAATACCAGACCCCTGGATATGTAAAGATCTACAATTTCCCTCTCACGTCTAAGTCTTTTTCTTGTTATCCTGCCTCCTTCCTTTTCACATATCCCTCCCAATGGCAGATCATGAAATCATCGAGATTGAGAGCGATGAAGGGGAAATTGTCGAACAAGGGTCTCAAACGAATGAAGTCCTGTCTCCCTTAAGGAAAAAACCCAAGGTTGATGAAGGATCTTCCAGTGGAACAAAGGTAAAGAACGTAGCGAGTTTCTTTCTTCCTTCAGTTCCTTTGACCCTCCCCGTTCATGCCTCTCGGCAAGTTAGGCCTTTATCCTTAGGAAAAGATCCCTTCACATCCAATTCTCCCATCCTTTTGGGTGATCAACATCCTGGTCGGCAAGCGGTGACTATCCCTCGATCAGATGATTGCCATATTGGGTTGGCGAAGCAATCTTCCTCTGGGAAGGTTGCTCTTCCACCATATGATGATCTTCCTCTCAAGATGGGTGTATCAACGGGTTATGCACCGGGACAGGTAACAATTCTTCTCCCTTTTTGCTGATAATTTTAGTTAGTATGACTAACTTTTGCAAAAATGTAGGATGTAGGAGGCCCCAGCGATCATCCTTCTGCTGCTCCATCTCTTCCTTCCGGACAGACCCTTCTGGAAGAGAAGAATGCCCTGGAGAAGAAGACCGAGGAGATGGCCTCGAAGATTCTGCGTTTAGCAGAATGTCTTGATCGATCCCGAGAAGAGGCGCACCATTTCCGTTGAGAGAGGGACTTCGCTCAGCAACAGCGAGAACTCTCTGACTTGATTAGGGACAATAGTGCGTCTGTTGTTAGGGACGATATAGATAGACTTAGGGTAGTTGCTAGTTCCCTGGGGGTTGCCAGTGTAGATCCTACTGACAACAACATGTCCCTTGGGGAACTTTGTAAACTTCTTTCGGAACAGGTCGATGCTTTTATCGACCGTATCCCTTTTGTATGTAAAGAATGTAATAAATAAAGGTTCTTTATTTCTCATGAAATGTTCTCCACATCTTCTGTGCGAAGATATAGCCATGAACTTTTCGTTCGCGACCATTCATACACAGGAAATTTTAGTTCTGCGATCAAAATCACTTTTAAGAAAAAAGCATCGCGACCTGCCCTGATTCCGCGATCAGTTTCAAAGCCGCGGTCAGAACTAGGGTTCGACCAGAGTTGGGACTCGGTTAGGATGTCACTTCGATTAGAATCGAAGTTTTAGCCTAAAACACAATTTCGATAATACCATAACCCAATTAGAAACACTTCAGTACGTTAAAAATTGGGTTACATGATTTTTTCGAATAAAATGTTCAAAGTATAAAAAGGAAAAACGTCCTGTGAAAAGTACTGAAAATTTTTCAGTCCTTTTACGCTTTCAGTTTCCAAAACAAAGAAGTCTTTTTGTTTTAGATCCGACGCCTGAGTACTTTATCGGGTCCATCAGAGACAGTATCCATTATGGGAAATGAATAAAGCATTCAATGGAACGTTTGAAATGAGCCGTTTACTCATTAATGCGTCGCCTTGGGTCTATAAAAAGAGCAGATGTCTTCTCAAAGAAGCCACACAGCTAAAAACCCTTATTATTCCCACCGCTCAAAACCCTCATTTTCTTCAGCCTTTATCTTCCCCAAATTGCCAGCTTCCCCTTTGATTCTACACCAAAGATGGCGTCCTGGAGCAGATCCATTCACCATTCTGAGGAGAGCCTGATGGCATTAGAGAAGGAGGAGATCCTTTCTTCGCGGCTGCTCATTAACTGGCGACCTGCGGAGAAGGACCAAGAAACCCCAACTGTCCAAGAAGGCGAGTTGGTGGTTTTTGAGGAGTATTTGCGTTGCGGGTTCCGATTCCCTGAGAGTCGGTTCCTTAAGGATGTCCTTGAACAATACGGGTGGGAACTGATCAACCTCCACCCCAACGCGATGCTGATCCTTGCAGTATTCCAGCATCTTTGTGAAGCCTTCGTCGGAATATATCCCAGCGTGGATCTTTTCCGACTATTTTACTTTTCGGCGTGGTCGAAGAGTACCAACGCCGCCGGATGCATCTACTTCCGGCTGAGGGATAAAAAGGAGTATCCCTCCCCACCCCTACGAGATTCTGTGCATGGGTGGCACCAAAGGTGGTTTTACTGCTCTCCACCATCCGAAAGCAGTTTATGGTTCGAAAACTCGCGACCGGAGAAGTCGAGCGAGTTAGACATTCCTCCGGCGATGAACTTGGAGCTTTCGAAGCATGCCGAGGTGATTCTTCACTTGGTCAATGAAGGATTGACGGCTCGAGATATCATTCGAGACTTCGTGAAGAACCGGGTGAGTCCTCTGCGTGAAAGGGCTCATCCGGCGTGGGAGATTAAGTCCATGGGTGATAGCACCCTGGACTACAGTCAAGGTATTTATTTCTTTGGTGCTGAACTTTCTCCTTTTTGAATTGTACAAATTCTGACTTGAGTTTGGGAACAGTCCTGCCTTCATCCGAGATTGAAAGGCGGACCAACTCCCTCCTTAGGACCTACAATTCCGATGTAGAGGGCCCTAAGGAATCACCTCGCCCGCAGAGCTTGATTCACGCTGGTGATGACCTCAGACAGGAGCGCCGAAAGGTAATTTCCTTGTCCATCTTTGGCTCTGCAGGTCTTGTGTGTGTCCAGTGCTAATCCCTTGTAATGGACTGCGAACCAGCTCCTAGGGAAGTTTGCGGATGCGACGTTCCCAAGTGAAAATGTCGGCTCTCCGAAGAAGCCGACGGCGAAGAATGTGAAGAAGGTCTCTCAGAGACCCAGGACAAAGAGTCCTGCCCCTAAGAAGACCAAGCTAAACCCTGGGGAGGGGTCTTCACGAAGCATTCCTCGTCCCGCAAGAAAGACTGCGGTAAGATATCGTATTCCTGCTACTTTTTCAGGCGCGACATGGAATCACTTCTTCGTCGTACAGGGAGAGGGGAGCGAGGAGGAAGAGGATGACGTTCCTCTGATCCTTCGAAGGAGGAAGATCGCGGATCTTCCATCCAGCGATGCCCCAAGCTGCCCCGCAGAGACCACTACTACCGAGGAGGTGGTCGTGGAAGATCCTGCGACCACCGAAAATCTTGTGGTCGCGGGTAACCCTCCAATTCCTGAAGCCCCCGAGGTTTCAGGGTCAATTATCTCTGCTTCCCTGGTCGAAGGGACAACCAAGGTAAGGAATCTTTTTCGGCCGTTCCTTCTATGACTCTTTCTGCACATTTGTCAAGTTAATGTATATACAGGGAGGAGAGCTTCCCCCTGGGACCACTGGGGGTTCCAGGGAGGAAAATCCTCCTCCTCTGCGGACAGAGGAGGAGGTGGATGAACAAAGGCCAGCTATGATGGTTCCAGCAACTCTGGAATCGCCAAGGCCTTCAGATGCAGCCCCACCAGTTAGCCCGGTGGCCCAGGTAAAGATCTTTTCATGTGTTTTTACCTGTTCCCTAAGAATATGCCTATAACATGACATTTCCAGGGGGGTGCTGCCTTGTTTACCATAAGGAAGGCGAGAACCGGAGACGGCTCTCCTTCGCAAGGGGAATTTTCCCAGAAGTCCCAGGAACGAATGGGATTTCAAATAAGGTAAGAGCTCTTACTTGACAGTCATCTTAAATAAAAGTTGCCTGACCCATTCTTCCTGTTAGGCAAAAGAAGACAGCGCCTAACCCTTCAACCGCCACTGGGGAGGTTGAAATTAGGGCTGATGAGGGAGCCTCTAATGAAGAGCGCTCTGCTCCCGTGGTTCAGGAAGTCGTCCGGACCGCGGGAGGTGAAACAAGTATAGGGATCGGGTCACAACCAGTAGCCTCTGGGGGTGGCGTCCGGCCGGCACTCCCGCCAACTATCCCTGTAGGGAGCACGTCGGAGGCTCTAGCGAGATTTCCCGCTGAACTGAATGATGCCGTTTTACAAAAGTTTATGAAGGTATAATAAGACTTTGCTTCCGTGCCTGAATTATACTTAGGACACCTTTGACCTTCTTCTTTGGCGCCACAGGGATTGTCCTGGCTAACAAGCCATTCGCGTGTTGTGATGGCTAGTACAGAAGCCATTCAAAAAGAACGCGATAGCTTGCGCAGGTGAGTACCATTACCCTCTGGTTAACATGGATATATATTGGTTGTGACTGCCTTGATTTTGTTGCAGAGAGGTTGCATTCTTGAAGAAGGAGGTGGCCGGTTCAGTCTCAATGCTTAAGAAACAATAAACTGAACTCAACAGACTTCGATCAGAGAATGCTGGTAAGCCGATTCCTGACTAGGAAGACTTGAGTCCATAATATGCGAATAATCTTCTCTCTCTGTACAGCGCAAGCAGGTCGAATTACGCAGCTCAGTCGAGACAAGGAGATTCTTGAATCCTCGATTCGCCACACCGATCGGGCAATCAAAGAACTGAGCCTCCGGATCTTTGAAAAACTAAAGGCCGTGGCTGATCTTTTGAAGACCGATGTGGTAGAACTGAGGCAAGACAACCTCAGTATAAATGACTGGACATCGCTGCTTACTGCTCAGGCGGATTCACTGCTTGAGTATCTCCCTGGAGATACACGACGACGCGAAGAGGCGATCAGAACCAGGGTTCGATCAGCCGCAGCAGCCGTACTCAGCTGGGTTCGACTTCACCATGGCCCAGATGCAGATCTGAATGCATTGGTGGGTCCGGTTGAGGTCGAGAGTGAAGAGCTGCTCGATGCAGTCATAGAGGAAGTCCAGCCCCTAGTAGATAAACTCCTGACTGAGCTGGGGATCGAATGATCCTTATTTTTGTAACCAAACAATTGTAATTACAATGCAATATATGTAAAACTATATTTTCAAAAGAAAGTGCATATTCACATCATAAATTTCATACTATAAGTATATTCCTCTAGCCCCCGCCTCTGTTTTGTGAATACTGGAGCCTTAGTATTTTAAGCAGAGGGGAAAACATAAGTATGATGACCAGGGATATGCGCTTCAAGCCGATGGTCAAGATTAAAGTAACATTTTTAACCTTATTGCAAACTGGTAGCCACCCAGATGACCGAAGACTAGCCAGATAGTCCCGTGTGCGTTAAGAAACGGATTATTTAGGACCGACTTATCTGGAAGTGATCATGAGATAGACCAGCGAATCCGGTTAAAAAATGCTGTAGTAACCTAACCGCCGGCGATCAGCCCCAGGTCGAATTTGTATAATTTGGGCTTAAAGAAAACACTCATTGTATGAAAACAAGACATGCTTTTTATGAAAAGATGCTAATTGAACAGGGAAAAAGTGATTGGAATACTTACACGTAAAACTTGCGAAGTTGATCGATGTTCCAAGTATTGGACAAAATCCGACCATCCTCCATGGCTAACCGCGCAGATCCTGGCCGCGGCACTGAGACGACAGTGTATGGTCCTTCCCACTTTGGGGAGAATTTATTGCGGTTAGACTGGTCTTGAATTTTTCGTAAAACCAAGTCGCCCACGTTGAGATCACGTGGTCGCACCTGTTTACTGTGATACTTGCGTAGAGCCTGCAAGTATACCGCGGACTTGATCAGGGCGCGATCACGCCGTTCTTCCAGGAGGATGAGATCTTGCGATCGTTGTTCGGATTGGTTGACCTGTTCGAATTGATTCGTGCGAACAGATCCAATACTGACTTCCATAGGCAACACAGCCTCGGCCCCATAGACCAAATGGAAGGGTGTCTCACCGGTGGCTTGACTAGAGGTAGTCCGTAGTGCCCATAGAACAGCATAGAGCTCGTCTGCCCAAGCCCCCGAGCGGGTCGTGAGGCGATCAAAAACACGTTTTTTGATGCCTTGCAATACTTGCCCACTGGCCCGTTCTACGGCACCATTGCTTTGTGGATGTGCCACGGAAGCAAAGCACACCTTAGTCCCAATCTGATCGCAGTAGTCTAGGAAGAGACCGCTAGCGAACTGAGAACCGTTGTCTGTGATGAGACGGTTTGGAACACCAAATCGTGCCACAATGTTCTTGTGAAAGAACTTTTGTGCAGCTGATGCAGTAATATTTCGTACTGGTTCGGCCTCAATCCACTTTGTGAACGTGTCAATGGCTACGAACAGAAACTTGTACCCATTGACCGCTTGTGGCATAGGACCGACGATGTCCATTCCCCAGATCGCGAAGGGCCATGCGAGAGGAATAGTTTGCAATGCATAAGCAGGTTGATGAACCTGTCTTGCATGAAACTGACACTGTGGACACATCTTGACCATAAACTTGGCATCATCGAGTGCCGAAGGCCAGTAAAATCCCTGTCGAAAAATTTTTCCGACCAGTGTTCGGTATGACGCGTGTGCACCGCATACACCGTCATGTATTTCTTTCAAGAGGGATTTTCCTTCCTCCTGAGATATGCAGCGCATGAATACTCCTTGAGTACCCTTTCTGTACATAACCCCATCTATGAGTTTGTACATACGCGCCTTTCGAATTAATCGATCGCTTTTGGTTTCGTCCTCGGGTAGGGTCCCATGTTCAAGATAGACCCTCAATGGATGAGTCCAATCTTGTTCCTGACCAAGGTTGGCAACGAAGGCTATTGCCGGATCATCCTCGACCGAAGTCATGATCGAAGGATGGTCCAAATGTTCAATGAACACTCCTGCCGGAGCGGATGAGCGTGAGGATCCAATTTTGGATAATTGGTCTGCGAGAATATTGTCCTTTCGCGGGACGTATTGGACTTCGAAGTGACTGAAGTGTTTTTCCAATCTCCTCACTTCCCCCAGGTAATGAGCCATTGCCTCATCGGAGGTGCTGTACTCCTTGTTTACCTAGTTTACGACTAGCTGTGAGTCCCCCCTCACCACTAATCGACGGACTCCGAGGAATTTTGCTGCCCGGAGCCCTGCAAGAAGACCTTCATACTCTGCTGTATTGTTGGTGGCAACAAAGTGTAGTTGAATAACATACTTAAGCTGTTCGCCCTGAGGCGTAACTAAGACCACTCCAGCCCCCGAGTATTGAAAACTACGGGAGCCGTCAAAGTACATTGTCCAATAATGGGGGTACTCCAGTTCCTTTGCCAACTGCACGGGTGGCTCAGGGTTGGTCCATTCGACCACAAAGTCGGCCAAAACCTGAGACTTAACCGCCGTGCGAGGGGTGAAATGGATCTCGAAGGCACCGAATTCGACCGCCCATTTGGCGATTCGACCAGATTTTTCTGGATTTCGGACAATATCCCCTAAAGGAAAAGAGGAGGGTACTGTGATCTTGTGTGCTTGAAAGTAATGTCGAGCTTACGGGAAGCCATCAGTAGCGCGTAAAGTATCTTCTGGACCTCAGGGTAGCGCTCCTTAGGACAATGAAGTACTTCGCTCACACAGTAGACGGGTCTGTGTACTCCTTCCCTTTCCGCGATCAGAACTGCGCTGACCGCGTGTGGGGTGGCCGCCAAATACAGAAGTAATGGTTCTTCCTTTTCAGGAGACACCAATACCGGCGGACTGGAAAGATATGTTTTTACCTCCTGAAACGCTTTTTCGGCCTCGTCAGACCACGTGAAGTTATGATGTTTCTGCAAGGCTTTAAAGAAAGGTAGTCCCCGTTCGCCTAATCGCGATATGAAGCGACTTAAAGCTGCCATGCGACCAGCCAGGCGTTGAACATCCTTCATGGTCGAGGGTGACCTCATTTGTTCAATAGCTCTGATTTTCTCAGGATTAACCTCAATACCCCTGGAACACACAAGAAAACCAAGAAGCTTTCCTGAAGAAACCCCGAAAGAACATTTCTCCGGGTTCAATTTTATTCCAAAGCGATTCAAGTTACAAAAGGTTTCAGCAAGATCGTCCAAATGAGACAATCTTTTGGTGCTCTTTACAACCAAGTCGTCTACATATGCTTCGAGATTACGCCCTATCTGGGAAAGAAAGGTCATTTGCATCAAGCGCTGGTACGTGGAACCAGCGTTCTAGAGACCGAACGGCATTCTGACGTAGCAGTATGTGCCGAACGGGGTGATGAAGGCAGTTTTCTCTTCATCGTCTTCTGCCATGCTAATTTGATGATATCCTGAATAGGCATCCAAAAAACTCATCAGTTCGCAACCCGCAGTAGAGTCAACCAGCTGGTCGATGCGGGGAAGGGGAAAGTCATCCTTCGGACAGGCACTGTTGAGGCTAGTATAGTCGACGCACATGCGCCACTTGCCATTTGACTTGCGGACCATGACCGGATTGGCGAGCCAGTCCGGGTGATTCACTTCGCGGATAAACCCGGCTTGTAAGAGTTTGGCTAACTCTTCTCGGATGGCTTCCTGTCGGTCGGTGGTAAAACGCCTGAGCTTTTGCTTTATTGGTCGTTGTCCAGGTCGAATTGCTAACCTGTGCTCAATTACTTCCATTGGGACACCGGGCATGTCGGACGGTTTCCACGCAAACACGTCTGCGTTAGCCCGGAGGAAAGCAACGAGGTCGAGTTCCTATTTGTCATCCAGGGCTGACCCAACCCGAATTGTCTTGGATGGGTCATCCGGGTACAAGGGAACTTGTTTGAGTTTCTCATCTGGTCGAGGAGCAGCCCTGGTCGCATCGGTGGCGACAGTGGCGACCTGAGCGTCCCGGAGGGGAAGTTGATCGACCATCTCCAAAGATAGCCGGTCGCACGTGAGCGCCACGTTGCGACTTCCTCGGACCGAAATGACACCTTTGGGGCCAGGCAATTTCCCGCACTGATAAGCATAGTGCGTTGCCATCATGAATTTAGCAGGAGTCGGCCTGCCAAAGATTGCATTATAAGCTGAATCACAATCGATTACATCGAAAGTAACCAATTCTGTTCGGAAGTTATCTGGTTCTCCCAGAGTGACCGAGAGGACCACTTGTCCCAATGGCATCATGGAGGGGCCTGGGATTATCCCATAAAACGGATGGATTATGGGCTTGATCTTCGAACGAGGAATTTGCATCTCGTTGAGTGTCTTGACCAATAAAAGATCAAGGGACTTCCCCCGTCAATCAGGACCCTTTCGACTCTTGCGTTACTGATGATTGGGGTAATAACCAGAGGTAGCCTCAATGGTCGAGTTAGCCCCACAGGACAGTCAGCGCGATCGAACGTCAAAGGTTTATCCGACCAACGGGGATATTGAGGTTCACCAAGGGATGTCTCCGTTTGGTTAACCTCTCGGCAAAAGGTTTTAAACTGCCTTTTGGAAACGAAAGAGGAGGAACCTCCGAAAATGACATTAACATGATTTTGAGGTACCTGGTAAGCCATTTCTTCGTCTCCATCGACGTCTCTAACCCCGCACGCCTGCTCTTTAGGCGGTAAGGTTGGCATTGGCCCAGCTCCTTGGTAGAAATCATCCAGCTGTTTCAACCAACTCCTGCAGTTTTTGAGATCGTGGCCTGCGGAATTGTGGAGTGGACACCACCTCTTGCCCTCCTGCGGATTAGTTGATTTTTCTGGCTGGTCGGAATCCCGGCCGCCAGAAGCAGTTTTACTTTTAAAAGAAGACTTATTACCTTTGGTCGAAGGTGGTTTCTCCGCGACCGCGACCTCACGGTACTGTCCAGAGCGGTTCCTCTTCGACTTTTTTGACTTCCCACCCGGTGAAGACTCCGGCTTTTTGCTTGAATCTTCTTTCTTGGCGTCCTTGAAGCCTGGTTGGGGCGGTAGGTCCCCCTTGTCAACCATTCGGTTCCATTCGACTGCCTCGGCTGCATCGGAGTATCGATCAGCCATATCGAACAGATCGGCCACTGATCGAGGAGGGTGCATGAGCAAGTCTTCAGTGAATCTCCGGTATCGAACGGCATGCTTAAATGCCCTGATTACGGAGCCATCAGATATGTTCGGGATGGTATTTCTTACCCCGACAAACCTCTTGACAAACTGCCGAAGCGTTTCGGTCGAAGTTTGCCGCAGTCTACGCAAGTCGTCCTCCTTACCCGGCTTTTGGTAACAGTTTTGGAAATTGCTGAGGATGGCATCGCATAGCATTTCCCAATTATAGATAGAACCCTCAGGCTGATTGAACAACCAGGTTCTAGCCGGTCCTGTGAGGACTGTTGGCAGGTAGTTGGCCATGACCTTGTCATCGCCTCCTGCTGCTTGGATGGTAGTAATATAGATCTGAAGGAACTCAGATGGGTTTTGAGTTCCATCAAACCTCTCAATGGCCCCTGGTCGAAACTTATCGGGCCAAACGACTGCTCGTAGGCTAGGCGAGAAAGTTTTGCAACCAACGTAAGGACCGTGAACCGTCCTGCGACTTTCGGTCGGGTTTCGAGCAAACTCACTTAATGGCGAGGTTACTCGGGGTCCCAAACGAGAGTGAACGGGAATTCGATCCCTACTACGAGAGTCCTGCATTCGCCGATATTTGTCCTGTCGGGACGGTAGAGGTGGCGGGTAACTCCATCGGCCAGAGCCAAAATGAGGACCATCTCGTTCACGGGGATGTGTCACTGAGCGGGAAGAAGCTGTTGGGGTCGCCTCGGATGCGACCTCGTCCAGTCTTTCCGCCAGGATCCTGAAAAAGGCCGGTCTCTGCGCATCCGTGACCGTAGGAGGAAAATTACGCATGACCTCCGCGATAGATCGCAGTCGACCATGGGTACTTCTCCTAGGGGCACCAGGTGTTACTGTTTCTTCGTCCACTGGGAAATGCTCCGGTGGTGAGGAAGGAGCCTGGTCACGTCTACGACCACGCGACCGTCGAGAAGAACTCGGGGCAGCATCGTAACGAGCCTGCGCATCTTGAAGAGCCTCTAGGGCAGTTCTGCGTAGTTCGTTGTTCTGTTGCTCGAGATCTTGCTCCTCCTTCTGTTTGCGATCTTGTTCTTCCTTCTGTTTGCGATCTTGTTCTTCCCTGGCAGCCTGTTGATCGGGAGTTTCCTCCGACAACGCAGCAAACTGCCTAGGGAGAGAGGTCGTCGATGGGGAGAACATCTCGGTTTGTTCCGAGTCAGACTCGAAATCAAAGAGACGGTGGAGGTTATCAGGGTCGAACCTTCCTGGGCTAACTTCAGGGTCACCATCATATTTTCCCTCAGCGGGATCATATGACGGGCCGGATTCATCACCTAGCACATTAAGAACCTCTGCGGGTTCTGACCTTGTGCCAGTTACCTCCTGGTCGATTAACATGACTTGGGGAGATGATTCAACCTGTGAAAGATTCTGGCCTTCGACCTCTTCCATCGGAACAGGATCGCTTGGAGAAGGCATGGGTATATGGGCATAATCCTCGAGATCGAAATCGTTCTCGGAATCATATGCTCCAGCCATGTTTCGGCGAACCACCGAATTTCAATTAGGACGCCTTGAGAAAGGCCCCACGGTGGGCGCCAGCTGTCGACGATTCAGACTCGGAGTCCTCAGCCGAACTTATGCAGAATTTATAATTGTGAGACCTTTCAAGATGACCCTTCGGGAAAGTATGCTGAACAATAGTGAACAGGAGCACAGAGATTTTAGACAGGTTCGGGCCCTCGATGGTGGGAGTAAAAGCCCTACGTCCTGTTGAGATTTCACTAAGTGTGGTAAAAGGTTTACAAATGGAGGAAAAAGTCCTCACAGGCGAGGATTTTTCCTGTAAGAGTGTACAAAGATAAGCCAAAGAAGGCTTATTAAAATGCTATATGAGGTGTGCCGTAGACTTGGCTAACTTGGATGATTTTGGGTTTCTTGATCTTCCGATCCCTCTCCCTTGATGTTTCGGATGATCCCCCTTTTGTACTGTTTGAAAGGGTGCCATGTAGAGGAAACTGCATCAAACGGTTGCACGGACGGTTTGATGCGGTTTTTTGGAACTGCTCTTAACCTCCACGCAGGTTAAACACGTGTTATTCACGGATAACTGTATGTGTTAACCTTCTGACGGTTGATTCTCCACGTGTAGGAATCTTCGGGATACTTAGAATATCCTGTTGTACGGGCAGCCGCAATAGATAGATCCCAAGTATCCTGATCGGCAGATGTTCTGACCGCGGGATATTGGCTGACCGCGCAATATCCCGAATGTGTAGTTCGCGTATAGCTTACGAACTTCTGACCGCGCAAGGCTTACGGTCTGACCGCGTAAAGCTGCGACCTGATCGCGTAAAGCTTGCAACCTGACCGCGTAAAGCTTGCGACCTCATGGTGATGCCCCTCAGAATAGTTTGAGTTCGCATCACCAGATACATATCTGGTTCGAACTTGTCTTGAACCAAAAGTTTATTAGAAATGACCCGGGTGTCAATCCTCGTCACTACCCCAATACAACAATATGGACAAAAAGCTCCAGCTGCAAGAGAAAGATTTCCAATTAACCATAGAAGAGCTAGAGGAAACCCAGTACCAACTCAAGGTAGAATCAACTATGTCACATCAAAAGAAGAAGGAGGCCCGTCAGACATAAAATTTTTGCTATTTAAAGTGAACTGAATATGACGTGTCTATAGTATCCTATCGCTATCCAGTTTCCCGACTCTAGGATGCCAGTAAAGTCAGTATGCGAAGGAGTAAAAATTTAATATGAGCAGAAAGAAGTTCCCTGCTAAACTACTGGCACTAGAACTACTTGTTTGAGATGTTATATCTGGAATAGACTAGTTGTCAGAACATAACGGACAAATGGATTATGAGCGTAAGGCCGTTGCCCTTACTAGTCCTAATGGAAAAGAAGTTTTGTTTCAATCCTGAGAGAATATTAGTGGAACACCCAACCCAAGATCTGCACAGTTCGAAGAAAGAAGTGAACCAGATCCCTGAAATTGGAAGATACCCGAGTGTGTTTCCAAAAGAGTTACCAGAAGTGCCCCTGATCAAGGTTTTAAACTCAATGATGAATTGAAACCTAGGACGGCACCCGTATCAAAAACGCCATATCGGACGTCAGTCAAGGACCAAGAGGAGCATGCTGACCACCTATGGACAGTTTTGGATAAACTAAGGTAGCAACAATTTTATGCTAAGCCGGATAAGTGTGAATTTGGACACAGAAATTTCATTTTAGGTCACCTGATGACAGCCGAAGGAATACAAGTAGATCGAGTTAAAAGTCGAGACCGTGAAAGGGTGAAAACAACCAGAATCAGTGACAGAAGTCAAAAGTTTTCTTGGATTAGCTAAGCATTATCACCGATTCATTGAAGGATTTTTCCAAACTAGTCAAGCCGCCCACTAGTTTGTTGAAAAAGGATGTCCAATCTGAGTGGACAGAAGGTTGTCAGAAGAGTTTCGAAGAATTGAAACGAAGGCTAAACAATCACACCAATTCTAGTACTCCCTGATAATAGGAAGAATTTTGAGATGTAGCGTGATGCATCTAGGCGCGAACTGAGTTGTATCTTAGTGCAAGGAGGAGGAACAGACATACTTGCATCCAAACAACTGCAGTCACATGAGGAGAATTATCCGACCCATGACATGGAGTTAGCAAGAACGATTCATACACTTAAGAATTGCAGACATCACCTACCAAGGAATCGATGTGAAATCTACTCAGACCACGAGAACTTGAAGTATGTTTGCCCAGTAGAATTTGAACATGAGGCAATGTTGATGACTAGAGTTAATGAAGAACCATGGCCTAGACATGCATTACCACCCTGGTAAAATTAATGTCATTGCAGACACCTTGAGCAGAAAGGTTTACTGCAGCACCATTATTGCACTAGAGTTAATGGAGGATTGCATCAGCAAATGATTGAATCAGTAAATCAAGGTTCTGTGACCACATACATTGTTAGTTACACCTGCCTTGGAAAAAGAGATTCGAAAATCATGAGGAAGCGATAAAGGAAATCAAAGAGGATATGAGGATCGGAAGAAGCAATAGAATTTCGGGAAGATGAACAAGGAGCAACTTGGCATGATAAAAGGACGTGTGTTCCAGAGGTTAAGGAGATCAAGACACTAATTTTGAAAGAAGCTCATAACACCGCATACTCTATTCACCCCGGAAGTATTCAGACTTGAGGAATCAATTTTGGGGAAGTTGCACGGATAGAGATTGCCGAGTATATGGAAAAGTGTGACACATGTTAGAGGATGAAGACCAAGCATCAAAGACTAGCAGG
This sequence comes from Pharus latifolius, assembly GCA_019359835.1. Lineage (NCBI taxonomy): Eukaryota > Viridiplantae > Streptophyta > Magnoliopsida > Poales > Poaceae > Pharus > Pharus latifolius. The sequence continues at coordinate 60,767,203 of CM033322.1, forward strand.
ATTGTTACAGCCACTAACCATACTAGAGTGGAAATGAGAAGAAGTTCGAATAAACTTTATCATAGGACTTCCAAAGACTAAGAATAAATATGACTCTGTGTGGATGATTGTGGACAGACTAGCAGAAGCAGCGTACCTCGTACTAGAGCAGATGACTTACGATGATGCCAAGTCAGCAGAAATTTACATGACTAGGACTGTGACGCTACATGGTATACCCAAGAGGATTGTATCAGATCATGGAGCATGATCCACTCCGAGATTTTGGAAAAGTTTGCATAAAGCCCAGAAACAACGTTGAACCTCATCACAGCCTACCACCCTCAGACTGGAGGATGGATAGAACTAGTGAATTAAATACTGAAGGATAAGTTGCAAGCATGTGCGCTCAAATATGGAATTTCATGAGAGTTATGCTTGCCACACACAGAATTCACCCACAACAATAGTTACCATACTAGTTTGCAGAAATTCCCACTTGAAGCTCTATACAGTTGCAAGTGCAGAATACCGTTACATTGGTTAGAAGTTGGAGAAAAACAACAAATCAGCTCAGAAATAGCTCAAGACGTAAGAACTCATGTACGAACCATTAAGGAGAAACCAAAGACTGCACAGCCCAGACGAGAAGAGTTATGCCGATGGCCGACAACGGAAAAAGGGAGTTATCTTTCGAGAAAGCTGAATACGTGTATCTCAAAGCAACACCTTACGAATGAGTATGACGATTTAAGATGAAGGGAAAGCTAAGCCCAAAATATGTTGGACCTTACAAGATTCCAGAGAAACAAGGAGAAGTAGCATACAAACTTTACTACTCGAATTAGCAGGAATTCATGACGTATACATGTGTCTCAATTAAGGAAGTACCAAAAGAAGCCAACATAACAGATATTTCCTAAGGAAGAGAGCAGACTTGACATATCAGGATTACCCAGTTAAAGTGTTAGAGGTCAGTGAAAGGAAATTGAAATCAAGGACCATTCGATTCTGCAGAAATTCACTGGAACAACCACCCAGAAGAAGAGTCAACATGGAAAAGGGAAGAGGGACTGCATCAAGATTTCCCTTACCTGTTTTCAGACCTACCAGAATCTCGAGGACGAGATTGTTTTTAAGGAGGGTAGGTTGTAACATCCCAAATTTTGCTATCTCTTTAGCTTGTCAATCAGTATATGTTCATTGGATTCTTGGATGTCTCAAACCCATTTTGATCTTTATCTCAGAATTATGATCTCAGGTGTGCCACTACCTTAATTTAAAAAGTTGGCCGATAAACCCCGCCTTTCAGACCATTTTCGCTTTTTAGTCCAAAAGTATCGCAAATCAGTTCTTTTCAGATTTGTCAGAAGCTCAAAAAGACCAAAAGTCTCAGACCATCTCCAAACTTTGATCTGATTTAGTGAATATCTCCCATTCACTATTCTGAACATTTTTCCCTTCTGGAAGAATTCCAAAAGATCAACCGAAACCCTAGTTTCAGCCCCGCCGAAGTTTCAAACCCTAATTACCCTGTTTACCCTAATTACCCTGTTTTCGATTTTTGTCAAAACCACCAGATCTTGTTGTATTTCACCATTTTTCCTGCTGGATGAGTCTAAGACATTTAGTAATACTCATCTTCAAAACCAGAACTCAGATCAGCCCTTCAGATCTCCAGAATTGCAAATAGGCCCAAATTCCCGAACTAAATTCCTTACAGATTGGTCCAAATCCCTTGCAGTTCAGTCCAAACTTTACAACCAGGCCTTGTGCCATTTTCAATCTCGACCAGGTTTGTTCGACCAGAGCCCCGCCACTTTGCCTCGCTGCAGACCTCGCCGCCGGTAAAGTCTCCCGCGCAGCCACCACCGCAGCCACGTAGCACCCCCTGTACGCAACCGTGTCGCCACTGTGGAGCCACCGTAGCCGCGCCTGTGCCGTGATTCTCCCGCGCGCGCGCGTGCTCCAGCAGCAGTAAAGCAACGCAACATTGCAACCATGCCGAAGCCAGTGATCCCGTCGCCCTGCTCCAGCCGATTTCGCGTGATCCCCTCCTTCTCTGGCACAGTCTTTGCCGCGTCCTAACGTCGTCTCGATCGCTTCTCCGGTGTCAGCCACGAATCCCGCCCAATATGCTTCAACTCCCGAGAGCTCAGCGCATCACCTATATAAGCACCCCCCCTTGGCCAGCATTACTTCGCACCACCCCGCAGCTGTATTGCTTCAGCCCTAGCACCATAGAGCAGCTACTTCCCCAGTGCCGCCGTGAATGCCTTCTTCTCCGGCGAGTTGCTTTTGAGGCCACCGGTGCCAGCTTCGCCCGAAGCTTCTTTCTTCAATCCAAGACCACCAGTAAGCTTCTCCCATCCCCCTCTCCGTTTCATAGCATCCAATTGGCCCCCGGCGAACCCTAACGCCGGCGATCGTCGGAAAATCCCAAATGCCCTGTTTCCTCAATGCTGCCCGATTCGATCCGAATTAATCCTCGTGCTAGTGATGAAAGTTGTTCAGTACACCCCTTTGAGCAAGCCTACTAACTTGGATTTCAAAATTGATCTGAGATTGTAGCCTTTCCGCAGTTTGCTCGCCACCAGCAAATCAGCTCACGTTGCCGAGCTTCTCCGGCCATTCCCAGGTCAAATTAACCCTACAAATAGTCCCCTCACCTCACCCTCTCACTCCCTGAGCAAAGAATCGAGCTCAAAGTCTCTGAATCGAAAACGAATTTAGGAGTCATCTTCTCCAGCGCCGGTCGCCGGAATTTCTCCCCGGCCGATCTAGCCGCATACACTTTGTCCCGTAGATAGATCTCAGTACCCTAAGCAATATTGTCTACTATATCAACTTCTGAATCGACCTGAATCAAAAGTTATTTCAATGCCAAGATCACTGTCCAGTAACCCAGGCCACCGTGTTTACTCGCTTGCTTTGGCCACCCTCCGGCCACTTTCTGCCCTTGAACCAGTTAAGTGTTTTGTTCCTGTTGCCAAGGCCTAACCCCCAGACAAAGTGGTTCATCAATTGAAACCCTGGATCAAAAGTTATGCCATGCCCTAGTTCCTGGCCATGTCCAGCACTATGTCAGTGCATGTCCACCAGTGGCATTGAGTGATTTATACCTGTTACACTTGAGCAATTGAAATGCCACCTTGTCCATTAGATTCCTGGAGTTGTTCTCTACAACTTTCTCTACTGCCGCTTTTCCAGAAAACCTACCTAAGACCAACTTATGGCTATGTCAATCCGTGGACCGAATGTCACCCTTTCGACATTCAACTCCTTTTTAGCCCATCTCTTCAATCAGCATCCAAGCGACCTTGTCCAAACCTTTCCCTGCAAGCATGATATGATTTACGTATCTTTTCCCATAAAGACTATCTTCTGTATGCTTATATAGTGTATGTGCGCATTATCTGTATCCGCCGTGGAACCAGACGTTGAAGGAACGGAAGAAATCTTCGAAGAATTACCCAGGTAACTAGACCCAGCATTGCAAGGCAAGTCTCAAACCCTTGATCATGTCTAGCCTATTATTTTGAAATGAAGTATGTTAACTGTTTTTAAGTATATGCATGCCTTAGATTCAAATAAGAACTATGTTTCAATAATGTGAATAGATATGACCTAAATGATTGTAAAGCCCCTTTTGACATTGAATATCCCTGCACCCTTGTCACCCTAGAATATCATGCTTAGGCTATATACTATGCTCAAGATAATATGATAAATGTTGAATGGTCACATATGAGAAAAGTATATTCAAAATCCTTTTGTGAAAGAAAATGTGATTGTAATCGATAGTGAGGATGGTTTGAGTGGATGGTGCTGTGTGCGCACTGGGAATGTGAAAGACTCCTCACTAAAGATTCATAAGGACTAGAACCTTGTGTTGTGCTTCTATGCGGCATGAAAAACGTACCAACCACTTGCCTGTTTATGGGACGGGCGCAACTTAGTAGCTTTCTTTAGTATTAGCTTTTACCTGCAATGGTTGTCGATCCAGTGTCTTGTGAGAACTGGTGGGCCGCAGAAGGCCAAGAGTGATGTGAGTTCAGAAAAATCATGAGAGGAAAAGGTGGAAAGAAGGAAGATGCCCTAAGCCAGATTAAGTCGTGCGCGGCTGTAATCAAGAGAGGCTATGTGTCTTGCGAGAACATAGACCCAGGCTAGGAAGTAAGACAATGGGGAGGACCCACAACGGTACTTGAGACTTAACTGTCTATTTACCGGGCAGGGAAATAGTTAATGCTAGGACTATAAACTGTTGTGTCATCTCGGCCTTGTCACATGTGTAAAAGCCGCATGAAGCTGATCCGACTTGAAAGCCGAATGATTGGTGGATTAAGGTGGTACACCTTTGCAAAGTTTAAAAAGTATCGGATACTCTCAGCTCCCAGGTTATGGAGTCAGCGCGCTGTGGATTCTATTAACGTCGATGCAACACAAGTAGCTTTTGGAAAGTTTTTCACAAAATCTAAGTAAAGTGGTGACTCATGAAAGACCGCCACACATAACATTTCTGAAAATCTAGCTTAGGATTTTAAAAGCCTCGCTTTTGAAAACAAAAACCTTTTCTTCAAATTAAGAGTGAAAATCTATTCTACCCCTATATATATATAAAACCAAGAACCCTTTTCTTGAAAACCCCTCATCTATATATCTGTATTCTCATAACGGGACTTGCTGAGCATCGTGGAAAAATATGCTCACCCTTTCCTTTTCACACAAATTCAGAAGAAAGGATTCAAGGACCCTGATTCCTTTAGCCTTGAGCACCAAGACGAGGAAGGAACCTTTCCAGACGATTTGAGCTTCTAGGAGGGTCATGCGCCAAGTTGAGTTCGATGTGGTGAAGGCCCGAGCCGAACCGCTGCAGAAGGAAATGAAGACCTTTGTTATTGCTTTCGTGTTATTGTTTTTATGAAAAACTCTCTACTTTGTATCAACTTTAATTAATGCCATTCTTGGCATTATGATAATGTAATACTGGTCCTCGTGACCTTGTACTTGTTTTATCTATTTGCCTCATTGTTTAAAGTAAATCCTGTTGTTGTGAGCTTGTGATGTACCATTCTGTGTGCAATCCACCTGGGCGGTTGCCATTGGAATCCTCAAATGAGGGTGCCACACAGAATTGCCTACCATTGGTGAAGTTGCATTTATTGGTGAGGTGGTTAAAGACCTTCAATCTAATGAACCTGCCAATGTTGGTAAAGTTGACGTCACCACTGCAACCACGATCATGGGGATGGACGAACAGGTAGACACATCTGCTCCCCCTCTGGTCAAAAACACCATGTCTCCCTCCATCTGGAAGAATGATGAGCGGAGGAGGCACAAGAGACGATGGTGCAACCCATCGAGATCCTTCACCCTGCCCCTGACTTGAGCTTTTAGTCTCAATTTCTAAGCAGTTTAAGGTCTATCAAGAGGAGTGCGACAAGCTAAAGCAGTAGGTAACTTGCTTTAATCTTAGTTCTTTTCGAACTGGAATTGTAATTTATGTTGTCGCAGGGAGAACTCTGCTTTGCTAGAACAGGTCACCAATGTGTGCAACAACAGAGATGTTGCGTTTATTGAATGATATCTCCTGGAAAATAAGATGGCTGAAGCCCAAAGGATTAACAGCGAGAAGATTGCTGAAACTCTGGCGTTCGAAGCCAAGTTAAAGTATGATGTTGAGAAGGAGGTGACCTTGGAGAGAAAAACATTGTCCTATGATTCTCTCCAATGAAAAGCCAAACGCCTTCAGTCAGTTTGCAATCAATAGCAAACCAGAGTTGATGGTAAGTTCATTTCGGCAGAATTTTACATTGCTTCTATGAACTTGCATAAATTTTATGAACTCAATTGAATTCATTTCTTCCTCTCCTCAGAGCAAAGAGAAGAGAATAGCAAGCTGACCCAAGAAAATGACCATTACAAGAAGAAGTATATCGAGCAAGGAAATGACCTCGAAAAACTTCAACACATCATCAGCCGCTAGCAGACAGCAACAGAGAAGGCCAAAGATACCACCAAGTTTGCCCTTAGTGAAAAGGGAGCCCTGGAAGAAATCATCAGGAGTTGTGGTCTCATAGAGAAGAATACCCTCACAAAACTTCGGGAGGTCGCAGACTAAGTTAAGGTGGACATTATCAATGCTAAGAAGGATGATTCTACCCTTAGTGAGTCCTGCAAGTTGGTTGTGGTGCAAACTGATATCTTGGTCGCAAGCATTCCTAAAATTGCAAGCAGGCATAAGGAGGCACTGAGGAGCGACATCAGAACCATAGCCTCTACCATGCTTTGCAAACTTCGACTTTGCCATGTTCCGAACGTAGATCTGAATCTAGTGGCGGAAGAAATGACTTTTGACAGCCAAGACCAACTTAATGCAATTATGGACAAGGTCAGGCCTCTGATAATGAGATTATTGCGTGACCTCGGCCTTTCATGATATATCTCTTCTCATTGTAATCTTTTGAAACAATGGAATAAAGACTTTTACCTTGTTATTAGATTCTTTTTCATACCTTGCAAATACATATGATCAGCAAAGAAATGAAGGAACAAAAAAGAAAAGATGAAAAGTACTAAAATTACTGATCGAATGTTATGATTATATTCCCCTTGCCCCCTCCGTGACCAGTGATACTGAGGATGTAGTACAATGGTCGCAGGATAGTTTTCTTGGCCTAAGGAGACCATGGTTCAATTGATCTGAACATGCTAGTAAGTTTCTTACGCGGTAAGAACTGGCTTAAAAAGAGATGTCTTATATAAATGTGATCATAAGATCACAAAAATAACTGGCTTAGTATAAAGATATAAGCTTTTACTAACTGACAGCCACTCGAATGATCAGAACATGCTAGTAAGTCTATTATGCGGTAAGAACCGGCTTAGAAAGAGAAGTTCTTAACTAGATGCGACCATGAGATCGGCCAGTAAATCCACTTATACATTATAGTAAGGTACTTATTGCGACCAGCCCCCAGGTGTAACTCGATAGAAAGAAAGGCTAAAGATGGGAATATGATCACAACATAAGGTGATAAAGTATTGATAAAAACTTATAATGGGAAAGGAAAGAGCTTACACATAGAATTTATGAAACAGGTCTATGTTCCAGGCATTTGATAATATTCTTCTGTCTTCCATGGCCAATCGAGCTGATCCTGGTAGCAGCATGGCGACCACAGTAAAGGGCCCTTCCCACTGAGGGGAGAATTTATTGCGATCAGACAGGTTTTGAATTCTTCATAAAACCAAGTCTCCCACATTTAGCATACGTGGTCGCACCCTTTTACTATGGTATTTATGCAGAGCTTGTAAATATGCTGCTAATCGGATCAAGGCTTGATCACGCTTTTCTTCAAGAAAAATAATTTCATCTTTGCATTCTTCACTTTGATTTATGGTATCTAAGTGACACTACTACAGAAATGCAGTCCACTAACCCCTATCTTCTAATGGTTGTATGCAATTTGAAAGAAAATCGTTAGTGTACAAGGGCCACAGTGGAGAAGAGCTTTTTTATTAACGGTTACGTTCTGGGATACCATTAGTAAAAACCACATTACTTATACTAACGGTTCATAAAACAATAACCATTAGAAGATAGAAAATTTTACTAACGGTTTGCTTTCCATAGCCATTAGAAAAACCACATTATTTATTCGAATGGTTATTATTGTATGAACCGTTAGAAGACAGAAAATATTACTAACGGTGTGTTTGTTGTAACCATTAGTAAAACCACTTATTTATTCTAATGTTTGTTACTGTATGAACCGTTAGAACAGAGGAAAGTTTACTAACTGTTGTGTTTTGGAACCATTAGTAAAAGTTCTACAAAGATTAATTAACCCACTCGACCCTTGCTGACCATCTCGATCTCTCTGTTAATTTTGTTCCGTTCCACACTCCAAGATTGAGTGATCTGGGCAAGCTAGCTAGAAGGAAGTTAATTCGATCCATCTCGGTAATGTAAACTCCTCATCACCTCTCTCTCTCTTGATCACTCTCTCACTCCCCCCTCTCTCTACTTCCAATTAAACTAGCTATAGCTTCAAGCTAGGAGGTTAGCTAGCTAGCTATAGCTTGCTGAAGTGAAGCTAGGAATGATTTATGGCTGAAGTTAATGCTCTTACAATTAATGCATCAAGTTAGGAGCCGGTTTCATATATCAATTGTAAGTAGCTGTATACATATAGCCTAATTGACCATATGTTTCATGCTGGCATGCCTAAGTCATTATTTATTTTTTTCAATTTGCCAATTTTTGAATTGTAGATGGACCGAGAATATTGGATATTTGGAATAAAATGTACTACTCTTGAGTATTTGGAGGGTGTGAATGGGTTTATTAAATTTGCTGAGCAAGAAAAGGCGAAGAAGGGAGAGAAAGAAATGCATTGTCCTTGTATAGATTGTATGAATTTAAAGAGGTTTAGCAATTCTGATCAGATTAAGAGTCATTTGATTCATCGTGGTTTAACGCGCGATATACCCGTTGGATATGGCATGGAGAAGATCTTGAGGAAACAAGCACCGCTACCAAGTAGCAAGATCCAGAAGTGGATTGCAGTGATGATGATCATCAGAACTTTGATAATGTTCATTTGGATGTGCATGTAGATGATGACAATTTAGATGAAATGTTATGTGATGTAGAAGAAGATCACAACGAAAACGACTTTGGTAAATTTGAGAAATTGATTGTTGATTCTGAGAAGCCTTTGTTCCCTAGATGTGCAAAATTTACGAAGTTGTCTTCTGTGCTGAGATTATATAACTTGAAGGCAAGCAACGGTTGGAGCGATAAGAGTTTCACAGCCCTATTAGATCTTTTAGAGGATATGCTTCCAGAGGGAAATGAGTTGCCAAGATCGGTTTACCAGGCCAAAAAACTGTTGGGTCTGTTGGGAATGGAATTCGAAAGAATACATGCATGCCCTAATGATTGTGTGCTGTACCATAATGAGTATGAGGATTTGCATGTTTGTCCTAGATGCGGTGCATCGCAATATAAGCGTAGGAACCAAATTTATCACAGTGAATGTGACGAGGTAAAGAAAGGGCCTTCGGCCAAAATTGTGTGGTATTTTCCTGTGATTTGTATATTGAAATGGCTGTTTGCAAATCTGAAAGATGCGAAGTACTTGCGTTGGCATGTTGAAGGCCAGAACAAGATGGAAAATTAAGACATCCAGCTAATTCTATTCAATGGAGAAACATTAACAGAACATTTGGTGAGTTTGGCGGCGAAGTGAGGAATATAATGTTTGGGCTGAGTACAGATGGTATGAATCCACACGGAAATATGAGCAGTTAGTATAGAACTTGGCCGATTTTTTATGCATCTACAATCTTCCTCCTTAGTTATGTATGAAGCGCATGTACATCATCATGTCATTACTAATCTCAGGACCCAGACAACTTGGGAATGATATTGATGTGTTTCTAGTGCCTTTAATCGAGGACTTGCAGAAATTGTGGAGCGAAGGGGTGCGGGTGTGGGATGCATATAAGCGAGAGAATTTCATATTGCGGACCATGATATTTTGCACCATAAATGATTTGCCGGCCTATGGAAATTTGTCAGGGTATAGTACGAAAAGAGGCAAGGCTTGTCCTATTTGCCTAGATGAAACTTAAAGCATGTGGTTGCAAAACTACATAAAATAGTGTACATGGGTCACCGTAGGTTTCTTCCGATGAATCACGCCTACCGTAAGAAGAGGAAGTCATTTAATGGGAAGCCTGAGAAACGATCAACCCCAGTGTTTGTGACCGTTAAGGAGCTTTACTTGCGTGTAAAGGACATCAAAGTTGAGTTCAGTAAATGTTCTAAACCTCCAGAAAAAATGTTTGGAAGAAGAGATCGATTCTTTGGGATTTGCCATACAAGTTCAACATTGCATTGATGTCATGCATGTAGAGAAATATGTTTGTGACAATTTGATTGGTTTGCTGTTGAACATTCCGGGAAAGACGAAAGATGGCATCAAAGTTCGTCGTGACATGCTGGAAATGGGCATAAGGACCGAGCTTGCACTGTTGGAGATGGGAAAGCGTAATACCTCCCCCCAGCCTGCTATACTTTGTCAAAAAGGGAAAAAAATAGAACTCTGTAAATGCCTGTATGGCCAAAGTTCCATGCAAGTATTCTGCAAACATGAAAAAACTTGTGTCCATGAAGGACTTGAAACTTGTTGGTATGAAATCCCATGATTGTCATGTACTGATGTAACAAATGCTTCCCATTGCTATTAGAGGCATTCTCCCAGTCAAAGTCAGAGAGACAATTACAAAGCTATGTTATTTCCTCAACGCAATATCTTGCAAGGTAAGTGTGTATTCCTACTAAGTTAATTAGGTCCATTCATGGAACTTTCTAGATTTTTCTGATCTTAATATTTTCTACAACTGTGTCCTTGCAGGTAATGATTTGCAATGTGATGTGACTACAACTCTTTGTCAGCTCGAGATGTATTTCCCTCCATCCTTTTTTGATGTTATGGTCCATCTAATTGTTCACCTTGTCACAGAAATTAAGTTTTGTGGACCCGTGTTCCTGCACTATATGTATCCATTTGAGAGATTTATGGATATCTTGAAGGGATATGTAAGGAATTGTCATCGGCCTAAGGGCAGTATCATTGAAGGTTATGCCGCTGAGTAGGTGATTGAATTTTGCACCAACTATATGGCTTGGGTTGACCCAATTGGCGTTCCTAAGTCTCAGCACGAGGGCAAGCTTCAGGGCATTGGAATGATTGGATTCAAAGCAGCCATCCCCTCTAGTGATCTGTATGCAAAAGCACATTTTTGGGTGTTACAACACATGACGGGGGTGGAGCCATACATACACGAGCATAATGAAATGTTATGGAAATAGAATACTTCGAAGCCAGAGATTTGGGTCACCAGAGAACATAACAGGAAGTTTGTTCGGTGGATCAAAAATAGTGTCCTGCGAGCTTCTAAGGGTTCCGTAAGTGAAGTTGTTACATGGTTGGCCAGAGGGCCAAGATTTACTATAAGGACTTGACAGGGGTACGACATCAACAACTATTCATTTTACACAAGAACTCAAGACGAGAAGAGTACTATGCAATGTAGTGGAGTGACACTACATGCTATTTCGGAGGATGCCAGGGCAGTAAGGGCACTCAACTCATATTATGGTGTTATTGAAGAAATATGGGAGCCTGATTACGTATTATTTAAGATTCCTTTGTTTCGATGCCAATGGGTCAAAATCCTTCGAGGTGTTAAAGTCGACAATTACGGGTTTACTCTCGTCGATCTCAGTAGAGTCGCACACCAAGACGATCCATTTATACTTGCTGAGCAAGCCACACAAGTATTCTACATCATTGACCCGGCCAATCCAAAGTTGCACGTTGTCCTTCACTGTAATAGTCGTATTGTTGGGGTCGAAGATGTTGTGGATGAAGAAGAGTATAATCAGTTTGACGAACTACCTCCATTTGTGCATGGAATTCATCAATCTGTCCCTACCGAAGCTATTGATGAAACAAGTTACCTACAAGATGATCACGCAGAAGGATTATAGGTCGACAGCCATTCTTGACTATTTTGCATTGTAAGTGACATATATTACTTGGAGCTTTAATTGAAGAATTAATATATATGTTGATCATGGTGTCAAACTTGTGATTACTGTGGTTATGCACTCAAGCACATGCAATAAATATTTATATATGTCTGCTCTAGCTTGTACCTATATATGCCTGTTCATTTTGCAAGTAATACATGGAACAACACCATATGTTTATATATATCTGCATATATATATATATATATATATATGCTATCTCTAACTGTTCTCAGGAAAAACTGTTAGTACTAGTCACATGAAAGAGTAATCTAACACTTCGGCCTAGATCTCACAAAGTCTATTCTAATGGGTGGATTGTATGCACCATTAGTGCATTGTATGCTATCTATGAATACCAGCGAAATAGGAGAAGAAATTGTGTTTTACTAACGGTTCATATTGTCAAACCGTTAAAAAAAGTGTCCCCATCTCTCTTCTAGCGGTTTCTACTAAAGAACCGTTAGAAGATACTATGTTATTTATTCTAGTGGTTTCTTAATGTTAATTGCTAGAAGAAATGCCATTGTACTAATGGTTTGTCATGTTGAACCATTAGAATAAATCCACTCTAAATAAACCTGGAATTTTCCCTCCAGTCGAACCAACCACATTTCCAAATCCCTAGCCTCGCGCGCACCAAGATCTTGGTTCTCTCTACTCACGCGCGCAAAACCCTAGCCTCACCACCGTCCACTTTTTCACTCCCGGACCACCATCGCCGCTAGGATTTTGGTTCTCCACCACCACCGGCCACTGCATTGCGCCATCACCTGCCACTCCATGAACTGTAAGTGTTTTCGACCAGCTCGCACCATAGAGTTCTCCTCGCCTATCCCTAGTTCATATTAGCTGTATACAAATATGAAGGAAATTGAAAAGTATGACAACTATCAAGTTTTAATGAAATCTGCCTGCATTATATTTTCTTCAATGCCTAATAGATGATAAAAGAACTGAAGATAGGTTCAGTTTTGTAGTTTCTTTCTCCTCTTGAATCAGTTTTCAGAGAGAAGCAACCATTCCCAAAAGACTCAATAGGTTCAACTCATACTCAGTTTCTTAATTGAAATTGAACTTGATTTGACTATTCAAGGTCTCATAGACAATACTCCATTAAGATGTCAACAATTGTTACAAGTTGGGTTTGCCAATAAATTTTGGACTGGAACCAACCAAGTTGTTGTGTCCTATTTCTGGCTAGAATCTGACCATTCCAACCATAGACAGTGAGAAAATCTGGTTATAGGATTTGGGATGGCGGCTGAACTTCAACCAAATTATAATTGGATTGCAGCATGTCATTGTGGAATCTGTTCAGAAGTTATGATTTGCATTTGAGATCAAAGTTCCAAAATAGTTTGTAACCAACAAGATAGGATAGACTTGTATGGGTTAAACCAGCAACAATCTAGTTGCAGACAAAAATTTGACCAGGTTCTGCCAATTACCACCAGGAAACCTCTACCAGTAACAGCAGTAAAGAGCCAGAGCATGAGATTCCCCAATGATTCCAGACCGGGTGAGATTCTTATGCTAACCCCTAGATTTTAACTCTGATAGAGCTAGTATATGTGTATATGTGTATATATACAGTGGATGCAACTTTTGTTCTGTGCATGTCTCTGCATGTGTATGTGTCCAGGTATGGACATGTAGCAACATTTATACTATACATATACCATATGGCCTACATTAATGTTAAGATGCAACTTTGGAGATGAGTCCAAAATAATCTTTCCAAGTAACTGACATCCTAAACCCTTTCTTCATATCAATTGAGTTTAAAGCTAAGTATGTGACTTCTAATTTAGCTACTGCTTTTAGTTTGCAAACTGCCCTGCAAAGGCCATACTTTGATTTACAAGTTGTTTGTGCTATTTGTATATGAACTACGAGTTTGCCTACTAGTTGTTGTCGATTCTTTGAAAAGTATGTCAGTTTTGTCCCGTGCATATCTTGAATTAGAGGATGATTAAATTCTTATTAAAACTTGTATGCAATTTGAAATGAATTCAGGTAATAGGTGGTAGTTCATCAATTGCTCCCTTAAGGACAAATACTATGTCAAATGTGACCACTTAAGTTGTTTAATCTTATATGTATTGTACCATTTACTAGTAATGTCATTGCCATTCCATTTTAGTTATGAACTTTTTCATGTAAACCCTTTCTTCATATCAATTGATGGTTTGTTGGTGGAATTTTAGGCAAAGCCATGTCGGCATCTTCCTCGTTTGATACTAGTGATTCGACGAGGGGCAAACGTAGCTGATGCTGCTTCGTCCCAGCGCAAGAAGATGGCGCAAGGTGCGACGATGTTGTGCCATTTGGCCAAATGCACGGATCATTCCTATGAGTTCAACCAGTTTAGGAGACCGATCGGAAAGAACATGTCACGCCCCAACTTGGGGACTACGACTACTCCCGTGGGGACCCAGCTCGCTGCAGCTAGTCCCATACATGCATACTATTGACTTCCCAGGATAACTCAAGCACAGGAGTATATTTACATTACAGCAGAGTAACTTACAAAATATTTTAAGCAGTGTGGCCTGCTGGCCTTAGTACAACATAAAGAGATTACAATGCCTTCATGGCATACATGGTCTAGCTAAAGCAAAATAACAACTACACGGTGGAAGTTAGGTGAACCCCCACAGCAAGAAGTTGACGGCAGAACAACACACATCAGGGCCCTGGCGGAACTGGCTCTCCTCCTTCTGGATCCAAGAAGTTCTCCAGGCCTTCATCTTGATCATTGAACACTTCATCTATTGGATTGTAGGTTGCAAGGGTGAGTACTTACGTACTCAACAAGTCATAGGTAAGAGTATATACATATAGTAGTGATGATATGAACCTATGCTAGTAAAGAAGTGTGGATGGTTTTAAAATAGTCTTTTCCTTTATGTCTCATGGAATCACTTTTCATAGTATAGCATTGCTATTCATGTTCCACTATTTATAGTACTACCGCGACACGTTGACACACGACAGCCCACGGCAGCACCCCTTATCATGACAACACATGTCATTTGGGTAATCTTGACTTATCAAATTTTATTTAGAAAACATACTTGTGCCACACCCCGTGGATTTAATCCATCGTAGCAGACTCCTATAAACCCAGGAGCTAGGAATATTCAAATATGTTTTTAACTCTGCAGAGGGGTACCAATTTATCTGCAAGATATTCCACTTTCATGCCCATCCTATCAAGATGATTAGACTCTTTCTCACTGCATAGTGTGAGTGGCAAGGTGGAGACAACAAGAACTTTTGTTATATTTCACTCACAATTCACCCCTGACCCTGTGGTCGAACTACCAAACTTTCCACAGTTGTGGCGGGCTATACCCCCACCCCGAATGCCTCTTCCCATTACTGGGTCAGTGTGCAATCACATCAAGTGATATGTGTGGGAGCCGCACTCCATGGCAAATCGTGCATCACTTCCCATCTCATGCAGGGGTTTCATGTGCGATGCGCATAGTTACTTGTTCAGGTCTGTCCCATACCAGGCTTGCGGTTACTACTTTTTCATGTCACTAGACGCACAACCCAAGGTTCTAGTCCTTATATGCCAGTGACCAAACCATCCACAGCCACGCACATCCAGTGCCACCACCATTCCATACCAAACTCTGGTCACGGCTAGGGTTTTATTTCATGAATATACATAAGTACATATATATTAGGTTATGGCTCATTAATTGATCATTTCACCTTTCACATCTCAACAGGCATCCAGCCTAGTACTGCCAATTCACATCTCAACCATTCTTTCACATGCAATACTACTTATATTCAAGGTTATATTATAGCAACTCGTAAAATATAGGTTCAAGATGTTCAAGAATATGACTTGCCTTCTGCGTCGTAAAAACATAGACATGCTTTAGAGGATTTTCAGTGGCCAAAAAAAGTTTGGATCAAAGCATTGGGTGCACAATGAAGCAAGACAACTAATTAACAATGAGATTTTTACAGAAAAGTCCAGAAGTTCAATGAATTTGCAGCAAAGTCCCTAGAACAAAGAATTTGAATGCCAGTGCACTGCCAAGACTTAGTTTTAGTGTGTCTGGACAAATTATGCATGCGCTGCTTCACCAACTATGTCAAATGGGTAGGAGAGGTCAAGGCGAAGCTGCTGGTGAAGTTAATTGAACAACGGCGGTGAGACGATGGCAAACGACAAGATCAGAGTCATCGACTTTGAAAACTTGAGATGAGCTACGATGATAGCATGCTACAGAAGATGAAACCTGAAATTGATCGAGGGCTTTTACTCTTGGGGTTATGCTGATGGTGCTGGAGCGAGTAATTTGGTTGTGGTTGAGGTTTTGGGGCTCGCTGGCGAAGACACTGGAGTTGAAGACGAAGGCAAACGTGGTGAGGATGATTTAGAGCAATGCAGGTCAAACAGGCTCGGCTACACCATCTATGGGATACAAGGAACGAGTTGGTGCAGCTAGTTTGGTCGAAGATGGGGTGGAGCTTGCCGGCGATGTGAGGTGTTCACGGCGGCGCGCGAAGAAACGAAGAACTCAAATCACAAGCTAAATTCAAATTCTAGATGAACAAGCTTGCTAAGAACAATCTAGTGATCATTTTATTCCACAGGAGGGGAAGCTAATTTGGACTGGAGTAGATTCAATAGCTGGAATAGGGCAAACTGGATTTTCGGCGATCATCGACGACAGGGTTCACTGGAGTTCAATCAAAGGCTATAGCACAAAGAGATGAGCAGGAGGAACCTACTGATCAAGTCAATTTAGGATTTGGTGAAGCATAATGCTCTGGCGTCATACTCCTCCTCGGCGGCTCGCCGGAGAAGAAGAAGAAAACAAAGAAAAGGTGTGGCTTAGCTAATTTCTGGTGAAGTGCAGGTTGCACAGCGCGTAGGGGTGTTTAAATAGGCAAAGGATGGAGCTTGCGAGGAGGGAACAGCAACAAAATTTGTGTCGGGGACGAGACTGGTCGGGCATAGAAGAAACAGCGGCGACGACGACGCGAAGGCGATGACGACGCGAAGGCGACAACAGCTCTGCAACTGCTCAAATGGTTGGCTCGTTGGGACTTGGGATTGGCCGATGCAAAGCGAGAACGACAAAGCTGGCACGGCGTGGCGACATGGTGCAAAGTTATTGACAAAGTTGCTGCTGCTGCTGGAGCGTGGTAACATGCGCGGTTGCTGCTGGTCGCTGGTGATGCCACGGCAATGATTTTGGCACGGACACGTGCGCACATGCAAGCACAAACGAGCATGGACACAGGCAATGGCAAAGCTTGGCCGGCGGCGAGGAAACATGGTGAAGCTGTGGTCGAAAACGGCTGGGAGCTCTTGTCGAAAAGGCCTGGAAAAGAAATCTGGACTGAATTGCAATTACAGAATTTGGGTTTTGGACTGATTTGCAAACCCTGAAATTTAGATGGTTAGGGCTAAATCTGATTTCACTGATCTAACAAACATTATTCAACAGATGATTTGGCAAAGAGATAAGATAAGATTTCCAACATTTGAATAGTTTTTGAATGAAACAAAAATAGGGTCATTAGGGTATTTAGAATCTAGATTTGTCGAAACTGAAATTCTGGGATTTAGGATAAGATTTTGAGATCCTCATAAAAGAAGATTTTGTATTGAATAGCATTTGGGAGGTGTTCCCTAAATCGGATTTGAATTTGGAGTTGATTTGCAACATTTAGCCTTTTTAGGCTTCTGGAAAATCAGGAAAAGGACTAATCCGCGATACTTCTTCGACTGATTTGTGAAAATGGTCTTAATGGTGGAATCTGACTACCAACTTTTTTGATTAAGGTATTGACATACACTTGATCATAGTCCAAGAATAATTTGGTCTGGATTAGGTCAATATTTGATTAAATCGGAGTTCAGGGTATTTAGGGTAATTAGGATATTTAATTAAGTTATGTTTTCAAAAATAGAAAGGGTTGACAAATCTGGGAGTTAGAGATCGAATTGGATCTGGCTTCTGAAGGCTTTTATTCTCAGGATAAATAGTAGGTCAAATCTGGAAAGTCATATCTTGATTTGTGTTCACAGGGAAGATTTTGATATTTTAGGGCTTAGGATAGAATGAGCCTGGGTTGATTTTGCTGATCTTGAAGAGACATATGCATGTATGACTTTTTATGAAAAAGAATTTTCTCCCCAAACGCAGGGTGTTATAGAATAGTCGGTAGTACGCTGCCTATGTTAGTTTGTTGGTGAAGGAAAGGGTGAAGATCACCGTCCAGAGATGGAATGATGTGAAGGCCGACGAGAGGGATAGGCTGTGGGTGGAAGTGAAGGTAAAATTAATCAAAATCCCTGAACTCTTGAGTAATCACATTCCCTTGGCTTATCTTGATGGTTAAGTAAGTCTTGCTTATATGCACCGTTTGAAAACAGGCCAAGTGGAACATCCCCAACGATGGACTCAAGATGGCTTGCTTGAAGGACATGAACAACACATGGAAAACCTTCAATAGCTTCCTCATCAGTGCCTTCCCCGCTTAAGGCAAATCTCCATGCGAGAAGTACCCCTTCATAACAAAGGATGTATGGGAGCAATTCACCCAACAGAAGGGGACCCCTGAATTCAAGGTATGTATGCTTCCTTTGCTTGGTCACACCATTGTATAGAGTAAACAACGGTGCATTAATTTTATTGTTTCTGCTATGAAGGCCCTTAGTGAGAAGAACAAGGCAATCCATAGGAAGAATGACCACCCGCATCGACTCGGATCTCGTGGCTATGCGGGGAAGGAGGAGCAGTGGAAGAAGGCCGAAGATGAGGAGTCGACTTTTGTTGACTCCCCTGACCTGCCGATCTGTGAGATCCGTGATCCACGATGCAAGCGCTGGTGGCTGGCCAGTGGGACCGTGTCGTCCAAAGGGTCTATGGAGTTCCCAAACCCTAAGGATGCCGAGGTCATGCAGCGAATCGTAAGTTGGCTAACTTCCTCATTTTTTTCTTTTTCTTCGTCAACCATAAAACCTAAAATTATCGCATTTATTAGTATTGCACTATTCATTCTAGTTTGTACTATCTTTTTACTTATTATTTATGTAAAAATGGTTAGCCAAAATGATTAGTTAGAATTCCAATTAATCGATGAAGAAATTAAAAAGGGATTAAATAAAACTCCAAGTCTTAAATGAAAGAATCTGGTTGGATTCATAAAATGGTAGAAAAAACTATGATCAATCGTGTGTGCACAAGTTTGTATATATTTTTTTCTCACAATGTAGCTTTGAATATAACAGATCTCTTGCTCAAAGGAGGTGAGGCAGGGATTGTTTACTCCCCATATGGAGAATGACATCCTAACCCGGGCTCTAGGGAATAAGGTGCATCCAGCGCGGATGCGGACCGTGGGGGTTGTGGTGCCGTGGAAAGATGGCTTTGAGGAGCCCGGGCTACAAAGGAAGAAGGCCCGCAATTCAAAGGAAAAGGAATTGGAGTTGGTTGAGAAGATACAGTCAGATGTGCCTGCACAATTCATGGCCATGTTCACTCAAATGAACAAGAAGTACGAATGCCTCAGCTGAATTGTGCAGTCCAAGGGCAAGGGTATAGACCCAACTGCCGAGGTCGACATTACTAGGCCGAGCAGATGTGGCTCAAAGGTTCACGTGGATCCAGTGGACCTGCTTGAGGTATTGCAAGCCTTGAACTATATATGCACTTCAGTTGATGCCACTCCCGTTCTGTTGGAATTGTTTCACTAACCTGTTATAATTGTTGCAAATTTGTAGAAGCTGAAGAGCTGTAGCCTATTGATCTGCATAGGCGATGACCCTGTAGTGGTTGTACACGGGGTCGTATATCCATCTTGGGAGGATGTTCGGATCCACTGCGTACCTCGGAAGCCTGGGTTTGCAAAGGTACAGGTGGACATGGCCCTCCCAGGCTACAGCGCTTTTCCGTTGCCCGTCCCAATGGAGGAAATGCGGATAATTGTTGAGGCATTGGGCTCGTACATACAGTGGCCCAAGAAGGTTGTTAAACTACAAGAGGTAAACCCTACCCATTGTAGCTTACAACTCAGTTACTATACTCAACTTGGAAAATCTAACTTATGTGTTCGTAAATTAAAGTGGACGATGGGTGCCAACACACTTCCTGAGGACCCCAGCCCCAGCACAGCGCATGACCGAGCTCCTTCCGCCCCCATGCCTCCTCCAGTGGCTTTGACCTCAGCCAAAGGACGCACGCCTCCTCGGAAAGCCCCTTCGCCATCAAATGGAGCTGGCGTCAACTCGCCCCAACCTTCCAAGTTATACACTTGCTCCCCAGCCAAAGGCAAGGGGAAACAAGCCAACCTGGTATGTTCAAGAACGGGTTCCCACTCGTGTCAGAGTCCCTTCTGCGCAATATGGATCAGACAACCAGAAGTCTCCATGAGTGGTACCTGACCCGGTCTCGACACCACTTGAACTTCTTAGTTCACGTCAGGTTAAGACATTTTAATCGTGAGGCCGGGAGCATATCCATGGCCCACGAGGATTTGTTCACTCTCTTCAACTGGCAGGAACTTGATATGTCCATCATACGGACTGGAAACCTGTGAGTTTGCTCATCCTATATGTTCTCATAGTTCATTTAATAAATCTAATCACTTTGTATTCAATACTTACTAATATCTACTTTGCATGCAGGTGCATGTATGGGCTAGCGTCGATGAGGGCATGTGACAGGGTGGGTTTCCTCGACCCAGAGAAAATAAGCCTCACGTTGCTAGAGCAGGACCCAGCACATGCAGAGCAATACATATCAAGGGCACTATTGGCGCAATAGGACCGGGAGTTCATTCTTGCGATGTACCACCAAAGGATAGTGCATTTCTTACTAATTTAACTCATTCTTGTATGTTACGCCTAAAATATACATGAAATGGTTCTCTTTTATGTACAATGTAGGGGCCATTGGGTCCTCGTCATCATTTGCCCATGGAGGAATGAGGTGTACTACCTTGATTCAATGAGCGACAGGATAGCGCATGTTTTCACCCTCACGTGGCACATAGACGCGTAAGTAACACAGTTGATTTAAATTTTGATCTGACTGGCTAATTAACAATAACATATTAATCGGAAATGCTAAATTAAATGCAGGGCTTTCAAAATTTATATTACCGCTGAAGGGAGGCATGACGCGTCAAAGGGCACAACAATTTCTTAGAAAGAATATGAGGTAATTAATAAAGTTGGAACTACTCATGGGTCTTTTAATTTATGCTTAATTTATTCTTTCGAGTTAATGTGGGTTTATGTCTACGCATATGCAATTATCCCAGTGCCATCAGCAGCCACAATCGTGGGAATGTGGGTTTTATGTCATGAGGTTTATGTATGACCTGATCAAGACAGACTTTGCCCAATTCCCTAAGATAAGCATTTTTCCTAACTCAAAGTTGAACATTGGATGTGACGTACGTTCCTAACTTCATACATGCATGCAGAGTGCCATGTCGAAAGACCAATACGAGCTGCCTTAGGTAAAGGAGCTGCGACAAATTTGGTCTCAATATGTGATGGATGAAGTGCTTGTCAACTATCAATCGTAAATGACTTTTGTAATATACATTGAATGTATGAATTGGTGTATGTGTGTATTTGTGAATAAATTCAATCTGTGACTAATTAAATTCAATCTATTCAATGTGTGTATCTCTGTATTGGTGTATTTGGGAATGTACCTTTTTAATTTGTATCTGTCGCTTCTAATGGTTTGAATGTACCTTTTTAATTGGTGTATGTAGCTTTTTGTAACATATTCTAATGGTTAGTAACTCAGAACCGATAGAACAATAATTCTTCTAACGGTTCGTTTTGTCAACCCATTAGAACAAGGATCCTCTCTTCTAGCGGTTACTACTAGAGAACCGTTAGAAGAAATTGTACTAGTACTGACGGTTTAGCTTATTTAACCATTAGAATAAGGCTCCCTCAAATTGAACCATTTCTAGCTCTCTTCTAGCGTTCATAACCTGGAACCGTTAGAAGAAATTTTATAATACTAATGGTTGCGATTATAGAACCGTTAGAATAAAGTAGGATATTCTAACGGTTCTTTAATATAGAACCATTAGAATATATTTATTGTACTGATAGTTTTGTAACCGTTAGAGCAGTGCTAAGCTTGTTCTATCGTGCCGATCACTAGCGGTATGAGAACTGTCAGTACAGACATTTTTGAACCATTAGTGCAAAGCATTTCTGTAGTAGTGTGATCCACATGAGTAGAGCCAATTTTGATGTCAATTGGCCACATGGCTTCTACACCATAAACCAGTTGGAAAGGCGTTTCGCCTGTAGCTCTACTGGGTGTGGTGCGCAATGCCCATAGAATGGAGAAGAGTTCTTCTACCCAAGCCCCCGAGCATAACTTAAGGCAGTTGAAAACCCGTTATACTGCACCATTACTCTGTAGATGAGCAACGGATGCAAAGCAGATTTTAGTCCCAATATGGTCGTAGTAGTCCATAAAAGACCACTAACAAATTGGGATCCATTATCTGTTATAAGATGACTTGGAACACCAAATCGTGTGACTATGTTCCTTTGAAAGAACTTCTTCGCCACGGCGGTGGTATGTTTTGAACTAGTTCAGCCTCAATCCATTTGGTAAATGTATCAATGGCTATGAACAAGAACCTATAACAATTGAGCGCTTGAGCTATAGGTCCTACAATATCTATTCCGCATGTGGCAAATGGCCATGTTAAAGGAATAGTTTGCAATGTACATGCTAGCTGGTGGACCTGCCGAGCATGGAATTGACACTGTGTGCAAGTCTTGACCAATTGCATAGCATCATAAAGTGCCGTTGGCCAATAATAATCCCATCGAAAAGCTTTTTCGACCAGTGTTCGATAGGATGCATGTCCATCGCACATGCCTCAATGAATCTCTCTTAGCAGGGATTTGCCGTCTTCTTGAGGAATACAACGCATCAACACTCCTTGAGCACCTTTCCTATATATGGTTCCTTCAACCAATCTGTACATTCATGCTTTTCTAACTAACCAGTAACTCTCGGTTTCATCCTCGGGCATGATCCCATGCGCAAGATAGTTCCTCAATGGTAGGATCCAATCTGCTTCGTGCTCGAGGGCAGCGATGTTAGTCATTGCCTTAGGTGCCTTTGCAGTGGTCACGATTGAGGGCTTTTTCAAGTGCTAAATGAGCACTCCTATTGGGGTGGATGCACGTGAGGAACCAATCTTTGACAATTGGTCTGCGGGAATATTGTCTCTTCACGGAACAAATTGGACTTCAAAATTTTTGAAGTATTATTCCAATTTCCTCACCTCATCCAGGTATAAAGCCATTATCTCGTCGGAACACTGGTATTCCTTAGTCACCTGGTTTACGACTAGCTGTGAATCTCCCTGCACCACTAATCGATGGACTCCGAGAGATTTGCCTGCTCGAAACCCGGCTAGAAGGCCTTCATACTCTGTTGCATTATTTGTAGCAACAAAGTGTAATTGTATGACATACTGGAGCTAGTCGCCCTAAGGCATAATTAAGACCGCTCCAGCCACCGAGTTTGTGAAACTCTGAGAGCCATCGAAATACAATGTGCAGTGGTCGGTATCTTCCAAATCCTCGGATACCTGCGCAGGTGGTTTGGGGTTAGTCCATTCGACCACAAAATCTACAAGAATTTGGGATTTGATTGCTACACGGGTTATGAAGTAGAGATCAAATGCTCCATGTCTATGGCCCATTTCGTAACTTGACCCGTTACTTCCAGATTTCAGAGAATGTCCCCTAAGGGAAAGGACGAGGGAATAGTAATTTTGTGCACTTGAAAGTAATGTCACAGCTTATGTGAAGCCATTAAGAGAGCATAAAGTAATTTCTGGACCTCAGGGTACCTCTCCTTTGGTCCATTTAATACTTCACTTACATAATAGACTGGTCGTTGCACTCCCTCCCTCTCCGCGATCAGGACAGCACTTACCGCGTGAGGGCTAGTAGCCAAATAGATAAGTAATGGCCCTCACAAGGTCAGGGAAACCAATACCAGAGCACTTGCTAAATATGTTTTTACTTTCTGAAAGGCTTTTTCGGCTTCATCTGTCTATTGGAAACCATTGTACTTTGGTAGAACCTTAAAGAAAGGTAATCCATGTTCACCCAACCTGATCTGAGAGAATCTTCGAGTCTTTCAGCTCGTGTTCAGAAAGGCTTCGCGACCTCAGAAGGGTTCGTGACCTTGGACGCAACACAACTCTGATCTTTGGTCAGATTGTATTCTGATTCATATACATATAACTAGGTCTTATAGTTTTATTTAGTATCCAAGTCTAATACATTTCAATTATTAAGACTGATACGTCATACGATTAGACTATAAATACTTTGTAATAGGATAGATAGATTATCTACCTAAGTATCTACTTTTGCATAGATCAGATCAAAGAGTCATTGAACTTATTTAAGTCTTAGCACTACTACAGAAATGCTTTTCACTATCGGTTAAAAATCCACTCTACTATCGGTTCTCTTACCGATAGTGATCGGCATGATAGTAGAAACGTAGCACACTACTATCGGTTGAAAACCGTTAGTAAAACATCTACATTCCCAACGTTCACTAATCGCTATCGACTATTTCTTCTATCGGCTCGGATCTAAACCGATAGTATTGTGTAGGTTTTTTCTATCGGCTCGAATATAAACCGATAGTATTGTGTAGGTATTTTCTATCGGCTAGGATCTAAACCGATAGTAATGTGTATGTTTTTTCTATCAGCTGGGATCTAACCCGTTAGTATTGTGTAGACACGTTTAGTACTGGAAACTTTATTCTATCGGTTGTTGTATATGAACCGATAATACTGTAATATTTATTCTATCGGTTGTAGTATATAACTGATAGTACTGTGTAGTGTTTCCTATCGGTTATGTACTCGACACGGTTAGTACTGGAATCTTGCACCTATACATACAACAATATAGAGATACATTGGATCATTCACAAATACACCAATATTTACAAATATACACCAATATTCACATATTGAATTTGTTCACAGAAACACTAATACAATAATATACACATGCATTGGACAAATTGAATTTATTCACATATTGATAGAGTTTATTCACAAATACATCAATGAATCTATTCACATATATATTGAGTTTATTCACAAATACAGCAATCAACACATTCAATATATATTACACAAGTCAGTTACAATCGATCGTTGATAGCCACTTCTTCCATGACATATTGAGCCCAAATTGTTCGCAGCTCCCTCAATTGAGGCAACTCATATTGCTCTTTCAACATGGCGCTCTGCATATATGCGTGTATGAAGTTAATATCGTACGTCACATCCAATTAAAGTTAGACTTTGAGTCAGGAAAAATAGTTACCTTAGGGAATTGGGCAAAGTTTCTCCTAATCAGGTCATACATGAATCTCATGACATAGAAGCCACATTCCCACGATTGTGGCTGTTGATGGCACTGAGAAAATTGCATATGCAAAGACATAAATCCACATTAACTCGAAAGAACTAATTAAGCTTAAATTAAAAGACTCATCATGAGTACTTCCATCCGTATTAATTACCTCATATTCTTTCCAAGAAATTGTTGTGCCCTTCGACGTGTCATGCCTCCCTCCAGCACTAGCATAATTTTTGAAAGCCCTGTATTTAATTTAGCATTGCAGGTTAATATGTTATCATTAATTAGCTAGTCAGAGAAAAATTTAAAACAACTATGTTACTTACGCGTCTATGTGCCATGTGAGGGTGAAAACATACGCCACCTTGTCGCTCATCGAATCGAGGTAATAGACCTCATTCATCCATGGGCAAATGACTGCGAGGACCCAGTGGCCCCTACATTGCATATATAAGCGAACCATTTCATACATATGTTAGGTGTAACATACAAGAATGAGTTAAATTAGTAGGAAATGCACTAACCTTTGGTGGTACGGCGCAAGGATGAACTCTCGGTCCTGCTGCGCTAGTAGTGCCCTTGATATGTATTCCTCCGCATGTGCTTGGTCGTGCTCTAGCATCATGAGGCTTATTTTCTCTGGGTCGAGGAAACCCACCTTGTCACATGCCCTCATTGACGCCAGCCTATACATGCACCTGGATGCAAAGTAGACATTAGTAAGTAGTGCATACAAAGTGATTAGATTTATGAAACGAACTGTGATAACTTCAGACAACAGCAAACTCACAGGACTGCAGTCCGTATGATGGACATATCAAGCTCCCGCCAGTTGAGGAGGTCGAACAAATCCTCGTGGGCCACCGATATGCTCCCGGGGCTCACGGTGAAAATGGGCTGGCCTGAAGTGAACCAAGAAGTTGATGTGGCGCCTAGACTAGGTCAGGTACCACTCGTGGAGACTTCTGGTTATTTGATTCATATTGCGCAGAAGGTACTCCGACACGAGTGGGGACCCGTTCTTGAACGTACCCGGCTGGCTTTGTTTGGCCTTGCCCTTGCCTTTGGCCTTGCCCTTGCCTTTGGGCGGGGAGCGAGTGTATACCTTCGAAGGTTGGGGTGTGGTGCCGCCGGCCTCATTTGATGGCGAATGGTTTGAGGCCGTCGGAGGAGGCATGGGGGCCGAAGGAGTTCGCTCATGCGTTGTGGCAGGGGTGGTGTCCTCAGGAAGTGAGCTGGTATCCATCGTCCACTTTAAGTATAAACGCATAAGTTAGATTTTGCAAATTGAGTATATTAACTAAGTTGTAAGCTAGAATGGCTAGGATTTACCTCCTGTAGTCTAACACCCTTCTTGGGCCACTGTATGTATGAGCCCAATGCCTCGCCAATTGTCCGCATTTCGTCCGTTGGGACGGGCAACGGAAAAGAGCTGTAGCCCGGGAGGGCCATGTCCACCTGTACCTTTGCAAATCCAGGCTCCAGAGGTACGCAATGGATCCGGACATCCTCCCAAGACTGGTATACGACCCCGTTTGCAACCGCAACAGGTTTGTCGCCTATGTTGATCAATTGGCTACAGCTCTCCGGCTTCTGCAATTTGCAACAATTATAACAGGTTAGCGAAACAATTCTAACGTAACGGGAGTGGCATCAACCGAACTGCATATATAGCTCAAGAGTTGCAATACCTCGATCAGGTCCACCGGATCCACGTGAACCTTCGAGCCGCAACTACTCGGCCTGGCAGCGTCGACCTCGGCAGCTAGATCTAAACCCTTGGACTGCACAACTCGGCTGAGCCGTTCATACTTCTCGTTCATTTGAGCGAACATGTCCGCGAATTGTGCAGTGACATCTGCCCGTATCTTCTGAGATAGCTCCACTTCCCTTTCGTTCCAGCTGCCAGCCTTCTTCACCTTTTGCCCAGGCTCCGAGAAGCCTTCCTTCCATGGCACCACAGCCCCCACGGTTCCCGTCCGCCCTGGATGCTCCTTGTTCCCTAGAGCCCGGGTAAGGATGTCGTTCTCCCTATGGGGAGTGAACAATCCCTCGGTCGCCTCCTTCGAGCAAGAGATCTATTACATTGAAAGCTCTCCCTTGTGAGGAAGAAATATATACAAACTTGTGCGCACACTAGTGATCATATTTTTTTCTACCACACTCTATGATTCCAACCAGGAAGTTAGCCAACTTACGAGTCGCTGCACGACCACGACGTCCCTGGGGTTTGGGAACGCCACAATCCCCGTGGCTGACACAGTCCCTCTGGCCAGCCACCAGCGCTTGCATCGCTGATCGTGGATCTCAGAGAGTGGTAGGTCAGGGGAGTCAACGAAATTCGACGCCTCGTCTTCAGCCTTCTTCCACTGCTCCTCCTTCCCCGCATAGCCGCGAGAGCCGAGCCGGTGTGGGTGGTCGTTCCTCCTCTGGATTGCCTTGTTCTTCTCGCTGAGGCCCTTCATACCAGAAACAAGAAAATTAATGCACCGCTGCTTACTGCATACAATGGTGTAACCAAGCAAAGGAACCATACATACCTTGAACTCAGGAGTCCCCTTATGTTGGGAGAATTGCTCCCATACCTCCTCCGTTATGAAGGGGTACTTCTCGCATGGAGATTTGCCTTTAGCGAGGAAGGTACTGACGAGGACGCTCTTGATGGTTTTCCACGTGTTGTTCATGTCCTTCAAGCAAGCTATCTTGGGACCATCGTCGGGGATGTTCCACTTGGCCTGTTTCAAATGGTGCATATAAGCAGGACTTACCTAATCTCTGGGATAAACCAAGGGAATGTGATTACTCAAGAGTTCAGTGATTTTGATTAATTTTACCTTCACTTCCGCCCACAGCCTATCCCTCTCGTCGGCCTTGACGTCCTTCCAGCTCTCGACGGTGATCTTCACCCTTTCCTTTGCCAACAAGGCAACATAGGCAGCATAGTGGCCGGCGTTCTTCCTGATCGGTCTCCTGAACTGGTTGAACTCACATGAAAGATCCGCGTGTTTGGCCAAACGACCCAACATCGTCGCGCCTCGCGCCTTCCTCTTGCGCTGGGACGAGGCAATGCCATCTACGTTCACCCTCCCCGAATCACTACTATCAGCGGAGGAAGATGCCGACATGGCTTTACCTAAAATTCCATGAACAGACCATCAATTGATATGAAGATTAGCAGTGCAAACTATGCTAGTCTCTCTGCAGGAACATAAAGTCTTTTAAAATTTAAATATTAGCAGTGCAAACTATGCTAGTCTCTCTGCAGGAACATAAAGTCTTTTAAAATTTAAATGAACCAAAATTTCAGATGAAAATTAGAAAATGGGAAGTAATTAACAGAAAATTCAGATTAGCAGTGAAAACTATGACATACTCTATTTCCTATCGGTTTTCCAAGTAAAACCGATAGTACTCAAGTTTATATTCAGGAAAATTTATAAGATTAGCAGTGCAAACTATGCTAGTCTCTCTGCATGAACATAAAGTATGTTAAAATTTAAATGAACTAAAATTTCAGAAGAAAATTAGAAAATCGGAAGTAATTAACAGAAAATTCAGATTAGCAGTACAAACTATGACATACACTATTTCCTATCGGTTTTCCAAGTAAAACCGATAGTACTCAAGTTTATATTCAGGAAAACTTATAAGATTAGCAGTGTAAACTACGCTAGTCTCTCTGCAGGAACATAAAGTCTGTTAAAATTTAAATGAACTAAAATTTCAGATGAAAATTAGAAAATGGGAAGTAATTAACAGAAAATTCAGATTAGTCTATTTTCTATCGGTTTTCCAAGTCAAACCGATAGAAATTAAGTTTGTATTCAGTAAAATATATAAAAGTAGCAGTGCAAACTATGCTAATCTCTCTGCAGGAACATAAAGTCTGTTAAAATTTAAATGATCAAAAATTTCAGATGAAAATTAGAAAATTCAGATTAGTCTATTTCCTATCGGTTTTCCAAGTCAAACCGATAGTAATCAAGTTTATATTATGTAAAATATATAAAAGTA
Source organism: Pharus latifolius (assembly GCA_019359835.1). Taxonomy (NCBI): domain Eukaryota; kingdom Viridiplantae; phylum Streptophyta; class Magnoliopsida; order Poales; family Poaceae; genus Pharus; species Pharus latifolius. Next base: position 60,796,251 of record CM033322.1, read on the forward strand.
GCAGTGCAAACTATGCTAGTCTCTCTGCAGGAACATAAAGTCTGTTAAAATTTAAATGATCAAAAATTTCATATGAAAATTAGAAAATGAGAAATAATTAACAGAAAATTCAGTTTACGGTATTTACTATCGGTTCTACATAATAAACCGATAGTGGACTACATTGTATGGCAAATTCCTAGTGATTATCATCAAGCCTGTCATTCTCATAGCTATCAAGTTTGTAGTTCACGAATTTTACTCTAGTTTTATATTTGTAAACCATTGAACCACATATGAACCATTGCATATAAATTTAAGCAATTGACGCGAGCGGTTTGGTCAAGAACACTTACAGTCGTTCGTGGAGTTGCCGGAGGCGGTGGCGTGATGCAGTGGCCGGAGGCGGTGGAGAAGCTAGGGTTTTCCGGCTTGCGATCAGCAATGGTGGCGCAGAGGAGCGAAGAAACGAACGTCGGGGAAGCTAGGGTTTTCTGCGCGTGAGTATTTGGAATGTGATCAGTTGCACTGGAGGGAAAATCGTGCGAGACAGCAAGCTTATACCCTAATATATGAATATTTACTATCGGTTCATGACCACAACCGATAGTAAATACATGTAAGTTAGGGTTTAGAGTGTGGGATTGTTCACTATCGGTTTTATTATTACTAACCGATAGTAAATTGAGAACAGGGGCTCATAACACAGTACAAATCACTATCGGTTATGAACAATAAACCAATAGTAAAGTTTAATTTCATATTGGTTTGGCAGTTGAAACTGATAGTAAACTACAATGTTATTGACCCTAAAGGATTTTCCTTAGAACATATACATATGATCTCAGCACATCATTTTTGCATTGTATTTCACTATCAGTTATTAACAATAAACCGATAGTATATGTTAATTTCATATCGGTTGGGAAGTTGAAACCGATAGTAGAATACTGTATTACTGACTTAAAGGGACTTCCTGAGAACAATTGCAGATGGGTCTCAGTACATCATTTTGCACTTGTAGAGACACCTGAAACCCCATGCAAATGACTTCCAATAATTTTGAAATAAATGAACAGTAAAGACCAATGATGGAATGAAAATTTGCAGTTTTCATATTGATTTGTGAAAAGAATTGCTCAAATCAAGTATATACTCCAATTGAAATGAAAATTTGCATAAATGATTCTCAATGCATCACGTATGTTTTCCCAAAGAATTTTTGAAAAATGATTTGAAGAATTCTTTGATTAAAGATCCAAGTAATATACGTCACTTACATATTGCAAATTAGTCAAGAATGGTTGTCCACCCATAATCCTTCTTCGTGGTCGTCTCGCAGGTAACTTGTTTCTTCAATATCTTCGGTGGGGACAGATTGAAGAATTCCATCTAAAAATGGAGGTAGTTCGTCGAACTGATCATACTCTTCTTCATCCACAACGTCTTCGACCCCAACAATACGTCTCTTACTGTGAAGGACAACGTGCAACTTTGGGTTGGCCGGGTCAACGATGTAGAACACCTGTGTGGCTTGCTCAGCAAGTATAAATGGATCATCTTGGTGTGCGACTCTACTGAGATCGACGAGAGTAAACCCATAATTGTCGACTTTAACACCTCGAGGAATTTCGACCCATTGGCATCGAAACAAAAGAATCTTAAGTAATACATAATCGAGCTCCCATATTTCCTCAATAACACCGTAATATGACTCGAGTGCCCTTACTGCCCTGGCATCCTCCAAAATAGCAAGTAGTGTCACTCCACTACATTGCATAGTACTCTTCTCGTCCTGAGTTCTTGTGTAAAATGAATAGCCGTTGATGTCATACCCCTGCCAAGTCCTTACAGTAAATCTAGGCCCTCTGGCCAACCATGTAACAACTTCATCTACGTCGCCCTCAGAAGCTTGCAGGACTCTATTTTCGATCCACCCAGCAAACTTCCTATTATGTTCTCTTGTGACCCAAATCTCTGGCTTCGAGGGATTCTGTTTCCGTAACATTTTCTTGTGCTCGTATATGTATGGCTCCACCCCCGTCATGTGCTGTAAGACCCAAAAATGGGCTTTTGCATACAGATCACTAGAGGGGACGACTGCTTTAAATCCAATCGTTCCAATGCCCTGAAGCCTGCCCTCATGCCGGGACGTAGAAACGCCAATTGGGTCAACCCCGGCTATATAGTTGGTGCAAAATTCGATCACCTCCTCGGTGGCATAACCCTCAATGATACCGCCCTCAGGCCGATGTCGATTCCTTACATATCCCTTCAAGATACCCATAAATCTCTCAAATGGATACATGTAGCACAGGAACATGGGTCCACAAAACTTAATTTCTCTGACAAGGTGAACAATTAGATGGACCATAACATCAAAAAAAGATAGAGGGAAATACATCTCCAGCTGACAAAGAGTTGTAGTCACATCGCATTGCAAATCATCCAGTCCTAAGCTTTTTCTTTATAGGTCGTTGTCCAAGCTGGATTACTAGCCTGTGCTCAATCACTTCCCTTGGGACTCCAGTCATGTCGAATGGTTTCCACGCAAACACAGCTGCATTAGCTTGGAGGACAGAGATGAGCGCAAGTTCCTATTTGTTCTCCAGTTCTGACCCAATCCGAATAGTTCTAGATGGGTCGTCTAGGAATAAGGAAACTTGTTTAAGTTTTTCTTCTAGTCATGGAGTTACCTTGACCGCATCTGGCTCTTTTGCTTTGGACACAGCCTTGACATCCCTGAGGGGAATCTTATCAACCAACTCCAAGGAAATGTGATCACACGTGAGGGCCAAATTTTGGTTGCCCATCACCGTGATCGCGCCTTTTGGTCTTAGCACATTTACACACTGATAAGCATAGTGCGTTCCCGCCATGAATTTGGCAAGAGAGGGCCTACCAAGAATTGCATTGTATGTAGAATCAAAGTCAATTACATCAAAGGTAACCAATTCTGTTCAGAAGTTCTCTGGTTCTCTGAGCATTATCGGCACTAAAATTTGGCCAATAGTGATGATGATTATTACCCAAGCTAGTCATCTGTTTGTCGAATATATCAGGTTTAAGATGTTTCAGATATGATATACACTAGCAGGCACTATGGTCGCAAAGGCAATTTCTTGTGAACCAGAAGGTCGCTAGATCAGTTTTGACCTATGGTCATAGGAGTATGCGCGACCATAGTATCTCATAAGTTATATTTTAACCTGAATGGTGATTGAGTCTCCCAAGAACCGTTCCAGGATAAAATAACTCTTTTCCCCACCTGTGAAGACAACCGTCGGGAACTTAAGAGGTGTGGTTACCTAAAACCGCATATAGTAACTGGCAAGGAGATGAAGATAAAGATGCAGTTTTGTAACTACATCTTGGCAACCGTCGAACTTCCCAGAACTACCTCACGTTGGTTCGGTCCTATGATAGCTCCCAGGACGTGGCGGTCAACCTCCACGGGAGATCTTACGCGGATGAGCACAAATGGGTCGTGTGCGTCATCCGGGAGGGCCCTCCCCACAACCTCGTGGCGGAAGCCTTCGGCCTACAACTCCCCATCCGGGTGCCCCTCCCCACCCCTGGCTCGCACAAGAAGGGGAAGGAGGTAGTCGGGGGGCCTCCAAAGCACGCCCACGCGCAGAAGAGCCCCAAGAAGACCCGGGCAAAGCTCCCAGGCCTCTCGGCGAGGACTCCCGTGAATACATTGGTGAGGGCACCGGCCGCGCCCCCGACGATGCTACCGGCGACCCCGCTGGCTGCGGCCCTGGATGAGGGTCCCTCCAAGCCATCTGGGGGTGTGGTGGCCGGGGAGAGCTACGAGTCGGACTAGGAGATGTACGCTCTGACTCCTTCTCCAACTTCGGTGCCCCCGGGGCTCGCCCGCAACCGTCGCACAGAGGGGTCTCTGTCCGGTTCACGACTTGGGGGCCCTCCCGATGGCCTCCTTCACGGCCCCAGAGGTTTACCCCCCGACAGCATCGGTGTCTCCCCCGCCCGGGAAGGGCAAGGGACTCTTCACCCGCCCCGGGGTCCTGGCCCCACCGATGGACCTGATGTTCGGCTCCTTCGATGGCAAGGTCTCGTAGGATGGTGCGACGGTGTGTAGGGAGGTGTCCCGGGGGAGCCACCCCCAGGACACACCAAGGGGAGACTGCGAGGAGGTCATCTCCACCGGGATCCGGGTAAGCACTACTCACCGAAGCGTTAGGCCTCATGCTTTAATTTTGTCTAACACCTCTTTTTTTAGACCGTCACGTTGGTCCAAGAGTTTGAGGCCTAGGTCTTCGAGCATCTACGGGCCACCGAGCGGGCACTAGCCTCCGAGCGCTCTGAGAAGGAGAAGGCGCTCGGGGACCTGGCGGCCGAGCGCTCCAAGAAGGACAAAGCACTCAGAGAGCTGGCAGCAACCCTAGTGCATTTGGCGACCATCAAGGACACCGCCTCCCAGCTCCGGGAGGAGCTACACGTGGGGTGGGAGGCCCTCCTAGAGGCAGAGGCGTCAGGCACCCTCACGGTTGTCACTGGGGGGAAGATGATCCACTCTGCCTTGGAAGAGCTAGTGCTTGAGCTTAAGGAGGAGGGCAGCTCCGACCCGGCTCCGTCGTCGATTCAGGAGGCCATGTATTTTCACGATACGCAAGTCTCCCTGATCCCAGTGGCGGTGGACATTTGGGCCCAGGGCCTTGCCGTTCCTGCGATAGCCCTTGTGGCCGCTCTCATCGAGCACCGCGGGGAAGGCGCCCGGGTCATCGGGGACCTGCTCCGCTGGCTACTTCGATGCGTGGCGAGGAGAGCTCGAGGAGCTAGCTGGGACCCTGTTCGACCGGGTCTCTAGGGCGATGGAGCCGAGGAGTGCGCGCCCGGCGGAGACAGCAACAGCGGCCGAGGTTCCCCCCGGGGGGGGGGGGGGGGGGGACAAAAACAGGCAAGTATGAGCTCCCCCCCCCCCCCCCGGCCTTTTAGATAGGTTTTTCTTTCTAGGATTTTTTGCTCCCGATAGCTTCTTAGCAGAAGCCCTCGGAGAATTTGTAAATGTCTTGATTGATGAAATAAAATAAAACCTTTTGCTAAGTCTCGTCCGATTGCAAGCAGGAGTCCCACAAACTAACTCCCAACAGGGAGTTCCTGAGCCCCGGGTGGCGTAGCCCAGGGAGTGCCCAAGCGGCCTCTACCCTGCTGAGCCTCGCCACCGGGGGAAGCACTAGAGGCCCAGGCCCCGACCTTTTTTTTGGGGCCGTGTCAGAGGGTGCTCTCCGGGTGCCGGTCCAGCTGCGGTGGCTCCCGGAGTGACACTTGGACAATTTTGACAATTACGACACCGAGTTGTCCCCTCCGAAGCTGGGCTCCCAGAGGGTCCCGCCACTTCAAATACGCGCCCCGGCCGACTACAAATGTTGGCCAGAGGAACTTCTCCGGAGGGCCTTCCGGATAGGAGCTTGTACAAGGATCTCTCTCTCGAGCTCTTGGAAGGCCTCTGGGAATATTAGACGTAGTTGCTTAACAGAGGGGATTGTCCTCCGAGGTAGTTTCCCATGGGAGTCTAACTCCCCGGGTTGTATCTTGTTGGTGCCCGAGCGTTTTCCCAGGAAGACCTTAGCCCACCAGGTGGGGTTGTCCCCCGATTCAATGTTCAATCAATAAAGCTTGATGTTTGCTTGAAAATTGTTTTACAAATTATCCCAGAATTGTCAATCCTCCGTCCGGGTCTGGGTTATACAGTCCCCCCCACCCCAACAGCGGGTTGCAGCTTAGCGCTGCGCGCTGTGGGTAAGGAGTGAGAGGCCCAAACGCTGATAAATACCGGGGTCACATAGCCCCCGGTCGAAGAGGGATAAGGGTGGAAATTCCCCCTGTTGTGAAAACGGGGGCCGATCAAAGATTTTGGGACATGACCATGGATTTTCCCGGTTGAAAAATTCAAGGCCCAGTCGAGAAATTTGACATGGCCTTGGATTTTCTCGATCGAAAAAATCTCAAGGTTCGATCGAAAATTCTCTCGGTCACCGTGAGAACGGGGAGCCAATCAAGAATTTCCCGATCGAAAAATTTCGAAACCCGGTAGAAAATTCCCCTGGTCATCGTGAGAGCGGGGAGCCGGTCGAGAACTTCCCAGTTGAAAAATTCCTAAACCCAGTAGAAAATTCCCCCAGTCTCCGTGAGAATGGGGAGCCGGCCGAGAATTTCCCGGTTGAAAAATTCCTTGGAGTCCGTCGACTAGTGGTGAGGGGAGACTCACAGCTAGTCGTAAACCAGGTAAACAAGGAGTATAGCACCTCCGATGAGATAATGGCTCATTACCTGGACGAGGTGAGGAAATTGGAAAAACACTTTAGTCATTTCGAAGTCTAATTCGTTCTGCGAAGGGATAATGTTCTCGCAGTCGAATTGTCAAAAATTGGATCCTCACGTACATCCACTCTGGTAGGAGTGTTCATCGAACACTTACAATACCCTTCGATCACGACTTGCGTTAAGGATGACGAGGTAATAGTTCATGTCACCGACCTTGAGCATGAAGGAGATTGGACCCGTCCATTGTAGATCTATCTTGAACATGGGACCTTGCCTGAGGATGAAACCAAAAGTGATTGGTTGATATGGAAGGCGCGTCTATACAGATTAATTGAATGAGTCTTGTATTGAAAAGGTACTCAAGTAGTATTAATGCACTGTATACCTCAAGAGGAAGGTAAATCCCTCTTGAAACAAATTCACAGTGGTGTGTGTGGAGCACATGCATCTTACCGGACATTGATTGGAAAAGCTTTCTGATAGGGTTATTATTGGCCTTCGATACTTAAAGATGCCATGCAATTAGTCAAAACATGCCCACAATGTCAATTTCATACACGGCATGTTCATCAGCCTGCATATGCCTTACAAACTATTCCTTTAACTTGGCCGTTTGCCGTGTGGGGAATAGATATAATGGGTCCTATGCCCCAACCAGTTAATGGGTACATGTTCTTGTTCGTAGCCGTTGACATGTTTACTAAATGGATTGAAGCTGAACCAGTCTACACTATAACCGCCGCTCTGGCGAAGAAATTCTTTCATAAGAATATTGTGATGCGATTTGGTGTTCCAAGTCATCTCATTACCGACAACGGGTCTCAATTCATTAGTGGTCTTTTTCTGGACTATTGCGACGATATCGGAACCAAAGTGTGTTTTGCATCCATTGCTCATCCACAGAGCAATGGCGCCGTTGAACATGCCAACGGGCAGATATTGCAAGGTGTTAAGAAGCGAGTTTTCTATCGCCTTAAGTTGCGCTCGGCGGCTTGGGTAGACGAACTCTACTCCATTTTATGGGCATTACACACGACGTGCAGTCGTGCTACGGGTGAGACGCCTTTTTCATTGGTATATGGTGCTGAGGCTGTCTTACCCATCAAAATTCATATTGGATCTATTCGTGTGGATCAATTTGATCATTCTGATCAACATGAACGATGTATACAAGACATTACTCTCCTTGAAAAAAATGTGATCGGGCATTGATTAAGTCAGTAGCATATTTACAAGCTTTACATAAATACAATAGTAAACGGGTGCGACCTCGTAGTCTTCACGTGGGCGACCTGATTTTACGAAAAATCCAAAACCAGTCCAATCACAACAAATTTTCCCCTCAGTGGGAAGGCCCTTATACTGTGGTCTCTGTGCCGCGACCAGGATCAGCTCGATTAGCAATGGCAGACGGCAAGATCTTATCCAATACTTGGAATATAGATCAATTGTGCAAGTTCTACATGTAAGTTTCTTTCATTCCATTTTCCCTTTCAACTAGCATGTTTTATTCAGAAAATAAACATACTTCTTTTGCTTTAAGTTATGGTTATATTCCCAACCTTTGTCGAGCTAAGCTCGGAGGCTGGTTGCCAAATAACCATTTAATATAGTGTTCAAGGTGGATTCATTGGCCGATCTCATGGTCACAACTAGATAAGACATCTCTAAATAAGCCGTTTCTGAACGCATACGAGACGTACTAGTATGTCTTTGAGCATTCGGGTGGCTGTCAGTTCGTAATAAACTTTGGAATTAATATTAAGACGTGTATTTGTGCGATTACAGGGTCATATCTATTTGAGATATTTCTTTCTAAGCTGTTTTCCCAATGTATAAGAAACTCACTAGATATTTTTGATCATGTGTTAGCCATATTCTATTTCCTGAGATTATTATACAATGTCTTCTATATATGTGATCTTAGGAGGGGGCTAGGGAATATAGCTATAACATAGCTATGGGGCATGCATCTGCATACCTTTTGTTAGTTTTTAATATGCAGGTATACAAATTGGAACAAATCAAAAAGAATACCTTTCTCATTGTTCATTACAAGGAGAAAAGAAAGAATGAAGTTAGAAAGTGAGAGGAAGATCTAAAGACTTAAACAAGTGAAATTTGTAGATCCTAGAACGAAGATGGTTAAGTATTTATAGAGCCCAGAGGAGACTATTCGTATCCACAGCCTCGAGTTCTTAAAAGGCTTCATAATTACCTGTCAAATTGCACCCAAAGTTTTTCTTGGGAAATGAATCGGCACGCAGTGGGAATTTAAAATTCGAAGTAATAAGCTTTTTATCACTTCAAATTTGGGGGCTAGCTGACGATGATTATTATCCAAGTTTGTCATCTGTTTGTCGAATATATCATGTTTAAGATGTTTTAGATATGATATACACTAGCAGGCGCTATGGTCGCAGAGGCACTTTCCTGTGAACCAGAAGGTCGCTAGATCAGTACTGACCTATGGTCACAGGAGTATGCGCGACCATAGTATCACATAAGTTATATTTTAACCTGAATGGTGATTGAGTCTTCCAAGAATGGTTCCAGGATAAAATAACTCTTTTCCCCACTTGTGAAGACAACCGTCGGGGAGTTAAGAGGTGTGGTCACTTAAAATCGCATATAGTAACTAGCAAGGAGATGAAGATAAAGATGCAGTTTTGTAACTACATCTTGGCAACCGTCGAACTTCCCAGAACTGCCTCACGTTGGCACCCTTTTGATCAATATAAAGGACAATAAGGAGGAGAGGATAGAGGACAAATAAGATTAGTTCCACAAGTACAAGTACATAAAGAGATTGTTAACCTTTTTAACAATCTCTCCCTCTCTGTAATCATTTATATAGATAACAAAAACACCACAGGATGTAGGGCTATTACTCAAATCATTCAGGGCCTGAACCTGTATAACCTTTCATGTTTCCAGTACATAGCTATCTTTATTTACCTGGTGAGAGTTTTGAATTGTCTCCACTTCATATATTATTATTTTACATAAGATCGACTAAGGACCCTAGTCCCAATCATCGACAAATAGGAGTATACGAATGACCAGGAATAATCCCAAAAAATTGGTGGACCACATTTTTAATCCTTGAACAAGGGATTTGCATCTCGTCAAGAGCTTTGGCAAAGAGTAAGTCGAGGGAACTACCTCCATCGATCAGGTCTCTACCCACTTTAGCATTGCTAATTGTGGGGGTTATGTCACGCCCTAAAACTGGGACTACGACTACTCCCGTGGGGACCTAGCTTGCTATAGCTAGTCCCATACAAGCATACCCTTGACTTCCCAGGATAAGTCAAGCACAGGAGTATATTCACATTGCAGCAGAAAAACTTACAAAATATATTTAAGTAGTGTGGCCTGCTGGCCTTAATATTACATAAAGAGATTACAATACCTTCGCGGCATTCAAGGTTTAGTTAAAGCAAAATAAAACCTCTACACAGCGGATGATGGGTGTCCCTTCCACCGTAAGAAGTTGACGGCAGAACAACACATCAAGGATCTGGTGGATCTGGCTCTCCTTCTTCTTGGTCCAAGAAGTTCTACATGACTTCTTCTTGATCTTGGTACACTCCATCTTCTGGGTTGTAAGTTGCAAGGGTGAGTACTTACGTACTCAGCAAGTCATAGGGAAGAGTAGATACATATAGTAGTATTGTTATGGACCTAGACTAGTCAAGAATTATGGATGTTTGTAAAATAATCTTTTCTTTCATATCTCATCACATCTCATGTCATGGCAGCACTTTTTATAACATAACATCACTATTTATGTTCACTAGATTATAGTACTACCGTGACACGTCGACACACGACAGCCCACGATAGCACCCCTTATCATGACAACACATGTCATTTGGGTAATCTTGATTTATCAAATTTTATTTAGGAAAACATACTTGTGCCACACCCTGTGGATTTAATCCACCGCAGCAGACTCCTATAAACCCGGGAGCTCGGAGTATTCGAATACGTTTTTAACTCTGTAGAGAGGTACCAATTTACCCGCAAGATATTCCACTTTCAAGCCTTTCCTATCATAACATAACGATTGGACCCCTGGCTCACTTCATACTGTGAGCAGCAAGGTGGAGATAACAAGAACTTTTGTTATGTATCACTCACATTTCACCCCTGACCCTGTGGATCTCTCGCGAACCACAGTTGTGGCGGTACTCCCTCCACCCCTACTCATTTTCCCATTACTGGGTCAAATATCAGATCACCTTCAGTGATAGTGGGAGTCATCCTCCATGTCAATCATCACAACACAACTCATGCAGGGGTTTCATGTGCGATCCACATAAGTACTTGTTCAGGCCTGTCCCATACCAGGCTTGCGGTTAGCACGTGTTTCATGCCACTAGACGCACAACACAAGGTTCTAGTCCTTATATGCCAGCGACCAGACCATCCACAAACCATGCACCTTCTGTGCCTGCTATCCTTCGCAGTTTAGCACCTCCTTTGCTACAACCATCCATACCAAATTTCTGGTCACGGCTAGGGGTTTTATTTCATGAATATATATATAAATACATATAATAGTTCAAGGTTCACTATTTGATCCTTTCACATTTCACAAGCATCCAGCTTGTACTGCCAAAATATATCTCAACCATTCTTTCACATGCAATATTACTTATATTCAAGGTCATATCATAGCAATTCATAAAATATGGGTTCAAGATGATCAAAACTATGACTTGCCTTCCGCGTCGTGAGAGACAGCAGTTGACGTCGGGTCAGCAGTGAAGTCCTCGAACTCTGGCTCTTGATCTACTCTCCAATCAAACGAACAACCAAGAATTACAATCTTTTCAATACATTACTATACTATATGCAATAATGCAAAGATGCATGTCTCGATTATTCTGAAATGATTAGACGATTCTGAAATGATTAGGTTTAGAAGTTGATTAGGGTTAAGATATGGAAACCAAGGTTAAGATTAGTTGTCAAAGGTTTACAAGATTCCAAATGTCTCAAAATATCATAATGATATCAAGGTTGCGACTGATTCGCACAAAAACAGCGAACATCTTTAGGTCGACTTTCGGTTCAAGGCATCGACATAGGGTCGATGGATGATAGAAGGACTATCTCAACTTGTGCCAGTAGAATAAAATGTAGAGCACAACTCCACAAGTCTAAGGGACAAGGTTATTTTCAGTTTGCACTTCTGGAAAGAGGTGAATGAGCTAATGCCACTGACTGACATGCTCTGACATTGGGCTGACAATGTCAAAATCTAGGGCTAAGCATAAAATGCAGTTCAAGGGCTGAAATCAAGTTGTGATAGAAGAAGAAATTGTAGATCACAACCTTAGGAGTCTAAGGGACAAAGTCATGCTCAAAATGCACATCTAGAAGGAAGTGAAAAGGGCTAATGCCACTGGCTGGCATAGCTTGGCATTGAACTGACATGGCCAGAAAATAGGGCTTGCCATAACTTTTGATCTAGGGCTCCAATTGATGCACCACTTTGTCTGAGAGGTAGGCCTCAGTAACAGGAACAAATAACTCAACAGAATCTAGGGAAGGAGATGGCCGGAAAGTGATGAAAACCAGTGATGAACTCAGTGGCTGAAGTTCCAAATCACAGCACTGGACAAGAATTAGGGCAAGGCTATAACTTCTGATTTAGACCGAATTGGAAGTCGAGCTAGTAGACAAAGTTTCTCAGGAGATCAAGGCGCATTTGATGGACAAGGTTTCTGAAGCTGGATCGACCGGGAATAGATTCCAGTGGCCGGCGCCGGAGAAGAAGGCACTGAAATTGGGGTTTTCCATTATACACAATTTGAACTCAATTCCTTGCTTGGAGAGTATCTAAGAGGTATGAGGAAACTGTTGGCACAGTTAATTTGATCGGAGAATCACCGGAGAATCCTGGCGACGATCGCCGGTTTCTGGTGAAATTCAAACTTGGGGAAAACTTCAATTGGGATTCAATTAGGGATTCTGAGCTTAGAGGCTTGCTAAACTCAGTTCACAGATCAATTTGTTCTACAGAATCAAATGCTAATTTGGATTAATTTGAATTGTGTAACTGGAACAGGGCATTTTGACATTTCCGGCGATCACCGGCGACGAGATGCATGGAGCTTCAATTAAATGCTATAGCACGATGAGGTAGATAGGAGAAACTCACTGATGCTGTCAATTTGAGGGTTGAGGCTACGGTTGAGGATGTCACCGTGAGCCTCTGTGCTGGACTCACCGGAGAAGACGACTGCAGCAAGGAGTGTTTATGTTTAATTGCTTAAGAGCTTTGGAGAGCTCTGCTAAAGATGGAAAAGCTGCTCTGCGGTTGCTATTTATAGGCAAAGCGAAGTGTACGAAGCTTCAGCTCACTGCTTGCTTGCGCTGGTGAAGAAGAAGGCTTCGGGTTGAAGCAACGGCGAGCAAGCTTCTCTCTGGCGTGCAGCAGCTGGTGAGCTGGATAGAGATGGCCACGGCAACAACTGAGGTGCAAACACGTGTGCATGCAAAGGCGGTTGCAAAATCACAGCTAAAGCGGTGCTGCTCGACGGCGAAACACGGCGTGGTCGCGGTCACAAAGGCACTGTTCAACGCAAATAGCAAACACTGTGGTCGTGGTCGAAAGGGAGTACACCAGTACTGTGCACCGCTGGCCGAGGTCGATGGCGAGTACTGGTCGTTAACTGCAGCTACGAGTACTGGTCGCAAACAGTAGACGAGGTCGTGTACAATAGCTGGTGGCTGTTGGTCGAAGACTGAAATTTGGACTGATTTGCAAATTCTGAAAATTGGTTGTGGACTGAATTGTAATTTCTGATTTAGAGAGGGGTAATCTACAATCTGATTTCACAGATGGGTATAAACTTATACCTTGTACTCATCCAGCAAGAGATTTGGTAAAATCTGGCTTGATTGGATAATTTTCGATATAAACTGAAAATAGGGTACTTTAGGGTAAAATAGAATCTGAGTTTTGTCGATTTCGAATTCTGGCATCTAGGATGAGATTTGGATATTCTGATAAAATAAGATTTTGTATTGATTAGGATCTGGGAGATGTTCCCTGAAACAGATTCGAATTTGGAGTTAATCTGAAGATTTCAGCCTTTTTGGGTTTCTACATATCAGATAAAGGACTGATTTGCGATATAATTTGGACTGATCTGTGAAAAAGACTTAGATGAAGAAATCTGAGTGCCAACTTTCTGGATTAAGGTATTGGCATAACCATGATCATAGTCCAAGAGTAATCTGGTCTGACATAGGTCAAGATTTAGCTAAATCTGAGTTCGGAGCAATTAGGGTAATTAGAATGTTAAGTACGATCTTGTTTTCGAAAACAGAAAAGAATTGATAGATCTGGAAGTTAGAGACAGAATTGAATCTGGCTTCTGAAGACTTTTATGCTCAGGGTAACTGATAAATCATATCTGAATAATCTGATCTTGATTTGGGTTCACAGGGAAGATTTTGAGATTTCACAGGGAAGATTTTGAGATTTTAGGGTTTGAGATAGATTGGGGTAAAAGAGTTGAACTGATCTTGTTACTACTACAGATCCATGGTATCATGCATGCATGATGTTCATGAAAAAGAGAGTTTTTACCCCTAAACTCAGGGTGTTACAGGTTATAACCAAAGGGAGTCGCCATGGTCGCGATAGTCCCTTTGGACAATCTTCTCGGCTGAAGGTCAGGGATGTTTCTGACCAGCGGCGGTATTGAGGCTCTCTTGGGGGAGCTTCAACACTATTCATCTCTCGGTGAAGAGACTTAAAATGATGCTTGAAAAAATAGGAAGAAGAACCACCAAAAATGATATTAACATGATTATTTGGTACTTGGTATGGCATGTCCTCATCTTCGTCAGCATCTTTATTCCCACTGAGCTGTCCTTTTTCCAGTATTGTAGGAATAGGGGCTTTACCTTGGAAAAACTCCTCGACCAGATGTTGTTTGCTCTAACTGAAGTATAGACTAGTTTCGGCTATACTCGATCAAATTCTATATGCGGAATAACGGGATCTTACTCGGAATTAGTGAAACCCAATTTGATCGAAAACACAGTCAAAAGATAGCACGCTCTTTATTTCAAAGAGGGATCTTGTACACATCGAACGTTATGACGCAGTCACCTACGTAGATCAATGAACTATAAGGGCTATCCTATGTGTTAGATAACTCGATGACCTAAACTAGAACTATTACAAAGTATTTATAGTCCAATCGTAAGAAGGTCATGAAGTCTTTTTGAACTCAGATAGGTCACGAAGTCTTTCCAAACTCAAACTGAAGTATTTGACCTGAAGGACCTGAAGATCCTCCCGGATCATGACTCCCTTGTTGAGAAGGAGCCAACCCCCGTTGGCGACCACTCGATCAAAACTGGAGATGGGCAAATTGGGATTAAACATCTTCCTGGCTGTAACACTTTGCTGCAATGCTCATTGATCTTTCTATCCAATTTGAACATCCTCTCGTGTGCCGCTGCGGCTGGTCGTCACTTTCTTCTTCTAGATATCACGTCATCATGTAAAGGTTCTTCTCGTTGATAGACCAAGTCTTCAACAGATGGTACTATAGTATCAGGCTCATCATCTAGCATAGAAGGCTCGAAGAGTTTGAGGTACTCAACATTGACAACCGAGTAAATATCCATGTACGAAGGTAACTCGAGCTGACAAGCATTAGTACCAACTTTTCGCAAAATCCAAAAAGGACCATAACGGATTGGTTTAAGCTTTTTACCTTCACCTTTAAGTCTCTCCTTACTCAGATGTAGCCAGACCATATCACCTTCATGGAATTGAGCAGCAACTTGGTGCCAATCATGTCGCACCTTATACTTGACTTGGGCTTGCGACAATTTCTATTCAACCTCACCATGGAGCCGTTGAATACCTTCCAGGAACTTTTGTGCTCGATCCTGATCAGATACTTCCATGTTGTTCTGTGTTGAGGTAGGGATCACAAACTCCATTTCGGGTAGACTCTGCGGTAGAAATCCCAAACAAACCTCAAATGGTGACTTTCCAATCGAACCATGCACTTCTCGATTAAAAGAAAACTGTAGGTACAGTATGCTTTCATCCCAGATCTTCAGATGCTTAGAGTTATATCCTCTCAAAAGATGAACGACTGTTCAATTTACCACCTCAGTTTGACCATCAGTCTGAGGATGAAAAGCAGTAATCCTCTTTAGCTTCATATCCATCATC
Source organism: Pharus latifolius (assembly GCA_019359835.1). Taxonomy (NCBI): domain Eukaryota; kingdom Viridiplantae; phylum Streptophyta; class Magnoliopsida; order Poales; family Poaceae; genus Pharus; species Pharus latifolius. The sequence continues at coordinate 60,811,741 of CM033322.1, forward strand.
GTCCAAAGTGATCGCCAAAAGTGACTAACAAACTGGGTATCACGATCAAACACAATAGAATTTGGTAGTCCGAAGTGTGTCCAAACGTGCTGAAAAAATACCCGAGCTACCTCTTCTCCCGTGATAGTCTTTCGACAAAGTATGAGAATTATCATTTTACAGAACCGATCAACGACTACAAAGAGATAGTCGTTGCCACATCGGGTCTTTGGTAATCCTCCGGAAGTTACCTCACTTTCCCCAAATATAAGCTCCTCGGCCACCTGCCCTCCCATGCAGACATCCAATTTTGCTAGAATCTATTTCCACAAAACACTAGTCTCATCTTTCTCTGGCAGACGTATAACCATGCCAATGCTTTCCCATGGTCGTGATGGAACTGGCAAAGGAGTGTACAATCCTAATTTCGGTTTGCTGGTTTCGAGATACTACAAAGACCACAGCCTCGAACAAAACTAGTCACCTCCTACTGCATCTGCGGCCAAAACACATGTCTATGAAGATTTTGCAAAGTCTTCGTAACCCCAAAGTGACCAGCAACCTTCGATGTATGAGCTTCTCGCAGCCACTGAATTCGAGGTACTCCACCAGGTATACAAAGTAAATTGCCCTTCTACAAGAGTCCTTCTCGCCGAACAAACTCTGTAGGTTTCTGATAATTATCATATTTGTGCATAATTTCTATATGTTTAAACCCCCGATCATGCACATATTAGTCATATACCTCGGCATTTATATAGATTATTCCAGATTTGCTGCCAAATCGACCGGATTATTTGTTTTGCAATTTTTATCGCAGGTCAGCGCGATCAGATGGATTTCTGGCTAGCGGTCGCGCCTCATCGATTTATTCCGACCTTCGGTCGATTCCGGATGGAAGTGCGCGTTTCCGCGGACGCGTAGGAACCACTGCGCTGAAATCGGAGTCTCCGGGGGCCCGGAATCTCAAACCCTAGCAGCCAAGGAGCTTTCTGTAATTCTCTAAAATCCTGAGAGCCATTTCACAAATTGACCTTCTTCTCAAAAACCTCAGCCAGCCAACCATTCTTCCCTGAGCCTGGTTCTTTGTACTTTACCTTCTCCTTCTCTCTTTGCCCCCAATTTCCTCACCTCCGTCCACCACGCCGGCGGCCACCAGGCCGTAGACCGTCGGCGGACTTCTTGTTGGTGTTTTGCCGTTCAACCTCTTCTTCTTCCCTTCTCTATTTTTCTTCTACTCTTCCCTTCTTTTCTCTTTCTCGCCGCTGTCTTCTTTTTCTCTGGCGCGTTTTCTTCTTCTACCTCCCCCCAAAAATCCGATCCACACCTCCGTCTATCCCCGGTCCCAGCCAGTCTCTTCTTCCTCCTCAACCTCTACCCTTTTATTTTCTGTCCTCTTCTTGGTTTAGATCTCAGACGCCACTCCAAAAGCCCCAAATCCACATCCACCTCACCACAAGCTCCCTCGTGCCCTCCTCCACAGCCTAGATCCAGCCACCGGAGCCACCCGATCGTGCCGCTGCGCCGTCTTGCGCCGTCGCCGCCCAGAGCTGCCATCTCCCTCGGCCAGTGCACCGCCTCCACTTCCCGCCGGTGCCACCACTGCCGGATCCTCATCGAGTCACCGCACCGCCATCTCCACGGCTCCGCCGAGCCGCTCCTCTCCTCCTCCATCGTCAAGCCGGCCTCTGCTCTCACCGCCGCCCACAAGCCCGACGCCGGAGCACTGCCTCCTGCCGCGAGCACCGTCCCACACCGTGGATCTCCCACGCCATTGCCTCCCCTGGTGATCTCGTGTGCCGCCGCCACAGCTCAAGGTCGCCTCCACGTCGCGTCGACCCTCTACGGCGCTGCCTTTTTCACCAACATCAGCACCTCCTTCCTCTCGGGCCGACGGCCAAGTTCCTCTTCCACGACCTCCTTTCCAGCTACTTCGACACGGCGACTAGCTTCTCGACCATGGCAAGCTTCCAAGACCGTAGCTCCGGCATCGAGCAACTATGGTTCAATTCTCTTCTCTCTTATTTCTCAATTCTTGAATCGAGATGAACTGGAATCACTGTATGAGATAATAGATGAAATTGCTTGAGTTCCAACATTTGTCTGATGAACAGATGGAGAAATGAGTGAATAGAAGTTTCTGTGATATGATTGTTGGATGGAAACTCCAAATGACTTCTCATTTTGTTGTGGATTGTTGAATGTTCAGTTTCTGTGATGCTTGTGTGAGCTGTTATAGCATTGGGATGTATTGAAATATGTCAAATCAAATTGAAACTAGCTTTTGAAATTAGTTTCTTTCATCCTGGTTGATTGCTTGAATTCGTTTGTGCTTTATGCTCATATAAATTTAGATTATTCTTGTAATTCTTGTCTGGATTAAATTGGATATTTTAGTGGCTGAGCTTTATGTTGTGCTTCAATTTCTATATTTTGTGTTGCTTCTATGTGACTGGACAGGACTGGGGTGATTGAAGCTGTGTATTAAATTCTTATTCTGTCATGAATTGTTTTGTCTTGCTCTTGTTGTCTTGAGTTGGTGTGGTTGTTCTCCAGATTGGCCATGTAGGTTGCAGCTGAGAGGTTGTTGGAGAATGGTCTTTGTTAATCCCTTGTGTGTTAAATTCGTTGATACCGCTGATAGGTGTGTGCGTTTCAGCGTTTCGCTTCTTTATTGTGAGATTTCTGAACAATACAGCTTTATCACTTGTACTCATGACTACGCGTACGGATTTAACAGTGACCAAACGTCGCAAGCCTACCACCTCTTTCTCTTTATTTCTTCTGACGTCTTCTCTCTTCTCTTTCGTCTACTTTAGTTTTATTTTCCATTGATTTAGTCTAGTTCTTCACGATTTGTTTTCTCTAGTCCCTATGGAAAGAACGATAGAATACTCGCCTGTATTGCACCAATCTCGTTCTATTGCGAGACGGTCTAGGCCGGTATCAGTTTCCCTGATTTGAGCTCAGCCAGTGCTAATAAAAAGTCAGGATCTTCACTGTACATTGTGGCATAATTATCATGATATGAGGGCTCGATCTGCATAAATGCTGATAAGAAGAGTGTCATAACTGGTGGTTGTGACAACATGTCAACTAGTTTATTGTATACGCCCTTCTTGTACTTAATCACCAGATTAAACTGCTGTGATATGACATCCACTTCATATGTCGAGCTTTCTGTAGGTTCGATTGAGTTTGCAAATATTGCACAGGTTGATGATCGGTGTGGACAACAGTATCTTTACCCAAAAGGTAACACCGCCAATGTTTAACAGCCTGATGCAGTGCACACAACTTCTTGCATGAGCATTGCGCCTATTGCATAACTTGAGGCTCGGTTTCTAGCCCAAATGGTTTCTGTAGATTTGGCAAAGCTAACACAAGAGCTTCACTAATCTCCTTCTTCAGCAAGAGAAACGTGTCCTCATGTTTCCCTGTCCTCCCGAACTTCTGGTCGATCTTGGTTAATGCATGCAACGGAGAAACCACTATCGAGAAGTGTCGTATGAACTTCTGAAGGTATTGGCATGATCCCACAAAACTATGCACTTATGTAATTGTTTGCGGTCGAGGACACTCTCGAATCACTTTCACCTTATCTGGGTCGATTTGCAATGTACCGTTACTAACCATGAATCCCAGGTAGAGTAGAGTTTGCTAGCCGAACTCGCACTTCTTACTGTTGAGGCGCAGTTGATGTTGTCGAAGCTGTTCGAACACCTTTTTGACATGGATAAGGTGCTCATCCCACGAACGACTATAGACCAGTATGTCATCGAGGTAAATGATCACAAAGTCATCGATGAACTGTCGCAATACGTCATTCATAAGACACATGAAAGTAGCTGGGGAATTGCAGAGGCCAAACGGCATGACCAGCCATTTGAACAGACCTTGTTGTGTTTTGAATGCAGTCTTCCATGTATCCTCCTATCGGATGCTGACTTGATGATATCCTGATTTTACATCCAATTTTGACAGGACGGCAGCATGCTTTGATTGGTCTAGTAGGCCATCAATACGAGGAAGGGGGTACCAATTCTTGATGGTGATCTTGTTCAGTGCTCAGTAATCGATGCACATACGCCAAGTCCCATTTATCTTTGGTACTAACACCACAAGAGATCCACAAGGTGAACTACTTGGTTGAATGACACCATCATTTAGCAACTCACCAAGTTGTCTTTTAATCTCTTCATTCTCCAATACCGAGTTGCGATACATACTCAGATTCAGAAGTGTCGCATCGGACACAAGCTGAATTTCATGGTCAACTGGACGTTTCAGCAGACAACCCTTGGTACTTTTGAACATATCACTGTATTCTCCAGTAGTCCCAATAAACGACTAGTATCTTCTCAGCATCCCAACGACAGCACTGCTCGAGTACTATCACTTTGACCAACTGGTCGAATCATAACAAGCACGTATTTATGACAAGCATTGACGATTCTTTTGGCATGATTTGTGGTAATCAAGACGTCTCTACCAATCAAGAACTTAACTCTGTCTTTAGTGAGCTCATACTCTTGTGCTCATCGATGGAAGTGAGCGTCTCGATCATACAAGAACAGACTCCCAAAGATCACTTAACAAATATCGATAGGAACAATGTCACATTGGACCTCATCAATATATCAAGCAGAGATCACAAATTTCAACACATACTGACTCGTAATCTGTTGGTTCGTGTCAGATGTAATCCAACCCAGCAGATAAGGTCGCGGGTGTGTGGTGGTCTTCAAACCAAGTCATCGAACCAGTCCAGCGGAAACCAAATTCTTCTGACTTCCAGGATCGAATATTGCTGCGACCACTTCGTGCTTCACCTGAATGTTGATAGTGAACAAGTCCTCTGTCGGGTGATGGTCTTTAGATGAATCCAAACCTTTCTCATTCGGCATTTCCATCAGAGACTAAGTCATATCCGCCTCATCAACAGAATTTACTCGGACAACTCCTTCTTCTAGTGGAACCGTAGTAGCTATAGCTGTTCTCTTTTGTAGTCCGTTTCTCTTTGATCGAAGCTTAGGATGGAGTTTATATCAGTTATCCTTTGCATGCCCGGCAACATGATAATGATCACAAGAGATGCTCGTACTGGACTTTGGAGTACTCTTCTTTGGACTCAACTTTCCTTTTGATGAGGTTGAATTCTCTTTCTTGTCGTTGTGGGATTTGTTCTTCTTCTCGATCGCCATAGTAGTCATGCTCACGGTCGTCATATCCTTGACGCTGAAAAGGCTTAACTTAGCATGGATTGATTTCTGAAGTCCAGATGTGTATTTTTGGAACACTCGAGGATCAGAGAGACACCAATGATCATTGCTTGTCTCCAAAATTCCGTCGTATAATCCGGGACAGACTGGTCGTGGCGCTGATACAAGGAGCCAATGATCCCATCTCTCCTCAAGATAACCCATCGGGTAAAATTCTTGTAGTAGGAGTCGTTTGAACTGACCCCACACTAGGACGTCAGCTTCCCCACTGGCGACAAAGGCCTTCCACCATGTCTTGACATGGTCCTTCATCTTCAAAGGGGCAAACCTTAGCTTTTGAGCACTACTGAAACCTCGCAGGTCAAAGTAGGTCTCAAGCTGGTCGATCCAAGAATTTAGCTTCTCGCATCAATCACCCCATCGTATATGGGTATGTCAATCTTAGCTTTGACCTTGAAAGATCCGATAGCTAAGGAGGTGCTAGCGAGGTCGTCGGTCTTGTGGTCTCCTTCGTCTTCATCTTCGTCTGGCCTGTGCAAGTCTTCACCAATCTTCACGCCCTTAACCGTGCCTTTTGAAGCATCAAATTCAGAAGGTACAGCGATGGCTGCTTCTTAATCCAAGAAAGCACAGTATTCATGTCAGCAGAGAGTTTAGCCACTTGTTTGGCTAGGTTAGCTTGAACGGAAGTATCATCAAACATCTTCGGAGACGCGACTGTAGGAACCATGCAATGATCACCTTTGGTTGCAAGAGTTTCTTGTGGAATTTCGCCTGAAGTTTTGTAACCCTAAGTGTCTTCACCATCCACAGGATAGGATAGTTGCTCTAATACCAACTTGATCTAATTCAAACCTAGACCGGGTTTTGATCCAGCCTTCACCAGATGCTGTTTGCTCTGATTGAATTATAGACGGGCTTTGACTTTACTTGATCGGATGCTATATGCAAAATAACAAGATCTTACTCAGAATTACCGAAACCCAATTTGATCGAAAACACAGTTCAAAAGATAGCGCATTCTTTATTTCAAAGAGGGATCTTGTACACGTCGAACGTTCGGACGCACTGGCCTATGTCGATCAATGAACTATAAGGGCTATCCTATGTGTTAGATAACTCGATGATCTAAACTAGAACTATTACAAAGTATTTATAGTCCAGTCATATGAATACGTGTCAGACTCAATAACCTAAATGTATTAGTCTTGGACAACTAACTAAACCTAATCATGTAAGACTTAGTTATATAGATATTGATCAGATCGGAATACAACCCGACCAGAGATCAGATATCCTTATCGAGGTCGTGAACCTTCTGAGGTCGCGAAGTCTTTCTGAACTCAGATAGGTCGTGAAGTCTTTCCGAACTCGAACTGAAGTATTCGACCTGAAGGACACAAAGATCCTCCTAGATCAGTGGGTTAGCTTGCTTTTCTGTGTGGTCGTTGTTGCGTCCACCAGAAGAAGTTTTATTATTTTTGAATGGAACTTTATTACCTTTGTCCTATGCTTGCTTATCCATGTTCATGACCTCTCGGGATTGGTTCGTCCCATCCTTTTTTGACTTCTTGAACTTCCTGCGCGTGGATGGCCCAGATTATTTCTTGTTAGAATTATCCTTCCTTTCAGAATCTAGACCAAGTTGTGGTGGTAAATCACCCTTATCAACCAACCTATTCCATTCTACTGCCCCAGCAATGTCAGAATAACAATCAGTCATGTCGAAAAGCTCTGACACTGATCTTGGCTGGTGAATACTGAGATATATGTGAATCTTTGGTATGGAACACCGTGTTTGAAGGCTCTGATTATCGAATTGTCAGAGATGTTGGAAACAGTATTTCTTACTCCCACCATCCTCTTCACAAACTACCAGTGAGTCTCACTCAAGGTCTGGCGTAAACGATGGAGATCGTCTTCCTTGCCAAGTTTCTTGTAGAAGTTTTGGAAGTTTCTAAGGACAGCATCACATAGAATTTCCTAATTGTAAATGGATCCTTCTGGCTGGTTAAACAGGCAGGTCCGTGCCAGACCATCAAGGACCATTGGCAAATAATTCGCCATTACTTTCTGTCGCGCCCCGCACAGGGTACCACGACTACTCCCGTGGAGACCTAGCTCGCTGCAGCTGGCCTCATACTTACATACCACTGACTTCCCAGGATAAGTCAAGCACAGGAGTTCATTGCAGCAGAGTAACTTACAAAATATCATTGATAAACAGTATGGCCTGCTGGCCTGATACAACAAGAGTAATACAATGCCTTCACGGCACAAATGGTCTAATTAAAACAAAAGACAACTACTCGGCGGAAGCTAGGTGAAACCCCCACAGTCGTAAGAAGTTGACAGCAGAATAGCACACTTCAGGGTTCTGGCAGAACTGGCTCTCTTCCTTCTGGATCCACGAAATCTTCCAAGCCTTCGTCTTGGTATTGTAGCACTCCATCTATTGTTGATAAGTTGCAAGGGTGAGCACTTACGTACTCAGCAAGTCATAGGTAAGAGTAGAGATACGTATAGTAGAGATGACATGATCCTATGCTATTGAGGGAAAAGAGGTGAGAGGGTTTTTCCATAAATACTTTTCTTCCAAACTTTTCAAATCTCATGCTCATGGCAGCATTTCATATACTTAGGGCACAATCCACATGCCTCTTAGATATCATATGATCACTAAATTATGGTACTACCGCGACACGTCAACACATGACAGCCCACGGCAGCACCCCTTATCATGACAACACATGTCATTTGGGTAATCTTGACTTAACAAATTTTAATTTATAAAAACAATACTTGTGTCACACCCCGTGGATTTAATCCACCGCGGCATACTCCTAAAACTCGGGAGCACGAAGTATTCGAATACATTTTTAACTCTGCAGAGGGGTACCAATTTACCCGCAAGATATATCCACTTTCATGCCCTTCCTATCACAAGGATTGGACCCCTGACTCACTTCATGCTGTGAGTGGCAAGGTGGAGATAACAAGAACTTTTGCCATGTTTCACACACAATTCACCCCAGACCCCGTGGTTTTCTTCACGCAAACCACAGTTGTGGCAGGGTTTCACAACCCCCACTAATTGGCGTCTTCCCCTCAGGGTCAGCGTGCATGATCACATCCTATGATATGTGTTGGAGCGCACCCTGTGTTAATCGTGAGTTTGTCATATAGGGGTTTCATGTGTGATCCACATACTACTTGTTCAGGCCTGTCCCATACCAGGCTTGCGGTCAGCACGTTAATCATGCCACTAGACGCACAACACAAGGTTCTAGTCCTTATATGCCAGTGACCAGCTCATACCATAATCCATGCACTTCCAGTGCTGGCACATCCTGTGCGACCAAGCACCTCCAGTGCTTTCACCATTCCATACCAAAATACTGGTCACGGCTAGGGGTTTTATTTCATGAATATAAATATACATAATATATTAGTTCATGGCTCATTATTTGATCAATTCACATTTCACAGGCATCAGCCTGATGCTGCCATTTCATAATTCAACTATTCTCAATCTTTCTCATGCAATATTATTATTTTATAATCAAGGTATATTCTAGCAATTCATAAAATATAGGTTCAAGATGTTCAAGAATATGACTTGCCTTCCGCGTCGTAAGAAATAGCAGTTGATGCCGGGTCTGCGACGAAGTCTTCGAACTCGGACTCTTGCTCTGAACAAGGATCAAACAAGCAAACAGGTATTACAATCAATCCTACTCTTACTATTCCACTATATGCGATAATGCAAGGAGAAACACTTAGGCGATACAAGATTTGGAAGCGATTAGGGTTAAACTCTGGACACTAGGGTCAAGATTAGTTGTCAAAGGTTTAGAAGGTTCCAAAGGTTCCAAAATATCAGAATGATATCAAGGCTGCGGCTGGTTCGCTCAAAAACAGCGAACGTCTTTAGGTCGACATTCGGTTCAAGGCATCGACATAGGGTCGATGGATGATAGAGGGCTCAACTCAAGTTGTGACAGTAGAATAAAATGTAGATCACAACATCAGGAGTCTAAGGGACAAGGTTATGTTCAGTTTGTATACCCAGAAGGGGTCAAAATGGCCCAATGCCATTGGCTGACATAGGCTGACAATGCCCAAGAATGGCATTGACATGGTTTGAACAGTTTCTAGTAGCCAAGATGGGTTTTTATTCAAGCATATGATGCACAAGGTAGTGAAGCAACTGTTTGACAAGGTAATTTTTGGTTTGCATGACCAGAGGTGGGTGAACAGGGCTAATGCCACTGGCTGGCATAGTTTGACATAGAGTTGACATGGCCAGAAATTAGGGTTTGCCATATCTTTTGATCTAGGGCTCCAAATGATGCACCACTTTGTCTGGTAGTTAGGCATTTGTAACAGGAACAAATGTCTCCATAGGATTTAGGGCAGGAGATGGCCGGAAAGTGATGAAAACCGGCAAGGAAGTTGACTGGCCTGGAGCACATGCAACATAAACAGTACAGCCAACTAGGGCATAGCTATATCTCACAATCTAGGCCGAATTGGAAGTCGTGATAGAAGACAAAGTTGCTCAGAATGGTCCAAAACATCTAAATGGCAAAGTGGCTAGGGCTGGATTGGCCGGAATCGACGGCCGGCGACTGGAGCAAAAGAAGATGACATGAAAATTGGGGGTTTTCGATTCAGGGCAAATGAACTCAATTCCTTGCTTGTACATGATCTCTAGGGCATTAGAAACATACTGGTGAAGTTGGATTGGCTAGAGATGCACCAGAAAAGCTTAAAGAGTAAGCTCAGTTCACAAGCAAAGTTCCAATTTGGGGTTTTCCAGATTTTAGCAAAATTGATGATTCTGGTTGCTTAGGGATGATAAGAATGATCTATTGAGCATGTTTGATCACTGTCTCGAGAGCTAATTCGATTTAGTTAGAGTTTAATTGCTCACCGGAGTTCTTGATGAAACATGGCGATTGTCGGTGACAGAAAGCATTTAAACTAAATTCCAAGCTCGAGAAGCATGAGGGAGATGAGGGAAGCTCACTGGGGGTGCTGGATCGAAGAAGGAAGCAGTGGAGAAGCTTGGCACCGTGCTCCCTCTTTGCTGCTCACCGGGGAAGAAGAAGACACAGTGAACTGCTGGTTTTCTGGTGATTTTGCAGTGCCAGAGGTAAGGCTAAGTCCCAGGGGGTATAAATAGGCAAGCTGGAGGTGCTGCAACGGCTAGATGTGCACTGGAAGTTGAAGCCGGCAAGGAAAGACTGGATTGCGACTTCACGGCGAAGACAGGCGGCGAAACGACTTGGTTCAACGGCCGTGAAGGCTTTACAGGTGATGGGAAGGTGAACTGATGGCTGGCCGCGGCGAGTTCTCCACGTGGCGCAAAGCACCTGCGTCGACCGTTGCTGGTGGCGTGCAAACGGGACGAAATCAGCTGGCTGTGAGTCGCGCCGGGGAAGATCCACAGTGGCAAATGGCGAGCACACACGCGGCGCTGTTCAGTTGGCGAAGATGGCGACCACGTGGCTACTGTAGTAGCTGGCGAGGTGAGGTGATCGAAGCTTGAAACAACGGCACGTGCTCGAGGTTGAAGCAACAGTCTTGTGCGCTGGATCCTGGTCGTGGTCGAAGTCCCAGGCGCTGGTCGAAGACGGCTTCTGGTCGTGAACAGAGGTGAGGTCGAATCCAGGGGTATAATTGTGATGATTTTGGTTGAAGAGTGGACTGATTTGTAATTCTGGTCTTAGAGAGGTTTAATCTGGAATTTGATTGAATGGATGAGTATAGTATTTCTATTAATACTCATTTAGCTCAAATCTGGAGGAAATTTGATAAGGTTTGAGGGATTTCACCTATTTTCGAAAATAGGGTAAAATTAGGGTAAAATAGATTTGGATTTTGTAAATCTTGAATTCTTGGTAATTAGGGTAAGATTTTGAAGTTTAAACAAAAGGGAAATCTGTATCAAATAGTATTTGGGAGGTGTTCCCTAAAGAAATTCTGTATTTGGAGCTGATTCGTGAATTTTAGCCTTTTCAGGCTTCCAGGTAAACAGAGAAAGGACTTATTCGCAGTAAAATTTGGACTAAACTGCGAAAAGTGTTTAGATGAAACAATCTGGTTCCCAACTTTTTGGAGTAAGTTGAGGGTAAACCTAGGAACATATTCCAATAGATACATGAGTCTGGATAGGGTTAAACCATGATAACTCAGTTATCTGGAATCTGGGGTACTTCTGGTAAATCTGAATTTCCTGTTTTCGAAAACAAAAATAGACTTAGATACTGGGAGTTAGGGTTAGAATTCCACTTGGTTCCTGAAGACTTTTATCTTCAGAATAACTGGTAGGTTAAATCTGGATGGTCAGATCTTGATCTGGATCTAGAGAATAGATTTGGAGATTTTTAGGGTTTGGGAGAGATTAGGGTTTAGCTGATCTGGCTACTGCTACAGGGATACATGCATGCAGGATTTTATGCAAAAATTTTTCACCCCCAAAACCAGGGTGTTACACTTTCTCATTTCCGCTTGCCGCCTGGATAGCAGTAACATAGATTTGGAGAAATTCAGATAGATTTTGTGTTCCATTGAATCGCTCGAGCATGCCTGGCTTGAATTTATCAAGCCAGATTACTGCCCTTAATCTTGGAGAGAAAGCTTTGCAACCAACGTATGCAGTACGCAGTTGTCGATCATCACGACCATCCTCTTGGTCGCGAGAAAGGCTAGGAGGTGGAACATCATGATGTGGTCCCAAATGTGAGTGTATTGGCTCACGGTCGCGATCACGGGAATGATCAACTCTCCGAATCTTTTCACATCCATGACGAGTCAACGTGGCTCGAACACGGTTATGTCTTCTCTGGCTATGTCGAGCACTATCCCCTGGAGATGCAACAAAGGATCTTTTGTGGCAAAACCACTGAATTGATTTTGTTGTATCAGATTCAATAGTGCAGGATTAATTTCAAAATTGTTTGTTTCAATTTCTGGTCTAAGAATACCTGATTGAAACCCCATGCTGAACGGGATTCCACAACCCTTCAATTTCTTTTGTTCACCCATCTTTGGTGATTCGGCTTCCTTTGGTGTTTGATTGTCCAATGTGTCTCATTCTTGATATATCAGATTTGCACTACTTCCCTGAAGTGTTAGTGGTGCACAAGAAAAAAACAAAAAGAAAAATAGAAGCAAGATTGAGAAGTAAGACTGACTTATATCAGTGAAAATTAATCTAAAAAGTTGAATTACCGTTGTCCCCCGGCAACGGAGCCAAAAACTTGATCACACCCGAAACGGTCGAGCGCGATGTGTAAAGTAATAACCCCAAGTGGACGGTTGAATATTGAGCACTTGAGGGTCGAATTCCATGAGGAAGAAGTGTATTCGTCTTTCTAGCTTAATGGATCACTGATTAAGTCTAAACAAGTTTTGGGGTTGTTTTTCTATAACTAATTGTACTACTAAAGCTATCAATCTAGGGTTTTAAAGTAGGAAATTGCAGGTATGAAATCTGGATTTATAAAGTAGGAATTAAAACCTAGGGCTTCGGGAATTCCATAACCAACTGGCATAATTTTATCCAAGGTCTGAGGATTGTGAGTTAATTTCCATTGTTTTCCAAGACAAATTAAGTTTCCAGTTCGGGGCGCTGAGTCAACAGTCAGAGGACCGCTTCCACTATCACGTTTGGTGAGAGTCTCTCTCCTGTTTAGGGTCCCGCGTCAAAACACTAAAGACTCAAGAACTCCCCTAAATTCTAGCTAAGGCTCAACTGTTATATCTGTTGCCGAAACGAGAATTTAGGATTTAGAGGAAGAAAACATTAGAAAATAGCTCTAAAATTTGAGATCAAAACCAAGGAAGAATCACACCTTCCAGATTAGGTCATCCCTAACCCTAGAAGGGATCTACCCACAAAAAGCCATAAGAATGCAGAAATAATATAAGAAATAAATAAAAACTTACTTGATTGCTTGAGAATTGAAGTTCTTGCCGGCTTACAAAAGCAATAAAATAGAGATGGGGGCTATACTAAACTAAGCTCTAATGGCTAGTATGTAAAAAAAGCATGTCTAATTGAGCCAAAAGCTTCTCTATTTATAGTACATAAGTCCTACAATTATCCAATTACAACTCAAGACTTATTTAGGAAGGAAATTGTCTCAGATTCAGACTTTAAACTAACTAACGGGTCGGTTTTGGATTCATAATTTGGGTTTCGGGTCGGATTTCGGGTCATAATCCTGTTTTTCAGATTTTCAGCATCTTCTTTCTCCACTTCGTTTCCTATCCAAACGATGTCGAAATAACTCCAAATTTGGTACTTTTGTTCCCTGAAACATGATCAACACACTCATGAAAGTGGATTGTAAAAATGTTACAAAAAGTCACATAAAATGATGTATCAAAGGAATTTTAAGCATTATTTTTGCACATTTTCAGTACTAAACCTAGGGCAAAATTCTACCAAATTAAGACTTATCAAACACCACGGAGGCCTCTCAAGGAAAACCCTGGACGCCCCCCGTAGGAAGTCCCAGACGCCTCCCGTGGAACGCCACGGAGGCCTCTCGGGGAAAACCCCGGACACCTCCCATGGGAAGTCCCAGATGACTCCCGTGGAATGCCACGGAGGCCTCTCAGGGAAAACCCCGGATGCCTCCTGTGGGAAGTCCCGAGCGCCTCCCGTGGAAAGCCACGGATGCCTCCCATGGAACGCCACGGAGGCCTATCAGGGAAAACCCCGAACGCCTCCCGTGGACGGCCATGGACGCCTCCCGTGGAAAGTCACGGAGGCTTCCCGTGGAAAGCCACAGACGTTTCCCATGGAAGGCCATGAAGGCTTCCCGTGGAGAGTCATGGAGGCCTCCCGAGAAAAGCCACGAACATCTCCCGTACAAAGCCATAGACGGGTGATGTCAAGAGTGCCTTGGGAACTGGCGACAACACTTGTCAAGCATCCAAGCCTCTCTCCCGGTGAAAAGACGACAGTGCCCCTCGATCCAGCAGTCGCAATTAGGGTATTTTAGCCATTTTGCATCTTTTGGGCCTATATATACCCCCTTGTATCTCATTTGTAACCAGAACACAATTCATTTTACACACTCAAAGCAACAGGCATCCCTTGGAGACTTATCTCCCCGAGAGAGAACCTCCCCAGCGGACTCGCGTCTGAGGGGTGCCGACAGGACTAAGGTCCCCACCGGGACTCGAACCTGTATAAACTCTCTGTGTCAATCTCTGTGCTTGTCCGATAGGAGGTGACCAGTCGCACGATCAGCTCGTGTCGCTGTACACATGTTACATACATCCGAAAACCTGCCGGGGTATTTTTTATACCACGACACAAACAAAATAATGCATCAATGAATAAACATGCATCAATATTGCTATATGAAGGCTTGCCTTGCTTGAAGGTCGGATCTGCTGCCTCCTCTTCGTATGCTCTGGTGTCGATTGGTGGATCTGACGAGCGAATCGACGCACAAAATACTTTAATAAATATCCAGAAATTACTTAATAAAATAGAAAATGCTCTAATCTAGGGTTTTGGGCTTGCCAAGGTTCAGATCTAAAGTCTAAACTGCAGATCTAATAGCCATAAATTAATAAAATAGGTCTAGGGACTGATCTATAATTAAAATAATTACTATTGGGTCCCTAGGGCCTTAAAACTAAACTCTAACAAATCCAGGGAGCTATTAATAAATAAAATATTTAAAAAAGAAGCCCTCAGATCTAATACAACTACTCCAACTTTGTCTCTCTTCTCACTAATTCATACACATACACGCGTGGGCTCCTTACCTTGGGCAACGACAGAACCGGCGGTGGCAGCGGCTCCAATGGCTCAATGGCAAGAATGGTGGTGATGGCTATGGTTACTGCTCCAGGGACGATGGTGGTTCTCCGAAGAACAGGCTAGGGTTCCTAAACTTACATTGTTGGCTTGGTTCTCCTCCTCTATTTATTGCCTCCCCAAACGCAATTTAAATTGGTTGAAACCACTGATTCTCTAAAGATTTTGGTTCATCTCTAACGATTTTCCCTCATCCTTGAAGATTTAGCTCTACCCAATTCTACCTCTAAGAAACTCTGGTTTGGGCACAATTTGAGTTCGGTTGAAATTGAATTCAACCGGACTAGGACTTGGGTTCAAACCTAGGGTTAGGGATTTGAGTATTAGGGCTTTAGAAATTAGGAAAGTTATGGGTTGTTAGAGTTTTCTTTTTCTAACAAATCTATTTTCCCTATTCTTTGGGTATCTACTACTGAAATCTTTTACATGGTTCTTTCATTTCCCAGGAGCATGAAAATCTTGTTGGAAACTAAACTGATAACAAAAGTCTCCTAGTTCTCTTTTTCCTAACATTTTTTGTCTTTTAAGCTGATCTTTGATCTTGAGATCATCACAAAGGTCAACCCCAACATGCTAAATCTTTTGAGTAATTCTACTTATGTCTAGAGATTGATAGTTTGGTTTCTAACAAATCTTGAGATCATTACCTTCTCCTTCTTTTCTTAACAAATTTCTTATTTTTTCAGAAAATATAGGAGGTAAGCCAGAAATATATTTTTCTTTCCAAAATTCTTTGATTGGGATCAGGAAGAGTATAAAGTTTTGATTAAAATTTGACATTGTTTTACACCTCAAATTGATCAATTGTTCTCTAGTCTTCTCACGGATATCTTCATAGTTACTAGCAAAATGATAAACAATATTGAATAAGAGAGTGGTGATGGCATCAGAGGGGTTACCTGGCAAAGCATTTCCCTTTAGATCAATCTTAATGGCTCCTAAGATATTTTCTTTTTGTCCAAAAGTAAAATAATGATCCCACCAACCTCTAAGCTCGCCAGAGAAGCCTATAACAATCATGTCTGCTACCTACTTATCATTATTACCATTAACCCTACAGGCATTGGCATACATAACCATTTGATGACAAAGAGTAAATATTTCATATTCAGCCAGGTTCCATTCCACAATTTCCTTTCCACTAAAGGAAACCATAGAACTAACTTGAGGCAAGAAGTGAGTGTGACAAGTTTAAAAGCTGAAATTTTGTTAACTAAGTCATCCTTATTATCAGAGTTTTCTATCTCACCATCAGAAATATGATTGATAATTTTGTGAAATTTAGGCTATTCATTCTACTAGTCAACTCAAAAATAGGGTCTTCTGAGCCAAAAGCCTTTTGTTCTCTAATTTGATCTTAGGGTCTAAACTTTGAGGAATGAAAATGGGTAAAACAGAATTAGAGCTTGATGGCATATTAACCTTTTCATCAGATCAGTTTTGTTACATCGTTCTACCAAAATATTTTCAATCTTGTCAGTTTGCTTTTCTAAAGCATGCAAAGAAACATTTACAAAGTTTTCTTATTCCATAAGATTACTAATATGTTCAGTCTTGGTAGGCTCAACCGAAGAAGCTTTGTTCATTACCTTAAGAGGACATGCTTTGATATTTTCAGAGATCTGAACTGATTCAAAAGGCAAATGAACTGATTCCACCATTTCTCCGTAAGAGATCTTCCAATCAATGTAATCTTTCTTGATAACTGAAACATGTTCTTTTTTTCTCAAACAAGTAATCTTCGACGTGAATTGAAAAGAATCTTCATGCAAATCGAAGAAGAATATGTTTCTCTTTTGTTTTCTTATGTCAGCATATCAAGGATTTCTAATTTTTAGTAAACTTTAATGAAAATTCTTTCCTTTTTCATCTTGTTTTTTGGAAGATTGAACTCTAATATAAGAAAAAGTTTATCTATTTCAAAATCATATTTTTGAACAAATTCAAGGGTGTCGACCTCAAAATTTGAGACAAAAGGCTCATAGGTGCTATCCTCATAGTTGGCAAATGCAACATTTAGAGGCTTAACTGGTCTCCTTTCACATCTCATGGAAGGTCTTGACTAAATAGAGACTTCTTTGTGAGGAGAAGACTGCCTCGACATCTCCATCTGTTGTTTCAATCAAGGATTCTATCTCAATATGTTGAAGGGGCTTAGGTTCAACAACTTGGAAAGAGTCCATTTTTCAAGAAAAGAGATCTCGTCCCACTTTAAAATTTTTGGGGTGATGGAGTTGTTTCTGGGATTGGCTTGTAGCAAAGTGGTCAAGTATTTTGGTGTATGTTGTTTGACAAAAAGGGCTAAAGTGGACATGGCTTTAACGGAGATTATTACCCAGTTATCTGATTGTACCTTTTCGTGGTTCCTCGCGACCACGGAGAGAGATCGTGGGATAGTCCAAGATTTCCTGGATTGACCCAAGTTATTTGCCTTTTCATAGTCACAGGAGACCACGAAGAGAGATAATAAGATAGCCCAAGATCTTCTGGATATAATCCGGTCCATCTTGTCAAACCAGACACGAAGGCCCACCATGGATGATTATCCCGTGATTGACGCACAGACTTCTGTGGTCACAATGCCTGTTGTTGCAGAGTCTGTGATCTCACATATTACACTACCCGCGATCACTATGATCGCAAAGACATCTACCCACGGGCATCTTGGTCGCGGAGATAGGGTAATCCCCAACACATGGTCACAGATAGTACTCGACCAAACAATAAGAGAACTATATATTAGCCTAGAAGTGCCTTCAAATCAAGCAAGGAAGGTTTGGTCGAGACTTATCTTATGAACCACAGTTTAAGGGTTATGCGGTTTTGCTATCATGCTTGATCAACCATAACCGCCCTTTAACCCCTATGTTCAAAATATTCCCGACATAACTGTGGGACCCTCCTTTGAGGAATCCCGTGGCAACCGCCCAGGTGGATTGCGCACAGGTAGGTTCATCACAAGCTTACAACAACAGGATTCACTTTAAACAACAGGTAGATAAAACAAGTACAAGGTCACGAGGACCACTATTACAATATCATAATGCCAAGGATGGCCTTAATTAAAGTTGATACAAAAATAGAGAGTTTTTCAAAATCAAGAATCGGTATCGAAGTACCGAACACAGAAAAACAACACAAAAAGCAACCACAAAGGTCTTCACTTCCTTCTACAGCGGCTCTGGAAGGGCTTCCTCCACATCGGACTCAACTTGGCTCATGACCCTCCTAGAAGCTCAAATCGTCTGAAAAGGCTCCTTCCTCTTCTTGGTGCTCAAGGCTAGGGGAATCGGGATCCTCGAATCCTTTCTTCTGAATTTATTTGTAAAGGCAAGGGTGAGCATGTTTTTACACAATGCTCAGCAAGTCTCGTTACAAGAATGCAGGTATATAGATGAGGAGTGATCAAGAAAAGGGCTTAAGTCTTATAATCATAAATAGTATAGATTTCAATTCTTTGATTTCTTAAATAAGGGTTTTATTTTCAACAACGGAGTTTTGGCAATCTTATAATAGACTTTAAGAAATTGTTATGTGATGGTCTCCCATGAGTCATCACTTTTATCAACCCATATTATCAAAACATCACAAATAGTTACTTGTGCTAAACCACATGGATAAATCCACCGCGAACATACTCCATGACCTGGGAGTACAGAGTATCCGATACTTTTCTTACACTTTGCAAAGGTGTACCTCTTTTTAAATCCACTTCTTCACTCGGCTTTCAAGTCGGATCAGCTCCACGCGACTTATACGCATGTGACAAGGCCGAGATCACACAACGCTTTTGCAGTCTAGTATTAACAGTATCCCCGCCCGGTAAATAGACAATTAAGTCTCAAGTACTGTTGTGGGTCCTACCCACTGCCTTACTTCCTAGCCTTTGGCCTATGCTCCCGCAGGACACATAGCCTTGGTCTGTCCACGCGAGACATTTGACCATCACGATTACAACCGCGCACGGCTTAATCGGAGGCATAGGGCGTCTTCCTTCTTTCCACCTTTTCCTCTCATGCTTTTTCTGAACTCACATCACTCACGGACGAACTGCGCCCAACCAGTTTCTCCACGCGAGAAACCAGACCGACAAACCATGCAGGGAACTGCTAATACCAAAAAGCTACTAAGTCGTACCTGTCCCATACCAGGCAAGTGGTTGGTACGTTTTTCATGCCGCATAGAGGCACAACACAAGGTTCTAGTCCTTATGAATTAATAGTGAGGAGCCATCCACATTCCCTGGTGCGCACCGCACCCTCTCCATACAAACCAATCCTCACTATCAATTCTAATTTGTATTTTCTTTCACAAAAAGGGGTTTTCAAACATGTTTTTCATATAAGCGACCATTTGATATTTAGCATAAGTTTTCAAGCATAAGCATAATTCTAAGCATATATCCTAGGGTGACAAGGATGCATGGGTATTCAATCACAAGAGGGGTTTCACAATCATTTAGGTTATATCTAACCACATTATTTGAACATACTCTCATTTGAATATAAGGCATGCATATACTTTGAAAACAACTAATATACTTCATTTGAAAATATTAGGCGAGACATGATCAAGGGGTTGAGACTTGCCTTGCACTGCTGGGTCTAATTATTCGGACGAATCTTTAAAGACTTCTTCCACTCCTTCAACTTCGGCACTGCGGCGGACACAAGCAATACAACACATACGCTACATAAGCATACATAAAATAGTTGCAATAGAAAATAATAAGCAAATATATCATGCATGCAAGGGAAAAGATTTGGACAGAGTCACTTGGGTGCTGGTCGAAGAGATGGGCTCAAAAGAAGTTGAATGTCAAAGGCCGACATTCAGTCCACAGCAAGACATAGCCATAAGTTGGTCTTAGGTAGGTTTTCTGGAGAAGTGGCAGAAGAGAAAGATGTAGAACACAACTCCAGGAATCTAGGGGACAAAGTGAAATTTCCATTGCTCAACCAGAAGGGGTCAAACAAGGCTAATGCCAGTGGCTGACATGCACTGACATAGTGCTGACATTACCAAAAACTAGGGCAAAGCACAACTTTTGATACAGGGCTCCAATTGATGCACAACTTTGTCTGGGAGGTAGGCATTGATAACAGGAACAAAATACTTAACAGGATCAAGGGCTGAAAGTGGCCGGAGGGCGGCCAAATCTGGTGATGAACTGCGGTGGCGACACAGCACAGACACAGCTCTGGACAAAATCTTGACAAGGGCATAACTCACAATCTAGGCAGATCCAGATGTCGAGCTAGTGGAAGAAAATGCTCAGGGAGGTGAGGCAAAGCTAAGGGACAAAGTGGTGTCGGCTGAATCGGCCGGGAAGCAAACTCTGGTGAACTGTGCCGGAGAAGAAGACACCGAATTGGGGATTCTCGATACAAGGCAAAAGAGCTCAATTCCAAGCTTGAGAATGATCTCTAGGGCACAACAAGGCTGCTGGAGGGGTTAATTTCACTGGAGGATGGCCGGAGAAGCTCGGCGGGGAGGTCCAGCGAACTGATGAAGTTCCAAATCGGGATTTCTTCGATTTGAGCACAAATGGGGATTTTGATTCCACAGGCTTGCTCTACTAAGCTCAGTGATCAACTTCTTCTACAGAATCGAGAGCTAATTTGGAGAGAATCGAACGGCATTGGGGAAACAGGGCAAATCGGGAATCCGGCGATCACCGGCGATGGGGATCGATCTGGTGCAATTGGGAGCCATGACACAGAGAGGGAGAAGAGGGGAACTCACCAATGGCTTTGGATTGGAGATTGGGGCTGTGAAATGGGCTAGCACCGTTTGCTCTCTCACTGGCTCGCCGGAGAAGAAGACATTCACAGCGGTGCTGGGGAGTTTGGTGGATTTCTGGTGCTGGAACTGAATCAAAGCACTTAGGAGTATTTATAGGCTAAGAGGCGGAGCTAGCGAGGGGGAATCCGACAACAAGGCTTGTGTCGGGGAGAAGCTTTGTCGGGCGAAGGCGCAACAGTGGCGACGACGAACGTGACGCATGCGGCTGTGCAGTTGCTTTGCCAGCATTGTCGAGGCGCATTGGAACTGGGTTTGAAACGGCGCAGATGCGGAGGCAACAGCAAAGCTCCGGCGGTGACACGTACACGCATGCAATGCCATGGCAACGGGCGTGCACGGGCGAAAACGCTGCTGGAGCGCGGGCGTTTAACCGCTGGACTTGGCGAGGGTTTTGGTTGCTGGCACATGCACGCGGGATGGCTCAACCGATCACGAGCACGGGCGACAAGAGGCGATGGCCGGCGGCGAGCAAACGCGACAAGAAACACAGCGCGGCTCCAGTGAAGTGCGCTGGTCGAAGGCAACGACCAAGTGCTGGTCGAAAACAACAGCAAAAGGGCAGAAGGGCAGATTTGCAATTCTGAAAGTTGCTCCAGGGACTGATCTGTGAGGAAAATTTGAATTGGAATTAGGCTTGATTGTAAATCTGGAGATCTGGAGGGCTGATCTGAAATCTGATTTCAGGAATGAGTTGCATAAGATTAATGGAACTCATCTAGCCAAAGTTTGACAAGATCAGGGAAGATCTGAAGGGTTTCGACAAAAGTGGGGAAAACGACTTTAGGGTAAAACAGGGTAATTAGGGTTTCAAAAATGGCGAGGGTCGAAACTCAGGTTTAGGGCAAGATTTGGAAATTCTTCCAGAAGGGAAAAATGTTCAGAATAGTGAATGGGAGATATTCACTGAATCAGATCAAAGTTTGGAGGTGGTCTGAGACTTTTAGTCTTTTTGGGCTTCTGACAAATCTGAAAAGGGCTCATTTGTGAAAAAGTTCTGAACGAAAGAGTTTGATTGCCAACTTTTTGGGGTAAGCTGCTGGCACAACTGGGATCTTATTCTGAAATAGAGAGGGACGAGGCAAGCCAGGATTTGGGAAAAATCGGGGTGTTACAATAACTGACGAACAAAAACCACTAGCAACCGCTGGGAACCGCCAAATGTCCCTTCATTGAAGCAACTGACGCCCTTTAGCAAACTATAAAAAAGGTTGAGACTTAAAAAAAATGAAAAAGAGAGATCCATGAAGACAATACAGAGGATATTAGACTCTACATTTTGTAATCCATCATTTTGATAGTGAAAACTCAAAAGGAGTAGAGCTATTACTCAGACTACGAGGGCCCAAACCTGTATAAAGATTGTGTCTCAGGTTCCATTCTTACAGTGATATTCTTGGTGATTGACTAATATTGTCCCCCTACTTGATTCGTTTGAGACCTAGCCTTGGTTTTCGCACTAGGCTCACACAGATGCTAATATGCGAAATATGGGATCTTACTCGGAAATACCAAAACCCAAGATGATCGAAACACAGTTCAAAAGATAGCACGCTGTTTATTTCAAAGAGAGACCTTTACACGTCGAACATTAGGACGCACTCGCCTACGTCGATCAATGAACTATAAGCTGGATACATGATCTAAGGCTACAATACTTCGATGATCTAAACTAGAGCTATTACAAAGTATTTATAATCCAATCATATGAGTACGTATCAGACTCAATAACCTAAATGTATTAGACTCGGACACTAACTAAACCTAAAAGATAAGACTTAGTTATATGTATATTGATCATACTACAATTCTGACCAGAGATCGGATCGAGGTTGCGAACCCTTTCTGAGGTCGCAAGCCTTTCCGAGGTCACGCTCCTTTTTGTGGTCGCGAATCCTTTCTGAACTCGACCTGAGATCCACCCGGATCATGACTCCCCTATTGAGAAGGAGCCGACTCCCGTTGCGACCATGAGATCAAAACTGAAGATGTGGAAATTGAGCTTGACCATCTTCCCGGATGTACCACTTTGCCGCATGCGCGAGTTGATCCTTCCGACCGATTTGAAAAGACTCGTGTGCCACTGCGGGTGGTAGTCACCTTCTTCTCCAAGATCACGTCATGGGGTAGAGGTTATTCTCGTTGATAGACCAAGTCTTCAACAGACGGTACTGTGGTATCTGGCTCATCATCTAGCATTGAAGGCTCGAAGAGTTTGAGGTGAAATTAACTTGGTGTCCATCATCGTCGAGAGCGATCGCCAAAGTGACTAAGGAACCGAGTATCACGATTAGACACAATAGAAGTCGGTAGTCCGAAATGTGTCCAAACCTGTTTAAAGAATATAGCTAAGCTGCTTCTTCTCCCGTGCTAGTCTTTCAACACGGTATGAGAATAATCATTTTGGAGAACCGATCAACAACCATAAAGAGATAGTCATTGCCACGTCGAGTCTTAGGCAATCCTCCCAAGAAATCCATGGATATGCTTTCCCATGGTTGCAATGGAACTGGCAAAGGAGTGTACAAACCTAATTTTTGATTTGCCGGTTTCGAGATACTGCAGAGACCACAGCCTCAAACAAAACTAGCCACATCTTGCTGCATTGGCGGCCAGAACACATGTCGATCAAGATTTTGCAAAGTCTTCGTAACCCCAAAGTGTCTAGCAACCTTCGATGTATGTGCTTCTCGCAGCCATTGAATTCGAGGTGCTCCACGACTTATACAAAGCAAGTTGCCTTTGTACAATAGTGTTGCATCTAGGCCCCTATTATTGTTGATTTTGATTATTGATGACATTAAGTGTTTTTGATCTCATCATATCTTTGAGCTATCTGTATGCAGAGACCTAGGAGCTATTTCGCCTAAGGTTGCAGTATCGCCAAAGTCGCAAGCCCAAGGTCGGCAAGAAGAAAGCCACAGAGACCTAAGCTATCCGGAGAATCTTTAAGTCGCAAGCACAAGGTCGCGAGCCGAGGTGGAAAGCACAAAGTTGCAGTGTCGTCAGAGGTTGCAAGTACAAGGTCGCGAGCCATGGTCACAAGTGCAAGGTCGCCAAGAATGAAGCTGCAAAAGGCTTAAGGTAAAATACTTTCTTTACCGATCTCGGTGTTTGGAGGTTGATCGGTTTATAGAAAATTTGTTTCTTAGTTTCAACCATACTATAAAGAGGGGTTGCAAGTCCTCTCTACATGTCCAGCATAAATTGAGAAACTCTTAGGTCATTGCATTCATTCTTTTCGGTTGGATTTGTTTTGAAATGATTTGATTTTTCAGATGAGGTTTTGGTAGTAGAAGTGTTTTTGCATTGTCTAGAGAGATCTAGGCTGATCTGGGTTTTTCTTCTGTTGACAAAACTATAGCCTTTAAATTATCTTTCAAACAGATTATAAAACAGTTCAATCGGACCACTGAATCAAAAGTTATGACTATTTTTATCCACACTAACTGTCAGCATGTGATGCTGACTGTCAGCATGAAATGTCAGTTTTCGTTGCTGACATTTGTCCACGCTGACTGTCAGCATGTGATGCTGACTGTCAGTATGAAATGTCAGTTTTGTTGCTGACATTTGTCCAGAGAGCGTGTTTTTTTTAGCTGAATTTTTTTTACTTATGCTGACTGTCAGCATGAGTTTCGACCTCGAACTGTTTTGTTTGTGAGTTTGTTTTAACTGGTCGTTTTTGTGGTCAATGCTAACTGTCAGCATGTGATGCTGACTGTCAGCATGAGCTGACAGTTTCCATATATGACCACAAATGGCTAGCTAAGTTTTATCCGTGATTTTTGTCGAGCTGAGGTTATGGACACTAACTGTCAGCATGTGTTGCTAATTGTCAATATGTGCTGTTTTGTTTCCTTTTTCGACCTCAAATGGCTAGTTGAGTTTTCTTTGAGATTTACTTCGTATTGGTCATGACCTATGCTGACTGTCAGCATGCACTGTCACTTCTCAGCTCGTGCACAACGGCTCTTTTCATCTTTTGGGCTATAAATAGAGGCTTTGAGCTATTGTTTTATACACCAAGCAACCTCATATTCATATACACATTTGATTTTTAGTTCTTAGCACAACATCTTGATCTTTTGATCAAGTCGTGAGCTTTTGTGATCCACCGAGTTTTCTGTTCGCATCATTTTTGCATATCTAGAGATTCTCAGTGATTGTCGGAGGTCTAGGAGAGACCTTGAAACTTATTACTCTTGGTGAACGCCCTCACCTAGATGGTTTGGTGGCTCGGCCGGTTTACTCTCATGTTCAAAGATTGTCGAAGAGACTCAGCGTGATTTAAAAGGCATCGGTGCTCGCCTTTCCAGAGTAGACAAGGAGCAACCACTAGTGAGAAATATCTTCGTGGATATTGAACCAAGACTCATTCATTTGAGTGCTTCAACGAGGAGTACGGGAGACCGGGCGAGTCTCCAAGACCTTGGAAAAAATCCTTGTGTTTGTCTTCTTCTCTCTTCCTTTTATTTGTGCTATATTGATTTTGTTCTTATTCTTTGCAAAAGTTGTTTTTAATTGAAAAGTTTTTAAGCCTCCTATTCACCCCCTCTAGTCGGCATCCTTGATCCTACACATGGTATCAGAGCGTGGTCTCTCAATTAATAGGCTTTACTGCCTAGAGAGAGGATGACGTCAAATGAGGGATTTCATCTCGGTCATACCGGTCGTGCGTCTATCTTTGATGGGACTAACTATCCTTATTGGAAAGTGCTCATGTCGGTATTTCTAGAGGCCATAGGGATTGATGTTTGGGAGATTGTTAAGTTTGGGTTTACTCCTTCGGATGATCCGGCAAATCACTCCGTTGACGACAAGAGAAAACTACACTTAAACGCCCATGCTAAAAATGCTCTCTTTGCCGGTTTGTCTTTAAATGAGTTCAACCGTGTGAGCAATCTTACCACCGCTCACAAGGTCTAGATCACCCTCGAAGAAATATATGAGGGCACTACTAAAGTCAAAGAGGCAAAGTTGCTCATGATAAGGCAACGATTCGAGACATTCACCATGACGCCAACCGAGTCCGTGGATTCCATGTTTACTCGGTTGAACAACATTGTGAATGAACTCAAGGGGTTAGGAATTGTTTTTACTGACATCGATATTGTGAGAAAAATGCTCAGGGCTCTTCCAAAAAGTTTTGACACTCTGGTGATGATACTCACCAACTCCAACCTATCGACCACCACACCTACTGATCTCTATGGGAACCTCATTACCCATGAGATGCATCAAAAGGAGAAGAAGGAAGCAGCCGAACCTTTGGAGACGAAAAAGAAGGCGTTGGCTTTTAAAGTCGGCTCCAAAAATGACTCAAGTGATGGCTCCTCCGATGAGGATCTTGCCCTTATGGTAAAGAACACTCAAAAACTTCTTCGCAGGTTACACAAGAGTGCAGTCAACATCGACACATGAACAAAGGGGTCAAAGCAATCGAACTTCAAGGACATCATATGCTATGGATGTCACGAAAAAGGACATATAGCCTCAAGATGTCCAAACAAGAACAAGACTTGGGACAAGAAGAAGAAATTTCTTTAAGAAGAACAATGGTGCAACCAAAGAAGCCTGCTTCGGAGAATGGATGTCCAGAGGAGAGCGCTCCGATTCCGACTCCAACGATGAAAGAGGTTGCTCCAAGAAGCTAGCCGGACTAGCTCTCGGCAACATTTTGACTAGTCCATCCCTTTGTCTTATGGCTAAAGGTGATGAAAAGGTACATTCTAATGATCCTTCATACGATGGACTTGTTGAAATGATTACTGAATTAAATGAGGCTTTTGGAATCACAAATAAAAAGTATAGAGCGCTCAAAGAAGAACATTCTTCTTTGCGCAATCAATACTCAAAGTTAAAAGATTCATATGAAAGTCTTCTCATTAAAGATATCACTAATGCACCATCTAAGGTAGATGTAGGCACTTCTTGTCATCTAGCTTCTAATGTTATCCCTCAGAATAATATGACTACTAGCTGTCATAATTCTCTTGATATACCATGTGCTTCAAACGAAATAATTTTAAATGAAAATAATAAACTTAATGCACAAATTGAGAAACTTGGAAAAGGGTTAAAAGATTCATATAAAAGTCTTCTCATTAAAGATATCACTAATGCACCATCTAAGGTAGATG
Organism: Pharus latifolius; assembly: GCA_019359835.1. NCBI lineage: Eukaryota > Viridiplantae > Streptophyta > Magnoliopsida > Poales > Poaceae > Pharus > Pharus latifolius. Next base: position 60,838,737 of record CM033322.1, read on the forward strand.
TGGCCACTTCTTGTCATCTAGCTTCTAATGTTATCCCTCAGAATAATATGACTACTAGCTGTCATAATTCTCTTGATATACCATGTGCTTCAAATGAAATAATTTTAAATGAAAATAATAAACTTAAGGCACAAATTGAGAAACTTGGAAAAGGGTTAGAAAATTGTTACAAAGGAAAAGTATCTCTTGATCTTATTCTTAGCAAAAAAATGCTCATTTAGAAAAGAAGGACTTGGATACTTTCCTAAGAAAGGAAAGAAACATAATACAAAAACTGTCTTCGTAAAAGCATGCAACACATTTTGATTTAAATGCCATGAAACTGGTCATTCTCATGATGCTTGTCCTTTAATGACTTCAACTTATTTTGATACTTACTACATGCTTCAAAGGTCAAAGAAATGATATGCTATAGCAAAGTTTGTTGGTGCACCCATGCTAAATAAAAAGAAGAAATCAATTTGGGTGCACAAAGCTTTGATTGCTAACATCAAAGGACCCAAAAGAGTTTGGGTACCTAAAAGGACTAGATTCTTTTGTTTTCCAGGTGAACTACAAGACCGGTGGAAAACATTGAGTGCTAGACAGCGGATGCTCTGAACATATGACCGGTAACAAAAAGTTGTTCACCTCATTGGAAGATAACTCAAGCGAAAATCAAAAGATCACCTTTGGCGACAATCATCAAGGAAATGTGGTACGCTTGGGTAAAATTGCAGTAACCAATGATCTTTCAGTTTCGAATGTTTTACTTGTTCAATCTCTAAACTTTAATTTGCTTTCTGTTGCACAAATTTGTGGTCTTGGATTTGCATTTTTTATCCTAAAAATATTTTAGTTGAAAGTTTGAAGGACAATTCTTTGATTTTCAAAGGCTTTCGTTTTGGAAATCTCTATCTTGTTGATTTTAATTCAAAAGATGCATCTCTTTCAACATGTCTTGTCTCTCAAACCTCATAAGGTTGGCTATGGCATAGAAGACTTGCACATGTTGGAATGCATCAACTTAAAAAGCTTTTAAAATGTGATTTGGTTGTTGGCTTAAAAGATGTGAATTTTGAAAACGATAAACCTTGTAGCGTTTGTCAAGCTGGCAAGCAAGTAGCTACTTTACATCCGATTAAGCGTGTTCTTTCAACTTGCAAACCTTTGGAGCTGTTGCATATGGATTTATTTGGACCTTCTGAGTTCCAAATTAATGGGGGTAACAACTATGGTTTTGTTATTGTTGATTATTTTACTCACTACACTTGGGTTTTCTTTATTTCTCAAAAATCTGAAACCCCCGAGTTTTCAAAAGTTTTGCAAAACGTGTTTCCACTAAATTCAAACTTTCCATCAAGAAAATCCATAGTGATCATTGTCGCGCCCCGAGACTGGGACTACGACTACTCCTGTAGAGACCTAGCTCGCTGCAGCTAGTCCCGTATATGCATAGCATACACATACCCTTGACGTCCCAGGATAAGTCAAGCACAGGAGTATATCACATTGCAACAGAGTAACTTACAAAATAGTTAAGCAGTGTGGCCTGCCAGCCTTGATATTACATAAGGAGATTACAATACCTTCACGGCATACATGGTTTAGCAAAATAACATCTACACAGCAGAAGGTAGGTGACCCACCCACAAAGAGAAGTGGACAGCAGAACAACACACATCAGGGAAATGACGGGACTGACGCTCCTCCTTCTGGATCCACGAAGTACTCCACGCTTCATCTTGATTGTTGATTGCTCCATCTATTGATTTGTAGGTTGCAAGAGTGAGCACTTACGTACTCAGCAAGTCATAGGTAAGAGTAGATACATATAGTAGTGATGACATGAACCTAGACTAGTCAAGAATTATGGATATTTGTAAAATAATCTTTTCCTTTCTTATCTCATCTTATGGCAGCACTTTTCATAATATAACATCATGTTCACTAGATTATAGCACTACCGCGACACGTCGACACACGACAGCCCACGACAGCACTCCTTAACATGACAACACATGTCATTTGGGTAATCTTGATTTAAACATATTTTATTTAGAAAATAGTACTTGCGTCACACCCCGTGGATTTAATCCACCGCAGCAGACTCCTATAAACCCGGGAGCTCGGAGTATTCGAATACGTTTTTAACTCTGCAGAGAGGTACCAATTTACCCGCAAGATATTCCACTTTCAAACCCATCCTATCATAACAAAATGATTAGACCCCTCCTCACAACCATGTGTGAGTGGCAAGGTGGAGATAACAAGAACTTTTGTTATGCATCACTTACAATTCACCCCTGACCCTGTGGCTCTCAGCGAAACACAGTTGTGGTAGGCTGTATCATAACCTCCACCCCACCTCATTTTCCCATTACTGGGTCAAATATCAGATCACCTTCAGTGATAGTAGGAGTCAGCCTCCAAGTCAATCATCACAACACAACTCATGCAGGGGTTTCATGTACGATCCACATAAGTACTTGTTCAGGCCTGTCCCATACCAGGCTTGCGGTTAGCACGTTGTTCATGCCACTAGACGCACAACACAAGGTTCTAGTCCTTATATGCCAATGACCAGACCATCCACAACCCTGCACCTTCAGTGCCTGCATTCTTTTGCAGTCTAGCACCTCCAGTGCTACAGCCATCCACACCATTTTTCTGGTCACGGCTAGGGATTTTATTTCATGAATATAAGTATATAAATACATATAATAGTTCATGGCTCAAAACTTGTTTATTTCTCTTTTCACAGATAATCAGTCTAGTACTACCAATTCATAAATCAACCATTCTCAATCTTTCACATGCAATATTGCCTATATTCAAGGTTATATTATAGCAACATTTAAAATATAGGTTCAAGATGACCAAGGATATGACTTGCCTTCTGCGTCGTAAAATACAGCAGTCGATGACGGATCAACAGCAAAATCTTCAAAGTCAGCTTCTGAATCTGCTCGACGACAAACAAACACACAATGATTACTTATAATATTTAAAATGTTTTATGATTTATATGTAAAAATGCACAACAAGCATGATTGAACTATACTGGGGATAATTTGAACTGCAAACTGAACTGAGATTCTAGGGTTTCAAGGAATTTGGGCTAAGGGTGGTGATTAGATAATCTCAGGGTTTCAGGATTATGATAGGGATAACAATTTGGTGGCTGGTTCAATCAAAACAGCGAATGTCAACAGATCGACATTCGGATCAAAGCTTGGACATAGCTTTAAGAAAAGCTAGGGTGCTTATCTCAAGTTGTGGTAGAAGAAGAAAATGTAGATCACAACTTCAGGAATCTAAGGGACAAAGTTATGCTCAAGATGCACATCTGGAAAGCAGTGAAAAGGGCTAATGCCACTGACTGACATAGCCTGGCATTAGTCTTGACATGGCCAGAAACTAGGGCTTAGCATAACTTTTGATCTAGGGCCCCAAATGATGCACCACTTTGTCTGGGATGTAGGCCTCAGTAACAGGAACAATTCATTCAACTGGACCTAGGGCAGGAGGTGGCCGGAGAGTGATGAAAACCGGCGATGAACTCGGTGGCTGAAATTTCAATTCACAGCACTGGACAGGAATTAGGGCATAGCTATATCTTCTGATTTAGGCCGAATTGGAAGTCGAGCTAGTAGGCAAAGTTGCTTAGGAGATCAAGGCGCATCTGGTGGACAAGGTTTCTGGAGCTGGATCGGCCGGGAATGGTTTTCCGGTGGCCGGCGCCGGAGAAGAAGACACTGATATTGGGGGTTTTGGCTACACGATGTTTGAACTCGATTCCTTGCTTGGAGAGCATCTAGAAGGTATAAGAAAGCTTCTGGCATGATTGAATTGGCCGGAGAATCACCGGAGAAGGCTGGCAACGTTCGCCGGCGGCTGGTGAAGCTCGGGCTAGCGAAAAACTCCAGTTCTTGGTCAATTTCACCATTCAACTTCACAGGCTTGCTTAAAATAGCTCACTGATCATTTTTGTCTATTGAATCGAAGGCTAATTCGGGCTAACTTGACTTGTGCAACTGGAACAGGGTATTTCACTGATTTCAGCAATTTCCGGCGATCACCGGCGATGAAGTGCATAAGAGTTCAATTAAATACTACAGCACGATGAGATAGGTAGGAGAAACTCACTGATGCTGTCAATTTGAGGATTGAGGCTGCGGTTAAGGCTGTCACCGTGAAGCTCCTCGATGGCTCGCCGGAGAAGACGACGACAGCAAGGGAATTTGAGAATTTGGTTAAGCTCTGGTGAAGTGAAGATTGCACAAGGTGTTGATTGCTTAAATAGACTAGACGGCGAAGCTTGCAAGGATTAAACAGCAATGAATTGGCGTCAGTGACTTGCCGGACGCAGATGCAACAACGGCGAGCGGTAACGTGATGGCGCACAGGCGGTGCAAAGCTGATTAAGTGGTCGGCTTCATCGGGACTCAACAATGTCGGGTGGTGCAAGGCGGTGGCAACACAAGCTGGCAAGGCAAAGCAACGTGGTGCCGTGTTGCTGACAAAAGCTGCTGTTGGTCGCGCGCGGAAGCAATTGCTGTTCAATGTTGCTGCCATGGCGAAGGCTAAGACACGGACGCGTGCGCATCAGCAACAGCAAGCATGCACGAGCACAAATGCAAGCGGGGCTTGGCCGGCGGCGAGCGTGCACGGCGCAAAGATCACGGCGAGCTCTGGTCGTGCGTACAGTAGCTGCTGCTCTGGTCGAAATAGGGGCTGATTTGCAATATTTGATTTTTGATTTCGGGCTGAATTGTAAATCTGATGATTTGGAAGGTTAAATCTGAAATTGACTGCATTAATCTGGTAGGCTTGATTCAACAGATGACTTGGCACAAATAGAAGATAAAATTTGAGACATTTGGATGATTTATGATATGAACTGAAAACAGAGTAGATTAGGGTAAAATAAGTCTGAAACTTATTGATCTCGAATTCTGGGATTTAGGGTTTGATTTTGAGATACTCATAAAAGAAGAATTTGTATTGAAAAGCATTTGGGAGATATTCCCTGAATCAGATTTGAATTTGGAGATGATTTGCAGCATTTTGCCTTTCTGGTTTTTAGCAAAATCTGGAAGAAGGACTGATCTGCGAATCTGGAGTTTTGGAAGGTTTAAACTGAATTTGATTTCACTGATATAGCAGATTATATTCAACAGAATATTTGGCAAGAACAATTGATAAAATTTGGCACATTTGAATAGTCTTTGATACAGACTGAAAATAGAGTATTTTTAGGGTAATTGAATCTGAGCTTTAATTGATTTCGAATTATGGTAATTAGGATGAGATCTTGAAATCTGCACAGAAGAAGAACTTGTTTCAAATAGCATCTAGAAAAGATTTGCCGAAGAAATTCTGAATTTGGAGTTAATCTGGAGATTTTAGCCTTTTTGGGTTTCTAGATATCAGATAAAGGACTAATTTGTAATAACTCCTGGACTGATTTGCGAAAAAGGTTTAGATGGTAAAATCTGGCTGCCAACTTTTTGGATTAAGGTATTGGCATACCCTTGATCATAATCCAGGAATAATCTGGTCTGAACTTGGTTAAGATTTTGATTAAATCTGAATTTCTGAAACTTAGGGTAAAAGGTAATAACAGATATTCTGTTTTCGAAAACAGAAAAGAGTTGATAATTCTGGAAGTTAGGGATAGAATTGAATCTGGGTTCTGAAGGCTTTTAGGTTTAGGATAACTGATAGATCAAATCTGGCAAGTCAGATCTTGACTTAGGGTCACAGAATAAATTTTGAAGAAATTAGGGCTAGAACAGAATAAAGTTGAGGCTGATTTGGTTGATCTAGAAGAGACATATGCATGCATGATTTTTAAGAAAGAACTTTTCACCCCAAAACTCAGGATGTTACAATCATGGTGGAGAATTCGTTAATTCAACTCTAGTTGATTTTTGTGACTCGCTAGGCATTAAATACGAATTTTCTACTTCTTACACTCCACAGCAAAATGGAGTTGTAGAAAGAAAAAATCAAACACTAATAGAAATGGCAAGAACAATACTAAGTGAGTATGATACTCCTACTCGCTTTTGGGCCGAAGCCATGCATACTGCTTGCTATTCTATTAATCGGCTTTATTTGCATCCTCTTCTGAATTTAACTCCCTATGAGCTTCTTATTGGGCGTAAGCCAAATGTTTCTTATTTTCAAGTTTTTGGTTGCAAATGCTATATCCTTAGAAAAACAAACTTTGGTGGTAAATTTCAAAGAAGAGTAGATGAAGGCTTTCTAGTCGGATACTCCACCACTAGCAAGGCTTATCGAGTCTTTAATAAAAATTCTGGTTGTATTAAAGAATCGTGCGACATAGAATTTGATGAAACTAATCGCTCGCAAAAGGACCAAGTCTCTTGTGGAGTTTTAGGTGAATATCTTCAAGAAGCTATGAAGAACATTACCATTGGAGACATCAAACCAAGAGAAGATGATCAAGAAGATGATGAAAATATAGAGGATGATGATCAACATGTATCATCACCTCATATTGATTCACTAGAGCTAAATCAAGGAGAAGCAGCACAAGAAGAAGCACCAAGGCAACATCAAACGATCACCAAGGATCAACCTCTAGATCAAATACTGGGTGATGTCAGTAAGGGTGCTCAAACTCGCTCTTGTATTGTTTCTTTTTGTGAACATCATTCTTTTGTATCATCTCTAGAACCTAAACATGTAGATGAAGCTCTCAATGATCCTGATTGGGTAAATGCTATGCATGATGAACTTAATAATTTCTCTAGGAATAAAGTTTGGACTTTAGTAGAAAGACCCAAGGATCATAATGTCATTGGAACAAAATGGGTGTTTAGAAATAAGTAAGATGAAAATGGTGTAATTGTTAGAAACAAAGCTCGTCTTGTTGCACAAGGTATTTCTCAAGTTGAAGGCTTAGACTTTGGTGAAACCTTTGCACCGGTAGCAAGACTTGAAGCTATTCATATACTTATTGCTTATGCATCAAGTTTTAATATTAAGTTATTTCAAATGGATGTAAAAAGTGCCTTTTTAAATGGAGAAATATCTGAATTAGTTTTTGTGGAACAACCTCCCGGTTTCGAAGATTCCAAATTTCCAAACCATGTATAAACTTGCAAAAGCTCTCTATGGTCTCAAGCAAGCTCCTCAAACTTGGTATGAACGACTTAGAGACTTTCTTTTATCAAAAGGTTTTTAAATTGGGAAGGTAGACACAACGCTTTTTACAAAAATGATTGACAAAGAATTGTTCATATGTCAAATATATGTTGATGATATTATTTTTGGGTCTACTAATGAATATTTCTGCCTTGAGTTTGGAGAAATGATGTCTAGGGAATTTGAGATGTCAATGATCGGCAAGCTAAGCTTCTTCCTTGGACTACAAATCAAGCAACTCAAAAACGGTACGTTCGTGAGTCAAACGAAGTATGTGAAGGACTTGCTCAAGTGCTTTGGGATGGAAGATGCTAAAGCAGTCAAAACTCCCATGGCCACTAATGGACATCTTGATATGGACAACAACAGAAAAGCGGTCAATTCTAAACTCTATAGGTCTATGATTGGTAGCCTGCTTTATCTCACTGCATCTAGGCCTGACATCATATTTAGTGTTTGCTTATGTGCTAGATTTCAGTCAGCCCCTAAGGAATGTCATTTGATTGCTATTAAAAGAATCCTTCGGTACTTGAAATGCTACCCCAATTTAGGTCTTTGGTATCCGAAAGATGCAAACTTTGTATTAATTGGTTATCTGGATTCAGATTATGCCGGTTGCAAAATTCATAGAAAAATCACATCTGTAAGTTGTCAACTTTTGGGGAGATCACTAGTATCTTGGTCATCTAAGAAACAAAACTCTGTAGCTCTCTCCACTGCTGAAGGAGAATATGTTTCGGCGGGTAGTTGTTGTGCTCAAATTTTATGGATGAAGCAAACATTTTTGGATTATGGAATTATATTTGAAAAAGTGCCACTCTTGTGTGATAATGAAAGTGCCATTAAAATTGCAAATAATCCTGTTCAACACTCTAGAACTAAGCATATTGAAATACGGCACCATTTTATAAGAGATCATATGGCAAAAGGGGATATAGATATAAGTTATATCAGAACTGACATGCAGCTGGCAGATATTTTCACAAAACCTTTAGATGAGGCTAGATTTTGCTTTCTAAGAAATGAATTGAATATTATTGATATATCAAATGCTAGTTGATCTAAGATAAATGTCTGATTTTCCTGTCCTCCCGCCTTTTGTGCTTGATGTCAAAGGGGGCGAGATTTTTGAGTTTCTTGCTTCATTAAAGGCATTGTTTATGCTTGGGGGAGAGATTGGGGAGAAAGATTCTTGAGATAATTCTTGAGATATCTCATGATCTATCATTATAGATTCATCATTATAGATTCACTCTCAAATCTCAAATGACTCATATGGGCATTTATATATGCATGCATTTAGGGGGAGTTCTTGTATATCTAATGCCCATGCATGTATTTAGGGTGAGTCATTTGATTTTATTCATTTAAATACTTGTTGTCATCAATCATCAAAAGGGGGAGATTGTTCCATCTAGGCCCCTATTATTGTTGATTTTGATTATTGATGACATTAAGTGTTTTTTATCTAATTATGTCTTTGAGCTATCTGTATGCAGAGACCTAAGAGCTATTTCACCTAAGGTCGCAGTATTGCCAAAGTCGCAAGCACAAGGTCAGAAAGAAGAAAGCCACAGAGACCTAAGATATCTGGAGGATCTGCAAGTCGCAAGCACAAGGTCGCGAGCCGAGGTCGAAAGCACAAGGTTGCAGTGTCGTCAGAGGTTGCAAGTCCAAGGTCGCGAGCCATGGTCACAAGCGCAAGGTCACCAAGAATGAAGCTGCAAAAGGCTTAAGGTAAAATACTTTGTTTACCGATCTCGGTGTTTGGAGGTTGATCAGTTTATAGAAAATTTGCTTCTTAGTTTCAACCGTACTATAAAGAGGGGTGGCAAGTCCTCTCTACATGTCCAGCATAAACCGAGAAACTCTTAGGTCATTGCATTCATTGTTTTCGGTTGGATTTGTTTTGAAATGATTTGGTCTTTCAGATGAGTTTTTGGTAGTAGAAGTGTTTTTGCATTTTCTAGAAAGATCTAGGCTGATCTGGGCTTTTCTTCTGTTGACAAAAATATAGCCCTTTAAATTATATTTCAAACAAGCTATAAAATACTTCAATCGGATCTCTGGATCAAAAGTTGACTATTTTTATCCACATTGACTGTCAGCTTGTGATGATGACTATCAGCATGAAATGTCAGTTTTGTTGCTGACATTTGTCTAGAGAGCGTTTTTTTTTTAGCTGAATTTTTTTTGACTTACGCTGACTGTCAGCATGTGTTGCTGACTGTCAGCATGAGTTTCGACCTCGAGCTGTTTTGTTTGTGAGTTTGTTTGAACTGGTCGTTTTTGTGGTCAATGCTGACTGTCAGCATGTGATACTGACTGTCAGCATGAGCTGACAGTTTTCATATATGACCACAAACGGCTAGCTAAGTTTTATCCATGTTTTTGTCGAGCTGAGGTTATGGACACTGACTGTCAGCATATGTTGCTGACTGTCAATATGTGCTGTTTTGTTTCCTTTTTCGACCTCAAACGGCTAGCTGAGTTTTCTCCGAGATTTACTTCGTACTGGTCATGACCTATGCTGACTGTCAGCATGCACTGTCACTTCTCAGCTCGTGCACAACAGCTCTTTTCATCTTTTGGGCTATAAAAAGAGGCTTTGAGCTATTGTTTTATACACCAAGCAGCCTCATATTCATATACACATTTGAGCTTTAGTTCTGTCCTGGTATTACGGATACCCTGGCAGGTTTGGACGTGCGCAGCACGAGTACGACGGCGCGAGCTGACCGAGTTACCGGTCTTCTCCCGCCAGGCAACACAGAAATTGACACAGTGGTTTATACAGGTTCGGGTCCCAGTGGGGGCCCAAGTCCTGTTGGCTCTCTCCGGACGCGAGTCCGCTGCGGAGGTATGCTCTCGGGGAGAGGTCTCCAAGAGAGCCTGATATTGAGTTAATTCAAATGAGTTCGAATCCCCAGAAAATAGGTACATGAGGGGTATATAAAAGACCAAAGAGCCCTCACTACGACCATTGGATCGAAGGGCGCAGACGTCCTTTGGCCAGGGGGACGGCTCGGATGCTTGACACGTGTCCTCACCAGCTTCCCAGAGGCTTCTCGGGTCCGCAGCCACCCTTCGAGACTCACCGGGGTTCCGGTGACCCTCCGAATCTCACCAGGGGCCCGGTGATCCTCCGGCTCTCACCGGGCGTCCGGTGACCCTCTGGATCTCACCGGGAGCTCGGTGATCCTCCGGCTCTCACCGGGGGCCCAGTGATGCTCCGGGTCTTACCGTGGGCCTGGTGATGCTCCGGGTCTCACCGGGGGAGCTTTTCAGGACATCGTGGGGCCCCTGGGAGTTGCCCCAACATCAGCCCCCCAGGCCCTCGGGGGCACTTAGTGCCCCCGATGGGTATGTGAAGCTCCCAAAAATGACGCCTCGTCTTCCACGAAGTTTCTTACACCGCTGGCGGCGTTTCGGCTTCCGAACCGTTTCTCCGTGGGACGCGTCTATCCGCGAACCGACGCATCGTTTCGAAGCGTTCACCTCCGCGTCGCCTCGTCTTGCGCACGACAGTTCAGCTCCGCAGTCTTGATAGGCTTGTGGACACGTGGCGGGCATCCGGGTCCCCCTCCACTGCCTATAAATAAGGGGGGCCCTTAGTTTGAGCATGCCCACAAGCCCTCAAATCCCACAAATCCCAGTTTTCTTCCGGTAGTTCCCGGTAATATCCGGTGGCTTCCGGTGACGTTTTCCTGGTAGCACCCGGTGACACCTTTCCGGTAGCCCCCGGTAACTTTCGGTGACGCTTTTCCGAAGTACCCAGTGACATCTCTCCGATAGCACTCGGTATCTTCCGGTGACGTTTTTCCGGAAGTACCCGGTGACATCTTTCCGGTAGTACCCGGTGAGTTCCGGTAATCTTCAACGAGCTCACCCTCGATGGCGCCGAAGAGTCGCGCCAAGGTCTCCGAGCTGCCCACGGAGGAGGTGACCTCCGATTTCCTCGGGGCCACCGAGTTCTCCTCGGGGGCCCTTGAGGCCTTCTTGGAGCGCGGTTATTTCCGAACGGGAGACATCAGGATCCCCGGTCCAGCGGGGCAGGTGCCGAGCCCCTGGGACGGGGAGGTGGTGGCTTTCGAGGCCTTCGTGGAGGCGGGCCTCCGACTCCCGGTCCACCCGCTATTGCGCGAGTTCCTGCAGGTATACGGCCTCTCGCTCAACTACTTCACCCCAAACACTCTCGTTTGGATGGGTTTGTTCATTTGGTTGTGTGAGACGGCCGCCGTGACGGAGCCCACTCTGCAGCTCCTGCGGTATTTCTACGAGCCATCGGCGCGGGGCCCGGTGGTGAGGAGGGGCGGACCTAGGTCGGCTTTCGGCTCCATCATGATCCAGTTGACGCCGGGCCGCACCGACGAGTACCTGGTGCTAGCCTTCCGGGACCACTGGGGAGACTAGCTCCGACACTGGTTCTACCTTCGGGTGGGAGACCCGGGTGTGACGTACTCGTGGGAACCCTCGACGTATTCGCGGTCCGGCGGCCCGGTGGCTCCAGAGTAGACCGTGGCGGAGATGGACCTCCTCACCACGATGGCGGAGGCCTGATTCCGGCGGTCCATGCGGGATCTCGCGGAGGAGATGGCCCTCTTCCGAGTGGCACCGTTCCACGCCCGCCGAGGGAGGGGGATGTCGGCGGCGCACAGGCCACCCCAGATGGCGGTGGCGAACCGTATGTATTCGGACCCCTTCTTTCTGTTGGGAGATTTCTCCGAACTCTTGCTTCTTTTGTTCCATTTGCAGTTAGGTCTTATGGTCGGGCCAAGGAGGTCGCGGTGACCCTCCTTGGTCGATATTACGAGGACGAGCACGAGAGGGTTGTGCGTGTTATCGGGGAGGGTCCTCCCCGGAACGTCGTCGCGGAGGCGTTCCGGTTGAGGCTCCCGGCCCGGGTGTCTCTTCCCACCCCTGCGTCGCGCAAGCGGGGGAAGGAGGTTGCCTGCAGACCTTCGAAGCGGTCTCGTCCGTCGGGCAGCCCTACGGGATCCCGGGCCCGCAGGAGTCCCGCGAGGCCCCAGTCTTCGCCTCCGCCTTCTCCCGCAAAGGACTCCACGGCGGCGGTTGCTGGGGCGTCGGGCGCAGCCCCAGACATCCCTAGCGGGCCGGATCCCATGGGAAGCGTTCCGGCCGGAGAGGGCCAGGGCTCAGACTCAGAGATGTACGCTTCGAGTCCCTCGCCGCATCCTACTCCTGCGGGGGTCCGGCCGCAGCCCTCATCCAGCGAGGTCTCCGTCCGGTTTCAGATGCCGGGCGGCCTGCCGATGGCCTCGATCCTGGCCCCAGAGACAGGCTCTTCGGCAGTTCGGCCCGCAACGGCGGCGCTCCCTGTACCCGGGAGGGGTAAGGGTCTGTTTGTCTGCCCCGGGGTTCCGGCGCCGTCGATGGATCAGGCTTCCGGCTCCTCCGACGGTGGGACTCCGGAGGAGGGTGCTCTGCTCGGTGGGGAGGCCTCCTGAGGGAGCGACCCGGGGGGTGACGAGGGTGACGTTGATGCGGTGATCGCTTCCGGGCTTCGGGTAAGTTACTTGAATCCCACGCTTATCCGCCTTTTGTATTCTGATTATTGTTTCCCTGTAGACGGTTGCATTGGCCCGGGGCTTTAGGGCTCAGCTCGCCACCCGTCTCTGGGCCGCCGAGGACATAGTGGCCTTCGAGCGCGCCGGGAAGGAGAAGGCGCTCAGGGACGCGGCCTCGGAGCGCTCCGAGAAGGAGCGGGCGCTCAGGGAGCTCACCGCGGTGCAGGCTTGGCTCGCTGCCGTCGAGGACACGGCCTCTCGGCTCCGGAGGGAGCTGCAGGCGGAGCGGGAGGCCACGGCTTCGGGCGTCCAGGCCATAGTCGCGGGAGGTAGGGCGATCCGCTCTAACTTAGAGGACCTCAGGATCAAGCTCGGGCGGGGGGCAGGCCCCGACCTGGCGCCTGCGTCGGTCGGGGAGGCCGCGCACTTCCATGGTGCGCAAGTTGCCCTGATCCCGGCCGCTGCGGAGGCTCGGGCACGAGGCCTCACAGTCCCGGTGATTGCGTTGGCGGCGGCCCACATTGAGCACCGCGGCGAGGGTGCCTGAGTCATCGGAGAGCTTCCCGGCCTTCTTCGACCCTCAGCGGGCAGAGCTGGAGCGGTCCACCGAGGCCCTCTTCGACCGGATCACCGGTGCCATGGAGATGGGCGGCCGGCGCTCGGGTCAGGACGCGGCAGCCAGCGTGGACGTCCCCCCGGGGGGGGGGGGGGACAAGGATGGGCAAGTATGAGCTCCTCCCCCCCCCCTTCGGTTAGATTAGGCTTTTCTTTTTAGATCTCTTTTTCTCCGAGTAGCTTCTTTAGAGAGGGCCCCGGGAACTTGTAAATATCTTTCAACTGGAATAAAGTAGTACTTTTGCTAATTGTGTTCAACTTGTCAGCAGGTATCTTTAGATCTCACTTTCCCAGGGTTTCCTTGCCCTGAGGGGCATCTTTCGGAGAGTGCTCGAGAGTCGCCCGGGAGGTCTAGCCCAGGTAGCGCCCAGGCGGCCTCAATTTTACTACGTCTGGCAGCCGGGGGAGCATCCGGCGAGCTAGTCTCCGGGTCTGTTCATGCTAACTCCGCGAAGGGAGGTGCCTCCCGGGAGCTGGCTCGGCTGCGATGGCTCCCGGAGTGGCACCTGGGGAACTTCGACGATTGTCACGCCGAGTTATCTCCACCGAGGCCGGGGTCTCTAAAGGTCCCCCCGCTCAGGATACTCCCCCCAGCCGGCTACGGTGCTGGCTGGAGGATCTCCTTTGGAGGGCTTTTTGGTGTGAGAGGAGTTTATACAAGGATCTTTCCCGGGAGATCTTGGAGGGTCTCCGGGATTATTAGGTGTAGTTGCTTCTAGGGGGTCGTCCTTCGAAGTAATTTCCCGCGGGAGCCTAACTCCCCGGGCTGTACTCGCGCGCTCGGGTCTCACCTAGAGGGCACTTTCATCCCACTGGGGGGTTGTCCCCTAGTGTAATATTGTATTAATAAGGTTGTAGACTTGTTTATTTGCCATTTCTTTGTCTCCGAAATTTCAAAATCTTCCGCATTAGGTCGTTGTTTTTCTGTCCGGGCCCGGGGTTTTTCCCCCTCCCCCCCTCCCCACAGTGGGGTGCAGCTTGGCTCCACGCGCTGTGGGTAAGGAGTAAAGAGGCCCGAACTGCAGTGGGTGCTTAACTTACGTAGCCCCCCGTTGGGAGTCCCGGGGACTAGTGGGGGTGCCCGACCGAGAAACCGGACAGGTTTGCTGGGTTGCCTGGAGGCGGGGAACCTATCGGAAGGATTCCCGGTCTATCTTTTGAGATAATGAATTCCGAAAGCCGATTTCCCTGTCTGCCCCGGGGGGCAAAGGATATTCCCTTAGGAGGGTTCCGTGACCCAGTAGCAGGTGTAGAGTGTTCGAGGGGGGACTAGTCTCTCGAAGTGACTCGTTACCGCAGTTCGTGAGAACTGGGTTGCCGCTTACCCCCTCAGTCCACGAGGAATTACGGTAAGCCGCCCTATGGGAGCTGGGCTCCCGTTGTCGGGACTTTAGGCTGTGATAGCCTACTTCCTCACGGAGAGGGCATCCTCGCGGGGAGGGCATTTTTATAGAGGAGACGTCGCCTTTTAGGCGGAAGAAGAAACTCCTGTAAAAGAATTCCAATGTGGAAGTAGAAAAAAGCCATCCGAGTTAATGAAAACATAAGACCCCCCCTGCGCGGTGACAGCGGGAGAGGGACACAAAATCCCAGAGTTGAACAAAAAATCCACTTGTATTAATAAAGGGGGAGATACAACGCCTTCCCCCGCGAAAGCGCGGCGGGGGAGGGAACAGTGAGTACATGAGCCTCCCCCCGCGGAACCGCGGTGGGGGAGGTGGCGAGCCCGGAGGCTAAACATAAAACTTGCGGAGCATGTTTATGTTCCAAGTGTGCGTCAGCTCCTGGTCTTCAAGTGTGGAGAGCTTGTAGGCTCCTGAGCCCAGGACCGCGGAGATCCTGTACGGGCCCTCCCACTTGGGGAATAGTTTGCCCTAGGCTTGGGGGTCGGTCACGTGCTTGAGGACCAAGTCCCCGAGGCTGAAGGCCCTTTCGCGCACGCGCTGGTTGTACGCGCGCGCCATCTCGCGCTCGTAGATGGTGTGGTGGAGGAGTGCTCGGTCGCCTTCTTCTTCAACGAGGTCGACTTCTAGCCGTTGATTGGCCTCATTGGTTTGGTGCGCCGCGGTCGTGGCTCCGTCCAAGAGCTCGACCCGTAGCGATCAAAAACCAATTTCTGAGGGGAGAACTGCTTCGGCCCCGTACACGAGCGAAAAAGGCGTGCGCCCTGTCGCTCGGCTAGGGGTTGTGCGCATGGAGCAGAGGATGCTTGGAAGCTCTTCTGCCCATGCGCCTCGCCTGGAGGCGGTCTGTTCGAGCCATCGACGTAGGCCTTGCAGGATCACGCCGTCGACCCTTTCAACGGCTCCGTTGCTCTGGGGATGAGCCACGGAGGCAAAATGGAGGGTAGTCCCTAAGCCTTCACAGAACTCCCGGAAATATGCTGAGTCGAAATGGGTCCCATTGTCGACGGTGATTTCTTGGGGGACCCCGAAGCGACATACGACATTTTTCCAGAAAAAATGTTGCACCGCGCAGGAAGTGATGCTGGCCAAGGGCTCAGCCTCCACCCACTTGGAGAAATAATCCACAGCGACCACCGCGTACTTGTAGCCCCCAGGTGCTGGGGGGAAGGGACCAAGGAGATCCATCCCCCAGCGCGCGAAGGGCCAAGTAACAGGGATGGTTCACAGCATTGCGGAGGGGAGCCTGGTGCCCTTCGCCATCTTTTGGCATGCCTCGCATGCGGAGATCAGATCCCGTGCATCGCGGACCAGTGTGTGCCAGTAAAACCCTTGGCGAAGGACCTTCGCCGCGACCGCCCGCGGAGCAAAGTGGGATCCGCAGCTCCCTGAGTGTATGTCCTCGAGGAGCTAGAGTCCCTCCGTCCGCGGGAGGCAGTAGAGAAGGGCAGAGGCTCCCTGCTTGTAAAGCTTTCCTTCTAGCAGAACGTATGCCCGGGCCTTGGCGCGGAGGCGCTTCACCTCAGCATCACCGGAAGGTTCCCCCCCGTCCCTTATGCAGGAGATAAGGGGATCCATCCACGATGTGGTCCGAGTGATCTCGGAGATCTCCGGGACGCAAACCCCAGGGTTCGCGTCTGGAAGGGTTATCGAGGGCTTTGTGATGATTTCCAGAAAAGCTCCCTTGGGGAGATTCTCGGGCGCTGGCTGCCTGGGCTAAGGCATCGGACCAGTCGTTATCCCGCCGGGGGATATGTCGGGCCTCCAAGCCTTCGAAGTGTCTTTCCATCTTCCGCACCTCCCCCAAGTAAAGACTCAGGTTCGCGTCATGGCACAAGTAGGACTTATCCATTTGGTTGACCACAAGTTGGGAATCTCCTTTCACCAGGAGGCGGCAGATTCCCAAGGAGTGCGCGAGGTGCAATCCCAAGAGCAAGGCCTCGTACTCGGCAACATTATTCGTAGCCGGGAACTCAAGCCTGGCAGCGTACTCCAGCATCTTCCCCTCGGGACTCCGGAGAACCACCCCCGCGCCGGCCCCAGCAAGGCACAAGGAGCCATCGAACATGAGTGTCCGGTGGTCCTGGCACCGGGGAGGGGCGAGGGGAGTCTCTCCGTCTGCCTCGATGGTCGGGGTCCATTCCACCACGAAGTCAGCGAGGACTTGCGACTTAATGGCAGAGCGGCCCGTGAAGGTGAGGGAGAAAGGAGCGAGCTCGGCCCCCCACTTGCCAATTCGGCCGGTGGCCTCCTTGTTTCTCACCACTTCCCCCAGTGGGAGACATGATGGGACCATAATTGGGTGTCCAAGGAAGTAGTGGCGGAGCTTCCATGACGCTATGAGGAGGGCATAGCACAGCTTCTCCACCTCCGTGTACCACGTCTTAGCCCCTTGAAGGGCCTTGCTTACGTAGTACACAGGGCGTTGTTGCCAATCTTGCTCTCTTACGAGCACCGCGCTCACAGCGACTGGGGTCGCAGCAAGATAGAGGAGTAAGGGTTCCTCCGAAGATGGGCTCACGAGCATTGGAGGACTCGCGAGGTACTTCTTTAGCGCGTCGAACGCCGTCTGGACCTCGGGAGTCCACCTGAACCCCTCGAGGCCCCGGAGGATTTTGAAGAACTGGAGTCCACGTTCCCCTGACCGCGAGACGAAGCGACCCAATGCGGCTAAGTGGCCGGCAAGCCTCTGCACGTCTTTGACGGAACGCTGATGAAGCATGTCCAGCAGGGCCCGAATTTTTTCACGCAATGCCCCGCTGGGACACCAGGAAGCCAAGCAGCCTCCCGCTGCGTACGCCAAAGGCACATTTTCTGGGTTGAGTTTCAACCCGTACTTGCGGAGGCTGTGGAAGGTCTCCACCAGGTCGTCGATGTGGGCAGCCGCACGAAGGCTTTTGACGACCGCGTCGTCAACGTAGACCTCGACGTTGCGGCCAATTTGGTCCTTCAGGACCAGCGTCATGAGGCGCTGGAAGGTTGCCCGGCGTTCTTCAACCCGAAGGGCATGTGGAGATTGCAGAAGGTGCCAAGGGGAGTTATAAAACTCGTCTTTTCCTCGTCCTCCGTTGCCATTCGAACCTGATGGTACCCCGAATATGCATCGAGGAAACTCATCAATTCACACCCCGTGGTCGAATCGACCAGTTCATCAATTCGCGGGAGTGGGTAGTTATCCTTCGGGCAAGCGCGGTTAAGGTCGGTGAAGTCCACGCACATCCTCCACTTGCCACTTGACTTCTTCACGAGGACGGGGTTTGCCATCCATTCGGGATGCAGGACTTCTCGCACAAACCCCGCCTCTAGAAGCTTGGTGATCTCGACCTTGATGGCGTCTTGGCGCTCGAGGGATAGCTTCCTCAACTTTTGTTTAACCGGGGGATGGCCGGGGGTCACTGCGAGCTTATGCTCAATGACATCTCGGGCGACGCCTTGCATGTCCGAGGGTTCCCACAAAAAAACGTCTGCGTTTTCACGGAGTTGCTCGGCGTGTTCCTCGAGGAGGTCTGCTCCGATCTTGACGGTCCTCTCTTCATCTCCTGTGGACAGTTGAACTTTTCGGAGGTCCCCCTCGGGTCGTGGCCTCGGGAGTGGCCTTCCGGAGGAAGCGGCCGGGGCAGTATTAGGCCCGGGGGGGTTCTCTCCCCCCGGAGTCTTGATCATGTTGACGTTTCCAATGGCAGCGGTGGCGTGCTCGTAAAGAGCGCGGGCCACGTTCTGGTCGCCTCGAACAGTGATCGCACCGTGAGGCCCATGGAGCTTCACGCAGAGGTAGTTCTGGTGATTTGCCGCCCCTAGATGGTTGATCGTGATCCTCCCCATAATGGCGTTGTATGAAGAGGGGAGGTCCACAACATCAAACCAGACCATCTCCGTCTGGTAGTTTTCCGGGGTGCCGAAGGTCATCGGTAGGTCGACCTTCCCCACCGGGTGGATAGTCTTCCCGGGAACGAAGCCTTGCAGCGGCCCGAGTGCGGGCTGCAGCAGCTTTTCGTCGACTTGCATCTCCCTGAACGCCTTCAGGTATAAGATATCGGCGGAGCTTCTGCCATCGACGAGGATGCGCGCTAGTTGGCAGTTGTAGACTGTAGCCGAGACGATGAGCGCGTCATTGTGCGGGAAGCGAACCCCGCATGCGTCTTCCGCTGTTAAGGTGAGGGGGACGTCTGACCATTTCAGTGGCGGAGACGTATGCAGCACCCCACAACCTTCACCTGTCGCGCATACCCCTTGCGCTGACGCTTGGAGTCCCGTCTCGAGGCGGATCCCCCGTAATGATGTTTATACGCCTTTGGGAGGTTTGGAAAGGGAGCTCCTGGGCTGAGCCCCCTTCTTGCATCTGTCTTTGCTGCTCGCCCGCGGGAGCAGGAAGTGCTGGCAAGCCCGACAAGGGAGGCAAGGAGGCAGGGCCCCCTCCCCCCTGGCCGCGCTGGTCGAGAAAAGCCGCGAAGTGCTGGAGAAGCTGATGGCATTCTCGATTAGCGTGGGTACTTGACTTGTGGAAGGCGCACCACACGTTGGCTGTGCCCTCTTTTCCTTCCTTGGAGTGGCCCTCGCGCCCGCGGGAGGACTCTCACGCCGCATAGCCTTTTGACTTAGGGGGAGCACGACTGCCTTTGCCGCCGTCGCGCGAACCACCTCCGCCCTCGAGGACGAAAGCGTCCGGAGGCCGTGGCTCGCGGCGATCGTTTCTTCGGGGACGCTTGTTGGGGGGATCTCTAGCCTCCCGGCCGGTGGGGGCAGGAGCCCCCTGGTTCTTCTTCCAAAGATCGTCCTCTTCCGCGTGAGCATACTTCTCGAGTACGGTGAAGAGTTCATCGGCGGAGGTGGGGCAGCTCCGAGAAAGCCTCCGGTGGAGCTCCCTGGGAGGTATCCCGCTCTTGCACGCTTTGATAACTGTGGAGTCGGGGACATGTGCCACTTTGCTCTTCACCTGAGCGAAGAGCTTGAAGAAGCTGTAGATAGTCTCCCCCGTCCTTTGCCGGACGGTGTAGAGCTGGGACGAGTCTAAGGGGCGTACATAATTCCCCTGGAAGTTCGTGCAAAATTGGCGCTTCAGATGCGCGAAGGACTTGATGGACCCAGCTTTCAGGTTGTAGAACCATGAGCAGGCGATGCTCGTGAGGTAGAGGGGGAAGACATTGCATTGCACTGTCTCGTCCCCCCCAGCCGCCGAGATGGCCGTGGAGTACACCTGCACAAAATCGTAAGGTTCGGCCTCACCGTTGTAACGCTCGATGTGCGGCGGGCGGTAAGACCGCGGCCAGCGGATGCAACGGAGGCGACTGCACAGCGGCTGATTGGCCCCCTCAACTTCCTTGGGGGATCCATGGTCGTTGTCTTCTCTCGCCGGGGACGCATGCCCATTGTCGGAGTTTGGGAGGGGTGCCAGCGGTCCACCGGTGCGACGGTATCGCCTCTTTTCCTCGGGGTTGGTTGAGCTGAGCTCTTGAGCATCGAGGTATTCCGCGGGGATGGTAGCAGCTTACTTAAACGGTCTCTTCCCCCGGGCAACTTGGGAGCGCGTCTCCACGCGCTCGTGGGTTCGGGGGAGTCCTCACCAATGGCTGGAGGTGGTTTCCCCGGACTTGGCGGTACGCATTCGCTCGACCTCCTCCCTAGTGAAGCGGGTCTGATCCGCCGGGGGCGCCCGCGGGGGCGGCCCTGGAGGAGGAGGGGGCTGATGCGCGTTCGCCATCGTCCCGATAGACGCCGCCGGTGCGCGGACCGGGCCACGCGCCGGGTCCGCTCTCGGTGCGGCGGCGGGAGCAGTCACGGTTCGAGTCTCTGGGGTGTTCGCAGGAGCGGGCGTCGCACCAGGTCCGAGCGTCGGCCCTCAAAGGCTCTCGGGCCCAGGCGTGGAGGTTGTGGGTCCTATGCCCCAAGCAATCAATGGTTACAAGTTCTTGTTCATAGCCATTGGTACATTTACCAGATTATGTGAGGCTGAACCAGTCCAAAACATTACCGCTGCTGCGGCAAAGAAGTTCTTTCAAAAGAACATTGTAACACGATTTGGTGTTCCAAGTCATCTCATAACAGGCAATGGATCCCAATTTGTCAGTGGTCTTTTTCGGGACTATTGCAACCACATTGGGACTAAAATATGTTTTGCATCCATTGCTCATCCACAAAGTAATGGTGCAGTTGAGTGTGCCAATAGGCAGATAATGCAAGGGGTTAAGAAACATGTTTTCGACCACCTTAAGCTATGTTGGGGGGCTTGGGTAGAAAAACTCTACTCCGTTCTATGGGCATTATGCACTACATCCAGTAGGGCCACAGGCGAGACGTCTTTCCAACTGGTTTATGGTGCAGAAGCCATGCTGCCAATTGAAATTAAAATCGGCTCCACTCACATAGATCACTTAGATGTCATAAATAAAAGTGAAAGACACGAAGATGATATTACCTTCCTTCAAGAGAAACACGATCAAGCACTGATCCATTCAGTAGCATATTTACAAGCTCTACGTAAATACCACAGTAAAAGGGTACGACCACGTACGCTAAATGTGGGGGACTTGGTTTTAAGAAAAATTCAAAACCAGTCTAATCGCAATAAATTCTCTCCTCAGTGGGAAGGTCCCTTTACTGTGGTCACTATTCCACGATCAGGATCGGCTCGATTGGCTATGGAGAATGGAAGAATATTATCAAACGCCTGGAACATTGTTGGGGGAAATCTCCGCGAGACTAAGTCCAGGTAAGTTGTGTCACATTCGCCCGGGGAAGTGGCCTCCGGTGCCTGCCCCGGGCGCCGCCATTTGCTCGGGGACGTGGTCTCCGGTGCCTACCCCGGGCGCCGCCTTTTGGCTCCCGGGACCTGGCCTCCGGTGCCGGTCCCGGGCGCCGCCATTCGCCCGGGGACGTGGCCTCTGGTGCCTGCCCCGGGCGCCGCCTTTTGGCTACGGGGGCCTAGCCTTCGGGGCCGATCCCGGGCGCCGCCATTTGCCCGGGGACTTGTGTAACATCCCAGTTTTTGGCTATCTTTTCTGCTTGCAAGTCAGCATATCTTCTTTGGAATCCCTGATGTCTCAACCCTATTTTGATCTCCTATCTCAGAATCATGATCTTAGGTATGCCACTACCTTAACCTAAAAGTTGGCAGCTACACTTCATCTCCCAGATCATTTTCACATTTCTGTCCAAGAGTACCCCAGTTTAGTCCTTTTCAGAATTTTCAGAAAGCCCAAATAGGCTAAAAGTCTCAGATCATCTCCAAACTCAAATCTGATCAAATGGTTGTCTTCCTTTTACTTTTCTGAACGTTTTTCCCTTCTGGAAGAACTCAAAAATCTCAACCGAAACCCTAGTTCCAGCCCCGACAAAATGTCAAACCCTAATTACCCTATTTTACCTTGTTTTTGACTTTTGTCGAACCCTCAGATCTTATCAGATTTTGCCATTTTTCCTGCTGGATGAGTCCAAGTATTTTGGTAACACTCATCTGCAAAGTCAGAATTCAAATCAGCCCTCTAGATCTTCAGATTTGCAAATAGGCCCAAGTTCCCGAACCAAAATCCTCGCAGTTTAGTCCAAACCTTCGCAAATCAGCCCAAACTTTGCAACCAGGCCGCTGTGCCATTTTCGACTACGACCAGTGCAGTTCGACCAGCGCCCTGCCGCTTTGCCTCGCCGCTGAACTCGCCGCCGATGAAGTCTTTCCACGTAGCCACCACCTGCGCACAGCCATGCCGCCACCGTGGAGCACCTCACCCGCGCTGTGCCGTGATCTTCCCCGCGCGCGCGCGTGCTCTAGCAGCAGCAAAGCAACGCCACATTGTGCCCTTGCCGAAGCCAGTGATCCCGTCACCCTGCCCCAGCCAGATTTGCCGTGATTCCTCTGGCCTGGCACAGTCTTTGCCGCATCCCAACGTCGTCTCGGTCTCGTCTCCGGTGTCAATCATGCGCATCTGGTTTGATTCGCCTCAACTCCCGAGAGCTCAGCCCTTTGCCTATATAAGCCCCCCTCAACCGCAGCATCTCTTCACACCACCCCGCAGCTGCAAGCTTCAAGCTTCCACCACCAGAGAGAAGCCAAGTTCCTCAGCGCCGCCGTGAGCGCTTTCTTCTCCGGTGAGCTGCTCTTGAGGCCACCGTCGCCAGCTTCGCCCACAGCTTCTCACTCCAAACCAAGGCCACCAGTGAGTTACTCTCATCCCCCTCTCCGTAACATATCACTTAATTGGCCCCCGGCAAACCTCAACGCCGGCAATCACCGGAAAAGCCCAAATCCCCTGTTTCCCCAATGCTGCCCGATTCGATCCAAATTGGCCCTCGTGCCAGTGGAAGAAATTGTTCACCACACTCCCTTTAGCAAGCCTACGAGTTTAGAATTCAAAATGGAGCCAAGATTGAGGCTTTCCCCAATTTGCGCGCCACCAGTGAACTGGTTCTCGTCGCCGAGCTTCTCCGGCCATCCCCCGACCAAACTGGCTTCACCAATAGCTCCCTCACCTCACCCTATCACTCCCTGAGCAAGCAATCGAGTTTAAAGTCCCTGAATCGAAAACCCCCAATTTTCATGTCGTCTTCTCCAGCGCCGGTCGCCGGAATTCCTCACCGGCCGATCTAGCTTTCCGGTCACTTTGTCCCTTAGATAGATCCCAGTACCCTGAGAAATATTGTCTACTAGCCCGACTTCTGAATCGACCTAAATCAGGAGATATTCCAATGCCAAGATCACTGTCCAGTAGTTCAGCTCATGTCCAGACCACCGTGTTTACTCGCCTGATTTGGCCACCCTCCGGCCACTTTCTGCCCTTGAGCCGGTCGAATGATTTGTTCCTGTCATCAAGGCCTAGCCCCCAGATAAAGTTTTGTACCAATTGGAGTCCTAGGTCAAAAGTTATGCAATGCCCTAGTTTATGGCCATGTCTAGCACTATGTCAGTGCATGTCCACCAGTGGCATTAGATGATTTAGACCTGTTATATTTGAGCAATTGAAATGACACTTTGTCCACTAAGCCTTTGAAGTCATGTTCTACAATATCCCCTACTGTCACATCTCCAGAAAACAGACCTAGAACCAATTTAGGACTATGTCAAGCCATGAGCCAAATGTCAGCCCTTCGACATTCAAGTCCTTTTGAGCCTATCTCTTCGATCAACCTCAAGTGACCTTGCCCAAACCTTTTCCCCTGCATGCATGATATATTTACGTATTATTTTCTAGTACTTGTGTGCTTATGTAGTGTGTATGTGTTGTTTGTGTCCGCCGTGGAACCAGACGTTGAAGGAACAGAAGAGATCTTCGAGGATTCATCTGAGCAGCTAGACCCATCACTGCAAGGCAAGTCTCAAACCCTTGATCATGTGTCGCGCCCCGAAACTGGGACTACGACTACTCCTGTAGAGACCTAGCTCGCTGCAGCTAGTCCCATATATGCATAGCATACACATACCCTTGACGTCCCAGGATAAGTCAAGCACAGGAGTATATCACATTGCAACAGAGTAACTTACAAAATAGTTAAGCAGTGTGGCCTGCTGGCCTTGATATTACATAAGAAGATTACAATGCCTTCACGGCATTCATGGTTTAGCACAATAACATCTACACAGCAGAAGGTAGGTGACCCACCCACAAAGAGAAGTGGACGGCAGAACAACACACATCAGGGAAATGACGGGACTGACGCTCCTCCTTCTGGATCCACAAAGTACTCCATGCCCTCATCTTGATCAAGGTAGGTTCCATCTATTGAGTTGAATGTTGCAAGGGTGAGCACTTACGTACTCAGCAAGTCATAGGTAAGAGTAGATACATATAGTAGTGATGATATGAACCTAGACTAGTCAAGAATTATGGATATTTGTGAAATAATCTTTTCCTTTCTCATCTCATCTTATAGCAGTACTTTTCATAATATAACATCATCATTCATGTTCACTAGATTATAGCACTACCGCGACACGTCGACACAAGACAGCCCACGGCAGCACTCCTTATCATGACAACACATGTCATTTGGGTAATCTTGATTAAACATATTTTATTTAGAAAATAGTACTTGTGTCACACCCCGTGGATTTAATCCACCGCAGCAGACTCCTATAAACCCGGGAGCTCGGAGTATTCGAATACGTTTTTAACTCTGCAGAGAGGTACCAATTTACCCGCAAGATATTCCACTTTCAAACCTTTCCTATCATAACAAAATGATTGGACCCCTGACTCACTTCATATTGTGAGCGGCAAGGTGGAAATAACAAGAACTTTTGTGGCGGGCTATACCCCCACCTTTCTATAATATAATATCGTCATTCATGTTCACTAAATTATAGCACTACCGCGACACGTCAACACATGACAGCCCACGGCAGCACTCCTTATCATGACAACACATGTCATTTGGGTAATCTTGATTTAATATATTTTATTTAGAAAATAATACTTGTGTCACACCCCGTGGATTTAATCCACTGCAGCAGACTCCTATAAACCCGGGAGCTCGGAGTATTCGAATACGTTTTTAACTCTGCAGAGAGGTACCAATTTACCCGCAAGATATTCCACTTTCAAACCTTTCCTATCATAACAAAATGATTGGACCCCTGACTCACTTCATATTGTGAGCGGCAAGGTGGAAATAACAAGAACTTTTGTTATGTTTACTCACAATTCACCCCTGACCCTGTGGATCTCTCGCGAAACACAGTTGTGGCGGGCTATACCCCCACCCTTACTCATTTCCCCATTGCTGGGTCTAATGTCAGATCACCTTCAGTGATAGTGGGAGTCAGCCTCCATATCAATCATCACAACACATCTCATGCAGGGGTTTCATGTGCGATCCACATAAGTACTTGTTCAGGCCTGTCCCATACCAGGCTTGCGGTTAGCACGTTGTTCATGCCACTAGACACACAACACAAGGTTCTAGTCCTTATATGCCAGTGACCAGACCATCCACAACCCTGCACCTTCAGTGCCTGCATTCCTTTGCAGTCTAGCACCTCCAGTGCTACAGCCATCCATACCATTTTTCTGGTCACGGCTAGGGGTTTTATTTCATGAATATAAGTATATAAATACATATAATAGTTCATGGCTCAAAACTTGTTTATTTCACATTTCACAGATAACCAGTCTAATACTGCCAATTCATAAATCAACCATTCTCAATCTTTCTCATGCAATATTATCTATATTCAAGGTTATGTTTTAGCAACATTTAAAATATAGGTTCAAGATGACCAAGGATATGACTTGCCTTCCGCGTCGTAAAATACAGCAGTCGATGACGGGTCAACAGCAAAATCCTCAAAGTCAGCTTCTGAATCTGCTCGACGACAAACAATCACACAATAATTACTTATAATATTTAAAATGTTTTATGACTTATATGCAGAAATGCTCAACAAGAATGATTGAACTATACTGGAGATAATTGAGATTGTAAGCTGAACTGAGTTGAGATCTAGGGTTTGAAGGAATTGGCTAAGAATGGTGTTAGATGCTCTTAGGATCTCAAGGTTACAATAAGAACATCAGTTTTGTGGCTGGTTTGATCAAGAACAGCGAATGTCAGCAGATCGACATTCGGATCAAAGCTCTGACATAACTTCAGGGAAAGCTAGAGAGCTTATCTCAAGTTATGACAGTAGAAGAAAGTGTAGATCATAACTCTACAAATTCAGTGGACAAAGTGGTTTTCAAATTGCACAATCAGAAATGGGTAAACAAGGCTAATGCCATTGGCTGGCATGCACTGAGACAGTGTCAAAATTTAGGGTTTAGCGGCAAATATAATTCAAGGGCTCAAATCAAGTTGTGATAGAAGAAGAAAATGTTAATCACAACCTCAGGAATCTAACGGACAAAGTTATGCTCAAAATGCACATCTGGAAGGGAGTGAAAAGGGCTAATGCCACTGACTGACATAGTTTGGCATTGATCTTGACATGGCCAGAAACTAGGGCTTGGCATAACTTTTGGTCTAGAGCTCCAATTGATGCACCACTTTGTCTGGGAGGTAGGGAAGGATAACAGGAACAATTAAGTCAACAGAATCTAGGGCAAGAAATGGCTGGAAAGTGATGAAATTCAGTGATGAACTGAGGTGAACTGGTTGCACTGGAGCAGTTCTGGACAAGATCTTGGCATGGCTATATCTTTTGATCTAGGCTGATTTAGGTGTCGGGCTAGAAGCCAAAAATATTCAGGGGGTTAAGGCACACACTATGGACAAAGTGATTTGAGCTGAAACGGCCGGGAAAACTTTTCCGGTGAACTGTGCCGGAGAAGAACACTGCTGTTTGGGGGTTTTCAATTTAGGCCGAATGAACTCGATTCCAAGCTTGGGAAGTGATATATGGGTAAGAGGAAGCTACCTGCACGATCAATTTGGCCGGAGGATGGCCGGAGAAGCCTGGCGACGATCGCCGGTTTCTGGAGAAGCTCAAAATTGGGGAAAGCTTCGATTGAAGCCCAATCTGGAGATCTTGATGCACAGGCTTGCTGGAAATGGCTCACTGATCATTTTCTTCCACATAATCGAAAGCTAATTCGAAGTAATTTGGGCTGCATTGCCGGAACAGGGCATTCTTCGAATTTCAGCCATTTCCGGCGATCACCGGCGATAGGGTGCAAGAGAGTTAAATTAGTTGGTACAGCACGATGAGGGAGGTGAGGGAAACTCACTAGTGCTGTCAATTTGGTGGTTGAGGCTGCGGTTGAGGCTGCCACCGTGAAGCCTCCTGCTGGACTCGCCGGAGAAGAAGACAATGGCGAGGAGACTTGCAAATTTGGCTAAGTTCTGGTGATGAGGAGATGATACAGAGCACTGGTGGTTTAAATAGAGCAGTGGGCGTAGCTTGCAAGGAGGTAATAGCATTGAATTTGGTGTCAGTTGATAGGAGTTGCCGGGCACAGATGTAACAACGGCGAACGGTGACGCGACGGCGCACTAGCGAGGCAAAGCTGTTGCTACATTGGGACTCAATCATGTCGGGCGGTGCAAAACGGTGGCGACAACGGCTGGCAAGGCAAGCGACGTGGCAAGAAGATGCTGACAACAGTCACTGCTGGTCGCGCGTGGGAGCAGGCACTGGTCGTCGACGTTGCAGCGGCGCTGCCACGGTGACGGCTGAGGTGAGGACACGTGCGCAACAGCATGCACGATCAAGTTGCCGGCGAAGCTTGGCCGGCGGCGAACGTGCACGGTGCAAGGAAGCAAAACACGGCGAGTACTGGTCGTGTGTACAGTTGCTGCTGCTCTGGTCGAAATAGGGCTGATTTGCAGTTTTTGATTTCTTGATTTGGACTGAATTGTAAATCTGAAGATTTGGAAGGTTTGATCTGGAATTGATTCTGCTGTTTTGGTATACTTAATTCCATAGATGATTTGGCACAGCTAGAAGATAAAGTTTGAGACATTTGGATGACTTTTGATATGAACTGAAAACAGAGTAGATTAGGGTAAAATAAGTCTGAAACTTATTGATCTCGAATTCTGGGATTTAGGGTTTGATTTTGAGATACTCATATAAGAAGAATTTGTGTTGAAAAGCATTTGGGAGATGTTCCCTGAATCAGATTCGAATTTGAAGATGTTTTGCAACATTTTGCCTTTTCTGGCTTTTAGAAAATCTGGAAAAAGGACTGATCTGCGAATCTGGAGTTTTGGAAGGTTTAAACTGAATTTGATTGCACTGATCTGGCAGATTATATTCAACAGAATATTTGGCAAGAACAGTTGATAAAATTTGGCACATTTGAGTTGTCTTTGATACAGACTGAAAATAGGGTATTTTTAGGGTAATTGAATCTGAGTTTCACTTTCTTTTGAATTATGGTAATTAGGATGAGATCTTGAAATCTGTACAGAAGAAGAACTTGTTTCAAATAGCATCTAGAAAAGATTTGCCGAAGAAACTCTGAATTTGGGGTTAATCTGGAGATTTTAGCCTTTTTGGGTTTTCAGATATCAGATAAGGACTAATTCGTAATAACTCTTAGACTGATTTGTGAAAAGAGTCTAGATGATAAAATCTGGCTGCCCACTTTCTGGTTTAAGGTTTTGGCATACCCATGATCATATTTCAAGAACAATCTGATCTGAACTTGGTCAAGATTTTGATTAAATTTGAATTTCTGAAACTTAGGGTATTTAGGTAATATAAGATATTTCTGTTTTCGAAAACAGAAAGGAGTTGATAAATCGGGAAATTAGAGATAGAATTGGATCTGGGTTCTGAAGGCTTTTAGGTTTAGGATAACTGATAGATCAAATCTGGCAAGTCAGATCTTGACTTGGGGTCACCTGATAGATTTTGGAGATTTTAGGGCTAGAACAGAATAAAGCTGAGGCTGTTTTGGTTGATTTAGAAGAGACATATGGATGCATTACTTTTAAGAAAGAAACTTTTCACCCCAAAACTTAGGATGTTACATCATGTCTAGCCTAATATTTTGAAATGAAGTATATTAACAGTTTTCAAGTATATGCATGCCTTAGATTCAAATTAGAGTTATGTTTTAATGAAATGATTAGATATGACCTAAATAACTGTAAAGCCCCTTTTGACATTGAATATCCCTGCACCCTTGTCACCCTAGAATATCATGCTTAGGCTATGCTATGCTCAAGATTATATGTTAAATGTTGAATGGTCACATATGAGAAAAGCACATTCAAAACCCTTTTTGTGAAAGAAAATATGATTGGAATCGATAGTGAGGATGGTTTGATTGGATGGTGCTGTGTGCGCACTGGGAATGTGAAAGACTCCTCACTAAAGATTCATAAGGACTAGAACCTTGTGCTGTGCTTCTATGCGGCATGAAAAACGTACCAACCACTTGCTCGGTTATGGGACGGGCGCAACTTAGTAGCTTTCTTTAGTATTAGCTTTTCCCTGCAATGGTTGTCGATCCAGTTTCTTGCGAGAGCTGGTGGGCCGCAGAAGGCCATGAGTGATGTGAGTTCAGAAAAATCATGAGAGGAAAAGGTGGAAAGAAGGAAGACGCCCTATGCCAGATTAAGTCGTGCGCGACTGTAATCAAGAGAGGCTATGTGTCTTGCGAGAACATAGACCCAGGCTAGGAAGTAAGGCAGTGGGGAGGACCCACAACGATACTTGAGACTTAACTGTCTATTTACCGGGAAGGGAATAGTTAATGCTAGGACTGTAAAACTGTTGTATCATCTCGGCCTTGTCACATGCGTAAAAGTCGCATGGAGAGGTACCGACTTGAAAGCCGAATGATCGGTGGATTAAGGTGGTACACCTTTGCAAAGTTTAAAAAGTATCGGATACTTTGAGCTCCCAGGTTATGGAGTCTGCGAGCTGTGGATTCTATTCACGTCGATGCAGCACAAGTAGCTTTTGAAAGTTTTTTCACAAAATCTGAGTAAAGTGGTGACTCATGAAAGACCGCCACACACAACATTTTCTGAAAACCTAGCTTAGGAATTGAAAAGCCTTGCTTTTGAAAATAAAGGTCTTTTCTCCAAAGACTAAGTGTGAAAATCTATTCTATGTACTTATATAAAGCTAAAGAGCCATTCTTTGAGAATTCCCCCCATCTATATATACTTGCATTCTTATTTGGGACTTGTTGAGCACCATGTGGACGATGTGCTCACCCTTGCTTATACAAACAAATTTAGAAGAAGGATTCGTCGACCCTGAATCTTACGGTCTTGAACCCAATGTGGAACAAGAAGAAGAAACTGAAAACCCAGCTTGTTAGAGGGTTATGTACCAAGGTGGAGTTCGATGTGGAGAAGGCCCGTACAACACCGCTGCTGCTAAAGAAGAAGACTGACGAAGTCCTTTTGCTTATTATTACTGTTTCATTTTTGCTGACCTTTGTGTCGAAAACTCCTTAATTTTGTATCAACATTTAAGTGCGTCATTTTGGCTCTAAGTTATTGTAATGTTGGTCCCTGTGATCAGCACTTGTTTTTAATTATTCGCATTTTTATATAATGCATCTTGTTGTTTTGAGCTGCAATGTACCTTTTCTGAGTGCAACCCAATTGGGCGGTTGCCACCGGATCCCTCAAATGAGGGTCCCACAACGTGGCCTCCGGTGCCTGTCCCGGGCGCCGCCATTTGCCCGGGAACGTGGCCTCCGGTGCCTGCCCCGAGTGCCGCCTTTTGGCTCCGGGGACCTGGCCTTCGGGCCCGGTCCCGGGCGCCGCCTTTTGGCTCCCGGGACATGGCCTCCGGTGCCGGTCCTGGGCGCCACCATTTTCCCAGGGACGTGGCCTCCGGGGCCGGTCCCGGGAGCCGCCTTTTGGCTCCTGGGACCTGGCCTCCGATGGCGGTCCCGGGCGCCGCCATTTGCCTGGGGACCTGGACTCCGGTGCCGGTCCCGGGCGCCGCCATTTGGCTCCCGGGACCTGGCCTCCGGTGCCGGTCCCGGGCGCCGCCATTTGGCTCCCGGGACCTGGCCTCCGGTGCCGGTCCCGGGCGCCGCCATTTGCCCGGGACGTGGCCTCCGGTGCCTGCCGCGGGCGCCGCCTTTTGGCTCCCGGGACCTGGCCTCCGGTGCTGGTCCCGGGCGCCACCTTTGGCCCGGGGACCTGGCCTCCGGCGCATGTCTCGATCCTCATCGCCCTCCTAAAGGTAAAGTCTTTGGTTGTTGATCACGTGCAGGTCACGCGAGGAGTGCCTCGGGAATCAATGACCACCTGTCAAGCATCCAAGGCATCTGATCGGGAGAAGGACGTTGCTACCCCTCAATCCGACGGTAGCGTCCGGGGTAGTTTAGTCTTTTTGCTTCTTTTTGGGGCTATAAATAGCCCTTGTATCCTCTGTTGTAGGGGAGAGGTGATTCATTATTATTGGAATAGCCATACTCACAGGTGTGCTCCGGAAGCCTCTCCCCAGCCGACTCCAGTCGGGAGCATGCTGACAGGACTAGGGCCCCCGCCGGGACCCGAACCTGTATAAATTCTCGTGTCAATTCTTGTGTTTGTCTGACGGGGGAGGACCGGTCACCCGGTCAGCCCGCGTCGCGTTTTCTTCGCTAGGATCGTTCACAAAACCTACCGGGGTATTCGCAATACCACGACAGTTGGCGCCGACCTTGGGGACTCGTGACAAGACGCCATGGCTCCCCCAAGAACAAGGGCTCGCACCCTTCCCGGTGACGCCGGTCTCAGAGACCCGACACCGCCCGTCTGGGACACTACTGTCCTGGCGCTTCCGCCCGGAGGCGGCAAAACCCAAGTACCGCCTCCCACCTTTCCTCTTAACTTAGGTGCTTCTACCTCCGGGGCACTCCCAGTGACTGCGAGAACCTCAGCCGGGACCATTCTCCCCCCAACGGCTCCCCTGGCTCCCCGGGACGCCCTGCTCGAAGCTTTAGTGGAGGGCCAGCTCCGCACCCAGCACTCCATGGATGAGCTGCTCAGCGTGTTGGCGCGTCCACCGGCCCCCACATATGCGCCGTACCCATATCCGGGGACCATGCCCCCGTTCATGGGTCACCCAGCGGTCCCTCTGGTTTCCGGGAGTCTATCCGCCCCGTATAACCCCAGCGGGGGGTACCCTCCCCCCGCGGGTCATACGTCCGGACCCTTCCCGGCACCCGGGTCCTTCCCGGTGCCGGGAGGGTACTTCATCCCCGGGCCCTTCGTGGCACCGGGTGGATACCCCGTTCCAAGCCCATTCCCGGGGCTGGGGGCCCATTTCATGCCGGGGGTTTTCCCTACGCCGGGAGCCAGTCCCGCCCCTCGCGTCGCGTTTATCGCACCGCGAGCGGTCGATAGAGCAACTCCCGTGCCTCAGCGGACTTCCCCCCGCATCGGCTCCCCGGTTTCGGACGTCGCCGTGGGGCTCCCCCCTCGCCGGCTCCGGCCATCGCCGCGGGGGCTCCCTCCACTTCGGTTCCAAACGTCGCCGCGGGCGCCCCTCCCCGGTCCCGGATGATACAGGGGCTTCCCCCTTTCCGGGTCCGGGGATCGTCGCAGGGGGCTCCCCCCAGCCGGCCCCAATAGCCTCCGGGCCGGTAGCTACAGTGCATGAGCCCCCTCCCCCGGCAGAACAGGTCCATTTCTCCCGGGGGAGGTCGAGCGAATGCATTCACCCAAGCGTGGGGAAGAACTTCCCCCTGGCCGTGGTCGCGGAGAGCTTCGCTCTCGCACCGGTCGGGGGAAGAGACCCACCGAGGGGCCAGCCTCTCTGGAGGGGAGTCCAAACTTCCGGGAACTAGGCCTTCGCCCAGAAGAAAAGCGTCGCCACCGCCACTCCGGCAGACCCCTTGGGCCGCTTCCCGACTCCGACAACAAGGGCGTGTCCCCCGTCAAAGAAGACAGCGACCGGGACTCTCCCCGGGAAGTGCAGGGGGCTAATCGGCCCCTATGCCGCAGACTTCGCAGCATTCGGTGGCCGCGGCCCTATCACCCACCGCACATCGAGCACTACAACGGTGAGGCCGACCCTTACGAATTTGTGCAGGTATACTCCACGGCCATCTCCGCGGCCAGGGGGGACGAGACGGTACAATGCAACGTCTTCCCCCTCTACCTCACCGGCATCGCCCGCTCCTGGTTCTACAACCTGAAGGCCAGCTCCATCAAGTCTTTCGCACAGCTCAAGCGTGAGTTCTGCGCAAACTTTCAGGGGAACTACGTGCGTCCCCTGGACTCCTCGCAGCTGTACACCGTCTGGCAGAGGACAGGGGAGACCATCCGAAGCTTCTTGAAGCGCTTCGCCCAAGTGAAGAGCAAGGTGGCTCACGTCCCCGACTCTACGGTCATCGAAGCATGCAAAAGCGGGATCCTCCCGGGGGAGCTCCACCGGAGGCTCTCCCGGAGCTGCCCCTCCTCCGCCGACGAGCTCTTCAATGTACTCAAAAAGTATGCTCGGGCGGAGGAAGACGACCTCTGGAAGAAGACCCAAGGGGCTCCCGCCCCCACCGACCGAGGGGCCAGGGACCCCCTCAAGCCCCCTAGGCAGGGGGGGCATAACGAGCCACGGCCTCGGGACACCTTTGTCCTCGAGGGCGAGGTGGCTCGCGCGACCCCCCGAGGGACAACCGCCCCTTCCCCAAGCCAAAAGGCCATGGGGGAGGACAGTCTTCGCGCGGCCTGGAAGGGCCCGCGGGGAGAGGCAGGGAAGGACCGTGGTGCAGCTTCCACAGGTCCAGTACCCACGCTACCCGAGACTGCCACCAGCTGCTGCAACACTTCACGGTGTTCCTCGATCAGCATGGGCGGGGGGGGGCCGGACTCCGGCCTCCTTGCCCCCTCGGCCAGCTGTCCCGGCCCTTCCTGCTCCCGTGGGGGGCCAGCAGGGGCAGACGCAGGAGGGGGAGCCTTCAGAAGCTCTCCCCTTCCAAACTTGTCAGCGCCGCATCAACGTCATCGTGGGAAGGTCCGCCTCCGGGCGGGACTCTAAGCACCAGCGTAAGGAGTACGCACGCGAAGTCAAGGTTGTGGGGGTGCTACACACGTCTCCGCCACCCAAGTGGTCGGGCGTACCCCTCACCTTCACGGCGGAAGACGCGCGAGGGGTTCGCTTCCCCCACGACGATGCGCTCATCGTCTCTGCGACTATCTACAACTGCCACCTGGCCCGCATCCTCGTGGACGGCGGGAGCTCCGCCGACGTCCTATTCCTGAAGGCCTTCAAAGAGATGCAGGTGGATGAGAAGCCCCTACAAGGGTTCGTCCTAGGGAAGGCGATCCACCCCGTGGGCAAGGTGGACCTCCCTATGACATTCGGCACCCCGGAGAACTACCGGACCGAGATAGTCCGCTTCGAGGTAGTGGACCTCCCCTCCTACAACGCGATCATGGGGAGGACCACGATCAACCGGCTGGGGGCTACCACCCATCAAAACTACCTCTGCATGAAAATCCCCGGGCCGCACGGCGTGATCAACGTCCAGGGAGACCAAGACATGGCGGTGCACTCTATACAAGAGCACCGCCGCCACAATCAGAAGCGTCAACCTCATTAAGGCGCCTGGGGCGGAGGCCTCTCCCCCGAAGTCGGACGTCGCTGCGCCACCTCCCGGGAGGACCCTCCTCAAGCAGCGTCCGGAAGGGGGCCTCCGGAAGGTCCTGCTGTCTCCGGGCGACGGGGCCAAAACCGTCCTCATCGGGGCGGAGCTCCCTGAGGAGCATGCAGCGCAATTGGCGGCTTTCCTGCGCGAGAACTCCAATGTTTTCGCATGGAAGCCTTCGGATATGCGGGGCGTCGCCCGGGAGGTTATCGAGCACAAGCTCGCGGTGGCCCCCAGTCACCCCCCGATCAAACAGAAACTGAGGAAGCTCTCCCTCGAGCGCCAAGAGGCAATCAATGGGGAGATTGCCCGACTCTGAGAGGCGGGGTTCATTCGGGAGGTCCTGCACCCCGAGTAGCTCGCAAACCCCGTCCTCGTCAAGAAATCGAATGGCAAGTGGCGGATGTGCGCGGACTTCACCGACCTTAACCGCGCCTGCCCCAAGGACAACTTCCCACTCCCGCGGATTGACCAACTGGTCGACTCCACCACGGGGTGCGAATTGATGAGCTTCCTAGATGCCTACTCGGGCTACCACCAAGTCCGAATGGCGGAAGGGGACGAGGAAAAGACAAGTTTCATAACTCCCCTCGGAACCTACTACTACGTCCACATGCCCTTCGGGCTCAAGAACGCGGGGAGCGACCTTCCAGCGCCTCATGACGCTGGTCTTCAAAGATCAAGTCGGCCGCAACGTCGAAGTCTACGTAGACGACGCGGTCGTCAAAAGTCCCCGCGTAGCCGCCCACATCGACGACCTGGTGGAGACCTTCCGCAACCTCCGCGCGTACGGGCTAAAGCTCAACCCGGAGAAGTGCGCCTTCGGCGTCCACGGGGGTAAGCTCCTGGGTTTCCTCGTGTCCCAGCGGGGCATAGAGGCAAATCCCGAAAAGATCCGAGCATTCCTGGACATTCCCCCGCCGCGCTCCGTCAAGGACGTCCAGCGGCTCTCCGGCCGCCTAGCCGCGCTAAGCAGTTTCGTCTCGCGGTCGCGGGAGCGAGGCCTCTAATTCTTCAAGATCCTCCGGGGGCTCGAGGGGTTCTGTTGGACCCCCGAGGCCCAGGAGGCCTTCGACGACCTCAAGAAGTACCTCACGAGCCCTCCAATGCTCGTGAGTCCGTCTCCAAAAGAGCCCTTGCTCCTCTACCTTGCCGCGACCCCAGTCGCCGTCAGCGCGGTATTGGTGAAGGAGCAAGGGGGGCAGCAACGTCCCGTGTACTACGTGAGTGAGGCCCTCCAATGGGCCAAAACTTGGTACACGGACATGGAGAAGATCTGCTACGCCCTCCTGATGGCGTCCCGGAAGCTTCGCCACTACTTCCTGGGGCACCCCATCACCGTCCCATCGTCCCTCCCCCTGGGGGAGGTGCTGCGGAACAAAGAAGCCACTGGCCGAATTGGGAAGTGGGGGGCCGAGCTCGCCCCCTTCTCCCTGTCCCTCACAGGCCGCTCCGCCATCAAGTCACAGGTCCTCGCCGACTTCGTCGCGAAGTGGACTCCCGCCTCCGGGTCCGGGGACGAAGATCTCCCCGTGCCGCCCCGACGCAGTGACCATTGGACACTCATGTTCGACGGGTCGCTGTGTCTCGCCGGGGCTGGTGCGGGAGTAGTCCTCCAGAGCCCCGAGGGGAAGGAACTCGAGTACGCCGCGCGGCTCGAGTTCCCCGCAACCAACAACGTCGCCGAGTACGAGGCTTTGCTCCTCGGGATGCGCCTTGCGCGCTCCCTGGGGATCCGGCGCCTCCTAGTGAAGGGAGATTCTCAGCTCGTAGTTTTCCAGATGGACAAGTCTTACCTGTGCCATGACGCAAACTTGAGTCTTTATTTGCAGGAGGTGCGAAAGATGGAGAGGCACTTCGACGGCCTCGAGGCCCGGCATATCCCGCGAAGGGATAATGACCGGGCCGATGCCTTGGCCCGGGCAGCAAGCGCTTGGGAATCGCTCCACAAGGGGGCCTTCTTGGAAATCATCACGAAGCCCTCGGTGGCCTCCCCGGACACGGGCGATGAGCCTCGCGTTCCGGAGGTCGCCGAGATCACCCGGACTCCATCATGGATGGACCCTCTCATCTCCTTCATCAAGGGGGAGGGGGACCCTCCCAACGAGACCGAGGCTAAGCGCCTCCGGGCCAAAGCCCGGGCATATCTCCTGCTGGAGGGGAGGCTCTACAAGCGGGGGGCTTCGGCCCTCCTGCGCTGCCTCCCCCGGCCGGAGGGACTCCAACTTCTCGAAGACATCCACGCGGGGAGCTGTGGTTCTCACCTAGCCCCGCGTGCCATCGCGGCCAAGGCTCTCCAACAGGGCTTCTATTGGCCCACGGTCATGCCCGACGGGCGAGACCTTGTCTTCGCGTGCGAGGCATGCCAGAAGATGGCCAAGGGCTCGAACCTCCCCCCTATAGCGCTGCAGACTATCCCCATCACTTGGCCCTTCGTGCGCTGGGGGATGGACCTCTTAGGGTCCTTCCCCCCAGCGCCCGGAGGATACAAGTATGCGGTGGTCGCGGTCGACTACTTTACAAAGTGGGTAGAGGCGGAACCCTTGGCCAGCATCACGTCCCGGGCCGTCCAGCGGTTTTTCTGGAAAAACGTCGTATGTCGTTTTGGTGTCCCCCTGGAAATCACCATGAATAACGGGACCCAATTCGACTCGGCTTATTTCCGGGAATTCTGCGAAGGCCTGGGGCTCGTCATCCACTTCGCCTCAGTGGCCCATCCCTGGAGCAATGGGGCTGTCGAGAGGGTCAACGGTGAGAGCCTACAGGGATTGCGCCGGGGACTCGAGCAAACTGCTTCTGAGCGGGGTACATGGGCAGAGGAGCTCCCTAGCATCCTCTGCTCCATGCGCACGACCCCGTCCTGGGCGACGGGACGTACTCCCTTCTCCCTAGTCTACAGGGCGGAGGCAGTACTCCCCCCAGAGATTGGCTTCCGGTCGCTGCGAGTCGAGCTCCTGGAAGGAGCCACGACCGCAGCGTACCAGGCCAACGAGGCCAACCAGCGACTGGAGATCGACCTCGTGGAGGAGGAACGCGACCGAGCGCTCCTCCGCCAAGCCATCTACAAGCGCGAGATGGCGCGCGCATACAACCAGCGCGTGCGCGAAAGATCCTTCCGCCTTAGGGACCTTGTCCTCAAGCGCATTATGAACCCCCAAGCCCACGGTAAGCTCTCCCCCAAGTGGGAGGGCCCCTACAGGATCTCCGCGGTCCTGGGCTCGGGGGCCTTCAAGCTCTCCAACCTTCAAGAGCAGGAGCTGAAGCACACGTGGAACTTGCGTTTACTTCGCAAGTTCTACATCTAGCCTATCCGGGCCTGTCCCCTCCCCCGGAGCGATCACGCCGGAGGGGGAGGGGGACATTGTATTTACCTTTCCCTCCCCTTTCGCGGCTTCGTGGGAGGAGGCGTTGTATTTCATTTCATTATCAATACAACTGGTTTCTTTTCAACTCTCATTGCAGGTTCTTCACATTACCGCCCCTGACGGCGCTGCCCTCCCCGCGAGGATGCCCTCCCCGCGAGGAAGCCCTCCCCGTGAGGATGCCCTCCCCGTGAGGAAGTGGGCCCAGACCCAGCAAGTCCCTCCTGTAGGGCGGCTTAAGATCAACCCTCGTGGACTGAGGGTGTAAGCGGCAACCCGGTCCCCAGCGACCGTGGTAACGAGTCACTTTGGGAGACTAATCCCCTTCCCAAACACTCAGACCCGTCATCGGGCACATCCTCCTCCGGGAGTAGACAGTCTCCCCAGCGGGATGCCTAAGGCTTTCTTGGATATTTCTTTCCCGGAGACCTTTCTCGGATTTTTTCCTTCCTGGAGATCTTATTCCCGGCTCCCGTTCTCACGGCGACCGGATGATTGTCTCCCGGAAGATCTTGTGGGACCCTCATTTGAGGATTCCGATGGCAACCGCCCAGGTGGATTGCACACAGAAAGGTACATCACAAGCTCACAACAACAGGATTTACTTTAAACAATAAGTCAAATAGATAAAACAAGTACAAGGTCACGAGGATCACTATTACATTATCATAAAGCCAAGAATGGCATTAATTAAAGTTGATACAAAAGTAGGGAGTTTTTCAAAATCAAGAATCAAAAGAAACGGTATCGAGGTACCGAACACAGAAATAACACAAAAATAACAAAGGTCTTCATTTCCTTCTGCAGCGGTTCGGCTCGGGCCTTCACCACATCGAACTCAACTTGGCGCATGACCCTCCTAGAAGCTCAAATCGTCTGGACAGGTTCCTTCCTCTTCTTGGTGCTCAAGGCTAAAGGGATTAGGATCCTCAAATCCTTTCTCCTTCTGAATTTGTTTGTAAAGGCAAGGGTGAGCATAATTTTCCATGATGCTCAGCAAGCCCCGTTATGAGAATGCAGATATATAGATGAGGGGTTTTCAAGGAAAGAGGTCTTGGCTTTATATATAGGAATAGAATAGATTTTCACTCTCAGTTTTGAAGAAAAGGTTTTTGTTTTCAAAAGCGAGGCTTTTAAAATCCTAAGCTAGATTTTCAGAAATGTTATGTGTGGCGGTCTTTCATGAGTCACCACTTTACTCAGATTTTGTGAAAAACTTTCCAAAAGCTACTTGTGCTGCATCGACATGGATAGAATCCACAGCGCGCAGACTCCATAATCTGGGAGCTCAGAGTATCCGATACTTTTTATACTTTGCAAAGGCGTGCCACCTTAATCCACAGATCATTCGGCTTTCAAGTCGGATCAGCTCCATGCGACTTTTACGCATGTGACAAGGCCGAGATGACACAACAGTTTACAGTCCTAGCATTAACAATTCCCTGCCCGGTAAATAGACAGTCAAGTCTCAAGTACCGTTGTGGGTCCTCCCCACTGCCTTACTTCCTAGCCTGGGTCTATGTTCTCACAAGACACATAGCCTCTCTTGATTACAGTCGCGCACGACTTAATCTGGCATAGGGCGTCTTCCTTCTTTCCACCTTTTCCTCTCATGATTTTTCTGAACTCACATCACTCATGGCCTTCTGCGGCCCACCAGCTCTCACAAGAAACTGGATCGACAACCATTGCAGGGAAAAGCTAATACTAAAGAAAGCTACTAAGTTGCACCCGTCCCATAACCGGGCAAGTGGTTGGTACGTTTTTCATGCCGCATAGAAGCACAACACAAGGTTCTAGTCCTTATGAATCTCTAGTGAGGAGTCTTTCACATTCCCAATGCACACACAGCACCATCCGATCAAACCATCCTCACTATCGATTCCAATCACATTTTCTTTCACAAAAAGGGTTTTGAATGTGCTTTTCTCATATGTGACCATTCAACATTTATCATATAATCTTGAGCATAGCATAGCCTAAGCATGATATTCTAGGGTGACAAGGGTGCAGGGATATTCAATGTCAAAAGGGGCTTTACAATCATTTAGGTCATATCTAATCACTTTATTTGAATATAGTTCTTATTTGAATATAAGGCATGCATATACTTGGAAACAGTTAACATACTTCATTTCAAAATAATAGGCGAGACATGATCAAGTGTTTGAGACTTGCCTTGCAATGCTGGGTCTAGTTACTTGGATAATTCTTCGAAGATTTCTTCCGCTCCTCCAATCTCTGGTTCCACGGCGGATACAGATAATACACACATACACTATATAAGCATACAGAAGATAGTCATTATGGGAAATGATACGTAAAATATATCATGCATGCACGGGAAAGGTTTGGACAAAGTCACTTGGATGCTGATTGAAGAGATGGGCTCGATAGGGGTTGAATGTCGAAAGGCTGACATTCGGTCCACGGCTAGACATAGCCTTAAGTTGGTCTTAGGTAGGTTTTCTGGAGAAGTGACAGTAGGGAAAGCTGTAGTGTACAACTCTAGGAATCTAATGGACAAGGTGGCATTTCAATTGCTCAAGTGAAATAGGTCTAAATCACTCAATGCCACTGGTGGACATGCACTGACATAGTGCTGGACATGACCAGAAACTAGGGCATGGCATAACTTTTGACTCAGGGATCCAATTGATGAGCCACTTTGTCTAGGAGTTAGTCCTTGATAACAGGAACAAAGTACTCAATAGGCTCAAGGGCAGAAAGTGGCCGGAGGGTGGCCAAATCAGGCGAGTAAACACGGTGGTCTGGACATGAACTGAGCTACTGGACAGTGATCTTGGCATTGGAATATCTTTTGATTCAGGTTGATTCAGGAGTCGAGCTAGTAGACAATGTTGCTCAGGGTACTGAGATCTATCTAAGGGACAAAGTGTACAGGGCTAGATCGGCCGGGGAGAAATTCCGGCGACCGGCACTGGAGAAGACGACACTGGAGATTGGGGGTTTTCGATTTAAAGAGTTTGAACTCGATTTATTGCTCAGGGAGAGAGAGGGTGAGGTGAGGGGACTATTGGTGAAGCCAATTTGGTCGGGGGATGGCCGGAGTGGCTCGGCGGCGATAACCAGTTCACTAGTGGCGCGCAAATTGGGGAAAGCCACAATCTTGATCCAATTTCGAATTCCAAACTCGTAGGCTTGCTAAAGGGAGTGTGCTGAACAATTTTCATCACTGGCACGAGGGCTGATTTGGATTAAATCGGGCAGCATTGAGGAAACAGGGGATTTCGGGCTTTTCTGGTGATCGCCGGCGTTGGGGTTCGCCGGGGGCCAATTAAATGCTATGACACGGAGAGGGGGATGAGGGGAGCTTACTGGTGGTGCTGGTTTGGAGAGAAGAGCAGCGGTTGAGGCTGGCACCGGTGGCCTCAAAAGTAGCTCGCCGGAGAATAAGGTCTTCACGGCGGCACTGGGACACTGGCTGTTCTCTGGTGCTAGGAGCTTGAGGTTTTGCAGCTGCGGGGTGGTGCAAAGTGATGTTGCGGTTGAGGGGGTGCTTATATAGGCGATGGGCTGAGCTCTCGAGAGTTGAAGCATATCAAGCGGGATTCGCGGCTGACACCAGAGAAGGGTTCGAGGCGACGTTGGGACACGGCAACGACTGTGCCAGGCGAGGGGGAATCACGCCAAAATCCGGCTGGAGCAGGGCGACGAGATCACTGGCTTCGGCACGGCTGCAATGTGGCGTTGCTTTGCTGCTGCTGGAGCACGCGCGCGCGCGGGAGAATCACGGCACAGCGCGGTTGAAGTTGATCCACGGTGGCGGCACGGTTGCGCACAGGTGGTGCTACGTGGCGGCGGTGGGGGCTGCGCGGGATACTTTGCCGGCGGTGAGCTCTGCGGCGAGGCTAAGTGGCGGGTGCGGTCGAATGGCGCTGGTCGTGGTCGAAAATGGTACAGGGGCTTGGTTGCGAAGTTTGGACTGAACTGCAAGGAATTTAGTTCGGGAATTTGGGCCTATTTGTAAATCTGGAGATCTGGAGGGCTGATCTGAGATCTAGTTTTGTAGATGAGTATTGATAAATCTCTTGGACTCATCCAGCAGGAAAAACGGTGAAATCCGATAAGATCTGGTGGTTTTGACAAAAATCGAAAACAGGGTAATTAGGGTTTGAAACTTTGGCGAGGCTGAAACTAGGGTTTAGGTTGATCTTTTGGAATTCTTCCAGAAGGGAAAAATGTTCAGAATAGTGAATGAGAGATATTCACTAGATCAGATCAAAATTTGGAGGTGGTCTGAGACTTTTGGTCTTTCTGGGCTTCTGACAAATCTGAAAAGAACTGATCTGGGATACCTTTGGACTAAAAAGCGAAAATGGTCTGAAAGGCGGAGTTTATCTGCCAACTTTTTAAATTAAGGTGGTGGCACACCTGAGGTCATAATTCTGAGATAAGGATCAAAAATGGGGTTGAGACATCCGAGAATCCAATGAAGATACGCTGACTGGCAAGCTAAAGAGATGGCAAAATTTGGGATGGTAGAGATCTATCCCCGGAATTCGGGCTTTCTCGAATTTTTTCCTTCCCGGAGATCTTATTCCCAGCTCCCCGTTCTCACGGCGACCGGATGATTGTCTTCCAGCAAAGTTACGGATTCCTTGGATATTTCCTCTCCGGAGGCCTTATTCCCGACTCCTCGTTCTCACGGCGACCGGATGATTATCTCCCGGAAATCTCCCCCGGAAATCCCACCGGGTTTTTCTCGGATGTCTCTTCCCCAGAGGCCTTATTCCCGGCTCCCCGTCCTCACGGCGACCGGACGATTGCCACCCGGAAAGTACTTTCCCTGAAAACCTCGTTTTAGAATTTTCTAACTTGGAAAAATTCTTATGCTACAGGTCATCTTCACCCCGGGGGCTTTGTTACCCCCACAGCGCGCGGAGCTACCCTCCGGCCCGCTGTGGGCGGGGGGGATAAGGAACCCTCGGGTGTCGATCGCACCATCCACAAGCAAACTTAGCTCAATCTGATCAAAAGGAGTCGTCCAGACCATCCAAGAAAAAATAAAAGAATTCAAAGAAGAAAGCAAACACAGCTTTATTAATCATCAAACCCGGAGGACATCTTCCCCCCCCCCCCCCGGTGGGCAACAGAAATGATACAACCCGGGTCAAAACCCGGAAGTTCTCTACATCCTAAGGCTCCTACGCCTAATAGTCCCGGAGGCCCTCTGCTAGCTCCCGGGCCAGGTCCCGGTAGAATGCGCGCACGCGGCGCCGAGCTTCCCGGAGCACATCCTCGGGCCAGTACTCGTAGCCCGCCGGTTGAAGAATCCGAAGTGGGGGGATCATCCGGGACCCCGGACGCGGAAGGAACAATTCAGCGTGATGATTGTCAAAATTGTCCAAGTGCCACTCTGGATGCCACCTTAACCGGATGGGCTCC
Source organism: Pharus latifolius (assembly GCA_019359835.1). NCBI lineage: Eukaryota > Viridiplantae > Streptophyta > Magnoliopsida > Poales > Poaceae > Pharus > Pharus latifolius. The sequence continues at coordinate 60,882,185 of CM033322.1, forward strand.
CGGACGGCGTCCCCGCTGTGTTCCCCGGAGATGAGACTTAGCAAGATCAAAGCTGCTTGGGCGTCCCCCGGGGAGCCTCTTCCGGATCGTTGCCCGGGAGTAACCTTCCGGGAATCCTGGTAACAACGCATTCAATTAAGACTTAGAAAAATTTCTAATTCTATTGCATCCCAAAATGTCTTTTTACAAGTGTCCGGGGCTTCTTCTAAGAAGCTACTGGGATCAAAATCCTAAGAAAGCAAAGGAAGGGTCCTATCTAAGACCCGGGGGGAGGCTCATACTTTGTCATTGGTGTCCTCCCCCCGGGGGGTGTCGCGCCACGAGACTGGGACTACGACTACTCCTGTAGAGACCTAGCTCGCTGCAGCTAGTCCCATTCTCACAAACCTTTGACTTCCCAGGATGAGTCAAACACAGGAGTATATTACATTGCAACAGAGTACTCACAAAATATTAAGCAGTGTGGCCTGCTGGCCTTAATATTACATAAAGAGGATTACAATGCCTACAAGGCATTCAGGGTTTAGCAAAATATTTAACTACACAGCAGAAGATAGGTGACCCTCCCACAAAAGAAGTTGACGGCAGAACAACACACTTCAGGGTTCTGGCGGAACTGATTCTCCTCCTTCTGGATCCACGAAGTACTCCATGCCATCATCTTGATCAAGGTAGGTTCCATCTATTGAGTTGAATGTTGCAAGGGTGAGCACTTACGTACTCAGCAAGTCACAGATAAGAATAGATACATATAGTAGTGATGATATGAACCTAGACTAGTCAAGAATTATGGATATTTGTAAAATAATCTTTTCCTTTCTCATCTCATCTTATTTCAGCTCATGGCAGCACTTTTCATAATATAACATCATCAATCATGTTCACTAGATTATAGCACTACCGCGATACGTCGACACACGACAGCCCACGGCAGCACTCCTTATCATGACAACACATGTCATTTGGGTAATCTTGATTAAACATATTTTATTTAGAAAATAGTACTTGTGTCACACCCCGTGGATTTAATCCACCGCAGCAGACTCCTATAAACCCGGGAGCTCGGAGTATTCGAATACGTTTTTAACTCTGCAGAGAGGTACCAATTTACCCGCAAGATATTCCACTTTCAAGCCCATCCTATCAAAATGATTAGACCCCTCCTCACAACCATGTGTGAGTGGCAAGGTGGAGATAACAAGAACTTTTGTTATGCATCACTTACAATTCACCCCCGACCCTGTGGCTCTCAGCGAGACACAGTTGTGGCAGGTTGTATCCAAACCTCCACCCCTTTGCTTATTCCCATTACTAGGTCAGCGTGCTTGATCACCTTCAGTGATATGTGTGGGAGCCGCGCTCCGTGTTTATCGTGCATCACTACACATCTCATGCAGGGGTTTCATGTGCGATCCACATAATTACTTGTTCAGGCCTGTCCCATACCAGGCTTGCGGTTAGCACGTTGTTCATGCCACTAGACGCACAACACAAGGTTCTAGTCCTTATATGCCAGTGACCAGACCATCCACAACCCTGCACCTTCAGTGCCTGCATTCCTTCGCAGCTTAGCACCTCTAGTGCTACCACCATTCCATACCATTTTCTGGTCAAGGCTAGGGTTTTATTTCATGAATATAAGTATATAAATACATATAATAGTTCATGGCTCAAAACTTGTTTATTTCACATTTCACAGATAACCAGTCTAGTACTGTCAATTCATTAATCAACCATTCTCAATCTTTCACATGCAATATTGCCTATTTTCAAGGTTATATTATAGCAACATTTAAAATATAGGTTCAAGATGACCAAGGATATGACTTGCCTTCCGCGTCGTAAGATACAGCAGTCGATGACGGGTCAACAGCAAAATCTTCAAAGTCAGCTTCTGAATCTGCTCGACGACAAACAAACACACAATAATTACTTATAATATTAAAATGTTTTATGACTTATATGCAGAAAAGCTAGAGTACTTATCTCAAACTGAACTAAGTCGAGATTCTAGGGTTTCAAGGAATTTGGGCTAAGGATGGTGATTAGATAATCTTAGGGTTTCAGGATTACAATAGGGATAATAATTTTGTGGCTGGTTTAATCAAAATAGCGAATGTCAACAGATCGACATTCGGATCAAGGCTTGGACATAGCTTTAAGAAAAGCTAGAGTACTTATCTCAAGTTGTGGTAGTAGAAGAAAATGTAGATCACAACTCTACAAATTCAGTGGACAAAGTGGTTTTCAAATTACACAACCAGAAGTGGGTAAACAAGGTCAATGTCACTGGCTGACAAGCTCTGGCATAGAGCTGACAATGCCAAAAACTAGGGCTTAGCATAACTTTTGATCTGGAGCTCCAAATGATGCACCACTTTGTCTGGGAGGTAGGCTTGAGTAACAGGAACAATTAAGTCAACAGGATCTAGGGCAAGAAATGGCTGGAAAGCAAGAAATTTGATGATGAACTGAGATGAACACACTACACTAGATCATTTCTGGACACAAACTTGGCAAAGCTATAACTTTTGATCTAGGCTGATTTAGGTGTCGGGCTAGAAGACAAAAATGCTCAGGAGGCTAAGGCACATCTAAAAGACAAGGTGATTTGGGCTGAAATGGCTGGGAACACTTTTCCGGTGATCGGTGCCAGAGAAGAAACACTGTTAATTGGGGGTGTCTGCTACAGGCCAAAAGAACTTAATTCCTTGCTTGGAGAGCATCTAGGAGGTATAAGAAAGCTTCTGGTATAATTAGATTGGCCGGAGGATCACTGGAGAAGCCTGGCGACGATCGCTGGTTTCTGGTGAAGCTCGGTTTAGGGAAAAGCTTCGATTCTTGCTTAATTTCGAAATCTAACTTCACAGGCTTGCTTGATTTGGCTTACTAATCAATTTTGTTTACAAAATCGAAAGCTAATTTGTACTGGATTGAGCCACATTACAGAAACAGGGCAAACTGCAATTTCCGGTGATCGCCGGCGTTAGAGGTCACCGGGGAGCAATTAGATAGTACTACACAGAGAGGATGAGTAGGGGAACTCACTGATGGCTTTAATTTGGCAGGAGATGATGTGGGTGAAGCTGGCACCGTGAACCTCCTCGACGGCTCACCGGAGAAGAAAACGAAACAGCAAAGATTTGGAATTTGGCTGGTTTCTGGTGAAGTGTGGAGAAGCTGCTGCACACAAGAGCGTTTAAATAGGCCAGGCGAAGATGGCGAAGGGGACAATGAAGTGATTGGCTGCTGTGATGAGATTGTTTGTGTGCTGGAGCAGTAGCGGCGAAGAAACAGCAAGAGCGGTGATGCAACGGCGACAAGCTTTCAGCTGATCACAATGTCGCCTCATCGGGACCTGGCAAAGCTTGTAGCAAGCGGTGGCGACAACACTGGCGCGGCAAGGCGACGTGGCGAGGGGTTGCTGACCAAAAGCCGTTGATCACGCACGGGAGCAGGCACTGGTCGTCGACGTAGCAGCGACCTTGCCACGGCACCAGCTGGAGCGAGGACACGTGCGCACCGGCATGCACGGTCACAAGTGCGGCGAAGCTTCACCGGCGGCGAGCAACCACGGCGCACAGGCACGGCGGTTTCTGGTCGTATGCTTGCTGCTGTCCTGGTCGAAAATGGACTGAACTGCAGTTTCAATTCTTTGAGTTTTGGACTGAAATGTAAATCTAGAATTCTGGGAGGTTTGAACTGAAATTGATTTCACTAATCTGGTACATTATATTCAACAGGATATTTGGCAAAGGTAATTGATAAGGTTTGATACCTTTGAATAATTTTTGATACAACCGAAAATAGGGTAAATTAGGGTAAAGTAAGATTTGAGTTTTGTCGATTTCGAATTCTGGCTTTTAGGGTTTGATTTTGATATCTGCACAGAAGAGAGACTTGTGACAAATAGCATTTTGAGAAGATTTGCCAAAGAAATTCTGAATTTGGAGTTAATCTGGAGATTTTAGCCTTTTTAGGTTTTCAGATATCAGATAAGGACTAATTTGCGATAACTCTTGGACTGATTTGTGAAAAGAGTCTAGATGATGAAATCCGGCTGTCAACTTTCTGGTTTAAGGTATTGGCATACCCATGATCATATTCCAGGAATAATCTGGTCTGAACTTGGTCAAGATTCGGATTAAATCTGGATTTCTGAAACTTAGGGTATTTAGGTAATATAGGATATTCTGTTTTCGAAAACAGAATGGAGTTGATAATTCTGGAAGTTAAAGGTAGAATTGGATCTGGGTTCTGAAGGCTTTTAGATTCAGGATAACTAATAGATCACCTCTGCACAATCTGATCTTGATTTGAGGTTACAGGATAGATTTTGGAGATTTTAGGGCTTAGGATAGATACTGATCTGGCTATTACTACAGATACATGCATGCATGCTATTGATAAAAAGGAAATTTTCACCCCTAACTCAGGGTGTTACAGGGGGCTTCCACCGGGGCCGTGACCGGGGCGTCCTCTGCCGGAGGCGCCGGTGCCGGGAACCTCACCCGGACAATCCGGTCGTAGAAGCCCCCGGCAAGTTGCTCCACCTCCCGGCGCAAGGGCTCAAAGAACTCGGGGAAGCTCCGGGGGATGCGGCCCCCGATAGCCCGGGCGCTGACCCCACGGTGCTCAACAAGCCCCGCCGCGGCCGCAACGGCGGGGATCGCCCGGCCCCGTGCCCGGGCATTGGCGGCCTCCGAGATGACGGAGACCTGTGCGTTGAGGAAACGCACAGCCTCCGCGAGGTAGCCGGGGGCACCTCCGAGCTACTCCCGGAGCCTAGGCTTATGCCAAGGCTCTCGAGGGCCGAGCGGACGGAGCGGCCTGCGTCCGTTACCGCCCGGACGCTCGAGCCCTCGAGCTCTCGGAACACCTCCTCCTTCGCCTTGGCCTCCTCCCGAAGGCGGCTGTTGATGGCCTCGGAGACGTGGACCTGGGCCCGGACCCAGGCCAGCTCCTGGAGGGCTTCATCGCACTGCCCCAGGAAGGCCGCGGCCCTGTCCTCTGCGTCCTTATGCAGCCGGGCGATCCGCTGCTCGAGGCCCCAGGTAATGGCCGCGGCCTACAAACTCTAGAGTTAGAAAAAATTCAAATGTAGGTGCCCGAAAGAAGGCGTCATCGACTCGGGTAAGTACCTGGGCTTGGAGAGATTGAAGCTCGCCAAAACGCTCATGGAGCGTCCCCTCCGCGACGAAGGCCTGCACCTTCTGGGTCTGCAAGCCCTCCGTGAGGCGGGCGACCTCCGCCGATGAGAGTAGGGGGGTCTCCAGCCCGACGCCGGCCCAGTCGTGGCTGGTGCGGGGTCCCCGGACCTGGGCGTCCGGCAGAACGGTCGGCGTCTTCGTTGCCGAGGAGGTGGCCTCCGTGGAAGTGGCCGAGGAGCTCTCAAAAGGGGTCCCTGCCCGGGGAGGAACCATTAGTCCCTTCCCCTTCCCGGGCAGGAGGGCCCCCGGGGCCCCCACTTCCGGAGGGACCTCGTAGACCGAGGGGCTCCCCCCCTCGTCCATCGGCCACTCCACCTGCGGAGGCGAGGCCTCCGCAAACCTGACCTCCGGCTTCTCCGGCTCCAATGGCGCCGGAGGCTCCGGGAGGGCCGCCACCGAAGGCGGCGAGGGTGCGTAGTCCACTGAATCGAACGCCGCCCGCGGTCGGCCCCTTCCCCCGAGCCTCAACGGGGCTCCCGGGGGGAGGGGGCGTTTCCTCCTTCCGGGCTGGCGCCCGGGAGCGCCCAGTCTCGGGGGTCTCATCCCAGGGCTTCGCCGGTGTCGAAGCCGGCGTCGTCGATGGGCCGGGGGCTTTTTGAACTCTAGCCTTCTTAGGCTCAGAGCCCCCGGTGGCGTCCTTCCCCCGTTTGTGCGACCCGGGGGTGGGGAGGGGCTTCCTCTCCGGCAGCTTCAGCCCGAAGGCCTCGGCTACCAAGTTCCGGGGAGGGCCCTCCCGCACAACGCGCACGATGCGCTCGTGCTCATCGGCGAAGTACCTCCCCAGGAGGTTCTCCGCCTTCTCCCGCGCCGCCGGATACGGCCGGACTGTGAAAGGTAAAGAGTTAGTCAAATTTTCAAAAATTTGTAAATGTAGTGAAGCAGGTAACGAAGACTTACGTCGGGTCAACGGCTTGACCGGGGGCCGCTGCTCTGGGCCCATCTCGATCCCCCTTCTCCCGCGTGAGAAGGGGGAGATACTCAGGAGCATCATCTCCTCGGCGGCGTCCCGCATAGAGCGGGTGCCCCGGAAGATGATGACCTTGCCGAGGAGCTTGAGCTCCTCGTCCGTCCACACCGACCTGTTGTGGGCGGGGGCCTCCGGGGCGTACACCACCTCGTCGTCCCAGACCCGGAGGTAGAACAACCTCCGGACCCACTCGCCCCAATGGTCCCTGGAGGCCGCCGCCGGGTAATCAGCTACCCGGGACGGTAGCATCTGCACCATCACCTAGCCGAAGGGGGACTTGGGTCCCCCCTTCACCAGGTGGGAGCTCCTCGCCGCTGGTTCGTAGAAATACCGGAAGGCGCGTAGGGTGGGCTCCCGCCTGGTCGCTGTCTCGAAGAGCCAAATGAAGAGGCCCATCCGGACGATGGCGTTCGGAGTGAGGTGGTTTAGAGCCACCCCATACTCCTTCAAAAACTCCCGGAGCAATGGATGCACCGGGAGCCGGAGCCCCGCCTCCATGAAGGCCTCGAAGGCCACGATCTCTCTGGGCCTGGGGCGGGGGCCTCCATCCTTTTTCACGGGGACCCGAACGTCCCCGTCCTCTACGACTCCCCGTTCGACCAGGGACTCTAAGTCCCCGGCCGTGAACTCGGATGCCCAGAGGAAGTCCAGAGCGACCTCCTCCGGGGGCACCTCGGTCATCTTCGCTCGACCCTTCGGTGCCATCAGGTTTGGTTTTTTCCGATGGCTAACATTTCAGGAAGCTACGCCTAAAAGTTCCAGACACTTGGTTACCGGGAGGTAGCTACCGGGAGAGGGCTACTGGGAGAGCTCAAGACACTGAAGTTTGAAGGTTTGAAATGAACCTCCCGAGCCCCCCAAGGCCCTACTTATAGGGGCGAAGCATGGCCTAGATGGGCGCCACGTGGCACTTCGCGGTACATCTGGGCCATTGAAGTTCAAACCGTGCGCGGGAAACGAAGGGACTGGCGAGCAAACCGAGGCACCAGTTCGAATCATGAGCGCATTTATGGCGAAGCGGCGCGGTCATAAGCACACAGCACGGAAACCGAAGTGTCACGGCTCCGGTGGCTTGGTCCGGGGATTTTCCCGGTGACATGTACCATACCCACCGGGGACTCGAGCATCGTCCCCGGGGGCCATGGGGGGCTGCTGTTGGGGGAAATCTCCGCGAGACTAAGTGCAGGTAAGTTGCGTCACATTCGCCCGGGGACGTGGCCTCCGGTGCCTGCCCCAGGCGCCGCCTTTTCGCTCCCAGGACCTGGCCTCCGGGGCCTACCCCGGGCGACGCCTTTTGGCTCCTGGGATCTTGCCTCCAATGCCTGCCCCGGGCGCCGCCTTTTCGCTCCCGGGACCTGGCCTCCAGTGCCTGCCCCGGGCACCGCCTTTTCGCTCCTGGGACCTTGCCTCCAGTGCCTGCCCCGGGCACCGCCTTTTGGCTCCCAGGACAATACACAGGCATCGAAGAATTACGGTCTCCATAAACATCAAATAAGCAGTTTCAACCTTATTAATTTTTGAGCTCTCTTTATTTGAAAAACAAAATCTGGTGCTCATGTAAGTCTCTACCCTTTGACTTATTTAGGCGGATCTCTCCGTACTTCGCTCTAAGGTAAGTAGTCCACTAGAGTGTTTCTAAACATGCTCATGAGTCAAAAGATGTAGCAAGAAGGCTTGTGCACTTAATAGATTTGAAAATGTGCAAACCATGCTTACATATCGAAGACTCAGAGGAGCAACGAAGCAGAAGAGCTTTTATTCAAAAGAAAAGAAAATTTGGCAGTGTCTACAAGGTAGAAAACGAACAAATGCGACCTTATTAGCAAGATTTTTTTTTCAAATCTGGTTTACACAAGTTATATGATTGTTTAGGAGACTCGTGTTCTAAACATGTGTGTAGAGATTAGGTTCACAATTGACATTTCAGTATACATGATAGAATGCAGCAATATAGATATCAATAAACATTCAAATTTCCACGATATCCACAACAAAACTAAGTACAAGCAATTTTAGTACCACTAGAAGATGGTTAATCACAATTCAACCTACAATAAATTGTCGAGCCACTATAGCATGCAATAAAAACTCAACACAACATGCAAGAGGCTCCAAAAGCCAAATGAGGACAGTGAAACGCAAAATGAAAGCACATGTAGTCATAACCACAACACTCACATATAGATACAAATCTGCACAAGTCTAGAATTTCTAGAAAATTTTGACATGACCTTTCTAGATTTATCTTTTGATCCAAACAATCACAAGTATACAACAGGTCATATCAAAATATAAACAAGCCCACAAGGCTGGATAGAGATCATTCACAACATAGGCAAGAAAGTATAAGCAAGTACATACCACAAATCTCATACATAAGCACAAACTTGCTCAAAGTAGCTCAATTTTGAAAAATTTGACCCAGATTTTAAGAATTACAGCACAACAAGAAATGCATTCTCCCCCCCAAGCTTAAATGGTTGCATGTTCCACAATGCAACAATATGAGATGGATCACACATGGAGATGAGAACACAAAATAAAGTTTCATGCACAAGGGTCATATGAGAGGTCCGCAATAGCTCACCGGGTGAAGGATGGAGACGATGACGCTACAATGAGCCATCCAAAGTATTCCAAATGTGCCAAGCCGCCATATGAGGATGATGCCCTAAAAGAACAACCAAAGAAGAAACTAAGAACAATCCTACAAAATAAAGGAAAATAAATAACGAAATGAAAGAAAGAGAGAAAACACTTCGGTTGCCTCCCGAAAAGCGCTTCTTTTAGGTCGGAAGCTCGACCCTCAAAGGATATAGCGTTGAAGCGCGAGTGAAGGAGAGGCAAGCATGGGACGTGGTAGAAGCTCCACGTCCACCCTCATGTCAGAAGCAGCATGATGGGAATCCACCAGGGTCCCAGGGAATGTCGACTCGGAGCAAGTCTGCTCGCGGTCGAGAAGCCACACGTGCTAACCTGCAAATAAGATCAAGAACAAACAGGCACGTGTGTATGGTAGGGACAAAGCCCTCCAGAAGGTCAGCTGACGAAAATCCTTTCCCGTAGATCGACTGACTATACATATCATGAGGATGGCATATATCGATGCAGGATGAATGACAACTCAAAGGAATATGAATAACCTCGTCAGAACTAGACAACTCATAATGATACGAGAGGGGTTTCGAGTCTACCTGAATAGTGGATGGCATGAAGTTTGGGGTAGGAAGGACCTCCACGGGGGTCGTGTCTGGTAGATCAAGATGAACGGACTCCCCTACGTCAGAAAGAAGTCCCTCAAAATCAAATGAGAATGTCTCCCTCTCGATCTCGTGGCTCAAGGAATCATCCAGGAAGTCCGTAGGATCAAAAGTGAAGCTCTCCAATTCAGACTCCTGAAGCTGCGGATCATCAACCAACACATCCTTTGAATGCTGGGTAATGAGTCGCTCAGATTGCTTAACCAAGCCCTCCATCAGTGCCTCTAGTTTGGATGTATCCTCATTTTCAGGAGGCAACTGCGGAGACGGATGTAGAAACTCATGCACCTTTTTCAAATGACGCTCAAACAGCACCTCAAGTCTAGATGGTGTATCCTCATATGTAGGAGGCTGCTGTGAGTACTGCTGATGTGTCAAGTACGGAGGCTGATATGATGTGCATGGAAGCTGCTCTCCGTACCTAAAACCCTGCGAAAGATAACTAGCAGAAGATGATGAGATAACAGGGTGGTTGTTCCTATATGGTGAATTTGGGTATGCAGGCCATCCAGGATGATATATAGTGGATGCTCGACCACGCCGACAAGTGGCGGGCGAATGACCTCGAATACCACAAATACAACATATAGGAGCAACACTAACATGAGCAAATAATCTACGAAGAGCTATATCCATTTGATGAGGCAAATCATCTAGTTTAGCACTGAGATTGTCACATGCATCACAAAAAGACTGCGAACCATCCATATCCTCAATCAGCAAAAATCAATCAACGAGAAAAGGACAAGAGGAAGGGCGAGAAATAAAAGAGCCGGGAGGGAAAAAGGGGCAGGAAAAGATGCAAACAAAAACCAAAAACAAAAACAAAAACAAAATGATTTAATCTAGTTAAACACATTCACTTTAATCTAATCCCCGGCAACGGCGCCAAAAATTGATACCGGCCTAGACCGTCTCGCAATAGAACGAGGACGATGCAGTAAGGCGAGTATTCTAGTCGTTCTTTCCACAGGGACTAGAGAAACGAAACGTGAAGAACTAAACTAAATCGATGGATAATAAACTAAAACAGACGAAAGAAAGAGAGAAAATATCGGAAGAAATGAGAAAAAGAGAGGTAGTCACATCACAACCATAGTGTTAGATCTATACATGTCGTCATGAGTACAAGCGATAGAATCGTAATCGTTTAGTAGTCTCGCAAGAGAAAGGCGAAAGCAACTAAAACGACTGCGTCCATCGACGGTATCAACAAACATGCATGTAAAGATAACACAGGTCATCAATAGCGACCCCACTCCTTCAGCCAACCATAACATACTCAATCAGTACTCCAACAACAGTTAAACAGAACCACAACTCAACAGCAAGCACAACTAAAAAGAAATCAAACCAGTCCGCAACCTCAAATACAACACAGAAACTAACACATTTCAGCAGACAGAAGTTGAACAAGAAATATTTCAATTACAACATAATGCTAGCAATTGGTCTACAAGAACTTCAATAATGAATCAACACAATGTCATTCACTGGAATTGATTTCCAGAATTTCAATTCATCAATTTCATCGCACACTCATACCAAAAATCTTTCAATAGAAGTGACATCAGAAGAAATAGCGCTTAGAGTCACCTGCACGTCGATGATTCAGAGAATAAAGAGGACTCAGTCCAGAATTAGAAATGAAGTACTCAAGAAGAAAATTTAAAGTATCACTTCACCTGCATGTGATCACTGGGACAGTATGTCAATTTAAACCAATCTCAGTCATCATAATACACCCAGCAAAAGGATAATTTCATCTCATACAACATTAATCAATTCATCGAAATTCAAGTACTGAGAAGCAAGGGACAAAGAGGATTGAACCACATTGTTGCTTGCTGCCGAGGCTGCTGGAGGAAGTCGATGCCGCAGTTGAGGTCCGGTTGCTGTGGAGGAGTTGGTCGGAGTAGTGTTCGAAGTAGGTGGTCGAGGAGGGAGCTGTAGCCGTGTTGAGGAAGAGATGGAGAAGAGGGAAGATGGGAAGAGGCGCTGAAACGGAGGGCTCCGACGGCGGGTTTGTGTGGAGGCGTGGCAAAGGAGGCTCGGGAGAGTCGGCTCGATGATGGAGGAGGAGAGGAGCGGCTCGGCGGCGCCGGCTCGGGAGGCGTTGGAGAAGCGCCAAGGATGGAGGCGGCTGGTGCTCGGTGGCGCAGGTTGGCTCCAGAGGCGGCGGCGCCGGCGTCGGCGGGGAAAAGAGTGGGCTCCGGCGTCGGAAGAGGGCGCAAGAGGCGCTATGGAGGAGGCGGCACCACGGGAGGTGCCGGCGGGAGATGCACGGAGTGGTGGCGCCGGTGCTGCAGAGTGAGGCGGCGGCGGCTCCTGTGGTGCCGTGGAGATCGGTGGCGCACGTGAAGAGATCGGCCAGATCTGGGCTGAGGATGGCTAGTTCTGGAGCAGATCCGGTGGTGATGGAGTGTGGCCCGGCGCCGGAGAGGTGGAGGCCACGGCGTGGCGCAAAGAAGGCCGAGGTCGTGGAGCGGCGAGGGAATGGAGCACCGCCGATGGAGGCCACGAGAGGAGATGCGGCGGTGGCCGAGGGAGAGGAGGCTCCGACGCGGAATGGTGGTGGAGGCGGCACCGGTGGCGCAGCTCGTGAGAGGTGGAGAACAGTGGAGAATTGGGGAAAGATCTGTGGAATTGGGGTTTTGTGGTGTAGTGGTGGAATTGGCGAGGGAATGGAGCACCGCCGGTGTATGGCCCGGCCGCCGCCGGCGAGGTGGAGGGAGGTGTGGAAGAGTGGTTTGGGGAAGAACAAGAAGGGAAGAAAAAAAAAGCCGGGCTCAATTGCCTCAGATGCCCGGCAATAAGGTAAAAAGGGCAATTTGGCATTTTTGCAGAAAAGCCCTCGAGGTTTTGGAGATTTAGAAATGTGACCTCGTGGCTAGGGTTTGGGATTCTGGGCCCCCGGAGACTCCGATTTCGGTGCGGTCGGGTGCTACACGTTCGCGAGAACACGCACTTCCATCAGGAATCATCCGATGGCCAGATTAAGTCGAGGACGCACGTCCGCTAGCCAAAAATCCATCCAATCGTCGCCGACCTGCGATAAAAATTGCAGAACGAGTAATCCGCTCGATTTGGCGACAAATCTGGAATAATCTAGGCATATACCGATGTAAATGACTGATATGTACAAAAGCATGGGGAAAATGTATAGAAAAATAAGGTGAATCAAGTAAATATCACCCGGTCAGCCCGCGTCGCGTTTTCTTCGCTAGGATCGTTCACAAAACCTGCCGGGGTATTCGCAATACCACGACAAACATAGACCAGTTGCATAAATTTTATGTGTAAGTTTTTTCTATTCCCAATATAAATTGCTTATCAATAAGTATGTTCATCACTCAATGTTATGGTTGCATTCCCATTTTCAGCCTTACTTTCTATCGAGTCATGCCCAGGGGCTAGTCGCAATAAGTACCTTAGTATGATGTATAGGAGGATTTGCTGCCCGAGCTCATGGTCGCATCTAGTTAAGACATCTCTTTCTAAGCCGGTTCTTACTACATAAGAGACTTACTAGTATGTTCTGATCATTCAAGTGGCTGTCAGTTAGCAAAAAACTTATGCATTTGTATTAAGCCAGTTATCTTTGTGACTTCATGATCGCATATAGCTAAGACATCTTTTTTTAAGCCGGTTCTTACCGCATAAGGGACTTATTAGTGTGCTCTGATCATGCAAGATGTGGTCTCCTTAGTCTAAGAGAATTATCCTATGACCACTATACTATGTCTCAGTATCATTGGTCATTGGAGGAGGCTAGGAGAATATAACTATAGCGTTGAGTTAACAAACTAAGTACTTTGCATTTTTCACCATTCATTTTTTCTACTAATCATATGTATTTGCAAGGTATAAAACAAAGACTCCAATAATAAGGCAAGTGTTTCAATTCATTTCTATTCCATTGTTACAAAAAATTACAATGAGAGGAGATACATCAAGAGAGGCCGAGGTCGCGCAATAGTTTTTCTATCAAAGGCCTCACCTCGACCATGATCACACTCAACTGGTCTTGTCTATTGAAGGTCGCATCTTCCGCCACTGGATTCAGATCTAAATTTAGACCATGGCAATGCCTAAGTTTTTAGAGGATAGCAAAGGCTACAATTGCACAATCGCTCTTTAGTGCCTCCTTGTGCCTCCTCGCAATTTCAGGGATACTCGCGACCAGAAGATTGGCTTGAGCCGCGACCAGCTTGCAAGACTCACCAAGGGAAAAATCATCCTTCTTAGGATCGATAACGTCCGCCTTCAGTGAGTCCGTGAAATTATCCATCTCTAAATCAGAAATTACAAATCAGTCGAGAAATCAAACAAAGATTCTTGCAATCAGGTCCCTGGCTCGACCACACCTGCAGTTCACGACCGAAGCAGCTATCTGCAACTAGATCACCAGATTCTTCGACCTCGACCGCAGCGCAGTGCTTCGCTTCGATCAGCGCCGCTGCGACCGCGACCAGAGCGTCGTGTCGCCGTGTTTTCGTCGCCGATTAGCGCCGCGCTCGCCAGTGCTCGTTCACGGCCATCTTTGCACACGCACACACGTTTGCACCTCAGCTATTGCCGTGGCAATCCTTGTCCAGCTCACCAGCAGCTCGCACGCCAGAGAGAAGCTTCACCTGCTCGCCGTTGCTTCAGCCCGAAGGTACACCGGCGCAAGCAACTTAGCCTCCAAGCAATGAGCTTCGCTTCACCTTGCCTTGCCTTTAAATAGCAGTCCAGAGCAACTCCTTCGTCACCAGCACTACTCTCCAAATCTCCTCAGCAATTAAACCAAATTTTCTTCGCTGCTGTCTTCTTCTCCGACGAGCCGCCGAGGAGGAGCTCGACGCCAGGCTGATTTACTATTCCAACTTCCAAATTGGAGTGACCAGTATGTGTCTCCTATCTACCTTCTCATGCTATAGCATTTAATCGAGTTTTAGTGAACCACACCACCGGCGATTGCCGTATTTTGAAAATGTCCTATTCCAGCAATTGTATCTATTTCGGTCCAAATTGATCTTTCCTATAGTAGAAGAAATTGATCAGTGAAGTATTCTTAGTAAGCCTAAGCATCAAGATTTCAAAATTCGGTTCAAATTAAAGTTTTCCCCTTTTCTGTGCGCCACCGGCGATGGGTCACGTCGCCAGGCTGTGCCGCCGTTCTTCTGATCAAATTGACCATGTCAAAAGCTTTACCTCACTTCCCTACGACACTCATAGTAAACAATTGACCTCTGAAGCAGTATGTCGATTTTTCCCAATTTGGTGCTTCCTTCTCCGGCCGCGGTGTTGTTTTCCTCGCCGACGCCGCCTTAGACCGATTCCTTTCATCCACACTAACTGAAGCTACCAAGGAACTTAATTATGCCTTCAAATTGGAGTTTGATTCACTACATCGCCCTGTTTCCGTTGAAGCCATCTTCTTCTCCGGCGCAGCTCGTCGCTGTTCGCCGCCGTGCCATCTCCAGTCGAGCCCACTGCATCAAACAATACCACTTAGCTCTAGCTAGCTTCAGCAACCTCAAGTCTTAGCAGCACAGCATCAAATCCTAATTTGAATGTTTTACCCTTCACTGCCGTGCCGCCAGCGTGTCGCCCGGTCGCCGCCGGCCACCGCCGTCGATGCCACCTTGTCGAACAACTTCGTCTTGATCTCCTGAACACTTCCCTCTACTATCTCAATCTCTAAATTTGCACAGAATTACCAGATATCACTGTGCCAAGATCTTGTCCAGTGGCTTCACGGTGCTGTGTTGCCACCACACTTCTTCGCCGATTTTCATCACCGTCTGGCCATCTTCAACCTTGGGACCTATTGAATCATTTGTTACTGTTATCAAGGCCTATCTCCCAGACAAAGTAGTGCATCAATTGGAGCCCTAGATCAAAATATATGGCAAACCCTAGTTTCTGGCCATGTCAGCCCAATGCCAATCTATGTCAGCCAGTGGCATTGAACCTTTTTACCTACTTCCAACCATGCATTTTGAAAATGACTTTGTCCCTTAGACTCATGAGGTTGTGATCTACAATTTCTTATTCTTTCACAACTTGAGTTGAGCCCTTTATCAACCATTGACCCTTTGTCGACGCCTTGAACCGAATGTCGACCTGAAGACATTCATCGATTTTGGGCAAACCAGCCGCAGACTTGATGTCCATATTGCAGCCTTAAAGCCCTAAGAATTTCTAACACCATCCTGAGCTCATATTCTATAATTCCAGGGTTTTGACCCAGATCAACTTGCAATCTCAGTCTGTTTCATCATCGCCAAGATCTTTTCTCTTAAAAGCATGTTGCATATAGATTTTAAAGTATTTAAAATAGTTTGTGATCTTTGTGTGCTTGTTTGATTGGAGAGTAGATCAAGAGCCCGAGTACGAAGACTTCGTCGCAGACTCGACATCAGCTGCTGTTTCTTACGACGCGGAAGGCATGTCATAGTCTTGATCATCTTGAACCTATATTTTATGAGTTGCTATGATATGGCCTTGAATATAAATTATGTTGCATGTGAAAGAATGGTTGAATTATGAATTGGCAGTACTAGACTGGATGCCTGTGAAATGTGAAATGATCAAATAGTGAACCATGAACTATTATATATGTATTTATATATATTCATGAAATAAAACCCCTGGCCGTGACCAGAATTTTGGTTTGGAATGGTGGTAGCACTGGAGGTGCTTAACTGCAAAGGATGAGCAGGCACTGAAGGTGCATGGTTTGTGGTATGATCTAGTCATTGGCATATAAGGACTAGAACCCTGTGTTGTGCGTCTAGTGGCATGAAAAACGTGCTAACTGCAAGCTTGGTATGGGACAGGCCTGAACAAGTAATTATGCGGAGCACACATGAAACCCCTGCATGAGATGGAAAGTGATGCACGAATTTCACGGAGTGCGGCTGCTACACATATCACTAAATGCGATTGCACGCTGACCCAGTAATGGGAAGAGGCATTCGGGGTGGGGGTTTGGGTACAACCCACGACAACTGTGGTTTGCGAGAGATCCACAGGGTCAGGGGTGAATTGTGAGTGAAACATAACAAAAGTTCTTGTTATCTCCACCTTGCCACTCACAGTATGCAGTGAGCCAGGAGTCCAATCATTTTGATAGGAGGGCATGAAAGTGAAATATCTTGCGGGTAAATTTGTACCTCTCTACAGAGTTAAAAACGTATTCGAATACACCGAGCTCCCGGGTTTATAGGAGTCTGCTGCGGTGGATTAAATCCACGGGGTGTGACACAAGTATGTTTTCTAAATAAAATTTGATAAGTCAAGATTACCCAAATGACATGTGTTGTCATGATAAGGGGTGCTGCCGTGGGCTGTCGTGTCTCGACATGTCGCGGTAGTGCTACAATTTAGTGAACATGAACAGCGATGCTATGTTATGAAAAGTGCTACCATGAGATGAGATATGAAAGAAAATATTATTTTACAAACATCCACATTTCTTGACTAGCATAGGTTCATAACAACACTACTATATGTATCTACTCTTACGTATGACTTGCTGAGTACGTAAGTACTCACCCTTGCAACCTACAAATCAGTAGATGGAGCATTCCATGATCAAGATGAAGGCGTGGAGCACTTTGTGGGCCCAGATGAAGGAGAGCCAGTTCTGCCAGAACCTTATTGTGTGTTGTTCTGCCGTCAAATTCTCACTGTGGGAGGGTCACCTATCTTCTGCTGTGTATATGTTATTTTGCTAAACCATATATGCCACGAAGGTATTGTAATCTCTTTATGTAACATTAAGGCCAGCAAGCCACACTACTTAAATATTTTGTAAGTTTTTCTGCTGCAATGTGAATATACTCCTGTGCTTGACTTATCCTGGGAATTCAAAGGTATGCATATATGGGACTAGCTGCAGCAAGCTAGGTCTCCACGGGAGTAGTCGTAGTCCCAGTTTCAGGGCGCGACAGCCAGCTTGTTGTTCTCCTCTCTTTGCTCTGAGTAGAGGAAGAAACGGACCCGATTAACTTCATAAAATTCATAAAGTTCATGAAGGCAATGAAATTTTCTGCCACAACGAGCTTACCATCTACCCTGGTTTGCAGTTGGTTGCAAACCGTCTGAAGTCGATCGACTTTTCCTTGGAGAGAGTTAGATAGCATTGCTTTCTACTCCGAGGTCGCCGTCTTCTCTTCAACATCTTTTAATTTGGCCCACAGTGCCAGAGTTTTGGTAAGCCTTTCGCTGCTTACTCTCTGTGCTTCAGCCATCTCCTTCTCCAGAGAGGAGCGCTCAATGATTGAAACTTCTCTGTTGTTGCGCTCATTGGTGACCTCCTCCAATAAAGCAGACTTTTCCCTGTGACAACAAAAATTATTATTCCAGTTCATAAAGGACTGAGTTTAAAGCAAGGTACTTACTGCTTTAGCTTGTCGCATTCAGCTTGTGCGACCTTGAGCTTCTCCGCCAAAAAGCCAAACGTGGCCGTGCCGCGAGCAGTGTTCCGAATAGAACAAAAGAGGAAGTGTTTGAAGAAAATTCTCAGAGAAACACTTGAAGTTAAAATGTAAAGATTTTTACTTACCTCCAAGAACTCCTCAAGGTACCTCTCCAGGAGGTCCCAGAGTTCAGCTACTTGGCTCGTAAAAGCCAAGTTGTCTCGCGCCTGTCCAACTCTACCCAAAAATTGAGACCGAATGCTCAAGTCAGGGACAGGGCACTAGATTGCGATGGGCTGCACGTCGTCTCTTGTGTCCTCTCCTCTCCTTGCTCTTCCAGACAAGAGGGAGACACAATGTCTTCGACCAGAGGGGGAGTAGATGCATTTGCCTGTTCGCTTGTCCCCATGGTCGTGGTCGCAGCTGCGACCTCAGTTTCTCCATCATTGGCGAGTTCGATAGATTGGATATCTTGAACCACCTCATCAATAATATTTCAACGTCCTACAAAGGCGCGACTTCAGTAGTCGCAGAGGCTTCTTCTGTAACCCCCGGTTCTTCTGCCACCTCGCTTATAACAAGCAACTCCGCCATAATGGTCTCCACCACCTCATCCATAGATGTTGTAGCTTCGACCATCGGAGCAAGCGTTGCAGTGGTCGAGGGAGCCCTGGACATCCAGTTCCAGGTTTGTTAAACTATTCCTAACTAAGTATTATAACTAAATTAGAGAGGAAACAAATGCTTACCTGATGCTGAGTCCCAAGAGATTTCAGGAACTCGAGGCCCCGCCTTTGGGAGACAAAAGCGAGGATAGCGCCATGGGGCAGGATTGATCAGAGGTAGCTGATGGCCTCCTCCTCAAAATGAACAGAGATGTTTCCTGTTCCTCCTCCACGTCGCTCCCTTCTTCCTGTATGATCATGAGATTATTCCTAGTCGTATTTAATGAGGTTTGAGGAGCTGAAACCCTTACCGTGACAACCCTCCTGGTTGTGACCAGAGGGTTAGTTGCGGTCATGACCGTAGCAAGGTCTGGTTGACTCACTGCCCTCTGAACAGTCGTTGAGACCGCAGCTGCTGTAGTGGTCACTGCGACTGTTGAGAGAGCAACGAATGGCCGAATTTGCAAGGCCCTAGGCCTGGCCAATCCTTTGGGCGCAAGACAGGCCTTCTTCAGCTTTTTCGATGAAGAACCACTCAAGGGTCCAACATCGTCGCCGGTTCGCTTCTTCTGGGTCGCCTGGCACTCAAACAACTGTGCAAACCAAAATGAATTACTTTGGTGACTTCTATTCAAAATTAGACATGTACAAACTTTTCGAAAGAGAAATACCTTTTGACACGCCTGTGCAAAGTCATCGGTGTTGCCGACCATGCTCTACGGCCTTGGCGCGTTGATATCGCCTTCTAGAGTCACGTCAAAACCAGGTAATTCAGGTGATAGGCCTTCAGGAGATAATTTGTCCTCCTGTCGACCTCAAAACCAGGTAACACTCTTGAAAAGGAAAAACAGTCAAAATGAGGTTAATAGGATTCATTTCCAAAAAATGAAGGATACATTGAAGAATGCACCAATCGGCAAGACCGGGTAATTACCCGGGTTATAGTCCCTGGTGCCGTCCTGCATAACCCTGACCTCCCAAGCAGGGTATTCACTCTTCTTCATAGAGCTTATCCGGTTCTTCACAAAGTGCCGGATCACGTCACGAGCAGTAAGGCCCTCATTCACCAGGTATCGAATTACTTGGGCCTGCCTCTTCTGCTCATCGTCAATGGGAGGAGCGGTGTCCTTTTCTCCGCTCTTCTTCGGTCGACGATTCTCGAACCAGAGATGACTCTCACTGGGAGCCAAGCAGTAGAACCACTGCTGATACCATCCATGGACAAAGTAGCGGAGGGGAAAATCTGGGTAGTCCTTCTTCTCCCACAATCAGAAGTAGATACACCCAGAAGCATTGGAGCTTTTCAACCATGCCAAGAAATAATACTGGCGAAAAAGAGGTATGCTGGGTAAAACCACAACATATGCCTCACACAAATGCTGAAAAACAGCAAGGATCAGAATTGAGTTGGGGTTGAGATTTACCAACTCCAGGTCATAATGTGTGAGGATGCTCCGGAAGAAATCGCTCTATGGAAGACGAAACCCGCAGCGCAAGAAGTCCTCAAAAACCTCCAGTTCGCCTGGTTGCACGACTGGGGTTTCTTCTTCGTCTCCAGCAAGGCACCATGGGATCAACGACATCGAGGTGAGGTATTCCTCCTTCTCTAAGGCCAACAAGTTCTCGACCGTGTGGTGATGAGAACAAGTTCAAGATGCCATTGAGACAATTGAGAAAAAAAGGAGCTTGAAGAAAGCTTGGAGGCTAAGAATGTGAGGTTCCAAAGGAGGGTTTTTGAGGTCTCAACTGTGGGTTCCATCTCATAGAAGACAGCTTTTTAACCACTACAAGGATCCTTTGCATTTAATGCTCCTCATGATGGATTTGATGGGCGCACTCAAAGTTTTTCCTTGGACCTGTTAGAATCTGAAACGAAAAGGTACTTTCTTGAGAACCTGAAACATCGCTTCGATTAGATAACCTTTTCATTTCACATTCGGGGGCTAGATGACGGAGATTATTACCCAGTTATCTAATTGTACCTTTTAGAGAGATCGTGGGATAGTCCAAGATTTCCTAGATTGACCCAAGTTATTTGCCTTTGTATGGTCACAGGAGACTACAAAGAGAGAATAAGATAGTTCAAGATCTTCTGGCTATAATCCGACAAATCTTGTCAAACTAGACATGAAGGCCCATCACGCATGATTATCCCTTGTTGAGGTCACAGACTTCTGTGGTCACAAATGCCTACTATCGTAGAGTCTGTGGTCTCACATATTACACTACCCGCGATCACTATGATTGTGGAGACATCTACCTGCGGACATCTTGGTCACGGAGATAAGGTAATCCCCAACACATGGTCACAGACAGTATGCGACCAAACAATAAGAGAACTATATATTAGCCTGGAAGTGCCTTCAAATCAGGCAAGGAAGGTTTGGTCGAGACTTATCTTACTGACCACGGTTTAAGGGTTATACTGTTTTTCTATCATGCTTGATCAACCATAATTGCCCTTTAACCCCTATGTTCTGAATATTCTCGAGATAATATGAGTCTCTCTTCATTGACAAGATAACCATCGACAAGATGAAGATGGGTGTGCAATTATCCATAACGATACATCATAACCGGCGAACAACAACCACCAGCAACCGCTGGCAACCGCCAAATGTCCCTTCATTGAAACAACCGACACCCTTTGGCAAACTATAAAAAGGGTTAAGAATTAAAAAAAAAAGAAACAGGGAGATCCATGAAGACAATACAGAGGATATTAGACTTTACATTTTGAATCCATCATTCTGATAGTGAAAACCCAATAGGAATAGGGCTATTACTCAGACTACGAGTGCCCGAACCTATATAAATATTGCGTCTCTGGTTCCATTCTTACAGTGATATTCTTGGTGATTGACTGATACTGTCCCCCTACTAAACAAATTAAATTTGCATAAGTTTGACTTGGGATTTTGTCCCAATCGTTGACAGGCTTTATAATAAACTCGATAGATTACATAGATGTTTTCACTATTGGGCTCAAGGTCAAAGCTAGATGTCTAGAGATTTAGGGTCAAAACCTTTTTGATATTAGCATCTGTAAGAGAAACAGAAAAATAGGGAAAAATGTTGAAAAATACTAGTCCATTGCTAAGACTAGCTTCAACCAATCCTAATAATGAGTTAGAAAATTTTTTATTTCTATTATCTCAAACGAGCCAACACAAAGATATTCAACCCTTTTCTAGTCAAAGATTTGATTGCGACTTGGACCAAGCCAATATGCAAATAATTATATTGAGGTTTAGTCTTGATACACTCAATTGCATTTTTCACACAAAAGATGCAATGTTTCATGTAAAGAAGTAATGGAGAGGGTTTTTTCAATTGTTTTTTATATAATAATCAAATTTTAAACTAAAAGCTCCTATATGATATATCTATCTAATATTAACCTTGAATATCCTCCAATTTGCAATACTTTTCTCTATATCTGCAAAACATACAGAAGAAGAATTTTTAACCGACACTGTCTTGACAGTCCTTTCCTTACTGCATGAGGTTGATGCTCGATCAATACTGCTCAGAGTCCTGATTAGCCAAGACATCTTTTAGTACAAAAGAGGAATTAATGGATAGTTTTCAGTCAATGGCAGGGACAATTCTCACAATTAAGATCAACCTCATTCCTTTGTAGTATTCTTGCCAAGTGATTTATGCCCACCAAACGTCTTTCACACATCTAAAAGGGCTATGCGACCTTGGAACCCATGAAAAAGTCAATAGGGATCTCTGCCTAGACCTATTATACCAACTCCTATCTTCTCCTGGACGAAAAGATGGCAAGGCTAATCGGGACAACCAACCATGGCTCTGATACCAAGAAAAGACCGAGGAACAAATCTGGTTTGTCTTGACAATATAAAGCTAATATAATGGTTTCTAAAGACAGCAATACTGCCCCCTAAAGCAAGAAGATCAAGAGGAAACATCATAATATATTACCTCCTTACAAGATTAGAAACAAAATCGGATTTAAGAATAGTTTCCCTAGGTATCTTCCAATTTACAGAAAAGTATTTGCAAAACATACAGAAGAACCATTTTCATGCTCTATATTATCACTAGAAACCTTTTCTGTATGTGTAAAACGCAGGTTCTCGAGAAAATATTCAATCAGATTTTTTAAGCAATAAAAATATTCAATCAATGGAGCAAGTCAATCGGGGCAAATGTGGTATAATCGCCTAGCTTGCTGAAATATTTGATGAAAGAATGGTACAAAATGATGTGTCCACATATTTTATAAATTATATGGATTTAAATTTGTGATAATTGAATACTCAATAGCTGCAAGGTCACTTGATGCAAATGATATAAAAATCATTGGCTCTGGAGTGTCATATTTAAATGTTATAAGAGTGCAAATGAATTTTCTTTCTCATATATGATGGATATATTGTTTTCATTAATTTATTAGCAATATATATCTCATTTTGTACAAGAAAACATTAAAACAGTATATACATTGTTACCCTCAAGATATGGATTTAATTGGTTTTGTTGATGCTAGATATCTATCTGATTCTTATAATGATCGACCACAAATTGAATATTATTTTATTTGTGATTACACTGCTATGTTATGGTTTTCAATTAAGTAGGCTATTGCTACAAATTCATCTAATTATACAAAAATTTTGACAATCTATAAAGTCAGCGGAGAATTTTTGAGGAATTGATTATTTAACACAATATATTCAAAAATTTTGTGGTTTAATTTCATGAGGACAATGCTACATTCATCACCGAAATGAGAGGACAAATCAAAGGAAGTAGAATAAAACATATTGTCGTATACTGGGACACTGGGGTGGCCCTAGCACCCGATATACGGCACACAGATTTGTTTAATAGATCAAAGAGAGTACGGGGAATTCAACTACTATGTATCATGGAGACGTGGAGGCACGATATTTATATAGGTTCAAGGACCAAGAGACCCCCTACATCTTGTTGGTATAGCCTAAGGATCGTCTCGGAAGAGCCACCAAAGGAGTACTAGTTGTTTGCACTATATCAATGGTGACGGATTATAGATGATGATTACAATAGGTTGAGAAGCACTCGGGAGCCTTCTTGGTTGATTTTGATGGCTATACAAATCAATCTATCCTAGGCCAAGGACTTGGGAGCAAACTCGGTTAATCTTGATCGGTAGGAAGCTTCGTCTTCTTCCATCTCATTCGGAATGAGATGGGATTTGATCTCCATCTAGAAGATGAGATGATATCATTGGGATGAGACCCTCGGGGACCTCCCCCCCCCCCCCCCCCCCCCACATGGCAATGAGAGTGTTATTTATCACCCCAACTTCCTTAGAGTCTGATTGGGAGAGAAAATATCTTCTAACGATTAGAATTCTGATTCTTACGAATATCATTCTACCTTTGGACTCCTATATGGAAAATCTTACCAAACACAGATAGTTCCTTATTAGGATCTTCTGGAGCCTCCCACTTTTATAGATGTTAAAAGGAGGAACCTATAGCATATGCTATGACACATATTTCACGAAAAATTTTCTTCACTCATGATTTTCATTATATCAACAATTCAACAAATTTACTCAAATAAGACAGACTTATTTATTATATTCTACCTAAGACAATATTCAAGAAGTTGATTTATAATAGATTACATTTGTTTAAAGATCTTCACTGATGAGAGTGGACATATTCAAGAAGTTGATTTATAATAGATTACATTTGTTTAAAGATCTTCACTGATGACAGTGGACATGTATGTACTCTTTTTCTTAGCTATTGCTTTTTCCCACTGAATTTTTCTTTGGTAAGATTTATAATAAGACATACATGTTCATTAGTAATGGACATAAAAAAAGTGTCATAAAACATATGCTTTTAGTGGATGTGCTAACCCATATAACATCAACAATGTAACCTCTATACCATCAAAACCATAACACCCCTATGAAGCTAATAACCCCTCAACCTATCAAATTTTGTAACTCCTAGTCTCTTGAGCTACCTTAGATTACCTATAAATAGGAGACTTTTGTACACATCATATAACAATAAGAATAGAGAAGAATAATTCTCTCATTCTCTCTATTCTCTCTATACTTTATTATGTTATATACTTTGTTGTAGTTGACAATCACATTGTTTCATAAGTCAAAATATATTAAGCATATGAATTAACGAAATAAAAATCAAGAAAAAGAATACAACAGTAAATACTGTGATGGAGATTATAAAGGGTTGATCCAGAAAAAGACGCTCTAAATATGGCATTGGTTTTGTCGATGACACTTATTGTGAAACAACACAACACGAAGATGACACTATATTATAAAACACGCAACATTCATTTCACTTCTATGGCACTGTGGACTGAGTCCATCCCAACTTGCATCAAATCCAATGCATGATCATTCACTTCGAGTGCAACTTGACGAGTTTTTTTTATAAATAACCCAGATTAAAAAATTAATCCCAAAAGTGACCCACAGTTGCAAAAATTTATAAATTTGGGCCGCCACATCAGCCTATCGAGCACTGGGAGCTCGACAAACTCGCTGTCGCGTGGGACCAGCTTGTCGAGCACTAACACTTGTCGACCACAGACCACTCTTGTCGATACTAGGAACTCGACAAGTCTTCGACCACAGTTGCAAAAAGGGTTTTAATTGCGGGGGAGCGGGGATTCGAACATGGGCCGGTGACATGGGAGCGGGCGCGCAAACCAGTTGGGCTAGAACTCTTAGCTACACTAAAAGAGTCGGCCTTTTTAATATCCAGATGCTTGTCGAGGGCCCAGAACTCGACAAGCAAAAAAAGGTTTAATTGCGGGAGCGGGGATTCGAACCCGAGCCAACAACGTGGCAACCGGGGGCTCCCACCTGCTGGGCTAAGAGACTTTAACTGCCGTAATACCACTAGACATTATAATATTGTTTCACTTGTCGAGTTTCCAGAACTCGACAAGTTGCTGGTCCCCTCTTTATACCTCTCTGATCCCCTCCTCCCACCACATTCATTCTGCACTTAGTAACAGCACAGACAGCAGCACACCTCTCTCATTTTCAATCTTCAGCTCTAGATCTAGCAAAATCCGTCTGGTAAATTTATTCGGTGTAGAAGAGAAACTTGTAGAGGATTGCGAGCTCTTCGAAAAGAGATATTTTTTTTTAAATGCATTTAAGATTCTGTTAAGTATGTTGCTAATGACGTAATTATAGTTTATGTTTATGTGTATAAAACCACTAGAGTAGGTATTATCTTTTTAGGAATATATTTAGAAAATATGTGCATGTGTATGTATGTTTGTAAAATAGGTTTTTTTAAATATATGTGTGTATGTTTGGAAATGTATGTGTGTATGTTTGGAAAATAGGGTTTTATAAATGTATGTGTGTATGTTTGGAAAATAGGTTTTTGAAATGTATGTGTGTATGTTTGGAAAATAGGTTTTTTTAAATGTATGTGTATATGGTTTTAGAAACTATGTGCATGTGTGTATGTTTGGAAAATAGGGTTTTTAAATGTATGTGTGTATGTTTGGAAAATAGGTTTTTTTAAATGTATATGTGTATGGTTTTAGAAACTATGTGCATGTGTGTATGTTTTTAGAAAATATAAAATTATGTTATTTTTAATTGTGCACATGCATACTCTATGTCTAAGAATTAGGTTTTGTAAATATATGTGTATGTATTTAGAAATTATAAAACTAGGTTATTTTCAATTACATGCATGCATGCATGCTCTATGTTTAGAAACTATGTTTTTCAAATGTATATGTGTATGGTTTTAGAAACTATGTGCATGTGTGTATGTTTTTAGAAAATATAAATTTAGGTTATTTTTAATTGTACACATGCATGCTCTATGTTTAAGAATTAGGTTTTGTAAATGTATATGTGTATGTATTTAGAAATGGGTCCATAGGGTTGTCAGACATAATGGTGTCATGTTATTTACGCGTGAGATGAATGTGTGTAGCGAATGGAGACTCCGGAAAAAATTTTGCATATTTTATGGTGACGACTTAGTTCGCGAGGGGCAAAGCGGGGTTGATATGAGCCGTTGCCAGTATGTGACGGGCGAGTTGAGCGTACATAACACCTCATTCCTAGAGCTGAATTTATGGATCTTGAATATGTTCGGGAAGAGGCCTCGTGATGAAATGGCTCTAATTGAAGGGCTCATCATACGTGAGGTAGATAATGAGCCATACTAGTTGTTGCGCGAAATTAAATGGGACAAATCTTGGAGCTCTTATATTTGAAGAGTGGAAGACCCCCATGGCGGACTGCTCAGCCAAATCGCAATGTATGTGCAGTTCTGCAACGTACAAGCAGCCGAGTGTGCGGTGGAGGGTGAGCCAAGCGTCGTGCCAGTCCTGCAACATTCAGGGCTAGCGAGTGGTCAGATGTATTCTGCCATACTAGCGTAGATGTGTGCGAGGTACTGGATTGCCTTCCATCAGTGTCCGACGAAGATGATTCGACGGACTCAGAGGCATCCGATGGCTCTGATGACGATAATCCTGGTCCCCCGCAGGAGTGGCTAGATCATTCAGCATACAGTCAAGCTGTGTTGCCAATGGATCGGGGTTCGAGATGGTCTTTCGAGCACGGTGGCATACAAGTAGAGCAGGAGTTTCAAAGCAAGGAAGATCTAAAGAATGCCGTGGCGAGCTGGTCTCTTGCAATTAACCGGCAATACAAGGCCATCAAGTCAAACCCCAATCTATTTGTCGTAGCCTGTGTAACACCAGGCTACCCACAGAAGATTCGTGCCATGCGGCCGAAGGACGACATCGGTTTTGTGGTGACAAGAGTTACCACACACACATGCCTGCTTACGGAGGCGCTGGACAGACACAAAAACTGACGTCGGTGTAGGTCAGTAATATCATCCAGCCAGTCGTGCGAGAGAACATTTCGATAATGCTGAGAGAAATAATGAAGCAAGTTGCCGATAGGTGTGGGTACACTATACGGTATGCGAAGGCCTAGAGAGCAAAACAAAAGGCCATTGAGGGCATGTTCGGCACATTTGACCACGCCTACAATAATATAATGCGGTTGCTGTGCAACATCGCTCAGACCAACCCAGGCACATTTTTGGATGTCTTCGATCAACCAGCTGTACGTCAAGACGGTAGCCCCATACAAAACACTCGGGTGCTCCGTCAATTGTTCTGGTCGTACCGCCAGTGCATCGAGGCATTTGTTTATTGTCGTCCGGTCATATGCGTGGATGGTACATTCTTGACCGGAAAGTACAAGGGCACGCTTCTCATTGTTGTTGCTGCAGATGCTAATGACCAGTTGCTTCCATTGGTGTACGCGATCGTCGAGTTTGAAAACTCAGAAAGTTGGTTGTGGTTTCTCATCAATGTGAAGCGGGCAGTTGTTGATGATCGAGAGAAGGTCTGCATCATATTGGACCGCCACTGAGGGTTGCTCCACGCCATTGAGGTAATGCGCGGGGCCCCAGATGCTCCATACAAATGGAGGATGTGCGCAGCTATTGGTGCATGCGGCACATTGCAGCAAATCTTTTCACACACTTCCGCAGCAAACAGATCATGGATATGTTCAAGCGTCTATGCATGCAAAATCAACCGAGGAAGTTCCAAGCTGTGTTTGACATATTGGAGGCGCTGACAATGAAGTACTCCACGATGAGGACCAGCAATGCTGCCGATGATGCGAACGTGAGCAAATTCTCCCAATGGATTCAGGACAAGGACATCGAGAAATGGTCCTTACTGCACAACGAAGATGGCGCAATGTTTGGGATAATGACGACCAACCTTTTAGAGGTGTGCAATTATGTGTTGAAGGGAGTTTGGTGTTTGCCGGTGATTGCTGTAGTGGAGATGACATGGTACCGCACAACCGAGTACTTCAACAACAGAAGTGTTGCCGCCAAAATGCTAGTCGATGATCCCATGAGAACCTTGCCAGATGTTGTGCAGTC
Source organism: Pharus latifolius (assembly GCA_019359835.1). Taxonomy (NCBI): domain Eukaryota; kingdom Viridiplantae; phylum Streptophyta; class Magnoliopsida; order Poales; family Poaceae; genus Pharus; species Pharus latifolius. The sequence goes on from CM033322.1 coordinate 60,910,660, forward strand.
CTACTTCAATGCTCACGTAGACAAGGCCTAGAGGCACGAGGTGACAGTTATAAACAGACTTCACCAAATCATTGAAGTCCTTTCGGCAGAAGAACGTGAGTGGCCTACTGAGGCCTGGACGGGTGCACAAGGTCATTCTTGGGGATGTCGCTGAGTGCACATGTAACAAACCGAAGCTACTGCACAAGTCCTGCTCGCACATCCTTGCTTCATGTGCTGCACTCGGTGTGAGCCCTGCGCCTTACCTTTTGGAGTACTTCAGCCTTGATAATCTTTCAAACACGTGGAGTGGCGTGTGGAGAGTTTTTATGACGCTCGGTGACTACAGAGTTATCCCTGCTGGCGAGACTACCTAGATCCCAAATGTAAATCTAAAGCGAACGGGTCCTGGGCGACGGAAGACACACCGAATACACAACGACATGGATGAGTCACAGGGGGGTAGCTCACGAGCTAGGAAATGCTCGATCTGTAGGCAGCCCGGACATAGCAGGAAGGATTATTTGAATGCACCCGGACCATCGACCTAGCTATGTTGTGTGTGTTCGACGCAACCCTGTAATAAACTTTGTAATACGCTTCTCATTTGCATTGGATGGTTGTAATTCTTACGATATGCTGACCTAGCTATGTTGTATGTTATGTTACTTTCATGTTGTGTGCTATCCATGTGTATGTTACTTTCGATAATGGTTCCTGTTGTATGTTATGTTGCTTTCAACAATGGTTCCTGTTTTATGTTTTGACAGGCATGGCCGGCGGGGATAGAGATCTTCCAGAGCTGTTGACCAGTATATGTGATCGTGGACATCACGGCCGCATGTTGTCCAATGGCCGGGACTTAGAGCCGCTGGTAGTGCGTGCTCTCTTGGAGTACTGACCTCTGCATGAGGGCTACATCCCCGTCCTCCAGGATGCAGGTTTATTGCTGTTCACCCGTATGCTACAAATAGGTCAGCATATCACACTAGACAGGTCGTTGATCACCGCCTTGGTAGATCGATGGCGTCCGGAGACCCACACTTTTCACTTCCGCTGGGGGGAGATGACAGTCATGCTGGAGGATGTGAGCATGCTGCTTGGTTTACCTGGCAGTGGACATCCCATCGTCCCCCGGCCAGCATGCCTAGATTGGCGCGCACAGATGCACCTCTAATTCGACATGGGTAACCACGCTGACGAGATCCCGGCATCCAGGCGTGGTGTCCCCCGCCGATTTTTGGCACGCTACCGTGAGTGCCCCGATGATGCCCTCGCCGATGTAGTTTGGCGGCATCTCTTCGCCTACTTGCTGGTGACGCTGCAGTATATCCTGTTCCCTTCGACACACGGAGATACTGTGTACACGTGGTTCATTCCCCTGGTAAAGAGTATCGTCAATGCGGACCCAGGGGCCATGCCACGTTACAACTCGGCGATGGCAGTGTTGTGCGCGACGTACAGGGGGCTTTGCGAGGCATGTTGCAGGACCTTGACTGGATCATTGCTGTCCACATGCCCTGTACTGCTGCAGCTATGGTCATGGGAGCACTTCCCCGTTGGTCGGCCACGTTTAGAGCGACCCATCCATCCGTACGGTGCGCCAGCGGACTACGAGGACTGGGTTGATCGACCGACCATGGGAGCCCGTTAGCTGGGAGGTCGGCCGAGGTGGTCATCATCACAGATTCACCACTGTTACGTGGCGTACCTGGGAGAGTTTGATCTTCTACTGGACGCACGCATCATATGGAGACCATGGACACCGGAGCACATCTCCTAGGTTGCACCGCATGGCATTTCCTAGCATGGCACCGTGGGCCAGGACTGCTGGTTTACCCGCCGGCACATGGTGTTCTCACATGTAATGGAGCTATATTTTCCGGAGAGGGTGATGCGCCAATTCGAGCTACACCAGCAGATACCACCCTCGGAAAGAAATCGACAACGCCATCTCCAGCGGGAGATTCACGTGTACGCCTGGAACATTTTTTATATCTCATGTACGTACTGAACATTTGTTTATTTCCTTGCTTTATGTGCATCGCGTCACTTTTTGCAGACAAACACGTAAAGGAAAACACTCCGACAACTGGCAGAGCAGGAATGCCAAATGGGCCGATGAGTGGGAGGACCACACAGCGACGGATGTTGTTGTGGAGGAGCGGCCGTACGACCCTGTTACGTACCAGGCCTATCTTCAATGGTACGTGCGGCCCCACCTTCACCAACAAAACTATCACATCAAGATAGTCTTCGACTAGGCCTTGATGTTCAGTTCCTAGGCCAGATACATCGCTCGGTACGTTCGTCTCGCTGGATACTATATTGGTCTCTTATCTTATCTATTTTACCAGAGTTCCCATATGAGTTTCGCATGTGCAGGCTGACTTAGCGTTGGCCATCGACAGGCAGGCAGCAAACCTGTTGTCTAGCCTTTCTCGGGGAGGACGACACTTTAAGACAGTGGCGCGTGGTGCCCTACATTCCATCCGTATAGCAACACAGTGACTCTTCTTCGACCTAACTTGTGGCCGAAAAACAGATGGATCGGTTCCGCACCAGAGAGGGGCCCGGCCACCTAGCCCGATGTCAGCCCGGCCTAGCCTGGGTGGTGCTCGACAGAGCACTTCGTTAGCACGGCGCAATCATCGCGACACATTGTCGACCTGGGGAGGTGACGTACCGGGTACGTCTGTCGGCCCGTCTCGGCTTCGTCGTTTCTCGTCAATGCACAGTGCTCGACACAAAGATCTGCATATTGGGGGGCCCGTCAAGACATCGCACTCCCAATTCAGATGACCCGACGATGAGGACAACATCCGTCGTCAAGACGAGGAGGATCCGAGTAGGGCGTTGGCAGAGCGGCTTGCAACTGACGAAGATTGGGACCAGGCTCATATTGAGCAGGCGGCCCGGGGACAGGGACACTCAGTTCGTTGGGGGTCTACGCAGCCGAGCTGGGGGGAGCCCGCCCATGACCAGATGTATCAACACGGCGAACCTGAGTACTACGCTCCGCAGGGGGCTAAGGCCGATTGGGCAGCACAACAACGAGACAACGAAGACTGGGTCTCGAGCATACTGGGGATGCACGACCCTCGTGCGCATCAGTACTACCAACCAGACAAGTTAACACTGAGCGAGCTCGAAGAGGCCCCTCCACCAACACAGCCATCTCAGGGTCATGCAGGTACTGAGTGGCATGGTCCTTCTACCGCCTTTTCAGAGAGATAGGCATGGGCATAAGAAGGGTCGTTTGAACCCATAGCGAACATGCGCTAACACTTTTAGTTTTCAGCGTGTTATATTCAAAATTTAGTATATGCATTATTTTCTGGATTAAATTGTGCTCAGTCGATTTGAGATATGTAAATGCAATTAATTAGGTTCTCGGCTATCTCATGGTTTGAATGGTCAAAACGAATCATGCAGCCTGTTTGACCGTGCAGCTTTCTATGACAACAGCCTGATCGAGTTTTCACATCAATTTTTCCATCTTTTCAGCATTCCGTAAAAAAGACTCCAGAAAGTAGCCTGAGTCGTTACCTCAACTTTTCCATACCTAAACCATAAACCCTAACTCCTAAACCCTAAACCCTAAACCCTAAACCCTAAACCCTAAACCCTAAATTATAATTAAAATATCTCAACAAATTACGTAGTTACAAAATCCATTTCCTATGCCTATTGGTTGGCACCAACAGGATCAAACTAGACATGCTCAATTGCTTTGCCAAGATCGTCTTCCCAGACTTCCTTATTGAATTTATGGACTCTTTGGATCGGAGGTTTTATTAAAACAAATTATAGACAAAATTAGACGTTCATTTTCTATAAATTCTCTAATCCAAATAAACCTCTTAAATAGAAAAGTGTCTATACTGTACAAAGAGAGTGAAAAAGTGATCATAACCATCTCATCATGAATATATATATAATATGGTAGTATGTGTGTATATACATATATATATATATATATATACATATATATATATATATACATATATATATATATACATATACATGTATATATACATATACATCTACATATACATACATACATACATATACATGTATAACCATACACATGTATATACATACACATATTTATACACATACACATATACATGTACATGCATATACATAAACATATACATATACATGTACATACTTATACATATACTTATACATATACTTATACATATACAATTCACTCAATATTATAAAGTCCAGTACTATGAAAATAGATAAAGACTCCTAGTCCAGCCGGTGAGAACGTCCGTCTCTCACGTTGATGGCTCGGGTTCGAATCCCCGCTCCCCCACAATTAAAACCCCTTTTGCAACTGTGTTCGAAGTGGTCGACAAGGACTTCTGTCGAACACTGGATGCTCGACAAGCTGATCTCACGCGACAGCGAGCTTATCGAGCTCCCAGTGCTCGACAGGCTGATGTGGTGGTCTAAATTTGTAAATTTTTGCAACTGTGTCACTTTTGGGATTAATTTTTTAATTTAGGTTATTTATAAAAAAAACTCACAACTTGACTGTTTCTTTATATGTCTGCATATATTGTTCCCTATGAAATATGGATTAATTACTTAATACAGATTTTTTAAAAAATATATTGATACAGATCATAAAGACCATAGGTCATCAAAAAATACACAAAAAACATTAAGAAAACATACAATCCTAAGCCACACACTCATTTGCCCTACCACACGCCATTTGAGGCTACCCAGATTCTTCATGCTACTTCCATGTACACAGCTCTCTTAACCTAAGGTGAATTTTTTTTCCCTCCAGATATAAAGGTGCCCATCAACAGAACCCCAACAATTAACAAATGGGAGCAGCAAAAATGACAAGCAGCAGTGTGATATAAATCCCGACAACACAGATGCGATCCGGAGACACGGCCACAGTTCATAACGAGAGTTCGAATACTACATCAATTACACTTTTAACTCAACCAAAGGTCAGGTAGAGCATTAAAGAATAATTTTAAGGAAATAGTATAAAGCCACAGCAACCTATTATGGTTCAAATACTGATTGTAACATTACCACCGGCTATAATTGTTACAATGTTACTTCTTGATATGGAAGTACTAAAAATGTCACCATGCTCGTCTAGCTATTGAGGAAACTGAATCATTTGGAGACAAGCTCCTCAAACACCAAGTGTTCCAACAAGTTCCAATAAAATAGGGCATACAGAAGGATAAAATTGTCAAATTATTTTAATTAAAAAGGCTCAGATTCAACCAATCCCTGAAAAACATTAGGGAAAACATGTAAGTAACTTGAAGAGCAAGATAGTCAAGTAATAATACAATACAAAAGATAGAAATGCAAAAGGCATGTTGTGATGTTCAAAAGAGAACTTCAACTCACTTGCTGATATCATCGAGGTGGTCATCAAAATCAGCAATTGCTTGCCATTTCTTTGTAGTAACATGATCGGCTAAGACCACATTGGCAGAAGGTTCATTTAAAGTCAACTGGCTACTCCCATCTGATCCAGCCTGACGCCAGCTCTTTGATGAATCCCTGGTGTATAACTGCATGTGCCACAAAATCATATCTCATGATTCATGCAAGAAAGAAAGACACAACGGCAGAAGGTTAATAATGATACTCAGCCAGGTATCTGAGCCCTTCAAGCATCCAGTCTCTGATATCAATAAATGATTAATGTTCTTTTTAATCTGAGTCCTTCTACCATGCTTTTGCACTACTAGATTGCTGAGGATCAAACATAACGAAAACAAGGATGAAAACATATGAAAATGTCTTGTCCGCAATGTTAGTGGCTAGTTAGTTTGACAATTTCATAAGTGATTCAGGAACCTAGTTACATAAACAAAATGCACTGATTGTGATTGCTAAACTGGCCAACACATGGCAAGGCTGGAACAAGATACTCCCATACTCCAGCCATTTTAGTCAAGGACCACCAACCATGCTGAATTTGATGTGCTCTATCCCAATTTGGAGAAATAGAATATAGTTGAAAGATAATTTGAGACCTGCTGTTCAGTTGATCAGAAGATTCAGAACCATGTTTCCAATAAGATATAATAAATTGTCAGTAGTAAGCCAGTGTACCTTTAGAGGTTCCTTTAGGTGGTATAGTGGTACAAGCAATGCCCACCAGTACGGTAATACCCCACACTGGCATTCAAGCTCCAGTCAACATGCAATACCTTTCAGTAAATAACAGTAAAGAATTTTTACTTGTGGGAAATTGAAATCGTTTTTCTCACTCCTCCACTTGCAGGTTCTATTTTTAAGTGATATTGACTGCAAGAAATACTGTTACAAATTCTACATCATCACCAAAATACTTCCAACCGAAACTGTAGATTGCACTACATACAGCACAGTGTTATAAGGTTAATCCATATATACTACCCATAAAACAGAAAAAAATGTTAATAATTTGGCATTTAACACAGGATTAAGATTTTTCCTTTGATCTACTGTCACTAGTTCTTTTAGCAGGTTAATCATTATATATCTATACAAGCCATTTGCTAGAAAAGACACTGTGCCATCTTTTATCTTATGGTACAATTATGACTTGATTTCATCAATTTCATCATAATTCAGTTCTAATAATGGATTTGTTCCTAGATCTCCCAAATCTGAATCTAAGCAAAATTAAGTATGATACATAACTTCATGGCATTGTTGAACTGGATACATAAAGTGATCTCCATCATATCTAACGTTACTGGTAAGCGACACATCAATCAAGTAAGATCACTATCCATTGACAACTCCAACTCAGAAATCTGTTTTGGTTTTGTTTATACATTTGAAACCTGAGTGAATCTCTTCCCTGCTTGCATGGTTGCATTCAAGATGGAAAAAGCAGAAACACTGTAGATAATGAGGTCAAAATGATGTCAGTAGGTTTCCATTCAGTTCTAACTTTTCCACTGTGGAAGTAAAGGGCTAAAATGTACTTGTTCAACATTTGTACACTAATATGCTTAATTATAAGATTATCATGTTCTTATCCTACCCTAATTTCTCTACAAGATCACATGGCATCCTATGAAAGCATTCCAATTGCATTTAACTTAAACAAATCACAGTTACCTACACTTGATCTGTGTGGGTTCTGTGGGTTACCTGCCCACTAGATCAATCAATCAATGGCATTAAGCAATAACTATAACATTTCAAATGGTATGCCAACAAAGAAACCAAACGAACTTGGAAGAAGTTTTAAAGCATTTAGATCTATGAGCATTTAGACATTTTGGATATTACTTAGTACAAACGGTCAATTTATCTGTTCAGAATATCTGAACTTCTGCATAATTTAGCTTTTGAATTTAGGGCTTTAAGACCCTAAAGGTCCCTTTTATTCAAATAAATGGAACTGGAGCAGAAGAAATAACACTTTATGAGTGTGTTTGGTTAAGTACCAAAAAATGCCAAGCTAAATAGTAGTCATAGCCAATCGTGTGGCAAGGTAAATGGGTTACAGAGATATATTTAGTTTATAGCTAAGTCTCAAAGTGGTCATATCCAACTTAAGGTACAAAGTGCGGTGGACAAATCATATGCCACATATTTGACAATCAATGATGTAGAAAAATAGTCAAATCATGGCCGGATTCCAATGGCTTTCAAATCATGGTCATGAAGCAAACAAAAGCTGAACAATGTTGGCAATACCAAGATTTGGCTTGCCAAAAACAAGTTACCAACCAATCATATTCTATCTTTACCACCACATCTTCCACTTTGCATATTATTTCAAATAACAATATAAATCTCTCTTGGTTGCCTCAATGGATGAGGACTCTGACCACCTCTGGTTCACCCAATATATGTGCTAAAAAAAAGTAATAGAAGGAACTTTGGACAAATCATATAAACAACCAAGGGATAGTAGATGAATCTAACAAAAAGGAGAAATCTAACAAGCAAAGAGGTAGTATGTTGTGCTTATACAAAACCACACTCTATATGCTTGTTTTTCTCTTTTTCAGTCTTTTCCATTCATTTCTCTTCTATTTCCATATTTGTTGATCATGTCCCTTCTTTTTCCTTATCCGCACTTTTTCTATTTGTTCTGCATTCTGTATGATTCCACACATTTTAAAAATTAGAAGACTTTGGGCCTCAAAAATTAGAGCCATAAGAAGTAGGATTAACCATAGTACTTGTTTGGCCTAACTTAAGTTTAGACTTCTAATAAAAGTAATCTCAAGCTGTGTCAAACAACTGGCTCATTTTCAGATTTAACTTTCAAGCTCGAGTCCCACTTCTGAAGAGTAGCTAAAGCTCATGAAAAGTGGTTTATGGGTCTCGTAAGTTTGCAAGAGCTTATAAGCCAGATTTACCCAAATGGCTTTCACAGCGTATCTTATAAACTATTTAGTAGATTTATAAACTAAATGTCGAACAAAGCGGCTTATAAGATAAGCCTAAGTTAGGCCTAGGACCTTGGTTAGGCTATAAAGTGAGAAGATTATCAATGAAGGATTAATGCAGCAGATGGCTGGTTGCATTTTCAGCAAAAAGTGAATGACATAGTCAAAGTGCTATGTTAGACAGTACATCTCCAGAGAATACCATGATACAGTGCTGCAAGATCACTCTGTTCTGGAGCTAAGGGAAGGACTTCTAAACAGAGGAAGATATACACAACAAAGTGAATTGGACCAGGAGAGCCTATATGCACTCCCATAGCAAGATAACAATATAAATTATACTGGCATTGTGGAAAATGTCCAGTTTTTGTTCCTAGTGTTGGTCCAATAAAAATCTACAGAAAAATCACCACAGATTTCCAAGATAGTGGCAGATACACCAGTTTGGTACCAAGACCAGACCTACTCACTGATTAGTTGCATATCAAACACAATTGTCCAGGTCTATGTGATAATGGAAAGAGATTATATGTAGGTTATATGCAAGGCAAGGGCTCTGCAGTTTCGTAGAAGGTATAATAATGCCTTGCAAAATCAACTTTATCAACAAAAACAGGAAGTTAGTTCTTCCAATGACTCGGGTGCAGACAGCAGCACAACATGAGATATTGCATTTGGACTTATGCATTGATCCAAGTGATCACCTGTTCAGCCCAGTGTAATATTAGTATTATTACCAAAATCAAAGCGTAAGACCAAACAATTGGCTTATTATTGGGCTTAGCTTTTAAGCTAAGTCAGTCTTAGAAAAGAGAAGCCGATACCCACAGAACCCACTTTTAGGACTTGTAAGCTCTAGCAAACAGTTTTTTAGCTATTTAGCTCAGCTTATTAGGTTTATAGGCTATAAGCTCAATAAGCTAGCTTAGGAGAAAAGGCAGAAGCTAGACCAAACAGGCTCTAACCATTATGCTTTAATTGGGAATTTGTTCTTATATTTCCTTTTCACATAACATAAGCCAGTCAGAGCTTATTTGGACCTTCCTGAATCCAAACCAACCAAAGGTCTGTACATAATTAAAGTGATGCCACCTCCTCCAACAAAACCATTATCCCCCATTGCTTCTCCAACAACAGAACAAACGCTCCCCTTAGGACTCGCTCATCATAGAAAGAACTAAAGAAGCCCAATCAGTGTGGAAAGTGGAAACCCCAACAATTCATTCAAACGCATCCAAAGAGAAGCTCAATATTGTTTTTGGACCTTTCCTAATTTTGAACATTGCAACAGCAGATTGCTTTCGCTATGATGCACAATTCATCACCATCAATTAGAAATTGATTAATAGGCATTTGCAAAGAAATCACAAGTACCTGCACGACCGGGTCGCTGCCCTTTCCCTTGATCACCTCCTCCAGCTTCTTGTTATCCAACTACAACATCACATGGATCCCCAGTTAAGAACTGAGATCCAGATGACCACGTTCAATTGCGCAGATCGCGAGCAAAAAGAGTATGAGAGCAAAGAGCTCTCACCAAGAGGACGGCGGCGCGGGGGAAGTGGCGGAAGATGTGGTCGCCGACGCGCTTGGCGACAGCAGGGAGGTCGGCGTCGTCGTGGCGCTGGTTAGCGTGGTAGTACCCCACGACGACGAGCTCCTGCGCTGAGAAGTGGTCCTCGACCATGGTGAGCGCGAGCTCGAGGGTCGGGAGGAGCGGGAGGTGTTGGGGGTGGTGGGAGAGCGGCACGGCATCGACGATGGAGATGACGGCCGCCGGGGCGGAGGCGGCGCCGTCCAGAAGGCGGCCGACGAGCAGGCCGTTGACGGCGGCCACCGGGTGCTTCAGGGCGTGCAGGCCTAGCTTCATGTAGGCCTCCTGCGCCACCTCGTACTTACACTCCGCGCCCATGGCTGCCTCTCTGTCCCCCCTTCTTGCGATGTGATGCAGGAGGTCTGCTACGGAGTTTCGAGGGGTTTGGTTGGTTTCTTCAGATCTGATTTGGTTTTGAGGGAGATGTTTGTTTTTGTGACCGTCAGATTGGAGATTATCGTGATAGTGCCGGACCATATGGGAGTGCTAGGTTGCCTGCGGGCTCTTACACTAGCTGGAGTCATTATTTTAAGTTATAAATACAAAGTTAGTTGGTTGACTATGTTACTCTGATCAAGTTTTAAAAGGGATGTTGATTAGTTGGAAAGAGTATTTGTTTTAGACATAGTGATATTATCATCACTTTTTATGTGTTCATGATATAACAGTTAAGTTATGAAACAAAATATGATTGAAAGAAAACTGCTTCAAAAGAGTAAATTAAAATTCTGATCACAACAAATTATAAGTTCATTACCCAAACTCTATCTTGAAATTAACACCTCTTTCATGGAAAGAACACAAGAAGTTTGTGTTTTCTTTTATAGCAATTTATCACCTACATAGGCTCTTCTCAAACATTCAATGGTGTCGTAGAAGACAAGCTAGACTACAGTCTCTGCTATTAGTGAGATCCAGAATCCCTGTAATGGCTCTCACCTGACTTGAATTTAGGGCAGTTGGTATTAGAGAATAGAGAGGGGCAAGAAAGAGATCCTCTACCAAACCGATATAATTCCATTTTTTTTTCTTTTTCTTGCTCCATCCCTCAAGCAATCCCAAGAAGGCGGCGATTCCAGCTCTCCTCTGCTATCTCTAATTCCTCTCCTCCGTTTCACACAAAGCAACCAATTCATTTGCTACTATTCTAATATGACCATGATGTTCTTCCTATGTCTATATGATATAAAGTGTGTTTAATCTCAAAAGTGCAATTACACATAGTGTTGTCTGATGTTTGCATTAGTCAATCAGGTCCCAATAAAAGGTAATATAAAGATCAGATTTACTAAAAGCATGGTGAAATATCTTATTTTAGTTAACATGATATACATCAATTCTGATATTGGAAGATTGCTTTTTTTTTAATCCTTGCAGAACAGTCAACAAAGGGTCAGATGTAGAGTTTGTCATATCATCTACAGAGATTAACTGATACAATGGTATTTTTGAAGAGCTTATCATGTCTTATTGGAAAAGATCCAAGGAGGCTTCAGAAGCAACCCCGAGAGAGGGATGTCGCTTCTATTCTCTTTGACTAGATGATGAGAACATCCCTGGTACTAGTAGTACTAGTGTACAACTAGAAGAATATATAGGACCAATCACTCAAGCAAAGGCTAAACCATTACAATAACAGATAAATTTGTTTCTTAACGAATTAAATTATACTATAGATGAGAATATGCTACTACCTAATAATTCTTGTTTAATATTGATTAGATATGAATAGAAAGAGTATAACAAAAATGACTTAGCCATGTATGAGAAAGACGACGAAGAGACTTAGTCATGTACGATCACTGAGCCTTGACCGAGTTACCACCGACTTCGAGTTTGAGACAGATTCCTCTGGATTAATTTTAGAGTTTGTTAACTATGAAGGGGTGAGCCCCTCTTTATATATTGCTGACCGCCGACCTTGTAAAACTCAAGTCCACGCATAAACATATTTTCGAGATTGAAATTAAGAAACCCTAGTTGATAGTTTTGAGAGTTGAAACTTTGCCGCCTTTGTTCTTGTGGTTTCCTTCGGAATTGCTTGAATGATCTTTGTGATCACTCTATCTGTATGCCAACTCTGTGTGTAGCCATGTGGATAGGTATCTTCAGAGTGTGGTTGAGAGAATTCATTGATTGCAGGTCCTTGCTCTGCTCGTGGTTGGCAATTTTGGTTTACTAGGTCATACTAGTTATTCAGATTCTACATCGTGAGATTGGGCAACCCTTCATGGACACGTCTTCATCAAGTGTGCTCATATCATCTGGTATCGGAGAGATGGTTTCCACGGTAGAATCTTCCACTTTTACCTTGTAGTTAGTAGATTAGTTTTTGATTTTTCAATCATAAAGTCCAGAAAATTGCCAAAAAAAACCCTACCCTTGTGTTTTAATCTATTAACTAAGTTTTCTTTATCGAGTTTTAATGTGTGATTTAGTGTCTTTTGTCTCTGGTCGAGTTTCCACCAAGTTTCAATCTAATAGAGCATGTTGATTTTCCAATCCGCGCGACCTTTAGTAAAAGGGCCATAACTTTTGCATTCGAACTCCGTTTTTGATGCACGACACGCTCACATAAAGCTAACTTTGAGCCCAATGCAAAAATTTTGCTTGCTAAGCACTAGCATTTTTTTGGACCCCTCAAATCCATAGTTTTCATACTGTTTCGGGCTCGGCAAGTTTCAAGAACTGCAATTTCAGCATACTGATTGGTACTGTTTCAATTTTTTTTTTTTTGCATTTTCCTTCATTCCAAATTGTGTGTTTCAAGTTCTGAGACTTTGATTTAGTGTTTAGAGAGTTAAAAACATTTTTAAAAAAACAGAAAAAAACAAAAAAAAAGGAGAACGTGAAGTGAATTTACTGTGATAGACTTTCATGGTGCAATTGTTGGTTTCCATCCTTTGGCAAATCATATCTCTTGTGATCAGCAACTTAGGACCGCTATACCATTGGATTGTTACTCGATTTTGCATTACTAATTTTTAGATTGTATCTTTTTGTTTCCTAACCAAGCTCTACAGATAAAAAAACCACTAGTTAGTGTAAGGTCTCATTGTGAATTTGCCAAACCAGCACTTGTTGGTCTACCACTGGTCATTGCAAGAATGCACTTTTGCATTCCCCAGGAAGCATTAGAGCTTTGGATTGGTAAAAGTAGGTGAGGTTGTGTGTCACATATATTTCCTTTTCCACATATATTGTTTTGGTTTTGCTGCACTAACCAATGGCAGGAGACCGGTCATCCCCTTCGTCAGTCAATCCAGAAGATTGTGTCACTCTTGCTGAACATGCTTCATTTAGGGATCAAGTAGCTGCATCGTCCACAATCCTTGAAGGGAGAGTGGCATCTATGGAGGGATGGTTGGTGACTATAGAGGATAGCCTAAAGAGAATCCTTGATGTGGTAGTAACCCTTGGAGGGGCTACTGCTACTGCTGCCCTGGTTGCTCCACCTCAGGGGCCAAATGTGAATTCCGCACAATAGATATTTAGAAATAGAAACAAACTAATATATAGCTAGATAATCTCCTTAAAATGAAAGGTTGGATTCGTAGAAAACTTTTAACTGAGCAGAACCTCTGGAAGATGCATGTTTAGTAGCTGGCAAAAATCTTCACGGTGATGGTCCTGACACCGTGTGAGATGGTGGTCTTGCTCACAACATCCCACTTCAAACTGAGTAAGACAGGAGAATGGCTAAAGTAATGCGCCAACTGCCACCCCAACCTTTCGACCACTCCATCCTAGTCATGGTGGTGGACGAGGAGGAGGTGACCATGTTGGTCGTGGTTTTGCTCGTGGCTTTTCTAGTGCTAGACAAGGGCAACAAGGAAGGTGACATGGTGGGGGCGGTGGGTGATAAGTGCTGAACTGGTAATGCTTTTATCCTAGATTTTCTAGTGAAATCATGCTGATTACTCTTTTGATGTGACATTTTATGTAACTTTTTGTATCATTTTTACAATTCGTTTTCACGGTTGTGTTCGTTATGTTCCAGGGATCATGCTACAAAATTTGGGAGCGTTTCGAGTTCATTTGGACCAGTTTCAGCAAAAAACACGAAAATCGAACGAAAAAGGACCTTGGCCAAGCCCAACACGACAACGGGCATGACCCGTGCTCGGCCCAGGGCACAACCTGTGCCACTAGTCATGCCCGGCTCGGGTCCTTAGTGGATTTTGGTCATTTGACCCTGGTTGTGCCTAGCATGACCACGGGCACGATCAGGCTGTTTTGGTCCTTGGTTGAGCCCAACACAACCACGGGCACGACCCGTGTTGCTGGTTGTGCCTGGCTCGAGTTCCAGAGTTATTTTGGTCATTTTTTCTTCAATTTATCTATTTCTCGCGTCGTTTGAAGTCGGATTCCGTCGCTTGCACATCAAGAGTTATAGTTTGACAGGTTAACTTATTGTATTATAAATAGAGAAGTTTTTGACTCAATTAAACATGTCTTTTAAGCTTATTTTTAGTTTAGTTTCAGATTTTAGGTTAGAAGAGCCTCCTATATTTTTATTCTAGTTTCCGTGTTTGTAAGCTGCGGGGATGGTAGACCTAATTTTTTGATGCAATAAATTATTTTTTTATTTATTTCTTATTATTTCTGTATTTTTATGGTTTTTTGTGAGTAATTCACTTCTAGGGTTAGGGATGACCTAATCTAGAAGGCGTAATTCCTCAAGTTTTGTAGTTAGTTTTATATGTTTTCTTCCTCTAAACCCTAAATTCTCGTTTTGGCAACAAACATAATTGATAAGTGTTAAATTGGTAGTACTTTTACACTAAGTTTGCTAATGAAAACGTGCTAAAAAATATGCTGAAAACTCATTTGATGCGACATTTTATGTGTATTTTATATTATTTTTACAATCCACTTTCATGGTTATATTTTCCATGTTCCAAGGATCAAACCTACAAAATTTGAGGAAGTTTTGACTTTGTTTGCATCAATTTTGACAAAAGACACCAAAAATAGACAAAAAGGAATCCTAATCGAACATTCCAAGGGCGAAATCACCTGGTCGAACACACTTGGTCAAGAAAGAGCCATGATCGAACACGAAGACTTTTGGTTGAACAAGTCTTGATCGAACACGCTTGGTCGCTTGGTCATTATTTGACCAAGCACAGCATAATCACAGGCACGACCCGTGCCACAGGTCATGCTCGGCTCGGTTTCCAGAGCTATTTTGGTCAATTTAACTCAAATTTGTCTTTTTCTCGCGCCATTTGAAGCTGGATTCCATCGCCTTCACGTCAAAGAGTTATATTTGGGCACGTTAACCCATTGTATCATAAATAGAGAAACTTTTGACTCAATTAGTATGCTATCTTTTAGGGTTTTAGTTTAGTTTAGTTTACTTTAGTTTAGTAGAGCCTCCTTCTCTATTTTTTCCTGCATTTGTAAGCCCGCAAGGACAATAAACTTAATTTTGAAGCAATTAAGTAAGTTTTTATTTATTTCTGTATTTTTATGACTTTTTGCGAGTAATTCATTTCTAGGATTAGGGATGACCTAATCTGGAAGGTGTAATTCCTTCTCAGTCTCGATCTTAAGTTTTGCAGTTAGTTCGTTATGTTTTCTTCCTCTAAACACTATAAGATAGCATTTCAATGCTAGAAGTAGAGTAGTTGGTAAAAACTAGCATTGACAACACTTTAGCTGTTAGGAATAAGATTTGCTACAGTTGGAGAAAAAGGTGTTGCGAAAATTTTTTCCAACTGTAATTTTTTTTCCCAACTGTAAGTCCAATGGCAAAAAGTATCCCAGCTATAGGTCACTTGGAAAGTTTGAATTTTCCCACCTGTATGTCCACTTATAATATATTATTCCAAGCTGTACAACTACTTAAAATATTTTTTCCAACTATAGGTCCAATGACAGAGTATTCCCAGTTGTAGGTCGTTTGGAAAGTTTGAACTTTTCCCACCTGTATGTCCACTTGTAATATATTATTCTAAACTGTACAACTATTTGAAAGAAATTATTACCAATTGATCTGTCATTGAGAATTTAGACATTCAAATTTGAATATATGAGTTATTTGTAGTAAATGTACCGCTGGGAATTATCGCGCCCCGAAACTGGGACTACGACTACTCCCGTGGAGACCTAGCTTGCTGTAGCTAGTCCCAAATATGCATATCTTTGACTTCTCAGGATAAGTCAAGCACAGGAGTATATTCACATTGCAGCAGAAAAACTTACAAAATATTTAAGCAGTATGGCCTGCTGGCCTTAATATTACATAAAGAGATTACAATACCTTCGCGGCATTCAAGGTTTAGTTAAAGAACAATAAAAACTTCTACACAGCGGATGATGGGTGTCCCTTCCACAGTAAGAAGTTGACGGCAGAACAACACATCAGGAATCTGGCAGAACTGGCTCTCCTTCATCTTGGTCCAAGAAGTTCTCCACGCCTTCTTCTTGATCATGATACGCTCCATCTACTAGGTTGAAGTTGGCAAGGATGAGTACTTACGTACTCAGCAAGTCATAGGTAAGAGTAGATACATATAGTAGTATTGTATGAACCTAGACTAGTCAAGAATTATGGATGTTTGTAAAATAATCTTTTCTTTCATGTCTCATCTCATGGCAGCACTTTTCATAATATAGCATCGCTATTTATGTTCACTAAATTATAGCACTACCGCGATACGTCGACACACGACAGCCCACGGCAGCACCCCTTATCATGAAAACACATGTCATTTGGGTAATCTTGACTTATCAAATTTTATTTAGAAAACATACTTGTGCCACACCCCGTGGATTTAATCCACCGCAGCAGACTCCTATAAACCCGGGAGCTCGGAGTATTCGAGTACGTTTTTAACTCTACAGAGAGGTACCAATTTATCCGCAAGATATTCGACTTTCAAGCCCATCCTATCAATATGATTAGACCCATCCTCACAACCATGTGTGAGTGGCAAGGTGGAGATAACAAGAACTTTTGTTATGTTTCACTCGCAATTCACCCCCGACCTTATGGATCTCTCGTGAACCACAGTTGTGGCGGGATATACCCCCACCCCCAAGCCTCTTCCCATTACTGGGTCAGCGTGCATGATCAGATCATATTCAGTGATACGTGGAGGAGCCGCACTCTGTGAAATTAGTGTATTGTTTTCCATCTCATGCAGGGGTTTCATGTGCAATCTGCATAAGTACTTATTCAGGCCTGTCCCATACCAGGCTTGCGGTTAGCACGTTTTTCATGCCACTAGACGCACAACACAAGGTTCTAGTCCTTATATGCCAGTGATCAGACCATCCACAACCATGCACCTTCCGTGCCTGCTATCCTTTGCAGTTAAGCACCTCCAGTGCTACAGCCATCCATACCAAAATTCTGGTCACGGCTAGGGGTTTTATTTCATGAATATATATAAGTA
This sequence comes from Pharus latifolius, assembly GCA_019359835.1. Classification (NCBI taxonomy): domain Eukaryota; kingdom Viridiplantae; phylum Streptophyta; class Magnoliopsida; order Poales; family Poaceae; genus Pharus; species Pharus latifolius. The sequence continues at coordinate 60,928,038 of CM033322.1, forward strand.
CATATAATAGTTCATGGCTCACTAATTGATCTTTTCACATTTCATAGGCATCCAGCCTAATACTGCCAATTCATAATTCAACCAACAACCATTCTCATGCAATACTATTTATATTCAAGGTCTTATCATAGCAATTCATAAAATATAGGTTCAAGATGATCAAGACTATGACTTGCCTTCCACGTCGTAAGAGACAGTAGTTGATGTCGGATCAGCAGTGAAGTCCTCGAACTCTGGCTCCGACTCTGAGCAAAGATTAAGCAAGCAACCAAGAATCACAAACTTTTCAATACATTATTATACTACATGCAATAATGCAAAGATGAAATGTCTCGATGATTCTGGAATAATTGGGTTTAGAAGCTGATTAGGGCTAACTCACAGAATTAGGGCTGAAGATGGGTGCTAGGGACTTTTAGGGTTTCAGGGTAAGGAAATGACATTAAGTCCGTGTCTGGTTTTCCCAAAATCGACAAACGTCTTTAGGTTGACATTCGATTCAAGGCATCGACAAAGGATTAATGGTTGATAGAGGGCTCAATTCAAGTTGTGACAGAAGAAGAGATTGTAGATCACAACATCAGGAATCTAAGGGACAAAGTCATGCTCAAAATGCACATCTGGAAGGAAGTGAAAAGGGCTAATGTCACTGGCTGGCATAGACTGGTATTGGACTGACATGGCGAGAAACTAGGGCTTGCCATAACTTTTTATCTAGGGCTCCAATTGATGCACCACTTTGTCTGGGAGGTAGGCTTTGATAACAGGAACAATTTACTCAATAGGATCTAGGGCAGGAGATGGCCGGAAAGTGGTGAAAACCGGCGAAGAACACGGTGGCTGAAGTTTCAAATCTTGGCACTGGACAGAGATTAGGGCATAGTCATAACTTTTGATTTAGACCGAATTGGCAGTCAAGATAGTAGACAAAATTGTTCAGGAGATTGAGGCGCATCTAGTGGACAAGGTTGCTGGAGCTAGATCGGCCGAGAACAGATTTCCGGTGGCCGGTGCCGGAGAAGATGACATTGGATTTGGGGATTTTCATTATACAGGATTTGAACTCAATTCTTTGCTCAAGGACTAAGAGGGATGCATATGGAAGCTGTTGGCACGATTAATTTGGCCAGAGGATCATCGGAAAAGTCTGGCGACGAGCGCCGGCGACTGGTGAAGCTCGAACTTGGAGATAGCTTCAATTCAAGTTTAATTTCAAAATCTGGATTCACTGGCTTTCTAAATAAAGCTCACTGATCATTTTACTCTATTGGATTGAAGGCTAATTCGGATTGAATTGAGTTGCAAAGCTAGAACAGGGGTTCTGGCAATTCCGGCGATCACCGGCGATGTGGGGCACGGGGCTTCAATTAAATGATACAGTACAGATAATAAGATGTGGGGAACTCATTGGTGGCTTCAATTTGGAGTTTGGTGAAGCGAGGTGAGCTGGCGTCGTCGACCTCCTCGGCGGCTCGCCGGAGAAGAAAACGAAAATGGTGAAATTCGGGTTTAAAAAGGCTAAGGGAGCTCTAGTGAAGATGGTGAAGGTTAAGTTAATCTGGAGCTGCTATTTAAAGACAACACAAAGTGAAAAAAGGCTCACTGCTTGGAAGCTAAGGTACTTGCGCCGGTGTACCTTCGGGCAGAAGCAATGGTGAGCAAACGAAGCTTCTTTCTGGCGTGCAAGCTGCTGTTGTGCTGGACAAAGACTGCCACGGCGATGACTAAGGTGCAAACACGTGTGCGTGTGCAAAGATGGCCGTGAACGAGCACTGGCGAGTACTATGCAGGTTGTGGTCGAGGTCGATGACGAGTACTATGCACCGCTGGCCGAGGTCGAAGATGCTGATTTTGCTGAGCCCTGGTCGCAAGCAACTGCTTTGGTCGTGAACAGTAGATGTGGTCGAGCCAGGGACCTGTTTGCAACTTGGACTGATTTGTAACTTCTGATTTAGAGATAAATAATTTGCAATCTGATTTTATAGATGGGTATAAACTTATACCTTATACTCATATAGCAAGAAATTTGGTAAAATCTGGCATGATTTGATGGTTTTCGATATAAACCGAAAATAGGGTATTTAGGGTAATTAAGATCTGGGTCTCGTTTGATTTTGAATTCTGGCATCTAGGATGAGATTTTGGAATCTGGACAGAAGGGAAAATTGTATCAAAGCATTTAGAAGAGATTTGCTGAAGAAATTCTAAATTTGAAGTTAATCTGAAGATTTCAGACTTTTTGGGTTTCCAGATATCAGAAAAGGACTGATCTGTGTAAAAGACTTAGATGAAGAAATCTGACTGCCAGCTTTCTGGATTAAGGTATTGGCATACCCATGATCATAATCCAAGAATAATCTAGTCTGGGTTAAATCAAGATTTGGCTAAATCTGAGTTCAAAGTATTTAGGGTAATTAGGATATTAATTACAATCCTGTTTTTGAAAATAGAAAAGGATTGCAAGATCTGAGAGTTAGAGATGGAATTGAATCTGGCTTCTGAAGGCTTTTATGTTTAGAGTAACTGATAGATCACATCTAAGAAATCTGATCTTGATTTAGGTCTACAGGATAGATTTGGGAATTTTAGAGCCTGTGATAGATTAGAGTCTGACTGATCTTTCTACTACTATAGATACATGAATGCATGATGTTCATGGAAAAGGAAGTTTTTACCCCTAAACTTAGGGCGTTACAGGAATTGTGTCAATAATTAATTTTAAATATATATTTTTTTAGTAACTAGGCAACAATATAACAACTAAAACTATAATATGCACACTATCCTAACACAAATCACACCACATTTTTCAATAAAATTATCAAACAAAGGATAAATGACACAATTATATATTATATTGAATTTTTTGCTTTATATAACCATTGACAAGATTCCAAATGACCACAAATTATTCAATTGACAAAACCAACCAAAATAGAAATAATACCTCTTAAACAATTGCAAGAAAAATATCACTTAATAATTATTTACACAAACTATATGCCCATAAATAATATTCCTAACTCTATATATTTTGTTCCAACTATAATTATCAAAAGTAAAATATTCCACTTTCAAACTCCTCTTATGACGTAAAATATCTTCATCACTTCATATGCTTTTAGCAACTTACTGTTAACCACCTGCATAAGAAAAGATATCAATTACAATAGCCTTGAGATAAATACAAATCAATAACTTTGCTTTAAATAACTTCTAGAACATATGACAATTATAATAAAACATGATTGGTCGATTATTGTATAACAAGTACAACTTGTTGTTTATACGAATGAGAAAATTGTGTTGGTTGTGACATGACTTGCGTACACTTGATAAAAGAAATGAATCATATGACAGTGAGCTACTAGTTCAATGCATAATTAACATACACTTAATATTTAGAAAATGAATAACATGTGGATTGTGTTGATAACACCTCATCTGTATAAAAGTATTAAGTATTTCTACTTAGTTTCAACTAATTCTCTTGTCCCTTTCACCTGTAAGGGTTGTTTTATTAATAACAAAACAAGACAAATGAAAAAATAATAACGAAAATCATCAAAATAACCTTCACTACTATCGACGACTGGGACTTTCGTCCTTAGTCGAACTTACATAAATGTTAAAGAAGAATGTGAAGCCAATCTAAGGTGAATCTTAGGTAAATTACGGTATGTGTGTCAGAGGAAAAAAGGAATTTATACAGGTTCAGGCTCTCTGATGATGAGTAATAGCCCTACATCCTGTTGGGATTTCACTATGTAAAATGAGGATTACAGGAAGAGAATCAAGGATGATCTTTGGCAGACTAAGAACAATCTTGTACTCTTTAGCTTACAGTCAATGTAAATTTACTGTGGCTAGTTCTAAAGTCTTGTATCTTGAATCTCTTGCCTTGTTTTGATCTCTCCTGGTGATCCTTCTTTTATAGCTCATCACCAATCGTCGGTTACGGGATTTGAAAGATTGTTCAGAGGCAGACGTGCTCTGGCCATAATATGTAATTATGCCCGTTTATGATTACACATTTACCGCCTTGTCAGTTACAAGGAACTTAAAGAGCTAAAACACCCAGACGGCGGCAATGGTAAAACAGGCTCAACTACTATATATGATTGAATGAGGCTAATCATATAACCGTTGGATCTTTTAACTCTTTAGTACGCCAAGGTCGTGTATTAACTACAACAGTACATGGCTATCTTTATGTCTTACACTACCTCGGCGACCATGGGAAAATATCTCCATGCGCATAGTATTCGTGGGCATGTGAGACCATGGTCTCTACAACTTCGATTATTGCGGACATCTAAAGACAACAAAGCCCGTGACATCACAGAGTGAGACCATGGAATGAGTTATGTGCAGAATATCTTGGATCAATCTATTGTCTCCTTCTTATGCCCCTGAGACCATAGAGAGGTAGAAAATCTCGTTCTGCAGTCCTTGTGACTATAGAACAACAAAGGTGACTAACTCAGGTTATAATCCTCGTCAGCTAGCCCCCAAATTTGAAATAACAAATTTTGTTATTTTGAATTGAATTATCTTTTAAATTTGATTATATAAATATCCCGACGTTTCACCTTCTCCTGTTGCAAAAAGACGTGTTCTGTTTCTTACCGTGTGTCATTTCGTTTCCCAAGAAGAACTTTGGGTGCAATTTTGACAGGCCATAATGAAGTCTTTTGCTGCAACTCGAGACAAAACATTTAATATGTATTTTAAGAACTCAAGATTTAAGAATACGAATCGTCACCTTTGGGTTCTATAAATACTTAACTTTTACGTTCTAGGATTTTCAAACTTTCACTTGTTAAGTCTTAGAACTTCTTTTCAACTTCTAACCTTATCCCTTCTTCACTGTTCTCATTCTAATGGTGAGTCAAAACTCTAAACAAGTACTTGAGAGTGATGAAGAGGAATTAGCAATAGTAGATAATGTCATGCAGCTATTTCAAAAGGTAACTCTCTTTTGAAGAATTTGCATACATCTTCCCTTTTTGGGTAAAAATTTTCCAAAGTAATACATTTTGGAATTCTTCAGATAGTTGAGAAGTCGATAGTTTCAAAGAAACGTGCTGGTGATGATGTAGGATCATCCAATGGATCTTCATCGAATAAACTAATGAAGTCCGTGGCGTTAGCTACCACCGCTTCTCAAACCATGGTGTTAGCCCCTTCTGCTCAAAGTGATTACGATAGAAGGAAGGAGGTTGACAACCTACGGTCTTCTATTTCAGGATTTGTCTTACCAAATCCTTCTGAATCAAAGTTGAGGTATTCATCGACAACTTCTCTGACTAAGTTTCTTATTTAGGAATAACTTAATTTTTATTGAATATGCAGGGGTGATGGTACTACTCTCGTATCGAGTTTCCTTGTTACCCAATCAGCATCTGCATTCCAGGTAAACAATTGCACTTTCTTAATTCTTCTTGTGTGCAACCTGGATTAATCCTTTGTCTACATAGGAGGACAAGGCATTGTGGGTTCTCAGCGAACAACTTGTGAGATCCAGGTTCTTCTGAAGTAGAAAATTGTTTTATTCAGAACTCTCCAAGAAGAAAAAGAGGAGATCGAGGAGCAGTCCATTAGGCGAGGACTCGACCTCGAAGCTAGCTTCAGGCTCATTGATCGCTTGAAGGCAACATAGTTCATGAGGCTACAAGATTGGCTCGCATGGAGAGAGATCTTGTTCGAGAACTCTCGTGGTATTGCGAATACCTTGACAGCTTTTATGGAAGTTCCTAGCGGATGAATCACGACGCGAGCTGATCGCGTGACCAGTCCTCTCTCGTCGGGCAAGCACAAAGAATGACACGAGAGTTTATACAGGTTCAAGTCTCAGTGGAGACCCTAGTCCTGTCGACGTGCCCCCGACGTGAGTCGGTTGGGTGGAGCTCTCTCGTGGGGAGAGTGCTCCTAAGCACGCCTGTTGGTTTTTGGTGTATTGATGCTAATGAATTGTCTTTGGTTACAAAAGTGGGGTACAAGGGCATATATAGGCCCAAAAGATGCAAATTACTAAACTACCCTAGTCGTAGCCATTGGATCGGATGGCACCGCCGTCATTCCACCGGGCAGGGTACTCGGATGGTTGACAAGTGTCCTCGCTGAGTCCCGAGACATCTCTCACGTGTCCCGTGTGTGACCTTGTGTGGGGGTCCTCCACGGTTTTTCCCAGACTGCCCCCGGGGCCTTGATCACTGGGCCGGTGGCAGCGCTCTGGACAAGGGTACCCGGAACGCTTCTCACTAAGCCGGTGGCGGCGCCCGGGACGATTAGATAAGTGGTCCCCGGGACGCTTCTCATTGGGCCGGTGGCGGTGCCTGGGGCATGGGTCCCCAGGACGCCTTCTTACCGGGCTGGTGCCGGCTGTAACACCCTGAGTTTAGGGGTGAAAACTTCCTTTTTCATGAACATCATGCATGCATGTATCTGTAGTAGTAGCTAGATCAGTATCTATCTCAAACCCTAAAATCTTCAAATCTATCCTATAGACCTAAATCAAGATCAGATTTTTTAGATGTGATCTATCAGTTACTCTGAACATAAAAGCCTTCAGAAGTCAGATTCAATTCCATCTCTAACTTTCAGATCTTGCGATCCTTTTCTGTTTTCGAAAACAGGATTGTAATTAATATCCTAATTACCCTAAATACTCTGAACTCAGATTTAACCAAATCTTGACCTAATTCAAACCATATTATTCTTGGATTATGATCATGGGTATGCCAATACCTTAATACAGAAAGTTGGCAGACATATTTCTTCATTTAACCCTTTTTCACAGATCAGTCCAAGTTGTATTGCAAATCAATCCTTTTTCTGATATATGGCAACCCAAAAAGGCTGAAATCTTCAGATTAACTCCAAATTCAGAATTTCTTCAGCAAATCTCTTACAAATGCTATTTAATACAATTTACCCTTCTGTCCAGATTCCAAAATCTCATCTTAAAGGCCAAAATTCGAAATCGACCAAAACTCAGATTTAATTTACCCTAAATACCCTATTATCAGTTTATATTAGAGACTATCAAATCATGCCAGATTTTACCAAATTTTCTGTTAGATGAGTACAAGGTATATGTTTATACTCCTCTAGGAACTTCCATAATTTTCTGTTAGATGAGTACAAGGTATATGTTTATACCCTATTATATGTTTATTCATCCATTCTCCAAAACTGGGACTACGACTACTCCCGTGGAGACCTAGCTTGTTGTAGCTAGTCCCATATATGCATACCTTTGACTTCCCATGATAAGTCAAGCACAGGAGTATATTCACATTGCAGCAGAAAAACTTACAAAATATTTAAGGAGTGTGGCCTGCTGGCCTTAATATTACATAAAGAGATTACAATACCTTCGCAGCATACATGGTTTAGCAAAATAACATCTACACAGCAGAAGATAGGTGACCCTCCCACAATGAGAAGTTGACGGCAGAACAACACATCAGGGATCTGGTGGAACTGGCTCTCCTTCATCTGGATCCAAGAAGTTCTCCACGCCTTCTTCTTGATCATAGTACGCTCCATCTTCTGGGTTGTAAGTTGCAAGGGTGAGTACTTACGTACTCAGCAAGTCATAGTCTTGATCATCTTGAACCTATATTTTATGAATTGCTATGATATGACCTTGAATATAAATAGTAATGCATGTGAGAATGGATGAATTGTGAATTGGAAGTACTAGCACTACTACAGAAGTGCATTCCACTAACCCATATTTTCTAACGGTTATAAGCAATCTGGGAAAAATCCGATAGAATAAGACGACAGCGGCGGAAAAGAAGCATTTTACTATCGGTTACACACTAGTCCAACGTTAGTGAAATGCAAAAACTTTTTACTATCGGTCATTACTGTACAAACCGATATAATATATTAAATAGTACTATCGGTTTTCCATTTTTAACTGATAGTAAAATTACGCACTTTATACTATCGGTTATGACTGTACAAACCGATATAATATATTAAATAGTACTATCGGTTTTTCATTTTTAACTGATAGTAAAATTACGCACTTTATACTATCGGTTATTACTGTACCAACCGATATAATATATTAAAATAGTACTATCGGTTTTTCATTCGTAACAGATAGTAAAATTGCTCACTTTATACTATCGGTTCGTACTGTACCAACCGATATTAAAGATAAACTTTTACTATCGGTTATTAGTGTACGAACCGATAGTAAAGATGAACTTTTACTATCGGTTTGTTTATTCAACCGATAGTAAAAGAAACAATGGGGGCCTTTAGAAGAGAGGAAAGTTCACTAACGGTTGTGTTTTTGAACCGATAGTAAAAGTTCATCTTTACTATCGGTTATTAGTGTACGAACCGATAGTAAAGATGAACTTTTACTATCGGTTTGTTTATTCAACCGATAGTAAAAGAAACAATGGGGACCTTTAGAAGACAGGAAAGTTCACTAACGGTTGTGTTTTTGAACCGATAGTAAAATTACATTTTTACTATCGGTTATTAGTGTACGAACCGATAGTAAAGATGAACTTTTACTATCGGTTTGTTTATTCAACCGATAGTAAAAGAAACAATGGGGACCTTTAGAAGAGAGGAAAGTTCACTAACGGTTGTGTTTTTGAACCGATAGTAAACTTCCTTATAATGGGTTAAACGCGCGGGAGTTTTCCCTCCAGTCCAACCAAACACATTTCCAAATAAGTCTCTACTCGCACGCGGAAAACCCTAGCCTCCCCGATGTCCCCTTTGTCGCTCCTGCACCACCATTGCCGCTCGCATTTGGGTTCTTCACAGCCGCCGGTCACTGCATCGCGCCATCGTAGGCCACTCCACGAACTGTAAGTGTTCTTGACCAACCCGATTAAAATTGTTCTTGCCCCACGTGTCAGTTTCTTAAATTGATACTGAACGCGATTAGAACCAGGTATTCTTTAGGAAAGAGTAATTGAAATGAAATCAGTTTCCTAACTTCATACAAGCATGCAGAGTGCCATGTTGAAAGACCAATACGAGTTGCCTCAATTGGAGCAGATGCGACAAATTTGGGCTCAATATATGATGGATGAAGTGGCTATCAACGATCGATCGTAAATGACTTGTGTAATATACATTGAATGTGTTAATTGGTGTATGTGTGTACTTGTATTGGTGTATTTGTGAATAAACCTAATATGTGAATAATTAGATCCAATCTATCCAATGCATGTGTATATCTTTGTATTAGTGTATTTGTGAATAAATTCAATCTCTGAATAATTAGATTCAATCTGTCCAATGTGTGTCTCTCTGTATTGTTGTATCTGTTAATAATCCTTTGTAATACTATCGGTTCATATCCTACAACCGATAGAAGAAAGTTTCCAGTACTAACCTTGTCAAGTAACTAACCGATAGGAAAACTAACAGTACTATCGGTTTCCAGTGTAGAACCGTTACAAGAAATCTAACATCACTATCGGTTGAGTTCACTGAGCCGATAGAAGAAATTATCATTCACGATTAGTGAATGTTGGAATATAGGTATTTTACTATCGGTTTGCAACCGATAGAGTTGTGCTACGTTTTTTCTATCGTGCCGATCACTAGCGGTAAGAGAACTGATAGTAGAGACGATTTTAAACCGATAGTGAAAAGCAATTCTGTAGTAGTGTAGGCTGGATGCCTGTGAAATGTGAATTGATCAAATAGTGAGCCATGAACTATTATATATGTACTTAAGTATATTTATGAAATAAAACCCCTAGCCGTGACCAGAATTTTGGTATGGATGGCTGTAGCACTGGAGGTGCTTAACTGCAAAGGATAGCAGGCACGGAAGGTGCATGGTTTGTGGATGGTCTGGTCACTGGCATATAAGGACTAGAACCTTGTGTTGTGCGTCTAGTGGCATGAAACACATGCTAACCGCAAGCCTGGTATGGGACAGGCCTGAACAAGTGCTTATGCGGATCGCACATGAAACCCCTGCATGAGATGGGCTGTGATGCACGATTTGCACGGAGTACGGCTCCCACACATATCACTGAAGGTGATCTTGCACGCTGACCCAGTAATGGGAATATGAAAAGGGGTGGAGGTTTGGGTACAACCTGCAACAACTATGGTTCGCGAGAGATCCACAGGGTTAGGGGTGAATTGTGAGTGAAACATAACAAAAGTTCTTGTTATCTCTACCTTGCCACTCACAGTATGAAGTGAGCTAGGGGTCCAATCATTTTGATAGGAAGGGCATGAAAGTGGACTAGGGCTTGCCATAACTTTTGATCTAGGGCTCCAATTGATGCACCACTTTGTCTGGGAGGTAGGCTTTGATAATAGTAACAAATGATTCAATAGGTTCCAAGGTTGAAGATGGCCGAATGGTGATGAAAATTGACGAAGAAGTGTGGTGGCGACACGGCACAGTGAAGCCACTAGACATGATCTTGGCATAGCAACAATTCTGTGCAGATTCAGGGATCGAGCTAGTAGAGGAAAGTGTTCAGAAGATCAAGGCGAAGATGCTAGACAAGGTGGCATCGACGGCGATGGCAGGCAGCGACCGAGCGACACACTAGCGGCACGGCAACGAAGGGTAAAACACCTAAGTTGCAATCTGGTGCTGTGCTGCTGAAACCTGGCGTTGCTAGAGCTAGCTAGGGCCAAGTGGTACTGTTTGATGCATTGGGCTCGACTGGAGATGGCACGGCGGTGAACGGCGACGAGCTGCGCCGGAGCAGAAGACGGCTTCAACAGTGACAAGGCATTGGGGTGATTTAAACTCAAAATTGATGGCACGGGTGAGTTTCTAAGTTGCTGTAGATAGTGGAGCTGAGGGGAATCGGCCTGAGGCGACGTCGGCGAGGAGAACAACACCGCGGCCAGAGAAGAAGAAGGGCTAAATTGGGTGAAATCGATACATAGCCTTAAAGCTCAATTGCTCGCTGTGAGAGCAGTAGGGAAGTGAGATGAAGCTTCTGGTAACGTCAATTCGGCCGGAGGAATGGTGGTGCAGCCTGGCGACGTGAGCCGGTCACCGGTGGTGCGTGAGAAAGGGGAAAACTCCAATTCGAGCTTAATTTCAAAATCTTGATGCATAGGCTTACTAAGATTAGTTCACTGATCATTTTATCCTATTATCACGAAAGCAAATTCAGGCTAATTTAGATGGTATTGCTAGAACAGGGCATTAGAGGATTTCGGTGATCGCCGGCATTAGAGATCACCGGAGCTCAATTGGATACTATCACATGATAAGGGAGATGAGAGATACTCACTGATGGTGGCAATTTGGCAAATGGTGCAGTGGTTGAAGCTGGCACCGTGAGCCTTCGTGCTGAGCTCGCCGGAGAAGACGACGAAGACGGCGAGGTTAGAGATTTAGCTGATTCTAGTGTGTGAGAAGTTAAGCTGAGAATGGGACCTAGACTAGTCAAGAATTATGGATGTTTGTAAAATAATCTTTTCTTTCATATCTGATCTCATGGCAGCACTTTCCATAGCGGCGACCGGGACGGGGACCCTGGGGCGCTTCTCATCGGGCCGATGGCGGTGCTCGGGACAGGGGTCCCCGAGGCGCTTCTTGTTGCATCTAGGCCCTTTTAGGTTGATTTTGATTATTGATGACATTAAGTGTTTTGGACTAACCTTGTCTTTGAGCTATTTCTATGCAGAGCGATTTCTGTAAAGTCTGCAAGTGATCCGGGAAGATCTGCAGGTCACAGGTCCAAAGTCGCAAGTGCAAGGTCACCAAAACGAAAGTTGCAAGGATTAAAGATGCAAAGGACCTGAGGGATCAGTTGGGAAGAAATGCAAGAAGATCAAGATGAACCCAATTTGAAGTGATGCACAAGACGCAGAAGAGCAAGAGACGAGACGCAAATACTGAAGATGCGAAAGACCTCAGGTATTACGAGTTTTTATTTTTACCGATCTTGGCGCGTGGAGATGATCGGTTAGGAAAATTATTTTCTAGTTTTAACCGTACTATAAAGAGGGGTTGCAAGTTCTCTCTATATCTCCAACACAAACCGAGAATTCTAGGTCATTGCATTGCATCTTTTTGGTTGGATTTGGTTTTGAACTTATTTGAAAAATCTGGATTTTCAGTTCAGTTTTTAACAGCAGAAGAGTATTTGCAATTTTCAGAAAGATCTAGGCAGATCTGGCTTTTTCTTCTGTTGACAAAAATGTAGCTCTTTAAATTATCTTTCAAACGAGCTATTAAACTCTCAATTTTAATTTCTGGATCAAAAGTTATGGATGTTTTTATCAGACTGTCAGTTATTTGGTTTTTCAGTTTAGTTTTTGACAGCAGATGAGTTTTTGCATTTTCTGGAAAGATCTATGCAGATCTGGATTTTTCTTCTGTTGACAAAAAGATAGTCCTTTAAAATATCTTTCAAATGAGCTATTAAACACCTCTTTTGGATTTCTGGATTTAAAGATATAGCTGTTTTTGTTCATGCTGACTGTCAGTTTGCATAACTGACTGTCAGTTTGAATGTCAGTTTGTGTTAACTGACAATTGTCCAGAGAGTGTGTTTTTCGGGCCAAAAATTTTTGAACTAAACTGACTGTCAGTTGTCCAAACTGACTGTCAGTTTGCATTTCGACCTCGAGCCGTTTTATCTGAGTTTCTATTTGATCTGGTCGATGTTTTGGTCGAACTGACTGTCAGTTTGAATAACTGACTGTCAGTTGTGGGTTTCAGCTTTCCTGTTTTGGCTGCAAACGGCTAGCTATTTTTTATCCGTAAATTTTGTCGGCCGTTGTGCATGTAACTGACTGTCAGTTTGAGTTGCTGATTTTCAGCCCTAGCTCCAACGGTTCATTTGCTTCTTGAGGCTATAAAAAGGGGCTTTGGGCATGTGTTTCATATAACAAGCAGCAGCATTTCATATACACTCTTGAGCATTAGTTTCTTATATAAAATCTTGATCTTTTGATCAAGTCGAGTGCTTTCCGATCCACCGAGAGTTTCTGTTCTTTTGCATTTGCATCCACTTAGCTTCTCGGTGCGTGTTTGGAGGTCTAGAGAAGACCTCGCTGCCTTTTACTCTTGGTGAGCGCCCTCACCTAGACGGTTCGGAGGCGTGGCCGTTGATCTCTCCGTTCGGAGATTGTCGGAGAGGCTCGGCAAGTGTGTACAAGGCATCGGTGCTCGCCTTTCCGGAGTGGACAAGGAGCAACCTTAGTTGATAATACTCTTCGTGAGTATTGAGGCAAGACTCAAGTGATTTGAGTGCTTCAACGAGGATTAGTGGAGACTGGGCGAGTCTCCGATACCTCGGTAAAAACCATTGTGTTCGTTTTCTTTCCCTTGCTTACATTATTTGTTCTTGATTTGTTCATTATTTGCTTTAAGTTTTAAAGTTTTTAAAGCCTCCTATTCACCCCCCCTCTAGTCGGCATCCTTGATCCAACACGTGGTATCAGAGCAAGGTCTCTCATTTATGGGCTTTACCGCCTAGAGAGAAAGGATGGACTCGGTAGAGGATTTTGATTTGATTGCTCCTCACTTTGATGGCTCACATTACTTTCGTTGGAAGATTATTATGAGCACTTATTTTGAGGCATTGAGTTTGGATTTATGGAGCTTAGTGGAGAAGGGTGTGACTTATCCGTTGATTTCGGATAAGGATATTCTTCTCTTAAATACAAATGCTAAAGATGTGCTTCTTAGATCCCTTAGCAATGATGTGCTCGAACTAGTGAGTGATCGTTCGACCGCTCACGATGTTTGGACCACCCTTGAGTCTATCTTTGAGGGGACATCTAGCTTTGAGCATGCTAAGGTGCGCTTTTTGATGCAACACTATGAGGCATTTGTGATGTTGGAGTATGATACACTCTCCACCATATATGATCGCTTGATCAACATCACAAATGAGCTCAAAGCTCATGGTGCTAATATTTCCAATCTAGACATTTGTAGGAAATTGCTTAAGGTGTTACCGGAGAATCGCTACGGAGACTTCATTACCACTCTTGCAAACGGTGACCTCTCCGACACTTCACCGAGCGAGCTCATTGACATGCTTATGTCAAATGAGGCTATGTCCAAGGAGAAGGACATACATTCCACCTCCGAGCATATTAAGAATGATGATTTCATTGCAGAGGATCGGGAGCTTACTAGCAAGCTCAAAGACGTCATCGACTTGGTTCGCCTAAGAAAGACAAAGGTGAACTCTTGCAAGAAGAGCTCAAAGAAAGCTAGAAAGAAAGCATCAAGATCAAAGTCTTCATCTCGCGACAAATCTATATGCCTTATGGCATGTGACTCGACGGTATCAAATACTAACTTCTCTAATGATGAGCTTATGGATATGATTGTAGAGTTAAATGACTTGCTTGGTAATATGAATAAAAGTTTTTGCACTTTAAAGAATAACTTCTCATCCTTGAAAGTGGAATTTCAAGAGTTGAAAAGTTCTTATGATTCTTTGCTTGCCAAGGAAGCTATTAGCTCCACAACTGCCTTAGATGATAAAGTTGCTTGTGACTTGCTCATTGATCTATCCTTAAAGTCACATACTTCTACTTCACATGCTAGCACCTCTTGTAATGACTTAAGTGTTAATTCATGTTTAGACTCAAATGCTAGCTTTGTGGACACTAGTACTTCATGTGATAATTTGTCTATTGATTCATTTATTGATTCACATGCTTGTACGGTTGTTACTAATAACTCATACCATGATTTATCTAGTGACTCATCTTTATGCCATGGTGTTAGTACTAGTTGTTCCTCATTTGATATGTCTAGCTCATCTAGTGATTCTATTGTTATGCCTTCTAGTTCATCTACTTGTGATGATATGCCGTCATGTTCTCATTCACATCATGCTTCATGTGTTAGCACGGTATCATCTCATATACATAAAATTGAAAATGACGAACTTAAGACTAGAATAAATAGATTGAGTGATGACCCTACTAGATATTATATGAGTAGTGCTATACTTGTTAAACCCCCTTTAGATCATAGATATTCTTTTAAAAAGGGGAAATTAAATCATGCACACTCTTCTAGTAAGAGGTATCGCATATTTCACCGCACTCATACCATTTCATTTATAAAGCCCTCTCAAACTTCATGTTCCACATGTCACTTAATAGGGCAACATTCGCATGAAGCTTGTCCTTTAATGACTTCAAACTATTTTGATGCTTGCTACATGCTTCAAAGGTCGAAGAAAGGGTATGCTATAGCAAAGTTCGTTGGTGCACCCATGCTAAATAAAAAGAAGAAATCAATTTGGGTGCCCAAAGCTTTGATTGCTAACATTGAAGGACCCAAAAAGGTTTGGGTACCTAAAAGAAATTAATTCTTTTTATGCAGGTGAACTACAAGATCGGTGGAAGGCATTGGGTGCTAGATAGCGGATGCTCCGAACACATGACCGGCAACAAGAAGTTGTTCACCTCACTCAAAGACAACTCAAGCGAGAACCAAAAAATTACCTTTGACGACAATCGCCAAGGAAATGTGGTAGGCTTGGGTAAAATCGCAATCTCTAATGATCTTTCTATTTCGAATGTTTTGTTGGTCGAATCTCTGAATTTCAATTTGCTTTCCGTTGCACAAATTTGCAATTTTGGTTTTAGTTGCACATTTTTCCCAAAAGAAGTTTTGGTTGAAAGTTTAAAAGATAAATCCTTGATCTTTAAAGGCTTTCGTTTTGGAAATCTTTATTTGGTTGCTTTTCACTTAAAAGATGCATCTCTGTCAACATGTCTTGTCTCTCAAACCTCAAAAGGTTGGCTATGGCATAGATGACTTGCACATGTTGGTATGCATCAATTGAGAAAACTTTTAAAACGTGATTTGGTTGTTGGCTTAAAGGATGTGAATTTTGAAAAGGACAAACCTTGTAGCGCTTGTCAAGCTGGCAAGCAAGTAGCTACTTCACATCCAACTAAGCGCATTCTTTCTACTTGTAAACCTTTGGAACTCCTTCATATGGATTTATTTGGACCTTCCGAGTTCCAAAGTATCGGGGGTAGCAATTATGGTTTTGTGATTGTTGATGATTTTACTCGCTACACTTGGGTTTTCTTTATTTCTCAAAAATCTGAAACCCCTGATGTTTTCAAAAGTTTTGCAAAACGTGTTTCTACTGAATTCGAATTATCCATCAAGAAAATCCGTAGTGATCATGGTGGAGAGTTCGTTAATTCAACTCTTTTTGATTTTTGTGACTCTCTTGGAATCAAACACGAATTTTTCACATCCTACACTCCACAGCAAAATGGAGTCGTTGAAAGGAAAAATCGAACACTTATAGAAATGGCAAGGACTATACTGAGTGAGTATGATACTTCTACTCGCTTCTGGGCTGAAGCCGTGCATACCGCTTGCTATTCTATAAATCGGCTTTATTTGCATCCCCTTCTAAATTTGACTCCTTATGAACTTCTTGTTGGGCGAAAGCCAAATATTTCTTATTTCCGAGTTTTTGGATGCAAATGTTATATTCTTAAGAAAATAAATTTTGGTGGTAAATTTCAAAGAAGAGTAGATGAAGGCTTTCTAGTCGGATACTCCACCACTAGTAAAGCTTATCGTGTTTTCAATAAAAATACAAGTTGCATTGAAGAATCTGGTGATGTCGAATTTGATGAAACTAACGGCTCGCAAAAGGAGCAAGTCTCTCATGAAGTTTCAGGTGACGATCTTCAAGAAGCCATGAAAAATATAACCATTGGAGACATCAAGCCAACAGAGGAAGATCAAGAAGATGATGTCAACGTTGAAAATGTTGATCAAGACGCATCATCATCTCAGGTTGATCCTCCAGAACAAAGTCAAGATGAAGCAATACAAGATGAAGAACCAAGGCAACACCAAACCATCACCAAGGATCACCCTCTAGACCAAATATTGGGTGACGTCAGTAAGGGTGTTCAAACTCGATCTCGTATTGCTGCATTTTGTGAACATCATTCTTTTGTATCTTCCTTAGAACCCAAACATGTTAATGAAGCTTTAAATGATCCTGATTGGGTTAATGCCATGCATGAAGAACTTAATAACTTTGCTAGAAATGAAGTTTGGACTCTAGTAGAAAGACCAAAAGATCATAATGTTATTGGAACAAAATGGGTTTTCAGAAATAAGCAAGATGAAAATGGTGTTGTAATTAGAAACAAAGCTCGTCTTGTTGCTCAAGGCTTCACTCAAGTCGAAGGTTTAGACTTTGGTGAAACTTTTGCACCGGTAGCAAGACTTGAAGCTATTCGCATTCTTCTTGCTTATGCATCAAGTTTTAATATCAAACTTTTTCAAATGGATGTAAAAAGTGCGTTCTTAAATGGTGAAATTTCTGAACTTGTGTTTGTTGAACAACCTCCCGGTTTTGAAGATTCTAAATTTCCAAACCATGTTTTTAAATTGTCAAAAGCTCTCTACGGTCTCAAACAAGCTCCTCGAGCTTGGTATGAGCGTCTTAGAGACTTTCTATTATCAAAAGGTTTTAAAATTGGGAAGGTTGACATAACTCTCTTTACAAAGAAAATTGAAAAAGAATTGTTCATTTGTCAGATATATGTTGATGATATTATCTTTGGATCTACTAATGAACATTTCTGTCATGAGTTTGGAGAGATGATGTCTAGGGAGTTCGAGATGTCCATGATTGGTGAGCTGAGCTTCTTCCTCGGTCTACAAATCAAACAACTCAAGAACGGGACGTTCGTGAGTCAAACCAAGTACGCGAAGGACCTGCTCAAGCGCTTTGGGATGGAAGACGCTAAGCCAATCAAAACTCCCATGGCGACCAATGGACATCTGGACATGGACAAAAGCGGCAAATCGGTTGACTCTAAACTGTATAGGTCTATGATTGGTAGTCTTTTATATCTCATTGCATCTAGGCCTGATATCATGTTTAGTGTGTGCTTATGTGCTAGATTTCAGTCTGATCCTAAGGAATGTCATTTAATTGCTCTTAAAAGAATCCTTAGGTATTTAAAATGTTATCCCAGTTTAGGCCTTTGGTACCCTAAAGATGCAAATTTTGAGTTAATTGGGTATTCGGATTCTGATTATGCTGGGTGTAAGATTGATCGTAAAAGCACATCTGGTAGCTGTCAGCTGTTGGGGAGATCATTAGTATCATGGTCATCTAGGAAGCAAAATTCTGTAGCTCTCTCCACAGCTGAAGCTGAGTATGTGTCTGCAGGCAGTTGTTGTGCTCAATTGTTGTGGATGAAGCAGACATTTTTGGATTATGGGATTATCTTTGATAAAGTGCCACTATTATGTGATAATGAAAGTGCCATTAAAATTGTTAATAATCCTGTTCAACATTCTAGAACTAAGCATATTGAAATAAGGCACCATTTTATTAGAGATCATGTGGCAAAAGGAGATATTGATGTGAATTATGTTAGAATTGATTTGCAACTAGCAGATATCTTCACTAAACCCCTAGATGAATCAAGATTTTGCTTTTTAAGGGGTGAACTGAACATTATTGATATATCAAATGCTAGTTGATCTAAAATAAGTGTATGATCTTTCTTGTCCTCCCGCCTTTTTGTGCTTGATGACAAAGGGGGAGAGATTCTTGAGTTTCTTGCTTCATTATTGTCATTGTTTATGCTTAGGGGAGAGATTGGGGAGAAAGATTTTTGTGATATCTCACGATCTATTATTATAAATTCATCATTATAGATTCACTTTCAAATTTCAAATGACTCATATGGGTATTTATATATACATGCATTTAGGGGGAGTTCCTGAATATCTGTTAATTATGCATGTACTTAGGGGGGGTCTTTTGATTTTATTCATTTAAACACTTGTTGTCATCAATCATCAAAAAGGGGAAGATTGTTGCATCTAGGCCCTTTTAGGTTGATTTTGATTATTGATGACATTAAGTGTTTTGGACTAACCTTGTCTTTGAGCTATTTCTATGCAGAGCGATTTCTGTAAAGTCTGCAAGTGATCCGGGAGATCTGCAGGTCACAGGTCCAAAGTCGCAAGTGCAAGGTCACCAAAACGAAAGTTGCAAGGATTAAAGATGCAAAGGACCTGAGGGATCAGTTGGGAAGAAATGCAAGAAGATCAAGATGAACCCAATTTGAAGTGATGCACAAGACGCAGAAGAGCAAGAGACGAGACGCAAATACTGAAGATGCGAAAGACCTCAGGTATTACGAGTTTTTATTTTTACCGATCTTGGCGCGTGGAGATGATCGGTTAGGAAAATTATTTTCTAGTTTTAACCGTACTATAAAGAGGGGTTGCAAGTTCTCTCTATATCTCCAACACAAACCGAGAATTCTAGGTCATTGCATTGCATCTTTTTGGTTGGATTTGGTTTTGAACTTATTTGAAAAATCTGGATTTTCAGTTCAGTTTTTAACAGCAGAAGAGTATTTGCAATTTTCAGAAAGATCTAGGCAGATCTGGCTTTTTCTTCTGTTGACAAAAATGTAGCTCTTTAAATTATCTTTCAAACGAGCTATTAAACTCTCAATTTTAATTTCTGGATCAAAAGTTATGGATGTTTTTATCAGACTGTCAGTTATTTGGTTTTTCAGTTTAGTTTTTGACAGCAGATGAGTTTTTGCATTTTCTGGAAAGATCTATGCAGATCTGGATTTTTCTTCTGTTGACAAAAAGATAGTCCTTTAAAATATCTTTCAAATGAGCTATTAAACACCTCTTTTGGATTTCTGGATTTAAAGATATAGCTGTTTTTGTTCATGCTGACTGTCAGTTTGCATAACTGACTGTCAGTTTGAATGTCAGTTTGTGTTAACTGACAATTGTCCAGAGAGTGTGTTTTTCGGGCCAAAAATTTTTGAACTAAACTGACTGTCAGTTGTCCAAACTGACTGTCAGTTTGCATTTCGACCTCGAGCCGTTTTATCTGAGTTTCTATTTGATCTGGTCGATGTTTTGGTCGAACTGACTGTCAGTTGTGGGTTTCAGCTTTCCTGTTTTGGCTGCAAACGGCTAGCTATTTTTTATCCGTAAATTTTGTCGGCCGTTGTGCATGTAACTGACTGTCAGTTTGGTGAACTGACTGTCAGTTTGAGTTGCTGATTTTCAGCCCTAGCTCCAACGGTTCATTTGCTTCTTGAGGCTATAAAAAGGGGCTTTGGGCATGTGTTTCATATAACAAGCAGCAGCATTTCATATACACTCTTGAGCATTAGTTTCTTATATAAAATCTTGATCTTTTGATCAAGTCGAGTGCTTTCCGATCCACCGAGAGTTTCTGTTCTTTTGCATTTGCATCCACTTAGCTTCTCGGTGCGTGTTTGGAGGTCTAGAGAAGACCTCGCTGTCTTTTACTCTTGGTGAGCGCCCTCACCTAGACGGTTCGGAGGCGTGGCCGTTGATCTCTCCGTTCGGAGATTGTCGGAGAGGCTCGGCAAGTGTGTACAAGGCATCGGTGCTCGTCTTTCCGGAGTGGACAAGGAGCAACCTTAGTTGATAATACTCTTCGTGAGTATTGAGGCAAGACTCAAGTGATTTGAGTGCTTCAACGAGGATTAGTGGAGACTGGGCGAGTCTCCGATACTTCGGTAAAAACCATTGTGTTCGTTTTCTTTCCCTTGCTTACATTATTTGTTCTCGATTTGTTCATTATTTGCTTTAAGTTTTAAAGTTTTTAAAGCCTCCTATTCACCCCCCCTCTAGTTGGCATCCTTGATCCAACACTTCTCATCGGGCCCATGGTGGCGCCCGGGACACGGGTCCCCGGGCCAGTGGCGGCGCCTGGGGCACGGGTCCCTGGGGCGCTCCTCACCGGGCCAGTGGCGGCGCCCGGGACATGGGTCCTCGGGACGCTTCTCACTGGGCCGGGGGCGGCGCCCGGAGCATGGGTCCCTGGGACGCCTTCTTACCCGGCTGGTCGCGGCGCCCGGGACAGCGGTCCCTGGGGGGACTTCTCACCTGGCCCATGGCGGCGCCCAGGACATGTGTCCCTGGGCCAGTGGCGGCGCCCGGGACACGGTCCCCGGTCCCCGGGCCAGTGGCGGCGCCGGGGTCGTGAATCACCGGGGCACTTATCACCGGGACTGATCGAGTGGAGATTTCCCCCAACAGCAGCCGTCCATGCCCTCCGGGGACATACTCTAAGTCCTCGGAGGGGATGGTTTACACCACCAGGAACATCACCCCCGGCGCTTGGCGACGCCTCAGTTCTCGTTCCACGCATTCATGGCGGTGCCGTCGATAATCATGATGCTGTGGGTCTCGATTAGCGTGCACCGCCGGTCATGATGGCTTTGTGCGGTTCGAACGATGGCACGCCGTTTCCCGCGAGCGCCTCTTCGATTCGTGCACGTCGTTTGAAATGGGAGGCTCTGGTTGACCCTCAAGGAGCCACATGGCACCCATCAGGGCCGCGCTGGGCTCTATAAATAGGGCTTCGGGGGGACCGAAAAGCTCATATCGAAACCTTGCCTCCAAGTTCTCACTGGCGCCTTAAGCCCCTCCCAGTAACCTAGCCTCCAGTGACCTTTCGCCCGATAACTTTCTCTCCGGTAGATGGCTCCCAAGGGCCGGACCAAAGCCGCCGACATGCCCCTGGAGGAAGTCACCACGGACTTCCTCGGGGCTTCCGAGTTCACCTCGGGGGACTTGGAGTCCCTTGTAGAGCGGGGGGTTCTCGCGGACAGGGACGTCCAGATCCCCCCGAAGAAGGAGCTGGCGCCTCGCCCCTGGGCCGGAGAGGTAGTCGTCTTCGAGGCCTTTGTGAAGGCCGGCCTCCAGCTCCTGGTGCATCCATTGCTCCGAGAGTTCCTCCGGGATTACGGGGTGGCGCTCAACCAACTGACGCCCTACACCCTCGTCTGGATGGGCCTCTTCATCTGGCTGTGCGAGACAAGCCACCAGACGGGAGTCGGCTGCGCCGGTACTTCTACGAGCCCTTGTCGAGGGGCTCGTACGTCATCAAGGGAGCACCGAAGTCCGCCTTCGGCTGCATCATGATGCAGCTCCTCCCGGCCCGGGTGGAGGAGTACCTGGTGGCGGCCTCCCAGGATCATTGGGGGCACTAGCTCCGGAGATGGTTCTATCTCCAGGTCCAGGACTTCGGGGTGACGTACTCCACAGAGCCCCCTTCCTACCGCCGCTCGTCCGCCCCCAAGCCCCCGGTCTGGACCGCCGAGGAGTTGCAGCTCCTCAGTAAGATGGTGGGCGCCTAGGGCCGGAGGTCCATGAGGGACCTCGCCGAGGAGCTGGCTCTCCTCAAGCTCTCCCTCTTCTCGCACGGCAAGAGGGGGATCGGGATGTGCCAGGCGCACCGGCCTCCGCAGAAGCTGGTGGCCCGACGTAAGTATCCGGTGACCCTTATCCTTAGTCTTCGATATTTTGGCTAACACTTGTTCTTTGTAGTCCGGCCGTATCCGGCCTCCCGGGAGAAGGCGGAGAACCTCCTCGGGAGGTGCTACGTAGACGAGCACGAGCGCGTCGTGCACGTCATCGGGGAGGGCTCTCCCCGTAACTTGGTGGCTGAAGCATTCGGGCTGAAGCTACCGGCGAGGGAACCTCTCCCCACCCCCGGCTCTCACAAGCGGGGGAAGGAGGCTGCCAGGGGCCCCGAGCAAAGGCGTGCCAAGGCGCAGAAGGCCCCCGGTGCGGCAGTGACGCAGGGCACTACACCCGACAAGACCCGTGAGGTGGCCCCTGGGTCGGGGTGTGTCGTGCCCCCGCCTTGGGGACAACGACTACTCCCGTGGGGACCCAGCTCGCTGCAGCTGATCCCATACATGCATACCATTGACTTCCCAGAATAAGTCAAACACAGGAGTATATTTACATCACAGCAGAGTAACTTACAAAATATTTAAGCAGTGTGGCCTGCTGGCCTTAATACAACATAAAGAGATTACAATGCCTTTGCAGCATACAAGGTCTAGCAAAATAACAACTACACAGCGGAAAATAGGTGAACCCCCACAACAAGAAGTTGATGGCAGAACAACACACATCAGGGCTTTGGCTGAACTGGCTCTCCTCCTTCTGGATCCAAGAGATTCTCCATGCCTTCCTCTTGATCATGGAACGCTCCATCTATTGGATTGCAGGTTGCAAGGGTGAGTACTTACGTACTCAGCAAGTCATAGGTAAGAGTAGATACATATGGTGGTGATGATATGAACCTATGCTAGTAAAGAAGAGTGAATGGTTGTAAAATAGTCTTTTCCTTTATATTTCATCTCATCTCATGGCAATATTTTTCATAGCATAACATTGCAATTCAATATATAGTACTATCGCGACATGTCGACACATGACAGCCCACAGTAGCACCCCTTATCATGACAACACATATCATTTGGGAAATCTTGACTTATCAAATTTTATTTAGAAAACATACTTGTGCCACATCCCGTGGATTTAATCCACCGCAGCAGACTCCTATAAACCCGGGAGCTCAGAGTATTCAAATATGTTTTTAACTCTGCAGAGAGGTACCAATTTACCCGCAATATATTCCACTTTCATGCCCATCCTCTCAAGACGATTAGACCCTTCCTCATTGCACAGTGTGAGTGGCAAGGTGGAGATAACAAGAACTTTTGTTATGTTTCACTCACAATTCACCCCTGACCCTATGGTCGGACTACCAGACCTTCCACAGTTGTGGCGGGATATACCCCCACCCCGATTGCATCTTCCCATTACTGGGTCAGCGTGCATCATCACATTCAGTGATTGTAGGAGCCGCACTCCATGCTAATCGTGCATCACATTCCGTCTCATGCAGGGGTTTCATGTGCGATCCGCATACTTACTTGTTCAGACCTGTCCCATACCAGTCTTGCAGTTAGCATATTTTTCATGCCACTAGACGCACAACACAAGGTTCTAGTCCTTATATGCCATTGACCAGACCATCCACAGCCACGCACATCCAGTGCTCCCACATCCAGTGCCACCACCATTCCATACCAAATTCTGGTCACGGCTAGGGTTTTATTTCATGAATATACATAAATACACATATAATAGTTCATGGCTCAATACTTGATTATTTCACATTTCACAGGCATCCAGCCTAATACTGCCATTTCTTATCTCAATCATTCTTTCATATGCAATACTACTTATATTCAAGGTTATATTATAGCAACTCTTAAAATATAGGTTCAATATGCTCAAGAATATGACTTACCTTCCGCGTCGTAAATATCAGCAGTTGGTGTCAGGTCGACAGTGAAGTCCTCAAACTCAGCTTCTGGATCTGCTTGGCGACAAACAAACACACAATGATTACTAACTATATTAAAATGATTTATGATATATATGCCGATATATGCTTTAAGAAGAATAACTGAACGATGCTAAAAATGATTGAGATTGCAAGCTGAACTAAGTCGAGATTCTTGGGTTTCAAGGAATCTGGGCTAAGATTGAGTACTGGAGGTTACTAGAGTTTCAAGGCATCAATATTGACATAGTGTTCGTGGCTTGTTTGCTCAAAAACAGCGAATGTCAGCCGATTGACATTCAATTCACGGCCTGACATAGCCAAGAATGGCATATGAGTGGTTTGGAAGGTTTTCAATGGACAATACAAGTTTGGATCAAAGAATTGGGTGCACAATGAATCAAGGCATCTGTTTGGCAGAGTGGTTTTTGCAGAAAAGTCCAATAGTTCAAAGAATTTGCAAAAATACCCTTGGATACAGTGAACTAAATGTCTGTGCACTACCAAAAACTAGGGGTTTGGGTGTTTGATGGATTTGCTTGAGCTTTGCTTCGCCAACTATGTCTAGGGGGTAGGCGAAGACAACAAGAACTCATTGGTGGTGGTTTCAGGAACTGAGATGGCCGGATGGCGATGAACGGTGATGAGGAAGTACGGTGGAGACACGGCACATGTAACACCCTGAGTTAGGGGTGAAAATTTTCTTTTTCATCAATAGCATGCATGCATGTATCTGTAGTAATAGCCAGATCAGTATCTATCCTAAGCCCTAAAATCTTCAAAATCTATCCTGTGACCTCAAATCAAGATCAGATTGTTCAGATGTGATCTATCAGTTACTCTGAATTTAAAAGCCTTCAGAACCCAGATCCAATTTTATCTCTAAATTCCAGATTTATCAACTTCTTCTGTTTTCGAAAACAGAAATACCTTATATTACCCAAATACTCTAAGTTTCAGAAATACAGATTTAATCTGAATCTTGACCAAGTTCAGACTAGATTATTCCTGGAATATGATCATGGGTATGTCAATACCTTAATCTAAAAAGTTGACAGCTAGATTTCATCATTTAGACTCTTTTCACAAATCAGTCCAAGAGTTATCGCAAATTAGTCCTTATCTGATATCTGAAAACCCAAAAAGGCTAGAATCTCCAGATTAACTTCAAAGTCAAAATCTCTTTGGCAAATCTTCTCAAAATGCTATTTGCCACAAGTCTCTCTTCTGTGCAGATATCAAAATCAAACCCTAAATGCCAGAATTCGAAATCGACAAAACTTAAATCTTATTTTACCCTAAATTACCCTATTTTCAGTTTGTATCAAAAACTATTTAAATGTATCAAATTTTATCAATTACCTTTGCCAAATACCTTGTTGAATATAATCTACCAGATTAGTGAAATCAATTTCAGTTTAAACCTCCCAAAATTCCAGATTTACAGATCAGTCCAAATCAAGAATTGAAACTGCAGTTCAGTCCATTTTCGACCAGGCTAGCTACTGTGCGCACGACCAGAGATTGCCGTGGTTGCCATGCGCCGTGCACGCTCGCCGCCGGCCAAGTTCCGCTTGCATTTGTGCTCGTGCATGCTTGTTCTTCCTGTTGCGCACGTGTCAGTGTCTCAGCCATCGCCGTGGCAACACCGTGGCGGCGTCGACGACCAGTGCTTGCTCCCGCGCGCGACCAGCAGCGACTTTGTTAGCAATCCATCGCCACGTAGCCTCGCCGTGCCAGTACTTGTCGCCACCGCTTGCTACAAGCTTTGCCAGGTCCCGATGAGGCGACATTGTGATCAGTTGAAAGCTTGTCGCCGTCGCATCACCGCTCTTGCTGTGTCTTCGCCGCTGCTGCTCCTGCACGCAACCAGTCAAGTCACAGCAACCAATCTCTTCGTTGTTCCCCTTTGCCATCTTTGCCTGACCTATTTAAACGCTCCTGTGTGCAGCAGCTTCTCCACACATCGCCAGGACTTAACCAATTTCCAAAATTCTTCGCTGTCGTCGTCTTCTCCGGCGAGCCATCGAGGAGGCTCACGGTGACAGCTCATTCCACATCATCTCTTGCCAAATTGACAGCATCTGTGAGTTCCCCTCGTCTCCCTCATCGTGCTGTACCATCTAATTGGTTTACATTGCACCTTATCGCCGGTGATCGCCGGGATTGCTAAATGCCCTGTTCTGGCAATGTAGCTCGAATTACTCCAAATTAGCTTTCGTATCTGTAATCAAAATTTATCAGTAAGCCAAATCAAGCAAGCCTGTGAAGTTGGATTTCGAAATTAAGCAAGAATCGAACCTTTTCCCTAAACCGAGCTTCACCAGAAAACCGGCGATCGTCGCCAGGCTTCTCCAGTGATCCTCCGGCCCATCTAATTGTACCAGAAGCTTCCCTATACCTCCTAGATGCTCTCCAAGCAATGAATTAAGTTCTTGTTGCCTGTAGCAGAAACCCCCAATCAGCAGCGTTTCTTCTCCGGCGCCGATGACCGGAAAAGTGTTCCCGGCCATTTCAGCCCTCGAAACCTTGTCATTTAGATGTGCCCTAGCCTCCTGAGCATTTTTGTCTTCTAGCCCGACACCTAGATCGGCCTAGATTGGAAGATACAGCTTTGCCAAGTTTTTGTCCAGAACTACTCCAGTGCAGCCAGTTCATCTCTGTTCATCATCAAATTTCTTGCTTTCCAGCCATTTCTTGCCCTAGATCCTGTTGACTTAATTGTTCCTGTTACTCAAGCCTACCTCCCAGACAAAGTGGTGCATCATTTGGAGCTCCAGATCAAAAGTTATGCTAAGCCCTAGTTTTTGGCATTGTCAGCTCTATGCCAGAGCTTGTCAGCCAGTGGCATTGACCTTGTTTACCCACTTCTGGTTGTGTAATTTGAAATCCACTTTGTCCACTAAAATTGTAGAGTTGTGATCTACATTTTCTTCTACTACCACAACTTGAGATAAGCACCCTAGCTTTTCTTAAAGCTATGTCCAAGCTTTGATCCGAATGTCGATCTGTTGACATTCGCTGTTTTGATTAAACCAGTCACAAAATTGTTATCCCTATTGCAAACCTGAAACCCTAAGATTATCTAATCACCATCCTTAGCCCAAATTCCTTGAAACCCTAGAATCTCAGTTCAGTTTGCAGTTCAACTTATCTCCAGTTTAGTTCAATCATTCTTGTTAAGTATTTCTGCATATAAGTATAAAACATTTTAAATATTATAAGTAATCTTTGTGTGTTTGTTTGTCGTCGAGCAGATTCAGAAGCTGACTTTGAAGATTTTGCTGTTGACCCGTCATCGACTGCTGTATTTTACGACGCGGAAGGCAAGTCATATCCTTGGTCATCTTGAACCTATTTTTAAATGTTGCTAAAACATAACCTTGAATATAGGCAATATTGCATGTGAAAGATTGAGAATGGTTGATTTATGAATTGGCAGTACTAGACTGGTTATCTGTGAAATGTGAAATAAACAAGTTTTGAGCCATGAACTATTATATGTATCTATATACTTATATTCATGAAATAAAACCCCTAGCCGTGATCAGAAAAATGGTGTGGATGGCTGTAGCACTGGAGGTGCTAGACTGCAAAGGATATGCAGGCACTGAAGGTGCAGGGTTGTGGATGGTCTGGTCATTGGCATATAAGGATTAGAACCTTGTGTTGTGCGTCTAGTGGCATGAACAACGTACTAACCGCAAGCCTGGTATGGGACAGGCCTGAACAAATAATTATGTGGATCGCACATGAAACCCCTGCATGAGATGTGTTGTGATGCACGATAAACACGGAGCGCGGCTCCCACACATATCACTGA
Organism: Pharus latifolius; assembly: GCA_019359835.1. Classification (NCBI taxonomy): domain Eukaryota; kingdom Viridiplantae; phylum Streptophyta; class Magnoliopsida; order Poales; family Poaceae; genus Pharus; species Pharus latifolius. Next base: position 60,956,037 of record CM033322.1, read on the forward strand.
AGGTGATCAAGCACGCTGACCCAGTAATGGGAATAAGCAAAGGGGTGGAGGTTTGGATACAACCTGCCACAACTGCGCCTCGCTGAGAGCCACAGGGTCGGGGTGAATTGTGAGTAAAACATAACAAAAGTTCTTGTTATTTCCACCTTGCCGCTCACAGTATGAAGTGAGTCAGGGGTCCAATCATTTTGTTATGATAGGAAAGGTTTGAAAGTGGAATATCTTGCGGGTAAATTGGTACCTCTCTGCAGAGTTAAAACGTATTCGAATACTCCGAGCTCCCGGGTTTATAGGAGTCTGCTGCGGTGGATTAAATCCACGGGGTGTGACACAAGTACTATTTTCTAAATAAAATATGTTTAATCAAGATTACCCAAATGACATGTGTTGTCATGATAAGGAGTGCTGCCGTGGGCTGTCGTGTGTCGACGTGTCGCGGTAGTGCTATAATCTAGTGAACATGAATGATGATGTTATATTATGAAAAGTGCTGCCATAAGAGGAGATGAGAAAGGAAAAGATTATTTTACAAATATCCATAATTCTTGACTAGTCTAGGTTCATATCATCACTACTATATGTATCTACTCTTACCTATGACTTGCTGAGTACATAAGTGCTCACCCTTGCAACATTCAACTCAATAGATGGAGCCTATTTTGATCAAGATGATGGCACAGAGTACTACGTGGATCCAGAAGGAGGAGAATCAGTTCCGCCAGAACCCTGAAGTGTGTTGTTCTGCCGTCAACTTCTTTTGTGGGAGGGTCACCTATCTTCTGTTGCATAGTTAAATATTTTGCTAAACCCTGAATGCCTTGTAGGCATTGTAATCCTCTTTATGTAATATTAAGGCCAGCAGGCCACACTGCTTAATATTTTGTGAGTACTCTGTTGCAATGTAATATACTCCTGTGTTTGACTCATCCTGGGAAGTCAAAGGTTTGTGGTTTGGGACTAGCTGCAGCGAGCTAGGTCTCTACAGGAGTAGTCGTTGTCCCAGTTTCGGGGCGCGACAGCACACCACAAGTACTGGACAGATTCTTGGCATAGCGATATTTTGTGATTTTGTGCAGAACTAGAGATCGAGGTAGTAGAGAGATGTGCTCAGGAGATTGAGGCGAAGGTGCTGGACAAGCTGGCATCGACAGTGGTGGCCGGAGACGAATTCCAGTGAACTACGTCGGAGAAGAAGACACTGGATTTGGGCAAATTTGATACACAGTTTTGGAGATCAATTGCTCGCTATGAGAGCAAGAGTGAGGTGAGGGAAAACTTCTGCTAGGGTCAATTTGGCCGGAGGAATGGCGGTGTGGCCTGGCGACGTGAGCTAGTCACCGGTGGCACGCAAATTCTGGAGAAGCTTCGATCCAAGCTCAAGCTTGAAATTTGAAAGCACAGGCTTGCTGGAGGGGCTCTACTGATCATATAACTCTACAAAGAGGTGAGCTAATTTGGGTTAAATCAAATAGCATTGCCGAAACAGGGAAATCTCAATCTTCAGTGATTGCTGGTGTTAGGGGTCACCGGAGTCCAATTAAATGCTATAGCACGATGAGGGAGGAGAGAGGTACTCACTGGTGAAGCTGGCATCGTGCTCCTCCTCGGTGGCTCGCTGGAGAAGAACAAGGAGATTTGGAACTTAGCAAACTTTCTGGTGGAGTGAAGATAACACAGGGCAAAGCGGTGCTTAAATAGCAGAAGATGAGAGCTCTCGAGACTTGGAGCGACAAGGAGAGACGTTGAATCTATCGGCGAGGTGATGACAGCGGCGAAGAAACAGCGGCAGTGATGGGACGGCGAGCAGGCAGCTTTGCGTTGTTTGAATTGTCGGCTCGTTGGGACTTGGCGCTAGGCGGTGCAAAGTGGTGGCGAAAAAGCTGGCACAGCGGGGCGACGTGGCGCGAAGTTGCTGACAAAAGTGTTGCTGCGGTCGCTGCTGGTAGCGCTCATGCGCGATTGCTGGTTGCTAGCGCTGCACGGCGAAGGCGTAGGCGCGGACACGTGCGCACATGCAGTTACAAACGAGCACGTGCACGGGCGAAGGCACAGCTTGGCCGGCGATGAGCAGGCACGGTGAAAAGCACAGCGAGGCGAGGCACTGGTCACTGGTCGAAAAGGCTGGGGAGCTCTGGTCAAATTTGGACTGATTTGTAATTACAGAAGTTGGGTTTTGGACTGATATGTAAAATCTGAGATTTAAGTGATTAGGGCTGATTTTGATTCAAAATTCTGGCAAACTTTGTTCAATAGATGATTCGGCAAAGATACGAGATAAGATTTGGGACATTTGAGTAGTTTTTGAATGAAAATGATAATAGGGTAATTTAGGGTATTTGAAATCTGGATTTTATTAAAATTGCAGTTCTGGGATTTAGGATAGGATTTTGAAATCCTCATAGAAGAAGATTTTGTGTTGAATAGCATTTGGGGGTGTTCCCTGAATCATATTTGAATTTAGAGTTGATTTGCAACATTTAGCCTTTTCAGGCTTCTGGAAAATCTGGAAAAGGACTAAATTGTGATACGAATTGGACTGATTTGTGAAAAGGGTTTAGATGATAGGATTTGGTTGCCAACTTTTTGGATTAAGGTATTAGCATACCCTTGATCATAATCCAAGAATAATCTGGTCTGGATTAGGTTAGGATTTGATTAAATCAGGACTCAGAGTTTTTAGGGTAATTAACTTAATTCTATTTTCAAAAACAGAAGGGTTTGACAAATCTGAGAGTTAGAGATGGAATTGAATCTGGCTTCTGAAGACTTTTACACTCAGGATAGATAGTAGATCAAATCTGGAAAGGCAGATCTTGATTTGGGTTGACAGGGAAGATTTTGTGATTTTAGGGCTTAGGATAAAATAAGTCTGGGCTGATTTTGCTGATCTTGAAGAGACATATGCATGTATGACTTTTTATGAAAAGAATTTTCACCCCAAACCTAGGGTGTTACAGAGATATACCCTCCTTAAAGAAATCTCGCCCCGAGATTTACCTAAGACAAGAAAAGATAAGGATAGGCTTGCCAAAGATCATCTTCCTTCTCCCAAGTAGCTTCTTGGTAATTCATCCACCATGCTACTGCAGCTTCGAGTTGGTCTCGCTCCATCTCCAGGTGAGTTCTTGATATAAACTGCGGTCCCGATCTTTCAATGAGGAGGATAACGCTCGATTTAGGGAAGTCGACGTTGGCGGCCCGACTACAACCGTCCAGGACGTTGTGCCTTAGCGACCAATACACCAACTCCAGAAGGTTATTGATCTCGCCGGCGCGCAATCAACCTGACCACAAAGGTCTTTGTTCCTACAAGCAATCGAAGAACGAGCAAGAACAAGATGAACAAGCAACTCAATTTGTGTATATGGATTAAGATCTGATTGAAAAGAACACAAGACGATGGGGTTCCAATGACGAGTAATTCAGGCGGTCTAACCGACACGCGCGATTACAAGAAGTAGCAAAGGCTAACTTAATCAAACAAAACCCACCCCTAAAAGTGCAGCGGCTGGCTATTTATGAGAGGGAGAGATGAGTAGGTCGGCCAAAACCTTAGGGTGGCCGAGTAGGACTCAGTTACAAGGCCCAAGGCCCACTTTGACTCGGACTGGAAAAGTGATCCGAAGTATTTCGCATATTCCCGTTGACTGAGATGGAATTTGGATACGAGGCCAGATCCGTTGGAAAGAGGACGAAAAATCCTTTCCGTCAAGTACTTGTGGACCCCCCAGGAGCCTTCTGGATCAAAAGTTATGGCCGTTTCATTATGATGCTGTCTAGATGGCCGAAATTGACTCGAACTCGAATTCGATGTCCACTTGGTCTGCAAGGCCGAACCTGACTTGAATTCTAGGTCCTCTGTGGCACCTCCCTGCAAAACACTTGTACGTAAGCCTAGGAACGTATTCACCTGGTAATTGAGTTGACATGCTCGAGCTCGAGTAATTGGTCCTTGTATTATAGCAGCGGCCTCCGGTTGATACGTAGGCATATGTGTTGTGATTGTATCAATAGAAAGGATGTCCTCATCAGTTCTCTTTCAAGTCGTTTGGTTACTTTTTCCGGGGGGTCATCTAATCCTTGGGTTCATAGGGGCGGCCCTCGCTCAGGATATCGAGGACCGCTTCGAGGCGGCGTTGAAAGAGGCTGAGGACAAGGCGCCGCCTTTTGCGTTGAGAGAGAGGGGGCCCTCGGGGAGCTTGCCAGGGTCCGGGCCCAGCTCCTCATCTCGAAGGACGCCAATGCTCGTCTCCGGAGAGAGGCGAAGGCGAAGGAGAGTGCCCGCCGGGAGCTCGAGGGCTCCACCTCTCAGGCGGTCGTGGAGGAGGGCTGCTCGGTCGGCTTGGCCCTCGAAGTGCTTGGGCTCAGCCTCAGCCCCGGAGGTGGTTCCAACGTGGCTCTGGCCACATTCACAGAGGCTATGCGCTTTCTCAACACGCAAATCTCCGTGATCCCGAGGCCGCCGACGCACGGGCCCGGGGTCGGGCGGTCTCGGTGGTGGCCGCGGCCACCGCTCTTGTCGAGCATCGGGGGACCGGTGCCCGGGCGATTGGAGGCCGGCTCCCTCGAAGCTTCCCCGACTTCTTCGAGCCACAGCGGTGGGAGATGGAGGAGTCGGCGGGGGGCTTCTACGATTGGATCATCCTGGCTTGGTTCCCGACTCTGGCACCCCCGAGGGCGGACGTACCGGCAGCGGGAGCGGCCTCCCGGGGGGGGGGGGGGACGACAATGAGCAAGTATGAATCTCCCCCCCGGCCCTTTAGATAGGTCCTTGTTCTTTTGCTAGGATTTTCTCTCCTGGTAGCTTCCTAGAGGAAGCCCCGGAGACTTGTAAAAAATTTTTTTCTCTATGAAATGAAGATTATTTTGCTAAGTCTTGACTTATCGTGAGCAAGCCCCCCGGGAGCTCACTCCCGTGGGAGAGCTTCTGAGGCTTGAGCGCCTTAACTCGGGGGGCTCTCTGGTGGCCCAGGGGCTCACTCCCGAGAAGGGGCTTCTGGGACCCGGGGAACATAATCCGGGGGATGTCCAAGTGGCCTTGGCTTTGCTAAGCCTTGCCACCGGGGGGTGTGGTGAGAGTGCTTCCCGGGAGCCGATCCGGTTGCAATGGCTCTCAGAGTGGCACTTGGATAACTTCGACAATAGTCGCGCCGAGTTGTCCCCTCCGAGACTGGGGTCTCGGAGGGTCCCACCACTTAAGATACACCCTCCGTCCAGAGTATTGGCCCGAGGACTTGCTTCAAGAAGCCCATAGACAGATAAGGAGCTTGTACCGGGACCTTTCCCAGGAGCTATCAGAAGGCCTCCGAGAATACTAGTGTAGCCGCCCCCCAGAGGGGTTTGTCCTCTGGAGTAGTTTCCCGTGGGAGCTCAACTCCCCGGGTTGTATCTTGTACTTGCCCAGGGCTTGTCATCCCTGGGATATCTTGGCCCACTGAGGGGGATGTCCCCGATTAAATGTTGTATCAATAAAGCTAAGAACTTGCTTGTTCCTTAATACTTTCATGAGATTGCTTGTGTAACACCCTAGTTTTGGGGGTGAAAAGTTTTGCATAAAAACCCTGCATGCATGTATCTCTGTAGTAGTAGCCAGATCAGCTGAACTCTAATCTCTGCCAAACCCTAAAAATCTCCAAATCTATTCTCTAGATCCAGATCAAGATCTGACCATCCAGATTTAACCTATCAGTTACCCTGAAGATAAAAGTCTTCAGGAGCCAGATCAAATTCTGACCCTAACTCTCAGTACCTAAGCCTCTCTCTGTTTTCGAAAACAGGAAAATTCAGATTTACCCTAAGTACCCCAGTTTCCAGATGATTGAATTATTCTGATTTAACCCTATTCAGACTCAAGTAACCCCTGGAATATGTTCCTAGGTTCATCCTCAACTCACTTCAAAAAGTTGGGAGCCAGATTGATTCATCTAAACACTTTTCGCAGTTTAGTCCAAATTTTACTGCGAATAAGTCCTTTTCTGTTTACCTGGAAGCCTGAAAAGGCTAAAATCTGCAAATCAATTCCAACTCCAGAATTTCTTCAGGAAACACCTTCCAAATACTATTTGATATGGATCTCCCTTTTGATCAGACTTCAAAATCTCTCTCCAATCACCAGAATTCGAGATCGACAAAATCTAGATTTAGTTTACCCTAATTTTACCCTATTTTCGAAAACAGGTGAAATCCCTCAAATCTTATCAAACTTTCTCCAAATTTGAGCTAAATGAGTACTAATAGAAATGTTATACTCAGCCATGAAATCAATCCTCAAATTAACCATCTCTAAGACAGAAATTACAAATCAGTCCAGATTTCAAATAAGAATCCTTGCAATTTGGTCCCTGGTTCGACCAGAGACACTGTGCACGACCAGCAGCTGTGCACGACCGCGACCACCGCGCTGCCACGCCAGGAGCTTCGTCGCCGGTGAAGCCCCGTGGTCGCCACCCCTGCCACCGCGTTCCTGCCACGTGTGCGCACGTCGTTCGCCACCGTGGAGCCACCGCGGCCGCACCAGCATCTCCAATTTTGCCCGCGCGCGCACACCATCGCTGCAGCCACTGCAGAAGCTCGGTGCCACGTTGCAAGCATGCCGGAGGAGCCCGTCAGTTCGCCGTTGCATCACCCGGGACAGCGCACGCCAGCCTGCAAAGCCGGCACGGCCGCTGGAGCGCGTCACTTCGCTGCTGTCCCGCCCGGCCGGTCAATTCGCCATCGATTCGAGCTTCACTTCCCCGTGCAATTCCAGCCGTTGCAAGCCCTTGCTGTGCCTATAAAAGCCGCCCCAGCCCAGCACGAAGGCACTCACACCAGAACCACCCAAAGTCCCTAACCACGCCGTCGTCTTCGTCTTCTTCGGCGAGCTCGAGAAGAGGCTCACGGTGCCAAGCCTCTACACTGCTTCCTCCTCGATTCCAGCTACTTCAGTAAGCTCCTCTTACCTCCCTCATCATACTCGAGCATGTAATTGACTTCAAACCTCTCCAGTCGCCGGCAATTTCCTTTTCTCTTCAGCAGCTCCGATGAGCAATTAAACTCTATCCAGAGCGATTTAGCTCTCGAGCCTGTGATCAATATTGATTAGTGAACTTATCTAAGCATCTCTAAGCAACCAGAATCGAAGAATTTGCTAAAATATGAAAAACCCCAAATTGGGACTTTGCTTATGAACTGAGCTTGCTGTTTAAGCTTTTCTGGTGCACCTCCAGCCAATCTAACTTCACCAGTAGCATTCTTATGCCCCCGAGACCCTCCTCAAGCAAGGAATTGAGTTCAATCACTTTAAATCAGAAATGCCCAAATCAGGCTTGAGTTAATCTTTTCTCCAGCCAATATCTCCTAAATCCAGCCAATCCAGCCATAGAAACCTTGCCATCTAGATGTTTTGGACCATTCTGAGCAACTTTGTCTTCTATCACGACTTCTAATTCGGCCTAGATTGTGAGATATCGCTATGCCCTAGTTTGCTGTACTGTTCACACTACATGTGCTCCAGGCCAGCCAACTTCTTCGCCGGTTTTCATCACTTTCCGGCCATCTCCTGCCCTAGATCCTGTTGAGACATTTGTTCCTGTTACAAATGCCTAACCACCAGACAAAGTGGTGCATCATTTGGAGCCCTAAATCAAAAGATATGGCCAACCCTAGTTTCTGGCCGTGTCAAGACTATGCCAGGCTATGTCAGCCAGTGGCATTGAGCCTTTTCACCCACTTCCAGCCATGCACTTTGAAAATAACTTTGTCCCTTAGACTCCTGATGTTGTGATCTACACTTTTCTCTACTGTCACAACTTGAGTTGAGCCCTCTATCACCCATCGACCTTATGTCGATGCCTTGAACCGAATGCCAACCTAAAGACGTTCGCTGTTTTTGGGCGAACCAGTCACCACCTTGATATTACCCTGATATTTTGGAACCTTGTAAACCTTAACAGCTAATTTTAACCCTGGTTTCCATAATTAAACCCAAATCGCTTTCAAACCTTGTATCACCAGAGTATTTTCTCCTTGCATCTTTGCATGTAGAGAATTAGTAAGAATAGGATTGATTGTAATGCCTGTTTACTTGTTTGATCTCATTCAGAGCAAGAGTCCGAGGTTGAAGATCTTGTCGCTGAACCGTCATCAACTGCTGATACTTACGACGCGGAAGGCAAGTCATACTTTGATCATATTGAAACCCATATTTTATGAATTGCTATGCTATTCCATGAGTAGATATCTCATTAATATTGCATGTGTTGAGATCAATGATATTATGGCAGTGATAGATTGAATACTTGAGGAATGTGAACTTGATAAGATAGTAAGCCACGAACTAATAAAAGTATAAACATGTACATTTATATTCATGAAATAGAACCCCATAGCCGTGACCAGTATTTTGGTATGGAATGGTGGTAGCACTGGAGGTGCTTGGCTGCACTGGATGTGCAGGCACTGAAGGTGCATGGTTGTGGTATGATCTGGTCACTGGCATGTAAGGACTAGAACCTTGTGTTATGCGTCTAGTGGCATGAAAAACGTACCAACCACTTACCTGGTATGGGACATGCGCAACCTAGTAGCTTCCTTAGTATTATCAGTTCCCTGCATGGCTTGTCGATCCGGTTTCTCGCGTGGAAACTGGTGGGACGCAGTTCGTCCATGAGTGATGTGAGATCAGAAAAATTATGAGAGGATAAGGTGTAAAGAAGGAAGACGCCCTACGCCAGATTAAGTCGTGCGCGACTGTAATCAAAAGAGGTTATGTGTCCTGCGGGAACATAGACCCAGGCTAGGAAGTAAGGCAGTGGGGAGGACCCACAACGGTACTTGGGACGGTATTGTCCATTTACCGGGCAGGGATACTGTTAATACTAGACTGCAAAAACGTTGTGTGATCTCGGCCTTGTCACATGCGTATAAGTCGCATGGAGTTGGCCCGACTTGGAAGTCGAGTGAAAAAGTGGATTTAAAAAGAGGTACATCTCTGCAGAGTTTAAAAATGTATTCGAATACTTCGTGCTCCCGAGTTTTAGGAGTATGCCGCGGTGGATTAAATCCATGAGGTGTGACACAAGTATTGTTTTATAAACTAAAATTTGTTAGCTCAAGATTACCCAAGTGGCATGTGTTGTCACGATAAGGGGCGTTGCCGTGGACTACCATGTGTTGACGTGTCGCGGTAATACCATAATATAGAGATCATATAATAATTAAGAGGCATGTGGTTTATGCCCTAAGTTATGAAATACTGTTATGAGTATAAGATTGAAAGGCTTGAATAAAAATAATGTGATATGAGGATATATCGCCTTGGATATGGGATATATGTATCACCATCAATATGATTTATTTACTGCCATGGGTATGATCGGGATCTGAATAAGAAAAGAGAAAGAAATGTATTTTGAAAAACCTTTCGCTCTTGCCCCAATAGCATAGGTTCATGTCATATATATATATATGTATCTCTACCTTCCCTATGACTTGCTGAGTACGTAAGTACTCACCCTTGCAACAACTCATCAATAGATGGAGCATTCTACGAACTTGGAGGATACCCCGAAGATGCTGCGGACCCAGGAGAAGATGAGCAGTTCCCTTCGGAGCCCTGATGTGGTGCTGTCTGCTGTCAACCTCTGTTTCCTGTGGATTTCTTTTGGGCCTAGCTTCCGCCGACTAGATGTGTTATTTTGTTAGACCCTTGTGCCTTGTTCGGCACTGTACCTCGTTTGTACTAAGGCCTGATGGCCATACATTTATGACTACTGTATTATTTTGCTGCTGCAATGTAATCCTGTGATTGACTCATCCTGGGAAGTCAAGTGGTTTATGGGACCAGCTGCACCGAGCTGGGCTCCTCACAGGTGATGTCACAATCGTGGCAGACGTGACAGCTTGTCTTCAAAATTTTCCAAAAATATTCACCTGTCCGGGCCCGAGTTGCCCCCCCCCCCCACAGCGGGGTACAGCTTGGCTCCGCGCGTTGTGGGTAAGGAACGAGGAGGCCCGGGCGTTAAAGACCACTGGGGTTATGAAGCCCCCGTTCGAAACTTCTGAGCTGCGATCGTGGATCCTCTCGGACGATTCCAAAGCTTGGTCGAGGGATTTCAAGGCCCTGTGGGAAATTCCCCCCCGTCGTCGTGAGAACGGAGAGCCGGGTAAAGGACCTCCGGGAGGAAAAGTTCGCAAAGTCCCGGTGAGGAATCCCCCGGTTGAGAAGATTCCAGAGACCGGTGAAAAGTTCCCCCGGTTACTGTGAGAACGAGGAGCCGGTAAGGAAGTTCCGTGTCGAAAAAACTTCAGAAACCGGTGAATAATTCCCCCAGTCGCCGTGAGAACGGGGAGCCGGTAAAGAAGTTCCCGGTCAAAAAAAATTCCAGAGACCCCCGAGAATATCGACAACCGAGAATTCCAAGGCCCTCGGAGGGGAAGCTCGCTCCCGGAGGAGGACGGGCTTAATAACTCACAGAGGGGGAAGCTCCTGGAGAAGGATGAGCCCGATGATGGGCTTCAGTGTTTGAGGGGGGACTAGTCTCTCAAATTGACTCGTTACCGCAGTCCATGAGGACTAGGTTGCCGCTTACCCCCTCAATCCACGAGGGATGATGGTAAGCCACCCCACGGGAGCGGGGCTCCCATTGTAGGGACTTTTAGGCTGCGATAGCCTACGTCCTCATGGAGAGGTTTGAAGTCAATTACATGCTCGAGTATGATGAGGGAGGTAAGAGGAGCTTACTGAAGTAGCTGGAATCGAGGAGGAAGCAGTGTAGAGGCTTGGCACCGTGAGCCTCTTCTCGAGCTCGCCGAAGAAGACGAAGAGGATGACAAGGTTAGAGACTTGTGTGGTTCTGGCGTGTGTGTGGTGGAAGGAGATGGCCAGAACAAGCTTAAATAGGCGAAGCGAGCAGCAACGGTTGAAAATGCCTGGAGACTTGGAGCTGTGAATCGACGGCGAATTGACTGGCCGGGCGGGACAGCAGCGAGGTGACGCGCTCCAGCGGCCGTGCCGGCTTTGCAGGCTGGCGTGCGCTGTCCCGGGTGATGCAACGGCGAACTGACGGGCTCCTCCGGCATGTTTGCAACGTGGCACCGAGCTTCTGCAGTGGCTGCAGCGATGGCGTGCGCGCGCGGGCAAAATTGGAGATGCTGGTGCGGCCGCGGTGGCTCCACGGTGGCGAACGACGTGCGCACACGTGGCAGGAACGCGGTGGCAGGGGTGGCGACCACGGGGCTTCACCGGCGACGAAGCTCCTGGCGTGGCAGCGGGGTGGTCGCGGTCGTGCACAGCTGCTGGTCGTGCACAGTGTCTCTGGTCGAACCAGGGACCAAATTGCAAGGATTCTTATTTGAAATCTGGACTGATTTGCAATTACTGTCTTAGAGATGGTTAATTTGAGGGTCGATTTCATGGCTGAGTATAACATTTCTATTAGTACTCATTTAGCTCAAATTTGGAGAAAGTTTGATAAGATTTGAGGGATTTCACCTATTTTCGAAAATAGGGTAAAATTAGGGTAAACTAAATCTAGATTTTGTCGATCTCGAATTCTGGTGATTGGAGAGAGATTTTGAAGTCTGATCAAAAGGGAGATCTATATCAAATAGTATTTGGAAGGTGTTTCCTGAAGAAATTCTGGAGTTGGGATTGATTTGCAAATTTTAGCCTTTTCAGGCTCCCAGGTAAATAGAAAAGGACCTATTCGCAGTAATATTTGGACTAAACTGCGAAAAGTGTTTAGATGAATTAATCTGGCTCCCAACTTTTTGGAGTGAGTTGAGGATGAACCTAGGAACATATTCCAGGGGTTACTTGAGTCTGGATAAGGTTAAATCAGAATAATTCAATCATCTGGAAACTGGGGTACTTAGGGTAAATATGAATTTTCCTGTTTTCGAAAACAGAGAGAGACTTAGGTACTGAGAGTTAGGGTCAGAATTTGATCTGGCTCCTGAAGACTTTTATCTTCAGGGTAACTGGTAGGTTAAATCTGGATGGTCAGATCTTGATCTGGATCTAGGGAATAGATTTGGAGATTTTTAGGGTTTGGGAGAGATTAGAGTTCAGCTAATCTGGCTACTACTACAGGGATACATGCGTGCAGGGTTTTTATGCAAAACTTTTCACCCCCAAAACTAGGGTGTTACAAGCCTACCCTCCTTAAAGAAATCTCGCCCTGAGATTTACCTAAAGAAGGGAAGAGGTAGGGATAAGCCTGCCGCAGATCATCCTCTTTCTCCCAAGTCGCTTCTTCCTTTGAGTGATCTTCCCATTGAACCTTGCAAAGCTTGATTTTCCTTCTTCTGAGTTGACGCTCATCACTAGCCAGTATTTGCAGTGGTTGAGTGAGGTAGGTGAGATTCTTCTGAAGTGGAATCCCCTGGTGTTCTATTTGATCCGTTGGTTCCTTGAGGCACTTACGGAGTTGCGAGACATGAAACACGTCATGAATTTCTCCGAGATCCGATGGTAAATCCAGTTTGTAAGATACCTCTCCTTTCCTCTTAATGACTTTGAATGGCCCAATGTACCTTGGGGACAGTTTTCCTCTCTGATGGAATCTTCTCATCCCTTTTAACCTTGTAACCTTGAGATAAACTGATTCGCCTGGTGCAAACGACAATTCCCTTCTTCGGTTGTCGGCATAGCTCTTCTGGCGTGACTGTGCTGCCTTTAATCGTTCTCTGATGAGCTTGACGTGTGCTTCAGCTTCTTCGATGAGTTCAGGTCCAATGACTTGCCTTTCTCCTGGCTCGTCCCAATGTAATGGAGTTCTGCATTTGCGCCCATACAAAGCTTCAAAGGGTGCCATTTGCAGACTAGCTTGGTAACTGTTATTATAAGTAAACTCCGCAAATGGTAAGCACTTTTCCCAAGAGGTTCCATAATCTAAGATGCAAGCTCTGAGAAGGTCTTCCAAGATTTGATTTACACGTTCAGTCTGTCCTCCTGTTTGTGGATGATATGCAGTGCTAAACTGCAATTGGGTTCCCAAAGCTTCGTGGAGTCGGTTCCAGAATTTGGATGTGAATTGTGTTCCTCGATCTGAAACGATCTTTTTCGGGATACCATGCAGTGTCACTATTCGCTGCAGGTATAGCTCCGCTAATTTGTTGCCATTATACGTTTTCTTGACTGGTATAAAATGAGCAACTTTCGTGAGTCTGTCCACAACGACCCATATGGAATCATATCCCCCTTGTGTTCTGGGAAGTCCTGTGATAAAATCCATACCAATCTCTTCCCATTTCCAGGTTGGCACTGGTAAGGGCTGCAGTTTTCCGGCTATCTTCTGATGATCGGCCTTAATCCTTTGGCAAGTGTCACATCTTGCGACATATTCCGCGATTTCCCTCTTCATTCCATTCCACCAGAATTGCGTCTTCAGATCCTTATACATCTTGGTGTTTCCAGGGTGTAGTGAATATGGGGTTTTATGAGCTTCGAAAAGAATTAATTCCTTAAGGTCTGTATTTCGGGGTACACAAATCCTTCCCCGATACCATACGATTCCTTGATGATCTTCAGTGAATTCCTGGGTTTTTCCTGATCTGATGTGGCTCTTGATCTTATGTATCTCCTCATCTTCTTTCTGAGCATCCTCAATCTGCTTTTGGAGTTGAGACTCCACAGTCAAAGTAGCTAACATCCCAGATGGCACTATGGTTACTTCAAGATTTTGAAATTCCTGCCGTAAGCACGGGTTTTTGGGGGTAGCTCCTTGTAGGGTATAAGCCTTCCTGCTCAAGGCATCTGCCACTACGTTAGCTTTCCCTGGATGGTAGAGTATGCTGAGGTCGTAGTCCTTGATCAGCTCGAGCTATCGGCGCTGACGCATATTGAGCTCCGTTTGAGTGAAGATATACTTGAGGCTTTTATGATCTGTAAAGATCTCACACTTATGTCCAATGAGATAATGCCGCCATATCTTTAAAGCGTGTACCACTGCTGCTAACTCCAAATCATGAGTCGGATAATTTTCCTCATGTGGTCTCCATTGACGTGAAGCATAAGCTACTACTCGGCCTTGCTGCATTAACACACAGCCTATTCCTTGCTTTGAAGCATCACAGTAAACTACAAAATCTTCTTTGCTGTCTGGTAATGTGAGGACCGGTGTTGTTGTCAATTTCTGCTTCAGCTTCTGAAAACTTTCTTCACACTTGATGGTCCATTCAAATGCAACATCCTTCTTTAGCAGGTTCGTAAGAGGTTTGGCTATTTGGGAAAATCCTTCAATGAATCTCCTATAATATCCTGCTAATCCCAAGAAACTTCTAATCTCTGAAACTGAGGTAGGTTGCTTCCACTCCTTGATTGCGGAGATTTTAGTTGAATCCACTGAAATTCCTTCTGCTGTCAACACATGTCCAAGAAATGAAATTCTTGACATCCAAAATTCGCATTTGTCAAACTTGGCATAAAATTGCCTCTCTCGTAGCCTTCCCAAGACTAGGTGTAAATGTTGCTCATGCTCTTCCGTACTCTTAGAATATATCAGAATGTCATCTATGAATACTATGACAAACTTTTCAAGATAATCCATAAACGTACTGTTCATGATATTCATGAAAGCTGCCGGAGCATTGGTCAATCCAAAGGGCACTACTGTGAATTCATATAGCCCGTATCTTGTAGTGAAAGCAGTCTTCGGTATATCTCCCTTCTTGATTTTCAGCTGATGATATCCAGATTTCAAATCTATCTTAGAAAATACTTTGGCTCCTCGAAGTTGGTCGAACAAGTCATCAATTCTTGGTAATGGGTACTTGTTCTTAATAGTGACTTCATTCAAAGCTCGGTAATCTACACACATCCGTAAAGTTCCGTCTTTCTTCCTTACAAACAAAACTGGGGCTCCCCAAGGTGAAGCACTGGGTCGGATAAATCCTTTACCCTCCAGTTCCTCTAACTGATTTTTCAACTCTTCTAAGTCCGTTACTGGCATCCTATATGGTCTCTTAGCTATAGGTGCCGCTCCTGGTTTAAGCTCAATGGTAAACTCTATCTCCCTGTCAGGTGGCATCCCTGGGAGTTCTTCTGGGAATACATCCGGGTATTCCTGTACTGTGGGCACTTGATCCAAGCATACTTCCTGAAGTGCATGGACTGATCCTTGCAGTTTTTCGACCGATGATCTTTCCGCATGGAATAGGACTTCCTTCCCTTGGTTACTAACAAGGCTTAGAGTTTTCTTCTCACAATCCACTAGACCTTTATGCTGAGATAACCAATCCATTCCTATTATAATGTCTAGGCCTTGCAGTTCTAGGACTAATAGGTTAGCCTAGAACTCTATCCCATCTATTTTGAAGGTTATATGACGACAAGCTGAATATACAGGTAGCTTAGCTCCTGGGGTCTGTATAGCCATAGGGTACTCTAGAG
Organism: Pharus latifolius; assembly: GCA_019359835.1. Classification (NCBI taxonomy): domain Eukaryota; kingdom Viridiplantae; phylum Streptophyta; class Magnoliopsida; order Poales; family Poaceae; genus Pharus; species Pharus latifolius. The sequence continues at coordinate 60,971,410 of CM033322.1, forward strand.
GTACCTTAGGTATTCTTACTTTAAATGCAAAATCTTCTGATATGAATGAGTTTGTAGCTCCAGGATCAAACAGTATTAAAGCAGATGCAGACTGGATCAAGAATCTACTTAGGAGAATGTCAGAGGCATTGTCCGCTTCTTGAAGGGAGGTGAAGTTCAGCCGGCCTCCTCGGCCTGCCATTTGTCTTCCTCCTTGCCCTCGTCCTCGGCCTGCTACATTTCCCCCTCTGTTGGGCAAACCTCCTCTGGGGCTCTGCAATGGTGGTGAAGCTGTGGTTCTAGGTGCCATCGCTTGTGTTCCAGCTTGCGATCTTGCTATCGCCATTGGGAGTTGGATCCACGGACAACTGTCTTTGCGGTGTCCCATCTGTCCGCAATGATAGCATTGAGTCCTTGTCTGAGGGCAATCCCGTTGATAGTGTGCTCCTCTGCAGTTGGGGCATGTCGGCGTGAATGGTGGTCTTGACGCCGGGTAGGGCGGACGAAAATTTGGAGATGTTGGGGCCCTTCCCCTAGATGAGCTGGCTGGCGGTCGCGACTGTTGCATCATCTTCCTCTTCCGATTTTCTTCTCCGAGGCCTCGCTTTTCTTCTATCTTTAATACTCGATTCACCAGGGTCTGGAATTCTGTGAACTCATGGGAGGCAATCTGATACTGCAAATAGTACTGAAGTCCCTCGGTGAAGCGTTCAATCTTCTTCTCTTCCGTGTCGATGTCGTTGGACGCATACCGAGCTAGATGGTGGAATTGGTGCAGGTACTCAGTGACAGTCCGGTTCCCTTGAGTCAAGTTCCGGAATTCTCGGCGTTTGGCTGCCATGACGCCTGTAGGGATATGGAATTTTTGGAACTGATCCTTAAATTCCGTCCAAGTGATGTTGTCCTTGTCCAAGTGTGCTTCTTGATAATTCATCCACCAAGCAGCTGCTGCTCCAGTGAGTTGGTGTGATCCGAATAACACCTTCTCTCGATCATTGCAACGAACAGTGTCCAGTTTCCTTTCAATGTCCCGCAGCCAGTCGTCTGCGACGATTGGGTCGGTCGCGCTTGCGAAGGTTGGCGGTCGCGTCTTCTGGAAGTCTGAGAGTCGAGTTCCGACGGCAGTACCTTCAGCAGTCCCTGGCATTTTCTGAATGACTTGAGCTAGCAACTGGGTATGTGCAGCCTGGGCTTCTTGGCGGCTCCTCTCCATTGAATGAAGAATTTCCTGGAGACTTGGTGAGTCTTCTTGTGGTGGTAGTGAGCTCTGCGATCCTGGATGAGGTGTGGATCCTCTTCGTGGTGTAACTGGGTCTTGGCCCTCTTGGTCATCTTGGGTCCTTCTCCTTGTGTGAACCACTCTGGTCTTCTGAAGAGAGAAGCAGACAGGTCTAACTAACTAAAGAGAATTAGGGTACTAATGCAGAAATTAATGCGAAGCTGATTCATTAATGCACAAGTAGTTGATACAAAAGCGGCTAAACGCCTTAGTATGATACAATCAAAATACAAGTAATGGTGATGATAACAACCCAAAAGCATCACCAAACCTAGAAGATCTACCCTGGCCTGAGGATCTAAAAGAACAGGCAACTAACTGCTCCCACAGGGCTCAACCTCCTCTGGCTCCATCTCGTCGTCGGACTCCTCCAGAGTGACAAACCCGGGTGGTCCAGACTCATGGAACAGCAGAGCAGACCCACTGCCCTCTGCCTGGCGGGTGCTAGGGGTAGAGAAAGAGCGTCGGTACCCAGCTGCGTTAGCAACCCTCCGAGGAATCAAGCTAGGTCCCGCACTGGGTCCAAAGGTAGGAGCTGGGGCGACAACTGTCGGAGCAACCTCCTCAACTGTGCGGCGTCTCTGAGCTGCAGGTTGAGAGGTCAACGACGGGGAAGCGGTTCGGCCACGTTTCTTCTGCTCCTCCAACTCCTTGCGGAGCTCCTGATGCTCAGCAAGCAAGGTGGAGTAGCGCGAGTCGAGGGTCCTCAACAGACCTACGGTGCCTGCCAGACACGGGTCCGGGTACTCCACGATGGGTGACAACCCAGAGGGAGATGAAGGCACGTGACGGAAAGGTGACTCCTAGAGCCGACATGAGTACACCTGGCGTACCCGATGCACCGCCTCTCGAGCTGCGTCCTGGATAGCATCCAGTCGGCTTGCCCTGCTGGCCTCCACCTTGATCACCTGTCCCTCACGACTATCGAGAGCGTGCACCAGCACTTTGGCCTTGAAGCCAAAGCGACGCCCCTCATAATAGTCCCAAATAGTCTCGCAGATCGGGCGCTCATCAATCCCTAGGAATTGAGCAATATGCCACAGCAATGTGGCCCATCCACCGAGACGCTCGATGTAGCTGAAACGCTCCTTGGCCATCCTGCCGAGAAATTTTGGAAGCAAAATAAGATTTTGAAATCAACATTCTTATAAGAGCAAGAACATCCTTTGCAAAATAAGATTTTTCAGAAATAATTTTTAAATAATTTACGAGGTCCTGGCGCTACCAAGCCCTGAGAGTATTGTCCTACAGTCAAGGTCTGTGCTGCTCTGATACCACTATTCTATGTCGCGTCTGCCACGACTGTGACATCACCTGTGAGGGGCCCAGCTCGGTGCAGCTGGTCCCATAAACCACTTGACTTCCCAGGATGAGTCAATCACAGGATTTCATTGCAGCAGCAAAATAGTACAATAGTCATAATTGTATGGCCATCAGGCCTTAGTACAAAACGAGGTACAGTGCCTTACAAGGCACAAGGGTCTAACAAAATAACACATCTAGTCGGCGGAAGCTAGGCCCAAAAGCAAACCACAGGAAACAGAGGTTGACAGCAGACAACACCACATCAGGGCTCCGGAGGAAACTGCTCATCATCGTCTGGGTCCGCAGCATCTTCTGGGTATCCTCCAAGGTCGTAGAACGCTCCATCTATTGAGGAGTTGTTGCAAGGGTGAGTACTTACGTACTCAGCAAGTCATAGGGAAGATAGAGATACATATATATATATGACATGAACCTATGCTATTGGGGAAAGAGTGAAAGGTTTTTCCCAAAATACATTTCTTTCTCAATTCTTACTCAACTTCTGATTATACCCATGGCAGTAAATAAATCATATTGATGGTGATACATATATCCCATATCCAAGACGATATATCCTCATATCACATTATTTTTATTCAAGCCTTTCAATCTTATACTCATAACAGTATTTCATAACTTAGGGCATAAACCACATGCCTCTTAATTATCATATGACCTCTATATTATGGTATTACCGCGACACATCAACACATGACAGCCCACGGCAACGCCCCTTATCATGACAACACATGCCACTTGGGTAATCTTGAGCTAACAAATTTTTAGTTTATAAACAATACTTGTGTCACACCCCGTGGATTCAATCCACCGCGGCATACTCCTAAAACTCGGGAGCACGAAGTATTCGAATACATTTTTAAACTCTGCAGAGATGTACCTCTTTTTAAATCCACTTTTTCACTCGACTTCCAAGTCGGGCCAACTCCATGCGACTTATACACATGTGACAAGGCCGAGATCACACAACGTTGTTGCAGTCTAGTATTAACAGTATCCCTGCCCGGTAAATGGACAATACCGTCCCAAGTACCGTTGTGGGTCCTCCCCACTGCCTTACTTCCTAGCCTGGGTCTATGTTCCCGCAGGACACATAACCTCTTTTGATTACAGTCACGCACGACTTAATCTGGCGTAGGGCGTCTTCCTTCTTTACACCTTATCCTTTCATAATTTTTCTGATCTCACATCTCTCATGGACGAACTGCGTCCCACCAGTTTCCACGCGAGAAACCGGATCGACAAGCCATGCAGGGAACTGATAATACTAAGAAAGCTACTAGGTTGCGTCTGTCCCATACCAGGTAAGTGGTTGGTACGTTTTTCATGCCACTAGACGCATAACACAAGGTTCTAGTCCTTACATGCCAGTGACCAGATCATACCACAAACCATGCACCTTCAGTGCCTGCACATTCAGTGCAGTCAAGCACCTCCAGTGCTACCACCATTCCATACCAAAATACTGGTCACGGCTAGGGGTTCTATTTCATGAATATAAATGTACATGTTTATACTTTTATTAGTTCGTGGCTTGCTATCTTATCAAGTTCACATTTCTCAAGTATTCAATCTATCACTGCCATAATATCATTGATCTCAACACATGCAATATTAATGAAATATCTACTCATGGAATAGCATAGCAATTCATAAAATATGGGTTTCAATATGTTCAAAGTATGACTTGCCTTCCGCGTCGTAAGTATCAGCAGTTGATGATGGTTCAGCGACAAGATCTTCAACCCCGGACTCTTGCTCTGAACAAGATCAAACAGGCAAACAGGCATTACAATTCATTCTATTCTTACTAATCCACTACTTGCAAAGATGCAAGGAGAAAATACTCTGGTGATACAAGGTTTTGAAAGCGATTTGAGTTTAACTACGGTAACTAGGGTTAAGATTAGTTGTTAAGGTTTACAAGGTTCCAAAATATCAGGGTGATATCAAGGTGGTGACTGGTTCGCCCAAAAACAGCGAATGTCTTTAGGTTGGCATTCGGTTCAAGGCATCGACATAAGGTCGATGGGTGATAGAGGGCTCAACTCAAGTTGTGACAGTAGAGAAAAGTGTAGATCACAGCATTAGGAGTCTAAGGGACAAAGTTATTTTCAAAGTGCATGGCTGGAAGTGGGTGAAAAGGCTCAATGCCACTGGCTGACATAGGCTGACAGTGCTCTAGAATGGCATTGACATGGTTTGAACAGTTTCCAGTGGCCAAAGTAGGTTTTGATTCAAGCATATGGTGCACAAGATAGTGAGGCAGCTATTTGACAAAGAAATTTCTGTTTTACATGACCAGAGGTGGGTGAACAGGGCTAATGCCACTGGCTGACATAGCCTGGCATAGGCTTGACACGGCCAGAACTAGGGTTAGCCATATCTTTTGACTCAGGGCTCCAAATGATGCACCACTTTGTCTGGTGGTTAGGCATTTGCAACAGGAACAAATGTCTCAACAGGACCTAGGGTAGGAGATGGCCGGAAAGTGATGAAAACCGGCGAAGAACACGGTGGCCGAGCTGTTCTCAACAGTTTCTGGACAAAACTTTGGCATGGAAATTCCTCTTCATCTGGGCCGATCCAGGTGTCGAGCTAGAAGGCAAAAATGCTCATGGGGTCGAGGCACATCTACTAGACAAGGTGGTTGGGGTTGAAACGGCCGGGAACAAAATCCGGCGACCGGAGCTAGGGAAGAAGACACCAAAATTGGGCATTTCTGTTCTAGGGCAAATAAACTTAATTCCTTGCTTGAGGGTGGTCTCTGGGGCATAAGTAAGCTAGGTGTGAAGCTAGATTGGCTGGGGAAACACCAGAGAAGCTTAACAGCGAGCCCCAGTTCACATGCAAGGTGCAAAGTTGGGGTTTTCCATATTTTAGCAAATTCTTCGATTCTGGTTGCTTAGATGTGTTCTAAACAGTCCACTGATCATGTTTGATTACAGGCTCGAGAGCTAATTTGACTTAGTTAAGGATTAATTGCTCGCCGGAGTTGCTGGAGAGAAAAGGAAATTGCCGGCGACTGGAGAGGTTTGAAGTCAATTACATGCTCGAGTATGATGAGGGAGGTAAGAGGAGCTTACTGAAGTAGCTGGAATCGAGGAGGAAGCAGTGTAGAGGCTTGGCACCGTGAGCCTCTTCTCGAGCTCGCCGAAGAAGACGAAGAGGATGACAAGGTTAGAGACTTGTGTGGTTCTGGCGTGTGTGTGGTGGAAGGAGATGGCCAGAACAAGCTTAAATAGGCGAAGCGAGCAGCAACGGTTGAAAATGCCTGGAGACTTGGAGCTGTGAATCAACGGCGAATTGACTGGCCGGGCGGGACAGCAGCGAGGTGACGCGCTCCAGCGGCCGTGCCGGCTTTGCAGGCTGGCGTGCGCTGTCCCGGGTGATGCAACGGCGAACTGACGGGCTCCTCCGGCATGCTTGCAACGTGGCACCGAGCTTCTGCAGTGGCTGCAGCGATGGTGTGCGCGCACGGGCAAAATTGGAGATGCTGGTGCGGCCGCGGTGGCTCCACGGTGGCGAACGACGTGCACACACGTGGCAGGAACGCGGTGGCAGGGGTGGCGACCACGGGGCTTCACCGGCGACGAAGCTCCTGGCGTGGCAGCGCGGTGGTCGCGGTCGTGCACAGCTGCTGGTCGTGCACAGTGTCTCTGGTCGAACCAGGGACCAAATTGCAAGGATTCTTATTTGAAATCTGGACTGATTTGCAATTACTGTCTTAGAGATGGTTAATTTGAGGGTCGATTTCATGGCTGAGTATAACATTTCTATTAGTACTCATTTAGCTCAAATTTGGAGAAAGTTTGATAAGATTTGAGGGATTTCACCTATTTTCAAAAATAGGGTAAAATTAGGGTAAACTAAATCTAGATTTTGTCGATCTCGAATTCTGGTGATTGGAGAGAGATTTTGAAGTCTGATCAAAAGGGAGATCTATATCAAATTGTATTTGGAAGGTGTTTCCTGAAGAAATTATGGAGTTGGGATTGATTTGCAAATTTTAGCCTTTTCAGGCTCCCAGGTAAACAGAAAAGGACCTATTCGCAGTAATATTTGGACTAAACTGCGAAAAGTGTTTAGATGAATTAATCTGGCTCCCAACTTTTTGGAGTGAGTTGAGGATGAACCTAGGAACATATTCCAGGGGTTACTTGAGTCTGGATAAGGTTAAATCAGAATAATTCAATCATCTGGAAACTGGGGTACTTAGGGTAAATATGAATTTTCCTGTTTTCGAAAACAGAGAGAGATTTAGGTACTGAGAGTTAGGGTCAGAATTTGATCTAGCTCCTGAAGACTTTTATCTTCAGGGTAACTGGTAGGTTAAATCTGGATAGTCAGATCTTGATCTGGATCTAGGGAATAGATTTGGAGATTTTTAGGGTTTGGGAGAGATTAGAGTTCAGCTAATCTGGCTACTACTACAGGGATACATGCGTGCAGGGTTTTTATGCAAAACTTTTCACCCCCAAAACTAGGGTGTTACATTGCGGTGGGGGAGGGAATGGCGAAAATAATGCCTCCCCCCGTGAAGTCGTGATGGGGGGGGGGGTCAGTAAGCCTGGAGGCTAGATGTAGATATGAGCGGAAGGTCTCCGCTAAGTCATTGCTATGAGCGGGCACACGGAGACTTTTGACAACCGCGTCGTCGACATAGACTTCGACATTGCAGTCGATTTGGTCCTTAAGGACCAGCGACATGAGTCACTGGAATGTTACTCCATCGTTCTTTAGCCCGAAGGGCATATGGACGTAGCAGAAGGTGCCGAGGAGGGGTTATAAAACTCGTCTTTTTCTCGTCTGCTTCCGCCATCCGAACTTGGTGATAGCCCGAATACGCGTCCAAGATGCTCATAAGTTCGCACCCCGCGGTCAAATCAACTAGCTGGTCGATCCGCGGGAGTGGGAAGTTGTCTTTCGGACAAGCCTGTTGAGGTCGGTGAAGTCAACACACATCCTCCACTTGTCGTTCGACTTCTTCACGAGGACAGGGTTTGCTAGCCATTCGGGGTGCAAGACCTCCCGAATGAACCCTGCCTCTCAGAGCTTGGTGATTTCCGCCTTGATGGCCTCTTGGCGCTCAAGGGAGAACTTCCCCGGGCCTTGATCAAGTTGACGCTCCTGATCGTTGCGGTGGCGCGCTCGTAGAGAGCGCGGGCCACGTCTGGTTGCCTCGGGCGATGATCACACTGCGAGGCCCAGGGATCTTCACACGGAGGTAGCTTTGGCGGATTGCCGCCCCCAAACAGTTGATTGTGGTCCTTCCCATAATCGCGTTGTACGAAGAGGGCAGGTCCTCTTCGTCAAACTGGACTAACTCGGTCCGGTAGTTGTCTGGGGAGCCGAAAGTCATGGGGAGATCGACCTTCCCCACTGGGTGGATGGTCTTCCCGGGGACAAAGCCTTGCAAGGGCCTGGCTGCGGGTTGCAGCAGTTTTTCGTTGATCTGCATTTCCCTGAATGCCTTCAGGTATAGGATGTTAGCAGAACTCCCGCCGTCGATGAGAATGCGTGCCAGCTGGCAATTGTAGACGGTAGTGGAGACGATGAGCGCGTTGTCATGGGGAAGCGAACCCCGTGCATTGGTCGGGACGTGTGTAGCACCCCACCACCTTTACCTCTCATGCGTACTCCTTACGCTGGCGCTTGGAGTCTCGCCCTGAGGCAGATCCCCCCGTAATGACGTTCACACGCCTTTGGGAGGTTTGGAAGGGGAGCTCTTCGGTTGAGCCCACTTCTCGCGCCTGTCTCTGCTGCTCCCCCGAGGGAGCAGGGAGAGCCAGAAAGGCCGGCTGAGGGGGAAAGGAGGCAGGGCTCCCTCCCCCTGCCCACGCTGATCAAGGAATGTGGCGAAGTGTTGGAGAAGCTGGTGGCATTCCCGGGTAGCGTGGGTATTTGACTTGTGGAAGGTACACTACAAATTGGCTGTGGCCTCCTTGCCTCCCGTCGCAGGGCCTTCCCGGCCGCGGGACGACTGTCCCCCCCATGGCCTTTCGGCTTGGGGAAGTGGCGGTGTGGGACCCTCATTTGAGGAATCCGGTGACAACTGCCCAGGTGGGTTGCACTCATAATGATATATTGCAAGCTCACAACAACAAAATGCATTATATAACAACGCAAGTAATTAAAACAAGAGCTGATCACATGGACCAACATTACAATAACATAGCGCCAAAATGACGCAATTTAGTGTTGATACAAAATTAGAGAGTTTTCTTCGACACGAAGGTCGGCACAAAATGAAACAACAACAACAAGCAAAAGGGCTTCAACGATCTTCATCTTCAACTGCAGCAATATTGCATGGGCTTCCTCCACATCGGACTCAACTTGGTAATTGACCCTCTACTAAGCTGGATCCTCGGGGGTAGTTTCCTCTTCTTCCATATTGGGTTCAAGACCGTAGGACTCGGGATCAACGAATCCTTCCTCTAAATTTCTTTGCAAAAGCAAGGGTGAGCACATTGTCCACATAGTGCTCAACAAGTTTCAAATAAGAATGTAGGTACATAGATGAGGGGGAAATTTCCAAAAGATGGGCTCTTTGGTTCATAGATAAGGATAGAATAGTTTTTCAATCTAAGTTTTGAGGAAAATATTTTGCTTTCAAAAAGCGGGCTTTTAAATTCCTAAACTAGATTTTCAGAAGATGTTATTGTGGCAGTCTTCCATGAGTCACCACTTTAATCAATATTATGAAAAACTTTCCCAAAAGCTACTTGCGCTGCATCGACATGGATAGAATCCACCGTGCGCAAACTCCATGACCTGGGAGCTCAGAGTATCCGATACTTTTTGTAACTTTGCAAAGGTGTACCATTTTAATCCACTGATCACTCAGCTTTCAAGTCGGTACCTCTCCATGCGACTTTCACGCATGTGACAAGGCCAAGATCACACAACAGTTTACAATCCTAGCGTTAACAATTCCCTGCCCGGTATTTAGACATTCCAGTCCTTATTACCATTGTGGGTACTCCACACAGCCAATTCTTCCTAGCCTTGGCCTATGGTCCCACAAGACACATAGCCTATGGATTCAGCCGCGCACGACTCGGAATCCTGACGTACGGCATCTTCCTTCAATACGCCTGATTCACTCATTAGCTCACACCGCTCATGGTACTCTGTGGCCCACCAGTTTCCTCTCAAGAAACCGGACCGACAACCATTGCAGGGAAAAGCTAACACTGAGAGAGCTACTATGTTGCACCCGTCCCATACCGGGCAAGTGGTTAGTACGTTTTTCATACCGCATAGAAGTACAACACAAGGTTCTTGTCCTTATGAATCTTTAGTGAGGAGTCTTTCACATTCCCAATGTGCACACAGCACCAACCAATCAAACCATCCTCACTATCGATTCCAATCACATTTTCTTTCACAAAAGGGTTTTGAACATACTTTTTTCACATATGACCATTTAGCACTTAACACGTAATCTTGAGCATAAGCATAGCGTATGCATGATGTCCTAGGGTGACAAGGGTGCATGATATATATTAACATGAGGGGCTTAACAAGGAATTAGGTCATATCTATCCATATTCTTTCAATGTAGCACTTTATTTGAACATAGAGCATGCATATACTTTAAAACAAAAATTAGTCTAGTTTACTCAAAGTACCAAGGAAGACATGATCAAGGTTAGAGACTTGCCTTGCAGTGTGGGGTCTGACGGCTCTAAGGGTTCTCCGAAGTCTTCTATTGACTCTTCTGCTTCTTGCTCTATTCTCGCACACAAACAACGAGGCAATTCAACACATCGCACTACAGAAGCATCCAGAAAATAGTTTCTATAGGAAATAATAAGTAAAATATAACATGCATGCAGGGAGGTGATCTGGACAAAGATACTTGAGCGTTGCTCGGTGAGATGGGTTTAAAAAGGGTCGAACGTTGAAGGGTCGACATTCGGTTCACGGCTAGACGTGGCCTTAGGTCAGCTTTAGGTGAGTTTTCTGAAGATGTGGCAGTAGAGTGAAATGTAGGACATGGCTCCAGGGATCTAGTGGACAAAGTGGCATTTCATTTGTTCAACCAGAAGGGGTCAAATAGGGCTAATGCCAGTGGCTGACATGCACTGGCACTAAGCTAACATTGTCAAAAGCTAGGGCAAAGCAGTAGATTTGGTTCTGGACTTGAAATGCTTCGCCAACTATGTCTGGGAGGTAGGAAGAGAAATAGGAACACGATGGTGGTGGTTTCAAGGATTGAGGTGGCCAGATGGCGACGAACAGCGGTGATGAACTTCGGTGGAGACACGGCACAGATACAGGTTTTGGACCAAACTTGGCAAGGCTATAACTTGCAATCTATGCAGATCCAGAGGTCGGGCTAGTAGAAGATAATGCTCAGGAGATCGAGGCGAGCATACAGGACTAGCTGGCATAAGCTAGAACGGCCGGGAACAGATCTCCGGTGATCGGCGCCGGAGAAGACGACACTCGAATTGGGCATTTCTGCTACAAGGCTTTAGGGGTTAATTGCTCACTGTGAGAGCAATAGAGGGGTAAAGGGAAGCTATTGGCGAGGTTTATTCAGTCAGGGAATCAACGGCGTGGCTTGGCGATGTGTGTCGGTCGCCGGTAGCGTGCGAAAAAGGGGAAAGCTACATAGCGAGCTTCAATTTGAAAACTAAGATCGCAGACTTGCTGGAGGTGCTCTACTGGTCAAGATACTCCACTACGAGAAGGATCAATTCAGGCTAAAACGGGCGGCATTGCCGAAATAGGGCAAAAGGGAGATCCGGCGATCACCGGCGACATGGTCCGCCAGGATGCAATAGATGAGAGGGACTCACAGGTCTGATCAGTTTGAGGTCTGGTGCAGCAGAACAGGCTGGCACCGTGCTCCTCTCTGTTGGCTCACCGGAGACGAAGAAGGAGGTGAAGAAGCTGGGACTTAGAGGTTGCTGGAGTGGTGTGAAGAAGCTCTGGGTGAGGGGGAGGGTTTATATAGGTAGTGGCTGGGGCTTCAAGACTTGAAGCGAATCGAGTAGAATATGGCGTGACTGGCGACGGTGGTGGCATCGAGACAGTGTTGGGAAGCCACAGTAGCTGGATTGCCTCGAGAGCTACAGTGGCTGAAGTGACCGAGCGAGGTGGTGACAACGGTGAAGACGCAGCGCACACGGCGGCCTTGAGAACAGGCAAGCGTGCACTGGCGATGGCAGTGACGTAGCGACTGGGGCTCCGGCATGGCTGCAACATGGCGAAAAGTTCTTTTGTCACAGCAGCAGCAGGCGGTGGGAAAGTCGCGTGCGCAAGAGAGAAATCGGCGCGCCGGTGCTGTTGTAGCAACTCCACGGTGGCCAACCAGATGCGCACACGTGGTGGCGAGTTTACGGTGGAGCTGGCAACGGTGGGGCTTCACCGGCGGCGGTGAATATCGGCGAAACGGTACTGGTCGCGGCTGAAACAGTTGCTCGCCTGGTCGTGGTCGAACGGCCTGGTTGAAAGGCACAGGGCCTGGTCGAAACAGCAGGCTGGACTGAAATGCAAGAATTTGTTTTGGAATTGGACCTGATTGTAAATTTTGAGATTTGGAGGATTTAAGTTAGAACTGATTCCACAGATGTGCATAACTTTATTCCACCAACATTTTGGCCAGGGAAAAAGATAAAATATAGATAGTTTGAATAGATTTTGGATAAAATGAAAACAGGGCAATTTAGGGTATTTAGGGCTTGGATTTTGGCGAGGCTGAAAACAGAAGTTTGGGATGAGATTTTGGAATTCTCACAAAAGGAAAACTTGTTCAGAATAGAAATTGGGAGATATTCCCCGAATCAGATCAAGGTTTGGGGCTGATTTGTGGCTTTTTGCCCTTTCAGGTCTATGGGAAAATCAGAAAAGGATCAATCTGAAATACTTTTGGACTAAAATGCGAAAATGGTATGAAAGGTGGTGTTAAGCTACCAACTTTTTAAATTAAGGTAGTGGCATACCTAGGATCATGATTCTAAGATAAGAGATCAAAAATGAGGTTGAGACATCCGAGAATCCAATGAAGATACACTGACTGGCATGCTAAGAGGTAGCAAAAATTGGGATGTTACAACCTACCCTCCTTAAGAATAATCTCGTCCTCGAGATTCTGATTAGTTTGAGAATAGGTAGGGGAAATTCTGGCGCAACTCCTCCTCTCTTTCCCAAGTTGATTCCTCCTCTGTGTGATTATTCCATTGAACCTTGCAGAATCTGATGGTTCTTGACTTCAATTTCCTTTCACTGACCTCTAACACTTTAACTGGGTATTCCTGATATGTCAAATCTGGCTGAACTTCAGCTTCTGTAGGAGATACTTTCTCTGTTGGTTTCCTCAGACATTTCCCCAGTTGAGATATGTGATGAACATCATGAACTCCTGCTAGTTCAGGCGGTAGCTCCAATTTGTACGCTACTTCTCCTCAATGATTGTGGAGTCAGGTATGTGAGCCACTTTGCTCTTGACCTAACCGAAGCGCTTGAGGAAGCTGCGGATGGTCTCCCCTGTCATCTGCCGGATGGTGTAGAGCTGGGACGAGTCCAAGGAACGCACGTAGTTCCCCTGGAAATTCACGCAAAACTCGCACTTGAGTTGCGCGAAGAACTTGATCGAACCAGCCCTCAGGTTGTAAAACCATGAACGGGAGATCCTAGTGAGGTAGAGGGGGAAGACGTTGCACTGCACCATCTCATCTGCCCCAGCCGCTGAAATGGCCGTGGAGTACACCTGCACGAACTCATAAGGATCGGCCTCACCGTTGTAGTGCTTGATGTGTGGCAGGTGGTAGGGTCGCGGCCAGCGGATGCATCAGAGTCGACGACAAAGTGGTTGGTTGGCCCCTTCCACCTCCCGGGGGGAGTCCTGATCGTTGTCCCTTTAACGGGGGACGTGCGTTAGTTGTCGGAGTCGGGGAGGGGTCCAAGCGGTCCACCGGCGCGAAGGTAGCGCCTCTTCTCCTCCGGCTTAGTCGAACTAACCTCCTGGACGTCTAGGTATCCCCCGGAGGTGGCAGTCACTTCGTCAGTAGGTCTTTTCCCCTAGTTGGGCCGGGAGTGCGGCTCACCGTAGCTACAAGTCGGGGGGATTGGCGATCGATAGTGGGAGGGAGCCTCGCCGGGCTTCGCGGTATGCATTCGCTCGACCTCCTCCCCGGTAAAGTAGGCCTGGTCCGCCGGGGGAGTGTGGGACCCTCATTTGAGGATTCCAGTGGCAATCGCCCAGGTGGATTGCACTCAGAAAAGGCACATTGCAGCTCACAACAATAGAATGCATTATATAAAAATGCGAGTAATTAAAAACAAGTGCTGATCACAAGGACCAACATTACAATAACTTAGCGCCGAAATGACGCATTTAATTGTTAATACAAATTAAGGAGTTTTCGACACAAGGGTCGGCACAAAATAAAACAGCAATGATAAACAAAAGGACTTCTTCAGTCTTCTTTCTCTGCAGCGGCGGTATTGCATGGGCCTTCTCCACATCGAACTCCACCTTGGTGCATAACCCTTTAACCAGATGGGTCCCCAGTTTCTTCTTCTTGTTCCACATTGGGTTCAAGACCATAAGATTCAGGGTCGACGAATCCTTCCTCTAAATTTGTTTGAAAAGCAAGGGTGAGCACATCGTCCACATGGTGCTCAACAAGTCCCAAGTAACAATGCATGTATATATAGATGAGGGGGAAATTTCTCAAAGAACAGCTCTTTGGCTCTGTATATAAACATATAATAGATTTTTACATACAACTTTGAAGAAGGGTCTTTATTCTCGAAAACGAGGCTTTTGAAATCCTAACTAGATTTTCAGAAAATGTTGTGTGTGGCGGTCTTTCGTGAGTCACCACTTTACTCAGATTTTGTGAAAAACTTCCAAAAGCTACTTGTGCTGCATCGACGTGAATAGAATTCACAGCGCAGAGACTCCATGACCTGGGAGCTCAGAGTATCTGATACTTTTTAAACTTTGCAAAGGTGTACCACCTTAATCCACCAATCATTCGGCTTTCAAGTCGGATCAGCTTCATGCGACTTTTACGCATGTGACAAGGCCGAGATGACACAACAATTTACAGTCCTAGTATTAACTATTTCCCTGCCCGGTAAATAGACAGTTAAGTCTCAAGTACCGTTGTGGGTCCTCCCCACTGCCTTACTTCCTAGCCTGGGCCTATGTTCTCGTAAGATACATGGCCTCTCTTGATTACAGTCGCGCACGACTTAATCTGGCTTAGGGCGTCTTCCTTCTTTCCACCTTTTCCTCTCGTGATTTTTCTGAACTCACATCACTCGTGGCCTTCTGCGGCCCACCAGTTCTCGCAAGAAACTGGACTGACAACCATTGCAGGGAAAAGCTAACACTAAAGAAAGCTACTAAGTTGCGCCCGTCCCATAAACAGGCAGGTGGTTGGTACGTTTTTCATGCCGCATAGAAGCACAACATAAGGTTCTAGTCCTTATGAATCTTTAGTGAGGAGTCTTTCACATTCCCAGTGCGCACACAGCACCATCCAATCAAACCATCCTCACTATCGATTCCAATCACATTTTCTTTCACAAAAAGGGGTTTTGAACATGCTTTTCTCATATGTGACCATTCAACATTCATCATATAATCATCGAGCATAGCATAGCCTAAGCATGATAATCTATGGTAACAAGGGTGCAGGGATATTCAATGTCAAAAGGGGCTTTACAATCATTTAGGTCATATCTAGTCATTTTATTGAAACATAATTCTTATTTGAATCTAAGGCATGCATATACTGGAAAACAGTTAACATACTTCATTTCAAAATAGCAGGTGAGACATGATCAAGGGTTTGAGACTTGCCTTGCAGTGACGGGTCTAGCTGCTCAAATGAATCTTCAGGGATCTCCTCTGCTCCTTCAACGTCTGGTTCCACGACGGGTACAAACAACACATACACACTATATAAGCATACAAGCACTAGAAAATAATACGTAAATACATCATGCATGCAGGGGAATTGGTTTAGACAAGGTCACTTGACATTGGTTGAAGAGATGGGTTCAAAGGGCTTGAATGTCGAAGGGCTGACATTCGACTCATGGCTTGACATTGCCCTAAATTGGTTCTAGGTTTGTTTTCTGGAGATGTGATAGTAGGGAATATTGTAGAACATGGCTCGAAAGGCTTAGTGGACAAAGTGGCATTTCAATTGCTCAAAAGAAACAAGTCTAAATCATCCAATGCCACAGGTGGACATGCACTGACATAGTGTTAGACATGGCCAGAAACTAGGGCATTGCATAACTTTTGACTCAGAACACCAATTGATGCACAACTTTGTCTGGGGTTTAGGCATTGATAACAGCTACAAAACTCTCAACAGGCGTAAGGGCTGAAAGTGGCCGGAGGGTGGCCAAATCCGGTGAGCAAACACGGTGGCCTGGACATGAACTGAGCCACTGGACAGCAACCTTGGCATAGCTATAACTTTTGATTCAGGTCGATTCAGAGGTCGGGCTAGTAGACAAAATTGCTCAGGGGGTTGAGATCTATCTAAATGACAAGGTGAGCGAGGCTAGATCGGCCGGGGATAAATTCCGGCGACCGGCGCTGGAGAAGACAACCTCCAGATTGGGCGTTTCTGTTCCAAAGGGTTTGAGCTCGATTCCTTGCTCAGGGAGTGAGAGGGTGAGGTGAGGGATCTATTTGCGGGGTTGAATCGGCCGGAGAGTGGCCGGAGAAGCTTGGCGACGAGGACCAGCTCACTGGTGCCGTGCAAACCTCGGAAAAGCCATGATTGTTGCTCAAATTTGAAATCTAAGCTTACAGGTTTGCTCAAATGGGTGCACTGGTCAATTCCTATTACTGGCACGAAGGTTAATTCGGGCTAAATCGTTAGGCATTGCGGGAACAGGGGTTTTTCAGTTTTCCGGTGATTGCCGGCGTTGAGGTGCGCCGGGGACCAATTGATGGCTATGAAACGAAGAGAGAGGTGTAGGGAGCTTACTGGTGGCGTTGGTTTGGAGGAAGAAGCTTCGGGCGAAGCTGGCGCCGTGAGCTTCAGGAACTGCTCGCCGGAGAAGATGAACTTCGCGGCGGCGTTGAGGACTCGGTTGCACTCTGGTGCTAAGGCTAAGGCAAAGAAGCTGTGGGGTGGTGCGAGGCAATGCTGGGCAAGGGAGGGGGCCTATATAGCCGCGGGTGAGGCTCTCGGGAGCAGCAGCAATCGCCGGGGAGATCCTCTTCTGACGCCGGGACGGTCATCGATGCACTTCGGGACGCGGCGGGGCTTTGCCAGAGACGGTGAATCGCGGGGAAACAGGATTTGGTCAGGAGGTGGTGGCGAAGATCTTCGGGATGGCGGCCAAGTGGCATGAAGCTCCTGGCAGCAGCAGCACGCATGCGCGGGGAAGAAGATGGCACGGTGGGGCTTGAGCGCTCCACGGTGGCGGTACAGCTGCGCACGGCTGGTGGCTACGTGGCCGTGAGGTGGCAGCGCGAGGGGCTTCGCCGGCGACGAGTTCAACGGCGCGGCAATTTGGCGGTTGCTGGTTGAAAACTTCACAGGGACCTGGTTGTGAACTTTGGACCTATTTGCAACGATTTGGACTGATCTGTGAAGGTTTTGGCTCGGGAGTTTGGGCCTATTTGCAATTCTGAAGATCTGAAGGGCTGATTTGAATTCTGATTTTGCAGATGAGTGCTACTAAATGTCTTGGACTCATCTAGCAAGAAAAATGATGAAATCCGATAACATCTGGTGGTTTTGACAAAAATCGAAAACAGGGTAATTGGGGTAATTAGGGTTTGAACTTTTGTCGAGGTTAAAACTAGGGTTTTGGTCGAGATTCTGGGATTCTTCCAGAAGGGAAAAATGTTCAGAAAAATGAAAGAAAGGTTATCACTTGATCAGCTCTGGATTTTGAGGTGATCTGGGACTTTTAGCCTTTTTGGGTTTTCTGAAATTTCTGAAAAGGACTAAATTGAAACGCTTTTGGACTGAAATGTGAAAATGATCTGGAGAAAGAAGTTTAGCAGCCAACTTTTTAGGTTAAGGTAGTGGCATACCTAAGATCAAGATAGGGTTAAAATATCAGGGTTTCCAAAGAAGTTATGCTGATTCGTAAGCAGAAAAGATAGTTAAAAACTGGGGTGTTACAACCTACCCTCCTTAGGAATAATCTCGTCCTCGAGATTCCGAATAGTCTGAGAATAGGTAAGGAAAATTCTGACGCAGCTCTTCTTCTCTTTCCCAAGTTGATTCTTCTTCGGTGTGGTTGTTCCATTGGACTCTGCAAAATTTTATGGTCCTTGACTTCAATCTCCTTTCACTGACTTCTAGCACCTTGACTGGATATTCCTGGTATGTCAGATCCGGTTGAACCTCCATTTCTGTGGGAGACACTTGCTCCGTTGGTTTTCTCAGGCATTTCCTCAGTTGGGATACGTGAAAGACATCATGGACTCCTGCTAACTCAGGCGGTAGCTCTAGTTTGTATGCTACTTCTCCTCGTCTTTCCAAAACCTTGTATGGTCCTACATATCTTGGGCTCAACTTTCCCTTCATCTGGAATCGTCAAACTCCTTTGTAGGGTATCACTTTGAGATATACGTGATCGCCTATCTCGAAGGATAGTTCTCTCCTTCTTCTGTCGGCGTAACTCTTCTGTCGAGACTGGGCCGTTTTCAATCTCTCTTGTATGATCCTCACATGAGCCGTGGCATCCTCCACTAATTGTGGTCCAAGGAATTGCTTCTGTCCCACTTCGGTCCAATATAGCGGCGTACGGCACTTCCTTCCATAAAGTGCTTCATAAGGGGCCATTTGTAGACTCACTTGGTAGCTATTGTTGTAGATAAATTCTGCGTATGGTAGAAATTGTTCCCAAGAATTTCCATAGTCCAAAGCACAAGCTCTCAACATATCTTCTAAAATTTGGTTCACTCTTTCTGTTTGACCTCCAGTTTGCGGGTGGTAAGCTGTACTGAACTTCAACTTCGTTCCTAGGGACTTCTGTAACTCTTCCCAAAATCTTGATACAAATTGTGCTCCTCTGTCTGAGACGATTGTTTTTGGTACTCCATGTAGCGTAACAATCCTGGTAAGATACAGCTCTACCAGTTTTTGCGTTGTGTACTGCGTCTTTACTGGTAGAAAATGAGCTACTTTCGTCAATCTATCGACTATGACCCATATAGAATCGTATCCTTGTTGGGTTCTTGATAAACCAACTATGAAATCCATTCCAATCTCATCCCATTTCCATTCTGGGGTTGGTAGGGGTTGCAGCGGTCCTGCAGGTTTCTGGTGCTCTGCTTTCACTCTTTGACAGGTATCACAAGAAGCTATAAACTCGGCAATTTCCTTTTTCATTCCTTTCCACCAAAACCAATCCTTTAGATCCTGATACATCTTTGTACCACCTGGGTGAATAGAGTACGGGGTACAATGGGCTTCTTGCAGTATCATGTTCTTGATTTCCTTATCTCCTGGAACACAGATTCGGTCATGATACCACAAAATTCCTTCTTCGTCCTCACGAAGGTTAATCACATCCTCGTGTTTCATGTCCTCTTTCATCTTCTGAATACTCTGGTCTACTTCCTGAGCTTTTCGGATTTGGTCCTTCAGCTCGCATTTCACTGCCAATGCGGCGACGGTTCCTTGTTCAACGAACTCTAAACTCAACTTCTCGAAATCTCCAAGCAATTGGGGTGGTATTCCTAAGATCTTTGCTTGATTGCAGTAGGATTTTCTGCTCAAGGCATCAGCTACTACATTCGCTTTTCCAGGGTGGTAGTGTATTCCAAGGTCATAATCTTTAATCAGCTCTAGCCATCTTCGTTGTCTCATGTTCAAGTCCTGTTGGGTGAAGATGTATTTCAAACTCTTGTGGTCCGTGTAGATTTCACATCTATTTCCAAGTAGATAGTGTCGCCAAATCTTTAACGCATGAACGACGGCGGCTAACTCCAAGTCGTGACTTGGATAATTCTCCTCATGTGGTCGCAATTGTCTCGATGCATAAGCTACGACTCTTCCTTCTTGCATAAGGACACAACCTAGTCCTTGCTTTGATGCATCGCAGTAGACTTCAAAATCCTTTTTGTTATCCGGTAACGTAAGGACAGGTGCGGTTGTTAATATTTTCTTCAACTCCTCAAAGCTCTTTTCACATCCTTCTGTCCAGTCGAATAAAGCATCTTTCTTTAGTAGTCTGGTGAGTGGCTTTGTAATCTTGGAGAATCCTTTGACAAATCTCCGGTAATATCCGGCTAATCCTAGGAAACTTCTTACTTCAGTCACTGTCTCCGGTTGTTTCCATTCCATGATAGCCTGAATTTTTGATGGATCCATTGAGATTCCTTTTCCAGAGATAATGTGGCCTAAGAATGAAATTTCTTTTAACCAAAAGGTACACTTATCGAATTTGGCATACAGTCGATGTTCTACTAACTTTTCCAGCACCATCCTAAGATGTTGTGCGTGCTTTTCCTCTGACTCTGAAAAGATGAGAATGTCGTCGACAAACACAATGACAAACTTGTCCAGAAACTCCATGAGAACCTTGTTCATCAAATTCATGAACACTGCTGGCGCATTCGTTAAACCAAATGGCACTACAGTAAACTCATGCAATCCATATCTTGTTATGAATGCAGTTTTCGGAATATCTTGTTCTCGAATCTTCAGCTGGTGGTATCCGGACCTCAGGTCGATCCTTGAGAATATCTTTGCTCCTCTTAGTTGATCAAAGAGATCGTCGATCCTTGGTAAAGGGTACTTGTTCTTGATCGTCATATCGTTTAGTTTCCGGTAGTCGACACAAAGTCGTAGACTGCCATCTTTCTTCTTAGCGAAAAGTGCAGGGGCTCCCCAAGGTGAGGAACTTGTTCTAACAAATCCCTTTCTTTCCAATTCTTCCACTTGCTTTCTTAATTCTTCTTGTTCTTCACTTGTCATACGTGCAAGCTTTCTTGCATAAGGGGCAGATCCGGGTTTTAATTCGATTGAGAATTCAATGTCCTGATCTGGTGGCATTCCGGGAAGCTCTTCAGGAAAAACTTCTGGATATTCATTCACTATTGGAACTCCCTCAAATGGAACTCCTTCCAAGCTGTTCAAACTATTCACTCGGTTGTTCACTATTGATCTCTCTGCGTGGAATGTGACTTGTTTTCCTTCAGCATTCGTCAGGGTTATTGCCTTCTTTTCACAGTCCATCTGGCCTTTATGCTTGGCTAGCCAGTCCATTCCGAGAATGACGTCTAGTCCTTGAAGGTCCAAAACTAGCAGGTTTGCTAGGAATCCTAGATTGCCAATACTAAAGGCGATATTTCTACAGATAGAGTTGACAGGCATTCGAGCTCCAGGG
Source organism: Pharus latifolius (assembly GCA_019359835.1). Taxonomy (NCBI): domain Eukaryota; kingdom Viridiplantae; phylum Streptophyta; class Magnoliopsida; order Poales; family Poaceae; genus Pharus; species Pharus latifolius. The sequence continues at coordinate 60,992,339 of CM033322.1, forward strand.
GATTGAATTAAAATAGGGAACTCTAATGCAGATACTGGCAACTTATTTCTGAGCACGAAGGGTCTTGACACGAATGAATGAGTAGCACCAGGGTCAAATACTGCAACTGAAAGTTCAGAGTGGATAAAGATCCTACCGATTACGTCTGATGCTTCTCCTGCTTCAACGGCGGATGCATAGTTAAGTCTTCCGCGACCTGCAGCAGGTACTCCTCTTCCTCGGCCATTTTGAAACCTTCCTCCTCTGGAGGGTGGAGCATTCCTGGTGAAGCCTTGGGCTGGAACAAAGGGTCTTGCAGCTTGCATACGAGCGACATTGGATGGAAGGTGTTGCAGTGGACAAGTGTTCCTACGATGTCCCTTCCTTCCGCAGTGAAAGCACTCCTCGTTCTTAAGGGGGCAGTCCTTCAAGAGGTGATTTCCTCTACATCCAGTACATTGAGCTATTGCAGTAGGCGTAGGCCTTTGGGGTCTCTGAGGTGGTCTGAAGGCTGGTCGGAAAGTTGGCATCGGTCTCCCTCGACTAGCACTTCCTTGGTAAGAGTTGGGCAAAGCCTTCCTCTTTCGGTCTTCTTCAATTATTCCTCTTTTCTCCTCCATCTTAAGTAGTCGGTTTATTAGGACGTGGAAGTCTGTGAACTCGTGGGATGACAGTTGGTATTGCAGGGAATTCTGTAGTCCTTCACAAAACCTATCAATCTTCCTTTCCTCTGTCGCTATATCTTCAGGTGCGTATCTTGCCAGTTGAATAAATTCATGCAGGTACTGTTTCACGGTCTTACTCCCTTGTCGCAGATTTACGAATTCTCGGCGCTTTGCCTGGACAACGCCTTTTGGGATGTGGTATCTACGGAATTCCTCCTTGAACTCATTCCAGGTGATCGAATCTCTGTTGGTGTGCACGGTCTGGTAATTCTCCCACCAAGCAGCAGCAGGTCCAGCCAGTTGGTTCGATCCGTACAAGAGCTTTTCTTCATCACTGCATCTGACGGTATTCAACTTTCTTTCCACATCTCGGAGCCAGTCGTCTGCCACGATGGGGTCTTCTGTGCTTGAGAAAGTCGGGGGTTGCGTCTTTTGAAAATCAGTTAACTTTGCGCCCATCACGGGTCCTTCAGTTTGTCCGGATGCAATATGCTACATCAGCTGTCCCAAGATTTGGTTCTGCACAGCCGCTGACTCTTGACGATTGCGCTCCATCCATAGCAGCACATCGTTGATGTCACCTCCCTGTGGCATCGTCGAAGATCCTGGTCTATCGGGGTCTGTGCGGCCTCTTGCTCCGGGTGTAGCTCTTGCATTGTTGGGGTTTTCCTCTAGCCCTCCTTCCTTGGGTCTCGCGCGTGTGTTAACCATCCTACTCAAACAGGAGGTTAAGAATAGAAACATTGATTCAGAAAGAATCGTTCACAGGGATGCTAGCAGAATGCTGGCATTAACTCAAGAAGTAAGAATAAGGATATGCAAAATGACTTTTCCATAAACCAATTTTTCAAAAGATACAAAGCTTCTAGCCTCATTGGCTTACAGAGCTCCTCTAGCAACCAGCATACATCAACCACACTAAAACTACTACAACAAAAGGAAATCTAGCGTCTGCTGGGCTAGGCACAAAAGGTCGAAAGTCTGCAGTCACTCCTCAGCATCAGAAGAATCACAAGGCTCAACCTCCTCGGGATCCTCCTCCTCATCGTCATCAGCGTCCATCGGGTCATCTTCGTTGTCGTCGTTGATGTTGACAATCTCCTTCCCTTTTCCCTCAGGGGTCTTCTCCTTCTTTGTGGTGCAGGGAAGCTCGATCGCTTGACCGTTGATGACTATGCCACGCGACGCAGGCATGAAACCACTGAGATACTCCTTCGAGTTTCCTACCTTCTTGCCAGCGGTGATCCTCAACTTTGGGCGACTCCTCTTGGTTACCGATTCTGCAGCTTCAAGGTCCTTTTCTCCACTTGATTCAGCCATTTCTTGGATTTGTCTTTCTTTTTCTCGGAGACTTGCACGAGCCCTAATAAGCATGCCCTCAAGGTAGTGGCGATCGTCGCGAACACGCTTGTAGTCTCGAAATAGGCGGGTGTATGCAATCTCCGAAGCGCGAACGACATCTCGAGTCTTCGTCAGGATAGCGTTCTCCTGGTCGCTGGACGGAAGAACAACTCGGTACTCCGATCCGGGGACCTGGTAAGGTACGAAGCGGTAAGGGGAATCATAAAGGTAGTCGCTGTACATCTGCCAGACGGAACCTACAGCACGATGGGCAGCGTCCAAGATAGCATCCTCCTCTTCTTCTCTATGGGCTTGGCGTCTAACTGAGCCTCTCCCATGCTCGGGGATCTCGTAGAAAATCACCGAGGCCCGACAACCTATGGGTCGTCCATTTATCTCATCTTGCCAGACGCAATATACCGGTCTCTGACTGTCCCGTGCTCCAAGGAATTGCACCATCATCCACAACAACAGTGCCCACGATCCGAGCTCGTCTCCGTGAAGGTATCTCCTGTCGGAAGCCATCTGAAGACAGAACGAAAGGCATCTATAAGAGTAGTCCAAAATCTTTTTCCAAAAATCAAAGATAGCATTTTTCTTAAGGAAAATAGGTTTTCGTAAACAAATCTTGACAAAGAACTAGCGAACTTTTCTTCTAGGGACGCCAAAGTCTATCTAAGGGTTACGACCTACAGTCGAGTCTTCTGCTCTGATACCAAGTTATGTGGGACCCTCATTTGAGGATTCCAGTGGCAATCGCCCAGGTGGATTGCACTCAGAAAAGGCACATTGCAGCTCACAACAATAGAATGCATTATATAAAAATGCGAGTAATTAAAAACAAGTGCTGATCACAAGGACCAACATTACAATAACTTAGCGCCGAAATGACACATTTAATTGTTAATACAAATTAAGGAGTTTTCGACACAAGGGTCGGCACAAAATAAAACAGCAACGATAAACAAAAGGACTTCTTCAGTCTTCTTTCTCTGCAGCGGCGGTATTGCATGGGCCTTCTCCACATCGAACTCCACCTTGGTGCATAACCCTTTAACCAGATGGGTCCCCAGTTTCTTCTTCTTGTTCCACATTAGGTTCAAGACCATAAGATTCAGGGTCGACGAATCCTTCCTCTAAATTTGTTTGAAAAGCAAGGGTGAGCACATCGTCCACATGGTGCTCAACAAGTCGCAAGTAACAATGCATGTATATATAGATGAGGGGGAAATTTCTCAAAGAACAGCTCTTTGGCTCTGTATATAAACATATAATAGATTTGTACATACAACTTTGAAGAAGGGTCTTTATTCTCGAAAACGAGGCTTTTGAAATCCTAACTAGATTTTCAGAAAATGTTGTGTGTGGCGGTCTTTCGTGAGTCACCACTTTACTCATCGATGTGAATAGAATTCACAGCGCGCAGACTCCATGACCTGGGAGCTCAGAGTATCTGATACTTTTTAAACTTTGCAAAGGTGTACCACCTTAATCCACCAATCATTCGGCTTTCAAGTCGGATCAGCTTCATGCGACTTTTACGCATGTGACAAGGCCGAGATGACACAACAATTTACAGTCCTGGTATTAACTATTTCCCTGCCCGGTAAATAGACAGTTAAGTCTCAAGTACCGTTGTGGGTCCTCCCCACTGCCTTACTTCCTAGCCTGGGCCTATGTTCTCGCAAGACACATAGCCTCTCTTGATTACAGTCGCGCACGACTTAATCTGGCTTAGGGCGTCTTCCTTCTTTCCACCTTTTCCTCTCGTGATTTTTCTGAACTCACATCACTCGTGGCCTTCTGCGGCCCACCAGTTCTCGCAAGAAACTGGACCGACAACCATTGCAGGGAAAAGCTAACACTAAAGAAAGCTACTAAGTTGCGCCCGTCCCATAAACAGGCAGGTGGTTGGTACGTTTTTCATGCCGCATAGAAGCACAACACAAGGTTCTAGTCCTTATGAATCTTTAGTGAGGAGTCTTTCACATTCCCAGTGCGCACACAGCACCATCCAATCAAACCATCCTTACTATCGATTCCAATCACATTTTCTTTCACAAAAAGGGGTTTTGAACATGCTTTTCTCATATGTGACCATTCAACATTTATCATATAATCATCGAGCATAGCATAGCCTAAGCATGATAATCTATGGTAACAAGGGTGCAGGGATATTCAATGTCAAAAGGGGCTTTACAATCATTTAGGTCATATCTAGTCATTTTATTGAAACATAATTCTTATTTGAATCTAAGGCATGCATATACTGGAAAACAGTTAACATACTTCATTTCAAAATAGCAGGTGAGACATGATCAAGGGTTTGAGACTTGCCTTGCAGTGACGGGTCTAGCTGCTCAAATGAATCTTCAGGGATCTCCTCTGCTCCTTCAACGTCTGGTTCCACGACGGGTACAAACAACACATACACACTATATAAGCATACAAGCACTAGAAAATAATACGTAAATACATCATGCATGCAGGGGAATTGGTTTAGACAAGGTCACTTGACATTGGTTGAAGAGATGGGTTCAAAGGGCTTGAATGTCGAAGGGCTGACATTCGACTCATGGCTTGACATTGCCCTAAATTGGTTCTAGGTTTGTTTTCTGGAGATGTGATAGTAGGGAATATTGTAGAACATGGCTCGAAAGGCTTAGTGGACAAAGTGGCATTTCAATTGCTCAAAAGAAACAAGTCCAAATCATCCAATGCCACAGGTGGACATGCACTGACATAGTGTTAGACATGGCCAGAAACTAGGGCATTGTATAACTTTTGACTCAGAACTCCAATTGATGCACAACTTTGTCTGGGGTTTAGGCATTGATAACAGCTACAAAATTCTCAACAGGCTCAAGGGCTGAAAGTGGCCGGAGGGTGGCCAAATGCGGTGAGCAAACACGGTGGCCTGGACATGAACTGAGCCATTGGACAGCAACCTTGGCATAGCTATAACTTTTGATTCAGGTCGATTCAGAGGTCGGGCTAGTAGACAAAATTGCTCAGGGGGTTGAGATCTATCTAAATGACAAGGTGAGCGAGGCTAGATCGGCCGGGGATAAATTCCGGCGACCGGCGCTGGAGAAGACAACCTCCAGATTGGGCGTTTCTGTTCCAAAGGGTTTGAGCTCGATTCCTTGCTCAGGGAGTGAGAGGGTGAGGTGAGGGATCTATTTGCGGGGTTGAATCGGCCGGAGAGTGGCTGGAGAAGCTTGGCGACGAGGACCAGCTCACTGGTGGCGCGCAAACCTCGGAAAAGCCATGATTGTTGCTCAAATTTGAAATCTAAGCTTACAGGTTTGCTCAAATGGGTGCACTGGTCAATTCCTATTACTGGCACGAAGGTTAATTCGGGCTAAATCGTTAGGCATTGCGGGAACAGGGGTTTTTCAGTTTTCCGGTGATTGCCGGCGTTGAGGTGCGCCGGGGACCAATTGATGGCTATGAAACGAAGAGAGAGGTGTAGGGAGCTTACTGGTGGCGTTGGTTTGGAGGAAGAAGCTTCGGGCGAAGCTGGCGCCGTGAGCTTCAGGAACTGCTCGCCGGAGAAGATGAACTTCGCGGCGGCGCTGAGGACTCGGTTGCTCTCTGGTGCTAAGGCTAAGGCAAAGAAGCTGTGGGGTGGTGCGAGGCAATGCTGGGCAAGGGAGGGGGCTTATATAGCCGCGGGTGAGGCTCTCGGGAGCAGCAGCAATCGCCGGGGAGATCCTCTTCTGACGCCGGGGCGGTCATCGATGCACTTCGGGACGCGGCGGGGCTCTGCCAGAGACGGTGAATCGCGGGGAAACAGGATTTGGTCAGGAGGTGGTGGCGAAGATCTTCGGGATGGCGGCCAAGTGGCATGAAGCTCCTGGCAGCAGCAGCACGCGTGCGCGGGGAAGAAGATGGCACGGTGGGGCTTGAGCGCTCCACGGTGGCGGTACAGCTGTGCACGGCTGGTGGCTACGTGGCCGTGAGGTGGCAGCGCGAGGGGCTTCGCCGGCGACGAGTTCAACGGCGCGGCAATTTGGCGGTTGCTGGTTGAAAACTTCACAGGGACCTGGTTGTGAACTTTGGACCTATTTGCAACGATTTGGACTGATCTGTGAAGGTTTTGGCTCGGGAGTTTGGGCCTATTTGCAATTCTGAAGATCTGAAGGGCTGATTTGAATTCTGATTTTGCAGATGAGTGCTACTAAATGTCTTGGACTCATCTAGCAGGAAAAATGATGAAATCCGATAACATCTGGTGGTTTTGACAAAAATCGAAAACAAGGTAATTAGGGTAATTAGGGTTTGAACTTTTATCGAGGTTAAAACTAGGGTTTTGGTCGAGATTCTGGGATTCTTCCAGAAGGGAAAAATGTTCAGAAAAATGAAAGAAAGGTTATCACATGATCAGATCTGGATTTTGAGGTGATCTGGGACTTTTAGCCTTTTTGGGTTTTCTGAAATTTCTGAAAAGGACTAAATTGAAACCCTTTTGGACTGAAATGTGAAAATGATCTGGAGAAAGAATTTTAGCAGCCAACTTTTTAGGTTAAGGTAGTGGCATACCTAAGATCAAGATAGGGTTAAAATATCAGGGTTTCCAAAGAAGTTATGCTGATTCGTAAGCAGAAAAGATAGTTAAAAACTAGGGTGTTACAGGGAGCCTTCGGGGGCGGTCCCGGGGGAGGAGGGAGCTCATGCACGACGGTCACCGGCCCAGGGGCCCAGGGGGTGCAGGCCCCCGGGGCGACTTTCGGGACCGACGAGGGGCCTCCCTCATGGGGGAGATCCCACGGTGGTGTCTGGGCTGTCCCAGGCGTAATGGCTCCCATTCGCCCGGGGACTGCCTCTGGCGCGGTGGTTTCGACTGGCGGGGCAGGACGGGCTCTCGGTGCGGGGAAAGCTCCCGTCGCGAGCGAGATGCGCCCCCGGTGCCGGAAAGGTTGCTGGTGCGGGGTAAGACCCCAGCATCTAGAAGGCCGTGGGCGCGAGGTAAGCCCTGGGCATCAGGAAGGCACCCGGTGCTGGGCAGGCTCCCGGCGCGGGAACCACTTGGGACGATGGACCTACCGGGGGAACATAGCCCCCGGCGAGGTCATTGGTTCTGAGGGCGACCAGGCCTCTGGGCATCAGGGGGCTACCTGGTGCCCCATAAACGGGGGCAAGGTCCCCATGAATGGAAACTATGGTGGATTGATGGGGGTTGGGGGCCGCGCCAAGACGCGAAGCAGCTCCTCCATGTTGCGCTGGGTGCGGAGTTCGCCCTCGACAAGAGCTTCGAGCAACGTATCCCTAGGAAACGGGGGCGCAGTCAAGGGGCGCAGTCGGGGGACGCTAGTCCCCGCCGAGGCAGCCGCGGGCACCAGGTCGGACCCGGAAGCCTGTCCACTCGAAGTAACCAGGAGGGTTGGAGCTGATACCTCGATGTGGCCGCATCCGGGAGAAAGTGCCGGGGCGGTTGTGTCTCGAGGGGGTGGTGCCGGGACACTGGGACCGGTGTCACCGGGGAGGGCACGAGCCCTCGTTCTTGGCGGAGCGATGATGATTCATCACGAGTCCCCACGAACGGTGCCAACTGTAGTGGTATTGTGAATACCCCGGCAGGTTTTATGGAAGTTCCTAGCGGATGAATCACGACGAGAGCTGACCGCGTGACCGGTCCTCTCCCGTCGGGCAAGCACAAAAAATGACACGAGGGTTTATACAGGCTTAGGTCTCAGTGGAGACCCTAGTCCTGTCGACGTGCCCCCAATGTGAGTTGGTTGGGGGAGCTCTCTCGTGGGGAGAGTGCTCCTAAGCACGCATGTTGGTTTTTGGTGTATTGATGATAATGAATTGTCCTTGGTTACAAAAGTGGGGTACAAGGGCATATATAGGCCCAAAAGATGCAAATTACTAAACTACCTTGGTCGCAGCCATTGGATCGGAGGGCACCACCATCAGTCCATCGGACAGGGTACTCGGATGGTCGACAAGTGTCCTCACTGAGTCCCGAGACATCTCTCACATGTCCTGCGCGTGACCTTGCGTGGGGGTCCTTCGCGGTTTTTCTCGGACTGCCCCCGGGGCCTTGATCACTGGGTCGGTGGCAGCACCCAGGACGAGGGTCCTCGGGACGCTTCTCACCGAGCCGGTGGCGGTGTCTAGGACGATTGGATAAGTGGTCCCCGGGACTCTTCTCACCGGGCCGGTGGTGGCGCCTGGGGCATGGGTCCCCGGGAGGCCCTCTTACAGGGCCGGTAGTGGCACCCGGGACGGGGTCCCTGGGGTGCTTCTCATGGGGCCCATGGCGGCACCTTGGACATGGGTACCTGGGCCAGTAGTGGTGCCCGGGGCATGGTTCACTGGGGCACTTTTGACCGGGCTAGTGGCGGCGCCTAGGGCATGGGTCCCTAGGACACCTTTTTTCCGGCCCGGTGGCGGCGCCCAGGACAGGGGTCCTGGGGGGGCTTCTCACCGGTCCCGTGGCGGCGCCCGGGACATGCATCTCCGTGACGCTCCTTACCGGGCCAATGGCGGCGCCCAAGACTAGGGTCCCTAGGGCGCTTCTCCTCGGGCCCGTGGCGGCGCCCAGGACACGGGTCCCTGGGCCAGTGGCGGGTGCACGGGTCCCCGGCGCGCTCCTCACTGAGCCAATGGCGGCGCACGGGACCCGGGTCCTCGGGACGCTTCTCACCGGGCCTGTGTAGCTTCTAGGCCCCTATAGAATGTTTTAATAATTAATGACAACTTCAAATGCTATACTAATGTTACCTGCCTAGTTGTGTAAAGAAGATACTTAAAAGATAGGTTAATGAAAGGCGAAGAAAGAGCCTCATGATGAAGAAAGAGCATTGATCAAAAGGGCAAAGGTATGAAATAGGGTCTTTTCCATTTTTACCGGTCTAAGGTGATTAGAGAAGAATTTTGACCGGATTTTAGGATAGTTGCCGTACTATTAAGAGGAGCATGTGGTGTATCACAAAATACTTCATCTATGTGCCACAAATCATAAAACCAACTTGCATTGCATACTAGAAGGTCATATACTTTGAATATGCTTGTTTCAGCTCATTTCTGCTCAGCAATGTCTCAGTCGGTCTGACCGTATGTTGGACCGGTCTGACCGAATTCACGAACTGACCGATTAGAATTCTCGGACTGACCGACGTTATGTCTTAGTATAGTATATACCTTTATAAGGTCGGTCTGTCGGTAGTTAAAACCTAGGTCAATCTCCTGGAACCTCATGAACTATCTTTCTGTTGTTTTGAGCTATTACGATCTGACCGTTTTATTAGACCGGTCTGACCGCGAAATCGGTCTGACCGCGAAATCGGTCTGACCGTGTTTTTGTACTACGGTCTAACCGTATGGCCGGTCTGTCCGTTTTTATCGGCCTGACCGTATAAGGTGTCCAGAAACTAAGTCGTCTCTGGACAGCTTCACGGTCTGACTGAAATAGGCTCCGATCTGACCGTGTGTGTGCCTGACAAGGGCAGTTGAGCATTTATTGCGCCTGTTTAATGCCATTGCAATTGCGGCGGTCTGACCGAGCTTATACCTGCGGTCTGACCGCCAAGTGAGCTTTTTCTCCCAACGGCCTGTAACGGCTATATTTATTGTGGGGGGTATGTATACTCCCATGCACGGCCCTGTTAAAGACACTTGGCATAATTTGAGCATTGTCATCATCCTTGAGAGCTTTAGCACATTTCATACACTCTAGGGTTCAAATTCTCGAATTTGTGAGAGTGTGCATTTGAGATCTTCTAGTGCATTGCATTTAGATCATTAAATCATCCTCGTGGCACTAGAAGAAGGCTAAGTGATCATCACCGGCTTGTTACTCTTGGAGTTTGCCGGCTCCTAGACGGCTAGGAGAAGAGTTTTGGAGAGCTCTTCAAGGAAGATTGTGAAGAAGCCTCAAAACGTCTTGTGAAAGGGTTGAGCACACCTTGCCGGAGCGGTAAAGTGCATCCTTAGTGAAATCGAGGTTTGGATAACTCATCACACTAATCCGGCTCAAGATCTAGGTCACTTCTCGAGAGAAGGTTGACTAGATAGAGGAGCGGTTAGAGATTTGAGTTTGCCTCAACGTGGATTAGGGGTGATCGGCAAATCACCGAGACCACGGGATATATCCTTGTGTTGGAATTGTGCTTTGTTCATATTGTGTTATTTATTTGCTCTCATTATCTATAAATTGTTTGATTAATTGCTAAATTGTTAAAATCGCCTATTCACCCCCCTCTAGTCGATATCCTAGATCCCTTTCAGCCTGTGGCGGTGCCCTGGCCATGGGTCCCTGGGACGCCTTCTTACTGGGCTGGTGGCGTTGCCCAGGATAGGGGTCCCCTGGGGGCTTCTCAGTGGGGCCGTGGCGGTTCCCGGGACTGGGGTCCCCGGGCCGCTTCTCCCTGGGCCTGTGGCGGCGCCCGGGACATGGATCCTCGGGACGCTTCTAACTGGGCCGGTGGCGGTGCCTGGGACTGGGGGTCCCTGGGGTGCTTCTCCCCGGGCCCGTGGCGGTGCCTGGGACATGGGTCCCTGGGCTAGTGGCGGCGTCCTAGACAGGGGTCCCCGGGGAGCTCCCCACCGGGCCAGTGGCGGCGCCTGAGACACGGGTCCTCTGGACGCTTCTCACTGGGCCGACGGCGGCGTACGGGGCATGGCTCCCCGGGACGCCTTCTTACCGGGCCGGTGGTGGCTCCTAGGACAGGGGTCCCCATGGCGCTTCTACCCGGGCCCGTGGCGGCGCTCGAGACATGGATCACCGGGACGCTCCTAACCGGGCCCATGGAGGCGCCCGGGACTGGGGTCCCCTGGGCGCTTCTTCCCAGGCCCGTGGCGGCCCTCGGGACATGGGTCCTTGGGCCAGTGGCGGCGCCCGGGACACGGGTCCCTGGGCCAGTGGCGGCGCCCTGGTCGTGAGTCACCGGTGCACTTATCACCGGGACTGATCGGGCGGAGATTTCCCCCAACAAGAATAGAAGGACATCTCTGTTGCTATAAGGGCCAATTGTAGTCTCTCAATAAAAGACGACCTCAGAAACTGAGGAGCGTTGCTAACTCCCTTGGGGCTATTGCGGTTAATCCTACTAACGATGACTTGTCCCTTGGGGAACTTTTTGTTTTACTTTTAGACCAGGTTGACTCGTTGGTCGCCAGTGTCCCTTTTTTGTGTAAAGATTGTAAGAAGTAATAAAGATATTTTCCTTATATCCAAGTTTTTGATAATCCAATTATATCTCTGCTATCAATTATGATTACAGGCAAATACCTCTGCTAGAAAATATGATTGCCGGTATATATCTTTGCGACCATGACATTCACAGGTAGTATAACACTGACGAGGATTATCACCCGAGCTAGTTTGATAAACGCATGTCGGGTTCAAGTCAGGATAGAATGAGATATGTGTCTATATGTCTTAGCAGCTGCTATGGTCGCAGACAGACACAAAGTTAGTTTGTGATCGCAGCCTTTGCGCGATCATAAGACCGTAGGCAGTGCGCGGTCAGAGGGTCGCTGACTATGTGCGACCAAGATTGCCTGAGGGTGTTCAAGCTTTTACTGGACACATTCGCAGGCACGAAGCAACTTCTCCCACGTGTGAAGACAACTGCCGAGAGGTTAACATGTGCGGTTTTCCATGACTGCACGTGCTTAACCGTCGAAGAGAAGGAGTGCGGTTATATAAACTGCACCATGGCAACCGTCCAGAACTGCTTCACGTCGGCATCCTTTCATTCAGTATAAAAGGATGGCTAAATACATGGTGAAGGAGGGACGAAGTCAGGAAGACGTCAAGAGACAACAAGTCATCTATGCTTTAAGACTTAGACATAGTTAGTTAGACAGAAGTATAATGAGAGATCATCTCCTGTGATAATCTCTTCTCCTTGTAAACTCTTTTTCCCATACATAGTGAAATCACAACAGGACGTAGGGCTGTTACTCCCACCATCGAGGGCCCAAACTTGTATAAATCTTTGCATCCCATTTACATTGCTTATCCTAACTTACCGGAGGGCACATTGAAAGGTCTCACATACAACTCAGAAATTTGCGTAAGATCGACAGGGGACCCCGAGTCTGAATCATCGACAGCTGGCGCCCACGGTGGGGCCTTTCTCAAGGTGCCTTTTGTTCATCAGGAGTTCCAGTGAGACATGTCTGGGGCGTACGATTCCGAGAACGATTTCGATCTCGAGGATTATGCCCATATTCGGATGCCCTCACCTAGCAATCCCGTTCCAATGGAAGGGGTGGATCATGAAGATGTCTCTCAGGAACATCTGGAGGATGCATCTTCTCCAACTCAGGTCATGTCCATTGACCAAGAGACAGAGAAGATAGACCAAGAGCCTCATGTGAGTTCTACCACCATGGAGGCTGAATATGTACCACAACACGTCACCGTTGAGGATGTGGATGATGATAACTCAGAGCTTAGCCCTGGGAGGTTTGATCCCGATAACCTCCAGTCTATTTTTGACTTCGAATCCGATTCGGAACCAACGGAGATGTTTTCTCCTTCTGCGACCTCGCTCCCCCGAGAATTTGTTGCTTTATCAGAGGAAACTCCTGAGCAGCGAGTTGCTTGGGAGGAGCAAGAGCGCAGAGAAAAAGAGGAACAGGAACGCAAGCAAAAGGAGGATCAAGATCATGAGCAGCAAGATGATGAACTTCGCAAAACTGCATTGGAAGCTTTGCAGCTCGCGCAGTCTTGTTATGATGCCGCTCCAAGTTCTTCCCGTCGTCCTCATGATCGCAGATGCGACCACACACCTTCTTTGCCCCCAGACTATCCACCAGTGGATGAAGAAACAGTGACACCTAGTGCACCCAGGAGGAGTACGCATGGTTGATTTTGTTCTATCGTGGAAGTCCTGCGTAATTTTCCTCCTAATATCGAAGACACGGACAAACTGTCTTTTGCCAGAATCCTAGTGGATAATCTAGATGAAGTTGCATCTGATGCAACTCCAACTGCTTCATTCGGGTCTACGATTCACTCCCACAAGAGGGAGTATTCTTACTCCAGTCATGGCACACGTAATCGACTACCACCAGGATTAGTTCGGCACGACAAAGCCAAACGAGTTGGAAATTCTCGCGATCAAGATCGCGTTCCTGTCCATTCTCGTCTGGGGCCGCGAGGTGTATCCCCACAGCGTGAGGTCACCCGCAATCAAGTTGAAAGCCATAGAACTCTCCACAGATCCTATGTCGGCTGCAAAGCTTTCTCGCCAGGCCTCCGTGCGGTTGTTTGGCCAGACAAGTTTAAGCCAAGAACGATTGAGAGATTTGATGGGACTCAGAATCCGTCTGAATTCTTTCAGATCTACATTACCGCCATTCAAGCTGTGGGTGGAGATGATCGTTTCATGGCAAATTACTTGCCAATGGTCCTTGAGGGACCAACGAGAACCTAGTTGTTCAACCAACCAGAGGGTTCGATTTATAACTAGGAAATGTTGTGTGACGCTATACTCAACAATTTCCAGAACTGTTACAAGAAGCCTGGCAAAGAGGATGATCTCCATCGTTTGCGCCAGACTTCTACGGAGACTCTTCGGCAGTTTGTCAAAAGATTGTCAGAGTGAGGAATACCATTCCAAATATATCTGACAACTCCGCTATTAGGGAATTTAAACATGCCATGCAATATCGGAGGTTTACCGAAGATCTACTTATCCACCCACCTCAGTCAGTAGCTGACTGATATTTCGACGTAGCTGAGGCCATGGAACAGAATAGGATGGTAGATAAGGGAAACTTACCACCTAAGCCAGGTCTTAAAGATATTAAAAAGGAGGATTCAAGCAAGAAGCCGGAATCGTCATCAGGCGGAAAATCAAAGAAATCCAAGAAAAACCAGACTGGACAATACCGGGAGGTCGCCGTTACAGAAAAACCACCACCAGGAAAAGGTAACAAGTTTCCATTCAAGAATAAAATCTCTTTTGGTGGCCGCGATAGTGACCAGCCACGAAAACAGACTAACCCGCAGGGAAACAAGAAGTGGTGTCAGTTCGACAACTCTTCGAGACACGATCTCAAGAACTGCTCGAATTGGTTGAAGCAACTAAACGACTTCTAGCAAGGGATTGGACCGATGCTGACTTTGCCACAAAAAGATCAGGCCTGCGGACTTGGAGATGTCGACGGAGACGAAGAGATGTCCTATCAGGTACCCCATAATCATGTTAATGTTATTTTTGGAGGTTCCTCCTCTTTTGCTTCTGAGCGTCAGTTTAAGATGTTTTACCACGAGGTAAATCATACAGAGGCTCCCCTCGATGAGCCTCAATACCCCCATTGGTCAGAAATTCCTTTGACTTTTGATTGGGCTAATTGTCTTGTTGGGCTTACGCGACCATTAAGACTACCTTTGGTCATTACCCCAATTATCAATAATGCTCGAGTTGAAAGAGTTCTAATCGACGGGGGCAGTTCCTTGGACATTTATTGGTCAAGGTGTTGGATGAGATGCAGATCCCTCATTCAAAAATTAAGCCTATAATTCATCCATTTTATGGGATAATTCCTGGTCGCTCCATGATGCCAATGGGATAGGTGGTACTTCCAGTAACACTGGGAGAACCAGATAATTTCTGAACAAAATTGATTACTTTTGACGTAATTGATTGTGATTCGGCCTATAACGCTATTTTTGGCAGGCCAACTCTTGCTAAATTCATGATGGCGACGTACTATGCTTATCGGTGCGGCAAGTTGCCGGGCCCCAAAGGCGTTATCTCAGTTCGAGGCAGCCGCAATACGGCGCTAACTTGTGATTGGTTATCCCTAGAGTTAGTGGATCAACTTCCCCTTCGGGACGTCAAGATTGCGACCACGACTTCTGATACAATCAAAGTTGCCCCGCGACCAGATGAAAAGTTAAAACTAGTGCCATTGTACCCAGATGATCCATCTAGAACCATTCGGATGGATTAGGCCTGGATGACAAATAGGATCTCGATCTCGTTACTTTCCTCTGGGCAAATGCAGATGTGTTTGCATGGAAACCATCCGACATGCCTGGAGTCCCAAGGGAGGTAATTGAGCACAGGTTAGCAATTCGACCTAGACAACGACCAATAAAGCAGAAGCTCAGATTCTTTGTTGTTGATCAGCAAGAAGCCATCCGAGTGGAGCTGGATAAACTCCAAAAAGCAGGATTTATTTGTGAAGTCGATCATCCAGAGTGGTTTGCGAACCCGATCATGATCCTAAAGTCAAATGGTAAGTGGCGCATGTGCGTCGATTACACCAGCCTAAACAGTGCCCTATCCGAAGGATTAATTTCCCCTTCTCCGCATCGACTAGTTGGTCGATTCTACAGCGGGTTGCGAACTGATGAGCTTCCTAGATGCTTATTCAGGGTACCATCAAATTAGCATGGCAGAAGAAGATGAAGAGAAAACTGCCTTCATCACACCATTTGGCACTTACTGCTACATCAGAATGCCATTTGGTCTCAAGAACAACGGTTCCACGTACCAGTGCTTGATGCAAATGACCTTTCTTTCTTAGGTGGGGCGTAATCTTGAAGCTTACGTTGATGATTTGGTTGTAAAAAGTTTGAAAAGCTTGAGTCATTTGGATGACCTTGCTGAAACCTTTTGTAATCTAAACAAACATGGAATAAAATTAAACCCAAAAAAATGTTCCTTCGGGGTTTCTTCTGGCAAACTTTTGGGTTTTCTTGTTTATTCGAGAGGAATAGAGGTTAATCCTAAGAAACTTAGGGCCATTGAGCAAATGAGATCTCCTTCGACCATGAAGGACATCCAGAGCCTGACAGGTCGCAAGGCGGTTCTTAGCCGTTTCATATCAAGGCTAGGCGAACGAGGCCTGCCTTTCTTCAAGGCTCTTCACAAACACAATGGCTTTACCTGATTAGATGAAGTCGAAAAAGCTTTTCAAGAGGTTAAAAAATATTTTTCTAGTCCTCCAGTACTGGTCTCTCCAAAAGATACTTTACGCACTTCTGATGGCTTCCCGTAAGCTATGACATTACTGCCAAGCGCACAAAATTATTGTGCCCTCGTCCTTTCCATTAGGAGATATAATCCGCAACCCAGAGAAATCTGGTCGCATCGCGAAGTGGATAGTGGAACTTGGAGCATTTGACATCCATTTCACCACTCGCACAGCAGTTAAATCTCAAATCCTCGCAGACTTTGTGGCCGAATGGATTAATCCTGACCCTCCTGCGCAGGAATCCAAATATTTATCCTACACCGATCAATGGATGATGTATTTTGACGGCTCTCGTAGTTTTCAACACTCGGGGGCTGGAGTGGTCTTAATCATGCCTCAGGGCGACCAGCTCAAGTATGTCATTCAATTACACTTTGTTGCGACCAATAACGCAGCAGAGTATGAAGGTCTTATTGCAGGGCTTCAGGCAGCTAAATTCCTCAGAGTCTCTCGATTAGTGGTGAGGGGAGACTCAGCTAGTCGTAAACTAGGTAAACAAGGAGTACAGCACCTCCGATGAGACAATGGCTGATTACCTAGGGGGAAGTGAGGAAATTTGTAAAAACACTTCAGTCATTTCGAAGTCCAATATATCCCGCAAAAGGACAATATTCTCGCAGACGAATTATCCAAAATTGGGTCCTCATGCACATCCGCTCCGGTAGGAGTGTTCGTTGAACACTTACAACATCCCTCGATCATGACTTCGATTAAGATGACCCAGTGACAATTTGCGTCGCCAACCTTGGGCATGAAGGAGATTGAACCCATCCATTGAGGGTCTATCTCGAACATGGGACCTTGCCCAAGGATGAAACCAAGAGTGATTGGTTAATTCGGAAAGCGCGCCTGTATAAACTCATAGATGGAGTTTTATACCGAAAGGGTACTCAAGGAGTATTCATGCACTGCATATCTCAAGAGGATGGTCAATCTCTCTTGAAAGAAATTCATGACGGTGTATGTGGTGCACACGCGTCATTTCACACACTGTTTGGAAAAGCTTTCCGACAGGGTTTTTACTGGCCTTCAGCACTTGATGATGCCAAGCATTTGGTCAAGACATACCCACAGTGTCAATTTCATGCGAGACAGGTTCATCAGCCCACATGTTCCTTACAAACTATTCCTCTAACATGGCCTTTTGCGGTCTGGGGGATAGATATTGTGGGTCCTATGCCTCAAGCGGTGAATGGGTACAAGTTTTTGTTCGTAGCCATTGATATGTTTACGAAGTGGATTGAGACTGAACCAGTTTGCAACATTACTGTTGCTGCGGCGAAGAAATTCTTTGATAAGAATATAGTCACACGATTTGGTGTTCTCAGTCGTCTCATTACCGACAATGGTTCTCAATTCATCAGTGGTCTCTTTTTGGACTATTGCGACGATATTGGGACCAAAGTATGCTTTTCTTCTGTAGCTCATCCACAGAGCAATGGTGCTGTTGAACGTGCCAATGGGCAGATATTACAAGGCATAAAGAAACAAGTTTTTGATCGCCTTAAGATGCGCTCGGGGGCTTGGGTAGATGAACTCTACTCCATTCTATGGGCATTATGTACTACTTGTAGTCGGGCTACGGGTGAGACACCTTTTCAACTAGTATATGGTGTTGAGGCTGTCTTACCTATGGAAATCCGCATTGGGTCTGTTCGGGTAGATCAAGTCGATTAGACTGATCAGCTCGAACAGCGGACCCAAGATATTACCCTCCTCGAAGAGAGATGCGACGGGGCACTGATCAAGTCCGTGGTATATTTACAATCTTTGTGTAAATATCACAGTAAACGGGTGCGGCTTCGTAGTCTTCATGTGGGCGACTTGGTTTTACGAAAAGTAGAAAACCAGTCTGACCACAATAAATTCTGCCCTCAGTGGGAAGGCCCTTATACTGTGGTTTCAGTACCACGACTAGGATCGGCTCGATTAGCGATGGAGGATGGAAGGATCCTGTCCAATACTTGGAACATAGATCAACTACGCAAGTTCTATGTGTAAGTCTCCCATTTATTTTATCCTTTTCAATTAGTATGATTTGTTAAAAAATTATGTGTATCTTTCTTCGAATTATGTTATGGTTTCTTTTTTCTCTTGCCACACCCATACCGAGCTACGCTTGGGGGTTGGTCACCGATGACCATCTTATTATGATAACTATGTTGGATTCACGGGCCGATCTCATGGTCTCACCTAGATAAGACATCCCTAAATAAGCCGTTTCTAAACACACACGAGACTTACTAGCGTGTTTCTGATCATTTGAGTGGCTGCCTGTTCGTAATAAGACTTGGTATTATATTAAGATTAGTGTCGGTGTGACCAGATGATCGTATCTAAGTTGAGTTATTTCTTTATAAACTGTTTCTAAATGTGTAAGAAACTTGTCGACAATTCGGACTCGGGGTCCTTAGTCGAACTTATGCAGAATTTGTGAGTTATGAGACCTTTCAGGGTGTCCCTCCAGGAAGGGATGATGAGCAATGTCGGTTGGAACACAGAAAGATTTATATAGGTTTGGGCCCTTGATGGTGGGAGTAATAGCCCTACGTATGGGAAAAAGGTTACAAAGTTTTGGAAAAGATCATCACAGGCGAAGATCTTTTCCGTGTGATTATCTAGAAAATGACTAAACTAGCCTATGAAAGCTTGCTGTTGTCGATCTCTGGGATCTGTTGAATCTGTTCTTTTCCCCCTTTTTGTCTGGTGCACTTGCTCACCCTTTTATACTGGTCGAAAGGGCGCCAATGCACAACGATTTTGAACTGTTGCTCGTGTGCAGTTTTGGCAACTGCAGTCAACTTCCACGCAGGCTTAACATGTGCAATTAAGGGATAACCGCACATATTAACTGCACATATTAACCTCCTGGCAGTTATCTTCATACGTGGAAGAATCTCCGGGATCCTCGGGATATGCTTGTTGTAGAGCTTAAGCAACCCCGAGCCGTCTTGGTCGACAATAGACAATGTGCTTCTGACCGTACACTGCCTTCCTGACCGCGCACTGTCTGCGACCTCCTGTCCGCGCATCGCCTATGGACTCTTGACCGCGCACTGTCTGCGGCCTCCTGATCGCGCAAAGCCTGCGACCATGTGTCCGCCCTTCTCAGGCTATCTAAAATCATAGCGATGGACACATGCTTGGTTCAAATCTGTCTTAAACCAGACATGCATTTACTCCGAACTAGCTCGGGTAACAATCCTCGTCAGGTAGCCCCCAAATTTGAAGAAAATGAAAAGACATATTTACTTCAAATTTAAATCTTACATCGGATAAGTGACCCGACGCTTCAACTTCTCCACTTAGTGGCGCACTAAGTGTGGCGGTTTATTTCCCGAGACGAGCTCTGGGTTGTATTTAACAGGTAATGATGGCGCCGCGGAATTTGTCTTTTAACCCGAGATAAAATTGTAAATATTTTAAGAACTCGAGGCATTCGAAAAATGAACTGTCACCCCTGGGGGCTATAAATACCAAAGCCTCTTAGCCCTAAAACTTCACAAGTTTTCTTCCGGTAAGTCTTTTCCAAAGCTACCTTTCCCTCTCTTCTGTTTCCACCTTAATGGCAGATCAAAACATCATTGATCTTGAAAATGATGAAGAGGAAGAGGCACTTGAATTCGACCAGGACTTCCAGAAGGTAAGTCTTCCCTGGATGCCCTGGTTCAAGTTGCCATCTTATGTTCTCATCATTTCCAAAATGCTTTTCGGAAATTCACAGATGACCAAAGATCTGGTTCCTCCAGGGAAGAAACCCAAGGTTGACTTGGGATCTTCTAGCGGCACAAGGATTAGGGATGCATCATTGCTCTCTCTTCCTTTGGCCCCTGTAGTCTTTCCTGTCTATGCAACTCGACAGGTCGAACCTTCATTTCCACCTTTGGAGGTCCATAATAATCCTTCAAAGCCTTCTCCTTCTTCTGATCAGCTTTCTCCATTGCAATCAAGCAATCCCCGTCTTTTGACGGGTTATCAATTTTCTGGTTGGAAGGCTGTACTTCCGCGACCAGATGATCCTCAGCTTTTGTTGGGGAAGCAATCTTCTCGTGGGAAAGTTGCACTCCCATGACCTGATAGTTCCCGACTTTTGTCGGGTGATCTACTTTCTGGGGGAAATACTTCATCCTCTCACTTGCGAGGATTGGTAATTATTTTCATCTCTTCTACTAGTCGTTTTAACTTGTAAAACTAACACATGTATGTGCAGGAGATGAAAATCTCTGGAGCCCCCAGCGACCAGCTTGTTGAGATCCAACCTCTTGTCGTTGAACAAACTCTCCAGAAGGAGAAAGAGGTTTTGGAGAAGAAGACCGAGGAGATGTCTTCGGCCATTCTGCACCTGGAAAAATGTTTTGACAGATCCCGCGAAGAGGCGCACCAATTCCGCTTGGAGAGGGACTATGCTCGGCAGAAGCGAGAACTCTCTGATTCGATCAGGAATGGTAGTGCTTCTCTTATCCGGAATGATGTAGATAGGCTTAGAGTAGTTGCTAGTTCTCTTGGGGCAGTCAGTGTTGATCCTACTGACAGCATTATGTCCTTACGAGAACTTTGTAAACTTCTCTCAGATCAGGTCGATGCTCTGGTCGCCTGTATCCCTTTTGTATGCAAGGATTGTTAGAAATAAAGATTCCTTACATAACTTGCCTTCTTGAGAAGAATTACGCAAGAGTTAATTTGAATTAAAACTCTTTATAATCTCTGTGCGAAAATATGGTCACAATGAATACCTTCATGACCAAACATACACAGGTAAATCCGAAGTAACAAGTTCTTTCGATCAAAAATGCCTTAATGTGTGATACCGCGACCAGTACTGGTACTGCGATCAGAACTGGTACTGCGATCAGAACTGAAATCACGATCAAAATTGACATCGCGATCAGAACTGAAGTCGCGACAATATAATGCTTTGATCGGATGATAACCGTCTATATTGCGATTACCTACTTGCAGCGATCACAGAATGGCATTATGATCAACATGCAAATTTTGAAGTGATCACAGAAACGCATTGTGATCAATACATACAAATTAACTTACAAAAACATGAAGGATAACTTCCTCTGAAAATCATTGCAAAATTTTCATGTTCTTATGTGCACCCTAGCCCCCGAATTTGAAACGGAAATTAATAAAAATATATTTCGTTTCGGATTTACTGCAGGGAGTGCATAACGGGTTTCTAGAGAGAAGGCACCCATTATGGGAAATGAATAAAGTATTCAACGAAGGGTTGCCTCGGGCATATAAAAGGAGAAGGTAGCTTCCTAAGGAAGCCACACAACCAGAAACCCTTCACTTGCCTTAGAGTTTTTGCCGCACAAAACCCTCATTCCTCATTCTCCATCACCTCCAAAGTCACCACCTTTCCTCTCAATCTTTCAAAAGAAATGGCCTCCTGGAGCCGATCCGTCCACCATACCGAAGAAAGTTTGGTGGCCCTTGAGAAGGAAGAGATTCTTCCTCCGTGGCTGCTGATCAACTGGTGGCCCGCGGAGAAAGATCAAGAAACCCCAATCGTCCAAGAGGGCGAGTTGGTGGTTTTTGAGGAGTACTTGCGTTGCGGGTTCCGATTCCCTGAGAGCCAATTCTTGAAGGGAATCTTGGAGCATTATGGGTTGGAGTTGGTGAATCTCCACCCAAATGCTATTCTTATCTTGGAGATCTTTCAGCATCTGTGCGAACCCTTCGTCGGAGTGCTCCCAAGTGTGGAGCTCTTCCGATGCTTTTATTATTCGGCATGGTCGAAGAGCGCCAATGCCGCCGGATGCATCTACTTTCGGATAAGGGAGAAGAAAGAGTATCCCTTCCCACCACTCCAAGATTCTATACACGGGTGGTACCAGAAGTGGTTCTACTGCACCCATCCGTCGGAGAGCGGGTTGTGGTTTGAGAACTCCCGACCGGAGAAGTCCAGTGAGTTGGACTCCCTTCCTGCTCTGAGCGCAGAGTAGAAGAAGCAGGCCCAAGTTATTCTTCACTTAGTCCAGCAAGGACTAACTACGCGCAACATCATCCGTGACTTTGTGAAGAACCGGGTGAGCCCCCTGCGCGAAAGAGCTCATCCGGCTTGGGAAATCCAGTCCATGGCAGATAGCACCTTGGACTATAATAACGGTATGTCTTCCAGTCAACAAAACATACATTTTTTCTGAAAAATGTCATATTTGCTAACATGCTTGTTTGCGACGCAGCCCTGCCTTTGTCCGAGATTGAAAAACGGAAAAATTACCTCCTCAAGTCGTACAACGCTGCTATGGAGGGAACCAGGGGATCGCCTAGCCCCCAGAGCCTAATCAATGGCAGCGACGATCTCAAACAGGAGCGCCGAAAGGTATGGCCTTTCTCAACAGGCTCTGTTATAGACCATTCGCTTATCCTGTATTAACAAGAACATTTGGAATGACATAGCTTCTGGGGAAGTTTGCCGAGGTGACGCGTCCAAGAGAGGACGTTGGTCTCTTGGGGAGACCGGCTACGAAGAGGGTGAATAGGATCTCTTCAAAGCGAACGGCGAAGGATCCTTCTCCCAAGAAGTCCAAGAAGATTATGGGAGAAGCCTCTTCGCAAAAGACACCCCTTACCGCGAAAAGGACTGCGGTAAGATAGTCAGTGCCTCCTGTAACCCCAGGTACGAGTGGAAATTATTTCTTCATCGTACAGGGTGAAGGGAGCGAGGACGAGGACGACGACGTCCCTCTGATTAGCCTCAAGAGGAAGGCGATTCCTCCTCAAATGACTGCAATGGGCCCTGCGACCACTGATAATCCTATGGTTGCGGGTGAAACCCCAGTTCCTGAAGCCCAATAAGCTTCAGGATCTGCAACACCTCCCCTTCTGACATAAGGGGCGATTGTGGTAAGATTTCTCACAATCCTAAATGTTCACATTCATTTGTGTACATTCATTAAGTTATGCTCGTACAGGAAGAAGAAGACATCCCCCATATCCACCGCGAAGTGACTCCTGCCAGTCCTGGGGCGGCGAGCACTCCACTCCTGCCGACAGGAGTGGGAATAACTGAGCAAGACATCGCGACCACTACCAAACTCATGGTCGCGGATGAAGTCCTAGAGCTTGTGGTCCAGGAGACGTCCAAACCAATGGCTTCATCCCTACTGACCAAAAAAGTTACCCCGGTAAGGACTCTTATAGCTTTGGTCTTTACCATTCCCCATGTGTGTTCTTATATATTTACATTCACACAGGGAGAAAAAGACCAGGTCTTATCCACGAAGAGGAAGACTAGGACAGATGACGACTGTCCTCTTTTCCTCGGGGAGCTATCTTCGAAATCCCAGAAGTTGGTAGGATTTTGAGTAAGGTAATAATCTCTCCTGTTTGGATAGGGTCGGATTACAGTGATTGATTGAAAAGATTCTAACCGATGGTCTTTCTATTTGCTTAGGCGCAGAGATACAGTACCAAGCCCTCTAGTGGCCTCGGCAAGTGTAGAAGCTTCCCCTGCTACCGAGGTCACGAGCGAGCAAAGTTCCATCCCTTCGGCCAGGGAAGTTCTTCGGGCCATTATAGACGGGATGGCCACAGAAGTCCAATCACAGAGATTGGAATCTGCGACCCCAGTTATGGAGGAGGCTCAACAGGAGAACTCATCTGCTGCTCCTACTGGGGACAAGGCGAGTCTAGAGACTCAGCCTTTGGCTGAACCGGCAAGTGGCTCGTTCAACGAGTATGTTGAGGTATGTCGAACACCCCTTGTGATTTTTTAAGTTCACATTTGGATAGGAATACCCGGGCTTTGAAACTGATCCCTTTCCATGTCATAGGAACTGACTCGTATGGCGACCAGGTTGATGGCTATAGCAAATAGCATCGAGGTCGCGCAAGAGGAAACGAGTCGCCTGCAGCGGTAAGGAAGACGTTTCTTCATTTGCCCGAATGTAAACCCTATCATGACAATTGTTTCTTTTGTTACAGAGAAAATGCCTTTCTGATCAAAAGCCTCGCTGATCGGGAAAACCAGGAGTTCTGGGCAGCTGCCAAGATCTCATTCGTGGAGACCGAACTCCAAAAACTGCGGTCACAGCTCTCCTGTAAGTATACTTCCGACCAGAGTGAATTAATTTTGTCATGTGAACTGTTTGTGATGGTCTCTTATTGCAGCGCGAGACGACCAAATAAGCCAGCTCGGCCAAGAGAATAAAGATCTCCAGGCGACCATCAAGTTGCATAACTCGAGAGTTGATTCTGTCTGCAGGGAGAACAAGGACTTGAGTGCATCACTCTCAACCTGCAACAGTGCTCAACGAGACATCTTTGAAAAATTGAAGATGGTGGCCGGTTTGCTGAGGGCTGATGTGGTCGAAACCGAGATGGACGACCTTAGCCTAGGCGACTGGACCACACTGGTCGCGACCCAAGCAGAGTCACTTCTCGAGTATCTTCCTGAAGATACAAGGCGGCAAAAAGAGGCGATCAAGACCAGAGTGCGATCCACAGCCTCCGCCATCCTCTGCTGG
The DNA here is from genome assembly GCA_019359835.1 of Pharus latifolius. Taxonomy (NCBI): domain Eukaryota; kingdom Viridiplantae; phylum Streptophyta; class Magnoliopsida; order Poales; family Poaceae; genus Pharus; species Pharus latifolius. The sequence continues at coordinate 61,016,763 of CM033322.1, forward strand.
CTTCGTCTTCACCATGGCCCAGATCTTGATCTGAATCCAGTGGTGGGGGAGGCAGAGGTTGAGAGTGAAGACCAACTTGACGTCATAATGGAGGAGGTCAAACCTCTCGTAGAAAATCTCTTGAAAGAGCTTGGCCTAATGTAAATCTTTGTACCTGTACAGATACAATTTATACAATGCGAATGTATGCATTATTTTTTGAAAGAAAGCGCTTCTTTTTGTTTCATGTTGCGACCATATTCCCCTAGACCCCTCCTGGGATTATGTATACTGAAGACTTAGTATTAAAAGCACATGAGGGATATGGGTGTAACGACGACCAGGGATACCCGACCAGGCCGACAATCATATTCGATACAATACCCAACCTTATTGCAGACCAGCAGCTACTCTGATGACCAAGGACATGCCAGCAAGCCCCGTGTGCGTTGAGAAACGGCTTATTGAGGGGTGTCTTGTCTGGAAGTGATCACGAGATCGGCCAGCAAATCCGATCAAGGTATTGTGGTGATACAACTATCGGTGACCAGCCCCCGAGCCAGACTCGTAACATATGGGCAAAAGGAATACTTAACACATGAAACAACTAATAGTACTGATTTTGTTAAATCATGCTAATTGAAAAGGAAAAGGGATTGGGAACTTACACGTAGAACTTGCGTAGTTGATCGATGTTCCATGTATTGGATAAGATCTGACCATCCTCCACCGCTAACCGAGCTAATCCTGGTCACGGCATCGAGACAACAGTGTAGGGACCTTCCCATTGTGGGGAGAACTTGTTGCGATTAGATTGGTTTTGTATTTTACGTAAAACCAGATCGCCCATGTGAATACTACGTGGTCGCACCCTTTTGTTATGGTATTTGCACAAAGCTTGCAAATACACCGCGGACTTGACCAGAGCTCGATCACGTTTTTCTTCTAGGAGGATGAGATCTTGTAATCGTTGCCCGTTCTGATCACTTGTTCGAATTGATCTGTTCAGACAGAACCAATACTAATTTCCATGGGTAACACAGCCTCAGCCCCGTATACCAAATGGAAAGGTGTCTCACTGGTGGCTCGACTAGAAGTAGTACGTAGTGCCCATAGAACGGTATAGAGCTCATCTACCCAAGCCCCCGAGCGTGTCTTAAGGCTATCAAAAACACGCTTTTTGATGCCCTACAATATCTGCCCGTTGGCACGTTCGACGGCACCATTGCTCTGCGGATGAACTACAGAAGCAAAGCACACCTTGGTTCCAACAGTGTCGCAATAGTCCAGAAAGAGACCGCTAGCGAACTAGGAATCATTATCAGTGATAAGGCAATTTGAAACACCGAATCGAGTCACAATGTTCTTATGAAAGAACTTTTGTGCAGCAGCAGCAGTAATGTTGCGTACTGGTTCGGCCTCAATCCACTTTGTAAATGTGTCAATAGCTACGAACAAGAACTTGTATCCATTGACCGCTTGTGGCATAGGACCAACAATATCCATCCCCCAGACCGTGAAGGGCCATGATAGAGGAATGGTTTGTAGAGCGTAGGCAGGTTGATGAACTTGTCTCGCATGGAATTGACACTGAGGACATGTCTTGATCATATTCTTGGCATCATCAATTGCCGAAGGCCAGTAAAATCCTTGTCGGAAAGCCTTTCCGACCAGTGTACGAAATTATGCGTGCCCACCGCATACACTGTCATGGATTTCTTTCAAGAGGGATTTACCTTCCTCTTGGGACACACAGCGCATGAATATTCCTTGAGTATCTTTTCTGTACAAAACTCCTTCTATAAGTTTGTATAGACGCGCTTTTCGAACTAACCGATCGCTTTTGGTTTCATCCTCGGGCAAGGTCCCGTGTTTGAGATAGACTCTCAATGGATGGGTCCAATCTCGTTCCTGTTCGAGGTTGGTAATGCAAACTATTACTGGATCATCCTTTACCATAGTCATGTTCGAGGGACGTTCCAAGTGTTTGACGAACACTCCTGCCGGAGTGGATGTGCGTGAGGACCCAATTTTGGATAATTGGTCTGCGAGAATGTTGTCCTTTCGCGGGATGTAGTGGACTTCGAAATGATTGAATTGTTTTTCTAATCTCCTCACTTCCCCCAGGTAATGAGCCATTGTCTCATCGGAGGTGCTGTACTCCTTGTTTACTTGGTTTACGACCAGCTGTGAGTCTCCCCTCACCACTAATCGACGGACTCCGAGGAATTTTGCTGCCCGGAGCTCTGCAATAAGACCTTCATACTCTGCTGCATTGTTGGTCGCAACAAAGTGTAGTTGATGACATACTTCAGCTGTTCACCCTGGGGCGTAACTAAGACTACTCCAGCCCCCGAGTGTTGAAAACTACGAGAGTTGTCAAAGTACATTGTCCAGTGATCGGGGCATTCCAAATCTTTGGACGCCTGCACATGCGGCTCAGGGTTAGTCCATTTGACCACGAAGTTGGCCAGGACCTGAGACTTGACCGCGGTGCGGGGAGTGAAATGGATGTCGAATGCTCCGAGTTCGATAGCCCAAAGGAGTAATGGTTCCTCTTTGTTGGGGGAAACCAAGACCAGCGGACTGGATAGATATGTTTTTACCTCCTGAAATGCCTTTTCGGCCACATCGGACCACGTAAAATTGTGATGTTTGCATAGGGCCTTGAAGAAAGGTAGTCCCCTTTCGCCTAGTCACGATATGAACTGGCTCAATGCCACCATGCGACCTGCTAGGCGCTGAACATCCTTGATGGTCGAGGGAGACCTCATCTTTTCGATCGCCCTGATTTTTTCAGGATTGACTACGATTCCTCTGGAATAGACAAGAAAACCAAGAAGTTTTCCAGATGAAACCCCGAAAGAACATTTTTTTTGGGTTTAACTTTATTCCATATCGATTCAAATTACAGAAGGTTTCAGCAAGATCGTCTAAATGAGACGAACTTTTTAAACTTTTTACAACCAGGTCATCTACGTAAGCTTCAAGATTACGCCCCATCTGGGAAAGAAAGGTCTTTTGCATAAAGCGCTGGTACGTGGAGCCAGCGTTCTTGAGACCAAACGGCATTCTGATGTAGCAGTAGGTGCCGAATGGTGTGCTGAAGGCAGTCTTCTCTTCATCTTCTTCCGCCATGCTAATTTGATGATATCCTGAGTAAGCGTCCAGGAAACTCATCAGTTCACAACCAGCAGTAGAGTCGACCAACTGATCGATGCGGGGAAGGGGGAAGTCATCCTTCGGACAGGCACTATATAGGCTAGTGTAGTCGACGCACATGCGCCACTTGCCATTTGACTTGCGGACCATGACCAGGTTTGCAAGCCATTCCGGATGATCGACTTCGCGAATGAATCCGGCCTTTCGGAGCTTATCCAACTCCTCTCAGATGGCTTCCTGCCGATCAATAGCAAAACACCTGAGCTTCCACTTTATTGGTCGCTGTCCAGGTCGAATTGCTAACCTGTGCTCAATTACCTCCCTTGGGACACCGGGCATGTCGGATGGTTTCCACACAAACACATCTGCATTAGCTCGGAGGAAAGTAACGAGCTCGAGTTCCTATTTGTCGTTCAGGCCCAATCTAACCCGAATTGTCTTGGACGGATCATCTGGGTATAATGGAACCAGTTTTAATGTTTCATCTGGTCGAGGAGTGGCTTTGATCATATCAGTAGACATTGTGGCAATCTAGGCTTCTCGGAGGGGAAGTTGGTCCACCATCTCCAGGGATAACCGATCACACGTCAATGCCACGTTGCGACTGCCTCGGACCGAAATAACACCCTTGGGGCCAGGCAACTTGCCGCACTGGTAAGCATAGTGCGTAGCCATCATGAACTTAGCAAGAGTTGGCCTGCCAAAGATTGTGTTATAAGCCGAATCACAATCAATTACATCAAAAGTAACTAATTCTGTTCAGAAGTTATCTGGTTCACCCAGCGTGACCGGGAGCACCACCTATCCCAATGGCATCATAGAGGGACCAGGAATTATCCCATAAAATGGATGAATTATGGGTTTGATTTTTGAACGAGGAATTTGCATCTCGTCGAGTGCCTTGACCAGTAAAATATCCAAGGAGCTACCTCCATCGATCAGGACCCTTTCGACTCTTGCATTGCTGATTATTGGGGTTATGACCAAAGGTAGCCTCAATGGTCGAGTAAGCCCCACAGGACAATCAGAACGATCAAATGTCAAAGGTGTATCCGACCAATGGGGTTACTGAGGTTCACCAAGGGGAGTCTCCGTTTGGTTCACCTCTCGATGAAAGGCTTTAAATTGCCGCTTAGAAACAAAAGAGGAGGAACCTCCGAAAATAACATTAACATGATTACCATCTTGAGGTCGTGACCTGCAGAGTTGTGGAGTGGATACCATCTCTTGCCTTCCTGCGGGTTAGTCGACTTCTCTGGCTGGTCGGCACTGCGACCACCAGAAGTAGTTTTATTTTTGAACGAAGGTTTGTTACCTTTGGTCGATGGAGGCTTCTCTGCGACTGCGACCTCTCAGTACTGTCCAGATCGACTCCTTTTTGATTTCTTCAACTTCCCGCCTGATGAAGACTCTGGCTTCTTGTTCGAATCCTCCCTCTTCACGTCATTGAGACTTGGTTGAGGCGGTAAGTTACCCTTATCTACCATCCGATTGCACTCAACGGCCTCGGGGGAGTCAGAATATCAATCAGCCATATCAAATAGATCGGCTATTGATCGAGGAGGGTGGATGAGTAAATCTGCGGTGAACCTCCCATATCGAACGACGTGTTTAAACACCCTGATAACGGAGTTATCAGATATGTTTGGGATGGTATTTCTCACCCCGACAAATCTCTTGAAAAACTGATGAAGAGTTTCAGTCAAAGTTTGTCATAGTCGATGGAGGTCGTCCTCTTTACCCGGCTTCTGATAACAATTTTGGAAATTGTTGAGGATGGCATCGCACAACATTTCCCAGTTATAGATTGAACCCTCGGGCTGATTAAACAACCAGGTTCTTGCCGGTCCTTCGAGGACTATAGGCAAATAGTTGGCCATGACCCGGTCAGGCCATGACCTGGTCATCGCCACCTGCTGCCTGAATAGCAGTGATGTAAATTTGAAGGAACTCAGATGGATTCTGAGTTCCGTCAAATCTCTCTATGGCCCCTGGTTTAAACTTGTCTGGCCAAACGACTGCATGAAGGTTGGGCGAGAAAGCTTTACAACTGACATAAGGACCATGAATGGACATGCAACTTTCAACCTGATCTTGGGAGACCTTACACGAAGGAGAAGCCACGTGTGGTCCCAGGCGAGAGTGAATAAGAATCCGATCACGAGAATTTCTTGCCCGTCTGGCTTTGTCATGCTGAGACGGCACTAGTGGTGGACGATTCTGTCTACCAGAACCAGAGTTAGAGTATTCTCGGTCATGGGAGCGTGTTGCTGACCGGGAAGAGGCTGTTGGGGTCGCCTCGGATGTGACCTCGTCCAACCTCTCGGCCAAGATTCTGGCGAAAGCCGGTTTCTGCGCATCTGTGACCGTAGGAAGGAAATTACACAGGACCTCTGCAATGGATCAAAGCCAGCCATGCATACTCCTCCTGGGTGCGCCAAGTGTCACTGTCTCTTCATCCGCCGACAAACGTTGCAGGGGTAAAGATGGTGTCTGGTCGCGTCTGTGACCACGTGATCGACGGGAGGAACTCAGAGCAGCATCGTAACGAGCTTGCGCATTTTGAAGAGCCTCTAGGGCTGTTCTGCAAAGTTCGTTATCTTGTTGCTCACGATCTTGATCTTCTTTTTGTTTGCGTTCCTGTTCTTCCCTAGCAGCCCGTTGATCGGGAGTTTTTTCCAATAAGGCAGCGAATTGTCTAGGGAGCGAGGTCTCTGATAGAGAAAACATCTCTGGTTGTTCCGAGTCGAACTTGAAATCAAAAAGACGGTGGAGGTTATCAGGATCAAACCTCCCTGGGCTAAATTCCTGGTTGACATCGCCCTTACCCTCAGCAGGACTATGCGATGGACTAGCTTCAACCCCTAACGCAGTAAGAACCACAGTGGGTTCTAGTTCGGCGTCGGTCGCCTCCTGGTCGACAGACATGACCTGGGTGGTCGAATTGACCTCCAGGACGTCTTCGCCTCTAGTTTCCTCCATTGGAACAGGATCACTAGGTGAAGGCATCTGGATATGGGCATAATCCTTGAGATCAAAGTTGTTCTCAGAATCATATGCTCCAGACATAGCTCACCGAACCTCCAGATAAAAATAAGAACGCCTTGAGAAAGGCCCCACGGTGGGCGCCAGCTGTCGACGATTCAGACTCGGGGTCCTTAGTCGAACTTATGCAGAATTTGTGAGTTATGAGACCTTTCAGGGTGTCCCTCCGAGAAGGGATGATGGGCAATGTCGGTTGGAACACAGAAAGATTTATACAGGTTTGGGTCCTCAATGGTGGGAGTAATAGCCCTACGTCCTGTTATGATTTCACTATGTATGGAAAAAAGGTTACAAAGTTGTGGAAAAGATCATCACAGGCGAAGATCTTTTCCGTGTGATTATCTAGAAAATGACTAAACAAAGCCTATGAAAGCTTGCTCTTGTCGATCTCTGGGATCTGTTGAATCTGTTCTTTTTTCCCCCTTTTGGTCTGGTGCATTTGCTCACCCTTTTATACTGGTCTAAAGGGCGCCAATGCACAACGGTTTTGAACGGTTGCTCGTGTGCAGTTTTGGCAACTGCACTTAACTTCCACGCAGGCTTAACACGTGCAATTAAGGGATAACCGCACATATTAACCTCCTGGCAGTTATCTTCATATGTGGAAGAATCTCCGGGATCCTCAGGATATGCTTGTTGTAGAGCTTAAGCACCCCGAGCCGTCTTCGTTCGAGAGTAGACAATGTGCTTCTGACCGCACACTGCCTTCCTGACCGCGCACTGTCTGCGACCTCCTGTCCGCGCATCACCTATGGGCTCTTGACTGCGCACTATCTGCGGCCTCCTGATCGCGCAAAGCCTGTGACCATGTGTCTGCGCTTCTCAGGCTATCTGAAATCATAACGACGGACACGTGCTTGGTTCAAATCTGTCTTAAACCATACATGCATTTACTCCAAACTAGCTCGGGTAACAATCCTCGTCAAAACTCACTAGATATTTTTGATTGTCAAAAACCCATATTTTTCCTGAGAGTATAACACTAAGTCTCCAGTACTTATGATCTCAGGAGGGGGCTATGAGAATATGGCCGTAATGTAAAATAAAATCAAGTACACCTTTTCAAAAAACCTAAGGCATGCATTTGCATAGTATAAGTATATGTTTATAGGTACAATTAAAATAAATTACAATAAGCCCAATCCTTTCATAAGACCTTCAACCAGAGGTTTGACTTCTTCTGAAATGGCTTCAAATTGATCGTCACTTTTGATTTCTACACTCCCACCACTGGATTCAAGTCCAAATCTGGACCATGGTGAAGTCTTAACTTGCAGAGAAGGGCGGAGGCTATAGATCTTACATCGGTCTTCATTGCCTCCTCTTGCCTTTTTGTATCTCCAGGGAGATACTCGAGTAGTGATTTAGCCTGAGCTGCGACTAGTTTGCATGAATCGCTCAGGCTTAAGTCGTCCTTTTGAGGTTCGACTATATTTGCCTTTAGCAAACTTGCAACTGCCTTCAATTTTTCGAAGACTCTAGATTGAACGTTGCTGCAGGATGAGATAGTCACCTTTAAGGTCTTATTCTCCTCGCAGACAACATCAATCTTGGACCTTGAAGCTTAATGGTCGCATGAAGGTCAACCTTTTCTTTTGAAAGGGAGCTTATTTGTTCCTCTTGTGCTGCATGAGTGAATTATTCAATTCTATAACCATTCATGTAATGAAATGGTTCCACTTGATCGGAAGAAAGACTTACTGGAAAGTTTTAGAGCCATCGCTTTTTCCCTTTTTCCCGATCAGTCGTGCTCTTTGTCAAGGAGGCATTTTCCCTATGACAAAGAAGGTGGCTGCTTAGATGAAAGTTCAAGGCAAGGATAAATAAACTATAGATATTTACTGTTGTAGCCGACTGATCTCCCATTGAGCAACCTCAATATTCGTTGCTAGAGCTTTTGACTTGGTTGCCACAGTGGATTGAAGGTCCGCAATTATTTCCTCCACACTGGCCTGAGAGGTCTCCTTAGCCATTGTGTTTGCCCCTATGTCTCCCTCGACCCCTAGGGCAGGAGTTGCGCCAGTTTTCGAGGAGGTTGGTGGGGTGCTAGACACAGAAGTTCTGGGAAAAATCATAACTTGTAACTCCCTCATGCTCAGGCAAAATGCGAGGTAACAAGATATGATGTCCTTACTTGAGTCGAAACCCCAATGCAAATTTGGGTCTCGACGATGCGCTCTGGGGAGAAAGAAGCCCACCTGGTGCCCCTGTTGAAGTATCATCAACATCTGTCCTTGTTTTCCTTTTCTTGAACAGGACAGTGTCTTCTTCTCCCTGCATGTTCACAATGCGATTGGCATATGTGGGGAAGTGAAAATTAAAAGATTGTAAAATCCTTACCACAGTCGTCCCTTCGTTAATCGAAGGAGGGGTTACTAACCCTGAGGCTGTGCAGGCCTCAGGATTGGAGGTCTCCGCTGTGACCGCAAGATCTTTTGCGATCATGGGATCCTTTGCTGCTGTTTCCACCTCCACCATGGAGGACAAAACTTCGGCGATGGTAGGAGAAGTTGACCTCTCTGGGATGTTAACCTCCAGAGAGTTCGGTGCCTTCCTCTTGCGATGGATGAGAGGAATGTCGTCTTCCTCATCCTCGCTCCCTTCACCCTGTACGACTAAGAAATAACTCTAATCAGTACTTGGTACAGCAGGGGGAATTGAAAACCTTACCGCAGTCTTCTTAGCGGTTGTTTTCTTCTTTTTCAAAGAAGCTACCCCTACGGTTGTCTTTGATGTATCAGGGGCCGGCTCCTTCATCTTCTTCTTCGAAGAGGTTCTCTTTGCCCTCTTCACCACTGACCCCCCAGAGGGTCCAGCGTCATCACCAGGATGTTTTGTCCCGGCGATTTTCCCCTTCAGCAGCTGCATCATGTCAAAAAACTTGACTTGGTGATCCAAATCAATAGGCGATTTCAAACGAATTCTGCAAAAAAGGTCATACCTTTTGACATTCTTGTTTCAGATCGTCGTTGCCATTTATTAAGCTCGAGGACGGGGTGATCCTTGAGCTCCTTCTGTTGCGGCATTATAAGACCGCAGAAGGCTATTCGTCCGTTTCTCGATCTCGGACAACGATAAAACTGTGTCACAAAAGGGAAAATTACTGGTACGATATTTTTTATCGGTAAAAATGCACATTTTGTAGACCAAGAGGACATGCATGTATTATAATCCAGGGTACCATCTGCCATGGATTCTATTTCCCAAGCAGGGTGTTCCCTCTTCCGCAGGGGGCTCACCCTATTCTTCACAAAGTCGCGAATGATATCTCATGCTGTCAATCCTTGTTGGACTAGGTGAAAAATTGCTTGGGCCTGCTTTTTCAGTTCTTGATTTACAGCGGGAACAGTGTCCATTTCGCTGCTCTTCTCTGGTCGATTGTTCTCGAACCAGAGGCTACTCTCTGACAGAGGGGTGTAGTAGAACCATTTGTGGTGCCACCTGTGCACCGAATCCTGCAGAGGAAGAAAATGATACTCTTTCTTCTCCCTTATGCGGAAGTAGATGCAGCCCACAACATTGGTACTCTTTGACCATGCCGAGAAGTAGAAGCGCCGAAAGAGATCCACGCTGGGCATCACTCCGATGAAATCCTCACACAAGTGTTGAAAGATCGCCAAGATCAAAATGGCATTTGGATGGAGATTCACCAGTTCCAGTCTGTAATGTGCAAGGATCTCTTGGAGGAATCTGCTCTCCGGGAGTCAGAACCCTCATCGCAAGAACTCCTCGAAGATTACCAGTTCATTCTCACGAACGACTGGGGTTTCTTCGTTCTTCTCTGCCAGCCGCCAGTTGATTAGCAGGAGTGGGGGAAGGATTTCTTCATTCTCGAGTGCCATCAGGTTCTCCTCATTGTGGTGAATGGATCGGCTCCAGGACGCCATTGACGGTGAGGTTAGTGAAAAGGCAATGGCTTTGTTGGAGGGAATGAGAGCGAGGCACACAAGGAGGGTTTTCTGCAGCGAGAATGGCTAAGGCAAAAGAGGGTTTTGGTTCTGAAGCTTCTCAGACATGCCACTTCTTCCTTTTATATGCCCGAGACGATTCTTTGCCAGGTACATTATTTTAGTAATTTCCCATAACGGGCGTTTTTCTTGTTGAACCCGTTATCATATCATTTACTCCTGTTATGAATTTGAAGCAAAATGTATCTGTTCCAAGTTAATAAAGATCATTTTATTTCACATTCGGGGGCTATGGTACAAATAATTATATAAGAAATAAGAAATATTTCTTGGGAAATTAATATCTTTAGTACTATTACAATCTCAAAAAAAGGCAATTCTTTTTTTATTACAGTACCATGCATGGTTGCAATGTAATTCTGCGATCTTGGTATTGTTTGTGACCTCAGTGCTATTTATGGTCTCAGTGCTATCCTGTGACCGCAGTGTTCTGTATAGGCTTAAAGCTATTTTGAGACCTAAGAATTGTCCAAAATTGATTTCGGATAGAAATGTTTTACCTCTGTATGTTTTGGTCACAGAAATATTTTTCTGTAATCATTTTTCCACACAGAAGATTTAAAAAGAACTCCAATTAGTGGTTATAAATTATACATAATCATTCAAAGAGTCAGATATGTAAGGAAAAGAAATTTTTTATTTCTTGCAATCTTTACATACAAAAGGGATACGGCGACCAAAGCGTCGACCTGATCCGAAAGTAATTTACAAAGTTCTCCCAGGGACATGTTGGCATCAGTGGGATCTACACTGGCTGCCCCAAGAGAACTGACGATGTCTCTAAGACTATTGATGTCATCCCTTATTAAGGGAGTGCAGCTGTTCCTTATTGTATCGGAGAGTTCTCATTGCTGTCGAGCATGATCTCTCTCCATACGGAATTTGCGCGCCTCTTCGCAAGTTCCATCATAACATTCTGCCAGGTGCAGAATGGCCGAAGACATCTCCTCAGAACGCTTCTTCAGCGCCTCTTTTTCTTTTCGGAGAGTTATGCAGAAGGCTACTCTCTCACCAAGAAGAGGCTAGATCTCAACAAGCTGATCGTTGGGGGCTCCAGGAGCCCTTAGCTCTTGTACATATATGGGTTAGTTTTCAAAAGAAAACATGACCAGCAGAGAAAATGGAGGTGATTACCTGAGAAGAAGAGGAGAAAGCCAAGCTTTGGAGGGGATTTGGACGTGGAAATGTGGGACTTTTCCCAGAAAGTTGATCACCCAACCAAAGCTGAGGATCACTTGGTCGCGGGGGTGTGAGACTTCCTCCAGAAGTGGGATGGTTGGAAGGATTGTTGTGAATCTCCAAAGGTGGAGATGAAGATGCAACTGGATGAGTTGCAAGGGGCAATGTGGCAACACAGGTATCAGCACCCTTTAGCATTTTTGATGCAGCTCCACTGGAAGATCCTTCATCATCTCTAGATCTTTTCTTTGGAGAGATCATTTCCCCAATCACCTGTGAAATCCAAAATGAATTGCTTTCGAAATCCTTAATATAGAAAATCACAAGATGTTTTGGAAGAAGTTTACCTTCTGGATATCTTGTGTCTTTTCTATTTCTTCCTCATCACTCTCAATCTCAATAACCTTCTTGGGATCTGGTTCGCCATCAAGGTGAGAGTAAAGGAGGAAATGCGAGGCAAGAAGTTAGAAGCCGATTTCCTAAAGGACTTAGCCAAAAATTTGTAAGTCTTAAGAACTGAAAGGCTTCGCTATTTATAGAGCTCAGAGGCGACGGTTCACATTCAAGGGTGCCTCGAGTCCTTAAAAACATGCTTACAATTTTTTTGCCTCGGTTAAGCGGGTCAATAAATTCATGATTACCTGTCAAAGAAAACTCAAAGGTTTTCTTGGGATATAAATTGCCACACGGTGGAAGAGTGTTAACTGAAGAAGCTGAAGCATCAGGTTACATAATTCGATGCAAACTAAATTTGAAGTAAATAAGTCTTTTCATTTCTTCAAATTTGGGGCCTAGCTGACAAGGATTATCACCCGAGCTAGTTTGATCAATGCATGTCGGGTTCAAGTCAGGATCGAATGAGATATGTGTCTATGTGTCTCAGCAGCTGCTATGGTCGCAGACGGAGACATAGTTAGTTTGTGATCGCAGCCTTTGCATGATCATAAGACCACAGGCAGTGCGTGGTCAGAGGGTCGCTGACTATGTCCGACCAAGATAGCTTGAGGGTGTTCAAGCTTTTACTGGACACGTTCCCAAGCACGAAGCAACTTCTCCCACATGTGAAGACAACTGCCGGGAGGTTATCTTGTGCGGTTATCCATGATTGCACGTGCTTAACCGTCGAAGAAAAGGAGTGCAGTTATATAAACTGCACCATGGAAACCATCCAGAACTGCTTCACGTCGGCATCCTTTCATTCAGTATAAAAGGATGGCTAAATACACGGTGAAGGAGGGACGAAGTCAGGAAGACGTCAAGAGATAGAAAGTCATCTATGCTTTAAGACTTAGACATAGTTAGTTAGACAGAAGTATAAGGAAAGATCATCGCCTGTGATAATCTCTTCTCCCCGTAAACTCTTTTTCCCATACATAGTGAAATCACAACAGGACGTAGGACTATTACTCCTACCATCGAGGGCCTGAACCTGTATAAATCTTTGCGTCCCCATTTACATTGCTTATCCTAACTTACCTGAGGGCACAATTAAAGGTCTCACATACAACTCACAAATCTGCGTAAGATCGACAGGGGACCCCGAGTCCAAATCGTCGACAAACATTATACTATAACCATGGTCCCTGCGACCATAGAAAATTGAAATCATGGACTCTCTTGGCTATAGTATGAGTGACTGACATCTAGCCCCCGAATTCAAAATGAAAGTATTTTTTGGTACTAAAAAAATATTCATTTTTGTTTCGGATTCCAACAGGTCCCAAGAAGGACTTTGGGTGCGCCCGTCAAATCCATCATGGGAGACATTGAATGCCAACGACGGGTGCAAGGGCAACTTACAGTTTCCAAAGTCTCAAAAACCCTCTTCTTGCAAACTTCGCCACCCTACGCCGCAAAAAATCCTCTTCTTCCAAAACCCCTCGGTTCTTGACTCTGATCAAATGGCATCCTGGAGCCGATCCACCTATTACGAGAGTGAGAGTCTGGAGATTTTGGAGAAGGAAGAGATTCTACCTTCAAGGCAATTGATTCCATGTCACCCGACCGAGAAAGAAGAAACATCAATTTGAAAGAAAACGAACTGGTGCTTTTTGAAGATTTCTTGCGCTGCGGGTTTCATCTCCCAGAAAGCGATTTCTTGCTCAGCATTCTCATTCACTTTGGGCTAGAGCTAGTAAACCTTCATCCCAACTCCGTGTTGAGTTTGTCCATATTCCAGCATTTGTGCGAGGCTTTTGTTGGAGTTTTGCCAAGCATCGCGCTTTTCCGCTGTTTCTATTTTTTGGTATGGTCCAAGAGCGCAAATGTTGTTGGATGTGTTTACTTCCGTCTGAGGGAGAAAAAAGATTATCCAGTTGTTCCTCTGCGTGATTCAGTTCATGGATGGAGTCAGCAATGGTTCTACTGCACAGCTCCTAAAAAAAGCTGTCTCTGGTTCAAGAACCGTCGGCCAAAGGAAGGCAATGAGAAGGATTTTGCCCCTGATCTGGACGAAGAGCTGCAGAGGCAATCCCACACAATCCAATGCCTAGCACAGGAAGGCTTAACAACTTGAGATGTGATCCAGGACTTCATCAAGAACTGAATCAGTCCATTGAAGAAATGGGTGTACCCTGCTTGGGAGGTGCACTCTATGCAAGATGGGACCTTGGACTATGAACAGGGTAAAATCTTTTCTTGCAGACTGGAAAATTGTCATCAATCTAGATGTGTTTATTGTATTCCCCAAAACAGGTTGTGGGGACCCTCATTTGAGGAATCCGGCGGCAACTGCCCAGGTTAGGTTGCACACAAAATGATATATCACAAGCTCAGAACCACACAATACATTATACTGCAACACAGGTAATTAAGACGAGTACAAGGTCACAAGGACTAATATTACAATACCATAGCATCAAGAATGACGCAATTTGAGGTGGGTCTCTAGTGTAGTGGTTAAGTCACTAGGTGGCAAGCTAGAGGTCTTGAGTTCGACTCCCCAGCTCTACCATTGTAACATCCTGAGTTTTGGGGTGAAAAGTTTCTTTCTTAAAAGTCCTGCATGCATGTATCCCTGTAGTAGTAGCCAGATCAGTTGAACTCTAATCTCTCCCAAACCCTAAAAATCTCCAAATCTATTCTCTAGATCCAGATCAAGATCTGACCATCCAGATTTAACCTACCAGTTACCCTGAAGATAAAAGTCTTCAGGAGCCAGATCAAATTCTGACCCTAACTCTCAGTATCTAAGTCTCTTTCTGTTTTCGAAAACAGGAAATTCAGATTTACCCTAAGTACCCCAGATTCCAGATAACTGAGTTATCATGGGTTAACCCTATCCAGACTTATGTATCTATTGGAATATGTTCCTAGGTATACCCTCAACTTACTCCAAAAAGTTGGGAACCAGATTGTTTCATCTAAACACTTTTCGCAGTTTAGTCCAAATTTTACTGCGGATAAGTCCTTTTCTGTTTACCTGGAAGCCTGAAAAGGCTAAAATTCACAAATCAACTCAAACCTCAGAATTCCTTCAGGGAACACCTCCCAAATGCTATTTGATACATATTTCACTTCTGTCCAGACTTCAAAATCTCACCCCAATCACCAGAATTCGAGATCGACAAAATCCAGATCTGTTTTACTCTAATTTTACCCTATTTTCGAAAATAGGTGAAATCCCTCAAACCTTATCAAATTTTCTCCTGATTTGAGCTGGATGAGTACTAATAGAAATGTTATACTCAGCCATGAAATCAAATCTCAAATTAACCACCTCTAAGATAGAAATTACAAATCAGTCCAGATTTCAAATAAGAATCATTGCATTTTGGTCCCTGGTTCGACCAGAGGCACTGTACACGACCAGCAGCCGTGCACGACCGCGACCACCGCGCTGCCACGCCAGGAACTTCGTCGCCGGTGAAGTCCCATGGTCGCCACCCTTGCCACTGCGTTCCTGCCACGCGTGCGCACGCCGTTCGCCACCGTGGAGCCACCACGGCCGCACCAGCATCGCCGATTTTGCCCGCGCGCGCACGCCATTGCTGCAGCCACTGCAGAAGCTTTGCGCCACGTCGCGCGCATGCCTTGGGGGTGCATCACTTCGCCTTCACCTCCACCAGAGCAGCAGCGCAGCTGACACGACCGGTGAAGACGTCGCTTCGCCGCCTGTCATCGCCGCCGGTCACTTCCCAGTCGATTCAAGCCGGCTTCAACTCCCCGTGCGATTGTAGACGTTGGGAGCCCCCGCAGCCTCGCCTATTTAAACCCCCCTGGACTAGCAACCATCTTACACACCTGCACACCAGCAATCAGTCAAACTTGCTGTGTCTTCTTCTTCCCCGGCGAGCAGCGAAGGAGGAGCACGGTGCCAAGCTTCTCCACTGTTTCATTCTCCAATCCAACACCCCCAGTGAGCTTCTCTCATCCCCCTCATGCTTCTCGAGCTTGGAATTTAGTCTAAATATCCTCAGTCGCCGGCAATTTCAGTTTTATTCCAGTAGCTCCGGCGAGCAATTAATCCTCAACCAGATCGATTCAACCTTCGAACTAGTAATCAAATATGCTCAGTAGACCTTGCTTAACATCCCTAAGCAACCAAAATCGACAGATTTGCTAAAATGTGAAAAACCCCAAATTGGAACTTTGCTTGTGAACTGAGCTTGCTGTTCAAGCTTTTCTGGTGCATTTCTAGTTAATCTAACTTCACCAGTAGCTTACTTATGCCCCAGAGACCCTCCTCAAGCAAGGAATTAAGTTTATTTGCCCTAGATCAAAAATGCCCAAATCAGGTTTGAGTTAATCATTTCTCCGGCCAATATTCCCTAAATCCAGCCAATCCAGCCATAGAAACCTTGCCATCTAGATGTTTTGGACCATTTTGAGCAACTTTGTCTTCTACCACGACCCCTAATTCGGCCTAGAACAGGAGTTATGGCTATGCCCTAGTTGCTGCACTGTTGGTGCTGCAGGTACTCCAGGCCAGTCAACTTCTTCGCTGGTTTTCATCATTTTCCAGCCATTTTCAGCCTTGGATCCTGTTGAATGAATTGTTCCTGTTATCAATGCCTACCTCCCAGACAAAGTGGTGCATCATTTGGAGCTTTAGATCAAAAGATATGGCAAGCCCTAGTTTCTGGCCATGTCAAGATCAATGCCAGAGCATGTCAGCCAGTGGCATTAGCTCTTTTCACCTCTTTTCAGTTGTGCAAACTGGAAATAACCTTGTCCCTTAGACTTGTGGAGTTGTGCTCTACATTTTATTCTACTGCCACAAGTTGAGATAACCCCTCTATCATCCATCGACCCTATGTCGATGCCTTGAACCGAATGTCGACCTAAAGACGTTCGCTGTTTTTGAGCGAACCAGTCGCAACCTTGATACCATTCTGATATTTTGAGACATTTGGAACCTTGTAAACCTTCAACAACTAACCTAATCCTAATCAATTTCTAACCTAATCATTTCAGAATCATCAAGACTTCATCTTTGCATTATTGCATATAGCATAATAATGTATTGAAAAGATTGTGATTATTGGTTATTTGTTTGATTGGAGAGCAGATCAAGAGCCCCAGTTCGAGGACTTCACTGTTGACCCGACATCAGCTGCTGTATTTTACGACGCGGAAGGCAAGTCATATTCTTGGTCACCTCGAACCTATATTTTAAGAGTTGCTATAACATAACCTTGAATATAGATAATATTGCATGAGAAAGATTGGAAATGGTTGATTTATGAATTGGCAGTACTGGACTGGTTATATGTGAAATGTGAAATAAACAAGTTTGAGCCATGAACTATTATATATATTTATATACTTATATTCATGAAATAAAACCCCTAGCCGTGACCAGGAAATGGTATGGAATGGTGGTAGCACTGGAGGTGCTAGACTGCAAAGGATGTGCAGGCACTGAAGGTGCAGGGTTGTGGATGGTCTGGTCACGGGCATATAAGGACTAGAACCTTGTGTTGTGCGTCTAGTGGCATGAACAAACGTACTAACCGCAAGCCTGGTATGGGACAGGCCTGGACAAGTACTTATGTGAATCGTACATGAAACCCCTGCATGAGATGGAAAGTAATACACTTAACTCACGGGGTTCAGCTCCTCCACGTATCACTGAATGTGATTTGATCAAGCACGTTGACCCAGTAATGGGAAGAGGCTTCTGGGTGGGGGTATAGCCCGCCACAACTGCGGTTTGTGTGAAGAAAACTGCAGGGTCAGGGGTGAATTGTAAGTGAAACATAACAAAAGTTCCTGTTATTTCCACCTTGCCGCTCACAGTATGAAGTGAGTCAGGGGTCCAATCATTCTGATAGGATGGGCTTGAAAGTGGAATATCTTGCGGGTAAATTGGTACCTCTCTGCAGAGTTAGAAATGTATTCGAATACTTCGTGCTCCCGAGTTTTAGGAGTCTGCTGCGGTGGATTAAATCCACGGGGTGTGACACAAGTATTATTTTTTTTAAATAAAATATATTAAATCAAGATTACCCAAATGACATGTGTTGTCATGATAAGGAGTGCTGCCGTGGGCGGTCATGTGTTGACGTGTCGCAGTAGTGCTATAATTTAGTGAACATGAATGACGATATTATATTATAGAAAGGTGCTGCCATGAGTTGAGCCAGGAAAGAGAAAGATTATTTTACAAATATCCATAATTCTTGACTAGTCTAGGTTCATATCATCTCTACTATATGTATCTACTCTTACCTATGACTTGCTGAGTACGAAAGTGCTCACTCTTGCAACTTACAATTCAGTAGATGGAGCGTTCTACAACCAAGACGAAAGCATGGAGTACTTCGTGGATCCAGAAGGAGGAGCGTCAGTCCCGTCATTTCCCTGATGTGTGTTGTTCTGCCGTCCACTTCTCTTTGTGGGTGGGTCACCTACCTTCTGCTGTGTAGATGTTATTTTGCTAAACCTGTATGCCGCGAAGGCATTGTAACCTCCTTATGTAATATTAAGGCCAGCAGGCCACACTGCTTAAATATTTTGTAAGTGACTCTGTTGCAATATGATATACTCCTGTGCTTGACTTATCCTGGGAAGTCAAGGGTATGTGTATGCTAGGCATATAAGGGACTAGCTGCAGCGAGCTAGGTCTCTACAGGAGTAGTCGTTGTCCCAGTTTCGGGGCGCGACAAAAAAAAGGTGGTATCAGAGCAACATGAGAACTTGACTGTAGGACGACACCTTTAGGGATTGGCCGTTCCAGGAAGACGTAAATTATTTAGAAAACTAGTTGTTGAAAATGGTATTATGATAAAAAAACAATGAGCTTTGTAGCTCTTGAAAACTTTTATTTCAAAATCTTATTTGGATTTTCTAAAAATCGGTAAGATTGTGAGAGTGTGTCCTGTTGTTTCAGAGTGTCTTAGGGGTTGGTTTGGTGTAGATAGAGCTAGTGATGCTCTTGATAGCTTTGTGATTCGCTGTTGCTTTTGCAATGGTTAACTTGTGTACTATGGCTAGTAGCCTATGTATTTTATGCATTAAAATAGTTGCATTAATTCTTGCATTGCTGTCTTAGTTGGCCCTAGTTAGTTAGATCAGTCTAAACTTTTTCAGAGCCACCATGGTTGATACAAGAAGAAGATCCCGAAGCAGTGGAGAAGACAGGGAACAGACTCCGCAGGGAGAAGATACTAGGACAAGAGACCCTTTGTTCCAGCAAGGACCTCAGAGTTCCAATCCGCCCCAGAATGAACAACTCAGTCTGCAGGAAATCCTTCTGTCAATGGAGAAGAATCGACAGGAAGCTCAGACGGCCCATACTCAGTTATTGGCTCAGATAATTCAGAGATTGCCTATTGGAACAGCAGAAGGAACCATTGTAGGAACCAGATTAGCAGATTTCCAAAAGAACCGTCCACCAACATTCTCTAGTGCGACCGATCCCATGGTTGCAGATGATTGGTTAAGGGATATCGAGAGGAAACTGGACACAGTCCGATGCAGCGACCGAGAGAAGGTTTTGTTTGGATCACACCAGTTAGTAGGAGCTGCAGCCGCATGGTGGATGAACTACCAAGAGGCCCACCTTGACAAAGATAGCATCTCTTGGACGGAATTCAAGGAACAATTTCGGAAATTCCATGTACCTACCGGTGTCATAGCTGCCAAACGACGGGAATTCCGTAATTTGGTTCAAGGAAACAAGACAATTACAGAATATCTGCACCAGTTCACTCACTTAGCCCGATATGCACCTGGAGATGTCGATACTGAGGAGAAGAAAATAGAACGCTTTACAGAAGGACTTCAACATTACCTACAGTACCAAATTGCTTCCCATGAGATAACTGAATTTCAGACACTGGTGAACAGAGTCCTAAAGGTAGAGGAGAAGAGGAATATAGGAGAAGAAAATCGGAAGAGGAAGATGCTTCAGCAAGCGCGACCACAACCAGACCCAACCAGAGGGAAGGCTCCCATCACCTCCAATTTTCGACCATCATATCAAGCTCCTAGACCGACAACGGCGATGTGCCCAACCTGTAGAGGAAATCATCATCAGAAGGATTGCCCTCGCATGAATATCATTTGTTTCCACTGTGGACAGCGTGGACATCGTAGAGAATTTTGTCCTTTGATTCGACTTCCATCATCCATTGCCAGATCACAGGCAAGAACACAACCAGAAGCACCCAGAGTACCAGTGTCACAACCACAGAATTCTAGAGGAACTCCATCAGAAAGAGGAGGAAGCATGGCCAACCGAGGAAGAGAAAGAGATGGAACACCAACAGCAATTCCAGGAGGAAAGTTAAACTACATCCAAGGAGCAGGAAACATCACCGACAATCTTCAAGGTAGATCTTTGACTCAGTTGCACCCACCTTAATATTATTTGGTCCTGGCAATTACACTTGAAGTTGAAATGCATATAAAGCAAGTACCCTTAGAATACTCCATATCAGATTATATAGGTTTAATGGGAAATCATTCAGAACAAGAAGCTACTTGGAAGAAGGAAGAGAATTTTCAGTGAACCTACCCCAATTCTTATCCTTCCTTGCTTTAGGTAAATCTCGGGGCGAGATTTCTTTAAGGAGGGTAGATCTGTAACATCCTGAGTTTTGGGGTGAAAAGTTTCTTTCTTAAAAGTCCTGCATGCATGTATCCCTGTAGTAGTAGCCAGATCAGTTGAACTCTAATCTCTCCCAAACCCTAAAAATCTCCAAATCTATTCTCTAGATCCAGATCAAGATCTGACCATCCAGATTTAACCTACCAGTTACCCTGAAGATAAAAGTCTTCAGGAGCCAGATCAAATTCTGACCCTAACTCTCAGTATCTAAGTCTCTTTCTGTTTTCGAAAACAGGAAATTCAGATTTACCCTAAGTACCCCAGATTCCAGATAACTGAGTTATCATGGGTTAACCCTATCCAGACTTATGTATCTATTGGAATATGTTCCTAGGTATACCCTCAACTTACTCCAAAAAGTTGGGAACCAGATTGTTTCATCTAAACACTTTTCGCAGTTTAGTCCAAATTTTACTGCGGATAAGTCCTTTTCTGTTTACCTGGAAGCCTGAAAAGGCTAAAATTCACAAATCAACTCAAACCTCAGAATTCCTTCAGGGAACACCTCCCAAATGCTATTTGATACATATTTCACTTCTGTCCAGACTTCAAAATCTCACCCCAATCACCAGAATTCGAGATCGACAAAATCCAGATCTGTTTTACTCTAATTTTACCCTATTTTCGAAAATAGGTGAAATCCCTCAAACCTTATCAAATTTTCTCCTGATTTGAGCTGGATGAGTACTAATAGAAATGTTATACTCAGCCATGAAATCAAATCTCAAATTAACCACCTCTAAGACAGAAATTACAAATCAGTCCAGATTTCAAATAAGAATCATTGCATTTTGGTCCCTGGTTCGACCAGAGGCACTGTACACGACCAGCAGCCGTGCACGACCGCGACCACCGCGCTGCCACGCTAGGAACTTCGTCGCCGGTGAAGTCCCGTGGTCGCCACCCTTGCCACTGCGTTCCTGCCACGCGTGCGCACGCCGTTCGCCACCGTGGAGCCACCACGGCCGCACCAGCATCGCCGATTTTGCCCGCGCGCGCACGCCATTGCTGCAGCCACTGTAGAAGCTTTGCGCCACGTCGCGCGCATGCCTTGGGGGTGCATCACTTCGCCTTCACCTCCACCAGAGCAGCAGCGCAGCTGACACGACCGGTGAAGACGTCGCTTCGCCGCCTGTCATCGCCGCCGGTCACTTCCCAGTCGATTCAAGCCGGCTTCAACTCCCCGTGCGATTGTAGACGTTGGGAGCCCCCGCAGCCTCGCCTATTTAAACCCCCCTGGACTAGCAACCATCTTACACACCTGCACACCAGCAATCAGTCAAACTTGCTGTGTCTTCTTCTTCCCCGGCGAGCAGTGAAGGAGGAGCACGGTGCCAAGCTTCTCCACTGTTTCATTCTCCAATCCAACACCCCCAGTGAGCTTCTCTCATCCCCCTCATGCTTCTCGAGCTTGGAATTTAGTCTAAATATCCTCAGTCGCCGGCAATTTCAGTTTTATTCCAGTAGCTCCGGCGAGCAATTAATCCTCAACCAGATCGATTCAACCTTCGAACTAGTAATCAAATATGCTCAGTAGACCTTGCTTAACATCCCTAAGCAACCAAAATCGACAGATTTGCAAAAATGTGAAAAACCCCAAATTGGAACTTTGCTTGTGAACTGAGCTTGCTGTTCAAGCTTTTCTGGTGCATTTCTAGTTAATCTAACTTCACCAGTAGCTTACTTATGCCCCAGAGACCCTCCTCAAGCAAGGAATTAAGTTTATTTGCCCTAGATCAAAAATGCCCAAATCAGGTTTGAGTTAATCTTTTCTCCGGCCAATATTCCCTAAATCCAGCCAATCCAGCCATAGAAACCTTGCCATCTAGATGTTTTGGACCATTTTGAGCAACTTTGTCTTCTACCACGACCCCTAATTCGGCCTAGAACAGGAGTTATGGCTATGCCCTAGTTGCTGCACTGTTGGTGCTGCAGGTACTCCAGGCCAGTCAACTTCTTCGCTGGTTTTCATCATTTTCCAGCCATTTTCAGCCTTGGATCCTGTTGAATGAATTGTTCCTGTTATCAATGCCTACCTCCCAGACAAAGTGGTGCATCATTTGGAGCTTTAGATCAAAAGATATGGCAAGCCCTAGTTTCTGGCCATGTCAAGATCAATGCCAGAGCATGTCAGCCAGTGGCATTAGCTCTTTTCACCTCTTTTCAGTTGTGCAAACTGGAAATAACCTTGTCCCTTAGACTTGTGGAGTTGTGCTCTACATTTTATTCTACTGCCACAAGTTGAGATAACCCCTCTATCATCCATCGACCCTATGTCGATGCCTTGAACCGAATGTCGACCTAAAGACGTTCGCTGTTTTTGAGCGAACCAGTCGCAACCTTGATATCATTCTGATATTTTGAGACATTTGGAACCTTGTAAACCTTCAACAACTAACCTAATCCTAATCAATTTCTAACCTAATCATTTCAGAATCATCAAGACTTCATCTTTGCATTATTGCATATAGCATAATAATGTATTGAAAAGATTGTGATTATTGGTTATTTGTTTGATTGGAGAGCAGATCAAGAGCCCCAGTTCGAGGACTTCACTGTTGACCCGACATCAGCTGCTGTATTTTACGACGCGGAAGGCAAGTCATATTCTTGGTCACCTCGAACCTATATTTTAAGAGTTGCTATAACATAACCTTGAATATAGATAATATTGCATGAGAAAGATTGGAAATGGTTGATTTATGAATTGGCAGTACTGGACTGGTTATATGTGAAATGTGAAATAAACAAGTTTGAGCCATGAACTATTATATATATTTATATACTTATATTCATGAAATAAAACCCCTAGCCGTGACCAGGAAATGGTATGGAATGGTGGTAGCACTGGAGGTGCTAGACTGCAAAGGATGTGCAGGCACTGAAGGTGCAGGGTTGTGGATGGTCTGGTCACGGGCATATAAGGACTAGAACCTTGTGTTGTGCGTCTAGTGGCATGAACAAACGTACTAACCGCAAGCCTGGTATGGGACAGGCCTGGACAAGTACTTATGTGAATCGTACATGAAACCCCTGCATGAGATGGAAAGTAATACACTTAACTCACGGGGTTCAGCTCCTCCACGTATCACTGAATGTGATTTGATCAAGCACGTTGACCCAGTAATGGGAAGAGGCTTCTGGGTGGGGGTATAGCCCGCCACAACTGCGGTTTGTGTGAAGAAAACTGCAGGGTCAGGGGTGAATTGTAAGTGAAACATAACAAAAGTTCCTGTTATTTCCACCTTGCCGCTCACAGTATGAAGTGAGTCAGGGGTCCAATCATTCTGATAGGATGGGCTTGAAAGTGGAATATCTTGCGGGTAAATTGGTACCTCTCTGCAGAGTTAGAAATGTATTCGAATACTTCGTGCTCCCGAGTTTTAGGAGTCTGCTGCGGTGGATTAAATCCACGGGGTGTGACACAAGTATTATTTTTTTAAATAAAATATATTAAATCAAGATTACCCAAATGACATGTGTTGTCATGATAAGGAGTGCTGCCGTGGGCGGTCATGTGTTGACGTGTCGCAGTAGTGCTATAATTTAGTGAACATGAATGACGATATTATATTATAGAAAGGTGCTGCCATGAGTTGAGCCAGGAAAGAGAAAGATTATTTTACAAATATCCATAATTCTTGACTAGTCTAGGTTCATATCATCTCTACTATATGTATCTACTCTTACCTATGACTTGCTGAGTACGAAAGTGCTCACTCTTGCAACTTACAATTCAGTAGATGGAGCGTTCTACAACCAAGACGAAAGCATGGAGTACTTCGTGGATCCAGAAGGAGGAGCGTCAGTCCCGTCATTTCCCTGATGTGTGTTGTTCTGCCGTCCACTTCTCTTTGTGGGTGGGTCACCTACCTTCTGCTGTGTAGATGTTATTTTGCTAAACCTGTATGCCGCGAAGGCATTGTAACCTCCTTATGTAATATTAAGGCCAGCAGGCCACACTGCTTAAATATTTTGTAAGTGACTCTGTTGCAATATGATATACTCCTGTGCTTGACTTATCCTGGGAAGTCAAGGGTATGTGTATGCTAGGCATATAAGGGACTAGCTGCAGCGAGCTAGGTCTCTACAGGAGTAGTCGTTGTCCCAGTTTCGGGGCGCGACAACCATTTATTCCTGTAGGGCCGAATCGGTGGGAACCTACAATCTCTCTCTCAAAAAAAAAGAATGACGCAATTTAGACTTGATACAAATTAAGAAGTTTCATCAACACAAAGGTCGGCAGAAAAGAATAGAACACACAGAGAGATAAGAAAACAACTACGACAGTCTTCAACATCTTCAATGGCAACGGCACAGTATGGGCTCCCACCACATCGGGCTCCACTAGGTGAATGACCCTCTAGTAAGCTAGATCATCGGGGACGGTTCCTTCAACATCAATGGGTTCGAAGCCATAGGAGTCGGGATCAATGAGTCCTTCCTCTAAATTTTATGTGCAAAAGCAAGGGTGAGCACGTTTCCCCCACAGTGCTCAACAAGTCTCAATTAATGAATGCATGTATATAAATGATGGGGAATTCCAAGAAACGGGATCTTTGGTTTATAGGTAAGAATATAATAGATTTTCACTCTAAAGTTCTAAATAAAGGTTTTGCTTTCAAAAGTGATACTTTAAATACCTAAACTAGGTTTTAGAAAATGTTATGCGTGGCGGTCTTCTATGAGTCACCACTTTTATCCAATATTACGAAAATCTTGCAAATCCTACTTGTGCTGCATCGACATGGATAGAATCCACCGCGCGCAGACTCCAAAACCTGGGAGCTCAGAGTATCTGATTTTTCTTGTAACTTTGCAAAGGTGTACCACTTTAATCCACTTGATCACCCAGCTTTCAAGTTGGTACCTCTTCATGCCACTTTTACGCATGTGACAAGGCTGAGATCACACGACAATTTGTAATCCTAGCATTAACAATTCCTTGCCCGATAAATAGATGATTCAGTTCATATTACCATTGTGGAGCGCACCCCACAGCCAAATCTACCTAGCCTTGGTCTATGGTCCCGCGAGACACATAGCATGTGGATCCAGCCGCGCATGACTCGGAATCCAGGCCTAGGGCGCCTTCCTTTCAAACTCCTAATTCATTCACTCACTTTCACAACTCTTGGCCTTCTGTGGCCCACTAGTTTCCCTCGAGAAATCAGCCCGACAACGATTGCAAGGAAAAGCTAATACCGAGAGAACTACTTTGCCACGCCCGTCCCATAGTGGGCAAATGGTTAGTACATTTTTCATGCCACTTAGAAGCACAACACAAGGATCTTGTCCTTA
Source organism: Pharus latifolius (assembly GCA_019359835.1). Classification (NCBI taxonomy): domain Eukaryota; kingdom Viridiplantae; phylum Streptophyta; class Magnoliopsida; order Poales; family Poaceae; genus Pharus; species Pharus latifolius. The sequence goes on from CM033322.1 coordinate 61,042,452, forward strand.
TGAACCATTAGTGAGGAGCAACCACATTCCCGTTATGCACACAACGCCAACCACACAAATCATCCTCACTACCGATTCTAACTTACACTTTTATAAAACAAGGTTTGTAACACACTTTTCATATAGATGACCATTTAGCATTTAGCACATATATTCAAGCATAAGCATAACTTAAGCACAACATCCTAGGGCGACAAATGAGTGCATAGGATATATGGACATGAAGGGCATTCAAAGAAGTTAGGTCATATCTACTCATATTCATCCAACATAGCATTTGAAAAATAAAGCATGCATATACTTAAAACAGTAAATAACCTAATTTACTTAAAATACTGGGAGAGACATGATCAATGAGAAAGAGACTTGTCTTGCAAAGCGGGGTCTAATTGCTCTAAGAGGTCTTCAAACACTTCTTCTACTTCTTCCACCCCTAGTTCTATTCTCGTACGCAAATAATAATACAACAAATAAGAATACAGAAATTACTTACCATAGAAAATTATATGTAAAGTATAAATATGAATGCATGCGAGGTAATCTGGTTGGAGATGATCCTGAGAGGAAGAAAATACTCAGGACTTGGCTACAAGTATGAGTTTTGGCTCAGCTTGGGCTTGGGTTGGTTGAAATTGGCTCTGGAGGACTTGAGTTTGGTAAGGTCATGATCTGGGAGGATCTCAGGTCGCAAGGTTGCAGTCCATGGTCGCAATAAGTCCATGGTCGCAGTCCATGGTCGCAATTAGTCCATGGTCGTAGCCCATGGTCGCAATCAGTCCATGGTCACAGCCAGTCCATGGTCGCACCCTCGCTCGTCAGACTAATGAACGAAAAGACTAAAACACAAAAAACACAAAAATTGGAATGATACAGTGCTTATCGCTGAAAGTGATAAACAATAAAGTTGTAGGAAATGAGCTGATCTACAATTTTTTCAACATGCTCAAACAATTTTGAGGCCATCTAAGTGGTCTGATTTTGCAAAAATAGAAAAGTAGCTGGGATGACTATGTCGTTGATTGCTGGAGTTCTACAATCAAAATACCGATTAAAGATACCCAAAATGAAGCTAAGAGAGTTACGAACACACAGCAACAAGAATAAGAGAAAATGGTGAAGAAATATGCACGAATTTGAAGTTTAAAGGGAGGCTGCTCAAGAACCAAAAATAGAGTGGTACTCACCATCGTCGGAGAAGAAGACTTGAAAATTCCGCTGATCTCTGGAGGTTTTTAGTGAGATTTCTGTACAAGAGTAGATGGAGGATGGATATATGAATGATTTCTCATAAGGTTGATCAAGAAAAACGAACACATAAGCAAGATCGATCAAGTTTCATACCTTCTCAGTACTTAGGCAAGAAACATGGATGAACAGGCAGAACGAGGAAGAAGAAGACTGTTGGAGGGGCTCTTATAGGCTGCTAGAAGATGCTAGACAAGACAATGAGACAAGAGAGGATCAAGAAATGTCAGGAGCATAGAGATTTTGCTTGGTCTCGAGGGAGATCAGCTCGAAGCTGGTTTGGGGCTTGAATGGTGGTGTGACAGGGAGGGACTCCTCTACTCTTTTTGAGCTGGTCATTGCTCTCTCTCTCTCTCTCTTATAGCCAACATGCATTGGTTAGAAGAGGTGTTTGCTATTTTGGGGCTTCTTGATTGGTCTTCACTTTGATCAAAACACCAAAACATGGCTGTTTTGTGGATTGGTGTACTCCTTTTTTGACTGAATAGTAGAAAAAGATTGAATCGTAGAAAAAGATTGAATCGAACACATGAAGGTAGAAAGGGGCAAAGATTTCACACGAGCACTCGAACAGGGACGATGGGATCCATTTGCTTTCTTTCTGATTCGATTAGCACTCGGTTCGACCAGTGACTTTCTTTCGACCAGCAAGCCAGTCTTGATCGTACAGCTCGACCATCGACCAAACTTGATTATTTCGAACAGAATTACCAGTTTAAAATAATTTGAACAGGAGCAATCTAACAGGTCAAATACTGGGCTGGAAAAGAGTGGGATTTTGAGTTGGAATTTAATCTAGAGAATTTTAGAGAATTCTAATCAGAGATTTGGAGGATTTTTCTAGGATTTATCTGAGATGTGGTCGAGTCATCCGAGGGATTCAATAGAGATGCATTGACTGACATATTAAAAGAGTAGTAAAAATTTGGGGCGTTACACAGGTCTACCTGTTTCTAAGGTCAATAGGAGAACAAATGCTCTTTTGAAGCTATTTAATCTGACCATAGAAGGTGAAACGAACCTGCCAAGACCGTAGAGCCTGGTCTGTGGCAGCGATGAATTGTTACAAGAGAGCCGAAAGGTAAAATTTTTTTTGGAAAAATTGTACATGTGTTTGCTTTTTTACAATAATAATCGAAGAAATACATTTTGATGTAAATAGTTGCTGCTAGTCCAAACCAGAACGAAGAGAATCATGGATGATGCTGGGACTTCTGGGGGTCCTTCAGCTAAGAAACTGAAAAGAACTCCTTCCAAAGGGAAGGATCATTCATCCATGGGGAAGTCTTCATCCCCTAGCAAACCCAAAAAGACCGCAAAGGCAACGTTGTCTAAGGCCGTTAGACCTAGTTTAGCGGTCAAAATGGTAAAATTATTTAGCCTGCATCTTTCTCTAGGTACAATTGGAAATTATCCCTCAATCGCACAGGGAGAAAGAAGCGAGGAAGAGGAAGATGAGATCCCCCACATCCTGCGGAGAAAAATATCTACAGAGCCTTTGAAGAAATCTCCAAAAAAGATGCTATCAGCACTTTTGCCTCCCGTTAGTGGGGTTTTGAGTGCTCAAAGTTATTTGGGACTCAATTTCAGGTAATTATCTATTGCTTCTCTAACATATCATACTTATAATTCATATAATTGCAACATGAATGTACAGGTTGAGCTCCACCTCCATGCAATCAACTTCAATTCCTGAAATTGAAGCAAGTGTGGTTGAGGAGACAACAACTACTATGGCGGAAACTCTTGCCATAGGGTGTGTTGCGGGTTCATCTGCAGCACTAGATGTCACTATATCCTCTGAGGTTCCCATCATTAATAAGGTCGTGCAAGAAGTTGAATCCTCAACACTTGTTAATGATGAAAGCACTGATGTCGCAGCTGTTCCCATGACCATGGGAATGGAAGACTAGCTTGGGACTGCGTTAGTTCCCATGGTCGCAGAAGTCCTCCCTCCCCTTGATCAAGGAGAAGAGGATGTGGAAATTGTGGTTCAGCCTGCTAACACTCAGCATCTTGCTTTGGAAGTGAGTCTTCCTATCGCTAAGTAGGCACAAGAAGACATGGGATTTGAGATTTTGCTCAAAGATCTTGTAGAGGTAAGTAAATATTTACCCGATGTCTTTTAATGTTTTTTCTGAGCACTATCTTCAGACATTTATTTCCTTTGTAGAACTCTGCATGCCACTCGAGCTTGGTAAATTCTTTGATAGAGCAATTCAAGGTCTCCCATGTAAAATGCAAGCGCTGAGAACAGTAAGTACTTTTGATCCGTTTGAGACCTAGCCTTGGTTTTCACACTAGGCTCACCCAGATTTTAATATGCGGAATAACATGATCTTACTCGGAAATACCGAAACCCAAAGGTTGATCGAAAACACAGCTCAAAGTAATTGCACAACTCTTTATTTCAAAGAGGACTTTTACACATCGAATGTTAGGCACACTTGCCTACGTCGAAGGAACTATAAGTGTATAAAACTCAAATAAGCTCTATTACTCTTCGATGATCTAAACTAGACCTATTACAAGGTATTCATAGTCCAATTGTATGAGTACGTATCAGACTCAATAACCTAAACGTATTAGACTCATCTAACTAATTCTAAACAGATAAGCTTAGTTATACACATTCGGATCGGATTGCAATTCCGAACAGGGAACGAATTCCTTTTCCTGGTCGCGGACCAATCCATGGTCGCGGACCCATCCATGTTCGCGAATCCTTTCCGAACACGGTTAAGGTCGCGAAGCCGTATGCGATCAGGACTTGGTCGCGAAGCCGTATGCGATCAGGACTTGGTCGCGAAGCCGCATGCGATCAGGACTTGGAGATCCTCCCGGATCATGATTCCCTTGTTGAGAAGGAGCCAACCCCTGTTGCGACCTCTTGATCAAACTGGAGATATGGAAATTGGGCTTGTCCATCTTCTTTGGTGTACCACTTTGCCGCATGTGTTCGTTGATCTTTCCGACCGATTCGAAAAGTCTCCTTGGTGCCACTGCGGGTGGTAGTCACCTTCTTTTCCAAAATCACATCTTCACGTAGAGGTTTGTCTCGTTGATAGACCAAGTCTTCAACAGATGGTACTATAGTATCTGGCTCATCATCCAGCATTGAAGGCTCAAAGAGTTTGAGGTGCTCAACATTAACAACCGAATAGATATCCATGTATGGAGGTAACTCGAGCTGACAAGCATTATTACCTACTTTCTGCAAAATCTGAAAAGGACCATAACGAATGGGTTTGAGTTTCTTACCTTCACCTTTAAGTCTCTCCTTACTCAGATGTAACCATACCATATCACCATCTTGAAATTGTGCATCAACTCGGTGCCGATCATGTCGCGCCTTGTACTTGAGTTGAGCTTTCAGCAACTTCTGTTCAACCTCACGATGGAGTCGTTGAATACCTTTCAGGAATTTTTGTGCTCGATCCTGATCAGATCCTTCCTTGCTGTTTTGTACTGAGGTAGGGATCACAAACTCCATGTTGAAAGGACTCTGGGGTAGAAATCCTAAACAGACCTCAAACGGGGACTTTCCAGTCGAACCATGCACTGCTCGATTAAAAGCAAACTGCAGGTATGGTATGCTTTCATCCCAGGTCTTCGGGTGCTTCGAGTTATATCCTCTCAAAAGATGAACAACTGTACGATTAACCACCTCGGTTTGACCATCAGTTTGTGGATGAAAAGCAGTACTCCTCTTTAGCTTGGTGTCCATCATCGTCCAGAGCGATCGCCAAAAGTGACTAAGAAACCGGGTATCGCGATCAGACACAATAGAAGTCGGCAGTCCGAAGTGTGTCCAAACGTGTTGAAAGAATACCCGAGCGGCTTCTTCTCTCGTGATAGTCTTTCGACAAGGTATAAGAACAATCATTTTGGAGAACCGATCAATGACCACGAATAGATAGTCGTTGCCACGTCGGGTCTTAGGCAATCCTCCTAAGAAATCCATGGATATGCTCTCCCATGGTCGCGATGGAACTGGCAAAGGAGTGTACAAACCTAATTTTCGGTTTGCCGGTTTCGAGATGCTGCAGAGACCGCAGCCTTGAAGAAACCTAGCCACATCTTGCTGCATACGCTGCCAGAACACATGTTGGTGAAGATTTTGCAACGTCTTTGTAACCCCAAAGTGACCAGCTACCTTCGATGTGTGCGCTTCTCGCATCCATTGAGTTCGCGATGCTCCACGAGGTATGCAAAGTAAATTGCCCTTGTACAAGAGTCCTTCTCGACGAACGAACTCTGTAGGGTTCCCTGTTTTGACCTCAGTTAGTGCTGTTTGAAAATCAGGGTCTTCACTGTACATAGTGACATAGTCATCATGACATGAGGGCTCGATCTGCATGAACGCTGATAAACAGAGGGTCGTAACTAGTGGTCGTGACAACATGTCCGCCAATTTGTTGCGTACGCCCTTCTTGTACTTAATCACCAAATTAAACTGCTGCAGATACGACATCCACTTCATGTGCCGAGCTTGCTGTAGCTTGGACTGAGTTTGCAAATATTGCAATGGTTGATGGTCGGTGTGGACAACCGTTTCTTTTCCCAAGAGATAACACCGCCAATGTTTCACAGCCTGATGCAGTGCGCATAACTCCTTATCATAAGTCGGGTAGTTCTTCTGAGCTCCCTGCAATAACTCGGAGTGATATGCCACTGGTCGACCTTCTTGCATGAGCACTGTGCCCATTGCATAACCTGAGGCATCGGTTTCTAGCTCGAACAGTTTCTGGAGATTCGGTAAAGCTAACACAGGCGCCTCGCTGATCTTCCTTTTCAGCAAGAGAAACGTATCCTCATGTCTCCCTGTCCACTCGAACTTCTAATCGATCCTGGTTAATGCATGCAATGGAGAAGCCACAATCGAGAAGTGTCGGATGAACTTTCGAAGATATTGGCATGCTCCCACAAAACTACGCACATCCATAATTGTTCGCGGTCGCGGCCATTCGCAAATCACTTTTACCTTATCTGGGTCGATTTGCAACGTACCGTTGCCGACCAGGAATCCAAGGTAAAGTAGAGTTTGCTGGCCGAACTTGCACTTCGTACGGTTGAGGCGAAGTCGATGTTGCCGAAGCTGATCGAACACCTTTTCGACATGACTGAGGTGCTCATCCCACGATCGACTATAAACTAGTATGTCGTCGAGGTAAACGATCACAAAGTCGTCGATGAACTGTCTCAATACGTCATTCATAAGACGCATGAAGGTTGCCGGGGCGTTGCAGAGAACAAACGGCATGACCAGCCATTCGAATAGACCTTGTCGTGTTTTGAACGCGGTCTTCCATGTATCCTCCTCTCGGATGCTGACTTGATGATATCCAGACTTAAGATCCAATTTGTAGAAGACAACAGCATGCTTCAATTGGTCTAACAGGTCGTCAATACGGGGAAGGGGGTACCGGTTCTTGATGGTGATCTTGTTCAGTGCTCGATAGTCGATGCACATACGCCAAGTCCCATCTTTCTTTGGTACTAACACCACAGGAGATCCACAAGGTGAACTACTTGGTTGAATGACACCATCGTTTAGCAACTCACCAAGTTGTCTCTTGATCTCTTCATTCTCCAATACTGAGTTTCGGTACATACTCAGATTGGGCAGTGTCGCATCGGACACAAGCTAAATTTCGTGCTCGACTGGACGTTTCGGCGGACGACCCTGGGTAGTCTCGAACAGATCACTGTATTTCTCCAGCAGTCCCGAAAAATGACCAGAATTCTCTCGGTACACCAACGACAATGCTAGTCGAGTACCCCCACTTTGACCAATGGATCGAATCATGACAAGCACATACTTGTGACATGCATTAACAATCCGTTTGGCTTGATTTGCGGTAATCAAGTTCGAAGTGTTGACGTGGACGTCTCTACTGATCACGAACTTAACTCCATCTTTTGTGAGGTCGTACTCTTGCGCTCGCCGATGGAAATGAGCGTCTCGATCATACTGATACGGACTCCCAAATATCACCTGACAGATATCGATAGGGACAACATCGCATTGCACCTCATCGACATATCGTGCAGAGATCGCAAATTTCAACACACACTGACTCGTAATCTGTTGATTCACGTCGGATGTAAACCAACCCAGCGGATATGGTCGGGGTGTGTGGTTGTTTTCAAACCAAGTCTCCGAACCAGTCCAGCGGAGACCATATTCTTCTGACTTCCTGGATCGAATATCGCTGCAACCACTTCGTGCTTCACCTGGACGTTGATGGCGAACAAGTCCTCTGTTGGGTGATGGTCGTTTGGTGGATCCAAACCCTTCTCCTTCGGCATTGCCATCAGAGACAAGGTCGTGTCCGCCTCATTAACCGAGTTCACTCGGACAACTTCTTCGTCGGGTGAAGTCACAGTAGCCGTGGCTGTTCTTTTCCCTGGTCCTTTTTTCTTTGGTCGAAGTTCAGGATGAAGCTTGTAGCATTTGTCCTTGGTATGTCTCGCGACTTGACAATGTTCGCAAAAGGCACCGTGCCCGATTTGGAAGCGTTCTTCTTCGGACTCGGCTTTTTCTTTGTCGAGGTTGCACTTTCCTTCGTGCTTTTGTCGCTGCGGGATTTATTCTTCTTCTCGATCGCCATAGCAGTTGTGCTTGCGGTCACGATGTCTTGGACGCCGAATAGACTTAGCTCAGTACTGATCAATTTCTGAAGTCCAGATGTGTACTTCTGAAATACCTGAGGGTCAGATAGTGAGATGCCAATGACCATTGCTTGTCGCCGAAACTCTGTTGTATAGTCTTGGACGGTCTGGTCGCGCCGTTGGTACAATCTGTGCCAACGCTCCCATCTCTCCTCAAGGTAACCCATCGGATAGAATTCTTGTCGCAGAAGTCGTTTGAATTGACCCCACGCAAGGTCATCAGCTTCACCACTGGCGACAAGGGCCTTCCACCATGTCTTGGCGCGGTCCTTCATCTTCAAAGGTGCAAATTTGACCTTTTGAGCGCTACTAAACCCTTTCAGGTCAAAGTAGGTCTCAAGTTGATCGATCCAAGAATCCAGCTTCTCGGCATCGATCACCCCATCATATATGGGTATATCAATCTTAGCGTCGACCTTAAAAGATCCGACAGCTAAGGAGGTGTTGGCGAGGTCGTCGGTCTTGTGGTTGCCTTCGTCTTCATCTTCGTCTGCCCTGCGCAAGTCTTCACCAGTCTTCGCACCCATACCCTTCCCTACTTCAGGAGGTACAATCATGGCCTGCTGCTTAATCCAAGAAAGCACGGTTTCCATGTCGGTGGAGATGTGTAACACCCTGGTTTTGGGGGTGAAAAGTTTTGCATAAAAACCCTGCATGCATGTACCTCTGTAGTAGTAGCCAGATCAGCTGAACTCTAATCTCTCCCAAACCCTAAAAATCTTCAAATCTATTCTCTAGATCCAGATCAAGATCTGACCATCCAGATTTAACCTACCAGTTACCCTGAAGATAAAAGTCTTCAGGAGCTAGATTGAATTCTAACCTTAACTCCCAATATCTAAGTCTCTTTCTGTTTTCGAAAACAGGAAATCCAGATTTACCCTAAGTACCCCAGTTTCCAGATAATTGAGATATCTTGATTTAACCCTACCCAGACTCAAGTATCCCCTGGAATATGTTCCTAGGTTCATCCTCAACTCATTCCAAAAAGTTGGGAACCAGATTAATTCATCTGAACACTTTTCGCAGTTTAGTCCAAATTTTACTGCGAATAAGTCCTTTTCTATTTACCTGGAGGCCTGAAAAGGCTAAAATCCACGAATCAACTCAAACTCCAGAATTTCTTCAGGGAACACCTCCCAAATGCTATTTGATACAGATTTCCCTTCTGTCCAGACTTCAAAATCTCACCCCAACTACCAGAATTTGAGATCGACAAAATCCGGATCTATTTTACACTAATTTTACCCTATTTTCGAAAATAGGTGAAATCCCTCAAATCTTATCAAACTTTCTCCAAATTTGAGCTAAATGGGTATTAATAGAAATATTATACTCAGCCATGAAATCAAATCTCAAATTAAACCTCTCAAAGACCAGATTTGCAATTTAGTCCAAAACCCATCAAAAATCATCACAACCAGGCCCCTGGTTCAACCACAGGCTACTGTGCACGACCAGGCCGTTCAAACGACCACGAGCGCCGGAGTTTGGTCGTCGCCGTTGCCGCCGCTGCGGTTTCGTCGCCGGCGATCTCCAGCGTCGCCACCTCCGCCACTGCTTCCTTGCCACGTTTGTGCATCGTGTTCGCCACCGTGGAGCAGCTTCATCCCGCCAGCAACGCTTTCGTTCTCCCGCGCGCGCTCCCGACAACGGCAGCACAGTTGCGCCACGTCGCAAGCATGCCTTGGGGAAGCATCACTTCACCCTCACCTCCACCAGAGCAGCAGGCTAAAGCCGGCACGGCCGCTGGAGCGCGTCACTTCGCCGGGATGCAGCCGTGTTGTCACCTCCAGCCCGCTTCACTTCCCCGTGCATTTCCAACCGTTGCAAGCCCCTTGCTGTGCCTATAAAAGCCACCCCAGCTCAGCTCAAACACACTCACACCAGAACCACCCAAAATCCCTAACCACGCCGTCGTCTTCGTCTTCTTCGGCGAGCTCGAGAAGAGGCTCACGGTGCCAGGCCAATCCACTGCACCGAACTCCAAATTGAAGCTACCAGTGAGTTGCTCTCAACCACTTACCTGTGTAGTAGCAGCCAATTGAGTTCTACCGCACCTCATCGCCGGGAATTGCTGTTTTTCCCCGACAACTCTGGCGAGCAATTAAACCCAATTAAACCGATTTAGCTCTCGAGCCTGTGATCAATATTGATCAGTGGACTGTGTGGAACACACCTAAGCAACTAGAATCATCAATTTTGCTAAAATCTGAAAAACCCCCAAATTCAACTGTGCATGTTCACTGTGCTTGCTGATTTAGCTTATCTGTTGAATGTTTGGCGAATCCAACTTCACACATAGCTTTTGTATGCCCCAGAGACCCTCCTCAAGCAAGGGCTCGAGTTCGTTTGCCCTAGAACAGAAATGCCCAATTTTTGTGTGTTCTTCCCTAGCTCCGGCCGCCGGATTTTGTTCCCTGCCGTTTCAACCCCAACCACCTTGTCTAGTAGATGTGCCTCGACCCCATGAGTATTTTTGCCTTCTAGCTCGACACCTGGATCGGCCCAGATGAAGAGGTATCGTCATGCCAAAGTTTGGTCCAGAAACTGTTGAGAACAGCTCGGCCACCGTGTTCTTCGCCGGTTTTCATCACTTTCCGGCCACCTCCTGCCCTAGGTCCTGTTGAGGCATTTGTTCCTGTTACAAATGCCTAACCACCAGACAAAGTGGTGCATCATTTGGAGCCCTGAGTCAAAAGATAAGGCTAACCCTAATTTATGGCCATGTCAACCCTATGCCAGGCTATGTCAGCCAATGGCATTAGCCCTGTTCACCCACCTCTGGTCGTGTAAAACAGAAATCACTTTGTCAAATAGCTGTCTCACTACCTTGTGCACCATATGCTTGAATCAAAACCTACTTTGGCCACTGGAAACTGCTCAAACCATGTCAATGCCATTCTAGAGCACTGTCAGCCTATGTCAGCCAGTGGCATTGAGCCTTTTCACCCACTTCCAGCCATGAAACTTGAAAATAACTTTGTCCCTTAGACTCCTGACATTGTGATCTACACTTTTCTCTACTGTCACAACTTGAGTTGAGCCCTCTATCACCCATCGACCTTATGTCGATGCCTTGAACCGAATGCCAACCTAAAGACATTCGCTGTTTCTGGGCTAACCAGTCACAACCTTGATATTACCCTGATATTTTGGAACCTTGTAAACCTTAACAGCTAATTTTAACCCTGATTTCCATAGTTAAACTCAAATCGCTTCAAACCTTGTATCACCAGAGTATTTTCTCCTTGCATCTTTGCATGTAGTGAATTAGTAAGAATAGAATGAATTGTAATGCCTGTTTGCTTGTTTGATCTTGTTTAGAGCAAGAGTCCGGGGTTGAAGATCTTGTCGCTGAACCGTCATCGACTGCTGATACTTACGACGCGGAAGGCAAGTCATACTTTGATCATATTGAAACCCATATTTTATGAATTGCTATGCTATTCCATGAGTAGATACCTCATTAATATTGCATGTGTTGAGATCAATGATATTATGGCAGTGATAGATTGAATACTTGAGGAATGTGAACTTGATAAGATAGTAAGCCACGAACTAATAAAAGTATAAACATGTACATTTATATTCATGAAATAGAACCCTAGCCGTGACCAGTATTTTGGTATGGAATGGTGGTAGCACTGGAGGTGCTTGGCTGCACTGAATGTGTAGGCACTGAAGGTGCATGGTTTGTGGTATGATCTGGTCACTGGCATGTAAGGACTAGAACCTTGTGTTATGCGTCTAGTGGCATGAAAAACGTACCAACCACTTACCTGGTATGGGACAGGCGCAACCTAGTAGCTTTCTTAGTATTATCAGTTCCCTGCATGGCTTGTCGATCCGGTTTCTCGCGTGGAAACTGGTGGGACGCAGTTCGTCCATGAGTGATGTGAGATCAGAAAAATTATGAGAGGATAAGGTGTAAAGAAGGAAGACGCCCTACGCCAGATTAAGTCGTGCGCGACTGTAATCAAAAGAGGTTATGTGTCCTGCGGGAACATGGACCCAGGCTAGGAAGTAAGGCAGTGGGGAGGACCCACAACGGTACTTGGGACGGTATTGTCCATTTACCGGGCAGGGATACTGTTAATACTAGACTGCAAAACGTTGTCTGATCTCGGCCTTGTCACATGCATATAAGTCGCATGGAGTTGGCCCGACTTGGAAGTTGAGTGAAAAAGTGGATTTAAAAAGAGGTACATCTCTGCAAAGTTTAAAAATGTATTCGAATACTTCGTGCTCCCGAGTTTTGGGAGTAAATCCATGGGGTGTGACACAAGTATTGTTTTATAAACTAAAATTTGTTAGCTCAAGATTACCCAAGTGGCATGTGTTGTCATGATAAGGAGCGTTGCCGTGGGCTGTCATGTGTTGACGTGTCGCGGTAATACCATAATATAGAGATCATATGATAATTAAGAGGCATGTGGTTTATGCCCTAAGTTATGAAATACTGTTATGAGTATAAGATAGAAAGGCTTGAATAAAAATAATGTGATATGAGGATATATCGCCTTGGATATGGGATATATGTATCATCATCAATATGATTTAATTACTGCCATGGGTATGATCAGAAGTTGAGTAAGAATTGAGAAAGAAATGTATTTTGGGAAAAACCCTTCACTCTTTCCCCAATAGCATAGGCTTATGTCATTTATACTGTAACTATATCTCTACCTCCCCTATGACTTGCTGAGTACATAAGTACTCACCCTTGCAACAACTCATCAATAGATGGAGTGTTCTACGACCTTGGAGGATACCCTGAAGATGCTGCGGACCCAGGAGATGATGAGCAGTTTCCTCCGGAGCCCTGATGTGGTGCTGTCTGCTGTCAACCTCTGTTTCTTGTGGATTGCTTTTGGGCCTAGCTTCCGCCGACTAGATGTGTTATTTTGTTAGACCCTTGTGCCTTGTTAAGCACTGTACCTCGTTTTGTACTAAGGCCTGATGGCCATACAATTATGTCTACTGTATTATTTTGCTGCTTCAATGTATCCCTGTGATTGACTCATCCTGGGAAGTCAAGTGGTTTAAAGGACCAGCTGCACCGAGCTGGGCTCCTCACAGGTGATGTCACAGTCGTGGCAGACACGACATAAAATAGTGGTATCAGAGCAGCACAGACCTTGACTGTAGGACGGTACCCTCAGGGCTTGGTAGCGCCAGGACCTCGTAAATTATTTAAAAATTATTTCTGAAAAATTTTATTTTGCTAAGGATGTTCTTGCTCCTATGAAAATGTTAACTTCAAAATCTTATTTTGCTTCCAAAATTTCTTGGCAGGATGGCCAAGGAGCGTTTCAGCTACATCGAGCATCTCGGTGGATGGGCCACATTGCTGTGGCATATTGCTCAATTCCTAGGGATTGATGAGCGGCCGATCTGCGAGACTATTTGGGACTATTATGAGGGGCGTCGCTATGGCTTCAAGGCCAAAGTGCTGGTGCACGCTCTCGATAGTCATGAGGGACAGGTGATTAGGGTGGAGGCCAGCAGGGCAAGCCGACTGGATGCTATCCAGGACGCAGCTCGAGAGGCGGTGCATCGGGTACGCCAGGTGTACTCATGTCGGCTCCAGGAGTCACCTTTCCGTCACGTGCCTTCATCTCCCTCCAGGTTGTCACCCATCGTGGAGTACCCGGACCCGTGTCTGGCAGGCACCGTAGGTCTGTTGAGGACCCTCGACTCGCGCTACTCCACTTTGCTTGCTGAGCACCAGGAGCTCCGCAAGGAGTTGGAGGAGCAGAAGAAACGTGGCCGAACCGCTTCCCCGTCGTTGACTTCTCAGCCTGCAGCTCAGAGACGCCTCATAGTTGAGGAGGTTGCTCCAACAGTTGTCCCCCCAGCTCGTACCTTTGGACCCAGTGCGGGACCTAGCTTGATTCCTCGAAGGGTTGCTAATGCAGCTGGGTACCGACGCTCATTCTCTACCCGTAGCACCCGCCAGGCAAAGGGCAGTGGGTCTGCTCTGCTGTTCCATGAGTCTGGACCACCCGGGTTTGTCACTCTGGAGGAGTCCGACGACGAGATGGAGCCAGAGGAGGTTGAGCCCTGTGGGAGCAGTTAGTTGCCTGTTCTTTTAGATCCTCAGGCCAGGGTAGATCTTCTAGGATTGGTGATGCTTTTGGTTGTTATCATCACCATTACTTGTATTTTGGTTGTATCAGTCTAAGGCGTTTAGCCGCTTTTGTATCAACTACTTGTGCATTAATGAATCAACTTCGCATTAATTTCTACATTAGTACCCTAATTCTCCCTTAGTTAGTTAGACCTGTCTGCTTCTCTCTTCAGAAGATCAGAATGGTTCACACAAGGAGAAGGACCCAAGATGGCCAAGAGGGCCAAGACCCAGTTACACCACGAAGAGGAACCACACCTCATCCAGGATCGCAGAGCTCACTACCACCACAAGAAGACTCACCAAGTCTCCAAGAAATTCTTCTTTCAATGGAGAGGAGCCGCCAAGAAGCCCAGGCTGCACATACCCAGTTGCTAGCTCAAGTCATTCAGAAAATGCCAGGGACTGCTGAAGGTACTGCCGTCGGAACTCGACTCTCAGACTTCCAGAAGACTCGACCGCCAACCTTCGCAAGCGCGACCGAGCCAATCGTCGCAGACGACTGGCTGCGGGACATCGAAAGGAAACTGGACACTGTCCGTTGCAATGATCGAGAGAAGGTGTTATTCGGATCACACCAACTCACTGGAGCAGTAGCTGCTTGGTGGATGAATTATCAAGAAGCACACTTGGACAAAGACAACATCACTTGGACGGAATTTAATGATCAGTTCCGAAAATTCCATATCCCTACAGGCGTCATGGCAGCCAAACGCCGAGAATTCCGGAACTTGACTCAAGGGAATCGGACTGTCACTGAGTACCTGCACCAATTCCACCACCTAGCTCGGTATGCGTCCAACGACATCGACACGGAAGATAAGAAGATTGAACGCTTCACCGAGGGACTTCAGCACTATTTACAGTATCAGATTGCCTCCCATGAGTTCACAGAATTCCAGACCCTGGTGAATCGAGTATTAAAGATAGAAGAAAAGCAAGGCCTCGGAGAAGAAAATCGGAAGAGGAAGATGATGCAACAGTCGCGACTGCCAGCCAGCTCATCTAGGGGAAGGGCCCCAACATCTCCAAATTTTCGCCCGCCCTACCCGGCGTCAAGACCACCATTCACGCCGACATGCCCCAACTGCAGAGGAGCGCATTATCAAAGGGATTGCCCTCAATTAAGGACTCAATGCTATCATTGCGGACAGATGGGACACCGCAAAGACAGTTGCCCGTGGATTCAACTCCCAATGGCGATAGCAAGATCGCAAGCTGGAACACAAACAATGGCACCTAGAACCACAGCTGCATCACCATTGCAGAGCCCCAGAGGAGGTTTGCCCAACAGAGGGGGAAATGTAGCAGGCCGAGGACGAGGGCGAGGAGGAAAACAAATGGCAGGCCGAGGAGGCCGACTGAACTTCACCTCCCTTCAAGAAGCGGACAATGCCTCTGACATTCTCCTAGGTAGATTCTTGATCCAGTCTGCATCTGCTTTAATACTGTTTGATCCTGGAGCTACAAACTCATTCATATCAGAAGATTTCGCATTTAAAGTAAGAATACCTAAGGTACCTCTAGAGTACCCTATGGCTATACAGACCCCAGGAGCTAAGCTGCCTGTATATTCAGCTTGTCGTCATATAACCTTCAAAATAGATGGGGTAGAGTTCTTGGCTGATCTATTAGTCCTAGAACTGCAAGGCCTAGACATTATAATAGGAATGGATTGGTTATCTCAGCATAAAGGTCTAGTGGATTGTGAGAAGAAAACTCTAAGCCTTGTTAGTAATCAAGGGAAGGAAGTCCTATTCCATGCGGAAAGATCATCGGTCGAAAAACTGCAAGGATCAGTCCATGCACTTCAGGAAGTATGCTTGGATCAAGTGCCCACAGTACAGGAATACCCGGATGTATTCCCAGAAGAACTCCCAGGGATGCCACCTGACAGGGAGATAGAGTTTACCATTGAGCTTAAACCAGGAGTGGCACCTATAGCTAGGAGACCATATAGGATGCCGGTAACGGACTTAGAAGAGTTGAAAAATCAGTTAGAGGAACTGGAGGGTAAAGGATTTATCCGACCCAGTGCTTCACCTTGGGGAGCCCCAGTTTTGTTTGTAAGGAAGAAAGACGGAACTTTACGAATGTGTGTAGATTACCGAGCTTTGAATGAAGTCACTATTAAGAACAAGTACCCATTACCAAGAATTGATGACTTGTTCGACCAACTTCGAGGAGCCAAAGTATTTTCCAAGATAGATTTAAAATCTGGATATCATCAGCTGAAAATCAAGAAGGGAGATATACCGAAGACTGCCTTCACTACAAGATACGGGCTATATGAATTCACAGTAGTGCCCTTTGGATTAACCAATGCTCCGGCAGCTTTCATGAATATCATGAACAGTACGTTTATGGATTATCTTGACAAGTTTGTCATAGTATTCATAGATGACATTCTGATATATTCCAAGAGTACGGAAGAACATGAGCAACATTTACACCTAGTCTTGGGAAGGCTACGAGAGAGGCAATTTTATGCCAAGTTTGATAAATGTGAATTTTGGATGTCAAGAATTTCATTTCTTGGACATGTGTTGACAGCAGAAGGAATTTCAGTGGATTCAGCTAAAATCTCCGCAATCAAGGAGTGGAAGCAACCTACCTCAGTTTCAGAGATTAGAAGTTTCTTGGGATTAGCAGGTTATTATAGGAGATTCATTGAAGGATTTTCCCAGATAGCCAAACCTCTTACGAACCTGCTAAAGAAGGACGTTGCATTTGAATGGACCATCAAGTGTGAAGAAAGTTTTCAGAAGCTGAAGCAGAAATTGACAACAACACCGGTCCTCACATTACCAGACAGCAAAGAAGATTTTGTAGTTTACTGTGATGCTTCAAAGCAAGGAATAGGCTGTGTGTTAATGCAGCAAGGTCGAGTAGTAGCTTATGCTTCACGTCAATGGAGACCACATGAGGAAAATTATCCGACTCATGATTTGGAGTTAGCAGCAGTGGTGCATGCTTTAAAGATATGGCGGCATTATCTCATTGGACATAGGTGTGAGATCTTTACAGATCATAAAAGCCTCAAGTATATCTTCACACAGACAGAGCTCAATATGCGTCAGCGCCGATGGCTCGAGCTGATCAAGGACTACGACCTCAGCATACTCTACCATCCAGGGAAAGCCAACGTAGTGGTAGATGCCTTGAGCAGGAAGGCTTATACCCTACAAGGAGCTACACCCAAAAACCCGTGCTTACGGCAGGAATTTCAGAATCTTGAAGTAACCATAGTGCCATCTGGGATGTTAGCTACATTGACTGTGGAGTCTCAACTCCAAAAGCAGATTGAGGATGCTCAGAAAGAAGATGAGGAGATACATAAGATCAAGAACCACATCAGATCAGGAAAAACCCAGGATTTCACTGAAGATCATCAAGGAACTGTGTGGTATCGGGGAAGGATTTGTGTGCCCCGAAATTCAGACCTCAAAGAATTAATTCTTTTCGAAGCCCATAAAACGCCATATTCACTACACCTTGGAAACACCAAGATGTACAAGGATCTGAGAACGCAATTCTGGTGGAATGGAATGAAGAGGGAAATCGCGGAATATGTCGCAAGATGTGACACTTGCCAAAGGATTAAGGCCGATCATCAGAAGATAGCCGGAAAGCTGCAACCCTTACCAGTGCCAACTTGGAAATGGGAAGAGATTGGTATGGATTTTATCACAGGACTTCCCAGAACACAAGGGGGATATGATTCCATATGGGTCATTGTGGATAGACTCACGAAAGTTGCTCATTTTATACCAGTCAAGAAAACGTATAATGGCAACAAATAAGCGGAGCTATACCTGCAGCGAATAGTGACACTGCATGGTATTCCGAAAAAGATCGTTTCAGATCGAGGAACACAATTCACATCCAAATTCTGGAACCGACTCCACGAAGCTTTGGGAACCCAATTGCAGTTTAGCACTGCATATCATCCACAGACAGGAGGACAGACTGAACGTGTAAATCAAATCTTGGAAGACCTTCTCAGAGCTTGCATCTTGGATTATGGAACCTCTTGGGAAAAGTGCTTACCATTTGCGGAGTTTACATATAATAACAGTTATCAAGCTAGTATACAGATAGCACCATTTGAAGCTTTTTATGGACGTAAATGCAGAACCCCATTGCATTGGAATGAGCCAGGAGAACGAAAGGTCATAGGACCAGAGATAGTAGAAGAAGCAGAAGCTCATGTCAGGCTCATCAGAGAAAGGTTGAAAACAGCACAATCACGACAAAAAAGTTATGCAGATAAACGACGGAGAGAATTATCATTTGAACCAGGAGATTTTGTGTATCTCAAGGTCACACCATTCAAGGGATCACAAAGATTCCAAGTGAAAGGAAAGTTATCACCAAGATACATTGGACCATTTAAGATAATCAAGAGAAAGGGGGAAGTATCATATAAATTGGAATTTCCTGTGGGATTAGCAGGAGTGCATGATGTGTTTCATGTCTCTCAGCTCCGGAAATGTTTGAAGGAACCTACTGACCAGATAGATGTACAAGATGTGCCATTACAGAAGAATCTCACTTACCTTGAGCACCCAATCAGGATCCTAGCCACTGATGAACGTCAACTCAGAAGAAAAAGAATCAAGCTTTGCAAGGTTCAGTGGGAAAATCACTCAAAGGAAGAAGCGACTTGGGAGAAAGAGGATGATCTGCGGCGGGCTTATCCCTACCTCTTCCCTTCTCTAGGTAAATCTCGGGGCGAGATTTCTTTAAGGAGGGTAGGCTTGTAACACCCTGGTTTTGGGGGTGAAAAGTTTTGCATAAAAACCCTGCATGCATGTACCTCTGTAGTAGTAGCCAGATCAGCTGAAATCTAATCTCTCCCAAACCCTAAAAATCTTCAAATCTATTCTCTAGATCCAGATCAAGATGTGACCATCCAGATTTAACCTACCAGTTACCCTGAAGATAAAAGTCTTCAGGAGCCAGATTGAATTCTAACCTTAACTCCCAATATCTAAGTCTCTTTCTGTTTTCGAAAACAGGAAATCCAGATTTACCCTAAGTACCCCAGTTTCCAGATAATTGAGATATCTTGATTTAACCCTACCCAGACTCAAGTATCCCCTGGAATATGTTCCTAGGTTCATCCTCAACTCATTCCAAAAAGTTGGGAACCAGATTAATTCATCTGAACACTTTTCGCAGTTTAGTCCAAATTTTACTGCGAATAAGTCCTTTTCTATTTACCTGGAGGCCTGAAAAGGCTAAAATCCACGAATCAACTCAAACTCCAGAATTTCTTCAGGGAACACCTCCCAAATGCTATTTGATACAGATTTCCCTTCTGTCCAGACTTCAAAATCTCACCCCAACTACCAGAATTTGAGATCGACAAAATCCGGATCTATTTTACCCTAATTTTACCCTATTTTCGAAAATAGGTGAAATCCCTCAAATCTTATCAAACTTTCTCCAAATTTGAGCTAAATGGGTATTAATAGAAATATTATACTCAGCCATGAAATCAAATCTCAAATTAAACCTCTCAAAGACCAGATTTGCAATTTAGTCCAAAACCCATCAAAAATCATCACAACCAGGCCCCTGGTTCGACCACAGGCTACTGTGCACGACCAGGCCGTTCAAACGACCACGAGCGCCGGAGTTTGGTCGTCGCCGTTGCCGCCGCTGCGGTTTCGTCGCCGGCGATCTCCAGCGTCGCCACCTCCGCCACTGCTTCCTTGCCACGTTTGTGCATCGTGTTCGCCACCGTGGAGCAGCTTCATCCCGCCAGCAACGCTTTCGTTCTCCCGCGCGCGCTCCCGACAACGGCAGCACAGTTGCGCCACGTCTCAAGCATGCCTTGGGGAAGCATCACTTCGCCCTCACCTCCACCAGAGCAGCAGGCTAAAGCCGGCACGGCCGCTGGAGCGCGTCACTTCGCCGCGATGCAGCCGTGTTGTCACCTCCAGCCCGCTTCACTTCCCCGTGCATTTCCAACCGTTGCAAGCCCCTTGCTGTGCCTATAAAAGCCACCCCAGCTCAGCTCAAACACACTCACACCAGAACCACCCAAAATCCCTAACCACGCCGTCGTCTTCGTCTTCTTCGGCGAGCTCGAGAAGAGGCTCACGGTGCCAGGCCAATCCACTGCACCGAACTCCAAATTGAAGCTACCAGTGAGTTGCTCTCAACCACTTACCTGTGTAGTAGCAGCCAATTGAGTTCTACCGCACCTCATCGCCGGGAATTGCTGTTTTTCCCCGACAACTCTGGCGAGCAATTAAACCCAATTAAACCGATTTAGCTCTCGAGCCTGTGATCAATATTGATCAGTGGACTGTGTGGAACACACCTAAGCAACTAGAATCATCAATTTTGCTAAAATCTGAAAAACCCCCAAATTCAACCGTGCATGTTCACTGTGCTTGCTGATTTAGCTTATCTGTTGAATGTTTGGCGAATCCAACTTCACACATAGCTTTTGTATGCCCCAGAGACCCTCCTCAAGCAAGGGCTCGAGTTCGTTTGCCCTAGAACAGAAATGCCCAATTTTTGTGTCTTCTTCCCTAGCTCCGGCCGCCGGATTTTGTTCCCTGCCGTTTCAACCCCAACCACCTTGTCTAGTAGATGTGCCTCGACCCCATGAGTATTTTTGCTTTCTAGCTCGACACCTGGATCGGCCTAGATGAAGAGGTATCACCATGCCAAAGTTTGGTCCAGAAACTGTTGAGAACAGCTCGGCCACCGTGTTCTTCGCCGGTTTTCATCACTTTTCGGCCACCTCCTGCCCTAGGTCCTGTTTCGGCATTTGTTCCTGTTACAAATGCCTAACCACCAGACAAAGTGGTGCATCATTTGGAGCCTTGAGTCAAAAGATAAGGCTAACCCTAATTTATGGCCATGTCAACCCTATGCCAGGCTATGTCAGCCAGTGGCATTAGCCCTGTTCACCCACCTCTGGTCGTGTAAAACAGAAATCACTTTGTCAAATAGCTGTCTCACTACCTTGTGCACCATATGCTTGAATCAAAACCTACTTTGGCCACTGGAAACTGCTCAAACCATGTCAATGCCATTCTAGAGCACTGTCAGCCTATGTCAGCCAGTGGCATTGAGCCTTTTCACCCACTTCCAGCCATGAAACTTGAAAATAACTTTGTCCCTTAGACTCCTGACATTGTGATCTACACTTTTCTCTACTGTCACAACTTGAGTTGAGCCCTCTATCACCCATCGACCTTATGTCGATGCCTTGAACCGAATGCCAACCTAAAGACATTCGCTGTTTCTGGGCGAACCAGTCACAACCTTGATATTACCCTGATATTTTGGAACCTTGTAAACCTTAACAGCTAATTTTAACCCTGATTTCCATAGTTAAACTCAAATCGCTTCAAACCTTGTATCACCAGAGTATTTTCTCCTTGCATCTTTGCATGTAGTGAATTAGTAAGAATAGAATGAATTGTAATGCCTGTTTGCTTGTTTGATCTTGTTTAGAGCAAGAGTCCGGGGTTGAAGATCTTGTCGCTGAACCGTCATCGACTGCTGATACTTACGACGCGGAAGGCAAGTCATACTTTAATCATATTGAAACCCATATTTTATGAATTGCAATGCTATTCCATGAGTAGATACCTCATTAATATTGCATGTGTTGAGATCAATGATATTATGGCAGTGATAGATTGAATACTTGAGGAATGTGAACTTGATAAGATAGTAAGCCACGAACTAATAAAAGTATAAACATGTACATTTATATTCATGAAATAGAACCCTAGCCGTGACCAGTATTTTGGTATGGAATGGTGGTAGCACTGGAGGTGCTTGGCTGCACTGAATGTGTAGGCACTGAAGGTGCATGGTTTGTGGTATGATCTGGTCACTGGCATGTAAGGACTAGAACCTTGTGTTATGCGTCTAGTGGCATGAAAAACGTACCAACCACTTACCTGGTATGGGACAGGCGCAACCTAGTAGCTTTCTTAGTATTATCAGTTCCCTGCATGGCTTGTCGATCCGGTTTCTCGCGTGGAAACTGGTGGGACGCAGTTCGTCCATGAGTGATGTGAGATCAGAAAAATTATGAGAGGATAAGGTGTAAAGAAGGAAGACGCCCTACGCCAGATTAAGTCGTGCGCGACTGTAATCAAAAGAGGTTATGTGTCCTGCGGGAACATGGACCCAGGCTAGGAAGTAAGGCAGTGGGGAGGACCCACAACGGTACTTGGGACGGTATTGTCCATTTACCGGGCAGGGATACTGTTAATACTAGACTGCAAAACGTTGTCTGATCTCGGCCTTGTCACATGCGTATAAGTCGCATGGAGTTGGCCCGACTTGGAAGTCAAGTGAAAAAGTGGATTTAAAAAGAGGTACATCTCTGCAGAGTTTAAAAATGTATTCGAATACTTCGTGCTCCCGAGTTTTGGGAGTATGCCGCGGTGGATTAAATCCATGGGGTGTGACACAAGTATTGTTTTATAAACTAAAATTTGTTAGCTCAAGATTACCCAAGTGGCATGTGTTGTCATGATAAGAAGCGTTGCCGTGGGCTGTCATGTGTTGACGTGTCGCGGTAATACCATAATATAGAGATCATATGATAATTAAGAGGCATGTGGTTTATGCCCTAAGTTATGAAATACTGTTATGAGTATAAGATAGAAAGGCTTGAATAAAAATAATGTGATATGAGGATATATCGCCTTGGATATGGGATATATGTATCATCATCAATATGATTTAATTACTGCCATGGGTATGATCAGAAGTTGAGTAAGAATTGAGAAAGAAATGTATTTTGGGAAAAACCCTTCACTCTTTCCCCAATAGCATAGGCTCATGTCATTTATACTGTAACTATATCTCTACCTCCCCTATGACTTGCTGAGTACATAAGTACTCACCCTTGCAACAACTCATCAATAGATGGAGCGTTCTACGACCTTGGAGGATACCCTGAAGATGCTGCGGACCCAGGAGATGATGAGCAGTTTCCTCCGGAGCCCTGATGTGGTGCTGTCTGCTGTCAACCTCTGTTTCCTGTGGATTGCTTTTGGGCCTAGCTTCCACCGACTAGATGTGTTATTTTGTTAGACCCTTGTGCCTTGTTAAGCACTGTACCTCATTTTGTACTAAGGCCTGATGGCCATACAATTATGTCTACTGTATTATTTTGCTGCTTCAATGTATCCCTGTGATTGACTCATCCTGGGAAGTCAAGTGGTTTAAAGGACCAGCTGCACCGAGCTGGGCTCCTCACTGGTGATGTCACAGTCGTGGCAGACACGACAAGATGTTAGCCACTTGTTCGGCTAGGTTAGCTTGAACGGAGGTATCGTCAGACATTGTCGGAGACGCGGCTGTAGGAATCGTCAATTGATCGCCTGGAGTTTCACCGGAGGTTTTGTAACCCTGGCGAGTCTTTACCATCCACAGGATAGGAAAGTTACTCTGATACCAACTTGATCCGTTTGAGACCTAGCCTTGGTTTTCGCACTAGGCTCGCCCAGATTTTAATATGCAGAATAACGGGATCTTACTCGGAAATACCGAAACCCAAAGGTTGATCGAAAACACAGCTCAAAGTAATTGCACAACTCTTTATTTCAAAGAGGACTTTTACAGGTCGAACGTTAGGCACACTTGCCTACGTCGAAGGAACTATAAGTGTCTAAAACTCAAATAAGTTTTATTACTCTTCGATGATCTAAACTAGACCTATTACAAGGTATTTATAGTCCAATCGTATGAGTACGTATCAGACTCAATAACCTAAACGTATTAGACTCATCTAACTAATTCTAAACAGATAAGCTTAGTTATACACGTTCGGATCAGATTGCAATTCCGAACAGGGAACGAATTTCTTTTCCTGGTGGCGGACCAATCCATGGTCGCGGACCAATCCATGTTCGCGAATCCTTTCCAAACACGGTTAAGGTCACGAAGCCGTATGAGATCAGGACTTGGTCGCGAAGCCGTATGCGATCAGGACTTGGTCGCGAAGCCGCATGCGATCAGGACTTGGAGATCCTCCCGGATCAACTTTGCTCTAATCCTAATCCTCTATGGATCAGAATAAAATTGCTTATTGTCATAGAGAAAACTCTGCTTTATCACAAGAAGTTGCTAAGGAGTGCTCCAATAAGGAGACAGCTGTGGCAGAAGCTTTAAAGGAAAACAACAAAAATCTTGCTGAGGCCTTATCATCCTTGGAGGAAAATAAAAGTTCATATGCTGCTCTCCAAGAGGAAAAAGAGAAACTACAAGTTGACTTAGATCGTAAGTTCATTCTCGCAGAACTAATCATTGCATTTATAACTTATTTAATCAAATCATCTCTTCCTGCTCTTCTTACCAAAACAAAGGGAAATAAACTCCATAATGTCCAAAGAGAAAGAAGATCTTGAAGAGAGACATATCCAACGAGGACATGATCTCGAGAAACTTCATAATCTCAATCAGAGGGTAATGGAGAGAGCAAAAATGCTACAAAAATTGCAGAAGAAGAAAAGAGCAGTTTGAGAAAAATCATCAATGACTCACTATCATTGAACAGACTACTCTTGAGAAGTTAAAAGATGTCGCGGACTCAGTCGAGGCAACCAAGATTAATCCTGAGAAGGATAACTTATCTCTCAAAGAGTCCTGTACCCTAGTCGCAGCTCAAGCT
Organism: Pharus latifolius; assembly: GCA_019359835.1. NCBI lineage: Eukaryota > Viridiplantae > Streptophyta > Magnoliopsida > Poales > Poaceae > Pharus > Pharus latifolius. The sequence goes on from CM033322.1 coordinate 61,067,168, forward strand.
GACTCCCTGATCGATAACGTACCAGAGTTTGCGAAGAGATACAAGGAAATAGTAAAGACTAACATCGGTACTGCAACTTCTTCTATCTTATGCAAACTAAGACATCGCCATGGTCCGAACTTAGATCTGAATCCAGTGGCGGAAGATGTAATGTTTGACAATGAAGATCAAATGAGTGCGACCTTAGCTGAGGTTAAACCCATAGTCGACAAACTATTAGAAAACCTCAAGCTTTGCTGAGTCTTTACTTCTCATTGTAAACATTTTTTTTGACAATGGTAAATAGATACCTTTGATGAACTAGTTTATTTATAGCCTGCAAACAGATATCCATAATGGAAAATGCAAATGCATGCTTTAACAAAATTTAAAAACATAAGAACATAATAAACTTTAGACTTTATGTTATAGTCATATTCTCCTAGCCCCCTCCTAAAATTACTAGTACTGAGTTTACAAAGTAGTAATTTCAGGATAAAAAACATGACTAGCGAGTCTCTTATGCGTTGAGAAACGACTGAAAAAGAAAGGCCTCGACTAGAGTTTATTATGAGATCTCAAGAATAACCAACTCAAATAAATGTCAAAGCTTATTATGAACTGACAGCCACCTGAATGATCAGAAATATACTAGTAAGTCTCATATGTGTTAAGAAACGGCTTATTTAGAGATGTCTTATCAAGATGCGACCATGAGATCTGTTAGTGAATCCACTTTGAACACTGTAATGAAATGATTATGTAAGATCAACTCAAGCTTAGCTTGAAGAAAAACTAAGGACAAGAAATGAGAATACAATTATAACATAGAGTGAAAGAAAATTTTATTATTAAAGGAAACATGCTAATTGAACAGGCTAATGGTAATATGAAAAAACTTACACATAAAATTTGCATAATTGATCTATATTCCATGAATTGGATAAGACCCTTTCATCTTCCATGGTTAATCGAGCCGATCTTGGTCGCGGGATTGAGACCACAGTATAAGGACCTTCCCACTAAGGATCGAATTTATTGTGATTGGACTGGTTTTGGATTTTCTTAAAACCAAGTCACCCACATGAAGACTACTTGGTCACACCTTCTTACTGTGATATTTACGCAAAGCTTGTAAATATGCAATAGACCTAATCAACGCTCGATCATGCTTTTCTTCAAGAAGAGAAAGGTCATCTTCTCGAGCATCACTTTGATTATCAATATCAAAGTGACTTAGGCGAGTTGAACCAAGTTGGATTTCAACTGGTAAGATAGCTTCTGCACCAAAAACTAGTTGGATAGGCGTTTCACTTGTAGCTTGACTGGATGTGGTATGTAATGCCTATAAAATTGAGTAGGGCTCATCTACCCAAGCCCCTGAGCGTAACTTAAGGCGGTCGAAGACACATTTCTTGACACCCTGTATTATCTGCCTGTTGGCACGTTCTACTGCACCATTGCTCTGTGGATGGGCTACAGATGCGAAATAGACCTTGGTTCCAATGTCGTCGCAGTAGTCTAAAAAAAGACCGCTGACAAATTGTGAACCATTGTCGGTAATGAGACAACTTGGGACTCCAAATCGTGTCACTATGTTCTTATGAAAGAACTTTTTTGCAGCAGCAGCTGCAGTAATATGGCGAATTGGCTCAGCGCCACTCTACTTAGTGAATGTATCAATGGCTACGAATAGAAACTTGTACCCATTGCCAGCTTGAGGCATTGGTCCTACAATATCCATTCCCCAAATAGCGAATGACCAAGTTAAAGGAATGTCTTGCAAAGCATATATTGGCTGATGAATTTGCCGAGCATGGAATTGACACTGTGGGCATGTCTTAACCAATTTCATAGCATCATTAAGTCATGTAGGCCAGTAATAATCCTATCGAAAAGCTTTTCCAACCAGTGTTCGATAAGAAGCATGTGTTCCACACATGCCTCCATGTATTTCATTGAGAAGGGATTTACCATCTTCTTGAGAAATACACCGCATAAGGACTCCTTGAGAGCCCTTCCTATATAAAGTTCCCTCGATAAGTCTATACATGCGTGATTTTCTAACTAATCGATCACTGTTGGTTTCATCCTCAGGCAAGGTCCCATGCGCAAGATAGATTCTCAATGGATGAATCCAATCCGCTTCTTGCTCTAAGGTCGCGACATCAGTTATCGCTTCTGACCCCTCTTTGATAGAAGGGGATTTTAAGTGCTCAATGAACACTCCTATTGGAGCAGATGTACGTGAGGACCCAATTATTGACGATTGGTCTGCGAGAATGTTCTCTCTTCACGGAACGAATTAGACTTCAAAATTACTGAAGTATTTTTCCAATTTCCTCATCTCATCCAGATAATGACCCATTGTCTCATCAAAGATGTTGTACTCCTTGTTTACTTGGTTTATGACTAGCTGTGAGTCCCCTCTCACCACTAATCGACGGACTCCAAGGGATTTGGCTGCTCGAAGCCTAGCAAGAAGACCTTCATACTCTACTACATTATTGGTAGCAGTAACGTGTAATTGTATGACATACCAGAGTTGATCACCCTGAGGTGTTATTAAATCTACTCCAGCCCCCGAGTATTGATAACTGCGAGAAGCATCAAAATACATCGTCCAACAGTTGGAATTATCCAAATCCACCATGTCTTGTTCCTGTGGTGTGGGATTAGACCATTTGACCACAAAATCTGCAAGAACTTGGGATTTGATTGCTACTCAAGCAGTGAAATGGAGATTGAATGCTCCAAGTTCAACTGCCCACTTCGCAATTCCACCAGAAACTTCCGGGTTCTAGAGAATGTGGTGTGACGTTGGGTGCCCGATCTTCCGAAAGGTACGTGATAGATCGATTGGTGGAGCTTCGACGTAGAACGATCCGGCTTCAAATCAGGCACGATCTGAACCCCGCAATCGCAACACCACTACTCCGTTGGTTATCAATCTCGCGTGAGCGTGATTGACCTCGCCAAGAAGGCTTATCCCTGCTGCGAATCGAGAACACAAGCAAGAACACGGAAGAAAGCAAACTGAATTGCAAATACGAATGATTAATCTCACAAGTTGGGGTCTCACAAACCGATCAAGCGGCGAAACTGTTCGAAGACAGAATAATCTAAGCAAAACCCAATCCTAACTCAGATGACGGCTACTGAATATAAGGTGTTAGGGTCGGCCAAGGAACCCTGGACGCGCCCTAATGGGCTCCAACGAGGTACATGGGCCAACGGCCCAAAGACGGTGGCGCAGCACCCTGACAAATTCTAGATGCTAACTTGTTTCGACGATTCCCATTGGCTCCGATGGAATTTTGATGTGGAACCAGTTCCATTGGAAAGCTTATCTCCTTAGCTTTCCAACGGTATATAAACCGTCAAAAACGGAGTCCGTATACGTCCTGGCGACGATTTTAGTGCAGACTGCTCCTGGATTCCGAGGTGGACTCGAACTTCGAATTGGAGACGGGATGGGCTTCAACTCCAACTCAAATTCGACGTGGTTGTTGGCCTCCTTTGCTTCCTTGCGGATGGGCTTCACCTCCAACTCGACGTGGTTGTTGGCCTCCTTTGCTTCCTTGTTGGTCTCCATGCCTGCGGTGATCCTCTCCATGATTCCTAAGTATAATAGCATCATTAAATAGCAATCCATCCTCGAAAATACAATGCGATTCACTTAGGAGCGAGTTCACCTATTGAGGAAGTAGTCGTGCTCGAGCTCTTGTTATGGGACCTTCAAGGGCCGGTTCAATGCGCGTATCTGAAGGTATGATGTCCTCATCAGAATGGCCCCAAAAGGAAAAGATGATGGCACAGAAATTGTATGTGCTTGAAAGTAACATCGAAGCTTTCTAGAAGCCATGAACAAAGCATAAAGGAGCTTTTGGACTTCAGGGTAGCACTCCTTCGGTCCATTAAGCACTTCACTTACGTAATAAACTAGTTATTGCACTCCCTCCTGCTCTGTGACCAACACTGCGCTGACCACATAAAATTTATCATCCTACTGCACCGAGTTGGCGCCATGGATCACAGCAAACTGGCACCCGCTCGTCTGCCACATCTGGAGGAGGCCCTGTCTCTAGGCCAGTATGGACCGTGCTTGCTAGTCGGCCAGCGGCTTCGTCGGCATCATCGTCAGCATCTCGTTCCGGTGATAGGCGTCCTACTGCATCGGTGGGGATGCCTTCTACTACACCGGCGTCATCATCCTCTTCTCGTAGCCAGGACATACAGTTCTTCAAGTGTAAAGGGAGAGGACACATACCTTCGGAATGCCCTAGTCAGAGGGTGCAACTTGTAACCGAAGAGGGTGAGTGGGAGTCCAAGAGTGACCTCGAATGTGATGCCGATGCTAATAATAAGATTATAGCCAATGATGGTAATGAGGAGGATGGGAATGGTACTGTTTTGAGCCACAGTCATATTGGAGGCAAATCCTTGGTTGTATGCCATGCTCTTAGTGCCTAGGTTGTGGAGGAAGACAAGGGGTAGCGGCATAATTTGTTCCATACACGCTATTTGGTGAACTCCAAGGTATGTGTCATCTTCTCCAGCGCCGGTCACCGGAATTCTCCTCCGGCCGATCTAGCCCCGGACACCTTGTCCCTTAGATAGATTCCAATACCTTGAGCAATATTGTCCACTAGCTCGACTTCTGAATCGACCTGAATCAAGAGATATTCCAATGCCAAGATCACTGTCCAGTAGCTCAGTTTGTGTCCAGGCCACCGTGTTTACTCGCCGGATTCGGCCCCCCTCCGGCCACTTTCGGCCCTTGAGCCTGTTGAGAACTTTGTTCCTGTTATCAAGGCTAACTCCCAGATAAAGTGGTTCATCAATTGGAGCCCTGGATCAAAAGTTATGCCATGCCCTAGTTTCTGGCCATGTCCAGCACTATGTCAGTGCATGTCCACCAGTGTCATTGGATGATTTAGACCTGTTACACTTGAGAAATTGAAATGCCACCTTGTCCACTAGATTCCTGGAGTTGTACTCTACATCTTTCTCTTTTGCCACTTCTCCAGAAAACCTACCTAAAACCAACTTAAGGCTATGTCTAGCCGTGGACCGAATGTCAGCCTTTCGACATTCAACTCCTTTTGAGCCCATCTCTTCAATCAGCACCCAACTGGCTTTATCCAAACCTTTTCCCTGCATGCATGATATATTTTACGTATCATTTCCCATAAAGACTATCTTCTATATGCTTATATAGCGTATTGTAACACCCTGGTTTTGGGGGTGAAAAGTTTTTGCATAAAATCCTGCATGCATGTATCCCTGTAGTTGTAGCCAGATCAGCTGAACCCTAATCTCTCCCAAACCCTAAAAATCTCCAAATCTATTCTCTAGATCCAGATCAAGATCTGACCATCCAGATTTAACCTACCAGTTATTCTGAAGATAAAAGTCTTCAGGAACCAAATTGAATTCTAACCCTAACTCCTAGTATCTAAGTCTCTTTCTGTTTTCGAAAACAGGAAATTCAGATTTACCCTAAATACCCCAGATTCCAGATAACTGAGTTATCATGATTTAACCCTATCCAGACTCAAGTATCTTTTGGAATATGTTCCTAGATGCATCCTCAACTTGCTCCAAAAAGTTGGAAACCAGATTGTTTCATCTAAGTACTTTTCGCAGTTTAGTCCAAATTTTACTGCGAATAAGTCCTTTCTCTCTTTACCTGGAAGCCTGAAAAGGCTAAAATTCACGAATCAGCTCCAAATCCAGAATTTCTTTAGGGACCACCTCCCAAATACTATTTGATACAGATTTCCCTTCTGATCAGACTTCCAAATCTCACCCTAATTACCAGAATTCGAGATCGACAAAATCCAGATCTATTTTACCCTAATTTTACCCTATTTTCGAAAATAGGTGAAATCCCTCAAACCTTATCAAATTTTCTCCAGATTTGAGCTAAATGAGTATTAATAAAAATATTATAATCATCCATGAAATCAAATTCCAAATTAAACCTCTTTAAAACTAGATTTACAAATCAGTCCACTTTTCAACCGAAATCATCACAATTATGCCCCTGATCGACCAGAACAGTGCAACCGACCAGCTGCTGTCTTCGACCAGCGCCTGGGACTTCGACCACGACCTGGATGCAGCACACGAGTGCGCCACTGCTGTTTGCTTCGCCTGCTGCCACGTGTGTGCTTGGCGTTGGCCACTGTGGATCTTCTCCAGCGAGGATCGCGACCAGCTGGTTTCTCCCGTTTGCACGCCACCGGCAACGGCTCCAGCAGGAAAGCTTAGCCACATGGAGTCCTTGCAGCGGCCAGCCATCAACTCGCCTTCACTTCGCAGTAGCTCCAGCTGCAAAAGCCCTCACGGCCGCTGAACCAAGTCACCTCCATCGCCAGCTCGCCGTGAAGTCGCAATCCAGTCTTTTCCTTGTCGGCTTCAACTCCCCGTGCACTTCTAGCCATTGCATCGCCTCCAAAACCTCTATAAATAGCCTCTGGCCTCAGTGAAACACCACACACCCACCAGAACCACCTCAGTCCTCAAACTCGCCGTCTTCTTCTTCTTCCCCGGTGAGCAGCAAAGGGAGCTGCGGTGCTAGCTTCAACCACTGCCCCCTACTTCGATCCAACACCCCCAGTGAGCTTCTCTCATCTCCCTCATGCTTTTTGAGCTTGGAATTTAGTTCAAATGCTTTCTATCACCGGCAATCGCCGTGTTTCATCTAGAACTCCGATGAGCAATTAATCCTCACCTAAATTGAATTAGCTCTCGAGTCAGTGATCAAATATGCTCAGTAGACTTTACTTAACATCCCTAAGCAACCAAAATCGACAGATTTGCTGAAATGTGAAAATCCCCAAATTGGAACCTTGCATGTTCACTGAGCTTACTATTTAAGCTTTTCTGGTGCATCTCTAGCCAATCTAACTTCACCAGTATGTTTCTAATGCCCTAGAGACCATCCACAAGCAAGGAATTAAGCTCAATCACTTTAAATCAGAAATGCCGAAATCAGATTTGAGTTCATCTTTTCTCCAGCCAGTATCTTCCAAATCCAGCCACTCCAGCTCAAACCACTTTGCCATTTAGATGTTTTGGACCATTCTGAGCAACTTTGTCTTCTATCACGACTTCTAATTCGGCCTAGATTGTGAGATATAGCTATGCCCTAGTTACTGCACTGTTTATGTTGCATGTGCTCCAGGCCAGTCAACTTCTTGCCGATTTTCATCACTTTTCGGCCATCTCCTGCCCTAGATCCTGTTGAGACATTTGTTCCTGTTACAAATGTCTAACTACCAGACAAAGTGGTGCATCATTTGGAGCCCTAGATCAAAAGTTATGGCAAACCCTAGTTTCTGGCCATGTCAACTCTATGTCAAACTATGCCAGTCAGTGGCATTAGCCCTGTTCACCCACCTCTGGTCATGAAAACCAAAAATTACTTTGTCAAATAGTTGCCTCACTACTTTTTGCACCATATGCTTGAATCAAAACTCATTTTGGCCACTGGGAACTATTCAAACCATGTCAATGCCATTCTTCGGCATTGTCAACCCTTGTCAGCCTATGTCAGCCAATGGCATTGGGCCAATTTGACCCCTTCTGGGTATGCAAACTTAACATAACTTTGTCCCTTAGACTCCTGATGTTGTGACCTACATTTTATCCTACTGTCACAACTTGAGTCGAGCCCTCTATCATCCATCGACCCTATGTCGATGCCTTGAACCGAATGTCGACCTAAAGACGTTTGCTGTTTTTGAGCGAACCAGCCACAGCCTTGATATCATTCTGATATTTTGGAACATTTGGAATCTTGTAAACCTTTGACAACTAATCCTAACCCTAGTTTCCATAGTTTAACCCTAATCGCTTCCCAGAATCCAAATCTTGTGTCGCCGAGACACTTTCACCTTGCATTATCGCATATAGTGGATTAGTAAGAGTAGGATTGATTGTAATGCCTGTTTGCTTGTTTGATCCTTGTTCAGAGCAAGAGTCCGAGTTCGAAGACTTCGTCGCAGACCCGACATCAACTGTTGTTTCTTACGACGCGGAAGGCAAGTCATATTCTTGAACATCTTGAACCTATATTTTACGAATTGCTAGAATATACCTTGATTATAAAATAATAATATTGCATGAGAAAGATTGAGAATAGTTGAATTATGAAATGGCAGCATCAGGCTGATGGCTGTGAAATGTGAATTGATCAAATAATGAGCCATGAACTAATATATTATATATATTTATATTCATGAAATAAAACCCCTAGCCGTGACCAGTATTTTGGTATGGAATGGTGAAAGCACTGGAGGTGCTTGGTCGCACAGGATGTGCCAGCACTGGAAGTGCATGGATTGTGGTATGATCTGGTCACTGGCATATAAGGACTAGAACCTTGTGTTGTGCGTCTAGTGGCATGATTAACGTGCCGACCGCAAGCCTGGTATGGGACAGGCCTGAACAAGTAGTATGTGGATCACACATGAAACCCCTATATGATAAACTCACGATTCACACGGGGTGCGCTCCAATACAAATCACTGGATGTGATCATGCACGCTGACCCTGAGGGGAAGATGCCAATTAGTGGGGGTTGTGTAACCCTGCCACAACTGTGGTTTGCGTGAAGAAAACCACGGGGTCTGGGGTGAATTGTGTGTGAAACATGGCAAAAGTTCTTGTTATCTCCACCTTGCCACTCACAGTATGAAATGAGTTAGGGGTCCAATCCTTGTGATAGGAAGGGCATGAAAGTGGATATATCTTGCGGGTAAATTGGTACCCCTCTACAGAGTTAAAAATGTATTCGAATACTTCGTGCTCCCGAGTTTTAGGAGTATGCCGCGGTGGATTAAATCCACGGGGTGTGACACAAGTATTGTTTTATAAATTAAAATTGGTTAGTTCAAGATTACCCAAATGACATGTGTTGTCATGATAAGGGGTGCTGCCGTGGGCTGTCATGTGTTGACGTGTCGCGGTAGTACCATAATTTAGTGATCATGTGATATCTAAGAGGCATGTGGATTGTGCCCTAAGTATATGAAATGCTGCCATGAGCATGAGATTTGAACAGCTTGGAAGAAAAGTATTTATGGAAAAACCATCTCACCTCTTTTCCCTCAGTAGCATAGGATCATGTCATCTCTACTATACGTATCTCTACTCTTACCTATGACTTGCTGAGTACGTAAGTGCTCACCCTTGCAACTTATCAACAATAGATGGAGTGCTTCATGACCAAGACGAAGGCTTGGAAGATTTCGTGGATCAGGAAGGAAGAGAGCCAATTCTGCCAGAGCCTTGAAGTGTGCTGTTCTGCTGTCAACTTCTTACGACTGTGGGGGTTTCGCCTAGCTTCCGCCGAGTAGTTGTCTTTTTGTTTTAATTAGACCATTTGTGCCGTGAAGGCATTGTATTACTCTTGTTGTATCAGGCCAGCAGGCCATACTGTTTATGAATGATATTTTGTAAGTTACTCTGCTGCAATGAACTCCTGTGCTTGACTTGTCCTGGGAAGTCAATGGTATGTATGTATGAGGCCAGCTGCAGTGAGCTAGGTCTCCACAGGAGTAGTCATGGTACCCTACTCGGGGCGCGACACGTATGTGTGTATTATTGTATCCGCAGTGGAGCCAGAGCTTGAAAGAGCGGAAGAAATCTTTGAAGTTTCGTCCAAGTAACTAGACCGAGCATTGCAAGGCAAGTCTCAATCCCTTGATCATATCTAGCCCAATATTTTGAAATGAAGTATGTTAACTGTTTTCAAGTATATGCATGCCTTATATTCAAACAAGAGTTATGTTCAAATAAAGTGGTTAGATATGACCTAAATGTTTATAAAGCCCCTTTTGTGATTGAATATCCATGCACCCTTGTCACCCTAGAATATCATGCTTAGGCTTTGCTATGCTCAAGTTTATATGTTAAATGTTAAATGGTCACATGTGCGAAAAGCATATTCAAAAACCCTTTTTGTGAAAGAAAATGTGATTGGAATCGATAGTGAGGATGGCTTGATTGGATGGTGCTGTGTGCGCACTGGGAATGTGAAAGACTCCTCACTAAAGATTCATAAGGACTAGAACCTTGTGTTGTACTTCCATGCGGCATGAAAAACGTACCAACCACTTGCCCTGTATGGGACGGGCACAACATAGTAGCTTTCTCAGTATTAGCTTTTCCCTGCAATAGTTGTTGGTCTAGTTTCTTGCGAGAAACTGGTGGGCCAGTGAGGGCCATGAGTGATGTGAGTTCAGAAAAATTATGAGAGGAACAGGTGGAAAGAAGGAAGTCGCCCTACGCTTGATTAAGTCGTGCGCGGCTGTAATCAAAAGAGGCTATGTGTCTTGCGAGAACATAGACCACGGCTAGGAAGTAAGGCAGTGGGGAGGACCCACAACGGTAATGAGGACTGGAATGTCTATTTACCGGGCAGGGAATTGTTAATGCTAGGATTGTGAACTGTTGTGTGATCTCAGCCTTGTCACATGCGTAAAAGTCGCATGGAGCTGATCCGACTTGAAAGCTGAGTGATCGGTGGATTAAGGTGGTACACCTTTGCAAAGTTATAAAAAGTATCGATTACTTTGAGCTCCCAGGTCATGGAGTCTGTGCGCGGTGGATTCTATCCACGTCGATGCAGCACAGGTAGCTTTTGGGAAAGTTTCTCATAAAATGGGAATAAAGTGGTGACTCATGGAAGACCGCCACGCATAACATCTTCTAAAAATCTAGCTTAGGATTTTAAAAGTCTCACTTTTGAAAACAAAAACCTTTTCTTCAAATTAAGAGTGAAAATCTAATCTATTACTATATATATATATAAAGCCAAGACCTCTTTCCTTGAAAACCCCTCATCTATATATCTGCATTCTCATAACGAGACTTGCTGAGCATTGTGTAAAAATATGCTCACCCTTGCCTTTTCACACAAATTCAGAAGAAAGGATTCGAGGATCCTGATCTCTTTTAGCCTTGATCACCGAGAAGAGGAAGGAACCTTTCTAGACCATTTGAGCTTCTAGGAGGGTCATGCGCCAAGTTGAGTCCGATGTGGTGAAGGCCCGAGCCAAATCGCTGCAGAAGGAAATGAAGACCCTTCTTGTTGTTTTTGTGTTATTTCTGTGTTCAGTACCTCGATACCTGTCGTGGTATTAAGAATACCCCGGCAGGTTTTGAAGACGATCCTAGCGGAGATTACGCAGCGCGGGTTGACCGGGTGACCGGTCCTCCCCCACCGGACAAACACAAGAATTGACACGTGGATTTATACAGGTTCGGGTCCCGGTGGGGGCCCTAGTCCTGTCGACGCGCTCCCGACCGGAGCCGGCTGGGGAGGCTCTCTCCGGGGGAGAGGCTTCCGGAGCACGTCTGTGAGTTTAGCTATTCCAAATAATAATGAGCTGATCCTTTACAACAGAGGGGTACAAGGGCTATTTATAGCCCCAAAAAGAAGCAAAAAGCCTAAACTACCCCGGAAGCCACCGTCGGATTGAAGGGCAGGACCGTCCTTCTCCCGGTCAAACGTCTTGGATGCTTGACAGGTGGTCGCTGATTCCCGAGGCGTCCCTCGCGTGACCTGCACGTGATAAACAAATAGGGATTTTACCTTTTAGGAGGGCGATGACGTCCGGGACCCCTTCCGGAGAGCAGGGTCCCGGGAGCCTAAAAGGCGGCGCCCGGGGCAGGCACCAGGGGGCACTGTCCCCGGGCGAATGGCGGCGCCCGGGACTCGCCCGGGGGGCAAGGTCCCGGGAGCCAAAAGGCGGCGCCCGGGACATACCCCGGAGGCACGGTCCCGGCAGCCTAAAAGGCGGCGCCCGGGGCAGGCACCGGAGGCCACTGTCCCCGGGCAAATGGCGGCGCCCGGGACCCACCCGGGGGGCACGGTCCCGGGGGCCAAATGGCGGCGCCCGGGGCAGGCACCGGCGGCCACTGTCCCCGGGCAAATGGCGGCGCCCGGGACCCGCCCGGGGGGCGAGGTCCCGGGCGCCAAAAGGCGGCGCCCGGGCCAGGCACCGGGGGCCACTGTCCCCGGGCGAATGGTGGCGCCCGGGACTCGCCCGGGGGGCAAGGTCCCGGGAGCCAAAAGGCGGCGCCCGGGACATACCCCGGAGGCACGGTCCCGGGAGCCTAAAAGGCGGCGCCCGGGGCAGGCATCGGAGGCCACTGTCCCCGGGCAAATGGCGGCGCCCGGGACCTGCCCGGGGGGCACGGTCCCGGGGGCCAAATGGCGGCGCCCGGGGCAGGCGCCGGAGGCAACTGTCCCCGGGCAAATGGCGGCGCCCGGGACCCGCCCGGGGCGCACGGTCCCGGGAGCCAAAAGGCGGCGCCCGGGACATATCCCGGAGGCACGGTCCCGGGAGCCTAAAAGGCGGCGTCCGGGACAGGCACCGGCGGCCACTGTCCCCGGGCAAATGGTGGCGCCCGGGACCCGCCCGGGGGGCACGGTCCCGGGGGCCAAATGGCGGCGCCCGGGGCAGGCGCCGGAGGCCACTGTTCCCGGGCAATCCTGAACTTACCTGGACTTGACTGCGTGGAGATTTCCCCCAACAGCAGCCCCCCATGCCCTCCGGGGACGAAGCTTGAGCCCCCGGAGGGAATGGTTACGGTACCGGGAAAATCTCCGGGCGAAACCTCCGGACGAAAATCACCGGACCCCCGGCGACGCTTCGGTTTCTGTACCGGGCGCTTTATGGCCGCGCCGTTTTCGCAATAAATGCACTCGCGGTTCGAACCGGCGCCTCAATTTACGCGCCTGTCCCTTTGTTTCCCGCGCACGGTTTGAATTTCAGTGGTCCAGATTGCTCCAAGGGGGCCACGTGGCGTGCATCTAGATCACGGCCAGCCTCTATAAATAGGGCCTTAGGGGGCCCCGGTAGCTCATTCCAATTTTTCCAACTCCAGCTTCAGCTCTCCCGGTAGCGCTCTCCCGGTAGCATTTCCGGTAGCTTCCTCCGGTAGCGAGCGTCCGGGAGCTTTAGTCAACCTCCTGAAAAGTTAGCCACCGAAAAAAGAAAGAACTGACCTAATGGCGCCCAAAGGTCGAGCGAAGACCACGGAGGTGCCCCCGGAGGAAATCCCCGTGGATTTCCTCTGGGCCTCCGAGTTCTCGGTCTCGGACGAGGTGTCCCTGGTCAAGAAGGGCATCATTGGAGAGGGGGACATCCGGGTCCCCCTGAAGAAGGACGGAGCCCCCCGCCCCAGGCCCGGAGAGGTCGTGGCCTTCGAGGCCTTCCTCGAGGCGGAGCTCCGGCTCCCGGTGCATCCGATGCTCCGGGAGTTTCTCAAAGAGAACGGGGTGGCTCTCAACCACCTCACCCCGAACGCGCTCGTCCGTATGGGCCTTTTTATATGGCTCTACGAGACAGCGACCGGGCGGGAGCCCACCCTCCGCGCCTTCCGGTACTTCTATGAACCGGCAGCGTGGAGCTCCCACCTGGTGAAGGGAGGACCGAAGTCCCCCTTTGGCTCGGTGATGGTCCAAATGTTGCCCTCCCGGGTGGCGGACTACCCGGCGGCGGCCTCCCGGGACCACTGGGGTACTGGCTCCGGAGGTGGTTCTACCTCCGGGTTCGGGACGAGGCGGTGGTCTACGCCCCGGAGCCTCCCACCTACAACCGGTCATCCGCACCGAAGCCGCCGGTGTGGACGGACGAGGAGTTCGAGCTCCTCGGGAGGGTGGTGCTGACGAAGAAGGCCCGCTCGATGCGGGACGCCGCGGAGGAGCTGGCGCTCCTGCGGCTTCCCCCTTCTCACGCGGGGAAAGGGGGATCGGCATGGGCCCGGAGCAGCGGCCTCCGGTGAAGCCGGTGACACGGCGTAAGTACCCTGCACTTTCGCACTTATGATTTTTTATGGAAATTGACTAACTCTTTACCTCTTGCAGTGCGCCCGTATCCGGCGGCGAAGGACAAGGCGGAGCACCTCCTGGGGAGGTACTTTGCCGACGAACACGAGCGCATCGTGCGCCTCGTGGGGGAGGGGCCTCCCCGGAACCTGGTGGCCGAGGCCTACGGGCTCAGGCTTCCGGAGAGGAAGCCCCTTCCCACCCCTGGGTCTCATAAGCGGGGGAAGGATGCGGCCGGGGGCTCGGAGCCCAAAAGGCCCCGGGTCCAAAAGACCCCCGCCCCGACGACGACGCCGGCGACAACGCCGGTGAGGGCCCGGGACGCGGCTCCCGGAGCCGAACATGCCCGGGCGGCGCCCCGGGCAGAGGCGACGCCTCCGCCCCCGGAGGCCCCCGTCGAGGCCCGGGGGAAGGAGGTTGTTATCTGCGGGGCAGGGTCCGATTCCGCGGACTACGCCCCGTCGCCAGTTCGAGTGGCGCTCCTCTCGCCTCTCCCAACGGCATTAGCGCCGGAGAGGCTGGAGGTGAGGTTATCGGAGGCGGAGCCTCCGTGCCTCTGGCCGGTGGACGACGAGGGGGGGAGCCCCTCGGTCTATGTGGTCCCCCCGGAGCAGGTGGGCCCGAGGGCCCTTCGGCCTGGGGCGAGGAAGGGCCCGATGATGCCCCCCCGGGTGGAGAACCCCGCCCAATCTTCGTCTTCGTCTTCGGAGGAAACTTCATCGACGAAGACGCCGGCGACGCCGGCCGTGCTCCCGGATTCCGAGGTCCGGGGGCCCTCTCCTGGCCGCGACTGGAGGGCCGGGCAAGATACCTCCCTACTTCCCGCGGGGGAGGTGGCCCGCTACGCGGAGGGCCTGCACAACCGGAAGGTGCAGGCCTTCGTAGCAGGAGGAACGCTCCACGAGCGTTTTGAGGGGCTCGAGTCCCTCGGGGCCCAGGTAACCCGAGCTCTTTGTACTTCGGCTTTTTTTTCTGCACTTAAGATTTTTCTAACTCTATGTATTTTGTAGGTAGCGACTATTACCTGGGGCCTTGAGCAGCGGGTCACCCGGCTGCTCAAGGAGGCGGAGAGCCGGGCCGCGGCTTGCGTGGAGCAGCGGGAGGCGGCCCTCCGGGAGCGGGACGAAGCTCTCGATGAGCTATCCCGGGCACGGGCCCAGGTGCACCTTTCGGAGGGCGCCTACTGCCGCCTCTGAGAGGAGGCCAAGGTGAGGGAGAAGGCGCTCCGGGAGCTCGAGAGCTCCAGCGTCCGGGCGCTGTCGGACGCGGGCCGCTCCGTCCGCTCGGCCTTGCAAAGCCTTGGCGTTAGCCTGGGCTCCGGGAGCGGCCCGAAGGTGCCCCCGGCGACCCTCGCGGAGGCTATGCGTTTTCTTAACGCACAAGTCTCCGCCATCCCGGAGGCTGCGGACGTCCGGGCGCGGGGCCGGGCAATCCCCGTCATCACGGCCGCCGCGGGGCTCGTTGACTACCGGGGGGTCGGCGCCCGGGCGATCGGGGGGCGCATCCCCCGGAGCTTCCCAGAGGCCTTCGAGCCAACGCGCCGGGAGGTGGAGTTGCTGGCAGAGGGATTCTACGACCGGATCATCCGGACGAGGTTCCCGACACCAGCGCCTCCGGCCGCGGATGCCCCTGCCCCGGACTCGGAGGAAGCTCCCCGGGGGGAGGACCCCAATGCTAAAGTATGAGCCTCCCCCCGGGTCTTTAGCTGGGACCCCTTTTTATTTTTGTTAGACATTTTGATTCCGGTAGCTTCTTAGAAGCCCCGGGCACTTGTACAAAAACATTTTGCAATGAAATATATTTGAAATTTTTCTAAGTCTGCAATGAAATGTTACCAGGGTACCCGGGGGGTTATTCCCGGGCAACGGTCCGGGAGAGGCTCTCCGGGGGACGCCCAAGCGGCTTTGATTTTGCTGAGCCTTGTCTCCGGGGAGCGCGACGGGGGTACTGCCCGGGAGCCTGTCCGGTTGAGGTGGCGCCCGGAGTGGCACTTGGATAATTTTGACAACAGCCGTGCTGAATTAACTCCCCCGCGCCCGAAGGCCCAGATGATACCTCCTCTCCGGATACTTCCGCCGGCTGGGTACGAGTTTTGGCCCGAAGACATACTTCGGGACTCTCAGCGTCGCGTCCAGGCGCTGTACCGGGACTTGGCCCGGGAGCTGAGGGAGCGCCTCCGGGAGCTTTAGGCGTAGGGGCCTTAGGCTCGTAGAAAATCCCCCGGGTTAGGACCTGGGTTGTATCATTTCCGAAACCCACCGGAGGGGGAAGATGTCCACCGGATCTCTCAATAAATAAAGCTGCCTTTCTTTTGTTGCTTGCTTTGTCTTTTCTTCTTGGCTGGTCTGTGGGGCTCATCTTCAAAAGAATGAGCTATGTTTGCTCGTGGGTGACCCGGGGGCCCCCTGTCCCCCCCCGCCCACAGCGGGCCGGAGGAGACCTCCGCGCGCTGTGGGGGCAACAGGGTCCCCGGGGGGAACATAACCTGTAGGAGAAATATTTTTCTAAGTTAGAAAATTGTAAAAACGGGGTTTCCGAGGGAGGGACCTTCCGGGAGAGGTTCATCCGGCCGTCGTCAGAACGGGGAACCGGGAACAAGGCGCGGAAGGGGCTTGTGAAAAGCCGATAAGACCTTCGGAGGGGAGCTTCCCGGGAGGCTTCGTCCGGTCTCCGTGAGAACGAGGAACCGGGAATAATGTCCGGGGGAAAATATATCCGAGAAATCCATATCTTCGTAAGGCAATCGTCCGGTCGCCGTGAGAACGGGGAGCCGGGAATAAGGTCTCCGAAAGATAATCATCCGGTCGCCGTGAGAACGGGGAGCCGGGAATAAGGTCTTCGGGAGATAATCATCCGATCGCCGTGAGAACGGGGAGCCAGGAATAAGGTCTCCTGAGAAATCCCTCGGACGTCCCGCTGGGGGGAGCGTCCCCTCCCGGAGGAGGGAGAAAATCCAGAAAGCCATTAGACGTCCCGCTGAGGAGAGCGTCTACTCCCGGAGGAGGAAGTGCCCGAAGACGGGTCTTGAGTGTTTGGGCAGGGGACTAGTCTCCCAAAGTGACTCGTTACCACGGCCACTGTGACCGGGTTGCCGCTTACACCCTCAGTCCACAAGGGCTGATCGTAAGCCGCCCTACGGGAGTGCAGGCTCCGTTGTAGGGACTTGTTGGGGCTGGCCCACTTCCTCGCGGGGAGGGCATCCTCACAAGGAGGGCATCCTCGCGGGGAGGGCATCCTCGCGGGGAGGGCTTCCTCGCGGGGAGGGCATCGCCGCTAGGGGCGGTAAATAAGAACCTGCAGTGAGACAGTTGAAGAACAAAGGCTATGCATTTATTAACAAAATATCCAAAGCCCCCCCCCCCCCCGCGAAGCCGCGAAGGGGCAAAAAGGAAGCTACAGTGTCCCTCCTCCCCCTCCGGCGTGATCACTCCGGGGGAGGGGACAGGCCCGTAAGGCTAGACGTAGAACTTGCGAAGTAAACACAAGTTCAAGGTGTGCTTCAGCTCCTGCTCTTGAAGGTTGGAGAGCTTGTAGGCCCCCGAGCCTAGGACAGCGGAGATCCTGTAGGGGCCCTCCCACTTGGGGGAGAGCTTTCCCTGGGCTTGGGGGTCCGTGACGCGCTTGAGGACAAGGTCCCCAAGGCGAAAAGCTCTTTCGCGCACGCGCTGGTCGTATGCGCGCGACATCTCGCGCTCGTAGATGGCGTGGCGGAGGAGCGCTCGTTCGCGTTCCTCCTCCACGAGGTCGATTTCCAGCCGCCGGTTGTGTTCGTTGGCCCGGTAGGCTGCGGTCGAGGCTCTGTTCAGGAGCTCGACCCGCAGCGACCGGAAGCCGATCTCCGGGGGGAGGACTGCCTCCGCCCCGTAGACCAGAGAGAAGGGAGCACGCCCTGTGGCCCGGGACGGGGTCGTGCGCATCGAGCAGAGGATGCTAGGGAGCTCCTCTGCCCACGCGCCCCGCTTGGAAGCGGTTTGCTCCAGTCTCCGGCGTAACCCCTGTAGGATTACGCCGTTGACTCTCTCGACGGCCCCGTTGCTTTGAGGATTTGCCACTGAGGCGAAGTGGATGACGATCCCCAGGCCTTCGCAGAATTCCCAGAAATAAGCCGAGTCGAATTGGGTCCCGTTGTCCACGGTGATTTCCCGGGGGACACCAAAACGACAAACGACGTTTTTCCAGAAAAACTGCTGAACGGTCCGGGAGGTGATGCTAGCCAAGGGCTCCGCCTCGACCCACTTTGTAAAGTAGTCGACCGCGACTACCGCATACTTGTATCCTCCGGGCGCTGGGGGGAAGGGCCCTAAGAGGTCCATCCCCCAGCGCACGAAGGGCCAAGTGATGGGGATAGTCGGCAGCGCTACAGGGGGGAGATTCGAGCCCTTGGCCATTTTCTGGCATGCTTCGCACGCGGAGACAAGGTCTCGCGCGTCGCGCATGACTGTAGGCCAGTAGAAGCCCTGCCGAAGGGCCTTGGCGGCGATGGCACGCGGGGCTAGGTGAGAACCACAGCTCCCCGCGTGAATGTCTTCCAGGAGTTGAAGTCCCTCCGACCGGGGGAGGCAGCGCAGGAGGGCCGAAGCCCCCCGCTTGTAGAGCCTTCCCTCCAGCAGAAGATATGCCCGGGCTTTGGCCCAGAGGCGCTTAGCCTCAGTCTCATTGGGAGGGTCCCCCTCTCCCTTGATGAAGGAGATGAGGGGGTCCATCGAAGATGAAGGCCGGACGATCTCGGCGACCTCCGGGACCGGAGGCTCAGGGCCTACATCCGGGGAGGCCACCGAGGGCTTCATGATGATTTCCAAGAAGGCCCCCCTGGGGAGCGTTTCCTGGGCGCTTGCTGCCCGTGCCAAGGCATCGGCCCGGTCATTCTCCCTCCTCGGGATATGCCGGGCCTCAAGGCCGTCGAAGTGCTTCTCCATCTTCCGTACTTCCTGCAAGTAAAGACTTAGATTTGCGTCATGGCACAGGTAAGACTTGTCTATTTGGCAGACAACGAGCTGAGAGTCTCCCTTCACTAGGAGGCGCCGGATCCCCAGGGAGCGCGCGAGGCGCATCCCGAGGAGCAGAGCCTCGTACTCGGCGACGTTGTTGGTTGCGGGAAACTCGAGCCGCGCGGCGTACTCGAGCTCCTTTCCCTCGGGGCTCCGGAGGACTACCCCCGCGCCAGCCCCGGCGAGACACAGCGACCCATCGAACAGCAGGGTCCAATGGTCACTGCGTCGGGGCGGCACAGGGAGATCTTCGTCCCCGGACCCAGAGGCGGGAGTCCATTCTGCGACGAAGTCGGCGAGGACCTGCGACTTGATTGCGGAGCGGCCGGTAAGGGACAGGGAGAAGGGGGCAAGCTCGGCCCCCCACTTCCCAATCCGGCCAGTGGCTTCTTTATTCCGCAGTACCTCCCCCAGGGGGAGGGACGACGGGACGGTGATGGGGTGCTCCAGGAAGTAGTGCCGGAGCTTCCGGGACGCCATGAGGAGGGCGTAGAAAATCTTCTCCATCTCCGTGTACCGAGTCTTGGGCCCTTGGAGGGCTTCACTGACGTAGTACACGGGACGTTGCTGCCCCCCTTGCTCCTTCACCAAAACCGCGCTGACGGCGACGGGGGTCGCGGCGAGGTAGAGGAGCAAGGGCTCTTCCGGAGACGGACTCACGAGCATTGGAGGGCTCGAGAGGTACTTCTTGAGGTCGTTGAAGGCTTCCTGGGCCTCGGGGGTCCAACGGAACCACTCGAGCCCTCGGGGGATCTTGAAGAACTAGAGGCCCCGCTCCCCCGAACGGGAGACGAAGCGACTGAGCGCGGCCAGGCGGCCGGAGAGCCGCTGGACATCCTTGACGGAGCGCGGCGGGGGCATGTCTAGGAAGGCCCGGATCTTCTCGGGGTTTGCCTCAATGCCCCGCTGGGATACGAGGAAACCCAGGAGCTTCCCCCCGCGCACCCCGAAGGCGCACTTCTCCGGGTTGAGCTTGAGCCCAAACGCGCGGAGGTTGCGGAAGGTCTCTGCGAGGTCGTCGATGTGGGAGGCTGCACGGGGACTCTTGACGACCGCGTCGTCTACGTAGACTTCGACGTTGCGGCCGACTTGATCTTTGAAGACCAGCGTCATCAGGCGCTGGAAGGTGGCTCCCGCATTCTTGAGCCCGAAGGGCATGTGGCGGTAGCAGAAAGTTCCGAGTGGAGTTATGAAACTCGTCTTTTCCTCGTCCCCCTCCGCCATCCGGACTTGGTGGTATCCCGAGTAGGCGTCTAGGAAGCTCATCAGCTCGCACCCCGCGGTGGAGTCAACGAGCTGGTCGATCCGCGGGAGCGGGAAGTTGTCTTTGGGGCAGGCGCGGTTAAGGTCGGTGAAGTCCACGCACATGCGCCACTTGCCACTTGATTTCTTGACGAGGACGGGGTTTGCGAGCCACTCAGGGTGCAAGACTTCCCGGATGAACCCCGCCTCTTGGAGCCGAGCTATCTCCGTCTTGATGGCTTCTTGACGTTCGAGGGAGAGCTTTCTCAACTTCTGCTTGACAGGGGGGTGACCGGGGGTTACCGCGAGCCTATGTTCAATAACTTCCCGGGCGACACCCCGCATGTCCGAAGGCTTCCACGCAAAAACATCGGAGTTTTCGCGCAGAAAGGCTGCGAGTTGCGCTGCATGGTCTTGGGGGAGCTCTGCCCCAATTTGGACAGTTTTGTCCCCGCTGCCTGGGGACAGCGGGACCTCCCGGAGGCCCCCTTCCGGACGCGGCTTGAGAAGGGGCCTCCCAGGGGACGGCGCAGCGATGCCCATGTCCGGGGGGGGAGACTCCCCCCCGGGCGCCTTGATCAGGTTGACGCTTCCTATTGTGGCAGCAGCTCGCTCGTATAGAGCACGGGCCATGTCTTGGTCCCCCCGGACGTTGATCACGCCATGCGGCCCGGGGATCTTCATGCACAGGTAGTTTTGGTGGGTGGCAGCCCCCAGCCGATTGATCGTAGTCCTCCCCATAATCACATTGTAGGAGGGGAGGTCCACTACGTCGAAGCGGACTAGCTCGGTCCGGTAGTTCTCCGGGGTGCCGAAGGTGATCGGGAGATCTACCTTGCCCACGGGGTGGATCGCCTTCCCCGGGACAAACCCTTGCAGAGGCCCTGCCGCTGGTTGTAGGAGCTTCTCATCCACCTGCATTTCCTTGAAGGTTTTGAGGAACAGGACGTCGGCGGAGCTTCCGCCGTCCACGAGGGTGCGGGCCAAGTGGCAGTTATAGATTGTCGCGGAGACAATGAGTGCGTCGTCGTGGGGGAAGCGAACCCCTCGCGCGTCTTCCGCCGTAAAGGTGAGGGGGACGTCCGACCACTTGGGTGGCACGGACACGTGTAGCACCCCCACTACCTTAACTTCTCGCGCGTACTCCTTGAGCTGGCGCTTGGAGTCCCGCCCGGAGGCGGACCCCCCTACGATGACGTTGATGCGGCGCTGAGAAGTTTGAAAGGGGAGAGCGTCTGAAGGCTCCCCCTCCTGCACCTGCTGCCCCCCTGCGGGAGCGGGAAGGGCCGGAACAGCTGGCCGAGGGGGCAAGGAGGCCGGAGTCCCCCCCCTACCCGCGCTGGTCGAGGAACGCCGTGAAGTGCTGCAGCAGCTGGTGGCAATCTCGGGTGGCGTGGGTACTGGACCCGTGGAAGCTGCACCACGGTCCTTCCCGGCTTCTCCCCACGGGGCCTTCGCGGCCGCACGAAGACTGTCCTCCCCCATGGCCTCTCGGCTTGGGAAAGGGGCGGTTGCCCTTCGGGGGGGCGCGCGAGCCGCCTCCGCCCGCGAGGACAAAAGTGTCCCGAGGCCGTGGTTCGCTACGGCCCCCCTGCCTGGGGCGCCTGGGCGGATCCCGGGCCCCCCTCTCGGCGGGGGCAGGAGCCCCCTGGGTATTCTTCCAGATGTCGTCTTCCTCCGCGCGAGCGTACTTTTTGAGTACGTTGAAGAACTCGTCGGCGGAGGAGGGGCAGCTTCGAGAGAGTCTTCGGTGGAGTTCCCCCGGGACGATCCCGCTTTTGCAGGCCTCGATCACTGTGGAGTCCGGGATGTGGGCCACTTTGCTTTTTACTTGGGCAAAGCGCTTGAAGAAGCTTCTGATGGTCTCCCCGGTTCTCTGGCGCACTGTGTATAGTTGTGAGGAATCCAGGCGACGTACGTAATTTCCCTGAAAGTTGGCGCAGAACTCCCGCTTCAGCTGCGAGAAAGACTTGATGGAGCCCGCCTTCAGATTGTAAAACCAGGAGCGGGCAATGCCGGTGAGGTAGAGGGGGAAGACGTTGCATTGGACACTCTCGTCCCCCCCCACCGCGGAGATGGCTGTGGAGTAGATCTGCACGAACTCGTAAGGGTCCGCTTCGCCATTATAGTGCTCGATGTGCGGGGGACGGTAGGGCCGCGGCCACCGGATGCTGCGGAGTCTTCGACACAGAGGCTGGTTCGCCCCTTGCACTTCCCGGGGGGAGCCCCAGTCACTGTCTTCTTTAACGGGGGACGCCCCGTCGTTATGTGAGTCAGGTAGCGGCCCAAGAGGGCCGCCGGAGTGGTGGTGACGACGCTTCTCTTCCGGGCCGGGACTGACCTCCCGGACGTCCGGGCTTCCCTCCGGGGAGGATGGTTCTTCGGCTGGTCTCTTCCCCCGACCGGTGCGAGAGCGAGGCTCCCTGCGACAACGACTGTGGGGAAGCTCTTCCCCGCGGCTGGGAGAATGCATTCGCTCGACCTCCCCCCGGGAGAAGCGAACCTGCTTCGCCGGGGGAGGGAGCTCCTGCACTGTAGCAGCCGGCCCGGAAGCTACCGGGGCCTGCTGGGGGAGCCCCCTGCGACGGCCCCCGGGACTGGAAAGGGGGGAGCCCCTGCACCATCCGGAACCGGGGAGGGGGCTCCCGGGGCGGTGTTTGGATCCGAAGAGGGGGCCCCTGCGGCAACGACTGGGACCGGAAAGGGGGAAGCCCCAGTGACATCCGGAACCAGTGGGGGGAGAGCCCCCTCGGCGACGTCCGGGGTTGGGGAGCCAATGCGGGGGGAAATTCGCTGAGGCACGGGGGCTGCTCTGTCGACTGGCCCCGGTGCGGTAAACGCAATGCGAGGGGCGGGACTGGCTCCCGGCGTAGGAATAACCCCCGGCATGAAATGACCCCCCAGCCCCGGAAGCGGGCCGGGGACGGGGTACCCCCCTGGTGCCACGAAGGGCCCAGGCATGAAATAGCCTCCCGGCACCGGGACAGGCCCGGGTGCCGAGAAGTGTCCGAAAGTATATCCCGCGGGGGGAGGGAACCCTCCGGCTGGATCATACGGGGTGGACAGCCCCCCGGAGACCGGAGGGGCCGCCGGGTATCCCATAAACGGGGGCATGATCCCCGGATACGGGTGCGACGAAAATGTGGGGGCCGAGGGCCGCACCAACACACTAAGGAGCTCGTCCATAGAGCGCTGGGCGCGGAGCTGGCCCTCCACGAGAGCTTCGAGCAGGGCGTCCCGGGGAGCCGGGGGAGCCGTCGGGGGGACGCTTGTCCCGGCCGAGGTCCCCGCGGTCACCGGGAACGACCTGGAGGTGGAAGCACCTACGTTAAGAGGAAAGGAGGTAGGCGGTACCTGGGCCAGGTCGCCTCCGGGAGGGACCGCCGGGACAGCAGTGTCCCGGGCGGACGGCGCCGGGTCTCCGAGAGCCGGGTCACCGGGAAGGGTGCGAGCCCTTGTTCTTGGGGGAGCCATGGCGTCTTGTCACGAGTCCCCACGGTCGGCGCCAACTGTCGTGGTATTAAGAATACCCCGGCAGGTTTTGAAGACTATCCTAGCGGAGATTACGCAGCGCGGGTTGACCGGGTGACCGGTCCTCCCCCGCCGGACAAACACAAGAATTGACACGTGGATTTATACAGGTTCGGGTCCCGGTGGGGGCCCTAGTCCTGTCAACGCGCTCCCGACCGGAGCCGGCTGGGGAGGCTCTCTCCGGGGGAGAGGCTTCCAGAGCACGCCTGTGAGTTTAGCTATTCCAAATAATAATGAGCTGATCCTTTACAACAGAGGGGTACAAGGGCTATTTATAGCCCCAAAAAGAAGCAAAAAGCCTAAACTACCCCGGAAGCCACCGTCGGATTGAAGGGCAGGACCGTCCTTCTCCCGGTCAAACGTCTTGGATGCTTGACAGGTGGTCGCTGATTCCCGAGGCGTCCCTCGCGTGACCTGCACGTGATAAACAAACAGGGATTTTACCTTTTAGGAGGGCGATGACGTCCGGGACCCCTTCCGGAGAGCAGGGTCCCGGGAGCCGAAAAGGCGGCGCCCGGGGCAGGCACCAGGGGGCACTGTCCCCGGGCGAATGGCGGCGCCCGGGACTCGCTCGGGGGGCAAGGTCCCGGGAGCCAAAAGGCGGCGCCCGAGACATACACCGGAGGCACGGTCCCGGGAGCCTAAAAGGCGGCGCCCGGGGCAGGCACCGGAGGCCACTGTCCCCGGGCAAATGGCGGCGCCCGGGACCCGCCCGGGGGGCACGGTCCCGGGGGCCAAATGGCGGCGCCCGGGGCAGGCACCGGCGGGCACTGTCCCCGGGCAAATGGCGGCGCCCGGGACCCGCCCGGGGGGCGAGGTCCCGGGCGCCAAAAGGCGGCGCCCGGGGCAGGCACCAGGGGCCACTGTCCCCGGGCGAATGGTGGCGCCCGGGACTCGCCCGGGGGGGCAAGGTCCCGGGAGCCAAAAGGCGGCGCCCGGGACATACCCCGGAGGCATGGTCCCGGGAGCCTAAAAGGCGGCGCCCGGGGCAGGCACCGGAGGCCACTGTCCCCGGGCAAATGGCGGCGTCCGGGACCCGCCCGGGGGGCACGGTCCCGGGGGCCAAATTGCGGCGCCCGGGGCAGGCGCCGGAGGCCACTGTCCTCGGGCAAATGGTGGCGCCCGGGACCCGCCCGGGGGGCACGGTCCCGGGAGCCAAAAGGCGGCGCCCGGGACATACCCCGGAGGCACGGTCTCGGGGGCCTAAAAGGCGGCGCCCGGGGCAGGCACCGGCGGCCACTGTCCCCGGGCAAATGGCGGCGCCCGGGACCCGCCCGGGGGGCACGGTCCCGGGGGCCAAATGGCGGCGCCCGGGGCAGGCGCCGGAAGCCACTGTCCCCGGGCAATCATGAACTTACCTGGACTTGACTGCGTGGAGATTTCCCCCAACAATACCGATTCTTTTTTATTCTTGATTTTGAAAAACTCCCTACTTTTGTATCAACTTTAATTAATGCCACTCTTGGCATTATAATAATGTAATAGTGGTCCTCGTGACCTTGTACTTGTTTTGTTAATTTTCTTTATCGTTTAAAGTAAATCCTGTTGTTGTGAGCTTGTGATGTACCTTTTTTAGTGCAATCCACCTGGGCGGTTGCCACCGGATTCCTCAAATGAGGGTCCCAGACTCGGGGGCAGCCCCGGGGGAGGAGGGAGCTCATGCGTATTGACCGCGAGCGTGGGAGGGGCGGAGTCCATTACCGGGCTGTCCCCGGGAGTGCCGGCCGGACCGGAGAGTGGGAGCCCTGACAGGGAAGATCCGATGATGGCGCGGGAGCCGTCAGGTGGGCCACCTCCGGTACAACGGGCACAACTGGTGGGGAGAAGCCGGCTTCCGGTCTCGAGAAGACCCCGGGTGCGGAGTGAACCATAGGCATGGGGAAGGCTCCGGGGATGGGGTAAGTCTCCGGCATCGGGAACGCCCCCGAGGTCGGGAAGGCTCCAGATGGCGGGCCCGCCGGAGCGTAACCCTCACTGGAACAACAGGCTACAGGACCGACTTGACCACTGAGGGTCGGAGGGGCCACCGAGTGTCCCATAAACGGGGGCATTGCCCCCATGAACGTGAACTGTGGGTAGATGGGTGCCGGCAGGCGCGCCAGGACGTGGAGGAGTTCATCCATCGAGCGCTAGGCGCGGAGTTGGCCCTCCACAAGAGCTTCGAGTAGCGCATCCCGGGAGGTCGGGGGAGCCACCAGGGGAAAGCCAGTCCCCCAGTGAGCATCCGAGGTCGTCGGGCCGGACCCAGAGCCCTGTCCACCGGAAACTACTGAAAGAGTGAGAGGTGGTGCCTGGGTTTGGCCGTGTCCGGGCGGCAGCACTGGGACGACCGCGCTTTGGAGGGGTGGCGCCGGGTCACTGGGACCGGCATCACCGGGAAGGGCGCGAGCCCTCCTTCTTGGGGGAGCCATGGCGATTTGTCTCGAGGTCCCCACGGACGGCGCCAACTGTCGTGGTATTGCGAATACCCCGGCAGGTTTTGTTGATGTTCCTAGCGAAGAAAAGACGATGCGAGCTGACCGCGTGACCGGTCCTCTCCCGTCGGGCAAACGCAGCAAGTGACACAAAGATTTATACAGGCTCAGGCCTTAGTGGAGGCCCTAGTCCTGTCGATGTGCTCCCAACTAGAGTTGGCTAGGGGAGTTCTCTCGGGGAGAGATGGCTCCTAAGCACGCCTATTTGATTTTGTGTATTAGAGTAAAAATGAGTTGTCCCCGGTTACATGAGGGGTTACAAGGGCTTATATAGGTCCAAAAGATGCAAAATGACAAAACTACCCTGCTCACAACCGTTGGATCGAAGGGCACTAGCGGCCTTCTCCCGGTCAAAGGGCTTAGATGATTGACAGGTGTCCCCACCAGTTCCCGAGGTGCTTCTCGCGTGATCCTCACATGACCCGGCACTGGAAGCCCTTGTCTACGGGAAAATGGCGGCGCCCGGGACGAGTCACCGGGGGCACTTGTCCTCGGGCGAATGTCGGCGCCCGGAACGAGTCACCGGGGGGCCTTTTCCTCAGGCAAATGGGGTCACCGGGATCCTCCCCTCTTACCTGGACTTGATCCCGCGGAGATTTCCCCCAATAGGACGCAAACTCAATTTAACAAACCAAAATTAACACATTGAAAGGCACAAACGGGTTTGGTCATGCACTACTACAGAATACATTACCACAGTCGGGTCAAAACAGTCATCACAGATGGTTTTGACCCGTCTGTGATATTTGAGTCACTGATAATCGAGTACTATCATTGACGGTTCTGAACTGTCTGTGATTTTTTTGATCACAGACTGTTGTAAGATCAAAACCATCTATGATACTCATACTACACAGACTGTTATAAGATCAAAACCTTCTGTGATACTCTTACTACATAGACTGTTATAAGATCAAAACCATCTATGATACTCATACTATCACAGACGGTTATAAGCTCAGAATCATCACTGATAGTATGAGTATCACAGATGGTTTTGAGGTCAAAACCATCTGGGATAGTGTCCTTATCGGCGATGGTTATAATCTCAAAACCGTCTGTGATAGGATGAGTATCACAGACGGTTTCGATCTTATAACAGTCTGTGATACTCATACTATCACAGACGGTTATAATCTCAAAACTGTCAGTAATAGTGTGAGTATCACAAATGGTTTTGAGGGCCAAACCATCTAGGAGAGTGTTCATTATCAGTGATGGTTATAAGCTCAGAACCGTCTATGATAGTATGAGTATCACGATGGTTTTGATCTTATAACAGTCTGTGATACTCATATTATCACAGACGGTTATCAGCTCAGAATCGTAAGTGGCACATGTGCATTGACGACACCAGTCTCAATGTTGCCTGTCTGAAGGATGATTTTTCCTTCCTCGTATCGATCAGTTGGTCAATTCAACAACGGGATGCAAACTGATGAGGTTCCTGGATGCCTACTTAGGGTACCATCAAATTAGGATGGCAGAAGAAGAAGAGAAAATTGCCTTCATCACACCATTTGGTATATACTGCTATGTCAGAATGTCATTTGGTCAAAAGAATGTTGGTTCCACGTATCAGTGTTTGATGTAGAAGACCTTTCAATCTCAATTAGGGCGTAATCTAGAAGATTATGTAGAAGACTTGGTTGTAAAGAGTATGAAAAGCTCTGGTCACATAGATGATCTGGCTGAAACTTTCTGTAACTTGAATAAATATGGAATAAAGTTAAATCCTGAAAAGTGTTCCTTTGGAGTTTCTAATGGAAAACTTTTATGTTTCCTTGTCTGTTCCAGAGGCATTGTGGTTAATCCCAAAAAAATTTGGGCCATTGAGCAAATGCGATCTCCTTCGACCACGAAGGTGGTACAAAGCCAAACAGGCCGAATGGTGACTTTAAGTCATTTTATTTCGAGGTTGGGCAAACGTGGATTACCTTTATTTAAGGTTCTACAAAAGCACAATGGTTTCCAGTGGTCGAACGAAGCCGAAAAAGCCATGGGAGAGCCATTACTAATCTATTTGGCTGCTACCCCTCACGCGTTCAGCATTGTCCTGGTCGCAGAAAGGGAGGGAGTGCAACGACCGGTTTACTATGTAAGCAAAATATTGAATGGACCAAAGGAGAGATAACCTAAGGTCCAGAATTTACTTACGCTCTCTTAATGGCTTCACAAAAGTTGCAACATTACTTTCAAGCGCACAAGATTATTGTGCCCTCGTCCTTTCCTTTAGCGGATATTCTCTGTAATCCAGAAGTAACAGGTCGGGTTGTGAAATGGGCTATAGAATTGGGAGCATTTGATATCCACTTCATAGCCCGAGTAGCAATCAAATCCCAAATCCTTGCAGATTTTCTAGTCGAATGGACTAACCCCGAACCACCTGCGCAAGAATCGAAGGATTTAGAAAAAACCGACAATTGGACGTTGTATTTCAATGGCTCTCCGAGTTTTACAAACTAGGGGGCTGGAGCAGTCTTAATTATGCCCCGAGGCGAATAACTCCAGTATGTCGTACAATTACACTTTATTGCTACCAATAACGCAACAGAGTATGAAGGTCTTCTAGCAGTGATGAAGACACGGATGCCCGATCTTCTGGTGAGAAGGATAACTTTGATTTGATGGAGAGTGACCTTGATGATCTGGCTACCAACCAAACAAGACTAGATGCCCTGGCAATCACTAAACCACACTCACGAGTCGTTATCAACCGTGCCAAGACAAGGCTGACCTGATCATGAGGATCAATTTTTGCAACAACCTAAGAACAAGAAAGAACAAGATAAAAGCAATCTGAAATTGCAAATATGGATGAAGCACACGATAAATTTGAGGTTGTGTAACTTGTAGTTGTTGGTCTAGCCGACACAAGAATACAAGGATGAAGTTTTATGCATGGGGAAAACTAATCTAAACAAAACCTGAGGAAGAATGGGAAGGGTGACGACATAGTAACAGGGGTGGCGGCCAAGGAGGTGGACGTGAAACCCTAGGGGTACACGGGTCTTGGGCCCAAATTAGAGGTGGCACAGCACCCGATAGAATCTGTCCACTAATTGTTTCATCGATTTCGGGCGATCCAGACAGAATTTGGCAGTGGGGCCAGATCCATTGGAAAGGTGGCGTCGTGGGCTTCTCCGTAAAGTGCTCATTCACCCCAATCGGACTCCGTACATAGAATGGGCATCTGTTTGAAGTTGGACTGCTGCTGGATGGATGAGCTGGACTCGCGAACGAGTTGGGCTTGATCTTGGGCTGGGCTTGATGCGTCGTGAGTTGCTCCACCTTTGATGTAGTTCGCTGATCCTCTGGTATGGGTGTAGTGAATGGCTCAGCACATGGATTCATGCCGACTCGCCGTTCTCCTTGATCTTCTCGTGGCGGCGAGGAAGTAGTGAAAGTAGTGGAAGGAGTGGATGAAGCCTTGTTCATATCCGATCTAGTGATGTCCTCGTTATTCTCCCCTTCTTGAATTTGAGTCGTCCCCGACTCAATCATAATCTCCTGCAAAAGGTTAGTACGAACACGAGGCAAAGCAACATGCATATACTCCCCTTCTTGAAAGCTATCATGTAGGTTCAAAGGAAAAGTAGAGGAACTTGATGTGAAATGATTAGTGCTATGGCAATCCTCTAGTTGATCACATTGTTGCTTGTTATCACTTTCCTGCAAAAGATTAGTCACAAGTGGGCACACGCAAGACACTGTTTTTCCAAAGAAAATTCCTCACCCTTGCAATTATAGACATTAATTTCAGATATATGTCTTTCATATTCAATTTGATTTTCAGCCTCACAAGAAAGATTAAACAATTGAGACAAATAATTATATTCCTTAGCAACAAGTATGTCCTGAATTTCCTTATCAAGCCCACCTATGAACCTAATCTTTGTAGCTTCCTCGGCTTCCTCTAAACCACAATGCAACAAGCATGTTTCTAATTCTTGGTAGGATCCTGTTACAGTGTTATTACCTTGTTTTACATGTTGTAGTTTCTTAAAAAAAAATTCAGCATAGAGTTTACTGACAAATCTATCTCTCATAAGCCTTTTCATGTCTTTCCAAGTGTGAGGTAACTTATTACATGCATACAAATCCTTCCACCACATTGATGCAAAAATAGTTAAAGCACTAGCGGCACTCCTAATCTTTCGTTTATCACATATTTTATATCAAGCAAAAATTTTGTCTACCGCTATTTCCCAATCAATATATGCATCAGAACGAAATCTGTTATAAGAAAGATGGGTTGGAATGATTTTACCTGTACTCGTGGGGAACGATGTAGCAATGGTGGTGTGGCTCTCTTGCAGTCTCTCCCTGTGGCAGAACATATCAATTTGTGTTTCAATCTCGTTCTTAAATTCATCACCTGCCATGATTAGTAGAAAACAAGAAACACACAAGAGTATATTTCCCTATCAACTACTAGGCGGTGGACAAGGAACAAAAGTCACTCTTGCTCAAGCTTCTTACTTGGCTCTTACAAGTTCTTACCGAAGCAAACAGGCGATGCAACCGGTGGCTGGTTCGTGATAACTTAAACTCGAGTGTGAGCAAAGCGATTGTAAGGTGCCGTACCTGTATGGTTAGTAGATGGTGGAGCTTGGATAGGCTATTATATGTGCTGGAACAATTCAAGATCAATGCAATATTGAAAATTAGTCCAAAGTAATAGTGTCGCGCCCCGCACAGGGTACCACGACTACTCCCGTGGAGACCTAGCTCGCTGCAGCTAGCCTCATACATACATACCACTGACTTCCCAGGATAAGTCAAGCACAGGAGTTCATTGCAGCAGAGTAACTTACAAAATATCATTGATAAACAGTATGGCCTGCTGGCCTGATACAACAAGAGTAATACAATGCCTTCACGGCACAAATGGTCTAATTAAAACAAAAGAAAACTACTCGGCGGAAGCTAGGCGAAACCCCCACAGTCGTAAGAAGTTGACAGCAGAACAGCACACTTCAGGGTTCTGACAGAACTGGCTCTCTTCCTTCTGGATCCACGAAATCTTCCAAGCCTTCGTCTTGGTATTGTAGCACTCCATCTATTGTTGATAAGTTGCAAGGGTGAGCACTTACGTACTCAGCAAGTCATAGGTAAGAGTAGAGATACGTATAGTAGAGATGACATGATCCTATGCTATTGAGGGAAAGAGGTGAGAGGGTTTTTCCATAAATACTTTTCTTCCAAGCTTTTCAAATCTCATGCTCATGGCAGCATTTCATATACTTAGGGCACAATCCACATGCCTCTTAGATATCATATGATCACTAAATTATGGTACTACCGCGACACGTCAACACATGACAGCCCTCGGCAGCACCCCTTATCATGACAACACATGTCATTTGGGTAATCTTGAACTAACAAATTTTAATTTATAAAACAATACTTGTGTCACACCCCGTGGATTCAATCCACCGCTGCATACTCCTAAAACTCGGGAGCACGAAGTATTCGAATACATTTTTAACTCTGCAGAGGGGTACCAATTTACCCGCAAGATATATCCACTTTCATGCCCTTCCTATCACAAGGATTGGACCCCTGACTCACTTCATACTGTGAGTGGCAAGGTGGAGATAACAAGAACTTTTGCCATGTTTCACACACAATTCACCCCAGACCCCGCGGTTTTCTTCACGCAAACCACAGTTGTGGCAGGGTTTCACAACCCCCACTAATTTGCATCTTCCCCTCAGGGTCAGCGTGCATGATCACATCCTGTGATATGTGTTGGAGCGCACCCCGTGTTAATCGTGAGTTTGTCATATAGGGGTTTCATGTGTGATCCACATACTACTTGTTCAGGCCTGTCCCATACCAGGCTTGCGGTCGGCACGTTAATCATGCCACTAGACGCACAACACAAGGTTCTAGGTCCTTATATGCCAGTGACCAGATCATACCACAATCCATGCACCTTCAGTGCCCGCACAACCAGTGCAGCCAAGCACCTCCAGTGCTACCACCATTCCATACCAAAATACTGGTCACGGCTAGGGGTTTTATTTCATGAATATAGATTTATATACATATACTTATCAATTCATGGCTCATTGCTAAACAGTTTATCTTTCCACAGGCAATCAGCCTGATGCTGCCATTTCATCTCTTTTCTCAATTCATGCCATACTATTTTATAATCAAGGTATATTCTAGCATTTCATAAAATATAGGTTCAAGATGTTCAAGAATATGACTTGCCTTCCGCGTCGTAAGAAACAGCAGTTGATGTCGGGTCTGCGACGAAGTCTTCGAACTCAGACTCTTGCTCTGAACAAGGATCAAACAAGCAAACAGGCATTACAATCAATCCTACTCTTACTATTCCACTATATGCGATAATGCAAGGAGAAACACTTAGGCGATACAAGATTTGGAAGCGATTAGGGTTAAACTATGGAAACCAAGGTTAAGATTAGTTGTCAAGGGTTTACAAGGTTCCAAATGTTCCAAAATATCAGAATGATATCAAGGCTGCTGCTGGTTCGCTCAAAAACAGCGAACGCCTTTAGGTCGACATTCGGTTCAAGGCATCGACATAGGGTCGATGGATGATAGAGGGCTCAACTCAAGTTGTGACAGTAGAATAAAATGTAGATCACAACATCAGGAGTCTAGGGGACAAGGTTATGTTTAGTTTGCATACCCAGATGGGGTCAAAATGGCCCAATGCCATTGGCTGACATAGGCTGACAATGCCCAAGAATGGCATTGACATGGTTTGAACAGTTTCTAGTAGCCAAAATGGGTTTTGATTCAAGCATATGATGCACAAGGTAGTGAAGCAACTGTTTGACAAGGTAATTTTTGGTTTGCATGACCAGAGGTGGGTGAACAGGGCTAATGCCACTGGCTGGCATAGTTTGACATAGGGTTGACATGGCCAGAAATTAGGGTTTGCCATATCTTTTGATCTAGGGCTCCAAATGATGCACCACTTTATCTGGTAGTTAGGCATTTGTAACAGGAACAAATGTCTCCACAGGATTTAGGGCAGGAGATGGCCGGAAAGTGATGAAAACTGGCAAGGAAGTTGACTGGCCTGGAGCACATGCAACATAAACAGTGCAGTAACTAGGGCATAGCTATATCTCACAATCTAGGCCGAATTGGAAGTCGTGATAGAAGACAAAGTTGCTCAGAATGGTCCAAAACATCTAAATGGCAAAGTGGTTTGAGCTGGAGTGGCTGGATTTGGACGATACTGGCTGGAGAAAAGATGAACTCAAATCTGTTTTGGGCATTTCTGATTTAAAGTGATTGAACTCAATTCCTTGCTTGAGTATGGTCCTCGGGGTACTAGAAATGCATTGGTGAAGTTAGATTAACAGATTGCTCAACAAAGAAGCTAAATCATCAAGTACAAGTTCATGTTCATGGCTGGAAATTGCGGGTTTTTGATTTACAACGAATTTGTTCAAACCAGTAGCTCAGGGGTCTTAAGTGAGCTATTCTAAGCATATTTCACTACTGGCTCGAAGATCAATTTATTCTGGAATGAAATTAATTGCTCGCCGGAGCTACTGGAGTAAAACTGAAATTGCCGGCGACTGAGGGTATTTAGACTAAATTCCAAGCTCGAGAAGCATGAGGGGGATGAGGGAAGCTCACTGGGGGTGTTGGATCGAAGGAGGAAGCAGTGGTTGAAGCTAGCACCGAAGCTCCCTCTTTGCTGCTCACCGGAGAAGAAGAAGACACAGTGAACTGCTGGTTTTCTGGTGTTTTGGAGTGTAAGGAGTAGAGCTGAGCTCTGGTGGGTTTATATAGGCGTGGCTGGAGGCTCTCAACGGTTGGAAAATGCTCGGGGAGTTGTAGCCGGCAAGGAAAAGACGGGATGCGACTTCACGGCGAAGACAGGCGGCGAAACGACTCGGTTCAGCGGCCGTGAGGGCTTTTGCAGCTGGAGCTGCTGCGATGTGAAGGCGAACTGATGGCTGGCCGCGGCGAGTTCTCCACGTGGCGCAAAGCTCCTGCGTCGACCGTTGCTGGTGGCGTGCAAACGAGAGAAACCAGCTGGCTGTGAGTCCCGCCAGGGAAGATCCACAGTGGCAAATGGCGAGCACACACGCGGCGCTGTTCAGTTGGCGAAGATGGCGACCACGTGGCTACTGTAGCAGCTGGCGAGGTGAGGTGATCGAAGCTTGAAACAACGGCGTGTGCTCGAGGTCGAAGTAACAGTCTTGTGCGCTGAATCCTGGTCGTGGTCGAAGTCCCAGGCGCTGGTCGAAGACGGCTTCTGGTCGAAGTCGAAATCAGCTGATCCGGTCGTGGACGGCAAGCTCTGGTCGATCAGGGGCATAATTGTGAGAGTTTTAGTTGAAATCTGGACTAATTTGCAAATCTGGTTTTAAAGAGGTTTAATTTGGAATTTGATTTCATGGATGAGTATAATATTTCTATTAATACTCATTTAGCTCAAATCTGGAGAAAATTTGATAAGGTTTGAGGGATTTCACCTATTTTCGAAAATAGGGTAAAATTAGGGTAAAATAGATCTGGATTTTGTCGATCTTGAATTCTGGTGATTGGGGAGAGATTTTGAAGTTTAAACAGAAGGGAAATATGTATCAAATAGCATTTGGGAGGTGTTCCCTAAAGAAATTCTGAGGTTGGAGTTTATTTGTGAATTTTAGCCTTTTCAGGCTTCCAGGTAAACAGAAAAGGACTTATTCGCAGTAAAATTTGGACTAAACTGTGAAAAGTGTTTAGATGAAACAATCTGGTTCCCAACTTTTTGGAGTAAGTTGAGGGTAAACCTAGGAACATATTCCAAAAGATACATGAGTCTGGATAGGGTTAAACCATGATAACTCAGTTATCTGGGATCTGGGGTACTTAGGGTAAATCTGAATTTCCTGTTTTCGAAAACAGAAAGAGACTTAGATACTGGGAGTTAGGGTTAGAATTCAATCTGACTCCTGAAGACTTTTATCTTCAGAATAACTGGTAGGTTAAATCTGGATGATCTGATCTTGATCTGGATCTAGAGAACAGATTTGGAGATTTTTAGGGTTTGGGAGAGATTAGGGTTTAGCTGATCTGGCTACTGCTACAGGGATACATGCATGCAGGATTTTATGCAAAAACTTTTCACCCCCAAAACCAGGGTGTTACAAGCCTACCCTCCTTAAAGAAATCTCGCCCCGAGATTTACCTAGAGAAGAGAAAAGATGGGGATAGGTCTGAAGCAAATGTTCCTCTTTTTCCATTGAACTTTGCACAGCTTGATCTTCTTTCTTTGAAGTTGACGCTCATCTCTGGCTACAATCCGGAGTGGTTGCTCAAGCTAGGTGAGGTTCTTCTGCAATAAAATACCAAGAGTTTCTACCTGATCCGCGGGTTCTTCCAGGTATTCCCGAAGTTGAGGGACATGGAACACATCATGTACTCCTCCAAGTTCTGATGGTAGTTCCAGTTTATAGGACACTTCTCCTCTTTCTCTTGAGTATCTTGAATGGTCCGATACGTTCCTTCCTCCTGACTCGTTCCAATGTAATGGGGTTCTGCACTTATGTCCATATAAAGCTCCAAATGGTGCTAGCCTGATAACTGTGGTTATAGGTAAATTCTGCAAATGGTAAGCATTTTTCCCATGAAGTCCCATTATTCAAAATGCAAGCTCTTAGCAAATCTTCCAGGACCTGATTTACTCGTTCAGTCTGCCCACCTGACTGGGGATGATATGCAGTGCTGAACTGCATCTAGGTTCCCAAGGTTTCATGAAGTTGGTCCCAAAACTTTGATGTAAACTGACTTCCACGATCTGAGACTATCTTTTGAGGGTCGGCCTTGATCCTATGGCGCGTGTCACCTCTTATATGCCGCAATTTCTTTCTTCATATCGACCTACCAAAATCGAGTTTTCAAGTCCTGATACATCTTGATGTTACCAGGGTGTATTGAGTATGAAGTTTGATGAGCTTTATGCAGAATCAGCTCTTTGTGGTCTGCGCTTTGAGGTACACAGATCCTTCCTTGGTACCATACAATTCCTTGTTCGTCCTCAGAAAAATCCTGAGCCTTACCTAATCTAATTCGGCTCTTGATCTTGCAGATCTCTTTATCTTCCTTTGAGCACTCTCTATTTGTTCGTTGAGTCAGGATATTACTGTGAGAGTGGCTAACCTCCCTGACGGTACCACTTCTATTTCTAGTCCTTGCAATTCTTGCTGTAAGTGTGGGTTATTCAACACAACTTCTTGTAAAGTGTAGGCCTTTCTACTCAAAGCGTCTGCTACCATATTGGCTTTTCTTGGGTGGTAGAGAATGCTGAGGTCATAGTCCTTGATTAGCTCTAACCAATGATGTGGGCGCATGTTGAGTTTTGCCTGGGTGAAAATATACTTGCGATTCTTATGATCCGTGTAGATTTCACACTTATTCCCAAGAAAGTAATGTTGCCATATCCTCAAGGCATGTACTACCGCTGCTAACTCCCAGTTATGAATAGGGTAGTTTTCCTTATGCAGCTTTAGCTGTCGTGAAGCATAAGCTACCACTTGGCCTTTTTGTATCAACACACAGCCTATGCTTAGTCTTCAAAGCATCACAGAACACTTCGAAGTCATCCTTACTATCTGGCAATGTGAGGACTGGTGTGGTTGTCAACTTTTCCTTAAGTTTCTGGAAACTTCCCTCGCACTTGGCGGTCCATTTGAATGTGACTTCCTTCCTAAACCGATTGGTAAGGGATTTAGCAATCTGAGAAGATCCTCCAATAAATCTCTGATAGTAACCTGCTAATCCCAAAAAGCTTCTGATCTCTGACACGCTGGTAGGTTGCTTCCATTCCTTGATCACAGCGATCTTGGCCGAGTCCACTAAAATTCCTTTTTCTGTCAAAACATGGCCAAGAAATGCAATCTTCGTCATCCAAAATTCGCACTTGTCGGATTTGGCATAGAACTTGCACTCTCTTGGTCTTCTCAAGTCTTTGTGCAAGTGCCGCTTATGTTCCTCTGGACTTCTGGAGTAGATGAGGGTGTCGTCTATGAGCACAATGACAACTTATCGAGATGATCCATGAATGTGCTGTTCAAGATGTTCATGAAGGCTGCAGTAAACTCGTACAGCCCGTATCTTGTAGTGAAAGCAGTCTTGGTTATGTCCTTCTTCCTGATTTCTAGTTGGTGATAGCCGGGCTTTTGGGCTATCTTGGAGAATATTCTGGCTCCTCGAAGTTGGTCGAATAGCTCATCATTCCTTGGCAGTGGATTCTTGTCCTTAATGGTCACCTCATTCAGCGCTTGGTAATCCACACACATCCTTAGAGTTCCATCTTTCTTCAACAGTATTGGGGCTCCCCAAGGTAAAGCACTAGGTCAGATAAATCCTTTACTCTCCAGTTCCTCTAGCTGACTTTTCAACTCCTCTAAGTCTGCTACTGGCATCCTATATGATCTCTTAGCTATAGGTGCCGCTCCTGGTTTAAGCTCAATGGTAAACTTTATCTCCCTATCAGGTGGCATCCCTGGGAGTTCTTTTTGGGAATATGTCCGAGTATTCCTGTACTATGGGCAATTGATCCAAGCATATCTTCTGAAGTACTTGAATAGACCCTCGTGGTTTCTCGTCTGATGACTTCTCTAGATGAAACAAGACTTTCTTTCCCTGGTTACTAACAAGGCTCAGAGTTTTCCTCTCACAATCCACTAGACTTTTATGTTGGGATAACCAATCCATTCCCAATATAATATCTAGGCCTTGCAGTTTTAGGACTAATAGGCTAGCCATAAACTCTTCCCCTTCTACTCTGAAGGTTATATATGATGGCAAGCTGAATATACAGGCAGCTTAGCTCCTGGTGTCTGTATATCCATAGAGTACTCTAGAGGTACCATATGTATTCCCCTGATATGAATGAATTTGTAACTCCAGGATCAACAGTATTAAAGCATATGCAGACTGGATCAAGAATCTATCTAGGAGAATGTTGGTGGCGTTGTTTGCTTCTTGAAGAGAGGTGAAGTTTAATCGGCCTCCTCGGCTTCCCATCCGTCCTCTTCCTCTTCCTCGTTCTCGGCCTGCTATGGTTCCTCCTCTGTTGGGCGAACTTCCTCTGGGGCTCTGCAATGGTGGTGAAGCTGTGGTTCTGGATGTCATCGTCGGTGTTCCAGCTTGCGATCTTGCTATTGACGTTGGGAGCTGAATCCAAGGACAGCTGTCTTTGCGGTGTCCATACTGCCCACAGTGAAAACACTGAGTTCTAGCATGAGGGCAGTCCCTTTGGTAGTGAGCTCCTTTGCAGCTTGGACATGACGGTGTTGCTGGTGATCTTGGTGCTTGGTAGACTGGTCGGAAATTGGGAGATGTTGGGGCTCTTCCCCTGGTTGGGTTGGCTGGCGGTCGTACTTGCTGTAGCATCTTCCTTTTTCGACTTTCTTCTCCTATGCTCCTCTTTTCTTCCACCTTCAATACCCGACTGACTAAGGTTTGGAACTCTGAAAATTCGTGGGAGGCAATCTGGTACTGCAGATAGTGCTGAAGTCCTTCGGTGAAGCGCTCAATCTTTTTGTCCTCCGTGTCGATGTCTCCTGGCGCGTAGCGAGCTAGATGGCTGAATCGGTGCAGATATTCTGTAACGGTCTGGCTCCCTTGTACCAAGTTTCGGAACTCTCGGCGTTTGGCGGCTATGACACCGATGGGTACATGAAATTTCCAGAATTGTTCTTTAAATTCCGTCCAGGATATGTTATCCTTGTCAGGGTGAGCCTCTTGATAGTTTATCCACCATGCGGCTGCTGCTCCTATAAGTTGGTGTGATCCGAATAAAACTTTCTCTCGGTCGTTACAACGAACTGTATCCAACTTCCTCTCGATGTCCCTGAGCCAATCATCGGCGACGATGGGATCAGTTGCACTAGCAAATGTTGGTGGTCGGGTCTTCTGAAAATCCGATAGCCTGGTTCCAACAGCAGTTCCTTCAGATGTCCCTCCTGGCATCTTTTGAATGATCTGAGCCAACAACTGGGTGTGGGCAGCTTGTGCCTCCTGCCTGCTCTTTTCCATGGAGAGAAGAATTTCTTGGAGGGTCGGCTGATCTTCCTGAGAAAGGTTTGATTCCTGGGGTCTCTGTTGAGATGAAGGTCCTCCCCATGCAGGGTCTTCCCTGGGCGAAGCTTGTTCCCTGTCCTCTTGACTACCTTGCGATCTTCTCTTCGTGTACACCATACTGATTCTTCTGAAGGAAGGCAGATAGGTCTAACTAACTAAGAGAGAACTAGGGCACTAATGCGGAAATTAATGCAACTAATTAATGCACAAAACACTTAGGCTTCTAGCCATAGTAAACAAATTAACCATTGCGAAAGCAACGGCGGAGCACAAAAGCTAGCAAGAGCATCCACCTGCTCAATCTATACTACCCTTTTCCCGGCTAATCCTCCACGACGGTCGACTAACTACTCAACCAGGGTTCTACTAGAAGAACTAGGCTATATGCCGTAGCAACGTAGCCCAACTCCTGAGGCACTCTATAAAAGCATAACGCTCTCTCGGCATCTTGCCGAATTTTTAGAAAAGCCAAGTAAGACTTTTGAAATCCGAAACTTTTAGAAGCTACAAGGCTCCTATTTTCAAAAATAGTGTTTTTAGAAAATAGATTTTTAAATAAAATACGCCTTCCTGGCGAGCCAATTCCTAAAGGTGTCGTCCTACAGTCAAGTTCTCATGCTGCTCTGATACCACTTTTTATCTGTCGCGCCCCGCACAGGGTACCACGACTACTCCCGTGGAGACCTAGCTCGCTGCAGCTGGCCTCATACATACATACCACTGACTTCCCAGGATAAGTCAAGCACAGGAGTTCATTGCAGCAGAGTAACTTACAAAATATCATTGATAAACAGTATGGCCTGCTGGCCTGATACAACAAGAGTAATACAATGCCTTCACGGCACAAATGGTCTAATTAAAACAAAAGACAACTACTCGGCAGAAGCTAGGCGAAACCCCCACAGTCGTAAGAAGTTGACAGCAGAACAACACACTTCAGGGTTCTGGCAGAACTGGCTCTCTTCCTTCTGGATCCACGAAATCTTCCAAGCCTTCGTCTTGGTATTGTAGCACTCCATCTATTGTTGATAAGTTGCAAGGGTGAGCACTTACGTACTCAGCAAGTCATAGGTAAGAGTAGAGATACGTATAGTAGAGATGACATGATCCTATGCTATTGAGGGAAAGAGGTGAGAGGGTTTTTCCATAAATACTTTTCTTCCAAGCTTTTCAAATCTCATGCTCATGGCAGCATTTCATATACTTAGGGCACAATCCACATGCCTCTTAGATATCATATGATCACTAAATTATGGTACTACCGCGACACGTCAACACATGACAGCCCTCGGCAGCACCCCTTATCATGACAACACATGTCATTTGGGTAATCTTGAACTAACAAATTTTAATTTATAAAACAATACTTGTGTCACACCCCGTGGATTCAATCCACCGCGGCATACTCCTAAAACTCGGGAGCACGAAGTATTCGAATACATTTTTAACTCTGCAGAGGGGTACCAATTTACCCGCAAGATATATCCACTTTCATGCCCTTCCTATCACAAGGATTTGGACCCCTGACTCACTTCATACTGTGAGTGGCAAGGTGGAGATAACAAGAACTTTTGCCATGTTTCACACACAATTCACCCCAGACCCCGCGGTTTTCTTCACGCAAACCACAGTTGTGGCAGGGTTTCACAACCCCCACTAATTGGCGTCTTCCCCTCAGGGTCAGCGTGCATGATCACATCCTGTGATATGTGTTGGAGCGCACCCCGTGTTAATCGTGAGTTTGTCATATAGGGGTTTCATGTGTGATCCACATACTACTTGTTCAGGCCTGTCCTATACCAGGCTTGCGGTCGGCACGTTAATCATGCCACTAGACGCACAACACAAGGTTCTAGGTCCTTATATGCCAGTGACCAGATCATACCACAATCCATGCACCTTCAGTGCCCGCACAACCAGTGCAGCCAAGCACCTCCAGTGCTACCACCATTCCATACCAAAATACTGGTCACGGCTAGGGGTTTTATTTCATGAATATAGATTTATATACATATACTTATCAATTCATGGCTCATTGCTAAACAGTTTATCTTTCCACAGGCAATCAGCCTGATGCTGCCATTTCATCTCTTTTCTCAATTCATGCAATACTATTTTATAATCAAGGTATATTCTAACATTTCATAAAATATAGGTTCAAGATGTTCAAGAATATGACTTGCCTTCCGCGTTGTAAGAAACAGCAGTTGATGTCGGGTCTGCGACGAAGTCTTCGAA
The DNA here is from genome assembly GCA_019359835.1 of Pharus latifolius. NCBI lineage: Eukaryota > Viridiplantae > Streptophyta > Magnoliopsida > Poales > Poaceae > Pharus > Pharus latifolius. The sequence goes on from CM033322.1 coordinate 61,108,546, forward strand.
CTCGGACTCTTGCTCTGAACAAGGATCAAACAAGCAAACAGGCATTACAATCAATCCTACTCTTACTATTCCACTATATGCGATAACGAAAGGAGAAACACTTAGGCGATACAAGATTTGGAAGCGATTAGGGTTAAACTATGGAAACCAAGGTTAAGATTAGTTGTCAAGGGTTTACAAGGTTCCAAATGTTCCAAAATATCAGAATGATATCAAGGCTGCTGCTGGTTCGCTCAAAAACAGCGAACGCCTTTAGGTCGATATTCGGTTCAAGGCATCGACATAGGGTCGATGGATGATAGAGGGCTCAACTCAAGTTGTGACAGTAGAATAAAATGTAGATCACAACATCAGGAGTCTAGGGGACAAGGTTATGTTCAGTTTGCATACCCAGATGGGGTCAAAATGGCCCAATGCCATTGGCTGACATAGGCTGACAATGCCCAAGAATGGCATTGACATGGTTTGAACAGTTTCTAGTGGCCAAAATGGGTTTTGATTCAAGCATATGATGCACAAGGTAGTGAAGCAACTGTTTGACAAGGTAATTTTTGGTTTGCATGACCAGAGGTGGGTGAACAGGGCTAATGCCACTGGCTGGCATAGTTTGATATAGGGTTGACATGGCCAGAAATTAGGGTTTGCCATATCTTTTGATCTAGGGCTCCAAATGATGCACCACTTTGTCTGGTAGTTAGGCATTTGTAACAGGAACAAATGTCTCCACAGGATTTAGGGCAGGAGATGGCCGGAAAGTGATGAAAACTGGCAAGGAAGTTGACTGACCTGGAGCACATGCAACATAAACAGTGCAGTAACTAGGGCATAGCTATATCTCACAATCTAGGCCGAATTGGAAGTCGTGATAGAAGACAAAGTTGCTCAGAATGGTCCAAAACATCTAAATGGCAAAGTGGTTTGAGCTGGAGTGGCTGGATTTGGAAGATACTGGCTGGAGAAAAGATGAACTCAAATCTGTTTTGGGCATTTCTGATTTAAAGTGATTGAACTCAATTCCTTGCTTGAGTATGGTCCTCGAGGTACTAGAAATGCATTGGTGAAGTTATATTAATAGATTGCTCAACAGAGAAGCTAAATCAGCAAGTACAAGTTCATGTTCATGGCTGGAAATTGGGGGTTTTTGATTTACAACGAATTTGTTCAAACCAGTAGCTCAGGGGTCTTAAGTGAGCTATTCTAAGCATATTTCACTACTGGCTCGAAGATCAATTCATTCTGGAATGAAATTAATTGCTCGCCGGAGCTACTGGAGTAAAACTGAAATTGCCGGCGACTGAGGGTATTTAGACTAAATTCCAAGCTCGAGAAGCATGAGGGGGATGAGGGAAGCTCACTGGGGGTGTTGGATCGAAGGAGGAAGCAGTGGTTGAAGCTAGCACCGAAGCTCCCTATTTGCTGCTCACCGGAGAAGAAGAAGACACAGTGAACTGTTGGTTTTCTGGTGTTTTGGAGTGTAAGGAGTAGAGCTGAGCTCTGGTGGGTTTATATAGGCGTGGCTGGAGGCTCTCAACGGTTGGAAAATGCTCGGGGAGTTGTAGCCGGCAAGGAAAAGACGGGATGCGACTTCACGGCGAAGACAGGCGGCGAAACGACTCGGTTCAGCGGCCGTGAGGGCTTTTGCAGCTGGAGCTGCTGCGATGTGAAGGCGAACTGATGGCTGGCCGCGGCGAGTTCTCCACGTGGCGCAAAGCTCCTGCGTCGACTGTTGCTGGTGGCGTGCAAACGAGAGAAACCAGCTGGCTGTGAGTCGCGCCGGGGAAGATCCACAGTGGCAAATGGCGAGCACACACGCGGCGCTGTTCAGTTGGCGAAGATGGCAACCACGTGGCTACTGTAGCAGCTGGCGAGGTGATGTGATCGAAGCTTGAAACAACGGCGCGTGCTCGAGGTCGAACCAACAGTCTTGTGCACTGAATCCTGGTCGTGGTCGAAGTCCCAGGCGCTGGTCGAAGACGGCTTCTGGTCGAAGTCGAAATCAGCTGATCCGGTTGTGAACGGCAATCTCTAGTCGATCAGGGGCATAATTGTGAGAGTTTTAGTTGAAATCTGGACTAATTTGCAAATCTGGTTTTAAAGAGGTTTAATTTGGAATTTGATTTCATGGATGAGTATAATATTTCTATTAATACTCATTTAGCTCAAATCTGGAGAAAATTTGATAAGGTTTGAGGGATTTCACCTATTTTCGAAAATAGAGTAAAATTAGGGTAAAATAGATCTGGATTTTGTCGATCTTGAATTCTGGTGATTGGGGAGAGATTTTGAAGTTTAAACAGAAGGGAAATATGTATCAAATAGCATTTGGGAGGTGTTCCCTGAAGAAATTCTGAGGTTGGAGTTGATTTGTGAATTTTAGCCTTTTCAGGCTTCCAGGTAAACAGAAAAGGACTTATTCGCAGTAAAATTTGGACTAAACTGCGAAAAGTGTTTAGATGAAACAATCTGGTTCCCAACTTTTTGGAGTAAGTTGAGGGTAAACCTAGGAACATATTCCAAAAGATACATGAGTCTGGATAGGGTTAAACCATGATAACTCAGTTATCTGGGATCTGGGGTACTTAGGGTAAAACTGAATTTCCTGTTTTCGAAAACAGAAAGAGACTTAGATACTGGGAGTTAGGGTTAGAATTCAATCTGGCTCCTGAAGACTTTTATCTTCAGAATAACTGGTAGGTTAAATCTGGATGATCTGATCTTGATCTGGATCTAGAGAACAGATTTGGAGATTTTTAGGGTTTGGGAGAGATTAGGGTTTAGCTGATCTGGCTACTGCTACAGGGATACATGCATGCAGGATTTTATGCAACAACTTTTCACCCCCAAAACCAGGGTGTTACAAATAGTCAATGTGCTGGAACTAGCCTAGATTCAGACCTAGCTCAAGCAAGCAAGTAGCAACACAAAGGACTAGAACCAAAAGATGCACCACAGAAAATTCTCCTCTTTTGCTACACACATTTTTCTTCTCTGATTTTTTTTTTGTGCGGCTCTTTTTTTTTTGCACTTGCCTTCTTCTTACTTTTTTTATTTTTATGAACAGTGCGGCTTCTGTTGCACTTTGCCTTTTTCTTTTGGGCTGCACAACTAGGACAAAAATGTTGTTTAGCAATGTTTTGGTCCCAAGAACTCCGAATTAGAGGATCTGGTCAACACCAAAGTTGTAGAGCATTGTTTTATCTTTGCAACAAGTATAAGAACGTCAAAAATGGCATTGGAAATCAAAAGATATGGAAAATTTACCGAAGCTGTCTCAGATTGAGTAATTTAAATCCGAATTAGACTAGAGTTTGAAGATTACACAACTAATTTTGCCCAAATTTTAGCATTACCAAAACGGCCAAATTTGAAGATTACCCCAACTAACTTTTTGTGGTATTTCTCGCAATGATTCCAGAAAGTATAAATTTATCCCAATCCGAGTTCGGATGAAAGAATTATGATGAAAATACCAAAACAGATCTATTAGATTCAAACTCTACGCTGTCGACATTAACGGCCCAATATCTCATAGATGGAAGCCGAATCTGACTTTGACCTCAACAGAAAAGTTGTAGAGAATGATCTGATGTTTTCATCAAGTACAAGAATGTGAAATCCGAGTTCGTATGAAGAAGATATGATGAAAACAACAAACTGGACAGCGGTAGGTTAGAATTGGATGCGACGACGAGGAGATCGATGTGGAATTCGACTCCGCGATGAGATGCAAGACTAAAACTAGACCAAGACTAAAACTAAGAACCAACACTCGACAACGATGGACGAAAATTCAAAGATGCAAACTGAAAAGAACGATGCAAGGCTAATGACGATGGTTTGGACAGCAGAAAATAAATCTTTTTGTAGGGCAATTTTCTGGACTCTAGGTATGAAATCAATCTACTAAACTAAGATTGATAAATTCTCACCAGTCAACTGGAAGCTCTGATACCAACTGATGAAGACACGGATGCCTGATCTTCTAGTGAGAAGGATAACTTTGATTTGATGGAGAGTGACCTTGGCGATCCGACTACCAACCAAACAAGACTGGACGCCCTGGCAATCGCTAAACCACACTCACGAGTCGTTATCAACCGTGCCAAGACGCGGCTGACCTGATCACGGGGATCAATTCCTGCAAGCAACCGAAGAACAAGCAAAAACAATATAAAAGCAATCAGAAATTGCAAATATGGATGAAGCACACGATAAATTTGAGGTCGTGTAACTTGTAGTTGTTGGTCTAGCCGACACAAGAATACAAGGATGAAGTTTCACACATGGGGAAAACTAATCTAAACAAAACCTGAGGAAGAACGGGAAGGGTGACGGCCATATGTAACAGGGGTGGCGGCCAAGGAGGTGGATGTGAAACACTAGGGGTACACGGGCCTTGGGCCCAAATTAGAGGTGGCATAGCACCCGGCATAATCTGTTCGTGAATTGTTTCATCGATTGCAGGCGATACAGATGGAATTTGGTAGTGGGGACAGATCCATTGGAAAGACGTCGTCGTGGGCTTCTCTGTAAAGTGCTCATTCACCCCAAACGGACTCCGTGCGTGGCCTGGGCATCCGTTTGAAGTTGGACTGCTGCTGGATGGCCGAGCTGGACTCGCAGACGAGTTGGGCTTGATCTTGGGCTGGGCTTGATGCGTCGTGAGTTGTTCCACCTTTGACGTAGCTCACTGATCCTCCGGTGTGGGTGTAGTGAATGGCTCAACACATGGATTCATCCCGACTCGCCATTCTCCTTGATCTTCTCGTGGCGGCGAGGAAGTAGTGAAAGTAGTGGAAGGAGTGGATGGAGCCTTGTTCATATCCGAACTAGTGATGTCCTCATCAAGCCGGGCTTCGAGCAGCCAAATCCATTGGAGTCCATCGATTAGCAGTGAAGGGAGATTCATAGCTAGTCGTAAACTAGGTGAATATGGAATACCAATGTTCGAACGAGACAATGGCTCTATACCTGGACGAATTGAGGAAATTGGAAAAATACTTCAGTAATTTCGAAGTCCAATTTGTTCCGCGAAGAGACAATATTCTCATAGACCAATTGTCAAAGATTGGTTCCTCGCACTCATCTACCTCGACAGGAGTGTTATCGAATACTTAAAACATCCCTCAATTGCGACCATTGTAGAGGCACCGGAGGCGATGACTAATGTCTCTGCCCTTGAAGATGAAGCAGATTGGATCCTACCATTGAGGAACTATCTTGCTCATGGGACCATGCTCGAGGACAAAATTAAGAATGATCGATTAGTTAGAAAAGCGCGAACATACAGATTGGTAGAAGGAACCCTGTACAGAAAAGGTGCTCAACGAATGCTGATGTGTTGTATTTCTCAAGAAGATGGTGAATCCCTTCTAAGAGAAATTCATGGAGGCATGTGCGGTGCACATGCATCTTATCAAACACTGGTCGGAAAAGCTTTTCGATAAGGTTATTACAGGCCAACGACATTTAATGATGCCATAAAATTGGTCAAGACTTGCCCACGGTGTCAATTTCATTCTTGGCAGGTTCACCAACTAGCATATGCATTGCAAACTATTCCATTAACATGGCCATTTTCCACATGGGAAATAGATATTGTAGGACCTATGCCTCAAGCGGTCAATGGATACAAGTTTTTGTTTGTAGCCATTGATACCTTTACCAAATGGAGTAAGGCTAAACCGGTTCGAAATATTACGGCCGCAGCGGCAAAGTTCTTTCAAAAGAACATAATAACTCAATTTGGTTTTCCAAGTCGCCTTATCACAAATAATGGATCCAAGTTCGTTAGTGGTCTTTTTATGAATTACTATGACCATACTGGGACTAAAATTTGCTCCGCATCTGTTACTCATCTACAGAGTAATGGTGCTGTAGAATGGGCCAACGGGCAGATAATACAGGGGGTTAAGAAACGTGTTTTCGATCACTTAAAGTTGCGCTAGTGGGCTTGGGTAGACGAACTCTACTCCGTTCTATGGGCATTGCACACTACGTCTAGTCAAGCTACGGGCGAAATGCCTTTCCAACTGGTTTACAATGCAGAAGCCATGTTGCCAATTGAAACTAAAATTGGTACTGCTCGCGTGGGTCATTAGATACCTTAAATCAAATTGAAAAATGTGAAGATGAAATTATTTTTCTTGAAGACAAACGCGATCAAGCTTTGATCCAATCAGTAGCATATTTAGAAGTTTTGTGTAAATATCATAGTAAAAGGGTGTGACCACGTATGCTAAAAGTGGGAGACTTAGTCTTACAAAAAATTCAAAACCAGTCTAATCACAATAAATTCTCTCCTTAGTGGGAAAGACCCTTTATTATGGTTGGCATGCCGCGACTAGGTGATATTTACTTGATTCACCTTATTTTTCTATACATTTTCCCCATGGTTTTGCACATATCAATCATTTACATCGGTATATGCCTAGATTATTCCAGATATGTCGCCAAATCGAGCGGATTACTTGTTCTGCAATTTTTATCGCAGGTCGGCGACGATTGGATGGATTTTTGGCTAGCGGACGTGTGTCATCGACTTAATCTGGCCATCGGACGATTCCTGATGGAAGTACGCGTTCTCGCGAACGCGTAGCACCCGACCGCACCAAAATCGGAGTCTCCGGGGGCCCGGAATCCCAAACCCTAGCCATGAGGTCACATTTCTAAATCTCCAAAACCTCGAGGGCTTTTCTGTAAAAATGCCAAATTGCCCTTTTTACCTTACTGCCGGCCATCTGAGGCAATTGAGCCCGGCTTTTATTTTTTTCTTCCCTTCTTCTTCTTCCCCAAACCACTCCTCCACACCTCCGTCCACCTCGCCGCCGCCGGCCGGGCCATACGCCGGCGGTGCTCCATTCCATTTCTTTTCCTCCTTCCTCACTGTTTTCACTCCCTATTTGATTCTCTTCTTTTCCTTCTTTTCTCCTCATCCAGCCCCATCTAGTCTCCTTCCTCCACCGTGCCTCTCCTCCCTCTCTTTACTTCTCTGCCTTCTACATCCCTATATCCACCACTTCCACTGCTCCACAACCCGCGCCCGCAGCTCCCCGCGTCTCCCTCATCCAGCGCCACGCCGCCCAAGATCCTGCCGCCGCTCTCACCTTATCACCGTCCTGCGTTCCGTCGCCGATCCGGCGCACCACCACCACTCCTCACCGGATCCGGCGCCTCCCTCGAAGCAGCCGTCCCTGCGTCGACCGATCCACCATCTGGAGCCGGCGCCGCCACCATTCTCCCAATCCCCTCCGTGCCGCCTTTGCTCCACCAAGCGATCCCGAGCCGTGGCCTCCCTCTCCGCCATCTTCACGGCGCCGCCGTCCGCTGCGCTTCTCCTGCGTCGCCTAGGCTCCGCCACCTCCACCGAGCCGCCGCAGATCTGCCGACGCCGGCGCCGCTTCTGCCTCTCCCGAGTAGCCTCCACCGGTGAGCTGCCACCAGATCTGCGCAGCGCCGCCTCCCACCTTCCTGCGCCACCACGCCACCTCGGAGTGGTGCTCTACGGCGCCGCCTTCTTCATCAACCACGGCGGCCTCTTCTTCTCCAACGCCGACAACCACTGCAACTTCATCAGCTTCTCTTCCACCTCTTCTCCAGCAGCCAGGAGCGATCTCCTCTACGGCTGTAGCTCACAACATCGACCACAGCTAACTTGCAGATCATACGCTAAAGCTCCGGCAGTAGAAAACTGGTGATCAAATCCCTTCTCATGTCTTGTTCTTCAATTCTAACATGAACTGCCTGTGATGTATGAAATTCAGTGAATGTTTGTTAATATGAAATTAGAACATGTCCTGAGAAACAAGTCTAATTTCTAAATGAGGTTGAAATGTACTTTCTGTTTTGAGTTGGACTTCGTTCTTGTTCCATCAGCTGTGTCAGGTCTTATGAACTGATTCTCCAACAGGATGTGTGAAATGAAGTCTTCTATGATCATAATTGCATTTGTCTTCTGTTGATCTGTCCTGCGATGCAGTTGAGTGCTTTTCTCTGTTTTGTGATGCATGTTCTGAATCTGTTTGTCTGTTTGTATTCATATGCCTGCATTATCTGAGATTGTGACTTGAGCCTTGGTTGAGTGCTGTGTTGTTAGTTGTTCGTGCTTGTTGATGGCTGTTAGGGGAGTGATTGATGTTAATTCTTTACGCACTCTTCTGTTGACACCGCTGATGGACGTATTTGTCTTAGTTGTCTTAGCCTCCCCTCGCGAGACCACTAGATGATTACAATTCCATCATTTGTGCTCACGAATATGCGTATAGACTTAGCATCGATCGACGGTCATGGTGTGATCACCTCTCTCTTTCTCTTTATTTCTTCCAATATTTTCTTCCTCTTACTTTCGTCTAGTTTATTTTCATTTGTCATTGATTTAGTTAGTTTTACACTATTCGTTTTCTCTAGTCCCTGTGGAAAGAACGACAGAATACTCTCCTGTATTGCACCGATCTCGTTCTATTGCGAGACGGTCTAGGCTAGTATCAATTTTTGGCGTCGTTGCCTGGGATTAGATGAAAGTGAATGTGTTTAACTAGATTAAAACATTTTGTTTTTGTTTTTGTTTTTCGTTTTGTTTGCATTTTTTCCTGCCCCTTTTTCCCTCCCGGCTCTTTTATTTCTCGCCCTTCCTCTTGTCCTTTTCTCGTTGATTGATTTTTGCTGATTGAGGATATGAATGGTTCGCAGTCTTTTTGTGATGCATGTGACAATCTCAGTGCTAAACTAGATTATTTGCCTCATCAGATGGATATAGCTCTTCGTAGATTATTTGCTCATGTTAGTGTTGCTCCTATATGTTGTATTTGTGGTATTCGAGGTCATTCGCCCGCCACTTGTCGGCGTGGTCGAGCATCCACTATATATCATCCTGGATGGCCTGCATACCCAAATTCGCCATATAGGAACAACCACCCTGTTATCTCATCATATTCTCCTAGTTATCTTTCGCAGGGTTTTAGGTACGGAGAGCAGCTTCCATGCACATCATATCAGTCTCCGTACTTGACACATCAGCAGTACTCACAGCAACCTCCTACATATGAGGATACACCATCTAGACTTGAGGTGCTGTTTGAGCGTCATTTGAAAAAGGTGCATGAGTTTCTACATCCGTCTCCACAGTCGCCTCCCGAAAATGAGGATACATCCAAACTAGAGGCACTGATGGAGGGCTTGGTTAAGCAATCTGAGCGACTCATGACCCAGCATTCAAAGGATGTGTTGGTTGATGATCTGCAGCTTCAGGAGTCTGAATTGGAGAGCTTCACTTTTGATCCTACGGACTTCCTGGACGATTCCTTGAGCCACGAGATCGAGAGGGAGACATTCTCATTTGATTTTGAGGGACTTCTTTCTAACGTAGGGGAGTCCATTCATCTTGATCTACCAGACACGACCCCCGTGGAGGTCCTTCCTATCCCAAACTTCACGCCATCCACTATTCAGGTAGATTCGAAACCCCTCTCGTATCATTTTGAGTTGTTTAATTCTGACGAGGTTATTCATATTCCTTTGAGTTGTCATTCATCCCGCATCGATATATGCCATCCTCATGATATGTATAGTCAGTCGATCTACGGGAAAGGATTTTCGTCAGCTGACCTTCTGGAGGGCTTTGTCCCTACCATACACACGTGCTTGGTCCTTTATCTTATTTGCAGGTTAGCACGTGTGGCTTTTCGACCGCGAGCAGACTTGCTCCGAGTCGACATTCCCTGGGACCCGGATGGATTCCCATCATGCTGCTTCCGACAGGAGGGTGGACGTGGAGCTTCTACTACGTCCCACACTTGCCTCCTTCTACACTCGCGCTTCAACGCTATATCCTTTGAGGGTCGAGCTTCCGACCTAAAAGAAGCGCTTTTCGGGAGGCATCCCGAGTGTTTTCTCTCTTTCTTTCTTTTCGCTATTTATTTTTCTTTATTTTGTAGGATTGTTCTTAGTTTCTTCTTTGGTTGTTCTTTCAGGGCATCATCCTCATATGGCGGCTTGGCACATTTGGGATACTTTGGATGGCTCATCATAGCGTTATCGTCTTCATCCTTCACCCAGTGAGCTATTGCGGACCTCTCATATGACCCTTGTGCATGAAATTTATTTTGTGTTCTCATCTCCATGTGTTCATCTCATATTGTTGCATTGTGGAACATGCAACCATTTAAGCTTGGGGGGGAGGAATGCATTTCTTGTTGTGCTGTAATTCTGAAAATCTGGGTCAAATTTTTCAAAATTGAGCTTCTTTGTGCAAGTTGGTGCTCATGTATGAGATATGTTGTATGTACTTGCTTATCCTGCCTTGTTTATGTTGTGATATGACCTGTTGTATACTTGTGTTGTTTGGATTGCAAGAAAAATCTAGAAAGGTCATGTCGAAATTTTCTGGAAATTCTAGACTTGTGCGGATTTGTATCTATATGTGAGTGTTGTGGTTATGACTACATGTGCTTTCATTTTGCGTTTCACTGTCCTCATTTGGCTTTTGGAGCCCTTTGCATCTCGTGTTGAGTTTTTTATTGCATGCTGTAGTGGCTCGACAAGTTATTGTAGGTTGAATTGTGACTAATCATCTTCTAATGGTACTAAAATTGCTTGTACTTAGTTTTGTTGTGGATATTGTGGAAATTCGAATGCTTACTGATATTTTTATTACCGCATTCTATCTTGTATACTGAAATGTCAATTGTGAACCTAATCTCTACACACATGTTTAGAACTCGAGTCTCCTAAACAATCATATAACTTGTGTAAACCAGATTTGAAAAAAAAAAATCTTGCTAATAAGGTCGCATTTGTTTGTTTTCTACCTTGTAGACACTGCCAAATTTTCTTTTCTTTTGCATAAAAGTTCTTCTGCTTCGTTGCTCCTCTGAGTCTTTGGTATGTAAGTATGGTTTGCACATTTTCAAATCTAATAAGTGCACAAGCCTTCCCGCTACATCTTTTGATTCATGAGCATGTTTATAAAACACTCTAGTGGACTACCTACCCTAGAGCGAAGTACGGAGAGATCCGCCTAAATAAGTCGAAGGGTAGAGACATACATGAGCACCAGATTTTGTTTTTCAAATAAAGAGAGCTCAAAAATTAATAAGGTTGAAACTGCTTATTTGATGTTTATGGAGACCGTAGTTCTTCGATGCCTGTGTATTGTTTATGCTGACTTTGAATTTCTATATACACGTATGGATGTAGGTGGTATGAGTAGAATTAAGCATTCTTATTTCCTCCGTATCTAGAACTAAACTAGTTACTTGCAATTTCAGTGCAATTATTAGATGGTTGAGCGCTTGATACATATCTTAGTTTGCCGAGCTTACTATACGCTGCATTTTACTCTTTCATGACATCTGTTTGCTTGCTTGACTCCTTGGATTTATTTATTGTCACACTGCTTGAGGACAAGCAAAGAATTAAGCTTGGGGGGATGATATTTACTCGATTCACCTTATTTTTCTATACATTTTCCCCATGCTTTTGCACATATCAGTCATTTACATCGGTATATGCCTAGATTATTCCAGATTTGTTGCCAAATCGAGCGGATTACTCGTTCTGCAATTTTTATCGCAGGTCGGCGATGATTGGATGGATTTTTGGCTAGCGGACGTGCGTCCTCGACTTAATCTGGCCATCGGACGATTCCTGATGGAAGTGCGCGTTCTCGCGAACGAGTAGCACCCGACCGCACCGAAATCGGAGTCTCCGGGGGCCCGAAATCCCAAACCCTAGCCACGAGGCCACATTTCTAAATCTCCAAAACCTCGAGGGCTTTTCTGCAAAAATGCCAAATTGCCCTTTTTACCTTACTGCCGGCCATCTGAGGCAATTGAGCCCGGCTTTTATTTTTTTCTTCCCTTCTTCTTCTTCCCCAAACCACTCCTCCACACCTCCGTCCACCTCGCCGCCGCCGGCCGGGCCATACGCCGGCGGTGCTCCATTCCATTTCTTTTCCTCCTTCCTCACTGTTTTCACTCCCTATTTGATTCTCTTCTTTTCCTTCTTTTCTCCTCATCCAGCCCCATCTAGTCTCCTTCCTCCACCGTGCCTCTCCTCCCTCTCTTTACTTCTCTGCCTTCTACATCCCTATATCCACCACTTCCACTGCTCCACAACCCGCGCCCGCAGCTCCCCGCGTCTCCCTCATCCAGCGCCACGCCGCCCAAGATCCCGCCGCAGCTCTCACCTTATCGTTGTCCTGCGTTCCGTCGTCGATCCGGCGCACCACCACCACTCCTCACCGGATCCGGTGCCTCCCTCGAAGCCGCCGTCCCTGCGTCGACCGATCCACCATCTGGAGCTGGCGCCGCCACCATTCTCCCGATCCCCTCCGTGCCGCCTTTGCTCCACCAAGCGATCCCGAGCCATGGCCTCCCTCTCCGTCATCTTCACGGCGCCGCCGTCCGCTGCGCTTCTCCTGCGCCGCCTAGGCTCCGCCACCTCCACCGAGCCGCCGCAGATCCGCCGACGCCGGCGCCGCTTCTGCCTCTCCCGAGCAGCCTCCACCGGCGATCTGCCACCAGATCTGCGCAGCGCCGCCTCCCACCTTACTGCGCCACCACGCCACCTCGGAATGGTGCTCTACGACGCCGCCTTCTTCATCAACCACGGCGGCCTCTTCTTCTCCAACGCCGACAACCACTGCAACTTCATCAGCTTCTCTTCCACCTCTTCTCCAGCAGCCAGGAGCGATCTCCTCTACGGCTGCAGCTCACAACATCGACCACAGCTAACTTCCAGATCATACGCTAAAGCTCCGGCAGTAGAAAACTGGTGATCAAATCCCTTCCCATGTCTTGTTCTTCAATTCTAACATGAACTGCCTGTGATGTATGAAATTCAGTGAATGTTTGTTAATATGAAATTAGAACATGTCCTGAGAAACAAGTCTAATTTCTAAATGAGGTTGAAATGTACTTTCTGTTTTGAGTTGGACTTCGTTCTTGTTCCATCAACTGTGTCACGTCTTATGAACTGATTCTCCAACAGGATGTGTGAAATGAAATCTTCTATGATTATAATTGCATTTGTCTTCTGTTGATCTGTCCTGCGATGCAGTTGAGTGCTTTTCTCTGTTTTGTGATGCATGTTCTGAATCTGTTTGTATTCATATGCCTGCATTATCTGAGATTTTGACTTGACCCTTGGTTGAGTGCTGTGTTGTTAGTTGTTCGTGCTTGTTGATGGCTGTTAGCGGAGTGATTGACATTAATTCTTTACGCACTCTTCTGTTGACACTATAAGATAGTACTTCAATGCTAGTAGTTGAGCAGCTGGCAAAAGCCAGTATTCCCAACACTTTAGCTGCTGGGAATAAGGTTTGCTACAGCTGGGCGAAAAGGTGCTGCGAAAAGTTTTTCCGAGCTGTAATTTTTTTCCCAGCTGTAGGTCCAATGGCCAAAAGTATTCTCAGCTGTAGACCGCTTGGAAAGTTTGAACTTTTCCCACCTGTATGTCCACTTGTAATATATTATTCCAAGCTGTATAACTATTTGGAATATTTTTTCCCAGCTGTAGGTCTGGTGGCAAAGAGTATTCTCAGCGGTAGGTTGTCCACTTGTAATATATTATTCCAAGTTGTATAACTATTTGGAATATTTTTTTCCCAGCTGTAGGTCTGATGGCAAAGAGTATTCCCAGCTGTAGGTCACTTGGAAAGTTTGAACTTTTCCCACCTGTATGTCCACTTGTAATATATTATTCCAAGCTGTGTAACTATTTGGAATATTTTTCCCAGCTGTAGGTCCGGTGGCAGAGAGTATTCCCAGCTGTAGGTCACTTGGAAAGTTTGAACTTTTCCCACCTGTATGTCCACTTGTAATATATTATTCCAAGCTGTATAACTATTTGGAATAGTTTTCCCAGTTGTAGGTCCGGTGGCAGAGAGTATTCCCAGCTGTAGGTCTCTTGGAAAGTTTGAACTTTTCCCACCTGTATGTCTACTTGTAATACATTATTCCAAGCTGTACAACTATTTGAAATAAATTATTACCAGCTGATCTGTTATTGAGAATTTAGACTATCAAATTTAAATATGTGAATTATTTGTAGTAAATTTACCGCTAGGAATTGTGTCAATAATTAATTGTAAATATATATTTTTTTAGTAATTAAGCAACAATATTACAACTAAAATTATAATATGCACTATCCTAACATAAATCACACCATATTTTATTGAATTCTTTGCTTTATATAGCCATTGACAAGATTCGTAATGGTAACAAATTATTCAATTGACAAAACCAAACAAAATAAATATAGAATCTCTGAAATAATTGCGATAAAAATATCACTTAAGAATTCTTTACACCAAATGTATGCCCATATATAATATTCCTAACTTTATATATTTTGTTCCAACTATAACTATCAAAAGTAAAATATTCCACTTTCAAACTCCTCTTATGACGTAAAATATCTTCATCACTTCATATGATTTTAACACCTTACTGTTAACCACCTGCAAAAGAAAAGATATTGATTACAATAGTCTTGAGATAAATATATACAAATCAATAACTTTTGCTTTAAGTAACATATAAAACATATGACAATTATAATGAAAGATGGTTGGTCGATTGTTGTAGAACAAGTACAAGCTGTTGCTTATGCGAATGAGAAAATTGTGTTGATTGACATGACTTGCATACACTTGATAAAATAAATTAATCATATGAAAGTGAGCTACTAATTCAAAGCACAATTAACATACACTTAAAATTTTAAAAATGAATAACATGTGGATTGTGTTGATAACACCTCACCTTTATAAAATTATTAAGTATTTCCACTTAGTTTCAACTAATTCTCTTGTCCCTTTCACCTGTAAGTATTGTTTTATTAATAACAAAACAAAACAAATGAAAAAATAGTAACTAACCAAGTAAATAACAGGTTAGAATTATATATACCTAGAACACGAGATGGACCACCACCTATTGTAGTATCATCTTGGATCTACAAGTAAAAGTTCATAGTTTGTTTACTTAGATGGTATTAGTAAGTAAATAAGAGTGATTATACTAGATAGAATGGATTACTTTTTCACGTGGCCATGCAATTGATCGTCCAAGCGCATCAGACATTTTTCTAACATTCCCATATGGACGTAACAATGGAGCATCTCTTTTCAACACATAGTTCACAACCACCTCACAACGCTCGGGCCCAAGAGGTGTGTCACCAACTATTACACTTCGAGATGCCCTTTGAAGCGTACCCTTAGCAACAGGAATATATGGCCTCACAAAAGAAATCAAAATAACTTCCTTTCCTCCCTAAAGATCAAATAGAATTACATATAAGCTCAATGATTACCTCAATAATGAGCATCCAAATTCAATAGAGTATAATTAACTGGCAACTATTACCTCCTCATGCCTATAGCGTGGTACATCATGTGTCTTACCAACTCTCCTTTGCATTATCTATACAAAAATTAAGGAGAAGTTGATAGTATAAATATTGTTAGGTTAGGTACAACTTTGAGGTAAAATAATAAAATGTAAACTTACGTTTCGTGGAACCCTATTTTCACCTGCAGATGACTCTATAGAACAACCATCACTTTCGTCTCCCGTGTCCTACAATAATTAGTACATAACATTTGAGCAATTTAGTAAATAACCATATGTATATTATTGCTTAAATATTATAAAGAGCACATATAAAAAAATCACCTGTACATGACCCTTAGATCTCTGATTGTAATCATTATCTATATTTTGCCTAGCCTGTGAAGCAAGCATTTGCTTCAATTCTTCAATTTCTTTTTCCATCCGTGTCAATTGCTTTTTGTTTCCCACACTCTCACTCTCCATTTTATATAGCCTCTATATCAAAAGATTATTCTGATTTTGAAGTCTTATCCTTGCTGCATTAGCTATTTGAAGCTTAGTGGATGAATACTTTTGTACCCCTGGCATCATTAAGTCTTGAGGAGTAGGGCCCAAACCAATAGCACGTACACGTGAGCGTTTTTCTTTTCCAAAGACATGGTAAAATAGATCTCCTTCTGTTATGGTTTTTTTAGTGAGTTCTGGCTTGTTGGCACATGTCTCCGCAATTGTTTTCTGAAAATTAGATAAAGCTCATATTTATATATATATATATATATATATATATATATATGTTTAGATTTGATCGTTGATTATAAATACATGTAACCCTTCAATGACACTTACAATTATGTCTTCAGCTCCTTTTTCTGGAACTTCATTTTTATGGGTATGTGCTTTGATAAAAACTTCATGTCTAGCAGGCATATAACCCAGCTCTTTGGACTGCACTTCCATTAATATTGACAATTAGTTATCTAAAGAAAGTAGAAATAAATATTAAGACATTTAATACCATATCATGTGCAATCCGAGCAAGACTCTTGCTTCTAGTAGTATGTGTCATTGTCATTTTTGCACTATTTGCTTTTCCAATTTCACTTAGAGCCTATAAGATGAGAATATAATTAATTGCATAAAATATATTTAATTTGTAATTAAGAATCATTTATAAAGAAGTTTTACCTGACTTTTCGGAGCTCTCCAATGCTCTATAAGCCACATCCAATCTGTTTTAGGTACTCTAGAATCAATCTTCATAGAAAAAAGCTCCTCATCAGTTTTTGTTTCATCAAAATAATTCCTCTTTATTTCACATTTGAAATCTTTCCATTTCACTGCCGCTTTTTGTAAAACCCAATCCTCAAGGTCATCATGAACATCAAAAAATTCCTACAAAATTATCAAGTTGTCAATGATTATATACTATTGTACTATACATGTCTATGAAATACATAGACCATGAGTCTACAAAACTTGTCACTAGTTACTATTTTTGATGATTTTAAATAACTATAAAGGAATGCTATCCAATTTATGAAGTAAAATTCAAAATGCAAGTAAAAAATAAAATATAGAATCAAACTCTCTCTTCATAATATATTTTCACCCTTAATTAGAAGAAAAATTAGTCAGTGCTTTGTATAGTAAGAGGAGCTATTGAAGCATATCTCAGTTCTATTAAAATATACATGTAAGGCTGAAATGAGAGTAAATTAATTTAGACTTTTTACTCTAAGTAGTATACAAATGTACCTTTACAGTAGCCCAAACAGATTCCTTTTTATCTGCATCAATTTCATTCCAGTCTTTATAGGAAAGTGGTATTCCTGATCTCACTATTGTAGAAATAAAGTTGGTTAATGGTGAAGCTCGATTACCAACTGGTTGATTATTCATATTATGGTCAACATGAATTTTTGGTTCATTCCTTCGCTTCCATATGTCATGCTTGGTAGTGGGTCCTCGTCCCTTCCTTTTATTTTTTTGACCTGGATGAGTTTGCTCTACACAAATATGCAATTGAAAATAATAACCAATGATATAAAAAAGAGAGCAAACTAATGCAAAACTATACTTAAATATACCTATATTCAATGTTTCATCTTCATTATCACCAAGTTGTTGTTCTTCCATAGAAATGTCGTCAGGATCTTCATTTTCAATACGTTCATTGCTAGTGATATGCCTTTGACGTTGTGATGGCTCTTGATGGGGAACTACAGGCTGATCATTGATGTGCTATGACATAATCAACATGCATCATATTGGGAGATAATCACAAAATAGTTCTTAGAAACAGAAATTAGCAACACATCAGATAAAACAAATAACCTTTTTAGTTCTTGTAGATGGTCTCAAGACATTTTCCCTCATTTCATTTCCAAGAAGTCGTATAGGCAAGCGCAATGCTCTCAATACCTCATTGCTTCTTTCAATGTTTGCTTGTCGTAACTCTTCATACTCACTCCGCATAACTCCATTATTTCTTCCTCTTGCGTTTTACATCTTTACGGCTACAATAAAATTTTACAATATTAGACGAAAAAATAAAAGAACATAGACATAAACAACACATTCAATGAATAGCACCTTACTTCCCTATTTGAGGTGGAGATTTCTCAACAAGTATACCATCAATGTTTGTTCTAACACAATTATTGTTGCCATCTGGAAGATTTATTTCAGCACCAACATTCAACTCAGAGATTTCACTAACTTTGTCAGTTACCACTGTATTTTCAATTTCTTCCTCCGTAGACATGTCACAGAGGTCTCTTGGCCTTGACTCAATGACAGCTTTCCAGTCTTTATCGATAGGATCCTCAACATAATAGACTTGAGTAGCTTGTGATGCTAAAATATATGGCTCATCTGATAATTTTTCCCCCGTATTAATTAAATGCTTGAAGTTCACTGTCGTAATCCCAAATTTATCTTTCTTAACCCATTTGTCCTTTCTGAGAACATCAACCCAATCACATTTGAAGAGAACAACATTACCCTTTCGACGATAATCTAACTCAAGTATCTCAGTTATGACACCATAGTATGTTATATCTCCTATTTGTGGATTTTGATCCTTTGAATTAGAAAAACTACAAGTTTTTACAACAATAGCTACCCCACTACTCTGAACTGATCTGCCCTCATCATAAGATATTGTATGAAAATTGTATCCATTTATTGAATAACTGTTATATTTTGTTGCGACCATAAAAGGCTCACTTGCTAGTATCTGAATCTCTTCTCCTACATCTTCCGCAGTTGATAGTAACTCATTCACCTAGAAAAATTTATTTATACGATTAATACAAAAACATTGAAATATGTATTTAACTAAAATTGTTGTTTATGAACTTACATGCAATCTAAACCACTCATGAAATGTTGCATGATGTATACGCTCTCTCTCATGAATCCTTTGATGACCAATAGATGAAAGATACCCCAAATGTTTTCTGCAAATATTTTTTGAATGTAAGATATTATAAAATATATATTTGAACTAATTTAATAACATTTAATAAAAAATTAGCTAGAGAACATACATCAAATATGGCTCAATATGCTCATAATTAAATAAGACATATCTGTGAGCTTGAATCCATGTTTTATGGTCCAACGTAATAGTGCACTTGCCAGTCAAACCGCGACCTATGTTGTTCAAGTATGTCGTACCAGTTGACAAGGTATTGAATTGTGCATCATCATTTCGACTTGGCCGATTAAATCTCGTCTCACAACCATGCAAATAACGAGAGAAAAATGTCATACTCTCATCAAATATATAACCTTCCGCAATTGATCCTTCTGGGTGACTTCTAGTTCGAACATAGCTCTTCAACCTCATCAAAAATCTATAAAAGTTTTGAAATAATTAATTAATGAAAATATTAATAACAGTCTAATGAAATTGAGCCTTCTACTATGGAATTAATATACCTTTCTATGGGATACATATTGCGGTACTGGACAGTGCCAGCAATCCTTGCCTCAGTAGGAAGATGGACCATTAAATGCACCATAACATCAAAAAATGATGGCGGAAATATTTTTTCAAGAAGGCACAAGGTTTCAGAAATTTCAGACTCTAATCTCTCCATATCAGTTACATTGATTACAGGAGAAAATATTTTCTTGAAGAAGTTGCTTACACGAATCAATGCAATACTAACATTTTCTGGTAGTATCCTTCTAACAGCCAATGGAAGCAAGTGTTCTAAAAGAATATGACTGTCATGGCTTTTTAACCCAATTATCTTCTTATCATGAACATTTACATGACTTCGTATATCAGCTGCATATCCATCTGGAAATTTAACTCCTTTTAATACTTCACAAAACATTCTTTTTTCTGCAGAACTCAATGAGTAAGATGCAGGAGGTAAATAGAACTTGTCCCCTACTGAGATAGGATGCAGATCCTTCTTGATACCTAACAGTTGGAGGTCCAAGCCAGTGTTCAAATTGTCTTTTGACTTGCCATCAATATCCAAAAGTGTGTTAATTATATTATCACAAATATTTTTCTCGATATGCATCACATCAAGATTATGCCGCAACAAAATATCCTTCCAATAGGGCAATTGCACCCATATTGGTTGTTTTTTCCAAATACTTTTTGGTTCACCATCCTTACCCTTACACTTTCGGGATGGTCTTTTCCCTGTTGGATCCTTCCCAAAATCATTTTTTACATCTTTTGTTTGTTCTATAACATCATATCCAGAAAGAGAAACTGGGGTTTCCCTATACTCTTTGGTACCATCAAATGACTCACTATCATTTCTAAATTCATGACAAGAATGCAAGAATCAACGATGTCCCATGAAGCAATGTTTTTTACCATTTTTAAGACGAAGTGAGCAAGTATTTGCATGGCAAACAACACATCCAACCTCACCAGAACTAACTTGTCCAGATACATATCCATATCCTGGATAATCAGTAATAGTCCAGAACAAGGCGGCACACAATTGAAACCATTGACCAGATGATGCATCACGAGTTTTGACACCATGCCACATCGCTAATAAATCATCGATCAAAGGTTGAAGGTAGACGTCAATATTATTTCCAGGAGCTTTAGGACCAGGAATAAGCAGAGAGAGGATAAAATTTGGTTGCTTCATACAAATCCATGGTGGAAGGTTGTAGGGAATCAAGACAACAGGCCATATGCTATGTAATGAACTTAGGCTTCGGAAAGGATTAAAACCATCTGTTGCCAAACACAGCCTAATATTGCGACAGTTAGAACTGCAGTCTGGGTACCTGTGGTCGAAATCCTTCCAAGCGGGAGAATCAGCTGGATGGCGTATCAACCCATCTCTAGTGCGCCCTTCACTATGCCATCTCATATCAGCTGCTATCTTTGATGACATATACAGTCTCTGGAGCCTCTTTTTAAGTGGAAAAGATCGAAGAACCTTTCTAGGAATTTTGTGTGTTCGCTTCCCATCCGGGCTCTTCTTTTCTATCTTCCATCTGGAAGTTCCACATTTTGGGCATGAGTCTATATTTGCATGCTCTTTCCAAAATAGTATACAGTCATGTTCACATGCATCAATATTCTCATAACCCAACCCGAGACTTCTCACCATCTTCTTTGCATCATGGAAGTTTTTTGGCATTGTGGCATTCTTTGGAAATGCTTCCTTCAGTAAGTCTAATAACAAATCAAAGCTACTGTTACTCCATCCACCTAGGAATTTTATGTGAAGGAGCCTCACAATAAATTGTAGCTTTGTGAGTTTGCACCTAGGGTAGAGCTCTTGACTAGAATCACTTGCTAAACTATAGAATGTCTCAACATCTACATCTTGATCCTCCGAATCAGAACCATCACCACATATATCACCAACTTCTTGGTATCCACATCCTATGTCATGGATCATTTCAGTGATCTCATCTAGCTGCGGCTCACTATCCATATTAGGAACATTTTCTATATTAGATTTCTTGTTTGTCCTGTGCAATGATGTTTGTTCACCATGAAATATCCACTTGGTGTATCCTTCAAAAAACCCATCACAAATCAAGTGTTCATAAACAACTTCAGCTGCTCTCCAAACACTGTTCACACATTTTCTATAAGGGCAGAGAATTTCATTTGCTTTTGCAGAATTTGCAAAAGCAAACTCTATGAAGTCCTTTATGCCTTGGTTATATTTAGTTGAGTACCTACATTTAATTATCATTAGTTTCAATCAAAAGAATCACATAAAGTAGCATTGTATTTGATTTAGTGACTGAGTGTTTGTTTTCTACCTAGCAGCACTCATCCAACGCTTGTCCATAATAAATGCCAAAGACTTTAAAATCCTCGTAGTCTTTCCTTATTATATGGCTTACTGTAAGAATCAGCTAGTATATCTGAAATAAAATTAGCTAGTATCATTACTAGTTTAATAAGGATTTTAGTCTGAAATGAGTTTATAAACAAGAACACAAATAGACGGGGGAGGGAAGGTTAACAAATACTTCCTATTTAGAAAGAAATAATAGCTTACTGCAAAAATTTCTCTCTCCAAAGTGATTTGAAATTACTAGGTTAATTTTAATAATAATCTCAGCTAACTACAAAAATTGGCTAGCAAAATACAATTTGATAAGGTAAGTATTGGCCCATCACACCATGTTATTGTTCATATAAGCAAGCAATAACATCATTCTATATAGTCATTCATTCATTGTTGAAATACTTCTTTTGATTCATAATATAAGTTTACTTCTTATTCACATGCGAATTAAGAGTATTGAATGAGAGAAAATAATCATAATAAATTAATGATGCCTCTATTATATAAAGTTTGGATGTGTGAGGAAAAAATGTAAATGGAGGCGTGAGAGGATACCATAGAGGATAAAGAAGTCAAACATGTACTAAATAATATATTGGAATTATAGTAAGGTTTATATTGTGAAATATAGAAAAATAAAAATAGTCTTAAATTGTGAAAAGAAAAGTGTATGACACAAAGGCATAATTACAACCTGCAAACAAAGATAAGTACTGAAATGTAAAAAATATAGATATACCAGAAAAATTGAAAAATATGGGATTAGGGGTTAAAATTACTTTTCCAAAAACCATAAAAAATTCAAATTAAGACACACAATTGGTGAGACTTTCTTCCTACTTGTCCAATTTTTCTCACCAAAGTGAAAATAGAAACCCATTTGATATTTAACTTCTCCAATTAAGAGTCTAAAGACTTATATGATTAACATTGTATGCCAAAAAAAAATATACTATTGGTCCCTCTAAATCATTGATTTCCAAGTTAAATAATATTTCGAAAAAAAATTAAATGCTAGTTTTAAAGAATTGATGTTCAAGACTTAGTTTGGTCAAGTTTTGGATTCAACTTCTATCATAGAGAAACTAAAGTCATATATGATATAACTCTACTGCGACATATACTAAAAACTAGAGTTCTGATAGTGTTTGACAAAAGACTATTATTTTGTTGTTTTAAATAAAATTTACATCTTATAATAGAAGGTAATTGTAGTTGTAATCAATGACATAGCCATATAAATAATTCTAACTTTATATGAGTATTTGTAAACTTGAAGTAAGAGCTGTTCAAGCACATCAAATTCTTTAGTGTAAAAGTGGTTTCAGCTTCATGCAGAAGCACCAACACCACAATGGATCTAACCTGCGGATTCTGTAGGAGCATATATATGCACAAACACAATTACATAACTAGGAGTATTTCCATACATTTCACATTTGTACACCAAAATTATAAAAAATTTACTAATGTCTATCTAAAGAGATAGATACAGAATTGTTTAATAGTTATGACTATATAACATAAGACTACTATTTTTTTCTGTTTAGTGGATGCATTGTGTAACACCTATAAATTAAAGGGCATGCATGCCTTTTAGAACACAATGATTGACTCTGTCCAACCTTCTTGATATATAGAACTTTTTAAGGGTGATCAGTGATGGAAACTACTCAAAATATAGCATTATTAGTTTGCACATTATCCATGCTCAAATCCCTTGTTCTTTAGGACCATGTGCACCAACTAATATAGAATCCACTTTGTTGTTGATCATTGATCCTTGAGTCCTTGCACTTTATTATTTTGGTCAAAATAGTCCTGAACATTCATCCACCTATGCAACATGGGAATAGAAGAGCCTATTAACAAGAATTTGATCAATATAAGACTAGAAAGTACAAAAATTTGGTGTTACAATTTGAATTTGTAAATATCATATCTAAATCACTAGCTTTTGTTGATACTATATTACTCCAAATAAACTAAAATCTTTATACAATAACCAGTTACAAAAATTTGGAGTTACAATTTGAATCTCTAAATATCATATCTAAATCACTAGCTCATGCCAATGCTATATTACTCCAAATGAACTAAAAATTTGCATAATAGTCACTAGTTAGTTCCCCTCTTTGACATACTTTTCAAAGAATCTATAGCACACAAACTCCTTGTTCATATACAAATAGCACAAACAAGAATCATATAGCAGCAAAAATAATAATAATATTACCTGATTGCAACTAATTTTTCCAAAGATGAAACCTGACAGGAACAATCTCCAAGTTGGAAGTCCAATCTATGAAATCTGAAATTATGCAAACAGAAAATAGATTGAAGAAACAACTTTTAAGGCAAAAAAATACAAATGCAATTTTATATGGGATTATTCATGGGATTTTTTGTCATAACAATCTAGATGGACAATATAAGACCATTTTCTAGCCACATGACAACTTTGCTATTGCTTGTTGAGTTTGTTGCCTTGCGTTGTTACAACTACAATAAAAAATTGTATCAGCTTTCTTTGGGTACTTCATCCCTAATCCTTATATTGATCTAGTTCATGCCATTCATCTACACTATTCAGTTCAAAAATTGTATCAGCTTTATTTCGGATGAGATGTTAATAGTGGCTTTCTTGGTTGTTTAAAACACTTGCTAAATATGGAAGGACTGATGCTTGGAGCTGTGCTGGTACTTTTAGGATCTTGCACTGGAGATTCTTGGCATGTTCACTGCAAGGGAAATGGGAAAAGTGTTCTTCACAAATAGCGGTTCAGAAGCAAATGACTCCCAGGTATGGTTGTTAACCGTACCATTCATTTTCTGCAGTTTAGCTAGTCATATTATCAAGAATGTAGTCCTTCAATTGTTAGCATAATTGATCACTTCATGTATTCTTAAGTACTCATACCCTCTAGCAAAATAAGGTCATTTATTTTGTCTAGAATGGCAGTATTCACACTTGGGAGAGATTTTTGTGTAGAATGTCAATATTTTATTTTTTGAGCAGGGTTTATGTTAGCATTTTTGTTGGCTGCTTAGTATATGCTTTCTTTTCCTACAAAGGGATATTGCACTACTGGTGTTTGATAATGTCCTTATGACTTTCTTTGATAAATTAACTGATACTTCTGATAATGAACTTTTATACTATTGGATTACTGTTGATTCATGTTTCCCTTTTTAGATGTAGAATTTATCATTGATCACCATACTTAGTTGCTTATTTTTCTTTCTCAGGAGATGTGGTACCATTGTTTTGTGCAAAGTATTTGCATACTCAGGTTCTCAAGTCTGAAGGCAGTACTGCTGATCTGCCTGCTGCAGTGCAGAATGCATTTCTCAGGTTATTCATATGGCGGGAGTTAGCTGCTTTACGTGATAAAGGGAGCAGATTAAGTAGGATGCTTGAATGCTGGATTCGGTTTCCCAAGACTAATGTTCCTTCTAATCTTGTCGATGATTGGCCTTTTGAGGAGGTGACATCTCACTCCTGATTCCTGAATGTTACAACTGCATATTAGGTGCTGCTACAACTGCATAATCTGGATGATTGGATCTTTTTGTTGCCTTTTATTAGAGCATGCATAAGTTTTTGCCTACTTATAATTAGCCTTTGTGTTCTATAAGATTTGCAAGTGTTTGTTATATACTTCTATTTGGAACTTTTTCAGGGACCCCACTCTGATTTCACTGGGCCAACAGAAGAAGGAAGCACTGCATGTGTGGCTGTCATTAGGAATAATCAGATCATTGTTGGAAATGCTGGTGATTCTCGTTGTGTACTCTCAAATGTTCTTGTTGATACCTGATCAGCATGCTCTTTTATTATAACAAATTATTTCAAATGGTACTTAATTATTTTGTTTATTTCCACTTCATTCAAAGGCACATGAATTATCCAAGGATCACAAACCACATCTCGATCTTGAAAGAGAGAGAATTACAAAAGAAGTATAATATTGATCTGTTCTAGGTTCTTCATTTGTGATGTATAATATTGATCTGTTCCAGGTTCTTCATTGTTGCTTCTTTTTGCATGCATGTATCAGAGGTGTTAAACAACATAAAATCATTTTCTAGAATATATGCAAGAAATGGGGTGATTGAACCATTGTTAACGTATCGGTTGTATCAGAATTAGTATTACAACGCGGTGACTAAGACATTTTTTTTAATTGATAAAAGAAATTTGATCAGAATCAATATCGATGCACTAATTCCAGTCGTGACGTTTCAAAATATCAACGCACTATTTAACAGTTTCTAGTTATTTCGTAATTAAATTTAACTATTCTAAAAATATTTTGCATTACAATACTCTCACACACTCGTCTCATCCAAAACTTAATCAGATCTCAATTCCCATTCTTCAGATGGGGTAATCTCACCACTAAAGTAACCACATACAACCCATACAACCAACCAAACAGCATCTCCTTCATCCACCCACCAGAACCAGCTTCTGATACAGCCAACCAAACAAACTCAGCATTCATCCAGGATTCAGAAATTCAGCCAACCAAACAACATCTCTACTGCATCTCACAGCCTGTTTCATCCAACTTGTCTCACTGATACGAGCCAGGCTACCCTCGTACAGGGAACCAAACGCACCCTAGGATACAACAAGTGGGGAGCTTAGATTACAGAAACACATATTTGTTTTTAAAGTATTTCTTGTTTGGTTTGTGCTTTGGAATGTTTTTTTTGGGTCCATTTTGATGTGAAATTTTTTTGCAGGTCAGGAGGATTACAACAACAGATTGATACCTCTTAGCTATAGGGGAGCTGATGTATTCATATTGTCCTTCTCTCTGGTCAGTAGGGCAAGCTATGAGAATGTTCTAAAGAAGGTACTAAGCAAGCTGATTCTTATTCTTTTTTTTTGGCTATGCTAAGAATAAGAGATTGTGATGCTAAATATTGCATTAGTATGCAACTTGTGGGCTTCCTAGGATCTCAGCATATGCTGAATAGTTCTTTTGACTTGTCCTTAGTTGTACATTGCAACAAGAGAGCTATTGATGGCAAATAGGCAAAAAGAGTGCTGAAAGACTGATCAATAGGTAGGATGCCTTGAACACATACCACTATATGTTGATATTAAAGTGCTATGATAAGATATCCTTCCATACAAGCATGACAACCTTCTAAAATGTTAATTAATTATCATATTGTTGGCTAAACAATGCTCCCAACCTGCAGGGTTACAGAGAGAAACTTGTCGATATTAGGGAGGAGATAATACGCAAGCGAAGAGCTAGTAAACTCCCAGGAGATACTGCATCCACTTTGAAAGCTTGGTGGCAAGCTCATTCTAAATGGCCATACCCTACTGTATGTGATAACATATTGATGCCATGATAATATCTACTTATGGTATTTGGATGCTGTGCTCATAAGCAGTTCTTCCCTAACTCATTCAAGAAGACAAGGCTCGACTAGTGTAGGAAACAGGATTGCAGCTAAAACAAATCAACAATTGGTAAATCAACCAGCGTAAACACAACTATCACAGCAATCCTTCCTCATCCTCTACTGAAAAAACAAGAGGAAAAGGTATCA
This sequence comes from Pharus latifolius, assembly GCA_019359835.1. Taxonomy (NCBI): domain Eukaryota; kingdom Viridiplantae; phylum Streptophyta; class Magnoliopsida; order Poales; family Poaceae; genus Pharus; species Pharus latifolius. The sequence continues at coordinate 61,135,766 of CM033322.1, forward strand.
TCTAGCAAAATTTTGCTAAAATTCTTCTCTACAAGCTTGTCACATTTTCAGCAATGCAAGTGATGGCACCGCCGAGCAATCTTGGTAGAATGTGGTTGGAAAGAAACTAGCTGTAAATAATGCTTCCATGAAGCATGCCAATATATTTCTATGCTCCTGAGACAACACTCAGACAAAGAAGGATCAATTGGTGCTTTCACGGATTTGTGATGGGTAGACATTCAATCATTGGGCTTTCACGGATTTCTACTTACAACACAAACATATGCAGTCGATATAACCAATCTCATAAGATGATAAAATTAGAATAAAAAACTATGCTGGATGACACCATGAGTTTAATAATGAAAAATGGCCAGAGCATGCCTTTGAATGGCTTATACTATTGAAGTGCTGATAGCTGTGTGTAGTAAAGTTATGTGTTGTATTTTTTTGATTTTCTCATAGATATCTGTTACACATTTCGGGCATCGGGCCATGGCGTTATAGTCTTATGAGTGTGTATTTAATTTGAGGCATCCCTATCATTTTGGATGGTAGGTAAGTTTTTCAATTCACTGGTAAATTTTTCAGTTCAGTAACTAAATTCAGAATCCAAGTCTCTTAAGTTGTGTGTTCAGTTTCCTGAAGCTAGATTGTTTGTTCCATTGAATGGTGAGTTCTTTCACTTCAGTGACTACTTTAGTTACTTTAGATGGATGTCAGGTTCTCACTTTATCGATAGTTTGTTCACATATCTTTGATCTTTACTTTACTAGAAGATGATTTCTTGTAGGCTCAACTTGAGCATTGTCATTTGGTTGTGTTGACTATTATCATGACTCTGCAGCAAAATAGGCCCTTGAATTCTCAGAATGTAGCTGATGCACTACAGAAGTTTAATCTTAAGAAAACTGCAATGCGAAAACAGCATGCCACAGGAAGAACTCACAGCTCAAAAGAAGGCAATTAGTGAGGTTGAAGCTAGTAAGTTTTCTGTACTCTGTACTCTGTAGTATATGGTCCTGTTATCTTTGAGTGTTGGCAATTTGATTGGAGCTTAGAAATATCTAAGTACAAATCCAATTTTGCATAGGTACGAGCTCTGCAGTCAAACTTGACTCTGGAAGAAATTAATTCTAAGGAGGCTAAATTGCAAAGTGAAGTATGTTCCAAGGCCAGTCATTTATTTATAAATGTGTTCTTTTTAACCAATGTTGATGGTGGATATCATGTTCATGAAGGTCCCAGAAATGGAAGAAAAGCTGAAGAAATTGCGGGGTGGAGTAATCTTGGTAAAACGTGAGGACAATAAGGTTATCGAAGAGACATTTACTGAGAAATTTAACCAGTGGAGAAAGCGGAAGAGGATCACACACCTTTGCTTGCCAGAAGTAGCCGTCGGGCGTGACGCGGCTGTAGAACAGGTCCACCACTGCCCGCGAGTTGCCGTGGCACCAGCCCTCGCCCCCTCTGCCCCTCTACCGCATTGAACCTCACTGGCCCCTTTGCCGCACTTGGCCGCCAGCCTCGACCCCTCACCAAGCCAATCTGTCACGTCGTGCCCGATCTGCAGATCTACCGCACCGCCTCCTCCCTCCGCCAAAGGCCACCTCCCTCCGCCGCAGGCTGCTGCCGCTTCGCCTCCTCCCTGCGCCGCAGGCTGCTGCCGCTCCGCCTCCTCCCTCCGCTGCAGGCCGCTGCCGCTAGGAAATTGAGGTGGAGGTGCGGTGGGGATTGGTGGGGGTGCGGAATTGGCGGAGGATTAGTGGTGGAGAGGTGGGGGTGTCGGCGGCTGTGGGGGAGAGGCACAGCGAGGGGATTTAGGTGGGGGTGCCGGCGGCTGTGGGGGAGAGGCGCAGCGAGGGGATTTAGGTGGGGTGTCGGCCGGCCGTGAGGAGGGTTTATATTTGGCTGAAAAAAATCTCCCGAAATATTTTCTGTTATTTTTTCCTCTGGAAATTTTCTCTCTCAAAATAACATATCTGCTATTGTTGTGCTAAAAATTTTCAATCTCGAAATAATATATCTGTTTTTGTTGTGCTGAAAATTTTTAGTTTTGCCAAAAAAATATATTATTTATTCCTAGCAGTAGATCTGTTAAAAATGATAATTTTTCCCAACTGACACATCGCTGAAAAATCAAAATTTTATTTTCACCTGTACGACTGCTGGTAAAAAAAAGATTTTTCCAGCATAAAAAACATTGCCAGCTGTTTCACAGATCCTATATATTTTTTTCCAAACTGATCTACAGCTTGCTATATATTACTTATTCCTAGTAGTAAATCTACTAAAAATAATAACTTTTCCCAGCTGACACATCGGTGAAAAATCAAAATTATATTTTCATCTGCAGGACTGCTGAGAAAAAAGTTTTTCCCAGCAGTTTTACAGCTTGTGCTGGCCTACCGTGTTGTAGTGTGACACCGCCGATGGACGTATTTGTCTTAGTTGTCTTCGCCTCCCCTCGTGAGACCACTAGATGATTACAATTCCATCATTTGTGCTCACGAATATGCGTATAGACTTAGCATCGATCGACGGTCGCGGTGTGATCACCTCTCTCTTTCTCTTTATTTCTTCCAATATTTTCTTCCTCTTACTTTCGTCTAGTTTATTTTCATTTGTCATTGATTTAGTTAGTTTTACACGATTCGTTTTCTCTAGTCCCTGTGGAAAGAACGACAGAATACTCTCCTGTATTGCACCGATGTCGTTCTATTGCGAGACGGTCTAGGCTGGTATCTCTAGGATCAACTCGATTAGTGATGGAAGATGGAAGAATATTATTAAACTCATGGAATATAGACCAATTGCATAAATTTTATGTGTAACTTCTTTCCTTTCCCATTATACGTTTTTTTGTACTTTATCACCTTATGCTATGATTGTATTTTTAATCTTCAGTGTTATTTTCTGTCGGGTTACACCTGGGGGCTGGTCGCAATAAGTGCCTTAATAGAAAAAGAAGTATAATTGGATTCGTTGGCCGAATTCATGGTCACATCTAGTTAAGAACTTCTCTTTGTAAGCCAGTTCTTACCGTGTAAGGGACTTACTAGTGACGGGGATTGTTACCCTAGTTAAATAGCCCATGTCTTTCCAAGGCCGCACATATTGTTCCATGATCGCACATATAGTTCCATGGTCGCACATGCCTTTCTATGGTTGCAAAAAACCATAAACTATCAAGAATTACCTCTCCATTGTCGCAGAGACCAAGGAAAGAGATAATGGGATAATCCAAGGATATTCTCGACATAACCCATCAAGGATGTTTAAATTTAGTAGTTGCGGAACTCTATAGTCTCAATACATATTGTCATAGAGTCCATGGTCTCATATTATATTACCTGCAAGTATTATGGTCGCGAAGACATTTACCCACAATCATTCCATGTCGTAGAGACAAAACCAGATACCAATACATGGTCGCAGACAATACGTGACCATACTATTGGAAACTTATACAATGATCTGGAAATCATATGGTTAAGTTACTATCCACAATAACCATTCCTTGATCCTTATGATTATTCCCGAAATAATCATAAGTCCCTCTTCACTGACAAGCTAACCGTGAGAAGATAAGGATGAATGTGCAGTTTCTATAACCACGCCCTATAAACTGGAAAACCGCAACCTACAATAATGTGTGGCAATCGCTATGTAGCAGTTGTAGATGATCGCCTAGCGTCTCTTCGATGAAGCAACTGATGTCCTTCAGCAAGTATAAAAAGGCCCTTTAGGGAAGGCAATAGAGAACTAGACAATACATTCTCTTTGTAATCCTTTATACTCAACAAAACTACATGCAATGGGGGAATGAACATGCTGCATCCACTAGTACAAAAATGCAGTCTACTAACCCCTATCTTCTATCAGTTATTAGCGATTTAGTAGAAAACCGTTAGAAAAGGTGCCTCGCGGTCATAAAAGGCATATGGGAGGTATTTTTCCTATCGGTTTGTAAGAAACTTACCGTTAGAAGAAGCATAATGATTTACTCTAGCGGTGATGAACATATTTACCGTTAGAAGAGATGCATAAGTACTGACGGGAGAATGTTGTGTGCTGATAGGACTGGTCGCCTTCTACAACTAGTCTTATTCTATCGGTAATGTATGTCTATACCGACAAAATATGTACAAAAATTCCTATCGGTAGAAGGTAGTGTGCCAATAGAACTGTTCTCCTCCTACAAATAGTTTTATTCTATCGGTACAGTATGTTTATACCGACAGAATATCTCCAAAAATTCCTATCGGCAGGATGTAGTCTGCCGATAGAACCATTCGCCTTCTACAAATATTTTTATTCTATCGGTAATGGATGTTTTTACCGTTAGAAGATATCAAAAATTGCTTAGAACTGTTCGTCTTTAAATAGTTTTATTCTATCGGTAATGTATGTTTATACCGTTAGAAGATTGTACAAATATCTTAGAACTGTTCGCCTTCTACAACTAGTCTTATTCTATCGGTAATGTGTGTCTATACTGATAGAAGATTGTACAAATATCTTAGAACTGTTCGCCTTCTACAACTAGTCTTATTCTATCGGTAATGTGTGTCTATACTGATAGAATATGTAAAAAATTCCTATCGGTAGGATGTAGTGTGCCGATAGAACTGTTCTCCTTCTACAAATAGTTTTATTCTATCGGTAATGTATGTTTATACTGTTAGAATAGATCTAAAATTACTAACGGTAGGCTGTTGTGTACTGATAGAACTGATCTAGTACTATCAATACCCGGGTGTGTCTCTTTCATGCGTACAGTTCATCGGGCGCTCGTAGCCCTAACCCGTAAGCTCCATGGACGGCTAGCGCACCTCTACTGGCGACTGCTGCACCTCTGCACCTCCATCGACGCCCACTAGATTTTGGCATGGCAAGCAAGGTACGTAAAATTTCGGCAATATTGTTAGATTATTCTAATCCGATTATGGCAATTATTCTGCAATTTTTGTATCTTTCATTTTGATGTGTCTTCTTTTCAATATTGTACGGTGTCTTGTTCCTGTTTTTTTATTAAAACAACTAAATAATATCACTGTGGGACAGATAATGTTCAATTGCTTGCTGATCCTATCAAATGAAGAAAATTATCAGGATATATTTGCAATACAAACGCTATTTAACATAGTGAAATGCCAATAAGAGTATAAATGTAATATCTTCATCTCTCAGTAGGTTGCTCAATGCCAACCTGGACTTAGTAATAATTGAAATTGAAAGATCATGAAATTGAAAATGAAATTGAAAGATCATGAAATTGAAATTGAAAGATATTTGTAATTGAAATTGAAATTGAAAGATCATGAAATTGAAATTGAAATTGAAGTTGAAATTGAAAGATCATGAAATTGAAAGATCATTAATGTCAAGATATTTACAAATATCATGAGATACACAAATATCTTGATCTTCTCTGTAGGTTGATGCCAACAACATAGTCAAATGCCAACTAGCTTGCTCAATGATCAAGTGCATGTAAAAAGTTCATTAAATAATTAATATATGTATATTGGCAAGGTAATTTATTCTGATGAAATAGAGTAGAAATGTAATATCTTGATCTCTAGTTGCAAGTTAATGTTACAATGATGAAGCACAACCTAACCTTCAGTTGGTAGTCTTTCTCAGATAGGGAGTCATGTAGGAAACAGTAAACAATCTTAATTTGCTCTAGAATGCCTATTTATGATCTATGCAGGTCCTTGGATGATTCTCATGAGGGGCAACATATTTCACGGTTCTTCATCGCAGTACGCTGCCTACATTGGCTTGTTGGCGAAAGAAACGGTGAAGATCACCATCGAGAGCTGGAAAGAAACGGTGAAGATCACCGTCGAGAGCTGGAAGGACGTGAAGGGCGAGAGCTTGGTTGGCTCGGTCGAGAAGATCCTTAAGCCCGGCGTGTTTCTCAAATCAGGACCTATAGAAAGCATCTTACATTTGTATCGGTGTTTCAGCCATTTTTTTTGCATGCACCAGCTTGTGGCCAGATGCTTACCTGCTTGGAGAAGAAGAATTGTTGTTATTTGCACAGCCATTCTATACCATCATTACACAGAACAACATCTTGCAAGGTAGGTTCTTTTTGTTAATGGAGTTGAGTTGAGTTGAGTTGATCGAGTCTGAGTTCGAGAAAATCACCAATACAAATGTAACTCGACGGTAGTTCCAGCTCCTCGGGCGTCTTTGAATTGAACTCCTATGGTTAAGTCCAATGTGGTTCAGACATTTTCTGTTTTGGATGAATGGATTTGTGATGTATCAGGTCTAACTTGTAGTCGGTAGTTGCATTGTCGCAACTTGCAAAGGTTCTCTTTTATGTAAAATGTATGGGCTACTGGGTCATTGTGACGATATGTTGTTAATTTCAGACGTGACTTTTGTAATATAGATCGAATGTGTGAATTGTTGTATTTGTATATTGTTGTATATTTGTGTATCATGTATTGCTATTTGGGACATGAACTTGAATGTGTACATGGGAGTATTTGTGTATTTAATTGTATTGGTAGGTAGGTGTATATTTGTACTGTTGTTTCAGACATGCACTTGAATTTGTGAACTGGCATGTGTATGTTTGTACCTAAATTGCTGTGTCATACATGAATCAGCTTGCTTTTCTTTTCAGCCATTAACTAGAATGAGTTTAAACAGTACTCATTTTTATGTTTCCTCTTGCATTTTCTTAAAGGAATGGAGGCAAACCAAGATCTCATGTAAGTAGAGATTTTTAATTTCTTTGGCAAGATGAAGTACCAAGTACCTAAGAAAAGTATTTTTGTGTCTTCTAGTTAATCTACAAATTAGCATCTCTTGAAATATTTCTTTATCTTCTAGTTAAGATCTGTTTGATGTTACATTGTGTTTAGATATGATTCTTTGGATGTGAGAACTGGTGTCATGTGTGTCATGCATTACCCAGTTTGGTTTTTGTTAGGGGAACTCCCAGGGGCCCACGAAGTCTTGAAAAGCCCTCCCGGTGAGACTCGGAGCATCACCGGACCCACGGTAAAACCCGGAGCATCACCGGGCCCCCAGTGAGACCCGGAGGGTCACCAGAACCCTGGTGAGACCCAGAGAGTCACCGGGCCCACGGTGAGACCCGAAGGTCACAGGACGCCCGGTGAGATCCGGAGGGTCACCGGGACGCCCGGTGAGTCCCGAAGAGTCTTCGGGTCCCCGGTGGCATCCGGAGCCCTGGAAGGGCGGCTGCTGACCGTGAAGCCTCTGGGAAGCCGGCGAGGACACGTGTCAAGCATCCGAGCTGTCCCCCTAGCCAAAGGATGTCTGCGCCTTCGATCCAACGGTCGTAGCGAGGGCTTTTTGGTCTTTTGTATTTCTTAGGGGCTATATATACCCCTCCTGTACCTCTTTTCAGGGGATTCGAATTCATTTGAACTAATACAAAATATCCGGCTCTCTTGGAGACCTCTCCCTAAGAGCATACCTCCCCCGCGGACTCGCGTCCGGAGAGAGCCAATAGGACTAGGGCCCCCACTGGGATCCGAACCTGTATAAACCACTGTGTCAATTTATGTGTTGCCCGGCGGGAGAAGACCAGTAACTCGGTCTGCTCGGACCATTGTACTCGTGCCGTGCATGTCCGAACCTGCCGAGGTATCCGTAACACCACGACAGTTGGCGCCGTCCGTGGGGACCTCGCGACGAATCGCCATGGCTCCCGCAACAACCAGAGCTCAAGCCCTCTCATCTCCCGATGGCGCTGGTCCTAGCAACCTAGCTCCGCCACCGCGAGATGATGCCTCCGTGACCCTGCCGCCCGGGGGCGCCTAGGGGGAGGACCCTCCTCCTCCACCCGCGGCCTCCGGCCGGAGGGTCCCCGTTTCCGACCCGGTGACTGCCACCGAGCTTGCGGGGCCTAGTGCGCCCCAACTCTCCGTTCCGGCCTCCGGAGATCCTCTGCTGGGGGCTTTGGTCCAGGGCCAACTTCACACCCAGCACACCCTGGAGGAGCTACTGCGTGTCCTAGCGCGATCCGCGGCTCGCGTCTTGTCGTGACTGCCACGACTGTGACATCACCTGTGAGGAGCCCAGCTCGGTGCAGCTGGTCCCATAAACCACTTGACTTCCCAGGATGAGTCAACACAGGAATACATTGAAGCAGCAAAATATTACAGTAGTCATAAATGTATGGCCATCAGGCCTTAGTACAATACGGGATACAGTGCCTTACAAGGATCAAAGGTACAACAAAATAAAACATCTAATCGGCGGAAGCTAGGCCCAAAAGCAATCCACAGGAAAGAGAGGTTGACAGCAAGACAGCACCACATCAGGGCTCCGGAGGAAACTGCTCATCATCTCCTGGGTCTGCAGCATCTTCAGGATATCCTCCAAGGTCATAGAACGCTCCATCTATTGATGAGTTGTTGCAAGGGTGAGTACTTACGTACTCAGCAAGTCATAGGGAAGGTAGAGATACATATAATATAAATGACATGAACCTATGCTATTGGGGAAAGAGTGAAGGGTTTCTCAAAATACATTTCTTTCTCATTTCTTATTCAACTTCCAATCATACTCATGGCAGTAAATAAATCATACTGATGTCAATATGCATATATCCCATATCCAAGGCGATATATCCTCATATCACATTATTTTATTCAAGCCTTTCAATCTTATACTCATATCAGTATCTCATATACTTTAGGGCAAAATCCACATGCCTCTTAGTTATCATATGCTTAAGGCAAAATCCACATGCCTCTTAGCTATCATATGCTTAAGGCAAAATCCACATGCCTCTTAGCTAACACATGTTTACTAGATTATGGTATTACCGCGACACGTCAACACATGACAGCCCACGGCAACGCCCCTTATCGTGACAACACATGCCACTTGGGTAATCTTGAACTAACAAATTTTAGTTTATAAAACAATACTAGTGTCACACCCCATGGATTTAATCCACCGTGGCATACTCCTAAAACTCGGGAGTACGAAGTATTCGAATACATTTTTAAACTCTGCAGAGGTGTACCTCTTTTTAAATCCACTTTTTCACTCAACTTCCAAGTCGGGCCAACTCCATGCGACTTATACGCATGTGACAAGGCCGAGATCACACAACATTTTGCAGTCTAGTATTAACAGAATCCCTGCCCGGTAAATGGACAATCCAGTCCCAAGTATCGTTGTGGGTCCTCCCCACTGCCTTACTTCCTAGCCTGGGTCTATGTTCCCGCATGACACATAGCCTCTTTTGATTACAGTCGCGCACGACTTAATCTGGCGTAGGGCGTCTTCCTTCTTTACACCTTATCCTCTCATAATTTTTCTGATCTCACACCACTCATGGACGAACTGCGCCCCACCAGTTTCCACGTGAGAAATCGGATCGACAAGCCATGCAGGGAACTGCTAATACCAAGAAAGCTACTAGATTGCGCCTGTCCCATACCAGGTAAGTGGTTGGTACATTTTTCATGCCACTAGACGCATAACACAAGGTTCTAGTCCTTATATGCCAGTGACCAGATCATACCACAAACCATGCACCTTCAGTGCCTGCACATCCAGTGCAGCCAAGCACCTCCAGTGCTACCACCATTCCATACCAAAATACTGGTCACTGCTACGGGTTCTATTTCATGAATATAAATGTACACGTTTATACTTTTATTAGTTCGTGGCTTGCTATCTTAACAAGTTCTCATTCCTCAAGTATTCAATCTATCACTGCCATAATATCATTGATCTCAACACATGCAATATTAATGAGATATCTACTCATGGAATAGCATAGCAATTCATAAAATATGGGTTTCAATATGATCAAAGTATGACTTGCCTTCCGCGTCGTAAGTATCAGCAGTTGATGACTGTTCAGTGACAAGGTCTTCAACCTCGGGCTCTTGCTCTGAACAAGATCAAACAAGCAAACAGGCATTACAATTCATTCTATTCTTACTAATCCACTACATGCAATAATGCAAGATAGAAACACTCTGGTGATACAAGGTTTGGAAGCGATTAGAGTTTAACTATGGTAATCAGGGTTAAGATTAGTTGTTAAGATTTACAAGGTTCCAAAATATCAGGGTAATATCAAGGTGGTGACTGGTTCGCCCAAAAACAGCGAATGTCTTTAGGTTGGCATTTGGTTCAAGGCATCGACATAAGGTCAATGGGTGATAGAGGGCTCAACTCAAGTTGTGACAGTAGAGAAAAGTGTAGATCACAATATCAGGAGTCTAAGGGACAAGGTTATTTTCAAAGTTCATGGCTGGAAGTGGGTGAAAAGGCTCAATGCCACTGGCTGACAGTGCCCAAGAATGGCATTGACATGGTTTGAACAGTTTCCAGTGGCCAAAGTAGGTTTTGATTCAAGCATATGGTGCACAAGGTAGTGAGGGAGCTATTTGACAAAGTAATTTTTGTTTTACATGACCAAAGGTGGGTGAATAGGGCTAATGCCACTGGCTGACATAGCCTGGCATAGGGTTGACATGGCCAGAAACTAGGGTTAGCCATATCTTTTGATCCAAGGCTCCAAATGATGCATCACTTTGTTTGGTAGTTAGGCATTTGTAACAGGAACAAATGTCTCAACAGGATCTAGGGCAGGAGATGGCCGGAAAGTGATGAAAACCGGCGAAGAACACGGTGACCGAACTGTTCTCAACAGTCTCTGGACAAAACTTTGGCATGGCGATACCTCTTCATCTGGGCCGATCCAGGTGTCGAGCTAGAAGACAAAAATACTCATGGGGTCGAGGCACATCTACTAGACAAGATGGTTAGGGTTGAAACGGCCGGGAACAAAATCCGGCGACCGGAGCTAGAGAAGAAGCCACGAAAATTGGGGCATTTCTGTTCTAGGACAAATGAACTCAAATCCTTGCTTGAGGATGGTCTCTGGGGCATAAGAAAGCTAGGTGTGAAGTTAGATTAGCCAAACATTCAACAGATAAGCTAAATCAGCAAGCACAGTGAACATGCATGGTTGAATTTGGGGTTTTTTTTTCAGATTTTAGCAAAATTGGTGATTCTGGTTGCTTAGATGTGTTCCACACAGTCCACTGATCATGATTGATTACAGGCTCGAGAGCTAAATCGGTTTAATTAGGAGTTAATTGCTCGCCGGAGCTATCCGGGAAAATCAGCAATTCCCGGCGATGTGGTGCGATAGAGTTCAATTGGCTGCTACTACACAGGTAAGTGGATGAGAGTTACTTACTAGTAGCTTCAATTTGGAGTTCGGTGCAGTAGGTTGGCCTGGCACCGTGAGCCTCTCTTCGAGCTCGCCGAAGAAGATGAAGAGGACGGTGAGGTTAGAGACTTGTGTGGTTCTGGCGTGTGTGTCTTTGAGCTGGGCTGGGATGGCTTTTATAGGCACAGCTAGAAGCTTGCAACGGCTGGAATTGCCTGGAGAATTGAAGCTTGTGAATCGACGGCGAATTGACCGGCCGGGCGGGACAGCAGCGAAGTGACGCGCTCCAGCGGCCGTGCCGGCTTTTATAGTCTGGCGTGCAGTCCTGGTTGATGCAACGGCGAATTGATGCATCCCTCAGGCATGCTTGCAACGTGGCGCAACTGCGCTGCCGTTGTCGGGTGCGCGCGCGGGAGAGCGAAGGCGCTGCTAGCGAGGGAAGCTGTTCCACGGTGGCGAACACGATGCACACACGCGGCAAAGAAGCAGTGGCGAAGGTGGCAGCGTTGGTGATCGCTGGCGACGAAGCTGCAGCAGCAGCAATGGCGACGACCAAACTCCTGTGCTCGTGGTCGATTGAACGGCCTGGTCGTGCACAGTAGCCCGTGGTCGAACCAGGGATTGATTTGCGATGATTTTTGGTTTGGCTTTGGACTAAATTGCAAATCTGGTCTTTGAGAGGTTCAATTTGGAATTTGATTCCATGGCTGAGTATAATATTTCTATTAATACTCATTTAGCTCAAATTTGGAGAAAGTTTGATAAGAATTGAGGGATTTCACCTATTTTCGAAAATAGGGTAAAATTAGGGTAAAATAGATCTGGATTTTGTCGATCTCGGATTCTGGTGATTGGAGAGAGATTTTGAAGTCTGATAAAAAGGGAGATCTGTATCAAATAGCATTTGGGAGGTGTTCCCTGAAGAAATTCTGGAGTTGGAGTTGATTTGCAGATTTTAGCCTTTTCAGGCTTCCAGGTAAATGGAAAAGGACTTATTCGCAGTGAAATTTGGACTAAACTGCGAAAAGTGTTTAGATGAATTAATCTGGTTCCCAACTTTTTGGAGTTAGTTGAGGATGTACCTAGGAACATATTCCAGGGGATACTTGAGTCTGGATAGGGTTAAATCAAGATAACTCAATTATCTAGAAACTGGGGTACTTAGGGTAAATCTGGATTTCCTGTTTCGGAAAACAGAAAGAGACTTAGATACTGGGAGTTAGGGTTAGAATTCAATCTGGCTCCTGAAGACTTTTATCTTCAGAATAACTGGTAGGTTAACTCTGGATGGTCAGATCTTGATCTGGATCTAGAGAATAGATTTGGAGATTTTTAGGGTTTGGGAGAGATTAGAGTTCAACTGATCTGGCTACTACTACAGAGATACATGCATGCATGGTTTTTATGCAAAACTTTTCACCCCCAAAACTAGGGTGTTACAAGCCTACCCTCCTTAAAGAAATCTCGCCCCGAGATTTACCTAGAGAAGGGAAGAGATAGGGATAAGCCTGCTGCAGATCAACCTCTTTCTCCCAAGTCGCTTCTTCCTTTGAGTGATCTTCCTATTGAACCTTGCAAAGCTTGATTCTCTTTCTTCTGAGTTGACGCTCATCACTAGCTAGGATTTGCAGTGGTTGAGCGAGGTAAGTGAGATTCTTCTGAAGTGGAATCCCCTGGTGTTCTACCTGATCCGTTGGTTCCTTGAGGCACTTACGGTGTTGCAAGACATGAAACACGTCATGAATTTCTCCAAGATCTGATGGTAAATCCAATTTGTAAGATACCTCTCCTTTCCTCTTAAGGACTTTGAATGGTCCAATGTACCTTGGAGACAGTTTTCCTCTCTGATTGAATCTTCTCAATCCTTTTAACGGTGTAACCTTGAGATAAACTGATTCGCCTGGTGCAAACGACAATTCCCTTCTTCGGTTATCGGCATAGCCCTTCTGGCGTGACTGTGCTGTCTTTAATCGTTCTCTGATGAGCTTGACATGTGCTTCAGCTTCTTCGATTAGTTCGGGTCCAATGACTTGCCGTTCTCCTGGCTCGTCCCAATGTAGTGGAGTTCTGCACTTACGTCCATACAATGCTTCAAAGGGTGCCATTTGCAGACTAGCTTGGTAACTGTTATTATGGGTGAACTTCACAAATGGTAAGCACTTTTCCCACGAGGTTCCATAATCTAAAATGCAAGCTCTGAGAAGGTCTTCCAAGATTTGATTTACACGTTCGGTCTGTCCTCCTGTCTGTGGATGATATGCAGTGCTAAACTGCAATTGGGTTCCCAAAGCTTCGTGGAGTCGGTTCCAAAATTTGGATGTGAATTGTGTTCCTCGATCTGAAATGATCTTTTTCGGGATACCATGCAGTGTCACTATTCACTGCAGGTATAGCTCCGCTAATTTGTTGCCATTATAAGTTTTCTTGACTCGTATAAAATGAGCAACTTTCGTGAGTCTGTCCACAATGACCCATATGGAATCATATCCCCCTTGTGTTCTGGGAAGTCCTGTGATAAAGTCCATACCAATCTCTTCCCATTTCCACGTTGGCACTGGTAAGGGCTGCAGTTTTTCGGCTATTTTCTGATGATCGGCCTTAATCCTTTGGCAAGTGTCACACCTTGCGACATATTCCGCGATTTCTTTCTTCATACCATCCCACCAGAATCGCGTCTTCAGATCCTTGTACATCTTGGTGTTTCCAGGGTGCAGTGAATACGGGGTTTTATGAGCTTCAAAAAGAATTAACTCTTTAAGGTCTGTGTTTCGGGGTACACAAATCCTTCCCCGATACCATATGATTCCTTGATGATCTTCAGTGAATTCCTGGGTTTTCCCTGATCTGATGCGGCTTTTGATCTTGTGAAGCTCCTCATCTTCTTTCTGAGCATCTTCAATCTGCCTTTGGAGTTGAGACTCTACCTTCAGTGTGGCTAGCATCCCAGATGTCACTATGGTCACTTCAAGATTCTGAAATTCCTGCGGCAAGTGCGGGTTCTTGGGTGTAGCTCCTTGTAGTGTATAAGCCTTCCTGCTCAAGGCATCTGCCACTACGTTGGCTTTCCCCGGATGGTAGAGTATGCTGAGGTCATAGTCTTTGATTAGCTCAAGCCATCGGCGCTGTCGCATATTGAGCTCAGTCTGTGTGAAGATATACTTGAGGCTTTTATGGTCCGTGTAGATTTCACACTTATTCCCAAGCAAGTAATGTCTCCATATCTTCAGGGCATGCACCACTACTGCTAATTCCAAATCATGTGTGGGATAATTTTCTTCATGTGGCCGTAGTTGTCGCGAGGCATAGGCTACAACTTGCCCCTCTTGCATTAACACACAGCCTAATCCTTGCTTCGAAGCATCGCAAAATACTACGAAATCTTTCTTGCTGTCTGGTAGTGTAAGAACTGGTGTTGTGGTCAACTTCTCGTTCAGTGTTTGGAAACTCTCCTCACACTTGGGAGTCCATTCGAAAACATCCTTTTTCAACAAATTGGTGAGAGGTTTGGCTATCTGAGAGAATCCCTCAATAAATCTCCGGTAATAGCCTGCCAATCCCAAAAAGCTTCTAATTTCTGGTACAGTGGTCGGCTGCTTCCACTCTCTGATTGCCACAATCTTAGCTGAATCCACCGAGATTCCTTCTTTGGTTAGCACATGCCCAAGGAATGAAATCTTGGTCATCCAAAATTCGCATTTATCGAATTTGGCGTAGAACGGACGCTCTCTTAGTTTTCCGAGGACTAAGTGTAGGTGTTGCTCATGTTCCTCTGGGCTCTTCGAGTAAATCAAGATATCGTCAATGAACACGATGACAAACTTGTCTAAGAAATCCATGAAGGTATTGTTCATGATGTTCATAAATGCTGCTGGAGCATTGGTTAATCCAAAGGGCACTACAGTGAATTCATATAGCCCGTACTTCGTGGTAAAGGCGGTTTTTGGTATGTCCCCTTCTCGGATCTTCAGCTGATGATAGCCTGACTTCAGGTCTATTTTGGAAAATACTCGAGCTCCTCGTAGTTGGTCGAATAAGTCATCTATCCGCGGCAATGGATACTTATTCTTGATGGTTACGTCATTCAATACTCGGTAATCCACACACATCCTTAAGGTTCCATCCTTCTTCCTTACGAACAAAACCGGAGCTCCCCAAGGTGAAGCACTGGGTCAGATAAATCCTTTACCCTCCAGTTCCTCTAACTGACTCTTCAACTCTTCTAAGTCCGTTACCGGCATCCTATATGGTCTCTTACCTATAGGTGCCGCTCCTTGTTTAAGCTCGATGGTAAACTCTATCTCCCTATCAGGTGGCATCCCTGGGAGTTCTTCTGGGAATACGTCCGAGTATTCCTGTACTGTGGGTACTTGATCCAAGCATACTTCCTGAAGTGCATGGACTAATCCTTGTAGTTTTTCGACCGATGATCTTTCTGCATGGAATAGGACTTCCTTCCCTTGGTTACTAACAAGGCTTAGAGTTTTCTTCTCACAATCCACTAGACCTTTATGCTGAGATAACCAATCCATTCCTATTATAATGTCTAGGCCTTGCAGTTCTAGGACTAATAGGTTAGCCAAGAACTCTACGACAAGCTGAATATACAGGCAGCTTAGCTCCTGGGCTCTGTATAGCCATAGGGTACTCTAGAGGTACCATAGGTATTCCCACTTTAAATGCAAAATATTCTGATATGAATGAGTTTGTACCTCCAGGATCAAACAGTATTAAAGCAGATGCAGACTGGATCAAGAATCTACCTAGGAGAATGTCGGTAGCATTGTCTGCTTCTTGAAGGGAGGTGAAGTTTAATCGGCCTCCTCGGCCTGCCATTTGTCTTCTTCCTCGCACTCGTCCTCGGCCTGCTACAATTCCCCCTCTGTTGGGCAAACCTCCTCTGGGGTTCTGCAATGGTGGTGAAGCTGTGGTTCTGGGTGTCATTGTTTGTGTTACAGCTTGCGATCTTGCTATCGCCATAGGGAGTTGAATCCACGGGCAATTTTCTTTGCGGTGTCCAATTTGTCCGCAATGGTAGCACTGAGTCCTTGTCTGAGGGCAATCCCGTTGATAATGTGCTCCTCTGCAGTTGGGGCATGTCGGCGTGAATGGTGGTCTTGGTGCCGGGTAGGTTGGACGAAAGTTTGGAGATGTCAGGGCTCTTCCCCTAGATGAGCTGGCTGGCAGTCGCGACTGTTGTATCATCCTCCTCTTCCGGCTTTCCTCTCCGATGCCTCGTTTTTCCTCTATCTTCAATACCCGATTCACCAGGGTCTGGAATTCGGTGAACTCATGGGAGGCAATCTGATACTGTAGATAGTGCTGAAGTCCCTCGGTGAAGCGTTCGATCTTCTTATCTTCCGTGTCGATGTCGCTGGACGCATACCGAGCTAAATGGTGGAACTGGTGCAGATACTTAGTGACGGTCCGGTTAGAATTCAATCTGGCTCCTGAAGACTTTTATCTTCAGAATAACTGGTAGGTTAACTCTGGATGGTCAGATCTTGATCTGGATCTAGAGAATAGATTTGGAGATTTTTAGGGTTTGGGAGAGATTAGAGTTCAGCTGATCTGGCTACTACTACAGAGATACATGCATGCAGGGTTTTTATGCAAAACTTTTCACCCCCAAAACTAGGGTGTTACACGTCTACCCGCCCTCATATCCGTTTATGGGGGCACCGCCCCAATTCTTCATGGGGCACCCCACCTTTCCCGAGCCAGGGATGTTCCCCGCTCCCGGAGGTGCGCCCGGGCCATATCCGGTCTCGGGAATGCTTTCCGCGCCGGGCGGTCAACTCCTCCCCGAGCCCTCCCCTTCCTCGGGGAGTCACCCGGTCCCGGGCCCGGAAACCCCACGAGCGGCTACCGACGTGCCGGGGACAACCTCCACGCCTGGGCCCGAGAGCCTTCGAGGGCCGACGCTCGGAGCCGGTGCGACGCCCGCTCCTGCGAACACCCCGAAGACTCGAACCGCGACTGCACCCGCCGCCGCACCGAGCGTGGACCCGGAGCGTGGCCCGGTCCGCGCACCGGCGGCGTCTATTGGGACGATGGCGAACGCGCATCAGCTCCCTCCTCCTCCGGGGCCGCCCCCACGGGTGCCCCCGGTGGATCAGACCCGCTTCACTAGGGAGGAGGTCGAGCGAATGCGTACCGCCAAGTCCGGGGAAAGCACCTCCGGCCATCGGTCAGGACTCCCCCGAACCCGCGAGCGCGTGGAGACGCGCTCCCAACTTGCCCGGGGGAAGAGACCGTTTAAGGAAGCTGCTACCATCCCCGCGGAATACGTCGATGCTCAAGAGGTCAGCTCAACCAACCCTGAGGAAAAGAGGGGATACCGTCGCACCGGTGGACCGCTGGCACCCCTCCCAGAGTCCGACAATGAGCATGCGTCCCCGGCGAGAGAAGACAGCGACCATGGATCTCCCAAGAAAGTTGAGGGGGCCAATCAGCCGCTGTGCAGTCGCCTCCGCTGCATCCGCTGGCCGCGGCCTTACCGCCCGCCGCACATCGAGCATTACAACGGTGAGGCCGATCCTTACGAGTTTGTGCAGGTGTACTCCACGGCCATCTCGGTGGCTGGGGGGGACGAGACAGTGCAATGCAATGTCTTCCCCCTCTACCTCACGGTCATCGCCCGCTCATGGTTCTACAACCTGAAAGCTGGGTCCATCAAGTCCTTCGCGCAGCTGAAGCGCGAATTTTGTGCAAACTTCCAGGGGAACTATGTACACCCCTTAGACTCATCCCAGCTCTACACCGTCCGGCAGAGGACGGGGCAGACCATCCGCAGCTTCTTCAAGCGCTTCGCTCAGGTGAAGAGCAAAGTGGCACATGTCCCCGACTCCACAGTTATCGAAGCGTACAAGAGCGGGATACTTCCCGGGGAGCTCCACCGGAGACTTTCTCGGAGCTGCCCCACCTCTGTCGATGAACTCTTCACCGTACTCGAGAAGTACGCTCGCTCGGAAGAGGACGATCTTTGGAAGAAGAACCAGGGGGCTCCTGCCCCTACCGGCCGGGAGGCTAGAGATCCCCCCAACAAGCGTCCCCGAAGAAATGATCGCCGCGAGCCACAGCCTCGGGACGCTTTCGTCCTCGAGGGGGGAGGCGGCTCACGCGACGGCGGCAAAGGCAGTCATGCTCCCCCTAAGTCGAAAGGCTATGGGGGGGGACAGTCCTCCCACGGGCGCGAGGGCCACTCCAAGGAAGGCAAGGAGGGCACAGCCAACGTGTGGTGCGCCTTCCACAAGTCAAGTACCCACGCTACTCGAGAATGCCACCAACTTCTCCAGCACTTCGCGGCTTTTCTCGACCAGCGCGGCCAGGGGGGAGGGGGCCCTGCCTCCTTGCCTCCCTCGGCGGCCTTGCCAGCACTTCCTGCTCCCGCGGGCGAGCAGCAAAGACAGACGCAAGAAGGGGGCTCAGCCCAGGAGCTCCCCTTCCAAACCTCCCAAAGGCGTATAAACGTCATTATGGGGGGATCCGCCTCGAGACGGGACTCCAAGCGTCAGTGCAAGCAGTATGCGCGAGAGTTGCAGGTTGTGGGGGTGCTGCATACGTCTCCGCCACCGAAATGGTCAAACGTCCCCCTCACCTTCACAGCGGAAGACGCGTGCGAGGTTCGCTTCCCGCACGACGACCCGCTCACCGTCTCGGCTACAGTCTACAACTGCCAACTATCGCGCATTCTCGTCGATGGCGGAAGCTCCGCCGATATCTTATACCTGAAGGCGTTCAGGGAGATGCAAGTCGACGAAAAGCTGCTGCAGCCCGCACTCGGGCCACTGCAAGGCTTCGTTCCCGGGAAGACCATTGATACCGGCCTAGACCATCTCGCAATAGAACGAGGACGATGCAGTAGGCGAGTATTCTAGTCGTTCTTTCCACAGGGACTAGAGAAAATGAAACGTATAAAACTAGACTAAATCGGTGGCAGACGAAAATAAATCAGACGAAGGAGAGAGGGAAAAAAATGTCTGAAGATAAAAAGAAAGAAAGAGAGGGGTAAGCTTGCCACACTCAATCAGTGTTAAATCCATACGTGTCGCGCCCCGAAACTGGGACAACGACTACTCCTGTAGAGACCTAGCTCGCTGCAGCTAGTCCCATTCTCACAAACCTTTGACTTCCCAGGATGAGTCAAACACAGGAGTATATTACATTGCAACAGAGTACTCACAAAATATTAAGCAGTGTGGCCTGCTGGCCTTAATATTACATAAAGAGGATTACAATGCCTACAAGGCATTCAGGGTTTAGCAAAATATTTAACTACGCAGCAGAAGATAGGTGATCCTCCCACAAAAGAAGTTGACGGCAGAACAATACACTTCAGGGTTCTGGCCGAACTGATTCTCCTCCTTCTGGATCCACGTAGTACTCCGTGCCATCATCTTGATCAAAATAGGCTCCATCTATTGAGTTGAACGTTGCAAGGGTGAGCACTTACGTACTCAGTAAGTCATAGGTAAGAGTAGATACATATAGTAGTGATGATATGAACCTAGACTAGTCAAGAATTATGGATATTTGTAAAATAATCTTTTCCTTTCTCATCTCATCTTATGGCAGCACTTTTCATAATATAACATCATTATTCATGTTTACTAGATTATAGCACTACCGCGACACGTCGACACACGACAGCCCACGGCAGCACTCCTTATCATGACAACACATGTCATTTGGGTAATCTTGATTAAACAAATTTATTTAGAAAATAGTACTTGTGTCACACCCCGTGGATTTAATCCACCGCAGTAGACTCCTATAAACCCGGGAGCTCGGAGTATTCGAATACGTTTTTAACTCTGCAGAGAGGTACCAATTTACCCGCAAGATATTCCACTTTCAAACCTTTCCTATCATAACAAAATGATTGGACCCCTGACTCACTTCATACTGTGAGCGGCAAGGTGGAAATAACAAGAACTTTTGTTATGTTTTACTCACAATTCACCCCCGACCCTGTGGCTCTCAGCGAGACACAGTTGTGGCAGGTTGTATCCAAACCTCCACCCCTTTGCTTATTCCCATTACTGGGTCAGCGTGCTTGATCACCTTCAGTGATATGTGTGGGAGCCGCGCTCCGTGTTTATCGTGCATCACTACACATCTCATGCAGGGGCTTCATGTGCGATCCACATAATTACTTGTTCAGGCCTGTCCCATACCAGGCTTGCGGTTAGCACGTTGTTCATGCCACTAGACGCACAACACAAGGTTCTAGTCCTCATATGCCAGTGACCAGACCATCCACAACCCTGCACCTTCAGTGCCTGCATATCCTTTGCAGTCTAGCACCTCCAGTGCTACAGCCATCCACACCATTTTTCTAGTCATGGCTAGGGGTTTTATTTCATGAATATAAGTATATAGATACATATAATAGTTCATGGCTCAAAACTTGTTTATTTCACATTTCACAGATAACCAGTCTAGTACTGCCAATTCATAAATCAACCATTCTCAATCTTTCACATGCAATATTGCCTATATTCAAGGTTATATTATAGCAACATTTAAAATATAGGTTCAAGATGACCAAGGATATGACTTGCCTTCCGCGTCGTAAAATACAGCAGTCGATGACGGGTCAACAACAAAATCTTCAAAGTCAGCTTCTGAATCTGCTTGACGACAAACAAACACACAATAATTACTTATAATATTTAAAATGTTTTATGACTTATATGCAGAAATGCTCAACAAGAATGATTGAACTATACTGGAGATAATTTGAACTGCAAACTGAACTGAGTCGAGGTTTTAGGGTTTCAAGGAATTTGGCTAAGGATGGAGATTAGATAATCTTAGGGTTTCTGGATTGCAATAGGGATAACAATTTTGTGACTGGTTTAATCAAAACAGCGAATGTCAACAGATCGACATTCGGATCAAAGCTTGGACATAGCTTTAAGAAAAGCTAGAGTGCTTATCTCAAGTTGTGGTAGTAGAAGAAAATGTAGATCACAACTCTACAAATTCAGGGGACAAAGTGTATTTCAAACTACACAACCAGAAGTGGGTAAATAAGGTCAATGCCACTGGCTGACAAGCTCTGGCATAGAGCTGACAATGCCAAAAACTAGGGCTTAGCATAACTTTTGATCTGGAGCTCCAAATGATGCACCACTTTGTCTGGGAGATAGGCTTGAGTAACAGGAACAATTAAGTCAACAGGATCTAGGGCAAGAAATGGCTGGAAAGCAAGAAATTTGATGATGAACAGAGATGAACTGGCTGCACTGGAGCAGTTCTGGACACAAACTTGGCATGGCTATAACTTCCAATCTAGGCCGATCTAGGTGTCGGGCTAGAAGACAAAAATACTCAGGAGGCTAAGTCACATCTAAATGACAAGGTTTTGAGGGCTGAAATGGCTGGAACAAGCTTTCCGGTCATCGACGCCGGAGAAGAAACTCTGGATTTGGGGGTTTCTGCTACAGGCAACAAGAACTTAATTCATTGCTTGGAGAGCATCTAGGAGGTATAGGGAAGCTTCTGGTACAATTGTATTGGCCGGAGGATCACTGGAGAAGCCTGGCGACGATCGCCGGCGACTGGTAGAGCTTGAATTTGGGGATACCTTCGATTCGAGCTCAACCTGGGGATCTGGATGCTTAGGCTTGCTAATTAGAGCTCACAGATCAATTTGCTCCACAGGATCGAGGGCTAATTCGAAGTGATTTGGTCTGCATTGCCGGAACAGGGCAATCGGGAATTCCCGCGATCACCGGCGACTGGATGCAATATAACTCAATTAGATGGTACAGCACAATGAGGGAGATTAGGGAAACTTACTGATGCGGTTAATTTGACAGAAGGTGCTGCGTAGTGTGCTGGCACCGTGAAGCTCTTCGACAGCTCGCCGGAGAAGACGACGACAGTGAAGAAGTTTGAGAATTTGGTTAAGTCCTGGGGAAGAGGAGATGACACAGGGTACTGGTGGCTTAAATAGAGCAGTGGGCGAAGCTTGCAAGGATTAAACAGCATTGAATTTGATGTCAGTTGATATGAGTTGCCGAGCGCAGATGTAGCAACGGCGAACGGTGACGCGACGGCGCACTGGCGAGACAAAGCTGTGCTACATTGGGACTCAACCATGTCGGGCGGTGCAAAGCGGTGGCGACAACGGCTGGCAAGGCAAGCGACGTGGCAAGAAGATGCTGACAACAGTCATGCGGGGAAGCAGGCGCTGGTCGTCGACGTTGCAGCGGCGCTGCCACGGTGACGGCTGAGGCGAGGACACGTGCGCAACAGCATGCACGATCAAGTTGCAGGCGAAGCTTCACCGGCGGCGAACGTGCATGGCGCAAGGAAACCACGGCGAGCCCTGGTCGTGTACAGCAAACGGCCTGGTCGAATGCTGTGGTTGTCCTGGTCGAAAATGGATTCATTTGCAATTTCCAATTCTTGATTTGGACTGATCTGTGAATCTGATGATTTGGAAGGTTAGAGTTGAATTTGATTCTGCTGTTTTGGTAATCTTTATTCAACAGATGATTTGGCAGAGATTGAAGATAAAATTTGGCACATTTGGATAGCTTTTGATACAACTGAAAAGAGGGTAATTTAGGGTAACGCCAGATTTAAGTTTTGTCGATTTCGAATTCTGGCATTTAGGGTTCGATTTTGATATCTGCACAGAAGAGTGACTTGTGGCAAATAGCATTTTGAGAAGGTTTGCCGAAGAAATTCTGAATTTGGAGTTAATCTGGAGATTTTAGCCTTTTTGGGTTTTCAGATATCAGATAAGGACTAATTTGCGATAACTCTTGGACTGATTTGTGAAAAGAGTCTAGATGATGAAATCTGGCTGTCAACTTTTTATATTAAGGTATTGACATACCCATGATCATATTCCAGGAATAATCTGGTCTGAACTTGGTCAAGATTTGGATTAAATCTGTATTTCTGAAACTTAGGGTATTTGGGTAATATAAGGTATTTCTGTTTTCGAAAACAGAAGAAGTTGATAAATCTGGAATTTAGAGATAGAATTGGATCTAGGTTCTGAAGGCTTTTAAGTTCAGAGTAACTAATAGATCACATCTGAACAATCTGATCTTGGTTTGAGGTCACAGGATAGACTTTGGAGATTTTAGGGCTTAGGATAGATACTGATCTGGCTAATACTACAGATACATGCATGCGTGCTATTGATGAAAAAGGAAGTTTTCACCCCTAACTCAGGGTGTTACAGATCTACCCTCCTTAAAGAAATCTCGCCCCGAGATTTACCTAAGACAGGAAAAGATAAGGATAGGTTTGCTTAAGATCTTCTTCCTTCTCCCAAGTAGCCTCTTGCTCTGAATGATTCTTCCATTGAACTTTATAAAATTTGATTTTCTTCCTTCTGAGCTGACGTTCATCAGTGGCTAGGATTCTGATTGGGTGCTCAAGATAAGTGAGATTCTTTTGTAAAGGCACATCTTGTACATCTATCTGGTCAGTAGGTTCCTTCAAACATTTCCGGAGCTGAGAAACATGAAACACATCATGCACTCCTGCTAATCCCACAGGTAATTCCAATTTATATGATACTTCTCCCTTTCTCTTGATTATCTTAAATGGTCCAATGTATCTTGGAGATAACTTTCCTTTCACTTGGAATCTTTGTAATCCTTTGAATGGTGTGATCTTGAGATACACAAAATCTCCTGGTTCATATGATAATTCTCTTCGTCGTTTATCTGCATAACTCTTTTGTCGTGATTGTGCTGTTTTCAACCTTTCTCTGATGAGTCTGACATGAGCTTCTGCTTCTTCTACTATCTCTGGTCCTATGACCTTTCGTTCTCCTGGCTCATTCCAATGTAACGGTGTTCTGCATTTACGTCCATATAAAGCTTCAAATGGTGCCATCTGTATACTAGATTGATAACTGTTATTATATGTAAATTCTGCAAATGGTAAACATTTGTCCCATGATGTCCCATAATCTAGTATACAAGCTCTTAGAAGATCTTCTAGGATTTGGTTGACTCTTTCTGTCTGTCCTCCCGTCTGTGGATGATATGCAGTACTGAAGTCCAACTGGGTTCCTAGGGTTTCATGCAGTCTATTCCAAAATTTGGAGGTAAACTGTGTTCCACGATCTGAAACTATGTTCTTAGGAATACCATGTAATGCCACTATTCTTTGCATGTATAACTCTGCTAATTTACTGCCATCATAAATCTTTTTGACCGGTATGAAATGAGCTACTTTAGTAAGTCTGTCCACAATAACCCATATGGAATCATATCCTCCGTGAGTTTTAGGTAATCCTGTAATGAAATCCATACCAATTTCTTCCCATTTCCATAATGGTATTGGTAGAGGTTGTAGCTTTCCTGCTATTTTCTGGTGTTCTGCTTTAACTCGTCGACATGTATCACAGTTTGCAATATACTCTGCAATATCTCTCTTCATATTATCCCACCAGAATCTGGTCTTCAAATCTTGATACATCTTTGTGTTACCAGGGTGTATTGAGTATGGAGTTTTATGTGCTTCATGGAGAATTATTTCCTTAAGATCTGCGTTTTGAGGTACACAGATTCTTCCTCGATACCATACAATCCCTTGGTTATCTTCAGTAAAGCCTTGAGCCTTTCCTAACTTGATTCGACTCTTGATCTTACAAATTTCTTCATCTTTCTTCTGGGCATTTCCTATCTGTTCTTCAAGTTGAGATTTTATTGTTAAAGTAGCTACCGTTCCCTGTGGTACTATTTCCACTTGATGATTCTGCAACTCTTGTTGTAGGTAAGGGTTCTTCAACATAACCATTCCTTGTAGGTTGTAAACCTTTCTGCTTAGGGCATCAGCCACTACATTAGCTTTCCCTGGATGGTACTGAATACTAAGATCATAATCTTTGATCAATTCCAGCCATCGTCGTTGACGCATGTTGAGCTCTGTCTGTGTGAAAATATACTTGAGGCTTTTATGATCTGTAAAGATCTCACACTTACGCCCAATGAGATAATGCCGCCATATTTTTAAAGCATGTACTACTGCTGCTAACTCCAAATCATGGGTCGGATAATTTTCCTCATGTGGTCTCCATTGACGTGAAGCATAAGCCACTACTCGACCTTGCTGCATTAACACACAGCCTATTCCTTGCTTTGAAGCATCACAGTAAACTACAAAATCTTCTTTGCTGTCTGGTAAGGTGAGGACTGGTGTTGTTGTCAATTTCTGCTTCAGCTTCTGAAAACTTTCTTCACACTTGATGGTCCATTCAAATGCAACATCCTTCTTTAGCAGGTTCGTAAGAGGTTTGGCAATTTGGGAAAATCCTTCCATGAATCTCCTATAATAACCTGCTAATCCCAAGAAACTTCTAATCTCTGAAACTGAGGTAGGTTGCTTCCACTCCTTGATTGCAGAGATTTTAGCTGAATCCACTGAAATTCCTTCTGCTGTCAACACATGTCCAAGAAATGAAATTCTTGACATCCAAAATTCACATTTGTCAAACTTGGCGTAAAATTGCCTCTCTCGTAGCCTTTCCAAGACTAGGTGTAAATGTTGCTCATGTTCTTCCGTACTCTTGGAATATATCAGAATGTCATCTATGAATACTATGACAAACTTGTCAAGAAAATCCATAAATGTGCTGTTCATGACATTCATGAAAGCTGCCGGAGCATTGGTCAAGCCAAAAGGTACTACTGTAAACTCATATAAACCATATCTGGTAGTGAAAGCAGTCTTCGGTATATCTTCCTTCTTGATCTTCAGCTGATGATATTCAGATTTCAAATCTATCTTGGAAAATACTTTGGCTCCTCGAAGCTGATCGAACAAGTCATCAATTCTTGGTAATGGATACTTGTTTTTAATAGTGACTTCATTCAAAGCTCGGTAATCTACACACATTCGTAGAGTTCCGTCTTTCTTCCTCACAAACAAAACTGGGGCTCCCCATGGCGAAGCACTGGGTTTGATAAATCCTTTGTTTTCCAAGTCTTCGAGTTGATTCTTGAGTTCCTCCAAATCTGTAACTGGCATCCTATAGGGACGTTTTGCTATAGGTGCTGCTCCTGGTTTAAGCTCAATACTGAATTCTATTTCTCTGTCAGGTGGCATTCCTGGAAGTTCTTCTGGAAATACATCAGAATATTGTTGTACTACAGGCACTTGTTCCAGGCATAACTTTTGCAATGCTTGAATAGATCTTAGCGGTTTCTTGACTGATGATCTTTCTGCATAGAACAGAACTCTCTCCCCTTGGCTACTGACAAGACTAAGGGTTTTCTCTTCACAATCTACTAGACCTTTATGTTGGGATAACCAATCCATTCCCAAAATAATATCTAGTCCTTGCAGTTCTAGAACTAGTAGATTTGCCTCAAATTCTACCCCTTCTATAATGAAAGTTACATTTGGGCAGATCGAGTAAACAGATAATCTAGCCCCTGGAGTTTGTATAACCATAGAGTACTCTAGTGGTACTTGGTCTATATGCATTTCAACTTCAGATGCAAATGCTTTTGACATGAATGAATTTGTAGCACCAGGATCAAACAATATTAAGGCAGATGCAGATTGAATCAGAAATCTACCTAGAAGAATGTCGGTGGCGCTGCCCGCTTCTTGAATTGAAGTATAGTTTAATCTTCCTCCCTGGGTTGCAGTTGGTGCTCTACCTCTTCCTCTTCCTCGATTAGCCATGTTTCCTCCTCTTCCTGCTGAATTTCGTCTAAAATTCTGCGATGGTGATGCCCTGGTTATTACTGGCTGTGTTCCTGCCTGAGATCTGGCAATGGACATCGGAAGTTGTATCCAAGGACAGAATTCTTTACGGTGCCCACGCTGTCCACAATGATAACACTCAACACGAGGATGAGGGCAATCCTTCTGAGAATGATTTCCTCGGCAGTTGGGGCACAATGTTGTTGCTGGTCTGGGATTCTGATAAGATGGTCGAAATTTGGGAGTGATAGGAACTCTTCCTCTGATTGGATTTGGCTGTGGTCGTGTTTGCTGGAACATCCTCCTCTTTCGGCTTTCTTCTCCCATATTCTTCTTTTCTTCTACCTTTAAAGCTCTGTTCACTAGGGTTTGAAATTCCGTCAGTTCATGAGAAGCAATTTGATACTGTAAATAGTGTTGAAGTCCTTCTGTAAAGCGCTCTATCTTCTTCTCTTCAGTATCCACATCTCCAGGTGCGTATCGAGCCAAATGAGTAAATTGGTGTAGATACTCAGTAACTGACTTACTTCCTTGAGTTAAATTCCGAAATTCCCGACACTTAGCTGCCATAACACCAGTAGGTATATGAAATTTCCGAAATTGATCCTTAAATTCCCTCCAAGAGATATTATCTTTATCAAGATGGGCTTCCTGGTAATTCATCCACCATGCGGCTGCAGCTCCTGATAACTGATGAGATCCAAACAAAACTTTCTCTCGTTCGCTGCATCGGACCGTGTCCAGTTTCCTCTCGATATCCCGTAACCAATCATCGGCAACCATGGGATCGGTCGCACTAGAGAATGTTGGTGGACGAGTCTTTTGGAAATCTGTTAATCTCGCTCCTACAGCAGAAGTAGTTCCTTCTGTTGTTCCAGTAGGCAGTTTCTGAACTATCTGAGCTAACAACTGGGTATGAGCTATCTGAGCTTCCTGTCGACTTTTCTCCATTGACAACAAAATTTCCTGAAGACTGGGTTGTTCATTCTGAGGTGGATTGGAACTCTGAGATCCTTGCTGAAAAAAAGGGTCTCTTGTCATAGTTTCTTCTTCCTGCGGAGTCTGACCTATATCTTCTCTTCCACTTTGAGATCTCCTTCTGGTGTCAACCATGGTGGCTCTGAAAAAGTTTAGACGGATCTAACTAACTAAGGCCAACTAAGACAGCAATGCAGAAATTAATGCAACTACTTTAATGCATAAAATTACTTAGGCTATTAGCCATAATACACAAATTAACCATTGCAAAAGCAACAGCGATTCACAAAGCTATTAAGAGCATCCACTAGCTCTGTCTACACCAACCTCTAAGACACTCTGAAACAATAGAACGCACTCTCACAATCTTACCGAATTTTAGAAAATCTAAATAAAATTTTGAAATGAAGGTTTTCAAAAGCTACAAAGCTCATTATTTTTACCAAAATAAAGTTCTCAACAAATAGTTTCTAATTAAATTACGTCTTCCTGGCACGGCCAATTTCCTAAAGGTGTCGTCCTACAGTCAAGTTCTCATGTTGCTCTGATACCAACTTTTCTTGTCGCGCCCCGAAACTGGGACAACGACTACTCCTGTAGAGACCTAGCTCGCTGCAGCTAGTCCCATTCTCACAAACCTTTGACTTCCCAGGATGAGTCAAACACAGGAGTATATTACATTGCAACAGAGTACTCACAAAATATTAAGCAGTGTGGCCTGCTGGCCTTAATATTACATAAAGAGGATTACAATGCCTACAAGGCATTCGGGGTTTAGCAAAATATTTAACTACGCAGCAGAAGATAGGTGATCCTCCCACAAAAGAAGTTGACGGCAGAACAACACACTTCAGGGTTCTGGCCGAACTGATTCTCCTCCTTCTGGATCCACGTAGTACTCCGTGCCATCATCTTGATCAAAATAGGCTCCATCTATTGAGTTGAACGTTGCAAGGGTGAGCACTTACGTACTCAGCAAGTTATAGGTAAGAGTAGATACATATAGTAGTGATGATATGAACCTAGACTAGTCAAGAATTATGGATATTTGTAAAATAATCTTTTCCTTTCTCATCTCATCTTATGGCAGCACTTTTCATAATATAACATCATTATTCATGTTTACTAGATTATAGCACTACCGCGACACGTCGACACACGACAGCCCACGGCAGCACTCCTTATCATGACAACACATGTCATTTGGGTAATCTTTATTAAACAAATTTATTTAGAAAATAGTACTTGTGTCACACCCCGTGGATTTAATCCACCGCAGTAGACTCCTATAAACCCGGGAGCTCGGAGTATTCGAATACGTTTTTAACTCTGCAGAGAGGTACCAATTTACCCGCAAGATATTCCACTTTCAAACCTTTCCTATCATAACAAAATGATTGGACCCCTGACTCACTTCATACTGTGAGCGGCAAGGTGGAAATAACAAGAACTTTTGTTATGTTTTACTCACAATTCACCCCCGACCCTGTGGCTCTCAGCGAGACACAGTTGTGGCAGGTTGTATCCAAACCTCCACCCCTTTGCTTATTCCCATTACTGGGTCAGCGTGCTTGATCACCTTCAGTGATATGTGTGGGAGCCGCGCTCCGTGTTTATCGTGCATCACTACACATCTCATGCAGGGGCTTCATGTGCGATCCACATAATTACTTGTTCAGGCCTGTCCCATACCAGGCTTGCGGTTAGCACGTTGTTCATGCCACTAGACGCACAACACAAGGTTCTAGTCCTCATATGCCAGTGACCAGACCATCCACAACCCTGCACCTTCAGTGCCTGCATATCCTTTGCAGTCTAGCACCTCCAGTGCTACAGCCATCCACACCATTTTTCTAGTCATGGCTAGGGGTTTTATTTCATGAATATAAGTATATAGATACATATAATAGTTCATGGCTCAAAACTTGTTTATTTCACATTTCACAGATAACCAGTCTAGTACTGCCAATTCATAAATCAACCATTCTCAATCTTTCACATGCAATATTGCCTATATTCAAGGTTATATTATAGCAACATTTAAAATATAGGTTCAAGATGACCAAGGATATGACTTGCCTTCCGCGTCGTAAAATACAGCAGTCGATGACGGGTCAACAGCAAAATCTTCAAAG
The DNA here is from genome assembly GCA_019359835.1 of Pharus latifolius. Classification (NCBI taxonomy): domain Eukaryota; kingdom Viridiplantae; phylum Streptophyta; class Magnoliopsida; order Poales; family Poaceae; genus Pharus; species Pharus latifolius. The sequence continues at coordinate 61,165,754 of CM033322.1, forward strand.
TCAGCTTCTGAATCTGCTTGACGACAAACAAACACACAATAATTACTTATAATATTTAAAATGTTTTATGACTTATATGCAGAAATGCTCAACAAGAATGATTGAACTATACTGGAGATAATTTGAACTGCAAACTGAACTGAGTCGAGGTTTTTGGGTTTCAAGGAATTTGGCTAAGGATGGAGATTAGATAATCTTAGGGTTTCTGGATTGCAATAGGGATAACAATTTTGTGACTGGTTTAATCAAAACAGCGAATGTCAACAGATCGACATTCGGATCAAAGCTTGGACATAGCTTTAAGAAAAGCTAGAGTGCTTATCTCAAGTTGTGGTAGTAGAAGAAAATGTAGATCACAACTCTACAAATTCAGTGGACAAAGTGGATTTCAAACTACACAACCAGAAGTGGGTAAATAAGGTCAATGCCACTGGCTGACAAGCTCTGGCATAGAGCTGACAATGCCAAAAACTAGGGCTTAGCATAACTTTTGATCTGGAGCTCCAAATGATGCACCACTTTGTCTGGAAGATAGGCTTGAGTAACAGGAACAATTAAGTCAACAGGATCTAGGGCAAGAAATGGCTGGAAAGCAAGAAATTTGATGATGAACAGAGATGAACTGGCTGCACTGGAGCAGTTCTGGACACAAACTTGGCATGGCTATAACTTCCAATCTAGGCCGATCTAGGTGTCGGGCTAGAAGACAAAAATACTCAGGAGGCTAAGTCACATCTAAATGACAAGGTTTCGAGGGCTGAAATGGCTGGAACAAGCTTTCCGGTCATCGGCGCCGGAGAAGAAACTCTGGATTTGGGGGTTTCTGCTACAGGCAACAAGAACTTAATTCATTGCTTGGAGAGCATCTAGGAGGTATAGGGAAGCTTCTGGTACAATTGTATTGGCCGGAGGATCACTGGAGAAGGCTGGCGACGATCGCCGGCGACTGGTAGAGCTTGAATTTGGGGATACCTTCTATTCGAGCTCAACCTGGGGATCTGGATGCTTAGGCTTGCTAATTAGAGCTCACAGATCAATTTGCTTCACAGGATCGAGGGCTAATTCGAAGTGATTTGGTCTGCATTGCCGGAACAGGGCAATCGGGAATTCCGGCGATCACCGGCGACTGGATGCAATATAACTCAATTAGATGGTACAGCACAATGAGGGAGATTAGGGAAACTTACTGATGCGGTTAATTTGACAGAAGGTGCTGCGTAGTGTGCTGGCACCGTGAAGCTCTTCGATAGCTCGCCGGAGAAGACGACGACAGTGAAGAAGTTTGAGAATTTGGTTAAGTCCTGGGGAAGAGGAGATGACACAGGGTACTGGTGGCTTAAATAGAGCAGTGGGCGAAGCTTGCAAGGATTAAACAGCATTGAATTTGATGTCAGTTGATATGAGTTGCCGGGCGCAGATGTAGCAACGGCGAACGGTGACGCGACGGCGCACTGGCGAGACAAAGCTGTGCTACATTGGGACTCAACCATGTCGGGCGGTGGAAAGCGGTGGCGACAACGGCTGGCAAGGCAAGCGACGTGGCAAGAAGATGCTGACAACAGTCACTGCTGGTCGCGCGGGGAAGCAGGCGCTGGTCGTCGACGTTGCAGCGGCGCTGCCACGGTGATGGCTGAGGCGAGGACACGTGCGCAACAGCATGCACGATCAAGTTGCAGGCGAAGCTTCACCGGCGGCGAACGTGCACGGCGCAAGGAAACCACGGCGAGCCCTGGTCGTGTACAGCAAACGGCCTGGTCGAATGCTGCTGTTGTCCTGGTCGAAAATGGATTCATTTGCAACTTCCAATTCTTGATTTGGACTGATCTGTGAATCTGATGATTTGGAAGGTTAGAGTTGAATTTGATTCTGCTGTTTTGGTAATCTTTATTCAACAGATGATTTGGCAGAGATTGAAGATAAAATTTGGCACATTTGGATAGCTTTTGATACAACTGAAAATAGGGTAATTTAGGGTAACGTGAGATTTAAGTTTTGTCGATTTCGAATTCTGGCATTTAGGATTCGATTTTGATATCTGCACAGAAGAGAGACTTGTGGCAAATAGCATTTTGAGAAGGTTTGCCGAAGAAATTCTGAATTTGGAGTTAATCTGGAGATTTTAGCCTTTTTGGGTTTTCAGATATCAGATAAGGACTAATTTGCGATAACTCTTGGACTGATTTGTGAAAAGAGTCTAGATGATGAAATCTTGCTGTCAACTTTTTATATTAAGGTATTGACATACCCATGATCATATTCCAGGAATAATCTGGTCTGAACTTGGTCAAGATTTGGATTAAATCTGTATTTTTGAAACTTAGGGTATTTGGGTAATATAAGGTATTTCTGTTTTCGAAAACAGAAGAAGTTGATAAATCTGGAATTTAGAGATAGAATTGGATCTAGGTTCTGAAGGCTTTTAAGTTCAGAGTAACTAATAGATCACATCTGAACAATCTGATCTTGGTTTGAGGTCACAGGATAGACTTTGGAGATTTTAGGGCTTAGGATAGATACTGATCTGGCTAATACTACAGATACATGCATGCGTGCTATTGATGAAAAAGGAAGTTTTCACCCCTAACTCAGGGTGTTACAATACGCGTGATCATGAGTGCAAACGATCGAATCATAATCGTTTAGTAGTCTCACGAAAAGGGCGAAAGCGACTAAAACAATTGCGTCTCTATCGTTTGTATCATCGAACATGCATGTAAAGATAACATAGATCGACCATAACAGCCTCACACCCTCAGCCACTACCACAACCACGACAAATTCAATCCAGAGAAAATAAACCAATCTAAACTGAATAGGAGTTTAATATCTAGAAATGAAATAATTGCAGCATAACACCACGTCTCTATATAACTCAAGCACAAGGTCTACAACGGCAAGATCATCGCAAATCACCATACAGAATCAGTAGAACCCCCAGCATTCATTTAAAGAGAACCAGCATTCATTTAAAGAGAGATCCACTTCAGTCTCAAACAACAAGCACATTCCATTAATTGATTCATAGTGCAAGCCAAGGTTAAAATAGCAATGCAACAATAAAACAATGAAGTCTGCATTTGATTTGCTACTCTTTGAAATCTTCAGACTACGCACAGCATAACAATGATTTCATTTGAACATGAATCGAACACAAACATTAAATAATTCATCGCTCAACACATTAATTCAGCGCAAGACAGTCGCTTAGAGCATCGAAAACAAGATTTCTTGAGAACTTAGTATGGATTAGGAAGAATTTCCACTCACAACGACTAACACATTGCATCAAACAAAAGTTAAAAGACATGCATTTCAGTTTAACCAGAATTGATAGATGATCCAGAAGATAAGTCAGTTCAATACTTTGTTCATAGCTGTACAAGGATCAACCATTTCATACAACTCAAGAGACTCAAATGGAAATGAAGAAAAATGAGGGGAGAAGGAATTAATCACCACTGATTCGGTTGATGCCTGCTTATGGCGATCACTGGATTGAAATGCCAGAGAAGAAGTGGTCGAGGGAGCTGTAGCCGTGTCGAGGAAGACGTCGAAGTGGAGCTTTACGGCGAAGAAGATGTCAACTCCACAACAGAGGAAGAAGGCGCCCGTGGAGCTGTCGTGGAAGTAGAAGCTGATGCGCAGCAGGTGATGAAGCCGGGGTTGTGGTCTAGCTCGAGGTTGTGGAAGTCACCGAGAGGGGCGGCGGAGAGAAGGTGGTGGCGCGAAGAAGACGGGCCGGCGCGGTACTGGAACAGATCGGCGCAGTGAGAAGCAAAGCGCGGCTCGGCGGCGCCGTGGAGATGGCCAAGAGGGAGGCCACGGCTCAGGAGGCGGCGGCTCCGGTGGAGATGGCGCGCTCGGTGGAGGACGGGATCGGGCAGATCCAGTGGGAGACTCGGCGGCGCAGAGGGAGGCGAGATGCGCAGCGACGGCGGCGCGGTGGATCTGGGGAGGCGCCGGCACGGAGCTGCGACGGTGGCGGCCCGGTGTACACGGGATGGCGATGGATCGGCGACCTAGTGGTGGCACAGCGCAGGATGGCCGGATCCGGTGGAGGATCGGCAGAGGAAGATTTGGGGCTTTTGATGCCCTGTATCTAGGTGTGGAGGAGGAAGCTAGGAACCAGGGAGAAAAGGAAGAGGGAGATGAGAGGAAAAGGGAACCGGCAAGGGCCAGGGATGGACGGAGGTGTGGAAGATTTTGGGGGAGGCAGAAGAAGAAATTGCAGCAGAGAAGAAGGAGAAGACTTCGGCGAGAAAGAGAAAAGAAGGAAAGAGGAGAAGAAAAATGGAGAAGGGAAGAGAAGAGAAGGAGGTTGAACAGACAAGACTGAGGAGGGCACCGCGGCGTATGGCCCGGCCGCCGGCTGCGAGGTGGACGGAGGTGTGGAGATGGGGTTTGGGGAAGAAGAAGAACGAAGTAAAAAAACAAAACCGGGCTCAAGAATGCTTCAGTGGCCGGCGGCAAGGAAAAGAAAGGGAAATTTGGCACTTTTGCAGAAAAGCCCTCGAGGTTTTGGAGAATTAGAAATGTGGCCTCGTGGCTAGGGTTTGGGATTCCGGGCCCCCGGAGACTCCGATTTCGGTGCGGTCAGATCCCACGCGTCCGCGAGAACGCGCACTTCCATCAGGATTCGTCCGATGGCCGGATTAAGTCGAGGACGCACGTCCGCTAGCCGAAAATCCATCCAATCCTCGCCGACCTGTGATAAAAGTTGGAAAAACGAGTAATCCGGTCGATTTGGCAATTAATCTGGAATAATCTAGGTATATATGCCGAGGTATATGACTAATATGTGCAAAAGCATGGGGAAAATGTACACAAAAATGAGGCAAATCGAGTAAATATCATCCCCCCAAGCTTAATTCTTTGCTTGTCCTCAAGCAATGTGACAAGAAATAAATCCAAGGAGTCAAGCAAGCAACCAAATGTCATGAAAGAGTAAAATACAGCGTATAGTAAGCTCGGCAAACTAAGATGTGTATCAAGCGCTCAACCATCTAATAATTGCACTGAAATTGCAAGTAACTAGCTTAGTTCTAGACACGGAGGAAATAAGAATGCTTAATTTTACTCATACCACCTACATCCATACGTGTATATAGAAATTCAAAGTGAGCATAAACAATACACAAGCATCGAAGAACTACAGTCTCCATAAACATCAAATAAGCAGTTTCAACCTTATTAATTTTTGAGCTCTCTTTATTTGAAAAACAAAATCTGGTGCACATGTAAGTCTCTACCCTTCGACTTATTTAGGCGGATCTCTCCGTACTTCGCTCTAGGGTAGGTGGCCCCTAGAGTGTTTTATAAACATGCTCATGAGTCAAAAGATGTAGCAGGAAGGCTTGTGCACTTATTAGATTTCAAAATGTGCAAACCATGCTTACATACCAAATACTCAGAGGAGCAACGAAGCAGAAGAGTTTTTATTCAAAAGAAAAGAAAATTTGGCAGTGTCTACAAGGTAGAAAACGAACAAATGCGACCTTATTAGCAAGATTTTTTTTTTTTTTCAAATCTGGTTTACACAAGTTAAATAATTGTTTAGGAGACTCGTGTTCTAAGCATGTGTGTAGAGATTAGGTTCACAATTGACATTTCAGTATACAAGATAGAATGCGGTAATAAAGATATCAGTAAGCATTCGAATTTCCACAATATCCACAACAAAACTAAGTACAAGTAATTTTAGTACCATTAGAAGATGATTAATCACAATTCAAGCTATAATAGATTGTCGAGCTACTAAACCATGCAATAAGAAAAACTCAACACGACATGCAAGAGGCTCCAGAAGCCAAATGAGGACAGTGAAACGCAAAATGAAAGCACATGTAGTCATAACCACAACAATCACATATGGATACAAATCCGCACAAGTCTAGAATTTCCAGAAAATTTTGACATGACCTTTCTAGATTTTTCTTGCAATCCAAACAACACAAGTATACAACAGGTCATATCACAACATAAACAAGCCCACAAGGCTGGATAAAGATCATTCACAACATAAGCAAGGCAAGATAAGCAAGTACATACAACAGATCTCATACATGAGCACAAACTTGCACAAAGAAACTCCATTTTGAAAAATTTGACCCAGATTTTTAGATTTTCAGCACAACAAGAAATGCATTCCTCCCCCCAAGCTTAAATGGTTGCATAGTTCACAATGCAACAACATGAGATGAACACATGGAGATGGGAACACAAAATAAATTTCATGCACAAGGGTCATATGAGAGGTCCGCAATAGCTCACCGAGTGAAGGATGAAGACGATGACGCTGCGATGAGCCATCCAAAGTATCCCAAATGTGCCAAGCCGCCATATGAGGATGATGCCCTGAAAGAACAACCAAAGAAGAAACTAAGAATAAACCTACAAAATAAAGGAAAATAAATAACGAAAAGAAAGAAAGGGGAGAAAACACTCGGGTTGCCTCCCGAGAAGCGCTTCTTTTAGGTCGGAAGCTCGACCCTCAAAGGATATAGCGTTGAAGCGCGAGTGAAGGAGAGGCAAGCATGGGACGTAGTAGAAGCTCCACATCCACCCTCCTGTCGAAAGCAACATGATGGGAATCCACCAGGGTCCCAGGGAATGTCGACTCGGAGCAAGTCTGCTCGAGGTCGAGAAGCCACACGTACTAACCTGCAAATAAGATCAAGAACAAACAGGCACGTGTGTATGGTAGGGACAAAGCCCTCCAGAAGGTCAACTGACGAAAATCCTTTCCCGTAGATCGACTGACTATACATATCATGAGGATGGCATATATCGATGCAGGATGAATGACAACTCAAAGGAATATGAATAACCTCATCAGAACTAGACAACTCATAATGATACGAGAGGGGTTTCGAGTCTACCTGAATAGTGGATGGCGTGAAGTTTGGGGTAGGAAGGACCTCCACGGGGGTCGTGTCTGGTAGAGCAGGATGAACTGGCACCCCTATGTCAGAAGGAAGTCTCTCATCAGCAAATAAGAATGTCTCCCTCTCAATCTCGTGGCTCAAGGAGTAGTCCAAAAGGTCTGCAATGTCAAAACTGACACTCTCCATCTCTGGTCCGTCTGCCAATGGATCATCAAAAGAAAACGGTCCAAACGGACGCAGAGGAGTCTCAAAAACAAGCTCTCCATCATCATCATCAAACATGATCAAATAAATAGGAGGCGGAGGTGATTGATGCGACGTTGAAGAAAGAAGATCGGGTCGAAGCTCGTCACTCAATACTGTGGTCTCTCCGTGAGGGTCTCCAAGATAGATGTCATGGGTGGGCTCCGGGACACTCAACGGAGGTGTGATGGCCTCAAATGCGGGTACTTGAGATGGCAAGATGTGGACTGGATCTCGATATCCTCTGAACTCAGCTATGCAAGATCGCACACCTTGCATCTCAGTCCGCAATAATTCCACATCCCTTGAATGCTGTGTCATGAGTCGCTCAGATTGCTTAACCAAGCCCTCCATCAGTGCCTCAAGTCTAGATGTATCCTCAACTTCGGGAGGCGACTGTGGTGGCGGATGTAGAAACTCGCTCATCTTTTCCAAATGACGCTCAAACATCTCCTCAAGCCTAGATGTGTCCTCGTATGCAGGAGGCTGCGGTGAGCACTGCTGATGTGACAAGTACGGAGCCTGATGTGATGTACATGGAAGCTGCACTCCGTACCTAAAACCCTGCGAAAGATGACTAGGAGAAGATGATGAGATAACAGGGTGGTTGTTCCTATATGATGAATTTGGGTATGCAGGCCTTCCAGGACGATATGTAGTGGATGCTCGACCACGCTGACAAGCGGCGGGCGAATGACCTCGAATACCGCAAATAGAACATATAGGAACAACACTAATATGAGCAAATAATCCACGAAGGGCTGTATCCATCTGACGAGGCAAATCATCTAGTTTAGCACTGAGATTGTCACATGCATCACTAAAAGACTGTGAACCATCCATAACCTCAATCAGAGAAAATCAATCAGTGAGAAAAAGACAAGAGGAAGTGCAAGAAATAAAAGAGCTGGGAGGTAAAAAGGGGCGGGAAAAGATGCAAACAGAAACCGAAAAGAATAACAAAAACAAAATGATTTAATCTAGTTAAACACATTCACTTTCATCTAGTCCCCGGCAACGGCGCCAAAAATTGATACCGGCCTAGACCATCTCGCAATAGAATGAGGACGATGCAGTAGGCGAGTATTCTAGTCGTTCTTTCCACAGGGACTAGAGAAAATTAAACGTATAAAACTAGATTAAATCGGTGGCAGACAAAAATAAATCAGACGAAGGAGAGAGGGAAAAAAAATGTCTGAAGATAAAAAGAAAGAAAGAGAGGGGTAAGCTTGCAACACTCAATCAGTGTTAAATCCATACGCGTGATCATGAGTGCAAACGATAGAATCATAATTGTTTAGTAGTCTCGCGAAAAGGGCGAAAGCGACTAAAACAATTGCGTCTCTATCGTTTGTATCATCGAACATGCATGTAAAGATAACATAGATCGACCATAACAGCCTCACACCCTCATCCACTACCACAACCACGACAAATTTAATCCAGAGAAAATAAACCAATCTAAACTGAATAGGAGTTTAATATCAAGAAATGAAAGAATTGCAGCATAACACCACGTCTCTATATAACTCAAGCACAAGGTCTACAACGGCAAGATCATCGTAAATCACCATACAGAATCAGTAGAACCCCCAGCATTCATTTAAAGAGAACCAGCATTCATTTAAAGAGAGATCCACTTCAGTCTCAAACAACAAGCACATTCCATTAATTGATTCATAGTGCAAGCCAAGGTTAAAATAGCAATGCAACAATAAAACAATGAAGTCTGCATTTGATTTGCTACTCTTTGAAATCTTCAGACTACGCACAGCATAACAATGATTTCATTTGAACATGAATCGAACACAAACATTAAATAATTCATCGCTCAACACATTAATTCAGCGCAAGACAGTCGCTTAGAGCATCGAAAACAAGATTTCTTGAGAACTTAGTATGGATTAGGAAGAATTTCCACTCACAACGACTAACACATTGCATCAAACAAAAGTTAAAAGACATGCATTTCAGTTTAACCAGAATTGATAGATGATCCAGAAGATAAGTCAGTTCAATACTTTGTTCATAGCTGTACAAGGATCAACCATTTCATACAACTCAAGAGACTCAAATGGAAATGAAGAAAAATGAGGGGAGAAGGAATTAATCACCACTGATTCGGTTGCTGCCTGCTTATGGCGATCACTGGATTGAAATGCCAGAGAAGAAGTGGTCGAGGGAGCTGCAGCCGTGTCGAGGAAGACGTTGAAGTGGAGCTTTACGGCGAAGAAGATGTCAACTCCACAACAGAGGAAGAAGGCGCCCGTGGAGCTGTCGTGGAAGTAGAAGCTGATGCGCAGCAGGTGATGAAGCCGGGGTTGTGGTCGAGCTCGAGGTTGTGGAAGTCACCGAGAGGGGCGGCGGAGAGAAGGTGGTGGCGCGAAGAAGACGGCCCGGCGCGGTACTGGAACAGATCGGCGCAGTGAGAAGCAAAGCGCGGCTCGGCGGCGCCGTGGAGATGGCCGAGAGGGAGGCCACGGCTCAGGAGGCGGCGGCTCCGGTGGAGATGGCGCGCTCGGTGGAGGACGGGATCGGGCAGATCCAGTGGGAGACTCGGCGGCGCAGAGGGAGGCGAGATGCGCAGCGACGGCGGCGCGGTGGATCTGGGGAGGCGCCGGCACGGAGCTGCGACGGTGGCGGCCCGGTGTACACGGGATGGCGATGGATCGGCGACCTAGTGGTGGCGCAGCGCAGGATGGCCGGATCCGGTGGAGGATCGGCAGAGGAAGATTTGGGGCTTTTGATGCCCTGTATCTAGGTGTGGAGGAGGAAGCTAGGAACCAGGGAGAAAAGGAAGAGGGAGATGAGAGGAAAAGGGAACCGGCTAGGGCCGGGGATGGACGGAGGTGTGGAAGATTTTGGGGGAGGCAGAAGAAGAAATTGCAGCAGAGAAGAAGGAGAAGACTTCGGCGAGAAAGAGAAAAGAAGGAAAGAGGAGAAGAAAAATGGAGAAGGGAAGAGAAGAGAAGGAGGTTGAACAGACAAGACTGAGGAGGGCACCGCGGCGTATGGCCCGGCCGCCGGCGGCGAGGTGGACGGAGGTGTGGAGATGGGGTTTGGGGAAGAAGAAGAACGAAGTAAAAAAACAAAACCGGGCTCAAGAATGCTTCAGTGGCCGGCGGCAAGGAAAAGAAAGGGAAATTTGGCACTTTTGCAGAAAAGCCCTCGAGGTTTTGGAGAATTAGAAATGTGGCCTCGTGGCTAGGGTTTGGGATTCCGGGCCCTCGGAGACTCCGATTTCGGTGCAGTCAGATCCCACGCGTCCGCGAGAACGCGCACTTCCATCAGGAATCGTCCGATGGCCGGATTAAGTCGAGGACGCACGTCCGCTAGCCGAAAATCCATCCAATCCTCGCCGACCTGTGATAAAAGTTGGAAAAACGAGTAATCCGGTCGATTTGGCAATTAATCTGGAATAATCTAGGTATATATGCCGAGGTACATGACTAATATGTGCAAAAGCATGGGGAAATGTACACAAAAAATGAGGCAAATCGAGTAAATATCAACCATCCACCCAGTGGGGAAGATCGACCTACCGATGACCTTCGGCACCTCGAAAAACTACCGGACGGAGATGGTCCAGTTTGATGTTGTGGACCTCCCCTCTTCATACAACGCCATTATGGGGAGGACCACGATCAACCATCTAGGGGTGGCAATTCACCAGAACTACCTCTGCGTGAAGATCCCTGGGCCTCATGGTGCAATCACCGTTCGAGGCGACCAGAACGCGGCCCGCGCTCTTTACGAGCACGCCACCGCTGCCATTGGAAACGTCAACATGATCAAGACTCCAGGGGGAGAGAACCCCCCCCCCCCCCCCCGAGCCTAATATTGCCCCGGCCGCTTCTTCCGGAAGGCCACTCCCGAGGCCACGACCCGAGGGGGACCTCTGGAAAGTTCAACTGTCCTCAGGAGATGAAGAGAGGACCGTCAAGATCGGAGCAGACCTCCTCGAGGAACACGCCGAGCAACTCGCGGCCTTCCTCCGTGAAAACACAGACGTTTTCACGTGGGAACCCTCGGACATGCAAGGCGTCGCCCGAGATGTCATTGAGCATAAGCTCGCAGTGACCCCCGGCCGTCCCCCGGTTAAACAAAAGTTGAGGAAGCTATCCCTCGAGCGCCAAGATGCCATCAAGGTCAAGATCACCAAGCTTCTAGAGGTGGGGTTTGTGCGGGAAGTCCTGCATCCCGAATGGTTGGCAAACCCCGTTCTCGTGAAGAAGTCAAGTGGCAAGTGGAGGATGTGCGTGGACTTCACCGACCTTAACCGCGCTTGCCCGAAGGAAAACTACCCACTCCCGCGAATTGACCAACTGGTCGATTCGACCGCGGGGTGTGAATTGATGAGTTTCCTCGATGCATACTCGGGGTACCATCAGGTTCGAATGGCAACGGAGGACGAGGAAAAGGCGGATTTTATAACTCCCCTCGGCACCTTCTGCTATCTCCACATGCCCTTCGGGTTGAAGAACGCCGGGTCAACCTTCCAGCGCCTCATGACGCTGGTCCTGAAGGACCAAATCGGCCACAACGTCGAGGTCTACGTTGATGACGCGGTCGTCAAAAGCCTTCGTGCGGCCGCCCACATTGATGACCTGGCGGAGACCTTCTGTAGCCTCCGCAAGTACGGGTTGAAACTCAACCCGGAAAAATGCGCCTTTGGTGTACGCGGCGAGAGGCTGCTTGGCTTCCTGGTGTCCCAGCGGGGCATTGAGGCAAACCCTGAAAAAATTCGGGCCCTGCTGGACATGCCTCCTCCGCGTTCCGTCAAAGACGTGCAGAGGCTTGCCGGCCGCTTAGCCGCGTTGGGTCGGTTCGTCTCGCGGTCAGGGAAACGTGGACTCCAGTTCTTCAAAATCCTCTGGGGCCTCGGGGGGTTCAGGTGGACTCCCGAGGCCCAGACGGCGTTCGACGCGCTAAATAAGTACCTCGCAAGTCCTCCAATGCTCGTGAGCCCATCTTCGGAGGAACCCTTACTCCTCTATCTTGCTGCGACCCCAGTTGCTGTGAGCGCGGTGCTCGTTAGAGAGCAAGATGGGCAACAACACCCCGTGTACTACATAAGCTAGGCCCTTCAAGGGGCTAAGATGCGGTACACGGAGGTGGAGAAGCTGTGCTATGCCCTTCTCATGGCGTCACGGAAGCTCCGCCACTACTTCCTCGAGCACTCAATTACGGTCCCATCATCTCTCCCACTGGGAGAAGTGGTGAGAAACAAGGAGGCCACCGGCCGAATTGGCAAGTGGGGGGCCGAGCCCGCTCCTTTCTCCCTCACCTTCACGGCCCGCTCCACCATTAAGTCACAAGTTCTCGCTGACTTCGTGGCGGAATGGACCCCGACCGCCGAGGCAGATGGAGAGACCCCCCTCGCACCTCCCCAGTGCTAGGACCACTGGGCACTCATGTTCGATGGCTCCTCGTGCCTTGCCGGGGCCGGCGCGGGGGTGGTTCTCCGGAGTCCCGAGGGGAAGATGCTGGAGTACGCTGCCAGGCTCGAGTTCCCGGCTACGAACAATGTCACCGAGTACGAGGCCTTGCTCCTGGGATTGCGCCTCGCGCGCTCCTTGGGAATCCGCCGCCTCCTGGTGAAAGGAGATTCCCAACTTGTGGTCAACCAAATGGACAAGTCCTATTTGTGCCATGACGTGAACCTAAGTCTTTACTTGGGGGGGGTGCGGAAGATGGAAAGACACTTCGAAGGCTTGGAGGCCCGACATATCCCCCGGCGGGATAACGACCAGGCCGATGCCTTAGCCCGGGCAGCCAGCGCCCGAGAATCTCTCCCCAAGGGCACTTTTCTGGAAATCATCACGAAGCCCTCAATAACCCTTCCGGACGCGAACCCTGGGGTTTGCGTTCCGGAGATTTTCGAAATCACTCGGACCGCATCCTGGATGGATCCCCTCATCTCCTGCATAAGGGACGAGGGGGAACCTTCCGGTGATGCCGAGGTGAAGCCCCTCCACGCCAAGGCCCGGGCATATGTTCTGCTAGAAGGAAAGCTTTACAAGCAGGGAGCCTCTGCCCTTCTCCGCTGCCTTCCGCGGACGGAGGGACTCCAGCTCCTAGAGGACATACACTCGGGGAGCTGCGGATCCCACTTGGCTCTACGGGCGGTCGCGGCGAAGGTCCTTCGCCAAGGGTTTTACTGGCCCATGCTGCTCTGCGATGCACGGGATCTGATCTCCGCTTGTGAGGCCTGCCAAAAGATGGCAAACGGCACTAGGCTCCCCTCCGCGATGCTGCAAACCATCCCTATTACTTGGCCCTTCGCGCGCTGGGGGATGGATCTCCTTGGTCACTTCCCCCCATCACTCGGGGGCTACAAGTACGCGGTGGTCGCTGAGGATTATTTCTCCAAGTGTGTGGAGGCTGAGCCCTTGGCCAGCATCACTTCCCGCGCGGTGCAACATTTTTTCTGGAAAAATGTCGTATGTCGCTTCGGGCTCCCCCAAGAAATCACCGTCGACAATGGGACCCAGTTCGACTCGGCATATTTCCGGGAGTTCTGTGAAGGATTAGGGACTACCCTCCATTTTGCCTCCGTGGCTCATCCCGAGAGCAACAGAGCCATTGAAAGGGTCAACGGCATGATCCTGCAAGGCCTACGTCGACGGTTCGAACAGACCGCCTCCAGGAGAGGCGCATGGCCAGAAGAGCTCACAAGCATCCTCTGCTCCATGCGCACAACCCCTAGCCGAGCGACAGGGCGCACGCCTTTTTCACTCGTGTACGGGGCCGAAGCAGTTCTCCCCTCGGAAATTGGTTTTCGATCATTGCAGGTCGAGCTCTTGGACGGAGCCACGACCGCGGCGCACCAAACCAATGAGGCCAATCAATGGCTGGAAGTCGACCTCGTTGAAGAAGAACGCGACCGAGTGCTCCTCCACCACACCATCTACGAGCGCGAGATGTCGCGCGCGTACAACCAGGGCGTGCGCGAAAGGGCCTTCCGCCTCGGGGACTTGCTCCTCAAGCGCGTGACCGACCCCCAAGTCCAGGGCAAACTATCCCCCAAGTGGGAGGGCACGTACAGGATCTCCGTGGTCCTGGGCTCAGGAGCCTACAAGCTCTCCACACTTGAAGACCAGGAGCTGACGCACACTAGGAATATAAACTTGCTCCGCAAGTTTTATGTTTAGCCTCCAGGCTCGCCACCTCCCCCGCCACGGTTCCGCGGGGGGAGGCTCATGTACTCACTGTTCCCTCCCCCGCCGCGCTTTTGTGGGCGGAGGCGTTGTATCTCGCCCTTTATTAATACAAGTGGATTTTTTGTTCAACTCTGGGATTTTGTGTCCCTCTCCCGCTGTCACCGCGCAGGGGGGTCTTATGTTTTCATTAACTCGGATGGCTTTTTTCTACATCCACGTTGGAATTCTTTTACAGGAGTTTCTTCTTCCGCCTAAAAGGCGACGTCTCCTCTATAAAAATGCCCTCCCCGCGAGGATGCCCTCTCCGTGAGGAAGTAGGCTATCACAGCCTAAAGTCCCGACAACGGGAGCCCAGTTCCCATAGGGCGGCTTACCGTAACCCCTCGTGGACTGAGGGGGTAAGCGGCAACCCAGTTCTCACGAACTGCGGTAACGAGTCACTTCGAGAGACTAGTCCCCCCTCGAACACTCTACACCCGGGAAAGATCCTTGTACAAACTCCTCACACGCCAAAGAGCCCTCTGAAGGAGATCCTCCGGCCAGCACTCGTAGCCGACTAGGGGGAGTATTCTGAGCGGGGGGACCTTTAGAGACCCTGGCCTCGGTGGAGATAACTCGTCGAAGTTCCCCAGGTGCCACTCCAAGGGCCATCGCAGCCGAGCCAACTCCCAGGAGGCACCTCCCTTCGCGGAGTTAGCACGAATAGACCCGGAGACTAGCTCGCCGGATGCTCCCCCGGCTGCCAGACTTAGTAAAATCGAGCCCGCCTGGGCGCTACCTGTGCTAGACCTCCTGGGCGACCCTCGAGCACTCTCCGAAAGATGCCCCTCAAGGCAAGAAAACCCCGGGAAAGTGATATCTAAAGATACCTGCTGACAAGTTGAACACACTTAGCAAAAGGACTACTTTATTCCAGTTGAAAGATATTTACAAGTTCCCGGGGCCCTCTCTAAAGAAGCTACCCAGAGCAAAAGAGATCTAAAAAGGAAAGCCTAATCTAACCGGGGGGGAGGAGCTCATACTTGCTTGTCCTTGTTCCCCCCCCCCGGGGGGGACGTCCACGCTGGCTGTCGTGTCCTGACCTGAGCGCCGGCCGCCCGTCTCCATGGCACCGGTGATCCGGTCGAAGAGGGCCTCGGTGGACAGCTCCAGCTCTGCCCGTCGAGGGTCAAAGAAGGCAGGGAAGCTCCGGGGGACAAGCTCTCCGATGACCAAGGCGCCCTCGCCGCGGTGCTCAACGAGGTCCGCCGCCAACGCAATCACCGGGATGGTGAGGCCTCGTGCCCGAGCCTCCGCAGCTGCCAGGATCACGGCAACCTGCGCACCATGGAAGTGCGCGGCCTCCCCGACCGAAACCGGCGCCGGGTCGGGGCCTGCCCCCAGCCCGAGCTCGATCCCTAAAGCCCCGAGCCAATGCAACCGTCTGCAGGGAAACAATAATCAGAATACAAAAGGCGGATAAGCATGAGATTCAAGTAACTTACCCAAAGCCCGGAAGCGATCACCGCGTCAACGTCACCCTCGTCGCCCCCCGGGTTGCTCCCTCGGGAGGCGTCCCCACCGAGCAGAGCACCCTCCTCCAGAGTCCCACCGTCAGAGGAGCCGGAAGCCTGATCCATTGGCGGCGCCGGAACCCCGGGGCGGACAAACAGACTCTTACCCCTCCCGGGTACAGGGAGCGCCGCCGTCGCGGGCCGAACCGCTGAGGAGCCCGTCTCTGGGGCCAGGATCGAGGCCATCGGCAGGCCGCCCGGCTTCCGAAACCGAACGGAGACCTCGATGGACGAGGGCTGCGGCCGGACCCCCGCGGGAGCAGGAGGCGGCGAGGGACTGAGAGTGTACATCTCTGAGTCTGAGCCCTGGCCCTCTTCGGCCGGAACGCCGCCCATGGGATCCGGCCCGCCAGGGGTGTCTGGGGCTGCGCCCGACGCCCCAGCAACCGCTGCCGCAGAGTCCTTCGCGGGAGAAGGCGGAGGTGAAGACCGCGGCCTCGCGGGACTCCTCCGGACCCGAGATCCCGCAGGGCTGCCAGACAGACGAGACCACTTCAAAGGTCCGCCGGCAACCTCCTTCCCCCTCTTGCGCGAAGCAGGGGTGGGAAGAGACACCCGGGCCGGGAGCCTCGGCCCGAACTCCTCCGCGACGACGTTCCGGGGAGGACCCTCCCCGATAACACGCACAACCCTCTCGTGCTCGTCCCCGTAATATCGCCCAAGGAGGGTCACTGCGACCTCCTTGGCCCGACCATAAGACCTAACTGCAAAAGGAACAAAAGAAGCAAGAGTTAGGAGAAATCTCCCAGCAGGGAGAAGGGGTCCGAATACTTACGGTTCGCCACCGCCATCCGGGGTGGCTTGTGCGCCGCTGACATTCCCCTCCCTCGGCGGGTGTGGAACGGCGCCACTCGGAGGAGGGCCATCTCCTCCGTGAGATCCTACATGGACCGCCGGAATCGGGCCTCCGCCATCGTGGTGAGGAGGTCCATCTCCGCCACGGTCCACTTTGGAGCCACCGGGCCGCCGGACCGCGAATACGTCGAGGGCTCCCGTGTGTACGTCACCCCCGGGTCTCCCACCCGGAGGTAGAACCAGTGCCGGAGCCAGTCTCCCCAGTGGTCCCGGAAGGCTAGCACTGGGTACTCATCGGCGCGGCCCGGCGTCAACTGGATCATGATGGAGCCGAAAGCCGACCTAGGGCCGCCCCTCCTCACCACCGAGCCCCTCGCCGATGGCTCGTAGAAATACCGCAGGAGCCGCAGAGTGGGCTCCGTCATGGCGGCCGTCTCGTACAACCAAATGAACAAACCCATCCGAACGAGAGTGTTCGGGGTGAGGTGGTTGAGCGAGAGGCCGTATACCCTCAGGAACTCGCGTAGCAGCGGGTGGACTGGGAGTCGGAGGTCCGCCTCCACGAAGGCCTCGAAAGCCACAACCTCCCCGTCCCGGGGGCTCGGCACCTGCTCCGCCGAACCGGGGATCCTGATGTCTCCCGCTCGGAAATAGCCGCGCTCCAAGAAGGCCTCAAGGGCCCCCGAGGAGAACTCGGTGGCCCCGAGGAAATCAGAGGTCACCTCCTCCGCGGGCAACTCGGAGACCTTGGCGCGACTCTTCGGCGCCATCGGGGGTGAGCTCGTTGAAGATTACCGGAACTCACCGGGTGCTACCGGAGAGATGTCACCGGGTACATCCGAAAAGACGTCACCGGAAGTTACCGGGTGCTACCAGAGAGATGTCACTGGGTACTTCCGGAAAAACATTATCGGAAGTTACCGGGTGCTACCGGACAGATATCACCGGATATTACCGGAAACCACCGGATCAAGGCGCCGGGAACTACCAAAAGAAAACTGGTATTTGTGGGGTTTGAGGGCTTGTGGGCATGCTCAAAGTAAGGGCCCCCCCTATTTATTGGTGGTGGAGGGGGACCCGGATGCCCGCCACGTGTCCACAAGGCCATCAAGGCTACGGAGCTAAACCGTCACGTGCAAGACGAAGTGACGCGAACATGAACGCTTCAAAATGATGCGTCGGTTCGCGGGTGGACGCTTCCAGCGGAGAAATGGTTTGGAAGCCGAAACGCCGCCAGCGGCGTAAGAGACTTCGTGGAAGACGAGGCGTCATCAACGGGAGCATCACATACCCATTGGGGGCACTAAGTGCCCCCGAGGGCCTGGGGGGCTGCTGTTGGAGGAATTCCCAGGGGCCCCACGAAGTCCTGAAAAACCCCCCCGGTGAGACTCAGAGCATCACCGGGCCCGCGGTAAAACCCGGAGCATCATCGGGCCCCCGGTGAGACCCGGAGGGTCACTGGAACCCCGGTGAGACCCGGAGAATCACCGGGCCCCCGGTGAGGTCTGGAACGTCATCGGACTCCCGGTGAGACTCGGAGGGTCACCGGGCCCCCGGTGAGATCCGGAGGGTCACCGGAACCCCGGTGAGACCCGGAGAATCACCAGAACCCCGGTGAGACCCGGAGAATCACCGGACGCCCGGTGAGATCCGGAAGGTCACCGGAACCCCAGTGAGACCCGGAGAGTCACCGGAACCCCGGTGAGACCACGAGAGTCACCTGGCCCACGGTGAGACCCGGAGGGTCACCGGACGCCTGGTGAGATCCGGAGAGTCACCGGGTCCCCGACGAGACCCGGAGGGTCACCGGACCGCCGGTGAGTCCCAAAGAGTCTCCGGGTCCCCGGTGGCATCCGGAGCCCTGGAAGGGCGGCTGCTGACCGTGAAGCCTCTGCGAAGCCGGTGGGGACACGTGTCAAGCATCCGAGCCGTCCCACTAGCCAAAGTACGTCTGCGCCCTTCGATCCAACGGTCGTAGCGAGGGCTTTTTGGTCTTTTGTATTTCTTAGGGGCTATATATACCCCTCTTGTACCTCTTTTCAGGGGATTCGAATTCATTTGTACTAATACAAAATATCCGGCTCTCTTGGAGACCTCTCCCCGAGAGCATACCTCCCACGTAGACTCGCGTCCGGAGAGAGCCAACAGGACTAGGGCCCCGACTGGGACCCGAACCTGTTTAAACCACTGTGTCAATTTCTGTGTTGCCTGGCGGGAGAAGACCAGTAACTCGGTTTGCTCTCACCGTTGTACTCGTACCATGCGCGTCCGAACCTGCCGAGGTATCCGTAACACCACGACAGTTTTGTTTCAGCCATGTACCAGTGCCTCTTTTAATGGTAAATACACATATTTACTGATAGAACAACACATGTATTTGCTGTGTCATGCATTACCCAGTTTGGTTTTGTTTCAGCCATGTACCAGTCCCTCTTCTAACGGTAAATAGATATATTTAGCGATAGAACAACAAATGTATTTGCTGTGTCATGTATTACCCAGTTTGGTTTTGTTTCAGCCATGTACCAGTACCTCTTCAAGTGGTAAATACAAATATTTACCGATTGAACAACACATGTATTTGCTTATGTGCCTCAGGCATGCACTTGGATGTGAGGACTGGTGTGCATCTGTGCACTTAGATTGCTGTGTCATGCATTACCCAGTTTGGTTTTGTTTTAGCCATGTACCAGTACCTCTTCTAACGGTAAGTACACATATTTACCGACAGAACAACACATGTTCCTATTCAGCAATGCACCAGTACCTATTCTAACGGTATATGTGTGTTTGAACCAATAGAAGATGTGAGTACAAAATTACCAGCAATTAGTCTAACGGGCATTTCATGTATTTACCATTAGAAATAGGTCCAGTATAAGTAAAACCCCACTCGACCATTGCTGAGCTGCTGTTTTGTTCAGTTGCACTTTGTGTCCCTCTGTTTGTGATGAAAGTTCCATGCTCGCAGCTACACTGCTAGGGTGATCAGGGCAAGCTAGAAGGAAGTTAATTGCACCCCTCTCTTTAAGGAAAGCTTAATTGTCATCACTTATCTCTCTCTCCCTCTAGATATCCCTCCCTCTCTACTTGCAAGCTAGCTGTACTGTGTAGTTCCAAGCTTGTAGCTCCAAGCTTGGGAGCTAGCTAGCTGGAAATGCCTCATGTTTTAGGAGCTCACTAGCTTGTATTGTGTAGTTAGCTAGGTTAATTAGTGTTAATTTCATCAGGCTAGGGTTTAACACATCAGTTGTAAGAGGCTGTACATGTACATATAGGTTTCATGCATGGCTGACTCATTAAATTTTGTTAATTGTAGATGGACAGGAAATATTGGATGTATGGAATAAAACATACTACTCTTGAATATTTGGATAGTGTGAATGAGTTTATTAAATTTGCTGAGCAACAAAAGGAGAGGAAGGGAGAGAAAGATATGCGTTGTCCTTGTATAGATTGTATGAACTTGAAGAGGTTTAGCAACTCTGATCAAATTAATAGTCATTTGATTCGTCGCGGTTTTAACGCGCGATACACCCATTGGATATGTCATGGCGAAGATCTTGAGGAAACAAGCACCACTACTACCAATCAGCAGGACTCGGATGTGGATTGCAATAATATCGATGATCATCCGACTTTTGATAATGTTCATTCCGATGTGCACGTAGATGATGATGACAATCTAGATGAGATGTTACATGATGTAGAGGAAGATTACAACGAAAACGATTTTTGTGAATTTGAGAAACTGATTGCTGACTCTGAGAAGCCTCTGTTCCCTGGATGTGCAAAATTTACAAAACTGTCTGCTGTGCTGAGATTATATAACTTGAAGGCAGGCAACAGTTGGAGCGATAAGAGTTTCACGGCACTATTAGATCTTCTAGCGGACATGCTTCCAGAAGGAAATGAGTTGCCAAGATCTACTTACCAAGCCAAAAAACTGTTGTGTCCGTTGGGAATGGAAATCGAAAGAATACACGCATGCCCAAATGATTGTGTGTTGTACCATAATGAGTACTCCAGTTTGCATGTTTGTCTAAGATGCGGTGCATCGAGGTATACGCGTAGGGACCGGATTGACAATGAACGTCACGAGGTAAAGAAAGGACCTCCGGCAAAAACTGTGTGGTACTTGCCTGTGATACCTAGATTGAAGCGGCTGTTTGCAAATCTGAAAGTTGAGAAGCACTTGCGTTGGCATGCTGAAGCCCAGAAAAAAGACGGAAAACTGATACACCCAGCTGATTCTATTCAATGGAGAAACATCAACAGAACATTTGCTGAGTTCGGCGGCAAAGTTAGGAATATAAGGTTCGGGCTGAGTACAGATGGTATGAACCCACATGGTAATATGAGCAGTCGGCATAGTACTTGGCCGGTTCTTTTATGCATCTACAATCTTCCTCCTTGGTTATGCATGAAGCGCAAGTACATCATGATGGCGTTACTAATCTTAGGACCCAGACAACCCGAAAATGATATTGACGTGTTTCTAGCGCCTTTAATCGAGGACTTACAGAAATTGTGGAGCGAGGGGGTGCAGGTGTGGGATGCATACAAGAAAGAGAAACTAATATTTTGCACTATAAATGATTTTCCGGCCAACGGCAATTTGTTGGGGTATAGTGCAAAAGGAGCCAAGGCTTGCCCTATTTGCCTAGATGAAACTGAGAGCATGTGGTTGAGAAACTGCCAGAAAACAGTGTACATGGGTCACCGCAGGTTTCTTCCGGTGCATCAGAGTACCGTAAGAAGAGGAAATCATTTAACAGGAAGCCTGAGAAGGGATCAGCTCCAGTGTTTTTGACCAGTAAGGAGATTTACTTACGCGTGAAGGACATCAAAGTTGAGTTCGGTAAGTATTCTAAACCTCGAGAAAAAAATGTTTGGAAGAAGAGATTGATTCTTTGGGATCTACCGTACTGGGAGCACTTACTAGTTCGACATTGCATTGACGTCATGCATATAGAGAAAAATATCTGTGACAGTTTGATTGGTTTGTTGTTGAACATTCCGGGAAAGACAAAGGATGGTGTGAAAGCTCGTCGTGACATGGTGGAAATAGGGATAAGGACTGAGCTTGCACCTTTGGAGAAGGGAAAGCGTACATACCTCCCCCTGGCCTGCTATTGTGGGGAACCCCGCCCCGTACCGAACACCACGGTACGGAACAACGCTCCCCTGTCGCAACTTCCCAGGAGTCAGTTGCGAACCAGAAATGAATATCACAACAACCAGCACAATACATAAATAATCCACAAAATATTGCAAGGTTCACAGATGACGGCACTAGGGCCTTACAATAGTAACACAACGAGGTACAAAATAACGGTTCAGTTTTTTTTTCAACAAAACGTGGAAGGAGTGGAACGCTAATCTTTGCCCACAGTCGCTCGACCGGGGTACGCGACGCCTAGAAGCTCGGATCATACTCGAAGAAGTCTTCATAAGGCTCAGGCTCACACTCATGTGAACCCAAGTCGCTTGGCTCTTCAACTTCTGATGGAACAATTCAGTCACGGGTGAGTACAGGGTACTCAGCAAATCACCACTTAACAAATGCAAGTATATATAACATGATAGGGAATTCAAGGAAATAATTGAGGTTCTTTTCCAAACCTTTTTCATCACCTAACAGTTGATAGTCATGAAAAGCATTCAAAACATTCTTTGAAAACTTACCTTATATATATATAACAGTTCAAGAGTGCAGAATTTAAAGCAGTTGATAAAACAGTTCATAAAAACTACTTGTGCCTCACAACATGGATAAAACCCATTGACCATAACACACTCCAAAATCCGGGAGCACGGAGTATTTAAATACATTTTAAACTCTGCAGAGGGGTACCGCTTTACCCACAAGACTTCTCAACTACCACTGTTGACCACGAGCATAGGTCTTTTGCCCAACACGCTACTTTCAGCATATGAGTCTCCTATGTCAGGTTCGATCACGCTGCTTTAAGCGCGCCACTGAGTTGAGAATAACACGCTTTTCACCCTGCCTTGCCATTATACTAGCTCTGCCCCGTAAAAGGTTCACCACCGGCCAGTGATCCGGAACTCTCACCTCCGGTTGGGGTTCCTAATACAGTTGTGAAGCATTGTAGGGATCTTCCCTCTCATACCTTCACCCTACCCCTCACTCAGTATTGGGCCGCGGTGGGAGACCCTCTCCACCAATAGTGAGTGGACACACGAGGGGTTGGTTCTGGGAAACCACATCCAGCACTCGTGCCCTGGAACCACATCAGTTGCACGATCTTTCACTCAGAAGAATCGGTTGGGCTCGTCCCAACCGTCAGTGTAAGTGGGCCAAGAGGGATCTTCCCTCCCTGACCAGTGAACAGTATTAGTGCAACTTTATCATTTAGGTTATAGACTCTATGCAGAGCTAGGGCAATAGTTCGGCAAGGATACTTGGTCGTGCCTGTCCCATACCAGGCTTGTGGAGGTACGATAACATGCTACTAGATGTTTAGCACAAATTGGTTGGTCCTTAAGCTATTCTAGAGAGGAGTTTCCCTAATCACATTTTTCACAATTCACAACATTTCTGTTTCCAACATTATCATGTTATCACATCATCATCATAAGCATCACAGCATTTTTCATGTTCCGACTGACACACCTCTCCTCTCTAGGATAGACATTTTAAAAAGGCATTTTTAGTTTTGAAAACCATTTCGTTTGCTCATGTAGATAAATTATATTATTGCTATTATACTTTAACATTAACCTAGGGCATCAAGAACATTATACAAGGTTTGAGAATCAAGAATGGCTTTTTAATTTGGGGTAATAGCTAAACAGGTATATTCCAACATACTCAGTTTGCTTAAATAACATGCACAATATTTGCAAAATAAAATACTTAGCTAACTTGAAAACATGGGATCAACATGATCAAGGTGGTGGTGACTTGCCTTGAATTCCCGCGATAAGATCTTCAGCGACGTCCTCGATCGGCTGCTCCTCGGCTTCCGGACGGGCGGTTTCTAAACACGAAAAGAGCACCGATCAAACAAAATGCACTAGTATGAGACTAACAAATGCAAAATCCAAAACCTAATAAGTCTAGGCAAAACAGTCTCGGAGTTGGATCTGAAAAAGACTAAAAAACGGGAGCTTTTGAAAACGGCGGATCAAGGTTTTAGGATTAGAATCTGAGGTGGTGGCTGAAGGAGAATATGTGGCAGGAGCAATTTGTGGTAGGGTGGTTCAGACGGATCTGGATTTGGAGGTCGGACGGAGAAAAACCACTTTTGGCGGAATTTTAGGGTAAATCAGGTAAAATCAGATCTGAAAAAAAAGTGAAAACAAGATCCGGGACTCGGATCTGAAGAAAAATTTCAGATCTGGAAGATTTGAGTCGAGGCGAATCTGATGGCGAAGACAGATCTTCGATCGGAGACTTCTGCGACAAAATCGAGGGAAGGAACGACGGAGTTCAAAACAGTGAAACAGAAATCTGGACAGCGGATCAAGGATCAGAGAACACATTTGAAAGGAAAACGGCGAAATGAACAAAACGACGCGAACGGATTTTCAATCGGAGGTCCAGAAGACAGAGAACGACAAGGCATGTCGCTGCGGCTGACATTCAGAAAAGTGTACAACACTGTAGCAGTGTCAGTCGGCCGACACAGGACATGGCCACGGCCAAGAGTTCGCCGGCGACGATCCAGACGTCGGCCAGAGCTGAGACTTGAGGGGTGGAGGAGTCACGGCAAGGGGAGTGAAAAAGGGCAAGGTGGTACGGCCGGAGGAGGCTTCTACGGCGAGCTTCAAGGCGAGGTGGCGCGCACGGACACAGCCACGGGTGCGTGCACGGCGGGAGCTCGCCGGAGAGGGCGGGGAGGCCAGAGAAGTTTGGGGATCGGAGGAGGAACACTAGGGGAGGAATAAAACACAACAATGGCGGACTTTGGTGGCCGAAAATGGAGAAGGTGGCGCACGGCCGGCCGCGAGGAAGACGTGCTCGCCGGCGGCGGTTCTCGGGCGGCGGTGCACGATTTGAGCTAGGATTTGGTGGGTGAGCTGCTGGAAACGAGGGGAGAACGATGGCATGGCCTGATTGGAGAGAAAATGGCCGGAACGACGAGAAACCCAAGATTGTCGGCGGCAGGAAAAACAAGAAGCGCCGGTGGAGGGAGCTCCAGCGACCATTTCGCCGAGCTCCAGAAGAGAAAAAGGAAGATAGTGAGGACGCACACCTGATGGACAAAGCTCAGACAAGCAAACGACGGCTGCAGCGAGGGAAACGATGACGAGGTGACGGCGGCCGGCGCTAGAGCGCGGCCAAACCAGCGGCAGAAGAGCAGAAATCACCCCCTTTGATATTTTATGTGAAATTTTTCAATCAAATGCAAAACTCTTGAATGCTCTGCGTGTCTAAGTGTTTTCTCTACCACTCTACAGAAGGACTTGTGAAAATATGCTGGTTTGAGTGGGTTTTCAGCCATGCCAAGACCTTTAAAGAGTGGCATTGGGAGAAAACGAGGTGTAACAGTGACATGCTGACATGTAATGCATCCAGCTGGGGTAAAAAGGTCACTACACTGTACTTGCTGCAGGATGGTTGAGGGTAGAGGTGGTATTTTACATAAAATAGTGTTTTTGTCAATTCTA
Organism: Pharus latifolius; assembly: GCA_019359835.1. NCBI lineage: Eukaryota > Viridiplantae > Streptophyta > Magnoliopsida > Poales > Poaceae > Pharus > Pharus latifolius. The sequence goes on from CM033322.1 coordinate 61,191,032, forward strand.
GGGGCTTGTGTGGAAATTTCTGAAAATAGGAGGGCTGAAATGCAAAATTCCAGTGGATGGGAAGTTGTGGAACCTGGTTACTTGTGCAAATAAAATACTTTAAAACTTTTCACAGAATTTTTAATGCATTACTTCAAATTAAATATATTCCTTTATGCAATTTCCAAATAGGAAAATCATTATTTCATGTGGAAAAATGATTTGTGTGATGCGTAAAATCATGATGCCATGAACTTAAAAATATGCATGCATGAGAAAAATATTGGGGGGATGATTTAGGGTTGAACAGGTGAAAGAATTTCGCTGATCGGAATAAGAAGATAATTAAACAGAATTTCGGAAGATCTAGACCGGAAGGGAAAATCTGAAAAAGGGAGAGTTTAAGAATGGAATTTTGGGCTGTTACAGCTATACATTGTCCAAAAGTGAAAAAACAGAACTTTGTCGATGCCTACACGGCGTTAAAGTTCCATGTGGTTATTCCGCGAACTTGAAAAAACTTGTGTCCATGAAGGACCTAAAACTGGTTGGCACGAAGTCCCACGACTGTCATGTGCTGATGTCACAAATGCTTCCCATTGCTATCAGAGGTATTCTCCCAGTTAAAGTCAGAGAGACAATCACAAACCTATGTTATTTCTTCAATGCAATATCTTGCAAGGTAAGTACATGCACTCGTACTATAAGTTAATTAGCTCTATTTGTGGAGCTTAATTAGAAGATTTTTCTGATATGAATATTTGGCGCAACTGTGTCCTCGTAGGTAATTGATCTAGATGGACTGGACACTTTGCAACGCGACATGGTTACAACTCTTTGTCAGCTCGAGATGTATTTTCCTCCATCCTTTTTTGATGTTATGGTCCATCTGATTGTTCACCTTATGAGAGAAATTAAGTTTTGTGGACCCGTGTGCCTGCACTACATGTATCCATTTGAGAGATTTATGGGTGTATTGAAGGGATACGTAAGGACTTGTCGTCGACCCAAGGGGAGTATCATGGAATGTTATGCCGCCGAGGAGGTGATTGAATTTTGCACAGATTATATGACCGGGGTTGACCCAATTGGCGTTCCTAGGTCCCGACACGAGGGTAGGCTTCAGGGCATCGAAACGATTGGATTCAAAGCTATCGTCCCCGCCCGTGATGTGTACACAAAATCACATTTTTGGGTCTTACAACACATGACGGAGGTCGAGCCATACATACACGAGCACAAGGTAATGTTACGGTCATAGAATCCTTCGAAGTCAGAGATTTGGGTCACCAGAGAACATAACAGGAAATTTGCTGGGTGGATCCAAGAAAGAGTCACGCGAGCTGCCGAGGGCTCCAAAAGTGAAACTGTGACATGGTTGGCTAGAGGCCCAAGATTCACTGTAGGGACTTGGCAGGAGTACGACATCAATGGGTATTCATTTTACACAAGAGAGCAAGACGCCAAGAGTAGCACGCAATGTAGCAGAGTCACACTGTTTGGTATTTCCGAGGATGCCAAGTCAGTAAGGGCGCTGAACTCATATTACGGTGCTATTGACGAAATATGGGAGCTCGATTATGGATTATTTAAGATTCCCTTGTTTCGATGCCAATGGGTCGAAATCCCTCGAGGTGTTCAAGTTGACAGTTACGGGTTTACTCTCGTCGATCTTGATAGTGTCGGACACCAAGACGATGCATTCATACTTGCAAAGAAAGCCACACAGGTATTCTACATCGTTGACCCGGCCAATCCAAACTTGCACGTTGTCCTCCACAGCAAGAGACGTATTGTCGGGGTCGAAGACGTTGTCGACGAAGAGGAGTATAACCAATTCGATGAAATACCTGCATTTTTAGAGGACATTCAATCTATCGCTACTGAAGATATCGATGAAACAACGTATCTGCGAGATCATCACGAAAAAGGATTATGGGTTGAGAACCATTGATGATTATTTTCTATTTCAGGGTAAAATGACAAGCAAACAGCCCGCAAATTGTGCATCAAGGTGAGGAAATTATCATTAATACATCAGGCAATACATTTTTCTTTAGAACTTAATGATAAGCTAGTTCATAGCATTAATATATCTCAATTTTACTCCACAGCATGAGTTCTAACATGTACAGTACCTTTATCCTGTAAAAACTTAATTCTTCCCTTCAAATTTTCTTGCCAAAATCTCATTGCAGCCTCTTGCTTCTTCAAAAATTAAGCTCTTCAAAAATCCCATTCCCTAAAACATCATTTTCCAATGCCCACTTCAAATATTAACTCTGCGAAAAATTTACTTGTTCTATCGGTATTATTTTGTTGTACCGTTAGAATAAATCCATTGGTCTGATGGTATTTTGTTGTCTGTACCGATAGAAAAGGGCATACACTACTTCAAATATTAACTCTGCGAAAAATTTACTTGTTCTATCGGTATTATTTTGTTGTACCGTTAGAATAAATCAATTGGTCTGACGGTATTTTGTTGTCTGTACCGATAGAAAAGGGCATCCACTACTTCAAATATTACTCTGGGAAAAATTTACTTATTCTATCGGTATTATTTTTTTGTAACGTTAGAATAAATCCATTGGTCTGACGGTATTTTGTTGTTTGTACCGATAGAAAAGGGCATCCACTACTTTATTACACATGGCCCTTGAGTTTCCCTCCAGTCAAACCGTTCCAACTTATAGCACTGCGTCCCTTCGAGAGCGAAGAAAATCACAACCTCCGCAGTGACCACTTACTTCCTCACTCCCACACGACGATCGCCGGCTGGATACTAGTTCGCCACTGCCACCGGTTCATATTTTCGTCCTTCGCCGGCCGCCGCTGCGTTCTACACCACCTCTCCATCACCACAACTGATCCCCTAAAATACCCTAATATGTCGTTCTTTTTCCAGCATCTTCCTTATTTGATCTTAGTGTTTTGTACGTACCAATTCTTCAAGTTTTGGAATTAAACTAGAGTTCCCTATTGTGTTGGATTATATAAATTCCACAGGAAATGTTGATTTAAATTAGGGTTGACATAATATGTTCCAGTGCTGTAATGAACATATTTTGAGATTTTAACTTATCTATACTACTGTATGTGTGATCAATTGTATCCAACTACCATGTAATGCACTTTATATGTTGGAGGTGTTCTTACACATCTTCTATCGGTATCTCCTGTATTTGCCGATAGAAAAAATTGTTATGTTCTATCGGCAGCTCATGTGTTTACCGATAGAAAATATTGTTATGTGTGAAATGTGACATGCTGGCCCATGAATATTAGTATAGAAAATCATGGAGAATGTTGACTTAAACCAAGATTATGTGATGCCAGTGAATGGCGGCTTATTAACAATATTCCATAACACAGAGAACATTGTTATGTTCTATCTGTATCTCGTATCTTTGCCGATAGAAAACATTGTTATGGTCTATCGGTATCTCATGGGTTTACCGATAGAAAACATTGGTGAATACTTCATCAATTAATTTTTGCATGTCTTTTAGTATTATTTTCTTCGGACATCCCTTTTGCAGCCCTAATTAGTCTCCAATCCTGAACTGAGTTATGAAACTCCAAGAAGAATTAATTGCCATATGTTGCCTGCATCCTATATGAAAATGTGTAGATGAAAATGCTCAGAAATAGAATCTTATCTTCTATTGGTAGTTTCTGTGTTTATCGATAGAAAAAATATTTAAAATAGGTCCTTTTGCTTTGTAAAATGATTTGGTTTGTGTTTCCATTAAATTTTTGATGGTTTGTTGATGGTTTTGTAGGGAAAGACATGTCGTCGTCTTCATCGGATAGTACTAGTGGTTCGACTAGGGCCAACCCCAACGTAACTGAAGATGCAACTGGTTCATCCCAGCGCAAGAGGGTGGGGCGAGGCGCGATGACGTTGGGCCGTTTGGCCAAACTCATGGATCTTTCTTGTGAGTTCAACCAATTTGGGAGGCCAATCGGAAAGAGTGCTGGGAAGTACGCGGCCTACTTTGGGCTGTTGGCAAAAGAAAGGGTGAAGATCACCGTCCAGAGCTGGAAGGATGTGACAGCGGACGAGAGGGATAGGTTGTGGGCGGAAGTGAAGGTTAAATTAACTGAAATCGCTGAACTCTTTCGTAATCACGTTCTCTTGGCTTATACTAAAGTTTAACTAACTCGTGATTAATTGTATGCATTGTTTGAAAACAGTCTAAGTGGAACATCCCCGACGATAAACCTAGGATGGCCTGCTTGAAGGACATTAACGGAACATGGAAAACCTTTAAGAGTTTGCTTGTCAGTAACTTCCTCGCTGCAGGGAAATCTCCTTGCGAGAAGTACCCCTCCATATCGGAGGAGGTATGGGAGGAATTCACCAAGCAGAAGGGGACCGAGGAGTTCAAGGCCCTCAGCGAAAAGAATAAGGCGGTCCAGAAGAGGAACGACCACCCGCATCGGCTCGGATCATGGGGCTATGCAGGGAAGGAGGAGCAGTGGAAGAAGGAAGACGAGCAAAATTCTGTCATCGACTCCCCTGAGTTGCCGCTCTCCGAGATCCGGGATGAGAGGTGCAAGCGATGGTGGAGGGGGAGAGGGTCCTTGTCGTCCACGGGGTCTGTGCAGTTCGCAAACCCTAGGGACGCCGACATTGTGAGTCGAATGGTAAGTTGGCTAACCTCGTAAACTGTGTGCGCACAAGTGTATATATGTGTTTGTCTCACAAGGTACCTTTAAATGTAACAAATGTCTTTTGAGAAGGTGGCAATGGAGGGATTGTTTACCCCGTAGAGAGAGAACGACATCCTCAACCGGGCTCTAGGAAATAAGGAGCATCCTGGGCAGACACGGACCGTGGGAGCTATTGTGTCGTGGAAGGCCGGTTTCGCAGATCCGGCTCCACCGAGGAAGAAGGCCCACTCCAGGAAGGAAAAGGAAGCGGAGCTCTTCGATAAGATAAGGGGCTGAGGTACGGGCGGAGATATGGGCTGAGGTGCAGTCTGAGGTCGCACAAATGAGGGAAGAGTTTGCACAGTTGAGAGAAGCATTGCTGGCCAAGAGTGCAGATGCGGATCCCCAGGATGACGGTACCCAGCGGGGTCGGATAAGCAATTGCTCTTCGAAGGTCCTCGCGGATCCAGTGGATCTACTTGAGGTATTGCAAGCCTTCATCTGTGCACTTAAGTTGATGCCACTCCCATTCTGTTAGAGTTGTTTCGCTAACCTATTTTAATTGTTACAAATTTGCAGAAGCCAGAGAGCTGCAGCCTACTGACTCACCTAGGCGGCGGGCAGGAAGTGGTTGCACACGGGTTCGTATATCCGTCTAGGGAGGATGTTCGGATCCACTGCGTACCTCTGCGGTTGGGGTTCGCAAAGGTACAGGTGGACATGGCCATGTCAGGCTACAACGATTCTCCATTGCCAGTCCCAATAGAGGAAATGCAGACACTTGCTGATGCAGTGGGCTCCTACGTACAGTAGCCCAAGTGTGTTAGAATACAACAGGTAAATCCTACACATTTTAGATTACATCCTACTCAGTACACTCAACTTGCAAAATCTAACATATGTGCTCATTAATTGAAATGGCCTGCCGGCGTGCTACTAGGGGATTGCGCCCCCAGCTCGGGGCATGAGGCTGGATCTCGTGCGAACCTGAACACAGCAAAGACGGCCTCGACCCCAGCCAGCGCATCCATGCCTTCACCTCGGAAGAAACCTGCCATCACCTCGCCCTTGCCTTCGAAGGTACGCGCTCAGTCCCCGTCAAAAGGAAAGGGCAAAAGGCGAAAGGGACAGCCGGAGAGGTTCAGGAACGGGTTCCCACTCGTGTCGGAGCCAACTTTGCGCAAATTGGATCGATCAACCAGTGACCTCCACGAGTGTTACCTACACCGAGCTCGGCGCAATCTGAACTTCTTAGTTCCCTACAGGCCTGGGCAGTTTCACTGTGAGCCCGGGAGTATATCCGTGGCACACGAGGATCTGTTCGACCTCTACAACTGACAGGAGCTCGATATGTCTATCATACAGACTGGAGTCCTGTGAGTTGCTGATCCTATGTATTGCTGTTTTCTAACTCTGTTTGCTAACTTTGCATTGTTGTTTTCTAACTCTGTTTGCTAACTCCGCATTGTTGTAGTTCATTTGAAATGTAGTAACTTTCTGTGCAATACTAATGTTGTCCTTTGCATGCAGGTGCATGTACAGGCTAGCATCGGAGGCTGCGTGTGACAAGGTGGGTTTCCTCGACCCATAGAAAATAAGCCTCATGATGCTAGAGCACGACGCCGCGCACGCTGAGCAGTACATATCCAATGCGCTGATGGCGCAGCAGGACAGGGAGTTTTCTGGTGCCGTTCCACCAAAGTTTAGTGCATTTCATACTAATTTAACTCAATCTTGTATGTTACACCTAAGATATACTTTGAGCTAGCAGTCCTCTTTCACGTACAATGTAGGGGCCACTGGATCCTCATCATGATTTGTCCGTCGAGGAACAAGGTGTACTACCTCGATTCGATGCGTGACAGATTATCGAATGAATATGTGGTCAAGGGGAATATGGAGGCATAAGTAACATATATGTTTGATTTAAATTGTGACCTCACTAGCTAATGATAATACATTAACCGGCAATGCTAACTGAAATACAGGGCTTTTCAGAAATATGTGTCCGCCGGAGAGAGGCATGCCACACCGCAGGGCTCCCTACTAGCTTGGAAAGAATATAAGGTACTCACGAGAATTTTTGTTTATGCTTAATTAGTTTATGGAAACAATAGCTAACATGTCTTCGCATATGCAATTATCTCAGTGCCATCAGTAGTCGCAATCGTGGGAATGCGGGTTTTGTGTGCTGCGCTACATGTATGACCTATTGCAGACAAACTTTGCCCAATTCCCCCAGGTAAGCATCGATAGCTAACTTAAATTTGAAAATTGGGTGTCACGTTCAAAATTAGGAAGTTAGTTACTCAGTATTCACACATGCTTGCAGATCGCCATGTCCAAAGACCAATACGAAAATGCAAAGATTAGAGATCTCCGACAAATCTGGGCTCAATATGTTATGGAGGAAGTTGCGCCCAACCAACCACCATGACAATAATTTTCTCTTTTTCGTGTACTCTGTGCATAGACTGTTTATATATATGTGAATAAATGTCCATATTGGATTGCAATTTGTATTTGTCCATATAAATGTGAATAAATGTGATTAACTGTCTAATGTGTCAATCTATTCAATGTATATGTGAATTTACCCTTCTTTGCATCTGTACTGTATTGTGTATCCAATCTATACTGTATTGCATCTGTACTATATATGTGAATGTACTGTATTGTGAATGTAAAGAATGAGCTGTATATGTGAATGTACTGTATTGCATCTGTACTATATTTCTATCGGTAAACTCATTCACAACCGATAGAGTACTATCCTTTCTTCTATCGGTACACTCGTAATTAATCGTTAGAAGAGTGTAACTTTTCCTGCCGGTAAACTCATACACAACCGAGAGAGTACTAAGGTTTTTTCTATCGGTACACTCGTAATTAACCGTTAGAAGAGTGTAACTTTTCCTGCCGGTAAACTTATACATCACCGAGAGAGTACTAAGGTTTTTTCTATCAGTACACTAGTAATTAACCGTTAGAAGAGTGTGACTTTTCCTATCGGTAAACTCATTCACAACCGAGAGAGTACTATCCTTTTTCTATCGGTAAACTCTTTCACAACCGTTAGACTAGAACGGGTTTTCTACCGGTTGTCGCCTAAAATGCCGTTAGAATAGTGCAGTTCTTCTATCGGTTATTTACCGATAGAAAATGACATGTCTTGTTCTATCGTGTCTATCTCTAACGGTACAAAAACCGATAGTAGAAGGGTGTTTTTTACCGATAGAAGAAAGCTATTCTGTACTAGTGATCAAGACTGATCCAACCGCAGTACTAACTCCCTCAACAACAACAGTCATACCAAGCACCATGGCCATCGTTTCAACAATAACAACAACAACCATACCGGCCACCATATCAACGACAAAATCAACCCAAACAATGCAACATTGAGCGCATACTAGAAGCTTTTCTAGCAAATCAAGAGAAGAAAAAAGTTGCACTAAACCAGAAGATCAACTCCATCTCTACGGATGTTCGCATGCTCGAGACTCAATTCGTGCGAATGGCCAATCCCGCACCAATTATCTCTAACTCTCTTCCTTCTCAACCTATCAACCCTCGTGATTCTAAACATATTAATGTTATGTCTTGCGTTGATACTGTTGATTTGAATGGCACAGGAACTTTCCAAAAAGAGAAGGTGCAGCCGGAACCAACAAAGACGCGTACCAAGGATTTGATGCTGACAACCGAACTTAAGCACTATGATCCACCTGCGCCTGCAGATGACCTTGGTAAGGATGAACTATCAAAAGAGACAGAATTAGGTGATAGAAATAGAATCAGTTATAAGGAGGTAACACATGTTTCTAAACCAATTCCATATTTTCCAAGTCATTACCTCCAGTTTGATTTTAATGACAAATCCTTTGATATCCTAAAAAAATTGAATGTGACTATGCCTTTTGTTGATCTTATCACTGAAATTCCTTCATATGGAAAATTATTAAAAGAAATTCTTACAAATAAAAGGGATTTGGATGATTTAGAAATAGCTCAAATTGATATATGTGAGGGTACAATTGCTTTTCATATGGGGAATGAGAAAATATTGTTTAAACTGCCTGAAATTGCTAACTGTCCTATGTATGAGGACACCACATGCAGGATAGACCCTCTTGAAATTGTATTGCAGGGTAAACAAATTGGAGATGATGCTCTTGGTGAAAACACAGAGACGAGCAATAAAAAGGATGATAATGCTACTACAAACAAATTATCATTGCCCAATCAACTTTTAACGGTAAGAAATCATGACAATGCTTGCACGAACAAGGTACCAAATCTCACTTCCCTTCCTTCCTCAATGAAATATATTCTTCTTGATAGAGATAAACATAATCCTATGCTTGTAGATGCCAATATAACTGATAAACTATCAAGCACATTGATCAATACATTAACACTACATCGCAAGGCATTAGGACATTCTATTGACGATCTAATTGGTATTGAGCCTCAATATCGATTGAACCTAGCTACAATGAAAATTGAAAAATCTGAACTGCTAGACAAAAGGCTTAGCTCTCCCACTGCACAATCATTCAAAATCACTATTGGGAACCTCCATAAAGATCATGCTAGGGTTCCATCGAGCGAGACGTTAAACCAGCACTTTTCGGGAGGCACACTACCACAGAAACAGACATCCAGGACGGCACATTGCAGATGGTTATGAACTTTTTAATGGAAAACCGTCTGCGAAGGCCTGTCGGGAGAATATGTTCAGTTATCACAGTCGGTTCTAATGTCAAAAACAACTGTGATAGTAAACCAGACTGTTCTGAACACAAAACCGTCTATAATAGTCTACTTATCTGTGGGACCCTCATTTGAGGATTCCAGTGGCAATCGCCCAGGTGGATTGCACTCAGAAAAGGTACATTGCAGCTCACAATAACAAGATGCATTATATAAAAATGCGAGTAATTAAAAACAAGTGCTGATCACAAGGACCAACATTACAATAACTTAGCGCCAAAATGACGCATTTAAATGTTGATACAAATTAAGGAGTTTTCGACACAAAGGTCGGCACAAAATGAAACAGTAATAGTAAACAAAAGGACTTCATTGGTCTTCTTTTTCAGCAGCAGCGGTGTTGCACGGGCCTTCTCCACATCGAACTCCACCTTGGTGCATAACCCTTTAACCAGAGGGGTCTTCAGTTTCTTCTTCTTATTCCACATTGGGTTCAAGACCATAAGATTCGGGGTCGACGAATCCTTCTTCTAAATTCGTTTGTAAAAGCAAGGGTGAGCACATTGTCCACATGGTGCTCAACAAGTCCCAAATAAGAATGCAAGTGTATATATAGATGAGGGGGAAATCTCTCACAGAATGGTTCTTTGGCTTTGTATATGTATATAGGATAGATTTTCACACTTAGTCTTTGGAGAAAAGACTTTTATTTTCACAAGCAGTGCTTTTAAAATCCTAAGCTAAATTCTTAGAAAATGTTGTGTGTGGCGGTCTTTCATGAGTCACCACTTTATCCTGATTTTGTGAAAACTTTCCAAAAGCTACTTGTGCTGCATCGACGTGAATAGAATCCACAGCGCGCAGACTCCATAACCTGGGAGCTCTGAGTATCCGATACTTTTTAAACTTTGCCAAGGTGTACCACCTTAATCCACCAATCACTCAGCTTTCAAGTCAGGCCAACTCTACGCGACTTTTACGCATGTGACAAGGCCGAAGTGACACAACAGTTTACAGTCCTAGCATTAACTATTCCCTGCCCGGTAAATAGACAGTCAAGTCTCAAGTACCGTTGTGGGTCCTCCCCACTGCCTTACTTCCTAGCCTGGGTCTATGCTCTCGCAAGACACATAGCCTCTCTTGATTACAGTCGCGCACGACTTAATCTGGCATAGGGCGTCTTCCTTCTTTCCACCTTTTCCTCTCATAATTTTTCTGAACTCACATCACTCATGGCCTTCTGCGGCCCACCAGTTCTCGCAAGACACTGGATCGACAACCATTGCAGGGAAAAGCTAATACTAAAGAAAGCTACTAAGTTGCGCCCGTCCCATAAACAGGAAAGTGGTTGGTACGTTTTTAATGCCGCATAGAAGCACAACACAAGGTTCTAGTCCTTATGAATCTCTAGTGAGGAGTCTTTCACATTCCCAGTGCGCACACAGCACCATCCTATCAAACCATCCTCACTATCGATTCCAATCATATTTTCTTTCACAAAAGGGTTTTGAACATGCTTTTCTCATATGTGACCATTCAACATTTATCATATAATCTTTAAGCATAGCATAGCCTAAGCATGATAATCTAGGGTAACATGGGTGCAGGGATATTCGATGTAAAAAGGGGCTTTACAATCATTTAGGTCATATCTAATCACTTTATTGAAACATAACTCTTATTTGAATCTAAGGCATGCATATACTTGAAAACAGTTAAAACATACTTCATTTCAAGATAGTAGGCGAGACATGATCAAGGGTTTGAGACTTGCCTTGCAGTGACGGGTCTAGCTGCTCAAATGAATCTTCGGGGATCTCCTCTGCTCCTTCACCGTCTGGTTCCATGACGGGTACAAACAACACATACACACTATATAAGCATACAAGCACTAGAAAATAATACGTAAATACATCATGCATGCAGGGGTAAGGGTTTGGACAAGGTCACTTGACATAGGTTGAAGAGATGGGCTCAAAGGGCTTGAATGTCGAAGGGTTGACATTCGACTCATGGCTTGACATTGCCCTAAATCGGTTCTAGGTCTGTTTTCTGGAGATATGGTAGTAGGGAATGTTGTAGATCATGGCTCAAAGGACTTACTGGACAAAGTGGCATTTCAATTGCTCAAATGAAACAAGTCTAAATCATCCAATGCCACTGGTGGTCATGCACTGACATAGTGCTAGACATGGCCAGAAAATAGGGCATTGCATAACTTTTGACTCAGGACTCCAATTGATGCACAACTTTGTCTGGGGTTTAGGCATTGATAACAGCTACAAAATTCTCAACAGGCTCAAAGGCTGAAAGTGGCCGGAGGGTGGCCAAATCCGGTGAGCAAACACGGTGGCCTGGACATGAACTGAGCCACTGGACAGCAACCTTGGCATGGCCATAACTTTTGATCCAAGTCGATTCATGGTTCAGGCTAGTAGAGTAAATTGCTCAGGGGGTTGAGATCTATCTAAGGGACAAGGTGTGCGGGGCTAGATCGGCCGGGGAAAAATTCCGGCGATTGGCGCTGGAGAAGACGACTCCTGGATTGGGCATTTCTGATTTAAAAGGTTTGAGGCCGATTCACTACTCAGGGAGTGAGAGGGTGAGGTGAGGGGTCTAATTGCATGGTCAATTCGGCCGGAGAATGGCCGGAGAAGCTTGGCGACGAGGACCAGCTCACTGGTGGCGCGCAAACTTCGGAAAGGCTATGATCGCTGCTCAATTTTGAAATCTAAGTTTACAGGCTTGCTCAATTGGGTGCACTGGTCAATTCTTATCACTGGCACGAGGATTAATTCGGACTAAATCATTCGGCATTACGGGAACAGGGGATTTCGGTTTTCCGGTGATTGCCGGCGTTGAGGTGCGCCGGGGACCAATCAATGGCTATGAAACACACAGGGGGAAGAAAGGAGCTTACTGGTGACGTTGGTTTGGAGGGGAAAGCTTCGGGCAGGGCTGGCGCCGTGAGCTTCAGGAATTGCTCGCCGGAGAAGAAGATCTTCGCGGCGGCGCTGGAGAACTCGGTTGCTCTCTGGTGGTGGAAGCTAAGGCTTACAACTGCGGTGGTGTGAAGAGAAACGCTGAGCAAGGGGGGCTTTATATAGCCGCGGGGTGAAGCTCTCGGGAGCAGCAGCAATCGCCGGAGGGATTTTCTTCTGGCGCTGGGCGGTCATCAAGGTATTTCGGGACACGGCGGGGCTCTGCCAGAGGCGATGAATCACGGGAAATCAGGATTCCGTCAGGGGTGTGGCGACGATCTCCGGGATGGCGGCCATGTGGCGTGAGGCTTCTGGCAGCAGCAGCAGGCACGCGCGCGCGGGGAAGAACATGGCACGGTGCGGTTGAAGCGTTCCACGGTGGCGGTACAGCTGTGCATGGTTGGTGGCTACGTGGCCATGAAGGTGGCAGCGCGAGGGACTTCGTCGGCGGCGAGTTCCTACGGCGAGGCAAAGTGGCGAGGCTCTGGTCGTACAAACCTGGTCGAGGTCGAAAATGGCACAAGGGCCTGGTTGTAAAGCTTGGAATGAATTGCGACGATTTGGACTGATCTGTAAGGATTTTAACTCGGGTACTTGGGCCTATTTGCAAATATGGAGATCCAAAGGGCTGATCTGGGTTCTGGTTTTGCAGATGAGTGCTACTAAATGACTTGGACTCATCTAGCAGGAAAAATGGTAAAATCCGATAAGATTTGGTGGTTTTGACAAAAATCGAAAACAGGGTATTTAGGGTAAACAGGGTAATTAGGGTTTGAACTTTTGTCGAAGCTGAAACTAGGGTTTCGGTTGAGATTCTACAATTCTTCCAGAAGGGAAAAATGATCAGAAAAATGAAAGAAAGGTTATCACTTGATCATATTTCGATATGGAGATGATCTGGGACTTTTAGCCTTTTTGGGTTTTCTGAAACTTCTGAAAAGGACTAAATTGAAACACTTTTGGACTGAAATGTGAAAATGATCCGGGAGATGAAGTTTAGCAGCCAACTTTTTAGGTTAAGGTAGTGGCACACCTAACATCAAGATAGGGTTGAAACAACAGGGATTCCAAAGAATATATGCTCACTCGTAAGCAGAAAAGATAGTCAAAAACTGGGGTGTTACATTATCATAGACGGTTCTAACCTAAAACCCGACTGTGATAGATACAATCGGTTCTCAGCTGAGAACTGTCTGTGATAACTAGAATATCACAGACGGTTCGGAACTCAGAACCGACTGTGATATATACAGTCGGTTGTGAACTATGAACTGACTGTGGCAGTGTAGTTATCACGTACGGTTCTGAGGTCTGAACTGACTGAAAAAGTGCCGGCGCTTCGAATTCTCAACTGTGATCATTTCTGTCTCCGATCTTCGCGCGCGGCGCCTAGGAGAACATGAAGCATCGCTTTGGAAGTTCTATAAATTGACAGTGGAAAAATTGTCATTTACTTTACAAGTTTTTATAATTCTCAGACTGTGTGACTCCTTAGCTTCTCTGCGCCAATGGCATCCTCGATGGCATCGTCAGCTTCGCCCTCCCCTGTAAGAACTCTCAATCTTTCGGACTTACCCCTGTATTGTTAATCCCTGTTCAGTACATTCTTGACCTGTTGATTTGCATAGGGAAGGGGAGCCGTGGACGACTCGGGCAAGGTGAAAGCCAAGCTGAGAGCCCTCCAGGAGGAGCACAAGCTCCTTACGGACAAGCACACTCGGCTACCGCTTGACCTGGACGATCTCTTCCAGCGCATTCAGCGCATGAAGACGGATGGTGACAATGCTAGGGTGAGGACGAGGCGTCTTCGCGAGGAGAAGAAAGCCGCGGATATGACCATCGCTGGTTGCGGTTTGACTATGAAGGATACCATCGCGAAGCTGAGGGAGGTCGCAGGCCTTCTCGACGCGGTAGTAGTTGATCCTAAGAAGGACAACTTGTCGCTGGAGGAGTCCTGCGTCCTGGCTGCAAGTCAAATTGACTTTATTCTAGATGCAGCCATGGCTAAGACCACTCCTTTACCTAGCATTCTGTATTTTTACTTTTTTTGTAAGTGATGAAAAAAATTATTGAAAAATTTGTTCTTATGTTAACTTTCCAATTTTCCAGCACATTCTTGGACTGCATGCTATCTTCCCTCTTTCTTTATCTTTCTTTAGCTTTTGGCGAACATTCGACCATACAAAGGTATGTGCACTGTATGCGATCAAGGAACGACTATCGCGATCTTTGGCTTGTGAGAGCAGTCCATCGGAGCCCTTGAAATAATATAGAAACAATATAGAAGTCGCAGGTCCCATGCAAATAATATAAAAAAGAATAAAGAAGTTGGGCTTATTTGGCTGGATGGCATTGTGGCATGCCAAACGCCTCGAGTTATCAACGTGCTTTGAATATCACAAACTGTTCTGAGGTAAAAAATATCTGTGAAAGTCACATTACAGATGGTTTTTATGTAAGGCCCGACTGTGATAATCCCAACAGTGTCCGTCGCTTCGAATTCTCAACTTCTTTCAATATCACAGATGGTTTTTAACTCCAAACCGTCTGTGATAGTAACATTACAGACGGTTTTTATGTAAGGACCGACTGTGATAGTCCCAACAATGATCGACGCTTCAAATTCTCAACTTCCTTCAAATTCTCAGCGGTTCAACTGGAAGCAAAACTCCAGGGAGGGAACAAGTATTTGTAGAAGTCGAACAGTTCAATATTCCACAGGCATATTAAAGACGGTTCAGACATCAGAACCGTCTGTAATAGTCATATTACAGACGGTTTGGACATCAAAACCGTCTGTAATATTAAAGCAGATGGTTTTGATCTCTCAACTGTCTGTGATAGTCCCAACAGTGCCTACGCATCGAATTCTCTACATGCAATTGTTGATAACCGCACATAATAACTGCACAGATGAAGAGACTTAATTATTTACTTCAAATTTACTTTGCATCGAATTATGAATCTGACGCTTCAACTTCCTATGTGGGCACTACTGTTTTGCCGTGTTGCAGTTTATCTCCCGAGAAGTTATCATGAATTATTGATCTTGAAAAGAAGTAGTGCGCTCCACTTCAAATTCTCAACAGTGTGTTGTGTCTTTTCTGTTTCTGATGTTTGCGTGGCGCACTAGCCTGGGAACACGAAGCGTCAACTTGGAAATTCTATAAATAGCTTGTTTTTCATTAATGATGAAAAAATTAACTAAAAATTTGGTCCTATGTAAATTTTGAAATTTTCCCGCACGTTCTTGGAGAAAGAGAAGTGGAGCGGTTCGACTGGAAGCAAAACTCCAGGGAGGGAACAAGTATTTGTAGAAGTCAAACAATTCAATATTCCAGGCATATTAAAGACGGTTTGGACATCAGAACCGTCAGTAATATTAAAGCTGATGGTTTTGATATCCCAATCGTCTGTGATAGTCCCAACAGTGCCCACGCATCGAATTCTCTACATGCAATTGTTGATAACCGCACATAATAACTGCGCAAATGAAGAGACTTAATTATTTACTTCAAATTTAATTTGCATCGAATTATGTAATCTGACTCTTCAACTTCCTTTGCCGTGTTGCAGTTTATCTCCCGAGAAGTTATCATGAATTTATTGACCTTGAAAACCAGTAGTGCACTTTTTAAAACTCGAGGCACCCGCGCATATGAACCGTCACCTTCTGGTTCTATAAATAGCGAGGCTCCTAAATCCCTGTCTTTATTCCCTCCTCAACTCCCACCTTGATGGCGAGCCGAGATTCTAATGAGGTTATTGAAATTGAGAGTGATGAGGAAGAGATAAGTAATGAACTCGATCTGGATCTTCAGAAAGTAAGTCGATCTTCTCTGAAACTCTAATGCAGATCTTTCTTTTATGACTTGATTACCTCCAAACAAATGCATTTCGAAATCCACAGGTGCCTGAGGAAATGCTCCCTCCAAAGAAGAGACTCCAAAATGATGAAAGATCCTCTAGTGGAGCTGCAACAAAGACTCTAGAGGGTGCTGAGGCCTGTGTTGCCACATTGCCCCTTGCAACCCCTCCAGTTGCAGCTTCATCTCCAACTTTGGAGATCCGCAACAATCCTTCCAATATCCCCTCTTCAACACCTTTGTATCATCAGCTTTAATTTCTTGGATGATACTACTGATGCCAAATCCACTCCTTTGCTGAGAGATGATGTAGATAGTCTTAGAGCCATTGGTAGTTCTCCTGGGGCGGCCAGTGTAGATCCTAGTGATGCCAATACATCCCTAGGAGAACTTTGTAAATTACTTTCGGAACAGGTCGACGCTAATTTGGTCGCTTGTATCCCTTATGTATGCACAGATTGTAAGAAATAAGAAATTTCTTTTCCTTATATATCTGGCTTTTCAATTGATTATGTAACTGATAATCACCAAATGATGTTCTGTGTAAAAATGTTAACAAGAAAATACTGCTGCAATCAAGACGGTTTTTAACTCAAAACTGTCTCTGATAGTAACATTACAGACAGTTTTAATTTCAGGACCAACTGTAATAGTCTCAAAATTCTTTGAACATCCACAGACATATATATACAACAAATATGAAAAACAAAATAAAACCAAATAGTCTCAACGTTCATTTTTTAAAATACTAATATTGAAAATAAGATAGAACCAAATATGAAAAACAAGTGGAACAACTGACAACTAGTCACACGGTTCGACTGCAAACAATCCAGGATATTATAGACGGTTTGGACCTTATCACCGTCAGTGATAGTAGAGCAGAGTGCTGATTTTATAATTATCACAGACGGTTCTGAGGTAAAAATCGACTGTGATAGTAAAGCAGACGGTTTTGAGCTCGGAACCGTCTGTGATATTGTAATTATCACAGATGATTCTTAATTAAAAACCGACTGTGATATTAAAGCGGACGGTTTTGAGCTCATAACCGTCTGTGATATTTCTGTCATAGTTCTACACAAAATGCACCAATATTACCGACGGTTTAATAAAGTGAAACCCGTCAGTGATATTCTGTTCTTCAAAAATTCACCGATATTACTTTCGCGCCCCGAGATTGGTGTAACATCCCAAATTTTGCCATCTCTTTAGCTTGTCAGCCGGTATATGTTCATTGGATTCTTGGATGTCTCAACCCCATTTTGATCTTTATCTCAGAATTATGATCTCAGGTGTGCCACCACCTTAATTTAAAAAGTTGGCAACCAAACTCCACCTTTCAGACCATTTTCGCTTTTTAGTCCAAAAGCATTGCGGATTAGTCCTTTTTAGATTTGTCAAAAGCTCAAAAAGATCAAAAGTCTCAAACCATCTCCAAACTTTGATCTGATTTAGTGAATATCTCCCATTCACTATTCTAGACATTTTTCTCTTCAGGAAGAATTCCAAAAACTGAACCGAAACCCTAGTTTCAGCCTCGCCAAAGTTTCAAACCCTAATTACCCTGTTTACCCTAATTACCCTGTTTTCGATTTTTATCAAAACCACCAGATCTTGTTGGATTTCACCATTTTTCCTGCTGGATGAGTCCAAATGAATTAGTAGCACTCACCTGCAAAACCAGAACTCAGATCAGCCCCTTAGATCTCCATATTTGCAAATAGGCCCAAGATCCCGAAAGAAAACCTTGCAGATTGGTCCAAATCCCTTGCAGTTCAGTCCAAGCTTTACAACCAGGCCCTTGTGCCATTTTCGACCTCGACCAGGTTGCACGACCAGAGCCTCGCCACCTCGCCTCGCCGCAGGAACTCGCCGCCGACGAAGTCTCCCGCGCAGCCACCACCGCAGCCACGTAGCACCACCTGTGCGCAACCGTGTCGCCACCGTGGAGCCACCGTAGCCGCGCCTGCGCCGTGATTCTCCCGCGCGCGCACGTGCTCCAGCAGCAGCAAAGCAACGCCACGTTGCAGCCATGCCGAAGCCAATGATCTCATCGCCTTGCTCCAGCCCGATTTCGCGTGATTCTTCTTCCCTGGCTCAGTCCTTGCCGCGTCCCGAAGTCGTCTTGAAGCTTTCTCCGGTGTCAGCCACAAATCCCGCCCGATATGCTTCAACTCCCGAGCTCAGCGCATCGCCTATATAAGCTCCCTCCCTTGCCCAGAATCACTTCGCACCACCCCGTAGCTTCATCGCTTCAACCATAGCACCAGAGAGTAGCAGCTTCCTCAGCGCCGCCGTGAACGGTTTCTTCCCCGGCGAGCCACCTCAGGAGCTCACGATGCCAGCTTCGCCCGAAGCTCCTCTCTTCAATCTAAGACTACCAGTGAGTTCCTCTCGTTCCCCTCTCCGTATCATAGCGTTTAATTGGCCCCCGGCGAACCCTAACGCCGACGATCGCCGGAATATCCCAAATCCCCTGTTTCTTTAATACTGCTCGATTCGATCCGAATTAAACCTCGTGCCAGTGATGAAAGATGTTCAGTGCAACCCTTTGAGCAAGCCTACGAACTTGGATTTTGAAATTGAGCTGAGATTGTAGCTTTCCCGTAGATTGCGCGCCACCAGCAAACCGGCTCACGCTGCCAAGCTTCTCCGGCCATCCTCCGGTGGATTTAACCCCACCAATAGTCCCCTCACCTCACCCTCTCACTCCCTGAGCAAAGAATCGAGCTCAAAGTCGCTGAATCGAAAACGCCCAATTTAGGAGTCGTCTTCTCCAGCGCCGGTCGCCGGAATTTCTCCCCGGCCGATCTAGCCCCGCACACTTTGTCCCTTAGATAGATCTCGGTACCCTGAGCAAAATTGTCTACTAGCTCGATCCCTGAATCGACCTGAATCAGAAGTTATTTCAATGCCAAGATCACTGTCCAGTAACTCAGGCCACCGTGTTTACTCGCT
Source organism: Pharus latifolius (assembly GCA_019359835.1). Taxonomy (NCBI): domain Eukaryota; kingdom Viridiplantae; phylum Streptophyta; class Magnoliopsida; order Poales; family Poaceae; genus Pharus; species Pharus latifolius. The sequence continues at coordinate 61,210,194 of CM033322.1, forward strand.
TGATTTGGCCACCCTCCGGCCACTTTCTGCCCTTAAGCCTGTTGAGAGTTTTGTTCCTGTTGCTAAGGCCTAACCCCCAGACAAAGTGGTTCATCAATTGAAGCCCTGAGTCAAAAGATATGCCATGCCCTAGTTCCTAGCCATATCCAGCACTATGCCAGTGCATGTCCAGCAGTGGCATTAGATGGTTTAGACCTGTTACACTTGAGCAATTGAAATGCCACCTTGTCCATTAGATTCCTGGAGTTGTTCTCTACAACTTTCTCTACTGCCACTTCTCCAGAAAACCTACCTAAGACCAACTTATGGCTATGTCAATCCGTGGACCGAATGTCAGCCTTTCGACATTCAACCCCCTCTCGAGCCCATCTCTTCAATCAACATCCAAGCGACTTTGTCCAAACCTTTCCCCTGCATTCATGATATATTTTACGTATCATTTCCCATAAAGACTATGTTCTGTATGCTTATGTAGTGTATGTGTGTATTATCTGTATCCGCCGTGGAACCAGACATTGAAGGGGCGGAAGAAATCTTCGAAGAATTACCCAAGTAACTAGACCCAACATTGCAAGGCAAGTCTCAAACCCTTGATCATGTCTCACCTGCTATTTTGAAATGAAGTATGTTAACTGTTTTCCAGTATATGCATGCCTTAGATTCAAATAAGAATTATGTTTCAATAAAATGACTAGATATGACCTAAATGATTGTAAAGCCCCTTTTGACATTGAATATCCCTGCACCCTTGTTACCCTAGATTATCATGCTTAGGCTATGCTATGCTCGATGATTATATGATAAATGTTGAATGGTCACATATGAGAAAAGCATGTTCAAAACCTCTTTTGTGAAAGAAAATATGATTGGAATCGATAGTGAGGATGGTTTGATTGGATGGTGCTGTGTGCGCACTGGGAATGTGAAAGACTCCTCACTAAAGATTCATAAGGACTAGAACCTTGTGTTGTGCTTCTATGCGGCATGAAAAACGTACCAACCACCTGCCTGTTTATGGGACGGGCGCAACTTAGTAGCTTTCTTTAGTGTTAGCTTTTCCCTGCGATGGTTGTCGGTCCAGATTCTTGCGAGAACTGGTGGGCCGCAGAAGGCCATGAGTGATGTGAGTTCAGAAAAATCATGAGAGGAAAAGGTGGAAAGAAGGAAGACGCCCTAAGCCAGATTAAGTCGTGCGCGACTGTAATCAAGAGAGGCTATGTGTCTTGCGAGAGCATAGGCCCAGGCTAGGAAGTAAGGCAGTGGGGAGGACCCACAACGGTACTTGAGACTTAACTGTCTATTTACCGGGCAGGGAAATAGTTAATACTAGGACTGTAAACTGTTGTGTCACTTCAGCCTTGTCACATGCGTAAAAGTCGCATGGAGTTGGCCTGACTTGAAAGCTGAGTGATTGGTGGATTAAGGTGGTACACCTTTGCAAAGTTTAAAAAGTATCGGATACTCTGAGTGTAACATCCCTGTTTTGCTAAACCCTAAAATAGCCAAAATCCACATCCGGACCCCAAAACCTAATCTGCTTCAGCCATTCCCTTCTAAATGCTGTTCAGAACATTTTTCCCTTCGGGACCATCTCCAAAATCTCACCCTAAAGCTGAGTTTCAAGCCTTGCTATTTTAAAAACCCTAATTACCCTATTTTACCCTAAACTGTTTTCCCCAATTTTGTCGAAACCCTTCAGATCTTGCCCGATCTTACCAAACTTGGGCCAGATAAGTTCCACTAATCTTTTGCAACTTAGCTGCGAAATCAGATTTCAGATCGGACCCTCAGATCTCCAGATTTGCAAACAGGTCCATTTCCTATTCAAACTTTCCTCACAGAACAGCCCCTGGAGCAAGTTTCAGAAATTGCAGAACAGCCCAAATGTTATTTTCGAGTCCTTTCGACCAGCGCCTGGTCGTTGCCACGACCAGTGCCCGAGCCACCGTTGCCGCGCCGCGTTCTCGCCGCGTTTGCTCGCCGCCGGCCACCATCTCTTGTCGCCTGTATTGTGAACAGCTGAACCACCTCCCGCGCACGTGCTAGCCACCGTGGCATCGCCTTGCCCAGCGGTTAAACGGCCGCGCTCCCGAGCCTCGTTTTCGCGCGCGCTCTCGTTGCCGTGGCAGTTGCATGCGTGTACGTGTCATCGCCGGAGCCTTGCTGTTGCCTCCGCATCTGCGCCGTTCCAGGCGAAGTCCCAAGGCAACTGGCAAAGCTGCAGCACCGCCTGAAGCGCGATCACGTCGCCGTCGCCGTCGTTGCGCCTGCGCCCGACAAGTTTCTCCCCGGCGCAAGCAACCGTTGTCGCGTTCACCCTCGCAAGCTCCATCCCCGTGCCTATTTAAACCCCCCTCAACGCTGTGAAGAAGCACAAGCTCAGGACTTAGCCAAATTCCCAGTTAATTTCTCACCGCCGTCGAGTTTGCTTTCTTCTCCGGCGAGCAACCTCTGGAGCTCACGGTGCCAGCCTAATCTACTGCACCATTCTTCAAACCAAAGCCACCAGTGAGTTCCCCTCTTCCACCTGTTCGTGTCATAGCACCCAATTGCACCCCGGCGAACCCTAACGCCGGTGATCACCGGAAAAGCTCAAAACCCCTGTTCCTGCAATGCTACCTGATTTAAGCCAAATTAGCCTTAGTACCAGTAGAAGAAATTGATCAGCATACTCTTTGTAGCAAGCCTACCAATCTGGTTTTCAAAATCGAGCTAAGATCATAGCTCTCCCCAAATCGCGCGCCACCAGTGAACTGGCTCTCGTCGCCAGGCCACGCCGGCGATCCTCCGGCCAAATTAACCCCTCCAGTAGCTTTGTTGTACCCTAGAGATCATTCCCAAGCTTGGAATTGAGCTCATTCGCCCTGAATCGAAAACCCCCTTTGTCCAGTGTCGTCTTCTCCAGCGCCGGTCGCCGGAATTTGTTCCCGGCCGATCTAGCGCCCGAAACCTTGTCCCTTAGATAGATTCCAGTACCCTGAGCAATATTGTCCACTAGCTCGACACCTGGATCTGCCTAGATTGTGAGTTATGCCTATGCCAAGATCACTGTCCAGTAGCTCAGTTCATGTCCAGGCCATCGTGGTTCATCGCCGGATTTGGCCACCCTCCGGCCACTTTCAGCCCTTGTGCCTGTTGAGTATATTGTTCCTGTTAGTAATGCCTACCTCCCAGACAAAGTGGTGCATCATTTGGAGCCCTGGATCAAAAGTTAAGCCATGCCCTAGTTTCTGGCCATGTCCAGCACTATGTCAGTGCATGTCAGCCACTGGCATTAGCCTTGTTTGACCCCTTCTGGTTGAGCAATTGAAATGCCACCTTGTCCCTTAGATTCCTGGAGTTGAGATCGACAACTTTCTCTACTGTCACTTCTCCAGAAAACCATCCTAAGACTAGTTTCCAGTTATGTCAAAGCCATGAACTGAATGTCGACCCTTCGACGTTCAATCCTTTTTAGCCGTTTCTTCGACCAGAGCCCTTGTGACCTTGCCCTAACCTTTTCCCCTGCATACATGACTTATTTACTTAATACTTTCTATAGAAACTATTTTCAGTATGCTTATGTGGTATGTGGTTGTGTGTTGTCTGATTGCCGCAGAGTCAGAAGCTGAAGGAGCGGAAGAAGTCCTTGAAGATCCGTCTGAGTTTTTAGACCCCACATTGCAAGGCAAGCCTCATTCCTTTGATCATGTCTCACCCAATATTTTCATATGAAGTATATTCACTGTTTCTTACTATGCATGTTTAGTTGAAATACAAGTTATGTTTGAATGACATGAGTAGATATTCCCTAATGAATCATGAAACCCTTTTTGTTATTGAACCTTCTTATGTATGCTTTTGTCACCCTAGGACTCATATACTGAATATCCACATTAAACTTGAAATGGTCAAATGCATGAGAAGTTATAATGAAAACCGTTTTGACAAGAAAACTGATAAAAGGGATCAGTAGTGAGGATTGGATTGTATGGAGAGGGTGCGGTGCGCACCAGGGTATGTGAATGTTCCTCACTATTGGTTCATAAGGACAAGAACCTTGTGCTGTGTCTCTATACGAATTGTAAACGTACCAACCACTTGCCTGGTATGGGACAGGCACAACTCAGTAGCTTTTTGGTATTAGCAGTTCCCTGCATGGTTTGACGATCTGGTTTCTCGCGTGGAAACTGGAAGGCCAAGGTTCGGCCATGAGTGATGTGAGCCAGAAAAATGATGAGAGAAAAAGGCGTTAATGAAGGAAGGCGCCCTAGACCTGATTAAGCCATGAGCGGCTGTAATCTTAAATGGTCGTATGTCCCGCGTGGACATAGACCAAGGCTATGTGTCCTGATGGAACATAGACCAGAGAGGCTAGGAAGTAAGGCAGTGGGGAAGACCCACAACGGTACTTGAGACTTAATTGTCTATTTACCTGGTAGGGATACTGTTAATACTGAACTGTAAAGCGTTGTGTGATCTCGGCCTTGTCACATGTGTATAAGTCACATGAAGCTGATCCGACTTGAAAGCCGAGTGAACCAGTGGATTTAAAAAGAGGTACACCTTTGCAAAGTGTAAAAGAAGTATCAGATACTCTGTACCCCCAGGTTCAGGAGTCTTTTCGTAGTGGATGTTATCCATGGGTTATAGCACAAGTAATATTTTGGAATGTTTTCATAATGCGGTTAACAAAGTAGTGACTCATGGGAGACCACTACATCTAATGTTTTTATTGAAAACCTGTTTAATGTTTAAAGTACTATTTTCATGACAAAGCACTGTTTCGTTAAATAAATAACTTGGAAATCTATATCCATATGAAACTAAAACCCTTGAATCATATGTTGCACCCTCATATAAGTACAATTACTATAATCCCCGGAATGAGTGTTGCTGAGCACCAAGTGCTCACCCTTGCATTTACTTCCAACTGTAGAAGAGGGATTTGAGGATCTCGATTCCTTCAGTTATGAGTTCCCGGCAGAAGATGGAAGTGCCCCGGACGAGCCCACGTTCTAGAAGGATTGCGCACCAAGTCAAGTCAGATGTGGGAGGAGCCACTCCAACCCCGCTGCGGATTGAAGTCAAGCTTTTCGTTGTTGCCTTGTGCTTTATGCTGTGTGTTCGGTACTTGGATACCGATTCTAGTTCTGACAAACTTGTTATTTTCTTAGCAACTCTACTCAGCGCCATTTTTGGTGCTTTGGTTATGTAATATTGGCCATGTTGGCCTAATACTTGTTTAATGTTATTACTATGCTTGTCTGGTTTGGAGCTCATATGTCATCCTGCTGTGTGTAACCTACCTAGGCGGTTACCAAGGTGATCCTCAAATGGGGGTCTCACAGCGAATGGTATCAGAGCATGAAGCTTGACTGTAGGTCGTGACCCTTACTAGAATGGGCGTCCCTAAAGTAGAGAATCGCTAGATTATTTGGTAAAAATCTAATTGTGAAAAACCTAATTTGTTTAAGAAAAGCATAATGAGTATTATTTGAAAATTTTCAAAACCATTTTCCTACTTTTAAGAGTTCCGTGTCTCATCATCGCAGATGGCCCCTGGTAAGAAGCTGATTCACGGAGACGAGTTGGGATCATGGGCATTGATGCTTTGGATGATGTTACAATTTCTGGGAGCAAGAGACAATCAGCGACCCGTATACTACGTCCGTCGAGAAGAAGTCGATGGTAGACCTTTTGGTTTCCGTGCCTCGGTGATTGTGTACGAGATCCCAGAGATCGGGAGAGGATCAACAAGAAAGGAAGCTCGTAGAGAAGAAGAAGAAGATGCTATCCAAGACGCTGCTCGTCGTGCCATAGGTACCATCCGCCAGCTGTACGATGACTTTCTTATAGGTTCTCCTTTCTGCTTTGTACCCTACCAAGTTCCCGGATCGGATCGTCGAACTGTTCATCCCTCCAACAACCAGAGAGACGCCATCCTGACCAAAACCAGAGATGTAGTTCAAGTCTTGGAGTCAAGCTACACTCGGTTGCTGCGTGAGCATGAGAATGCTCGGGACGACCGTCACTATCTCGAAGGAGCGCTTGCAAAGGTTCGCTCAGAACTCCAAGAGAAGGAGAAACAGATTCAGGAGTTGGCTGAACCTAGCAGAGCTCGAGAAGTCGAAGACGAAGGATCAGTGAACAAGAGGAACCGCTTGAAGATAAGACTCACAGCCCGCAAGAGTGTGGGAAGACCTAGGGATTACCTGGGTTATTTCACGCCTGCTTCGCGTGGCATTGTGATCAACACCCCTGCACCAGAGTATCCTACTCTCGCGAAAGGGAAGGAAGTTCCTGAGGGCAAAGGAAAAGAGATTGCTACCTGCAACACCAACGATTCATCTGAGGAAGAAGAGGACAACGACATGCAATGGGACCCTATGGATGCCGACGAAGATCAAGAAGAGGAAGACCCTGAAGAAGTGGAACCTTGCAGTTCTTCCAAGACCGACAGGAGATCGTAGTTTTCTCTTCAGCTTAACCCTTCTGCTCTAGCCCTTGTAACCGTTAGTCTTTAGCTCTTGTTGTAGTAGCTGCTTTGTTTGTATTGTTTGTTGGTAACTCCAAAGCTGTAAAGGTGAAAACCTTGTATCTTTAGAAAATCCTTGAAAATGGAAATTGCATGTTCCAATCCAATCTCTTGGATTGATCTTTTCTTTCAGCTTATGTTCAATCTGTGCTCTCTTGAATTAGTAGTCTTGTCTCAATTATCTTGGCAGAACAGAATGGTGAACACCAGAGGTAGAATCCAAGGTTCAGAAGAAGTCCCAAGAAACGCATCAACAAGAAGGACTAGAGATGACTCAGATCAGCCAAATTCATCAGCCTCAGTACCGCAAGGAGGAAATCTGACGGAAATATTAATATGGATGGAGCAAAACAGACAGAGATCTGCAGAGGTACAGAGTCAAATTCTGGAACAGCTGATGCAAAACTCCGCAACCCGCCGCGAGGAAGGTTCGAACATTGGAGCAAGACTGACAGACTTTCAGAAGACGCGTCCTCCAACTTTCTCCTGCACTGAAGACCCGATTGTGGCAGATGATTGGTTACGAGAAATTGAGAGGAAATTGGATACTGTCAGGTGTAATGATGAAGAGAAGCTGCTATATGGACCCCATCAGCTCACAGGATCGGCTGCAGCATGGTGGGAGAATTACAAGACGGTACACCCTAATCAGAATTCAATTACCTGGAATGAATTCAAGGAACAGTTCCGCAAATACCATGTCCCCAAAGGAGCTATTCAAGCCAAACGCAGAGAATTCTTGAATCTAAGGCAAGGAGGAAGGACGGTGAAGCAGTATTTGCATGAGTTCATCAAATTGGCCAGGTATGCACCTGAAGATATCATGACAGAAGAGCGAAAGATCGACAGATTCTGCGAAGGCCTACAAAACTCATATCAGTATCACCTGTCAACACACGAGTTCACGGACTTCCAAGTCCTTGTGAATCGAGTGCTTAAAATGGAGGAGAAAAGAGGCGTAGTAGAAGAGGACCGCAAGAGGAAAAGCATAGCATACCCTTTTCAAGGAAACTCTAGCCGAGGAAGACCAGCGCCATATGCCAGAGCCGCTTTCAGACCACCCGCACCACCAAGACCCCAGAGGACTTCATCGCCAACAACTCTAACATGTCCCGGATGCAAAGGGAGCCACCTCTATAGAGATTGTACACTGAAGAATGCAGAATGTTTCCATTGTGGCAAAAGAGGACACCACAGAGAGACTTGTCCATTTCGGCATTTACCTCCCAACGTTGCCAAAGCTCAGGCAGCCAAATCCCCTGCACCTGCACGAACTATTGCCAGAGGAGCACCACAAGCCAGAGGAGGAAGATTCCAAACCAACAGAGGGAGAGGAACACCAACCACCGGAGGAAGACTCAACTTCGTGACTGCTACAGAAGCAGGAGAGGCAACTGACGTCGTGATCGGTAGACTCTTGATCTCCTCTCAGATTTCAGTTGTTTTATTTGATCCCGGTGCAACTCATTCATTCATGTCAAAAGATTGCTTGTTGAGTAATAACTTGCCTGTGGTTGCTTTAGAGCATCCTATCATTATTCAGTCACCTGGTGCTAGGATGATTGTTAATTCTATCTGTAGAAATGTTGCCTTCTGTATCGGCAATCTAGAATTCCTGGCAGACATGCTAGTTCTAAACCTTCAAGGATTGGATGTCATTCTTGGAATGGATTGGCTGGCCAAGCATAAGGGATTGATGGATTGTGAGAAGAAAACAATCACCCTGACAAATGCTATTGGAAAGCAAGTTACATTCCATGCAGACAGAACTCCAATCTGCGACCACCTGCAGAGATTGAACTGCGTTGAAGAAGTGAAGTTTGAAGAGGTACCGATTGTCAACGAGTACCCGGAGGTCTTTCCAGAAGAACTTCCCGGATTGCCACCAAATAGGGATATAGAGTTCACCATTGAACTAAAACCCGGATCTGCGCCGTATGCTAGAAAGTTGTTTAGGATGACAGGCCATGAGCAAGAGGAATTGAAGAAGCAGATAGCTGAATTGGAAGAAAAAGGATTCATCAGATCAAGCTCATCACCATGGGGAGCCCCAGTGCTCTTTGTTAAGAAGAAAGATGGTAGCATGCGACTTTGCATAGACTACCGCAAGCTAAATGACATGACCATTAAGAACAAATACCCCTTACCAAGGATAGATGACCTTTTTGACCAGCTCAGAGAAGCTAAAGTATTCTCAAGAATAGACCTGAGATCGGGATACCATCAGTTAAGGATCCGAGAACAGGACATTCCTAAAACTGCTTTCGTAACCAGATATGGGTTGCATGAGTTCACAGTGATGCCCTTTGGATTAACTAATGCACCCGCGGTATTCATGAATCTAATGAATAAGATCCTCATGGAATTCCTGGATAAGTACATCATTGTATTTGTGGATGATATCCTTGTCTACTCTAAGACAGAGGAGGAACACCCACATCACCTGAGGATAGTGCTACAGAAACTGGCAGACCACCAGCTATATGCCAAGTTTAGCAAATGTGCTTTTTGGTTGAAGAAGATTTCTTTCTTGGGACATATCATCTCAGGAGAAGGAATATTTATGGACCCGTTGAAGATATAAGCTGTTACCGATTGGAAACAACCTGAAACCGCAACAGAAGTTAGAAGTTTCTTGGGATTAGCGGGATATTATCGAAGATTTGTAGAAGGATTCTCGAAGATCACCAAACCGCTAACCCAGCTACTGAAGAAGAATACCCCTTTTAATTGGACTGAGGAGTGCGAAAGAAGCTTTGAGGAACTGAAGAAAAGGCTGACAACTGCACCAATCCTGATACTGCCGGACGTCAAGAAGGATTTTCAAGTCTTCTGTGGCGCCTCCAAACAAGGATTAGGATGTGTATTGATGCAAGAAAGGAAAGTGATAGCTTATGCTTCTAGACAGCTACGACCTCATGAGGAGAATTATCTAACACATGATCTGGAGTTAGCTGCCGTCGTACATGCACTGAAGATATGGAGACACTACCTACTAGGCAGTAAGTGCGAAATTTATACGGATCATAAGAGCCTGAAGTATATCTTCACGCAACAGGAGTTGAATATGAGGCAGAGAAGATGGCTAGAACTGATCAAAGATTATGATCTTGAGATCCACTATCACCCGGGAAAAGCCAACGTAGTAGCTGATGCTTTGAGCAGGAAGTCTCGTTATAACCAGATAACACAGCTAGAAGTGCCGACACAACTGATCAAGGATTTCGAAAAGTTGCAACTGGAATTAGTGGACCAAGGAACCATCGCTACACTAAAGATGGAATGTGAATTGAAGGATAAGAACCGACAAGCTCAAGCAATGGACCCAGACCTTCAAGAGATGAAGGAGGACATGAAGAGCAAAGATACAACCAACCTTCGAGAAGATGAACAGGGAATTCTATGGTACGATGACCGTATCTGCATTCCAAATGACAATGAGATCAAAGGCCTGATCATGCAAGAGGCTTATCAAACCCCATATTCCATACACCTAGGCAGCACCAAAATGTACAAGGACTTGAAGAAAAATTTTTGGTGGAAAGGAATGAAGAGAGAGATTGCCAAGTTTGTCGCAACTTGTGACACATGCCAAAGAGTGAAAGCAGAACATCAAAAGCCTGCGGGACCGCTACAACCTCTACAAATCCCAGAGTGGAAGTGGGATGAAATCAGAATGGATTTTATTGTGGGACTACCAAGGACGAGAAAAGGATTCGATTCTATATGGGTCATAGTAGATAGATTAACAAAAGTAGCACATTTTCTCCCAGTGAAGACCCTATATACAGCTAAGGACTTAGCAGAGCTGTATCTCAACAGAATAGTCGTCCTGCACGGAGTGCCGAAGGCTATCGTTTCCGATAGAGGAGCCCAGTTCGTTTCAAGATTTTGGCAAGAGTTGCAGAAAGCCCTGGGCACAAAGTTAAAGTTCAGTACCGCTTACCACCCTCAAACTGGAGGTCAGACTGAAAGAGTAAACCAAAATTTGGAAGATATGTTGAGGGCTTGTGTTTTGGACTATGGAGACTCTTGGGAGTTATTTCTACCTTATGCAGAATTCGCCTACAACAACAGTTTCCAAGCAAGCCTACAAATGGCACCATATGAAGCCCTATATGGAAGAAGATGCCGCACGCCTCTGTATTGGACAGAAATTGGTCAAAAACAACATCTAGGACCCCAATTGGTAGAAGAAGCCACAGCCCACGTCAGGATCATACAAGAAAAACTGAAAACAGCACAATCTAGACAGAAGAGCTATGCAGATAATCGTAGAAGAGAGCTATCATTTGAAGAAGGCGATTATGTGTATCTCAAAGTTATGCCATACAAAGGAGTTCGAAGATTCCAGATGAAGGGAAAGTTAAAACCTAGATATGTGGGACCATATCGAATTCTGGAAAAGCGAGGTGAAATGGCATACAAGTTGGAATTGCCACCAGAACTGAGCGGAATTCATGACGTGTTTCATGTATCTCAGCTGAAGAAATGCTTGAGAGAACCCACAGAACAGATATCTCCTACAGAGACTGAGATTCAACCAGACTTATCTTGTCAAGAATACCCTATTGGAATTCTGGAAACCAGAGAGAAAGTGCTGAAGTCAAGAACCCTCCGATTCTGCAGAGTCCAGTGGAACAATCACTCAGAGGAGGAGTCAACGTGGGAAAAAGAAGAAGATCTCCGACGAGAATTTCCCTTCCTATTCTCTGACCTGCCCTAATCTCGAGGACGAGATTGTTTCTAAGGTGGGTAGATTTGTAACATCCCTGTTTTGCTAAACCCTAAAATAGCCAAAATCCACATCCGGACCCCAAAACCTAATCTGCTTCAGCCATTCCCTTCTAAATGCTGTTCAGAACATTTTTTCCTTCGGGACCATCTCCAAAATCTCACCCTAAAGCTGAGTTTCAAGCCTTGCTATTTTAAAAACCCTAATTACCCTATTTTACCCTAAACTGTTTTCCCCAATTTTGTCGAAACCCTTCAGATCTTGCCCGATCTTACCAAACTTTGGCCAGATAAGTTCCACTAATCTTTTGCAACTTAGCTGCGAAATCAGATTTCAGATCGGACCCTCAGATCTCCAGATTTGCAAACAGGTCCATTTCCTATTCAAACTTTCCTCACAGAACAGCCCCTGGAGCAAGTTTCAGAAATTGCAGAACAGCCCAAATGTTATTTTCGAGTCCTTTCGACCAGCGCCTGGTCGTTGCCACGACCAGTGCCCGAGCCACCGTTGCCGCGCCGCGTTCTCGCCGCGTTTGCTCGCCGCCGGCCACCATCTCTTGTCGCCTGTATTGTGAACAGCTGAACCACCTCCCGCGCACGTGCTAGCCACCGTGGCATCGCCTTGCCCAGCGGTTAAACGGCCGCGCTCCCGAGCCTCGTTTTCGCGCGCGCTCTCGTTGCCGTGGCAGTTGCATGCGTGTACATGTCATCGCCGGAGCCTTGCTGTTGCCACCGCATCTGCGCCGTTCCAGGCGAAGTCCCAAGGCAACTGGCAAAGCTGCAGCACCGCCTGAAGCGCGATCACGTCGCCGTCGCCGTCGTTGCGCCTGCGCCCGACAAGTTTCTCCCCGGCGCAAGCAACCGTTGTCGCGTTCACCCTCGCAAGCTCCGTCCCCGTGCCTATTTAAACCCCCCTCAACGCTGTGAAGAAGCACAAGCTCAGGACTTAGCCAAATTCCCAGTTAATTTCTCACCGCCGTCGAGTTTGCTTTCTTCTCCGGCGAGCAACCTCTGGAGCTCACGGTGCCAGCCTAATCTACTGCACCATTCTTCAAACCAAAGCCACCAGTGAGTTCCCCTCTTCCACCTGTTCGTGTCATAGCACCCAATTGCACCCCGGCGAACCCTAACGCCGGTGATCACCGGAAAAGCTCAAAACCCCTGTTCCTGCAATGCTACCTGATTTAAGCCAAATTAGCCTTAGTACCAGTAGAAGAAATTGATCAGCATACTCTTTGTAGCAAGCCTACCAATCTGGTTTTCAAAATCGAGCTAAGATCATAGCTCTCCCCAAATCGCGCGCCACCAGTGAACTGGCTCTCGTCGCCAGGCCACGCCGGCGATCCTCCGGCCAAATTAACCCCTCCAGTAGCTTTGTTGTACCCTAGAGATCATTCCCAAGCTTGGAATTGAGCTCATTCGCCCTGAATCGAAAACCCCCTTTGTCCAGTGTCGTCTTCTCCAGCGCCGGTCGCCGGAATTTGTTCCTGGCCGATCTAGCACCTGAAACCTTGTCCCTTAGATAGATTCCAGTACCCTGAGCAATATTGTCTACTAGCTCGACACCTGGATCTGCCTAGATTGTGAGTTATGCCTATGCCAAGATCACTGTCCAGTAGCTCAGTTCATGTCCAGGCCATCGTGGTTCATCGCCGGATTTGGCCACCCTCCGGCCACTTTCAGCCCTTGTGCCTGTTGAGTATATTGTTCCTGTTAGTAATGCCTACCTCCCAGACAAAGTGGTGCATCATTTGGAGCCCTGGATCAAAAGTTAAGCCATGCCCTAGTTTCTGGCCATGTCCAGCACTATGTCAGTGCATGTCAGCCACTGGCATTAGCCTTGTTTGACCCCTTCTGGTTGAGCAATTGAAATGCCACCTTGTCCCTTAGATTCCTGGAGTTGAGATCTACAACTTTCTCTACTGTCACTTCTCCAGAAAACCATCCTAAGACTAGTTTCCAGTTATGTCAAAGCCATGAACTGAATGTCGACCCTTCGACGTTCAATCCTTTTTAGCCGTTTCTTCGACCAGAGCCCTTGTGACCTTGCCCTAACCTTTTCCCCTGCATACATGACTTATTTACTTAATACTTTCTACAGAAACTATTTTCAGTATGCTTATGTGGTATGTGGTTGTGTGTTGTCTGATTGCCGCAGAGTCAGAAGCTGAAGGAGCGGAAGAAGTCCTTGAAGATCCGTCTGAGTTTTTAGACCCCACATTGCAAGGCAAGCCTCATTCCTTTGATCATGTCTCACCCAATATTTTCATATGAAGTATATTCACTGTTTCTTATTATGCATGTTTAGTTGAAATACAAGTTATGTTTGAATGACATGAGTAGATATTCCCTAATGAATCATGAAACCCTTTTTGTTATTGAACCTTCTTATGTATGCTTTTGTCACCCTAGGACTCATATACTGAATATCCACATTAAACTTGAAATGGTCAAATGCATGAGAAGTTATAATGAAAACCGTTTTGACAAGAAAACTGATAAAAGGGATCAGTAGTGAGGATTGGATTGTATGGAGAGGGTGCGGTGCGCACCAGGGTATGTGAATGTTCCTCACTATTGGTTCATAAGGACAAGAACCTTGTGCTGTGTCTCTATATGAATTGTAAACGTACCAACCACTTGCCTGGTATGGGACAGGCACAACTCAGTAGCTTTTTGGTATTAGCAGTTCCCTGCATGGTTTGACGATCTGGTTTCTCGCGTGGAAACTGGAAGGCCAAGGTTCGGCCATGAGTGATGTGAGCCAGAAAAATGATGAGAGAAAAAGGCGTTAATGAAGGAAGGCGCCCTAGACCTGATTAAGCCATGAGCGGCTGTAATCTTAAATGGTCGTATGTCCCGCGTGGACATAGACCAAGGCTATGTGTCCTGATGGAACATAGACCAGAGAGGCTAGGAAGTAAGGCAGTGGGGAAGACCCACAACGGTACTTGAGACTTAATTGTCTATTTACCTGGTAGGGATACTGTTAATACTGAACTGTAAAGTGTTGTGTGATCTCGGCCTTGTCACATGTGTATAAGTCACATGAAGCTGATCCGACTTGAAAGCCGAGTGAACCAGTGGATTTAAAAAGAGGTACACCTTTGCAAAGTGTAAAAGAAGTATCAGATACTCTGTACCCCCAGGTTCAGGAGTCTTTTCGTAGTGGATGTTATCCATGGGTTATAGCACAAGTAATATTTTGGAATGTTTTCATAATGCGGTTAACAAAGTAGTGACTCATGGGAGACCACTACATCTAATGTTTTTATTGAAAACCTGTTTAATGTTTAAAGTACTATTTTCATGACAAAGCACTGTTTCGTTAAATAAATAACTTGGAAATCTATATCCATATGAAACTAAAACCCTTGAATCATATGTTGCACCCTCATATAAGTACAATTACTATAATCCCCGGAATGAGTGTTGCTGAGCACCAAGTGCTCACCCTTGCATTTACTTCCAACTGTAGAAGAGGGATTTGAGGATCCCGATTCCTTCAGTTATGAGTTCCCGGCAGAAGATGGAAGTGCCCCGGACGAGCCCACGTTCTAGAAGGATTGCGCACCAAGTCAAGTCAGATGTGGGAGGAGCCACTCCAACCCCGCTGCGGATTGAAGTCAAGCTTTTCGTTGTTGCCTTGTGCTTTATGCTGTGTGTTCGGTACTTGGATACCGATTCTAGTTCTGACAAACTTGTTATTTTCTTAGCAACTCTACTCAGCGCCATTTTTGGTGCTTTGGTTATGTAATATTGGCCATGTTGGCCTAATACTTGTTTAATGTTATTACTATGCTTGTCTGGTTTGGAGCTCATATGTCATCCTGCTGTGTGTAACCTACCTGGGCGGTTACCAAGGTGATCCTCAAATGGGGGTCTCACACTGAGCTCCCAGGTCATGGAGTCTGCGCGCTGTGGATTCTATCCACGTCGATGCAGCACAAGTAGCTTTTGGAAGGTTCTTCACAAAATTTGAGTAAAGTGGTGACTCATGAAAGACCGCCACACACAACATTTCAGAAAATCTAGCTTAGGATTTTAAAAGCCCTGCTTTTGAAAACAAAGGTCTTTTCTTCAAAATGAGAGTGAAAATCTACTCTATTACTATATATATAAAACCAAGACCCCTTTTCTTGAAAACCCCTCATCTATGTATCTGCATTCTCATAACGGGACTTGCTGAGCATTGTGGAAAATATGCTCACCCTTGCCTTTACAAACAAATTCAGAAGAAAAGATTCAAGGATCCCGATCCCTTTAGCCTTGAGCATCGAGAAGAGGAAGGAACCTGTCCAGACGATTTGAGCTTCTAGGAGGGTCATGCGCCAAGTTGAGTTCGATGTGGTAAAGGCCCGAGCCGAACCGCTGCAGAAGGAAATGAAGACCTCTGTTACTGCTTTCGTGTTATTGTTTTTGATTCTTGATTTATGAAAAACTCTCTACTTTGTATCAACTTTAATTAGTGCCATTCTTGGCTTTATGATAATGTAATAGTGGTCCTCGTGACCTTGTACTTGTTCTATCTATTTGGCTTATTGATTAAAGTGAATCCTGTTGTTGTGAGCTTGTGATGTACCTTTCTGTGTGCAATCCACCTGGGCGGTTTCCATTGGAATCCTCAAATGAGGGTCCCACAGAATCTGGTATCAGAGCAAAAGGCTCGACTGTAGGACGTGACCCTTCTATAGACATTGGCATCCCTAGAACAAAATCGTTAGGGTATTTGACTAAAATCTATTTGCGAAAACCTAATTTGTCTAAGAAAAATATATTATGTAGTTATTCTTTTTGATTATTTGAAAAAGCTTTAAACATTATTTCCAACTTTTAGGTATTTTTGCGTTATGTCCCCTTAGACAGCTTTCAAGCTTCAGTAGTAGTCTACGAAATCTCAGAATGTGGAATTGGACCTGATGGAGGCAAATGAAGATCAGGAAGACTCAGAAGAGGTAGAGCCTTATGATTCTTCCAAAACCGACGTGTGATCCTAGACTTTCCCTGGTTTAAGCTTTTGTGCCTAACCACAACAGACGTTAGATCTTTTGTGTAGTAGTTGCTTGTTTTGATGTGTGTTGATTGCTAAATATTCCTATAAACCGTAGAGGCAAAACTATGTATTTTATAAAAATTTAATTTATGAAAAACATCTTGCACTTTCCAATCCCTGCCTCATGGATTGATCTCAGTTTTCCACTTGTACCCTATCTGTGTTTCCCTCCGAGTCAGCAATCATTTCTTTGACCACCTACTAGAGCAGTTTGGTTAACAATAGAGGAAGATCTCATGATAGAAAACCCGAGGAAGATACCAGTAACATGAGGATTACATCTGGAAACAGAGACTGTACCAACCACAATCAACCCGGATTGTCATCTGTTATGCCACAAGGAGGAAACGTCAATGACGTGCAGATTTAAATAGAGCAAAATAGACAGCAGGCAATGTCAGTGCAGAACCAGATCTTAGAGCACTCTGTTCTAATCCAATCCAATCCCCTAGAGCTAGAATGCCAATCAAATCCATCTATATAAATATTGCCTTCTGTATCGGCAACCTAGAATTCCTGGCAAATTTGCTAGTTCTGAATCTTCAAGAGTTAGACATAATTCTTGGAATAGGTTGGCTAGCAAAACGCAGAGGCCAGATAGATTGTGAGAAAAAGACCGAAAGAGAACAAGTCACATTCTGCGCAGAAGGGAAAGGAAAAGAGAAGGGAAAGGGAAAAGAAAAGAAAAAGGAAAAGAAGAAGAAAATAAAATAAAATAAAATAAAAGAAAAGGAGAGAAAAGAGGAAAAGAAAGATCTATACTAATCAACTGTGTGGACAGCTTGAACAGTGTTGAAGAGATCAAAGTAGAGGATGTCTCAGTAGTCAACGAGCACCTGTAAGTTTTTCCTGAAATAATCCCCTGGAATGCCACCAAACTGAAGTATAGAGTTTGCCGTCAAGTTGGAACCACAATCAGCCCCATACGCAAGGAAACTTGCATGTATAACGAATCAGGAATAGGAAGAGATGAGAAAGCAAGTGGAAGAATTGGAGAAAAAGGATTCATCAGAACAAGTTCTTTATCTTGGGGAACCTCAAATGCAAATGCAAATGCAATACAATGCAAATGAAATGCAATCAAATGCAATGCAATGCAACGCAATGAAATGCAATACAATACTGTTTTTGGATAATGAACCCCAACGTAATGTTGTTCGCCAAGAAGAAGGTAGTCTGCGACTTTGTATCAACTACAGGAAGTTGAATGATATAACAATCAAAAACAAGTACCCTCTACCAAGGATCGATGATCTCTTTGATTAACTTAGAGGAGCGACAATAATTTCAAGGATCAACTTGAGATCCGGTTATCAACAACTGAAAATTAGAGAAAAGGGATATCCTAAAGACTGTATTCATGACAAGATATGGATTGTATGAGTTCATAGTGATGCCATTCGGACTAAGGAATACACCAGTAGAATTCATGAACCTGATGAATAAAGTTCTCATGGAATACCTAGACAAGTTCATTATTATGGTCGTGGATGATATTCTCAATTTCTCCGAGACGGAAGAAGAGCATGTTCAGCATCTCAGACTAGTGTTAAGGAAGTTAGCAGATCAGCAGTTGTATGCCGAGTTTGATAAGTGTGCCTTCTAGCTGAAGGGTATTCCTTTCTTAGGCCACATCATTTCAGGTGAAGGAGTATGCATGCATCTGTCAAAGACCCAAGCTGCATCAGCCAAATCTACAGTACCCAAGACCCATGACAGCCAAGTACCCGGCTTGTCACAGAAGCCACTATCAGCGTGATTATCCCCACACTGCTATCATTGTGGACGATTCGATCACCCCTAAGAGAGATCCCCTAGAGGAATTCGCCAGATCCAATAGCCAAGAGAAGTGAAGGTCAACGACACCTGCAGTTCAGATGCAAATCCCAATACAACAGTATGGACAAAAAGCCCCAACTGCAAGAGAAAGATTTCCAACTAACCATAGAAGAGATCGAGGAAACCCAATACCAACTCAAGGTAGAATCAACTATGTCACATCAAAGGAAGAAGGAGGCCGTCAGACATAAATTTTTGCTATTTAAAGTAGACCGAATATGACGTGTCTAGTGTATCCTATCACTATCCAGTTTCCCGACTCTAGGATGTCAGTAAAAGTCAGTGTATGAAGGAGTAAAATTCAATATGAGCAGAAAGAAGTTCCCTGCTAAACTACTGGCACTAGAACTACTTGGTTGAGATGTTATATCTGGAATAGACTGGTTGTTAGAACATAACGGACAAATGGATTGTGAGCGTAAGGCCGTTGCCCTTACTGGTCCTAATGGAAAAGAAGTTTTGTTCCAATCTTGAGAGAATGTTAGTAGAACACCCAGCCCAAAACCTGCACAGTTTGAAGAAAGAAGTGGACCAGATCCCCGAAGTTGGAAGGATACCCGAGTGTGTCTCCAAAAGAGTTACCGGAAAAGCCCCTGATTAAGGTTTTGAACTCAATGTTGAATTGAAATTTGGGACGGCACCCGTATCTAAACACCATATCGGATGTCAGTCAAGGACCAAGAGGAACATGCTGACCACCTATGAACAGTTTTGGATAAACTAAGGTAGTAATAATTTTATGCTACACGGGATAAGCGTGAATTCGGACACAGGAATTTCATTTTTAGGTCACCACATGACAGTGAAAGGAATACAAATAGATCGAGTTAAAAGTCGAGGCCGTAAAAGAATGAAAACGACCAGAATCAGTGACAGAAGTCAAAAGTTTTCCTGAATTAGCTGAGCACTACTACCGATACATTGAAGGATTTTTCCAAGCTAGCCAAGCCGCCCACTAGCTTGTTGAAAAAGGATGTCCAATTTAAGTGGACAGAAGATTGTCAGAAGAGTTTTGAAGAATTGGAGCAAAGGCTAACAACTACACCAATTCTAGTACTCCCTGATAATAGGAAGAATTTTGAGATATGTTGAGATGCATCTAGGCGTGAGCTGAGTTGTGTCTTAATGCAA
Organism: Pharus latifolius; assembly: GCA_019359835.1. Classification (NCBI taxonomy): domain Eukaryota; kingdom Viridiplantae; phylum Streptophyta; class Magnoliopsida; order Poales; family Poaceae; genus Pharus; species Pharus latifolius. The sequence continues at coordinate 61,229,468 of CM033322.1, forward strand.
GGAGGAAGAACAGACGCACTTGCATCCAAGCAACTGCAGTCGCATGAGGAGAATTATCCTACCCATGATGTGAAGTTAGCAACAGTAGTTCATACACTCAAGAATTGCAGACATCACCTACTAAGGGATCAATGTGAAATCTACTCAGACCACAAGAACTTGAAGTATGTTTGCCCAGTAGAATTTGAACATGAGGCAATGTTGATGACTAGAGTTAAAAAAAAAAAAATTTGTGGCCTAGACATGCATTACCATCCTGGTAAAGTTAATGTCATTGCAGACACTTTGAGCAGAAAGGTTTACTGCAGCACCTTTGTTGCACCAGAGTTAATGGAGGATTGCATCAGCAAATGATTGAATCAATAAATCAAAGTTCTGTGACCATATACATTGTCAGTTACACCAACCTTGGAAGAAGAGATTCGAAAATCATGAGGAAATGATTAAGGAATTCATAAGATCAAAGAGAATATGAGGATCGGAAAAGCAGTAGAATTTCGAGAAGATGAACAAGGTACGATTTGGCATGATAAAAGGACGTATGTTCCAGAGGTTAAGGAGATCGAGACACTAATTTTGAAAGAAGCTCATAACATCACCCCGGAAGTATTCGGACTTGAGGGATCAATTTTGGTAAAGTTGCATGGATAGAGATTGCCGAGTATATGGAAAAGAGTGACCCATGTTAGAGGATGAAGACCAAGCATCAAAGACTAGCAGGATTGTTACAGACACTAACCATACTAGAGTGGAAGTGAGAAGAAGTTAGAATAAAACTTTATCACAGGACTTCCGAAGACTAAGAATAAATATGACTCTGTGTGGATGATCGTGAACAGACTAGCAGAAGTAGCGTACCTCATACTAGAGCAGATGACTTACGATGAAGCCAAGTCAGCAGAAATTTACATGACTAGGATTGTGACACTACATGGTATACCCAAGAGGATTGTATCAGATCGTGGAAGCATGACCCACTTCAAGATTTTGGAAAAGTCCGCATGAAACCCTAGAAACAAGGCTGAACTTCAGCACAGCTTACCACCCTCAGACTGGAAGATGGATAGAACTAGTGAATTAAATACCGAAGGATAAGCTGCAAGCATGTGTGCTCAAATATGGAATTTCATGAGAGTTATGCTTGCCATACACAAAACTCACCACACCAATAGTTACCATACTAGTTTGCAGACGTTCCCGATTGAAACTCTATACAGTTGCAAGTGTAGAATGCCTTTACATTGGTCAGAAGTTGGAGAAAGACAACTAATCAGCTCAGGAATAGCTCAAGACGTAGGAACTCATGTACGAATTATTAAAGAGAAGCCGAAGACTGCACAGCCAAAACGAGAAGAGTTATGCTTATAACAACAGAAGAAGGAAAATTATCTTTCGAGAAAGCTGGATACATATATCTCAAGGCAACACCTTAAGAAAGAGTATGACAATTTAGGATGAAAGGAAAACTAAGCCCAAAATATGTTGGACCTTACAAGATTCTAAAGAAACAAGGAGGAGTAGCATACAAACTTTACTACTCGAATTAGCAGGAGTTCATGACGTATTCTTATTAAAGAAGTACCTAAAGAAGCCAACAAAACAGATATTTCCTAAGGAAGAAACCAGACTTGACATATCAAGATTACGCAGTTAAAGTGTTAGAGGTCAGTGAAAGGAAATTGAAATCAAGGACCATTCGATTCTGCAGAAATTCAATGGAACAACCAATCAGAAGAAGAGTCAATATGGAAAAGGGAAGAGGGACTGCATCAATATTTCCCTTACCTATTTTCAGACCTACCAGAATCTCGAGGACGAGATTGTTTTTAAGGAGGGTAGGTTGTAACATCCCAAATTTTGCCATCTCTTTAGCTTGTCAGCCGGTATATGTTCATTGGATTCTTGGATGTCTCAACCCCATTTTGATCTTTATCTCAGAATTATGATCTCAGGTGTGCCACCACCTTAATTTAAAAAGTTGGCAACCAAACTCCACCTTTCAGACCATTTTCGCTTTTTAGTCCAAAAGCATTGCGGATTAGTCCTTTTTAGATTTGTCAGAAGCTCAAAAAGATCAAAAGTCTCAGACCATCTCCAAACTTTGATCTGATTTAGTGAATATCTCCCATTCACTATTCTAGACATTTTTCTCTTCAGGAAGAATTCCAAAAACTGAACCGAAACCCTAGTTTCAGCCTCGCCAAAGTTTCAAACCCTAATTACCCTGTTTACCCTAATTACCCTGTTTTCGATTTTTGTCAAAACCACCAGATCTTGTTGGATTTCACCATTTTTCCTGCTGGATGAGTCCAAATGAATTAGTAGCACTCACCTGCAAAACCAGAACTCAGATCAGCCCCTTAGATCTCCATATTTGCAAATAGGCCCAAGATCCCGAAAGAAAACCTTGCAGATTGGTCCAAATCCCTTGCAGTTCAGTCCAAGCTTTACAACCAGGCCCTTGTGCCATTTTCGACCTCGACCAGGTTGCACGACCAGAGCCTCGCCACCTCGCCTCGCCGCAGGAACTCGCCGCCGACGAAGTCTCCTGCGCAGCCACCACCGCAGCCACGTAGCACCACCTGTGCGCAACCGTGTCGCCACCGTGGAGCCACCGTAGCCGCGCCTGGGCCGTGATTCTCCCGCGCGCGCGCGTGCTCCAGCAGCAGCAAAGCAACGCCACGTTGCAGCCATGCCGAAGCCAATGATCTCGTCGCCCTGCTCCAGCCCGATTTCGCGTGATTCTTCTTCCCTGGCTCAGTCCTTGCCGCGTCCCGAAGTCGTCTTGAAGCTTTCTCCGGTGTCAGCCACAAATCCCGCCCGATATGCTTCAACTCCCGAGCTCAGCGCATCGCCTATATAAGCTCCCTCCCTTGCCCAGAATCACTTCGCACCACCCCGTAGCTTCATCGCTTCAACCATAGCACCAGAGAGTAGCAGCTTCCTCAGCGCCGCCGTGAACGGTTTCTTCCCCGGCGAGCCACCTCAGGAGCTCACGATGCCAGCTTCGCCCGAAGCTCCTCTCTTCAATCTAAGACTACCAGTGAGTTCCTCTCGTTCCCCTCTCCGTATCATAGCGTTTAATTGGCCCCCGGCGAACCCTAACGCCGACGATCGCCGGAATATCCCAAATCCCCTGTTTCTTTAATACTGCTCGATTCGATCCGAATTAAACCTCGTGCCAGTGATGAAAGATGTTCAGTGCAACCCTTTGAGCAAGCCTACGAACTTGGATTTTGAAATTGAGCTGAGATTGTAGCTTTCCCGTAGATTGCGCGCCACCAGCAAACCGGCTCACGCTGCCAAGCTTCTCCGGCCATCCTCCGGTGGATTTAACCCCACCAATAGTCCCCTCACCTCACCCTCTCACTCCCTGAGCAAAGAATCGAGCTCAAAGTCGCTGAATCGAAAACGCCCAATTTAGGAGTCGTCTTCTCCAGCGCCGGTCACCGGAATTTCTCCTCGGCCGATCTAGCCCCGCACACTTTGTCCCTTAGATAGATCTCGGTACCCTGAGCAAAATTGTCTACTAGCTCGATCCCTGAATCGACCTGAATCAGAAGTTATTTCAAGGCCAAGATCACTGTCCAGTAACTCAGGCCACCGTGTTTACTCGCTTGATTTGGCCACCCTCCGGCCACTTTCTGCCCTTAAGCCTGTTGAGAGTTTTGTTCCTGTTGCTAAGGCCTAACCCCCAGACAAAGTGGTTCATCAATTGAAGCCCTGAGTCAAAAGATATGCCATGCCCTAGTTCCTAGCCATATCCAGCACTATGCCAGTGCATGTCCAGCAGTGGCATTAGATGGTTTAGACCTGTTACACTTGAGCAATTGAAATGCCACCTTGTCCATTAGATTCCTGGAGTTGTTCTCTACAACTTTCTCTACTGCCACTTCTCCAGAAAACCTACCTAAGACCAACTTATGGCTATGTCAATCCGTGGACCGAATGTCAGCCTTTCGACATTCAACCCCCTCTCGAGCCCATCTCTTCAATCAACATCCAAGCGACTTTGTCCAAACCTTTCCCCTGCATTCATGATATATTTTACGTATCATTTCCCATAAAGACTATGTTCTGTATGCTTATGTAGTGTATGTGTGTATTATCTGTATCCGCCGTGGAACCAGACATTGAAGGAGCGGAAGAAATCTTCGAAGAATTACCCAAGTAACTAGACCCAACATTGCAAGGCAAGTCTCAAACCCTTGATCATGTCTCACCTGCTATTTTGAAATGAAGTATGTTAACTGTTTTCCAGTATATGCATGCCTTAGATTCAAATAAGAATTATGTTTCAATAAAATGACTAGATATGACCTAAATGATTGTAAAGCCCCTTTTGACATTGAATATCCCTGCACCCTTGTTACCCTAGATTATCATGCTTAGGCTATGCTATGCTCGATGATTATATGATAAATGTTGAATGGTCACATATGAGAAAAGCATGTTCAAAACCTCTTTTGTGAAAGAAAATATGATTGGAATCGATAGTGAGGATGGTTTGATTGGATGGTGCTGTGTGCGCACTGGGAATGTGAAAGACTCCTCACTAAAGATTCATAAGGACTAGAACCTTATGTTGTGCTTCTATGCGGCATGAAAAACGTACCAACCACCTGCCTGTTTATGGGACGGGCGCAACTTAGTAGCTTTCTTTAGTGTTAGCTTTTCCCTGCGATGGTTGTCGGTCCAGATTCTTGCGAGAACTGGTGGGCCGCAGAAGGCCATGAGTGATGTGAGTTCAGAAAAATCATGAGAGGAAAAGGTGGAAAGAAGGAAGACGCCCTAAGCCAGATTAAGTCGTGCGCGACTGTAATCAAGAGAGGCTATGTGTCTTGCGAGAGCATAGGCCCAGGCTAGGAAGTAAGGCAGTGGGGAGGACCCACAACGGTACTTGAGACTTAACTGTCTATTTACCGGGCAGGGAAATAGTTAATACTAGGACTGTAAACTGTTGTGTCACTTCAGCCTTGTCACATGCGTAAAAGTCGCATGGAGTTGGCCTGACTTGAAAGCTGAGTAATTGGTGGATTAAGGTGGTACACCTTTGCAAAGTTTAAAAAGTATCGGATACTTTGAGCTCCCAGGTCATGGAGTCTGCGCGCTGTGGATTCTATCCACGTCGATGCAGCACAAGTAGCTTTTGGAAGGTTCTTCACAAAATTTGAGTAAAGTGGTGACTCATGAAAGACCGCCACACACAACATTTCAGAAAATATAGCTTAGGATTTTAAAAGCCCTGCTTTTGAAAACAAAGGTCTTTTCTTCAAAATGAGAGTGAAAATCTACTCTATTACTATATATATAAAACCAAGACCCCTTTTCTTGAAAACCCCTCATCTATGTATCTGCATTCTCATAACGGGACTTGCTGAGCATTGTGGAAAATATGCTCACCCTTGCCTTTACAAACAAATTCAGAAGAAAAGATTCAAGGATCCCGATCCCTTTAGCCTTGAGCATCGAGAAGAGGAAGGAACCTGTCCAGACGATTTGAGCTTCTAGGAGGGTCATGCGCCAAGTTGAGTTCGGTGTGGTAAAGGCCCGAGCCGAACCGCTGCAGAAGGAAATGAAGACCTCTGTTACTGCTTTCGTGTTATTGTTTTTTATTCTTGATTTATGAAAAACTCTCTACTTTGTATCAACTTTAATTAATGCCATTCTTGGCTTTATGATAATGTAATAGTGGTCCTCGTGACCTTGTACTTGTTCTATCTATTTGGCTTATTGATTAAAGTGAATCCTGTTGTTGTGAGCTTGTGATGTACCTTTCTGTGTGCAATCCACCTGGGTGGTTGCCATTGGAATCCTCAAATGAGAGTCCCACACTGGGACTACGACTACTCCTGTAGAGACCTAGCTCGCTGCAGCTAGTCCCATTCTGACAAACCTTTGACTTCCCAGGATGAGTCAAACACAGGAGTATATTACATTGCAACAGAGTACTCACAAAATATTAAGCAGTGTGGCCTGCTGGCCTTAATATTACATAAAGAGGATTACAATGCCTACAAGGCATTCAGGGTTTAGCAAAATATTTAACTACACAGCAGAAGATATGTGACCCTCCCACAAAAGAAGTTGACGGCAGAACAACACACTTCAGGGCTCTGGCGGAACTAATTCTCCTCCTTCTGGATCCACGAAGTACTCCGTGCCATCATCTTGATCAAGGTAGGTTCCATCTATTGAGTTGAATGTTGCAAGAGTGAGCACTTACGTACTCAGCAAGTCATAGGTAAGAATAGATACATATAGTAGTGATGATATGAACCTAGACTAGTCAAGAATTATGGATATTTGTAAAATAATCTTTTTCTTTCTCATCTCATCTTATTTCAGCTCATGGCAGCACTTTTCATAATATAACATCATCAATCATGTTCACTAGATTATAGCACTACCACGACACGTCGACACACGACAGCCCACGGCAGCACTCCTTATCATGACAACACATGTCATTTGGTTAATCTTGATTAAACATATTTTATTTAGAAAATAGTACTTGTGTCACACCCCGTGGATTTAATCCACCGCAGCAGACTCCTATAAACCCGGGAGCTCGGAGTATTCGAATACGTTTTTAACTCTGCAGAGGAACCAATTTACCCGCAAGATATTCCACTTTCAAGCCCATCCTATCAAAATGATTAGACCCCTCCTCACAACCATGTGTCAGTGGCAAGGTGGAGATAACAAGAACTTTTGTTATGCATCACTTACAATTCACCCCCGACCCTGTGGCTCTCAGCGAGACACAGTTGTGGCAGGTTGTATCCAAACCTCCACCCCTTTGCTTATTCCCATTACTGGGTCAGCGTGCTTGATCACCTTCAGTGATATGTGTGGGAGCCGCGCTCCGTGTTTATCGTGCATCACTACACATCTCATGCAGGGGTTTCATGTGCGATCCACATAATTACTTGTTCAGGCCTGTCCCATACCAGGCTTGCGGTTAGCACGTTGTTCATGCCACTAGACGCACAACACAAGGTTCTAGTCCTTATATGCCAGTGACCAGACCATCCACAACCCTGCACCTTCAGTGCCTGCACATCCTTTGCAGTCTAGCACCTCCAGTGCTACAGCCATTCCACACCATTTTTCTGGTCACGGCTAGGGGTTTTATTTCATGAATATAAATATATAAATACATATAATAGTTCATGGCTCAAAACTTGTTTATTTCACATTTCACAAATAATCAGTTTAGTACTGCCAATTCATAACTCAACCATTCTCAATCTTTCACATGCAATATTGCCTATATTCAAGGTTATATTATAGCAACATTTAAAATATAGGTTCAAGATGACCAAGGATATGATTTGCCTTCCGCGTCGTAAGATACAGCAGTTGATGACGGGTCAACAGCAAAATCTTCAAAGTCAGCTTCTGAATCTGCTCGACGACAAACAAACACATAATAATTACTTATAATATTAAAATGTTTTATGACTTATATGCAGAAATGCTCAACAAGAATGATTGAACTATACTGGAGATAATTTGAACTGCAAATTGAACTGAGTCGAGATTCTAGGGTTTCAAGGAATTTGGGCTAAGGATGGTGATTAGATAATCTTAGGGTTTCAGGATTACAATAGGGATAACAATTTTGTGGCTGGTTTAATCAAAACAGCGAATGTCAACAGATCGACATTCGGATCAAAGCTTGGACATAGCTTTAAGAAAAGCTAGAGTGCTTATCTCAAGTTGTGGTAGTAGAAGAAAATGTAGATCACAACTCTACAAATTCAGTGGACAAAGTGGTTTTCAAGTTACACATCCAGAAGTGGACAAACAAGGCCAATGCCACTGGCTGGCAAGCTCTGGCATAGAGCTGACAATGCCAAAAACTAGGGCTTAGCATAACTTTTGATCTGGAGCTCCAAATATGCACCACTTTGTCTGAGAGGTAGGCATTGATAACAGGAACAATTAAGTCAACAGGATCTAGGGCAGGAAATGGCTGGAAAGCAAGAAATTTGATGATGAACTGAGATGAACTGGCTGCACTGGAGCAGTTCTGGACAAAAACTTGGCAAAGCTATATCTTTTGATCTAGGCTGATTTAGGTGTCGGGCTAGAAGACAAAAGTGCTCAGGAGATCAAAGCACACACACTGGACAAGGTTTCGAGGGCTGAAATGGCTGGAACAAGCTTTCCGGTGATCGGCGCCGGAGAAGAAGCACTGGATTTGGGCATTTTCAACACAAGCCGATTGAACTCGATTCCTTGCTCTAGGAGTGATAGAAGGGTATGAGTAAGCTACTGGCGACGTCAATTTGGCCGGAGGATCGCCGGTGTGGCTTGGCGACGAGAGCCAGCAACTGATAAATTGCAAAATCGGGAAAAGCTTCAAATTGGGATCAATTGATTGTTCTAAGTTCACAGGCATGCTTGATTTAGCTTACTGATCAATTTTTTTTACAGAATCGAAGGCTAATTTGTACTGGATTGAGCCACATTACAGGAACAGGGCAATTGACAATTCCGGTGATCGCCGGCGTTAGGGGTCACCGGTGAGCAATTAAATAGTACTACACAGAGAGAATGAGTAGGGGAACTCACTGATGGCTTTAATTTGGCAGGAGATTAAGTGTAGAGCGCTGGCACCGTGAGCCTCCTCGACGGCTCGCCGGAGAAGAAAACGAAAATAGGAATTCCAGGACTTGGCTGATTTCTGGTGAAGTGTGGAGAAGCTGCTGAACACAGTGGGGTTTAAATAGGCCAGGCGAAGCTTGCGAAGAGGGGACAACGAAGTGATTGGCTGCTGTGATGAGATTTTTGCGTGCTGGACATCAGCGGCGAAGACACAACAAGGAGCGGTGATGCGACGGCGACAAGCTTGCAGCAGATCACAGTGTCGCCTCATCGGGACCTGGCAAAGCTTGTAGCAAGCGGTGGCGACAACCACTGGCGCGGCAAAGCGACGTGGCGAGGGGTTGCTGACAAAAAGCCGTTGATCGCGCGTGGGAGCAGGCACTGGTCGTCGACGTAGCAGCGACCTTGCCACGGCACCAGCGGGAGCGAGGACACGTGCGCACCGGCATGCACGGTCACAAGCGCGGCGAAGCCTCACCGGTGACGAGCAACCACGGCGCACAAGCACGGCGGTTTCTGGTCGTGCGCACAGTGATTGGCCTGGTCGAAAATGGACTGAACTGCAATTTCAATTCTTTGAGTTTTGGACTGAACTGTAAATCTGGAATTCTGGGAGGTTTAAACTGAAATTGATTTCACTAATCTGGTAGATTATATTCAACAGGATATTTGGCAAAGGTAGTTGATAAGGTTTGGCACATTTGAATAGTTTTTGATACAAACTGAAAATAGGGTAATTTAGGGTAAAGTAAGATTTATGTTTTGTCGATTTCAAATTCTGGCATTTAGGGTTCGATTTTGATATCTGCACAGAAGAGAGACTTGTGGCAATTAGCATTTTGAGAAGATTTGCTGAAGAAATTCTGAATTTGGAGTTAATCTGGAGATTTTAGCCTTTTTGGGTTTTCAGATCTCAGATAAGGACTAATTTGCGATAACTCTTGGACTGATTTGTGAAAAGAGTCTAGATGGTGAAATCTGGCTGTCAACTTTTTAGATTAAGATATTGACATACCCATGATCATATTCCAGGAATAATCTGGTCTGAACTTGGTCAAGATTTTGATTAAATCTGGATTTCTGAAACTTAGGGTATTTGGGTAATATAGGATATTCTGTTTTCGAAAACAGAATGGAGTTGATAATTCTGGAAGTTAGAGATAGAATTGGATCTGGGTTCTGAAGACTTTTAGATTCAGGATAACTAATAGATCACCTCTGAACAATCTGATCTTGATTTGAGGTTACATGATAGATTTTGGAGATTTTAGGGCTTAGGATAGATACTGATCTGGCTATTACAACAGATACATGCATGCATGCTATTGATGAAAAAGGAAATTTTCACCCCTAACTCTGGGTGTTACAATTACCGACGGTATTATATAGAACCGTCTGTATTGAACCTAGTATAAAAGGTCTTTTGACGGATGTTTTGAGCTAGTCGTACACTCTTGCTCAACATACACTGTCCAGTTCGAAGAGATTTGGGGCAAGGAAGAGCGAAATCTCGAAAGGCCGGGGGAGCATTTGGGGGCAAAAATTTGAGGATCCAAGGTTGGTAGTTTCTCCCAAGGCATACACATTACTTGATTTCATCATCAATATCGATCTCCATTGATTGATCAAATTAGAGTGAGAGGGAGGGGAAGTTACAATAGCAAATCCTGGTTGTAACTCATTTTCGACCTGTACTGTAGCTATTTAATTGCTTTATGATGTGTGTTATCCACGCCCCCAACTAATTGCTTGCAGTTCAAGTAGTAGTTAACTATTTATACCGCAAACTCCGCATAAAACACTAGCTTGCTAGATTTATATAATTTATTGCGTGTCGACTGTACATAGAGTATTACTAATTAGCATGTGTATGAATTTGATTAATTGCAGATGGTCTGAGACTAGATGTATAATGACAACCGAGTGGATGAGGAATACATGAAAGGTGTTTTTGATTTTCAAAAGGTTGCTAAGCAAGACATGGCGAAGAAGGGTTTACCATATATGTACTATCCTTGTGTAGACTGCCAGAATCTTAAGATGTTCACCAACTCATCTCAAATTGTCGCCCACTTGATCCGACGTGGTTTCAAAAAGGGGTACACGTGTTGGGTCCACCATGGAGAAGAGCCAACTGCAGAAACAAGTGCCACTCAGGTTGAGGAACAGGACATGTCGGATCCGAACAACGACTTCGATGAGGATATGCCCGAGGATGACAATTTAGATGACATGTTGCGTGATGTGGAAGGAAATTACAGTGAAAGGGAGTTTGGAAAATTTAAGCGCTTGATTGAGGACTCAGAAAAGCCATTGTTCCTTGGTTGCAAGTCAAAGTACACAAAGTTGGCCTCTGTGCTTGAACTGGTAAAATTGAAGGCAAGTAACAGCTGGACCGACAAGAGTTTCACGGCACTGTTAGATCTTTTGGCGGACATGCTCCCGGAAGGAAACGAGTTGCCAAAAAACACCTACCAAGCGAAAAAGCTATTGTGTCCTTTGGGAATGGAAGTAGAAAGGATACACGCATGCCCTAATGACTGCATCCTTTACCATAATGACTACAAGGATATGCATGTCTGTCCAGTGTGCGGCGCATCCCACTATAAGCGTAAGGACCGAACCGACGACGGCGACTGCGCTGAGATAAAGAAAGGACGTCCTGCTAAGGTGTTGTGGTATTTGCCCGTCATTCCCCGCTTGCAGCGTTTGTTTGCAAACCGTAAAGAGGCAAAATTACTGCATTGGCACTCAGAAGACCGGAAGAAGGATGGAAAGCTGAGACACCCCACTGATTCTTTGCAGTGGAGAAACATCGACAGGGAATTTGTTAACTTCGGAGCGGAATTGAGGAATATAAGGTTCGGGTTGAGTACGATTGAATTAATCCTTTGGTAACATGAGCAGTCGGCATAACACTTGGTCGATTCTTTTGTGTATCTACAACCTTCGTCCTTGGTTGTGTATGAAGCGCAAGTACATCAGGATGTCTCTACTTATCTCAAGACCAAAACAACCCAGAAACAATATTGATGTGTACCTAGCACCATTGATAGAGGATCTCCTAACAATGTGGAACGAAGGGGTGCAGGTATGGGACGCATACAAACGAGGGACCTTCATCCTACGTGCTATGATATTCTGCACCATCAACGATTTCCCTACCCTTGGAAATTTGTCGGGCCGTAGTACGAAAGGAGCCAAAACCTGCCCCCACTGCGAAGATGAGACTGAGAGCGTGTGGCCGAAGAATTGCAGGAAAATAGTGTACATGCGTCACCGTAGGTTTCTTCCGAAGAATGACGCGTATCGTAGGAGGAAGAGGGAATTTGACGGCCACAAGGAAGATGGTTCAGCCCCGAAGCCTACGCGCGGGAAAGATGTTTACTCACGGGTGAAGGACATAGACGTTGTGTTTGGAAAGGGTCGTAAATTGAAACCCCGCACGAAGAACTCTTGGAAGAAGAGATTGATATTTTGGGACTTACCGTATTGGGAGCATTTAGAGGTTCATCATTGCATTAATGTCATGCATGTAGAGAAGAATGTTTGCGACAGTTTAATCGGCCTATTGCTGAACATTCCGGGGAAGACAAAGGATGGCGTCAATGTGCGGCGTAACATGATCGAAATGAGAATCAGGCCCAAGCTAGCACCGATAGAGGACGATAAAGGCCGTATATACCTCCCCCCGCATGCTACACTTTGTGCAAGGCTGAGAGGACAGAACTCTGTAAGTGTCTCTATGGTGTTAAAGTTCCATCGGGTTACTCCGCAAATATGAAAAAGCTTGTGTCCATGGCCAATTTGAAATTGCTGGGTATGAAGTCTCATGATTGTCACGTGTTGATGACACAAATGCTTCCTGTTGCCATCCAGAGTATTCTGCCGCATAAGGTCAGGGAGACAATCACGAGGCTGTGTTTTTTCTTCAATGCAATTTCTTGCAAGGTCATTGATCCCGATGGACTGGATTCTCTGCAGAGCGAGGTGGTTTGAACTCTCTGTCAGCTTGAGATGTATTTTCGTCCATCGTTTTTTGATATCATGGTCCATCTCACCGTCCACCTTGTCAGAGAAATCAAGATATGTGGACCTGTGTTCCTACGTTATATGTATCCATTCGAGAGGTACATGGGTGTACTTAAGGCCTACGTGAGGAATCGGTCCCGGCCCGAGGGTAGCATTGTCGAAGGTTATGCAACGGAAGAGGTTGTTGAGTTCTGCGTCGATTACATGGCCGAGGTAGAAGCAATAGGAGTTCCTGTGTCTCGTCACGAGGGGAGGCTTGATGGTGTTGGCACTATTGGACGGAGAGCCATCACTCCTAATTTCAATATGTACTCGAAAGCTCATTTTTAGGTCTTGCAACACATGACGGAGGTGTCTCCGTACATCGACGAGCACAAGGAGATGCTACGACAAGACAATCCTCGCCGATCCAAGGTTTGGATCACGGGAGAACATAACAGTAAATTCCACGCGTGGATGAAAGTGCGAATCACCGGAGAGTCTGCAAGTGACAACCTTAAATGGTTGGCAAAAGGGCCCACATTTATTGTACAGACATGGCAGGGATACGACATCAATGGGTACACATTTTACACGAAAGCTCAAGATTGAAAGAGCACTGTGCAAAATAGTGGAGTGAGCGTAGAAGCTTTCCATGAGGAGTTCAGCGAGACAGGCCCAACAACGGTAGGACGTGGATTGAACTCGTACTACGGGTTCATTGAAGAAATTTGGGAGCTCGATTACGTACTGTTCAAGATTCCCCTGTTTCGATGCTGATGGGTCCAAATCCCACAGGGTGTGAAGGTTGACAGTTATGGTTTCACTTCTGTGGATCTCGATCGAGTTGCTTATAAAGATGAGCCATTCATACTTGCAAAGCAAGCCATTCAGGTCATTTATGTCACTGACCCAGCCAATAAGAATTGGCACGTCGTCCTTCATGGCAAGAGAAGGATTGTTGGAGTTGAAAATGTCGTAGACAAGGAGGAATACAATCAATTTGATGAGATTCCTCCATTTGGAGATGGCGTACAGGCCGATATTGAAGACACCGATGAAACCAGTTACATGCGTATGGATCATCAGGAAGGGCTATACTTTAAAGGTAATCAACCGTACGTCCTTATCTCTCTGTTTCCATCGGTATGGCTTATATCTCCTGTAATTCTCGTCTTTGCAGGGCCGTGGCAAGTGGAAAGTTGAGGATAACATGGCTGTGTATGTGGAAATTGTCAGTCAAAGTCCCCATTTGTATGTAACATTAACTTGAACATGCTCCACATTGTATGTTAAATTTATTTGAGCATGCTCCACATTATAACCAATTTTTGGATCTATGTACATTGTAACCAATTTACGGAGCATTTGGACTACATTTGAAATATCTGAGTGTTCATTTAAAACAAGTTTTCAAGCATTCAGAGTTGAAGAGCTAAAGAGTTTCAAGTTGTAAAACTTCCGTTCAATAGAGAGATTATCACAGACGGTTATGAATTATCACAGACGGGTATGAATATAGAACCGACTGTGATATTCCCAACAGCGTCTCCGAAGCTTCAAGTCTTAACATGCACCGTCGGTTGTCAAGTCCAAACTGTCTGTGATAATCTCAGTCACAGTTGGTTCTCAACTCAAAACCGTCTGTGATAATCTCTCACTATGTAGATTATCAGAGACGGTTTTCATGTGAGAACCGACTGTGATAATATTATCACAGACGGTTATGAATATAGAATCGACTGTGATATTCTCAACAGTGTCCGACGCTTCGAGTTCTTAACGTGCACCGTCGGTTCTCAAGTCCAAACCGTCTGTGATAATCTCAGTCACAGTCGGTTCTCAACTTAAAACCGTCTGTGATAATCTCTCTGGAGATTATCACTATGGAGATTATCACAGACGGTTCTGACGTGAGAACCGACTGTGATAATATTATCATAGACGGTTGTGAAGAGTGGACCGACTGTGATAATCTCTACACGGTACATAGTTCAAGGCGGGCTTTGTCCCGCTCATTTCCAGACTTCGCAACTGTTTGCCCTAGCTCTCTCCGCCCTCGCACCGTCCGTCGCGATCACCTCCATCGCCTCCCCACAGTTCGTCGTGATCTCCTCCATCTCCTCCTCTCCATCCATCGCGATCACCTGCATCGCCTTTCCACCGTCAGGCACGATCACCTCCATCGCCCTCCCGCCTTCCGACGCGATCACCTCCATCGCCTCCCCACCTTTTCTGTCATTCTTGGTTAATTATAAGTATATGGGTTTTGTTATAGAATTATTAGTTGCAGATTTACTTAAACTGTTCTCTCTTTCACTTATGTTAGGAATTGATATGTCTGGTGACGAAATGCACCACTCGGGGAGTCAGAGTGACCTCGCTGGCGATGAGACGCCTGGGCCGGAGGTCGCTGCGTCCACCGTGACCCAGCCGCAGAACAGAAAGGGGCGAGGCCGGACGACATGCGCGTGTCTCGACAAGCGGGAAAAGCAGCACGTCCAGTTCGATGACAATGGTGTGCCGGAAGCTCCGGACAAACTTGTCGGTAAGTACCGCTCACTCTGCGGCAAAGTGGCAAGGGAGCGGGTGCCCATCACCACCTCCGACTGGGGTCAAGTGCCCCCAGAGTGCAAGGAGCACTGTGGGAAGAAATGCAGGCAGTGTTTCACATTCCCAAGGATCGCCACTTCACCATCCGCCGGAGGACACTGATGTCAATCAACAAAGCGTGGAGGAACTTCAAGAGCCACCATGTCAGGAGCTATGTGAAGGGGTCAAAGACCCCCTTCGATGACTTCCCTTTCGTGACTCCCAAGGCATGGCAGCAGTTTGTCGAGATGAAGGCCAAGCCAGAGTTCCAGGAGCTTAGTGCGAAGGGCCAGGCTAACCAGGCCAAGAATACCCACCCACACAGACTAGGCAGTGGTGGGTATGTGGGGAAGAAGGCGTTGTGGAGGAAGCAGGACGAGGAGGCTTCCCAGTCTTCGGCCAGCAGTCCTTATGCGGGCATAACGGACGTGCGCGCCCGCAATTGGTGCCGAGTAAGATTGACGATGACCTCCTCCGGAAGCGTCTCTGTGAATAACCCTGCAGACAGGGAAGTGATCGACCGGCTGGTAAGATTGTCCGATCACGTACTATCCTCGTAACACGCATGCAATGGGTTTTATTGCTAAGTTCTCCTGTTGTAGGTGACGCTGAGTGCGCAGGCGGCATCCGGACAGTTCAACCCAAGGAGGGACAGGGATATCCTCACAGCGGCGCTAGGAAACAAGGAGCATCCAGGCCGCGTGCGCTGCCTCGGTGCCACTGTGCCTTGGAGGCATGGTTTCCCTGATGATGAGGAGGCGGCTGAGAGGAGAAAGAGATCCCACCAAGCCCTCGATGAACGGCTCAAGGAGGAGATGCGATCAGAGTTCGCTGCTCGGGACAAAGCACTCCTGCAGTAGTTGTCGGAGATGCGGTCCTTGTATGCCGAGCTAAGAAAGGTGACCCAGGGCACCCCCCTTGTAGCAGCGGAAGTACCGACCCCCATTCTTGGCCACCGTAGTAGCTGCGCGTCTGCGCCGGGGTCTTCACAGACAGAGCCCTCTCCAAAGTACCCGGTGGACTTTCTGCAGGTAATGACTGTTTGTCTATGTTAATTCATTCGAAAGTGAAAAGCGGTGAAATTCAATATGTTAATGCGCACTGTTCGTAGGAACCCGCCTCCTGCAAGCTTATGGTGCTAGCTGGTCTCTTCCCGATCGAGGCTGGCCATGGGATGGCGCAACCATGCACGGTGGGGGCCACAATCCACGGTGCCCCTCTATGTGAGGGTTTTGCACTGGTCCAGGGGGACAGTGTCTTTGACCATTGCAAGGGTTTTTCGTTGGAGAAGCCGCCGAACAACGAGATTACCACTATCGGGGATGCGGTGCACACGTTCATGCAATGGCCCAAGAAAGACATCTTCCTGGATGAGGTAATTCCCCCACCAGTTTCATAATTTGTACTGTAATAATAGCCCTCAGAGTTAGTGTCCTAATACGTAGGTTGTTACATCATAGACATCACAGACCGACACACGGCCTACTAGCCAGCCGACCCCTCCGAGAAGCCAACCAACGGGTCCGGTGACGACGCAGACTCCGACTAGGAGGAAACCATTCAAGAAGCTGGCTAGTAGGGGAAAATCAAAGAAGAGCCCGGCGAAGGAGAACAAGAAGAGTGCGCCAGCTCTCATGCCGTTCGCTCTGGGGATGCCCATGTGAAAGGGATCTAGGATATCGACTAGAGGGGGGTGAATAGGCGATTTTAGCAATTTAGCAATTAATCAAACAATTTATAGATAATGAGAACAAATAAATAACACAATATGAATAAAGCACAATTCCAACACAAGGATATATCCCGTGGTCTCGGTGATTTGCCGATCACCCCTAATCCACGTTGAGGCAAACTCAAATCTCTAACCGCTCCTCTATCTAGTCAATCTTCTCTCGAGAAGTGACCTAGATCTTGAGCTGGATTAGTGTGATGAGTTATCCAAACCTCGTTTTCACTAAGGATGCACTTTACCACTCCGGCAAGGTGTGCTCAACCCTTTCACAAGACGTTTTGAGGCTTCTTCACAATCTTCCTTGAAGAGCTCTCCAAAACCCTTCTCCTAGCCGTCTAGGAGACGGCAAACTCCAAGAGTAACAAGCCGGTGATGATCACTTAGCCTTCTTCTAGTGCCTCAAGATTAATTTAATGATCTAAATGCAATGCACTAGAAGATCTCAAATGCACACTCTCACAAATTCGAGAATTTGAAACCTAGAGTGTATGAAACTAGCTTAGGCTCTCAAGGATGATGACAATGCTCAAGATTTTGCCAAAAGTTGTGAACAGGGCCGTACATGGGAGTATATATACCCCTCACAATAAATATAGCTGTTACAGGCCGTTGGGTGAAAAAGATCACCTGGCGGTCAGACCGCAGGTATAAGCTCGGTCAGACCGCCGCAATTGCAACGGCATTAAACAGGCGCAATAAATACTCAACTGCCCTTGTCAGGCACACACACGGTCAGACCGGAGCCTATTTCGGTCAGACCGTGAAGCTGTCCAGAGACGACCTAGTTTCTGGACACCTTATACGGTCAGGCCGATATATACGGACAGACCGGCCATACGGTCAGACCGTAGTACAAAAACACGGTCAGACCGATTTCACGGTCAGACCGGTCTGATAAAACGGTCAGACCGTAATAGCTCAAAACAATAGAAAGATAGTTCATGAAGTTCCAGGAGACTGACTTAGGTTTAAACTACGGACAGACCGACCTTATAAAGGTACAAACTATACTAAGACATAAGTTCGGTCAGTCCGAGAATTCTAATCGGTCAGTCCGTGAATTTGGTCAGATCGGTCCAACATACGGTCAGACCGACTGAGACATTGCTGAGCAGAAATGAGCTGAAACAAGCATTTTCAAAGGATGTGACCTTCTAGTCTGCAATGCAAGTTGATTTTATGATTTGTGGCACATAGATGAAGTATTTTGTGATACACCACATGCTCCTCTTAATAGTACGGCAACTATCCTAAAATCCGGTCAAAATTCTTCTCTAATCACCTTAGACCGGTAAAAAGGAAAAGACCCTATTCCGTACCTTTGCCTTTTTGATCAATGCGGCCTTTCATCATCCTGAGGCTCTTTCTTTGCCTTTCATTAACCTGTCTTTTAAGTACCTTCTTGACACAACTAGGCAGGTAACGTTAGTATAGCATTTGTAGTTGTCATTAATTATTAAAACACTCTATAGGGGCCTAGAAGCTACACCATGTCCTCTGATACCACAATTTTGAGCATGGGGTTAGCATGCCACAGCCTGCATGCATGGTACATGAGGAGGACAAACCAGACCAGGACGCAGTGTCCGACGCACATCATCGTCAAGTACACTGTGGCAGAGTTCCATAACGACGTTGGGACCTACCCGGTGACCTTCGAAGACTTGCATAATTTACTGAACAAAGATGCTCTCGACTTGTCAATCCTACAGTCTTGGGTGCTGTAAGTATCCTACTATCCTACACCTGTTTGTGCATATACGGATATATGCCATTTATTAATTGGTTTCTTTCGTGCAGCTGCATGACCAGCTATGCCAAATCTAAGGGCATACCTGTTGGTTTCTTGGACCCCCAGATGGTCGCCGAGGTGATGTTTAGGACCGACGCAGACTTCACTGTCGACTACATCAAAAGAGGGATTCTTGCTCAGGTCGACAAGGAGTACATACTTGTACCCTACAACCAGAGGTGAGTGCTTTCATCAGTACTTCACCAGTACGTTAGTGTCTCCATGTGCACACCCCCAAACTTAGATTAAATTTTTAATTCTTTACGTGTAACATGTAGCTCCTACTGGATCCTGCTGCTACTTATTCCGAAAAGGAACAAGGTGTTCTACCTTGATTCATTGCAGAGGAAAGGGTACGGGTATTGCGGCGCACGAGATGTATTCGAAAGGTGATGATATTCATGTGGACCTGTCTTGCATCTAGATTTACTATCCTCAAATTCAATTTCGACTATTCTCAAACTATCAATTTTGACTATCTACAGTGCTTTCACGAACTACTTTGCCGAGGGAGGGCCACAACACGAGTGGCGAGCCGATAAGTTTCAGTGGTTACAATTTTCGGTACAAATTTCAACTGGCATCTGTTTTACTTTATAACGTGTCCCCAGCTAACTCTCGACCTATAAATTGGCAGTGCCATCCGCAGCCGGACGACAATACATGTGGGTTCTACGTGATGCGCCACATGTATGACCTGATCATCACCCCTCACCGCCCAGATCTCCCCGAGGTATACAACTGCTCCCCTTTGTATCAATTTGGTAGAATTTACAACTGCATTGAGCTAATTTTTTCTGTACTAACTCTTGCTGTAGGGGGTCGACTTCCCTTCGGGAAGCTTTGACCCTCGGGAGATTGGTATTGTCCGAGGGATGCTCGCTGAGTTTTTCCTTGCGGAGGTCATATCAACCAAGGGGAAGTCTAGGGACCTGCAAGGTTCGTATTAGTGCGGCCTTAAATTTATTTGTACATCTAACACACTGACTTTAATTGTCGATTACATTTATTTGTTCAATCTCAATTGTACATATTTCTGAGTTCTGTGCTGTATATATGAAATGCTATTGTACATGTTTCTAAGTTGTGTGCATGTATATATGAGACTGTATATATTTGAGTACTGTGCATGTATGAAATTAACTATATATATTTGAGTACTGTGCATGTATGAAATTCATGAACTGTATATATGAAATTCTATTTGTACAGAGGACATGGGCTAGCCACCAAAAAAAAGAAATTTATTAAAAACAATATTAATATGCACAGAAGGTTTTGATCTTACAAACCGTCTGAGATTATAACTGTCACCGATAATGATACTATCACAGATGGTTTTGACCTAAAAACCGTCTGTGATATCACACTATCACAGACGGTTCTGAGATCATAACCGTCTGATGACACTATCACAGATGGTTTTAACCTCAGAACTGTCTATGATATCACACTATCACAGACGGTTCTGAGATTATAACCGTCTGATGACACTATCACAGATGGTTTTGACCTAAAAACCGTCTGTGATATCTCACTATTACAGATGGTTCTGAGATTATAAACTGGCTATGATAAGGAAACAATCACAGACGGTTTCAAGATTGCCACCGTCCCTGATAATGATTATATCGCAGATGGTTTTGACCTCAAAGCCGTCTGTGATACTCTAAATACACAGACAGTTCTAAAACAACCGTCTATGATAAGGACACTATCACAGACGGCTCCTAGGTCATAACCGTCTCTGATAATATAAGTATCATAGACAGTTTTGATCTCAGAACCGTCAGTAATAATATGAGTATCACAGACGGTTCTGAGGTCATAATAGTCTATGATAATGTGAGTATCCCAGATGGTTCTGAGGTCATAACCGTCTCTGATAATTTGAGTATCACTGACGATTTTGAGATCAAAACCGTCTGTGGTAGTATGAGTATCTCAGACGGCTTTGATGTTATAACAGTCTGTGTATTAGGAGTATCACAGACGGTTCTGATGTTGTTGGGGGAAATCTCCACGCGGTCAAGTCCAGGTAAGTTCATGATTGCCCGGGGACAGTGGCCTCCGGTGCCTGCCCCGGGCGCCGCCTTTTAGGCCCCCGGGACCGTGCCTCCGGGGCATGTTCCGGGCGCCGCCATTTGCCCGGGGACAGTGGCCTCCGGCGCCTGCCCCGGGCGCCGCCATTTGGCCCCCGGGACCGTGCCCCCCGGGCATGACCCGGGCGCCGCCGTTTGGCCCCCGGGACAGTGCCCCCCGGGCATGTCCCGGGCGCCGCCATTTGCCCGGGGACAGTGGCCGCCGGTGCCTGCCCCGGGCGCCGCCGTTTGGCCCGGGGACAGTGGCCTCCGATGCCTGCCCCGGGCGCCGCCTTTTGGGTCCTCGGGACCCTGCTCTCCGGAAGGGGTCCCGGACGTCATCGCCCTCCTAAAAGGTAAAACCCCTGTTTGTTTATCACGTGCAGGTCACGCGAGGGACGCCTCGGGAATCGGCGACCACCTGTCAAGCATCCAAGACGTTTGACCGGGAGAAGGACGGTCCTACCCTTCAATCCGACGGTGGCTTCCGGGGTACTTTAGGCTTTTCGCTTCTTTTTGGGGCTATAAATAGCCCTTGTACCCCTCTGTTGTAAAGGATCAGTTCATTATTATTAGGAATAGCTAATCTCACAGACGTGCTCCGGAAGCCTCTCCCCCGGAGAGAGCCTCCCCAGCCGACCCTGGTCGGGAGCGCGTCGACAGGACTAGGGCCCCCACCGGGACCCGAACCTGTATAAATCCACGTGTCAATTCTTGTGTTTGTCCGGCGGGGGAGGACCGGTCACCCGATCAACCCGCGCTGCATAATCTCCGCTAGGATCGTCTTCAAAACCTGCCGGGGTATTCTTAATACCACGACAGATGTTATAACAGTCTATGTAGTATGAGTATCACAAACAGTTTTGATATTATAGCAGTCTGTGAAGAGAAAGATCACAGACTGTTCAAAACCATCAGTGATAGTACTCGATTATCACTGACACGAATATCACTGACGGGTAGGAACCGTCTGTGATGACTGTTTTGACCCGACTATGATAATGAATTCTGTAGTAGTGGCAACTGATGTTTTTTCTTTTTTTATTTTTCTTTTCTTCTTTCTCTTTCTTATTCTTTTTTCTTTCTCTTTTTCTTTTTCAAGGCCAACCAAATTCATATTGCGACATTCAGGTCCACATCACTTCATCTTTCTCAAAAAAAAATTTCGCGATGGACTGGGCCTTACGCGATAGAAAAAGTCTTCCCGTATGGTGCCATAGGGTTTCGGACGCGCAATGGTACCACTTTGAAGGTAAACATGCATCACATCAAGTTATACAATGCAGGAGACCAGGTAAGTACACTGAACTCAGTCAATTCTTTCAATTCCATCTATTTCTAAATGGCCGAGAACGTTCCATCGAGTGGGACGTTAAACCAGCGCTAGTTGGGAGGCAACCTGGTATACTAATGTTACAGCCCAAATATCCTACTTTTGACCCCCCCCCCCCCCTTCCAAAATTTTTCCTGAGAATAATCCTTCTCCAAGTTCAGCTCATTCCATTTCAACTCAGCTAAATTCCTTATTTCTTCTCTGTCAGCTTGCTTCTATCCATCTGTAAATTCCCAAATCATCTGCTCCACCTTACGTTCATGCATGCATGCATATTTAAAACCCATCAAATCATAATTTTTATGCATAGAAACAAAATGATTTATTCACATGAAATGACACCTTTTTATTTAAAAGCATGCATCAAGGTTTATTTTAATTTCCAAAATGCATAGAAAATTGTTCTAAAAATTTATATAATATTTTAATTGGCACAAGTAACCAGAATTTTTGTTTCCCATGCTAGCACTTTTTGCAAATCAGCCCCACAGCTTTTTAAAATCACAAATAAGCCACTAGACAAGACTTTAGTATTATTTTATAAGCATTTACCCTTCTAACCTCACCTTTTCCATAGCCACTATAGTGTAGAGACCAAAATACCATTCTTAGATGCATTACACCACAGAACAAGCCTTCTCCAACAAGCAACCCCCTCAATGCCATTGCATATTGTTGGGGGAAATCTCTGTGAGACTAAGTCCAGGTAAGAGGTTGTGCTATTTGTCCGGGGACAAGGCCCCCGGTGCCTGTCCAGGGCGCCGCCTTTGGCCCGGGGACAAGGCCCCCGGTGCCCGCCTTTGGCCCGAGGACAAGGCCCTTGGTGCCTGCCCCGGGCGTCGCCATTCGCCCGGGGACAAGGGCGCCACCATTTGCCCGGGGACACTTGGGGACAAGGCCCCCGGTGCCTGTCCCGGGCACCGCCGTTTGCCCGGGGACAAGGCCCCCTGTGCCTGTCCCGAGCGCCACCTTTAGCTCGGGGACAAGGCCCCCGGTGCTTGTCTCGGGCGCCGCCTTTTGCTCGGGGACGATGCCCCCGGTGCCTGTCCCGGGCGTCGTCGTCCTTCTGGAGACAGGAGTCTCCGGTCCCGGGTCACGTGCAGGTCACGCGAAGAGTGCCTCGGGAATCAGCGGACACCTGTCAATCATTCGAGGCTCCCGGCCGGGAGAAGGACGTTGCTACCCCTCGATCCAACGGTAGCAGGCGGGGTAGTTTAGTCTTTTTGCTTCTTTTGGGGCTATAAAAGCCCTTGTACACCCTCTTGTAAGGACAACTTGCTCATTATTTGCTAGAGTAGACAATCTCACAGGTGTGCTCCGGAGCCTCTCCCCCCAGGAGAGCTTCCACAGCCGACTCCGGTCGGGAGCACGCCGACAGGACTAGGGCCCCCACCGGGACCCGAACCTGTATGAACCCTCGTGTCATTTGTTGTGCTTGTCCGGCGGGGGAGGACCGGTCACCCGGTCAGCCCGCGTCGCGTTTTCTTCGCTAGGATCATCCACAAAACCTGCCGGGGTGTTCGTAACACCACGACAGTTGGCGCCGTCCGTGGGGACTTGTGACGAAACGCCATGGGTCCCCCAAGAACAAGGGCCCACGCCCTTCCCGGTGACGCCGGTCCCGGTGACCCGGCGCCACCCGTCCGGGACACGACTGTCCCGAAGCTTCCGCCCGGAGGCGGCTAGATCCAGGTACCGCCTCCCACCTTCCCTCTTAATTTAGGTGGTTCGACCTCCCGGTCGGTCCCGGTTACCACGGTAGCCTCGGCCAGGACCAGCCTCCCCCCGACGGCTCCCCCGGCTCCCTGGGACACCTTGGTTGAGGCTATAGTAGAGGGCCAGCTCCCCGCCCAGCGCTCTATGGATGAGCTGCTTCACGTGTTGGCGCGGCCACCGGCCCCCA
Organism: Pharus latifolius; assembly: GCA_019359835.1. Taxonomy (NCBI): domain Eukaryota; kingdom Viridiplantae; phylum Streptophyta; class Magnoliopsida; order Poales; family Poaceae; genus Pharus; species Pharus latifolius. Next base: position 61,253,528 of record CM033322.1, read on the forward strand.
TGTAACAGCCCAAAACTCCATTCTTAAACCCTCCCTTTCTCAGATTTTCCCTTCCGGTCTAAATCTTCCGAAATTCTGTTTAATTATCTTTTTATTCCGATCAGCGAAATTCTTTCACCTGTTCAACCCTAAATCATCCCCCCAATATTTTTCTCATGCATGCATAATTTTAAGTTCATGGCATCATGATTTTACGCATCAAACAAATCATATTTCCACATGAAATAATGATTTTCTTATTTGGAAATTGCATAAAGGAATATATTTAATTTAAAGTAATGCATTAAAAATTCTGTGAAAAGTTTTAAAATATTTTATTTGCACAAGTAACCAGGTTCCAGAACTTCCCATGCACTGGAATTTTGCATTTCAGCCCTCCTATTTTCAGAAATTTCCACACAAGCCCCTAGAATTGACAAAAACACTATTTTATGTAAAATACCACCTCTACCCTCAACCATCCCGCAGCAAGTACAGTGTAGAGACCTTTTTACCCCAGCTGGATGCATTACATGTCAGCATGTCACTGTTACACCTCGTTTTCTCCCCAATGCCACTCTTTAAAGGTCTTGGCATGGCTGAAAACCCACTCAAACCAGCATATTTTCACAAGTCCTTCTGTAGAGTGGTAGAGAAAACACTTAGACACGCAGAGCATTCAAGAGTTTTGCATTGGATTGAAAAATTTCACGTAAAATATCAAAGGGGGTGATTTCTGCTCTTCTGCCGCTGGTTTGGCCGCGCTCTAGCGCCGGCCGCCGTCACCTCGTCATCGTTTCCCTCGCTGCAGCCGTCGTTTGCTTGTCTGAGCTTTGCCCATCAGGTGTGCCTCCTCACTCTCTTCCTTTTTCTCTTCTGGAGCTCGGCGAAATGGTCGCCGGAGCTACCTCCACCGGCGCTTCTTGTTTTTCCTGCCGCCGGCCATCTTGGGTTTCTCGTCGTTCGGGCCATTTTCTCTCCAATCAGGCCATACCATCGTCCTCCCCTCATTTCCAGCAGCTCACCCACCAAATCCTAGCTCAAATCGTGCACCGCCGCCCGAGAACCGCCGTCGGCGAGCTCGTCTTCCTCGCGGCCGGCCGTGCGCCACCTTCTCCATTTCCGGCCACCAAACTCCGCCATTGTTGTGTTTTCTTCCTCACCTAGTGTTCCTCCTCCGATCCCCACACTTCTCTGGCCTCCCCGCCCTCTCCGGCGAGCTCCCGCCGTGCATGCAACCGTGGCTGTGTCCTGGCGCGCCACCTCGCCTTGAAGCTCGCCGTAGAAGCCTCCTCCGGCCGTACCACTTTGTCCTTTGCACTCCCCTTGCCGTGACTCCTCGACCCCTCAAGTCTCAGCTCCGGCCGACGTCTGGATCGTCACCGGCGAACTGTTGGCCGTGGCCATTTCTTGTGTCGGCCGATTGACACTGCTGCAGTGCATGAGCTTGTCCCAATGTCAGCCTCACTGACATACTTTGTCGTTCTCTGCCTTCTGGACCTCCGATTGAAAATCCGTTTGCGTCGTTTTGTTCATTTCGCCGTTTTACTTCCAAATGTGTTCTCTGATCCTTGATCCGCTGTCCAGATTTCCGTTTTGCTGTTTTGAACTTCGTCGTTCCTCCCCCGATTTTGTCGCAGAAGTCTCCGATCGAAGATCCGTCTTCGCCATCAGATTCAAATCAACTCAAATCTTCCAGATCTGAAATTTTTCTTCAGATCCGAGTCCCGGATCTTGTTTTCACCTTTTTCCAGATCCGATTTTACCTCGTTTATCCTAAAATTATGCCAAAAGTGGTCTTTCTCCGTCCAACCTCCAAATCCAGATCCGTCTGAACCATCCTACCACAAATTGCTCCTGCCACATATTCTCCTTCAGGAACCACCTCAGATTCTAATCCTACAACCTTGATCCGCCGTTTTCAAAAAACTCCCGTTTTTCAGTCTTTTTCAGATCCAACTCCGAGGCTGTTTTGCCTAGACTTATTTGGTTTTAGATTTTGCATTTGTTAGTCTCATACTTGTGCATTTCGTTTGATCGGTGCTCTTTTCGTGTTTAGAAACCGCCCGTCCGGAAGCCGAGGAGCAGCCGATCGAGGACGTCGCTGAAGATCTTATCGCGGGAATTCAAGGCAAGTCACCACCACCTTGATCATGTTGATCCCATGTTTTCAAGTTAGCTAAGTATTTTGTTTTGCAAATATTGTGCATATTATTTAAGCAAACTGAGTATGTTGGAATATACCTGTTTAGCTATTACCCCAAATTAAAAAGCCATTCTTGATTCTCAAACGTTGTATAATGTTCTTGATTCCCTAGGTTAATGTTAAAGTATAATAGCAGTAATATAATTTATCTACATGAGCAAACGAAATGGTTTTCAAAACTAAAAATGCCTTTTTAAAATGTCTATCCTAGAGAGGAGATGTGTGTCAGTCGGAACATGGAAAATGCTGTGATGCTTATGATGATGATGTGATAACATGATAATGTTGGAAACAGGAAATGTTGTGAATTGTGAAAAATGTGATTAGGGAAACTCCTCTCTAGATTAGCTTAAGGACCAACCAATTTGTGCTAAACATCTAGTAGCATGTTATCGTACCTCCACAAGCCTGGTATGGGACAGGCGCGACCAAGTATCCTTGCCGAACTATTGCCCTAGCTCTGCATAGAGTCTATAACCTAAATGATAAAGTTGCACTAATACTGTTCACTGGTCAGGGAGGGAAGATCAGGGAGGGAAGATCCCTCTTGGCCCACTTACACTGACGGTTGGGACGAGCCCAACCGATTCGTCTGAGTGAAAGATCGTGCAACTGATGTGGTTCCAGGGCACGAGTGCTGGATGTGGTTTCCCAGCACAAACCCCTCGTGTGTCCGCTCACTATTGGTGGAGAGGGTCTCCCACCGCGGCCCAATACTGAGTGAGGGGTAGGGTGAAGGTATGAGAGGGAAGATCCCTACAATGCTTCACAACTGTATTAGGAACCCCACCCGGAGGTGGAATTCCTAGGCCACTGACCAGTGGTGAACCTTTTACGAGGCAGAGCTAGCATAATGGCAAGGTAGGGTGAAAAGCGTGTTATTCTCAACTCAGTGGCGCGCTTAAAGCAGCGTGATCGAACCTGACATAGGAGACTCATATGCTTAAAGTAGCGTGTTGGGCAAAAGACCTATGCTCGTGGTCAACAGTGGTAGTTGAGAAGTCTTGTGGGTAAAGCGGTACCCCTCTGCAGAGTTTAAAATGTATTTAAATACTCCGTGCTCCCGGATTTTGGAGTGTGTTATGGTCAATGGGTTTTATCCATGTTGTGAGGCACAAGTAGTTTTTATGAACTGTTTTATCAACTGCTTTAAATTCTGCACTCTTGAACTATTATATATATATAAGGTAAGTTTTCAAAGAATGTTTTGAATGCTTTTCATGACTATCAACTGTTAGGTGATGAAAAAGGTTTGGAAAAGAACCTCAATCATTTCCTTGAATTCCCTGTCATGATATATATACTTGCATTTGTTAAGTGGTGATTTGCTGAGTACCCTGTACTCACCCGTGACTGACTTTCTCCATCAGAAGTTGAAGAGTCAAGCGACTTGGGTTCACATGAGTATGAGCCTGAGCCTTGTGAAGACTTCTTCGAGTATGATCCGAGCTTCTAGGCGTCGCGTACCCCGGTCGAGCGACTGTGGGCAAAGATTAGCGTTCCGCTCCTTCCGCGTTTTGTTGAAAAACTGAACCGTTATTTTGTACCTCGTTGTGTTACTATTGTAAGGCCCTAGTGCCGTCATCTGTGAACCTTGTAATATTTTGTGGATTATTTATGTATTGTGCTGGTTGTTGTGATATTCATTTCTGGTTCGCAACTGACTCCTGGGAAGTTGCGACAGGGGAGTGCTGTTCCGTACCGTGGTGTTCGGTACGGGGCGGGGTTCCTCACAGGCATGGTATCAGAGGCCGGCTTGACTGTAGGACGTGACCCTAGATAGAAATGGCTGCGATAGTTGCGTGTTTTGGGAAAAACCTAATTTCTTACAAGTACTTGCGAAAACCTATGTTAATAAAAAGCAAAACTACTATTCTTATAATCTTCTTTCCTTACCTTCCTTTCTTGATTAGCTCTAGGTGATTTTCATACTATAGAGTATATTGCTATGTTTTTGGAAAGGGTTTTTCGGTTTCATTTTGAAAACTGCATGTTGGACGTGCGGTTCTACAGCAAAGTTCCGAGGATGGACATCATTTTGTGGTCGGCGCTTCAACTTCGCGGATTCTACAACCAACCCTGCGTCAGTTGGAGCAAGAGCAAAAGATGATCGATCAAGATTAGGTTGAGAGTAAGATGGAGATCAGCTTGCCCTCTTAGTCAGTTAGTGCTGCTTTCTCTCTCTTCTCGCTGTTAGCGTGTTGTTTCCATTGGTTGCCTTGGGCAGGTCTCTGCCAATTCCTTCCTTGGGAACTATTAAGCTAAGTTATATGTGTATATTTACTAGTGTGTGCTTAGTGTCTGCATATAAGTTATTAGGTGTCTCTTCTCTCCCCTTCTCTCTTCTTTCCTATTCCCTTGCTGCAACCTCAGTCTTGGTTACCTTTAGCAGTGAAGTGAAGACAAGATGACGAACACAAGGAGTCACTCGAGGAACAGTGGGCATGAGGCAGGTGCTTCGTCTCAAGGTAGAGCATTAGGTGAAGAGGAGCAACAGCCCCAACCCCAAGAGCATGTGGAGCCACAAGGAGCTCAGCCCAGTTTGGCAGAAGTAATGATGTGGATGGAGAGAAGCAGACAAGAAGCCCAAGCAGCTCAGAATCAGATGATGCAGTCTATGCAAGCCCAGATGATGAAGGACAACCAAGCAGCACAGGCTCAGATGCTGGAACAGATACTGCAGAGGATGCCCACAGCCCAATCTGAAGGGTCGGTGATGAGCGCAAGGCTCACGGATTTTCAAAAGACGCGCCCACCTACCTTTTCAAGTACTCCTGACCCCATGATCGCTGACGACTGGTTGCGTGATACAGAGAGGAAGTTGGAAACAGTTCGATGCTCCGACAATGAGATGGTCCTGTATGCGTCTCATCAGCTCACTGGATCGGCAGCATCTTGGTGAATTAACTACAAGAACATGCACCCCAACCCTGCAGGAATAACCTGGGCCGAGTTTTCTGAACAATTCCGGAAAGCCCATGTGCCTGCTGGAGTGATGGCCTCCAAGCGCAGAGAGTTCCGCAACTTGCGTCAACGAGGAAAGACCGTAACAGAGTATCTCCATCAATATAATCAATTAGCCCGATATGCCCCTGAGGACATTGCCACTGAGGCCAGGAAGGTAGAGATTTTCAAGGAAGGGTTACAGCCAGTGTTGCAGGTGCTCATCGCCTCGCACGAGTTCACAGACTTCCAGACCCTGGTAAACCGCCTGCTTGAGATTGAAGAGAAGCGTCAGTTGGTGGACGACTACAGGAAGAGGAAAGCGAAGTTCCAACCAGCCAACCAAGGGAGTTCATCCCGAGGTCGCACCATAGCCGCACCCCAGTACCGGCCAAGTTTGCAGTATTCTAGTCCAAGACCCATGGCAGCCAAGTGCCCGGCTTGTCATGGAAACCATTATCAACGCGATTGTCCCTGCAACAAGGTCAATTGTTTTCATTGTGGACGATTCGGTCATCGCCGCGAGAATTGCCCTTGGAAGAATCTCCCAGGTCCAGTGGCCAGAACAAGGAGTGAAGGTCAGCCGCCACAGCCTGCGAGTCAGACGCCAATCCCAATGCCCACCCCAATACAGCAGTATGGGCGAGGAACTCCAGCTGCAAGAGGAAGATTCCCAGCCAACCATGGAAGAGGTCGAGGAAACCCACCACCAACTCGAGGCAGACTCAACTATGTCACCTCAGAAGAAGCGGGAGATGCAACCGACGTGGTACTAGGTAGGTTCCTGATCAACTCTCAAGCTTGTTTAATACTGTTTGATCCTGGTGCCACACATTCTTTTGTTGCTAGAACTTTTGCTGTTAAGAGTGGATTGAATATGACTTGTCTAGAGTATCCTATAGCTATTCAGTCTTCTGGCTCTAGGATGCCAGTAAAGTTTGTCTGTAGAGACGTAAAACTTAATATATGCGGAGAGGAGTTCTCTGCTAAGCTATTAGTTCTGGAACTCCAAGGTTTGGATGTTATACTTGGAATGAATTGGTTGTCAGAACATAAAGGGCAAATGGATTGTGAGCGTAAAACCATTACCCTTACTAGTCCTAGTGGGAAAGAAGTTTTGTTCCATGCTGAAAGAACGCCAGTAGAACACTCAACCCAAGGTCTATACAGTTTGAAAGGAGAAGTGAACCAGATCCCTGTAGTTGAAGAGTACCTGAGTGTGTTTCCAGAAGAGTTGCCAGGAATGCCCCCAGACCGAGGATTTGAGCTCAGTATAGAATTGAAGCCTGGGACGGCGCCCATATCGAAAAGGCCATATCGGATGTCAGTCAAGGAATTAGAAGAGCTTAAAAAGCAACTAGAGGACATGGAAGAAAAAGGTTTCATACGGCCTAGCGTATCACCCTGGGGAGCACCAGTGTTGTTTGCCAAGAAGAAGGATGGAGGACTCCGCATGTGTGTGGACTATCGAGCTTTGAATGAGGTCACAATCAAGAACAAGTACCCTCTGCCAAGGATAGATGACCTGTTCGATCAGCTTAGAGGAGCAGGAGTCTTTTCAAAGATAAATTTGAGATCTGGATATCATCAGTTGAAGATCAAGGAAGAAGACATACCTAAAACTGCTTTTACTTCTAGGTACGGTCTTTATGAGTTTACGGTGGTGCCATTTGGATTGACCAATGCCCCAGCAGCTTTTATGAATGTGATGAATATGACATTCATGGATTATCTGGATAAGTTTGTAGTGGTGTTTGTTGATGACATCCTGATATACTCCAAGAACCAAGAGGAGCATGCTGACCACCTGTGGAAAGTCCTGGATAGACTAAGAGAGTGTCAGTTTTATGCTAAGCTGGACAAGTGTGAGTTTTGGATGAAGGAAATTTCATTCTTAGGCCACATAATGACAGCCAAAGGAATACAAGTGGACCCAGCTAAGGTCAAGGCCGTGAAGGAATGGAAACAGCCAGAGTCAGTGACAGAAGTCAGAAGTTTTCTTGGACTAGCCGGATACTATCGCCGATTCATTGAAGGATTTTCCAAGCTAGCCAAGCCACTCACTAGTTTGCTGAAGAAGGATGTCCGGTTTGAGTGGACCGAAGACTGTCAGAAGAGCTTCGAAGAGTTGAAACGAAGGCTAACTACTGCGCCAGTTCTAGTACTTCCTGAGAACAAGAAGAGCTTTGAGATATATTGTGATGCATCTAGGAACGGTTTAGGTTGTGTCTTAATGCAAGATGGGAGAGCAGTCGCATTTGCATCCAGGCAACTGCGGCCACATGAAGAGAATTACCCGACCCACGACATGGAATTAGCAGCAGTAATTCATGCACTCAAAATTTGGAGACACTACTTGCTAGGGAACCGATGTGAAATCTACTCAGATCACAAGAGCTTGAAGTATGTTTTTACCCAGCAGAACTTGAACATGAGGCAACGCCGATGGCTAGAGTTGATTAAGGACTATGACCTCGGCATACATTACCACCCTGGTAAGGCCAATGTCGTTGCAGACGCGTTGAGCAGAAAAGTTTACTGCAGCATTAGCATTGCACCAGAGTTAATAGAGGACCTGCTTCGGCAACTGATCGAAGTGGTAGATCAAGGGTTTGTGGCCACATTAATAGTTACGCCTACCTTGGAAGAAGAGATTCGAAAGGCGCAAGGAAGTGATGAAGGAATCCAAGAGATCAAAGAGAGCATGAAGATCGGAAAAGCAACAGATTTTTGGGAAGATGAACAAGGAACCATTTGGCATGGTAAGAGGATCTGTGTACCAGACGTCAAGGAGATCAAGACCTTAATTCTGAAGGAGGCTCATGACACTCCATACTCCATTCACCCCGGAAGTACTCGGATGTATCAAGACTTGAAAAGTCAATTCTGGTGGAGTTGTATGAAGAGAGAAATTGCTGAGTATGTGGCGAAGTGTGACACGTGTCAGAGGATAAAGGCTGAACATCAGAAACCAGCAGGACTGCTACAGCCACTACCCATCCCAGAATGGAAATGGGAGGAAGTTGGAATGGATTTTATCACAGGACTCCCGAGGACTAAGAATGGATATGATTCCGTATGGGTAATCGTGGATAGACTAACAAAAGTCGCACACTTTGCACTAGTGAAGACAACTTATGATGGTGCCAAGTTAGCAGAGATCTACATGACTAAGATTGTGACTCTACATGGTGTACCAAAGAGAATTGTATCGGATCGTGGAGCACAATTCACTTCAAGATTCTGGAAAAGTTTGCATGAAGCCCTTGGAACAAAGTTAAACTTCAGCACAGCCTATCACCCTCAGACTGGAGGACAGGCAGAACGAGTGAATCAAATACTGGAAGATATGTTGCGAGCTTGTGTGCTCGAATATGGGATTTCATGGGAATTGTGCCTGCCGTACGCAGAGTTTACGTACAACAATAGCTATCAGTCTAGCTTGTAGATGGCTACATTTGAAGCCCTGTATGGTCGCAAGTGCAGGACCCCATTGCATTGGTCAGAAGTTGGAGAAAGGCAACTGATTGGCCCAGAGACAGCCCGAGACGCAGAAGCTCATGTGCGGATCATTAGAGAGAAGCTGAAGACTGCATAGTCAAGACAGAAGAGTTATACTGATCACCGACGTCGTAACTTATCTTTTGAACCAGATGATCATGTGTATCTCAAGGTATCACCTCAGAAAGGTATCTCCAGATTTCAGAAGAGGCAGAAACTGAGCCCCAGGTATATTGGACCCTACAGAGTAATAGAAAGAAGAGGAGAAGTGGCTTATCAACTTGAATTGCCACCAGAGATGAGAGGTGTCCATGATGTTTTCCATGTGTCGCAATTGCGCAAGAGTTTGAGAAAACCAGAAGATCAGCTGCAGGCAGATGATATCTCAATCCAGCCAGACCTGACCTATGAAGAGAAGCCAGCCAGAATCTTAGAGATTGCAGAACGCCAGCTAAGAAGCAGAGTGATCAGATTCTGCCGTGTCCAATGGTGTAATCATTCTGAAGATGAATCAACCTGGGAGAAGGAATCAGATTTGCAGCATGCCTTTCCTTACCTTTTCTCTAACTCGTCTGAATCTCGGGGACGAGATTCTTTTTAAGGAGGATAGGTTTGTAACAGCCCAAAACTCCATTCTTAAACCCTCCCTTTCTCAGATTTTCCCTTCCGGTCTAAATCTTCCGAAATTCTGTTTAATTATCTTTTTATTCCGATCAGCGAAATTCTTTCACTTGTTCAACCCTAAATCATCCCCCCAATATTTTTCTCATGCATGCATAATTTTAAGTTCATGGCATCATGATTTTACGCATCAAACAAATCATATTTCCACATGAAATAATGATTTTCCTATTTGGAAATTGCATAAAGGAATATATTTAATTTAAAGTAATGCATTAAAAATTCTGTGAAAAGTTTTAAAATATTTTATTTGCACAAGTAACCAGGTTCCAGAACTTCCCATGCACTGGAATTTTGCATTTCAGCCCTCCTATTTTCAGAAATTTCCACACAAACCCCTAGAATTGACAAAAACACTATTTTATGTAAAATACCACTTCTACCCTCAACCATCCCGCAGCAAGTACAGTGTAGAGACCTTTTTACCCCAGTTGGATGCATTACATGTCAGCATGTCACTGTTACACCTCGTTTTCTCCCCAATGCCACTCTTTAAAGGTCTTGGCATGGCTGAAAACTCACTCAAACCAGCATATTTTCACAAGTCCTTCTGTAGAGTGGTAGAGAAAACACTTAGACACGCAGAGCATTCAAGAGTTTTGCATTGGATTGAAAAATTTCACGTAAAATATCAAAGGGGGTGATTTCTGCTCTTCTGCCGCTGGTTTGGCCGCGCTCTAGCGCCGGCCGCCGTCACCTCGTCATCGTTTCCCTCGCTGCAGCCGTCGTTTGCTTGTCTGAGCTTTGCCCATCAGGTGTGCCTCCTCACTCTCTTCCTTTTTCTCTTCTGGAGCTCGGCGAAATGGTCGCCGGAGCTACCTCCACCAGCGCTTCTTGTTATTCCTGCCGCCGGCCATCTTGGGTTTCTCGTCGTTCGGGCCATTTTCTCTCCAATCAGGCCATACCATCGTCCTCCCCTCGTTTCCAGCAGCTCACCCACCAAATCCTAGCTCAAATCGTGCACCGCCGCCCGGGAACCGCCGTCGGCGAGCTCGTCTTCCTCGCGGCCGGCCGTGCGCCACCTTCTCCATTTCCGGCCACCAAACTCCGCCATTGTTGTGTTTTCTTCCTCACCTAGTGTTCCTCCTCCGATCCCCACACTTCTCTGGCCTCCCCGCCCTCTCCGGCGAGCTCCCGCCGTGCATGCAACCGTGGCTGTGTCCTTGCGCGCCACCTCGCCTTGAAGCTCGCCGTAGAAGCCTCCTCCGGCCGTACCACTTTGTCCTTTGCACTCCCCTTGCCGTGACTCCTCGACCCCTCAAGTCTCAGCTCCGGCCGACGTCTGGATCGTCGCCGGCGAACTCTTGGCCGTGGCCATGTCTTGTGTCGGCCGATTGACACTGCTGCAGTGCATGAGCTTGTCCCAATGTCAGCCTCACTGACATACTTTGTCGTTCTCTGCCTTCTGGACCTCCGATTGAAAATCCGTTTGCGTCGTTTTGTTCATTTCGCCGTTTTCCTTCCAAATGTGTTCTCTGATCCTTGATCCACTGTCCAGATTTCCGTTTCGCTGTTTTGAACTTCGTCGTTCCTCCCCCGATTTTGTCGCAGAAGTCTCCGATCGAAGATCCGTCTTCGCCATCAGATTCAAATCAACTCAGATCTTCCAGATCTGAAATTTTTCTTCAGATCCGAGTCCCGGATCTTGTTTTCACCTTTTTCCAGATCCGATTTTACCCGGTTTATCCTAAAATTCTGCCAAAAGTGGTTTTTCTCCGTCCAACCTCCAAATCCAGATCCGTTTGAACCATCCTACCACAAATTGCTCCTGCCACATATTCTCCTTCAGGAACCACCTCAGATTCTAATCCTACAACCTTGATCCGCCGTTTTCAAAAAACTCCCGTTTTTCAGTCTTTTTCAGATCCAACTCCGAGGCTGTTTTGCCTAGACTTATTAGGTTTTAGATTTTGCATTTGTTAGTCTCATACTTGTGCATTTCGTTTGATCGGTGCTCTTTTCGTGTTTAGAAACCGCCCGTCCGGAAGCCGAGGAGCAGCCGATCGGGGACGTCGCTGAAGATCTTATCGCGGGAATTCAAGGCAAGTCACCACCACCTTGATCATGTTGATCCCATGTTTTCAAGTTAGCTAAGCATTTTGTTTTGCAAATATTGTGCATATTATTTAAGCAAACTGAGTATGTTGGAATATACCTGTTTAGCTATTACCCCAAATTGAAAAGCCATTCTTGATTCTCAAACGTTGTATAATGTTCTTGATTCCCTAGGTTAATGTTAAAGTATAATAGCAGTAATATAATTTATCTACATGAGCAAACGAAATGGTTTTCAAAACTAAAAATGCCTTTTTAAAATGTCTATCCTAGAGAGGAGATGTGTGTCTGTCGCGCCCCGCACAGGGTACCACGACTACTCCCGTGGAGACCTAGCTCGCAGCAGCTGGCCTCATACATACATACCACTGACTTCCCAGGATAAGTCAAGCACAGGAGTTCATTGCAGCAGAGTAACTTACAAAATATCATTGATAAACAGTATGGCCTGCTGGCCTGATACAACAAGAGTAATACAGTGCCTTCACGGCACAAATGGTCTAATTAAAACAAAAGACAACTACTCGGCGGAAGCTAGGCGAAACCCCCACAGTCGTAAGAAGTTGACAGCAGAACAGCACACTTCAGGGTTCTGGCAGATCTGGCTCTCTTCCTTCTGGATCCACGAAATCTTCCAAGCCTTCGTCTTGGTATTGTAGCACTCCATCTATTGTTGATAAGTTGCAAGGGTGAGCACTTACGTACTCAGCAAGTCATAGGTAAGAGCAGAGATACGTATAGTAGAGATGACATGATCCTATGCTATTGAGGGAAAGAGGTGAGAGGGTTTTTCCATAAATACTTTTCTTCCAAGCTTTTCAAATCTCATGCTCATGGTAGCATTTCATATACTTAGGGCACAATCCACATGCCTCTTAGATATCATATGATCACTAAATTATGGTACTACCGCGACACGTCAACACTGTTGCATCTAGGCCTTTCATGCCTAACCCTGATGTGTTTTGATGGTTGATGATAATAAGTATTTTTGGACTAACTATGTGTTTGAGTTAGTGTTACAGATTTCAGACAACCGCACAAAAAGCGAGGGCTGGTAATCAAGATGTTGAAGTTCAATTTAAGTTGTTCAAAAGCATAAGAAGACGCAAAAAGAAATTGTTTTTGCTGGACTAAACTGATGCATCGAGGTATGTTGTAGTTCTAGGTTTACCGATCTCAGGGTGCATGAAGATCGATCGGTTTAAGGATTTTATTCTTAGTTTAAACCGTACTATAAAGAGGGGACGCAAGTTCTCTCTACATCTGCAATCATACCGAGAAAAATCTAGGTCAATGCACGCATATCATTATCTGTGGTATTTCGACAATTTGTTTTGATGTATTGAATTTTGTCAACAGTTGAGGTTTTTACTTCTTGAGAAAGATCTGAAAAGATCTAATTTTTGTTGCTGTTGTCAAAAATGTTCTTCTTGAAAATATCTTCAAAACAAAACTGAAATCATTTGAATCAGATCTCTGGATTTTAAGTTTTCTCTGTTTTTATCCAGACTGACTGTCAGTCTTTGTAACTGACTGTCAGTTTGATAAACTGACTAATCTCCAGAGAGTATGTTTTTATTGAGCTGATTTTTGTTGTACTAGACTGACTGTCAGTGTTGATAACTGACTGTCAGTATGAATGTCAGTTAGTGCAAACTGACAAATCTCCAGAGAGCATGTTTTTCTGTCTCAGATTTTTTTGTACTAGACTGACTGTCAGTATTGGTATACTGACTGTCAGTATGGGTTTCGACCACAGAGAATTTTTTGAGTTGGTTTTTATTCTTTTTTCTCTGTGTTACTGAAACTGAGACTGACTGTCAGTTTTACACACTGACTGTCAGTTTGGTCAGTAAATTTTTGCTGTTATCTGCTTCAACGGTTATAAAGTTTGTAGCTGTTGCTTTTCACTGTTGACTTTGTGGACACTGACTGTCAGTCTTTGTAACTGACTGTCAGTTTGGACTGATTCTTTTTACCGTTTTAGTCCACAACGTTCGTGCTGTTGTGATCCTATTTTTACTCTTTCTGGTGATACACTAGACTGACTGTCAGTTTGTGAGACTGACTGTCAGTCTTAGTTACTATTTTTCAGCTCGAGCACAAACGGCTCTTTTGACCACGAAGGCTATAAATAGAGGTGTTGAGCTACTGTTTCAACACAAGAAAACACAGCAACACAGCCTTTCTTACTTTCTCACTAGTGCTTCTTCGTTTTACTTAAAACTTGATCTTTTGATCGAGTCGTGAGAGTTTTAGCCACATCGAGCATATTGTTCTTGCATTCCCATTTCTAGATATTTTTCTCGGTGTGCATTGGAGGTCTCGAGTAGACCTTGCTTCTTATTACTCTTGGTGAGCGCCCTCACCTAGACGGTTCGGAGGCGGAAATCGCTGATCTCTCCAAATCGGAGATTGTTGGAGAGACGCGATTACTTGTAAAAGGCTTGGTGCTCGCCTTTCCGGAGGGGACAAGGAGCAACCTTAGTAGATAGTGTCCGGTGTGGATACTGAAGCTATACTCAAGGACTGAGTGCTTCAGCGAGGACTAGTGGAGACTGGGCGTGTCTTCGATACCTCGGGATATATCGGTTTCAATCTCTTATCTTTTACTATTACTTGCTTTATCTGAATTTTTCATTTGCAAAAACAAATTTTAAAAGTCTCCTATTCACCCCCTCCCCCTCTAGTCGACATCCTGATCCAACACGTGGTATCAGAGCTCAGGTTTCTCATTTATAAGCTTCACCGCTTAGAGAGAGGATGTCGTCTACTGATGGCTTTAATCTGGGTCATACTAGCCGTGCGCCTATCTTTGATGGGACTAACTATCCCTACTGGAAAGTGTGTATGTCTGTATTTCTAGAAGCCATGGGATTGGATGTCTGGTTGATTGTTAAAGTTGGTTTTTCTCCTCCGGATGATTCGGAAAGCTATACTGAAGATGATAAGAGAAAACAACATCTGAATGCTCGTGCTTTAAATGCTTTATTTACTGGTTTATCTCTAAATGAATTTAATCGTGTAAGCAATTTGAATACCGCTCACAAAGTTTGGAAAACTTTAGAAGAAATATATGATGGAACTACTAAAGTAAAAGAGGCTAAACTTTTAATGGTTAGACAAAAGTATGAAACTTTCAAAATGTCTTCTTCTGAATCTGTTGATTCCATGTTTACTAGATTGAATAATATTGTGAATGAACTAAAAGGTCTTGGTGTTATCTTTACTGATCTGGAAATTGTCAGAAAAATGCTTCGAGCTCTCCCAGAAAGCTTTGACACTCTTGTAACAGTTTTGACAAACTCCGATCTTTCTACAACTTCACCTACTGATCTCTATGGAAATTTGATTACCCATGAAATGCACAAAAAGGAGAAGAAGGAACTGAACGAAACCTCTGATACAAAGAAAAAGACGGAGGCTTTCAAAGCAAATTCCAAGGACGGCACAAGTGAAGGTTCCTCCGATGAAGACTTGGCTCTCTTGGTAAGAAATACTCAACGTCTTCTTCGCAGGTTACACAAGAAGGGAGTAAGCATCGACACTCGTCCAAAAGGTTCAAGACCAACAAACTTCAAAGATGTGATATGCTATGAATGTCATGAAAAAGGACATATAGCATCAAGATGTCCGAACAAGAACAAATCTACGGATAAAAAGAAGAAGAACTTCAAGAAGAAGTTTAACACTCCTAAAAAGGCATGCTTTGGCGAATGGATGTCTGGAGGTGAGAATTCAGACTCCGACTCTGATGATGAGAGATGTACAAAGAAATTAGCCGGAATTGCCCTCAAAAATTCATCAAGCTCTCCAGTTTGCCTTATGGCAAAAAGGAATGAAAAGGTAACTTCTTTTGATCCCTCCTATGATGATCTAGTTGAAATGCTAAATGAAATCAATGAGGCCTATGGCAAAACTAAAAGAAAATATAAGACCCTTAAGGAAGAATTTTCAACTCTTTATAATCAACACTCTGAATTAAAGGAATCCTATGAAAATGCTCTTATGAAAGATGTCTCAAATTTATCTTGTAAAGCTAGCATTAGTACTTCTTGTGATGATATTGATAATTTTCAACTAGATATACCATGCGCTTCAAATGAATCCATTCTCTGTGAAAATATTAAACTTAAATCTCAAGTTAAAAAATTAGAAAAAGGGTTAGAAAATAGCTATAAAGGTAAAATATCTCTTGACCTAATTTTAGGTAGTCAAAGATGCACCTTTAGAAAAGAAGGTCTAGGATATTTTCCTAATAAAGATAAAAAGATAAAAATTAGAACTGTTTTTACAAAAGCATATAACCTGTTTTGTCATAAATGCCATGAAGTAGGTCATTCACATGATTCATGCCCTCTTATGACATCTGCATATTTTGATGCTTGTTACATGCTAAAACGGTCAAAGAAAGGTTATGCTATTGCAAAGTATGTTGGTGCACCAATGATGAACAAAAGAAAAAAATCTATTTGGGTGCCCAAAACTTTGATCGCTAATATTAAAGGACCCAGAAGTGTTTGGGTACCAAAATCAACTTAAATTCTTTCGCAGGTAAACTACAAAAATGGTGGACGTCATTGGGTGCTTGATAGTGGATGCTCCGAGCACATGACCGGAAATGCCAAACTGTTCACCACAATAAAAGACAATTCCGACGAACATCAAAAGATCACCTTTGGAAATAATCGTCAAGGAAGCGTGACAGGTTTGGGTAAAGTTGCCATTTCAAATGATTTAACAATTTCAAATGTTCTTTTGGTTGAATCTTTAAATTTTAATTTGCTTTCAGTTGCACAAATTTGTGATCTTGGTTTCCGCTGTATCTTTTATCCCAATGAAGTTTTGGTTGAAAATTTAAAAGACAATTCTTTGATTTTTAAAGGTTTTCGTCATGAAAATTTATATCTAGTTGATTTCTCTTCAAAAGATGCATCTCTTGCAACATGTCTTGTCTCACAAACATCTAAAGGATGGTTATGGCATCGGAGACTTGCTTATGTTGGAATGCATCAACTTAAAAAGCTTTTCAAACGTGATTTAGTTATTGGCTTAAAGGATGTGGTCTTTGAAAAGGATAAACCTTGTAGCGCTTGTCAAGCAGGCAAGCAAATAGCTACCACACATCCAACTAAGCGAATACTTTCTACAAGCAAACCTTTGGAACTTTTGCGTTTGGATTTATTTGGTCCTTCAGAGTTTCAAAGTATTGGGGGAAATAGTTATTGCTTTGTTATTGTTGATGATTTCACTCGTTTTACTTGGGTTTTCTTTATTTCTCAAAAATCTGAAACCCCCGATGTTTTCAAAAGTTTTGCAAAACGTGTTTCTAATGAATTCGAATTATCCATCAAGAAAATCCGTAGTGATCATGGTGGAGAGTTCGTTAATTCAACTTTATTTGATTTTTGCGACTCTCTTGGAATCAAACATGAATTTTCAACATCCTACACTCCACAACAAAATGGAGTTGTTGAAAGGAAAAATCGAACATTAATAGAGATGGCAAGAACCATGTTATGTGAGTATAATACTCCTATTCGCTTCTGGGCAGAAGCAGTTCACACAGCTTGCTATTCTATTAATCGACTCTATTTGCATCCTCTTTTGAACTTGACACCTTATGAACTTCTTTTTGGAAGAAAACCAAATATTTCATATTTTCGTGTTTTTGGTTGTAAATGTTACATCTTAAGAAAAAGAAACTTTGGTGGAAAATTTCAAAGAAAAGTGGATGAGGGTTTTCTAGTTGGTTATTCTACCACTAGCAAAGCCTATCGTGTTTTCAACAAAACGTCTAGTTGTATTGAGGAATCTTGCGATATTGAGTTTGATGAATCTAATAACTCGCAAGAAGAGCAAGCTGTTCATGACACTTCAGGTGAAATTCAAGAACCTTTGAAAGAACTTACCATTGAAGAAGATGAGGAAGATGATGAAGATAATGATGGAAGTGAAGACAACATTGAACAACCTGGACCTCCTGTGCAAGTTGAGTCTGCTGCAGAAGAAGCAGCACAAGAAGAAGCGCCAAGCCAGCATAGAACAATTATCAAGGATCACCCTTTGAACCAAGTTCTGGGTGACATTAGTAAGGGTGTTCTAACTCGATCTCGTATTGCTTCTTTTTGTGAACATCATTCATTTGTTTCTTCTTTAGAACCAACTTGTGTTAGTGAAGCTCTAGATGATCCTGACTAGGTAAATGCTATGCATGATGAACTAAATAATTTTACTAGAAATAAAGTCTGGAACTTAGTAGAAAGACCTAAGGATCATAATGTCATTGGAACAAAATGGGTTTTCAGAAATAAGCAAGATGAAAATGGACTAGTAATTAGAAACAAGGCTCGTCTTGTTGCTCAAGGTTTCACTCAAGTCGAAGGTTTAGATTTTAGTGAAACTTTTGCTCCTGTGGCAAGACTTGAAGCAATTAGAATTCTTCTTGCTTATGCTTCTCATTTTAATATTAAACTTTTTCAAATGGATGTTAAAAGTGCTTTTCTAAATGGTGAAATTTCAGAACTTGTATTTGTAGAGCAACCTCCCGGGTTTGAAGATCCAAAATTTCCAAACCATGTTTTTAAACTAACGAAAGCTCTATATGGCCTCAAACAAGCTCCTCGAGCTTGGTATGAACGCCTTAGAGATTTTCTTCTTTCTAAAGGTTTTAAAACTGGGAAGGTTGACACAACTCTGTTCACCAAGAAAATAGATGATGATTTATTTATTTGCCAAATTTATGTGGATGACATAATTTTTGGATCTACTAATGAATATTTTTGTCAAGAATTTGGAGATATGATGTCTAGGGAGTTCGAGATGTCCATGATTGGTGAGCTGAGCTTCTTCCTTGGATTTCAAATCAAGCAACTCAAGAACGGTACGTTCGTAAGTCAAACAAAGTACGTGAAGGACCTGCTCAAACGCTTTGGGATGGAAGAAGCTAAGGCTATCAAGACCCCCATGGCTACAAATGGACACCTCGACATGGACAGAAATTCAAAATCAGTAGATTCTAAACTCTATAGGTCTATGATTGGTAGTCTTTTATATCTTACAGCATCTAGGCCTGATATCATGTTTAGTGTGTGTTTATGTGCTAGATTTCAGTCAGATCCTAAGGAATGTCATTTAACTGCTCTTAAAAGAATCCTTAGGTATTTAAAATGTTATCCCAGTTTAGGCCTTTGGTACCCTAAAGATGCAAATTTTGAATTAATTGGGTATTCTGATTCTGATTATGCTGGGTGTAAGATTGATCGAAAGAGCACATCTGGTAGCTGTCAGCTGTTGGGGAGATCATTAGTATCATGGTCATCTAGGAAGCAAAACTCAGTTGCTCTCTCAACAGCTGAAGCTGAATACGTGTCTGCAGGTAGTTGTTGTGCTCAATTATTATGGATGAAACAGACATTTTTGGATTATGGAATTAAATTTGATAAAGTGCCACTTCTGTGTGATAATGAAAGTGCCATTAAAATTGCTAATAATCCTGTTCAACATTCTAGAACTAAGCATATTGAAATACGGCACCATTTCATAAGAGATCATGTGGCAAAAGGAGATATTGATCTTAGTCATGTAAGAACAGATCTTCAACTAGCAGATATCTTCACCAAACCACTAGATGAATCCAGGTTTTGCTTTCTTAGAGGAGAACTAAATATTATAGATGTTTCAAATGCTAGTTGATAAAGTGATATTTCTATTAACTTCATCATACTATTGATTGCTTATCTTGATTAATGAAGTATAATATACATCTATATATATATATATATATTATTATTAAACTATTCTCTCCCTTAGGGCTCTCTCCTGGTTGAAGTCATAACTGACAGTCAGTTTTTATAACTGACAGTCAGTATAGTGTTGTTTCTTGGTCGTAGGGTTCTGGTCGTTTTGAAGTCTCACACTGACAGTCAGTTTGTGAAACTGACTGTCAGTTTGAATCCTTAAAACCCTAAACCGAGCTTTTCTTTTTATCTTCTTCGGCCGCCGTTTTCTTTTTCCTTCGCCGTCGCCGTCGCTGTTGCTCCTCCTCATCGCCGTTGACCGTCGCCGTTGCTCCTCTTCATCGCCGTCGTCTCGTCGTCCTTCTCCCACCGTGAGCCCTCTCTCTCTTTTCTTCTTCTTCTTCTTATTCCTCTTCTTCTTTTTCGTTATTTCTTTCTTTCTCTTTTTAATTCCTTCTACTAATCCGAAATTACTTTTCTTTTTTCTTTCCTTGATCTGCTCTAGCACTCCTTCTTCACAATCTTTGAAATTCCCTCTCAAATCCCCACAAAAATCTCGCCATTTCTCTGTTCACTGTTCTAGGTTGGAACTGACAGTCAGTTACTCATACTGACTGTCAGCATTAGGTTCGAACTGACTGTCAGTTCATAAGACTGACTGTCAGTCTGAACCCTGAAAACAGAAGTTTTTGTTTTCTCCACCCTTGTTCTTTCTTGCATTCCTTTAGCTATCCACTATGTCTGATCAGCCTCATCGCCGCGTTGCTCGACGCAAGACCGTTGCATCCAGCAGCAGGTCTTCGGGCCAGTCCTCTGGGGCTCGTCGTTCCCCCTCTCCAGAGCGTGTCCCCGTGAACTATTCGCGGTGGAACACTAGTCGGCTTCGGACTCTTCGTCAGCCGAACCCCTATCTATCTCCTCGTCCTTCTGGCACGGATGCCTCGCCACGTACCACCTTTTACACCATCACTCAGTTCGACATGTTCGAGAGCATCTACTCTCACATGCCCTTCTTCATTCATCGTTCTGTCTCTTGGCAGACGATAGTTTCTCGCACTGGCATCGCTTCTCTTTCTGATGCTTTTGCCTCTGTAGGGATCCGAGACTTAGTCTCTGATTCTTCTTTGACCTGGGCAGAGGAGCCCATTAGGCAGTTCTATGCCACCCTCCACATTTCTTCTCAGCGTGACTCACTGACCTTTATGACCGGCCTCCAGGTATACACGGTCACAAAGGAGCAGCTTGAGGCCGCTTTAGGACTGGTTCGTCCTGCTTCAGGGCGCCAGCTCCACACTTTACCTGACCTTGAGCATCGTGAGGTCGCTATGCTCTACTCCGGCGCCTTCCAGGTTCGTCACATTGCCGGCATGCGCCGCAATGTTGACCTGGCGCTGAAGATTCTTCGCCTCACTCTTCTTCCGATTACAGGTGACCGCGCCAGGGTCACCTACATCACTCTCCATGCTCTCATCTCGATCTTTCGAGAGGAGCCCTTCGACATCGCTGATCTCATCATTAGTGAGCTTCAGCACGTTCTTCTCTCTCCTCGTCGTCGCCTGGTGTATGCCCCATACATCATGGCACTACTGCTCCACATTCGAGCAGTAGACACCGCTCTTCCTCGACCTCATCAGCTTTTGGCCTTCTATCCCCCTAGCCAGGCTGATCGTCGTCTGGGCACTCGTCCTCCCGCTCCTAGTGCTCCCTCCTCAGCCTCTGATGATGATGAGGATTCTGAGGACGCGACTGCAGCTCCAGCTTCTGCCTCTGCTCCTGCCCCTTCTAGCAGCTCCCGCACAGCTTCCTCTCTTGCATCTCTGCAGGTGTCTCTTGACCAGGTCATTCAGACACAGCAGGTGATCCAGAGTACCTTGGCAGCTCAGCAGGAGATACTTCAGCAGATACTGCAGCGACTTCCAGCTCCTGATGCTGCGATGGCATCTGCTTCCCTTGCTCCTCGCAAGAGGGTACGGCCTGCAGTTTCTTCACCAGCATCATCTGCCGGCACCGCTCCAGTTCCAGCAGGACCTGCATCTCCCGCCGTCGTACCTTCCGCGTCTCCTACAGCTTCTGGAGGCACTGAGATTCTAGGAGACTCAGATGACCAGGAGTAGATTAGGATTAGTTTCTCCTGTTAGGCCTCCCTTTTTGTGCTTGATGCCAAAGGGGGAGAGATGGATGATGTTATGATATTTTGTTTAGATGGATGATAGATGGATGATGTTATTTTGTTTAGATAGATGAATATTTTGTGATATGATTATGATTTGTTTTTGTGGTTCTCTCTTATGCTATGATATGCTCTGATACATCTTGGGGGATGTGCACACTTTCAGGGGGAGATTTTTGCACAAAATCAGGGGGAGTATTAGTTGGTATTAGTTTATTAACTTGTTGTCATCAATCATCAAAAAGGGGGAGATTGTTGCATCTAGGCCTTTCATGCCTAACCCTGATGTGTTTTGATGGTTGATGATAATAAGTATTTTTGGACTAACTATGTGTTTGAGTTAGTGTTACAGATTTCAGACAACCGCACAAAAAGCGAGGGCTGGTAATCAAGATGTTGAAGTTCAATTTAAGTTGTTCAAAAGCATAAGAAGACGCAAAAAGAAATTGTTTTTGCTGGACTAAACTGATGCATCGAGGTATGTTGTAGTTCTAGGTTTACCGATCTCAGGGTGCATGAAGATCGATCGGTTTAAGGATTTTATTCTTAGTTTAAACCGTACTATAAAGAGGGGACGCAAGTTCTCTCTACATCTGCAATCATACCGAGAAAAATCTAGGTCAATGCACGCATATCATTATCTGTGGTATTTCGACAATTTGTTTTGATGTATTGAATTTTGTCAACAGTTGAGGTTTTTACTTCTTGAGAAAGATCTGAAAAGATCTAATTTTTGTTGCTGTTGTCAAAAATGTTCTTCTCGAAAATATCTTCAAAACAAAACTGAAATCATTTGAATCAGATCTCTGGATTTTAAGTTTTCTCTGTTTTTATCCAGACTGACTGTCAGTCTTTGTAACTGACTGTCAGTTTGATAAACTGACTAATCTCCAGAGAGTATGTTTTTATTGAGCTGATTTTTGTTGTACTAGACTGACTATCAGTGTTGATAACTCACTGTTGACTTTGTGGACACTGACTGTCAGTCTTTGTAACTGACTGTCAGTTTGGACTGATTCTTTTTACCGTTTTAGTCCACAACGTTCGTGCTGTTGTGATCCTATTTTTACTCTTTCTGGTGATACACTAGACTGACTGTCAGTTTGGGAGACTGACTGTCAGTCTTAGTTACTATTTTTCAGCTCGAGCACAAACGGCTCTTTTGACCACGAAGGCTATAAATAGAGATGTTGAGCTACTGTTTCAACACAAGAAAACACAGCAACACAGCCTTTCTTACTTTCTCACTAGTGCTTCTTCGTTTTACTTAAAACTTGATCTTTTGATCGAGTCGTGAGAGTTTTAGCGACATCGAGCATATTGTTCTTGCATTCCCATTTCTAGATATTTTTCTCGGTGTGCATTGGAGGTCTAGAGTAGACCTTGCTTCTTATTACTCTTGGTGAGCGCCCTCACCTAGACGGTTCGGAGGCGGAAATCGCTGATCTCTCCAAATCGGAGATTGTTGGAGAGACGCGATTACTTGTAAAAGGCTTGGTGCTCGCCTTTCCGGAGGGGACAAGGAGCAACCTTAGTAGATAGTGTCCTGTGTGGATACTGAAGCTATACTCAAGGACTGAGTGCTTCAGCGAGGACTAGTGGAGACTGGGCGTGTCTTCGATACCTCGGGATATATCGGTTTCAATCTCTTATCTTTTACTATTACTTGCTTTATCTGAATTTTTCATTTGCAAAAACAAATTTTAAAAGTCTCCTATTCACCCCCTCCCCCTCTAGTCAACATCCTGATCCAACAAACACATGACAGCCCACGGCAGCACCCCTTATCATGACAACACATGTCACTTGGGTAATCTTGAACTAACAAATTTTAATTTATAAAACAATACTTGTGTCACACCCCGTGGATTCAATCCACCGCGGCATACTCCTAAAACTCGGGAGCACGAAGTATTCGAATACATTTTTAACTCTGCAGAGGGGTACCAATTTACCCGCAAGATATATCCACTTTCATGCCCTTCCTATCACAAGGATTGGACCCCTAACTCACTTCATACTGTGAGTGGCAAGGTGGAGATAACAAGAACTTTTGCCATGTTTCACACACAATTCACCCCAGACCCCGTGGTTTTCTTCACGCAAACCACAGTTGTGGCAGGGTTTCACAACCCCCACTAATTGGCGTCTTCCCCTCAGGGTCAGCGTGCATGATCACATCCTGTGATATGTGTTGGAGCGCACCCCGTGTTAATCGTGAGTTTGTCATATAGGGGTTTCATGTGTGATCCACATACTACTTGTTCAGGCCTGTCCCATACCAGGCTTGCGGTCGGCACGTTAATCATGCCACTAGACGCATAACACAAGGTTCTAGGTCCTTATATGCCAGTGACCAGATCATACCACAATCCATGCACCTTCAGTGCCCGCACAACCAGTGCAGCCAAGCACCTCCAGTGCTACCACCATTCCATACCAAAATACTGGTCACGGCTAGGGGTTTTATTTCATGAATATAGATTTATATACATATACTTATCAATTCATGGCTCATTGCTAAACAGTTTATCTTTCCCAGGCAATCAGCCTGATGCTGCCATTTCATCTCTTTTCTCAATTCATGCAATACTATTTTATAATCAAGGTATATTCTAGCATTTCATAAAATATAGGTTCAAGATGTTCAAGAATATGACTTGCCTTCCGCGTCGTAAGAAACAGCAGTTGATGTCGGGCCTGCGACGAAGTCTTCGAACTCGGACTCTTGCTCTGAACAATGATCAAACAAGCAAACAGCCATTACAATCAATCATACTCTTACTATTCCACTATATGCGATAATGCAAGGAGAAACACTTAGGCGATACAAGATTTGGAAGCGATTAGGGTTAAACTATGGAAACCAAGGTTAAGATTAGTTGTCAAGGGTTTACAAGGTTCCAAATGTTCCAAAATATCAGAATGATATCAAGGCTGCGGCTGGTTCGCTCAAAAACAGCGAATGTCTTTAGGTCGACATTCGGTTCAAGGCATCGACATAGGGTCGATGGATGATAGAGGGCTCAACTCAAGTTGTGACAGTAGAATAAAATGTAGATCACAACATCATGAGTCTAGGGGACAAAGTTATGTTCAGTTTGCATACCCAGAAGGGGTCAAACTGGCCCAATGCCATTGGCTGACATAGGCTGACAATGCCCAAGAATGGCATTGACATGGTTTGAACAGTTTCTAGTAGCCAAAATGGGTTTTTATTCAAGCATATGATGCACAAGGTAGTGAAGCAACTGTTTGACAAAGTATTTTCTATTTTCCATGACCAGAGGTGGGTGAACAGGGCTAATGCCACTGACTGGCATAGTTTGACATAGGGTTGACATGGCCAGAAATTAGGGTTTGCCATATCTTTTGATCTAGGGCTCCAAATGATGCACCACTTTGTCTGGTAGTTAGGCATTTGTAGCAGGAACAAATGTCTCCACAGGATTTAGGGCAGGAGATGGCCGGAAAGTGATGAAAACTGGCAAGGAAGTTGACTGGCCTGGAGCACATGCAACATAAACAGTGCAGTAACTAGGGCATAGCTATATCTCACAATCTAGGCCGAATTAGAAGTCGTGATAGAAGACAAAGTTGCTCAGAATGGTCCAAAACATCTAAATGGCAAAGTGGTTTGAGCTGGAGTGGCTGGATTTGGAAGATACTGGCTGGAGAAACGATGAACTCAAATCTGATTTGGGCATTTCTGATTTAAAGTGATTGAACTCAATTCCTTGCTTGAGTATGGTCCTCAGGGTACTAGAAATGCATTGGTGAAGTTGGATTGGCTAGAGATGCACCAGAAAAGCTTAAACAGTAAGCTCAGTTCACAAGCAAAGTTCCAATTTGGGGTTTTCCAGATTTTAGCAAAATTGATGATTCTGGTTGCTTAGGGATGATAAGAATGATCTATTGAGCATGTTTGATCACTGGCTCGAGAGCTAAATCGGTTTAGGTGAGGGTTAATTGCTCACCGGAGTTCTAGGTGAAACACGGCGATTGCCGGTGACAGAAAGCATTTAAAGTAAATTCCCAGCTTGAGAAGCATGAGGGGGATGAGGGAAGCTCACTGGGGGTGTTGGATCGAAGGAGGAAGCAGTGGTTGAAGCTAGCACCGAAGCTCCCTTTGCTGCTCACCGGGGAAGAAGAAGAAGACGGCGAGTTTGAGGACTTAGGTGTTTCTGGTGGGTGTGTGATGTTTCCCCGAGGCCAGAGGCTATTTATAGAGAATTCGGAGGAGATGCAACGGCTAGAAGTGCACGGGGAGTTGAAGCCGGCAAGGAAGTGACTGGATGGCGACTTCACGGCGAGCTGGCGATGAAGGTGACCTGTTCAGCGGCCGTGAGAGCTTTTGCAGCTGGAGCTGCTGCGAAGTGAAGGCGACTTGATGGCTGGCCGCGGCAAGAACTCCACGTGGCGCAAAGCTCCTGCGTCGACCGTTGCTGGTGGCGTGCAAATGGGAGAAAACAATGGCTGTGAGT
The DNA here is from genome assembly GCA_019359835.1 of Pharus latifolius. NCBI lineage: Eukaryota > Viridiplantae > Streptophyta > Magnoliopsida > Poales > Poaceae > Pharus > Pharus latifolius. The sequence goes on from CM033322.1 coordinate 61,279,289, forward strand.
TGCGCCGGGGAAGATCCACAGTGGCAAATGGCGAGCACACACGCGGCGCTGTTCAGCTGGCGAAGATGGCGACCACGGCTACGGCTACTGTAGCAGCTGGCGAGGTCGAAGTCGATGGGGCTGCAGTGGTGCACGTGGTCGCATGCGAGCTGTGGCCGTGATCGTGCACTGGGACCAGGTCGTGGTCGATGGCAGTAGTTCGAGGTCGAAGTAACAGTAGCTGGTCGATTTGCACTGCTCTGGTCGAAGGCGGCTTCTGGTCGTGAACAGAGGTGAGGTCGAATCCAGGGGTATAAGTGTAATGATTTCGGTTGAAAAGTGGACTGATTTGTAATTCTGGTCTTAGAGAGGTTTAATCTGGAAATTGATTTCATGGATGAGCATAATATTTCTATTAATACTCATTTAGCTCAAATTTGGAGAAAATTTGATAAGGTTTGAGGGATTTCACCTATTTTCGAAAATAGGGTAAAATTAGGGTAAAATAGGTCTGGATTTTGTCGATCTCGAATTCTGGTAATTGGAATGAGATTTGGAAGTCTGATCAGAAGGGAAATCTGTATCAAATAATATTTGGGAGGTGTTCCCTGAAGAAATTCTGAGGTTGGAGTTGATTCGTGGATTTTAGCCTTTTCAGGCTTCCAGGTAAACAGAAAAAGACTTATTCACAGTAAAATTTGGACTAAACTGCGAAAAGTGTTTAGATGAAACAATCTGGCTCCCAACTTTTTGGAGTAAGTTGAGGGTATACCTAGGAACATATTCCAAAAGATACATGAGTCTGGATAGGGTTAAACCATGATAACTCAGTTATCTGGGATCTGGGGTACTTAGGGTAAATCTGAATTTCCTGTTTTCGAAAACAGAAAGAGACTTAGATACTGGGAGTTAGGGTTAGAATTCAATCTGGCTCCTGAAGACTTTTATCTTCAGAATAACTGGTAGGTTAAATCTGGATGATCTGATCTTGATCTGGATCTAGAGAGTAGATTTGGAGATTTTTAGGGTTTGGGAGAGATTAGGGTTTAGCTGATCTGGCTACTGCTACAGGGATACATGCATGCAGGATTTTATGCAAAAACTTTTCACCCCCCAAAACCAGGGTGTTACAGTGTCAGTCGGAACATGGAAAATGCTGTGATGCTTATGATGATGATGTGATAACATGATAATGTTGGAAACAGGAAATGTTGTGAATTGTGAAAAATGTTATTAGGCAAACTCCTCTCTAGAATAGCTTAAGGACCAACCAATTTGTGCTAAACATCTAGTAGCATGTTATCGTACCTCCACAAGCCTGGTATGGGACAAGCGCGACCAAGTATCCTTGCCGAACTATTGCCCTAGCTCTGCATAGAGTCTATAACCTAAATGATAAAGTTGCACTAATACTGTTCACTGGTCAGGGAGGGAAGATCCCTCTTGGCCCACTTACACTGACGGTTGGGACGAGCCCAACCGATTCGTCTGAGTGAAAGATCGTGCAACTGATGTGGTTCCAGGGCACGAGTGCTGGATGTGGTTTCCCAGCACAAACCCCTCGTGTGTCCGCTCACTATTGGTGGAGAGGGTCTCCCACCGCGGCCCAATACTGAGTGAGGGGTAGGGTGAAGGTATGAGAGGGAAGATCCCTACAATGCTTCACAACTGTATTAGGAACCCCACCCGGAGGTGGAATTCCTAGGCCACTGACCAGTGGTGAACCTTTTACGGGGCAGAGCTAGCATAATGGCAAGGTAGGGTGAAAAGCGTGTTATTCTCAACTCAGTGGCGCGCTTAAAGCAGCGTGATCGAACCTGACATAGGAGACTCATATGCTTAAAGTAGCGTGTTGGGCAAAAGACCTATGCTCGTGGTCAACAGTGGTAGTTGAGAAGTCTTGTGGGTAAAGCGGTACCCCTCTGCAGAGTTTAAAATGTATTTAAATACTCCGTGCCGGATTTTGGAGTGTGTTATGGTCAATGGGTTTTATCCATGTTGTGAGGCACAAGTAGTTTTTATGAACTGTTTTATCAACTGCTTTAAATTCTGCACTCTTGAACTATTATATATATATAAGGTAAGTTTTCAAAGAATGTTTTGAATGCTTTTCATGACTATCAACTGTTAGGTGATGAAAAAGGTTTGGAAAAGAACCTCAATCATTTCCTTGAATTCCCTATCATGATATATATACTTGCATTTGTTAAGTGGTGATTTGCTGAGTACCCTGTACTCACCCGTGACTGACTTTCTCCATCAGAAGTTGAAGAGTCATGCGACTTGGGTTCACATGAGTATGAGCCTGAGCCTTGTGAAGACTTCTTCGAGTATGATCCGAGCTTCTAGGCGTCGCGTACCCCGGTCGAGCGACTGTGGGCGAAGATTAGCGTTCCGCTCCTTCCGCGTTTCGTTGAAAAACTGAACCGTTATTTTGTACCTCGTTGTGTTACTATTGTAAGGCCCTAGTGCTGTCATCTGTGAACCTTGTAATATTTTGTGGATTATTTATGTATTGTGCTGGTTGTTGTGATATTCATTTCTGGTTCGCAACTAACTCCTGGGAAGTTGCGACAGGGGAGTGCTGTTCTGTACCGTGGTGTTCGGTACGGGGCGGGGTTCCCCACACCGCACATATGCACAGTACCCATTTTCGGGAGCTATGCCCCTGTTTATGGGTCACCAGGTGGCCACTCCGGTTTCTGGAGGTCCGGCCGCCCCGTTTGACCACACCGGGGGCTACCCTCCCCAGGCGAGTCATACGTCCGGACCCTTCCTGGCACCGGGATCCTTCCTGGTGCCGGGAGGTTACTTCGTACCCGGGCCCTTCGCGGCACCGGGGGGATATCCTGTTTCGGGCCCATTCTCGGGGCCGGGGGTTGTCCCTGCGCAGGGAGCCAGTCCCGCCCCACGTGTCGTGTTTACCACACCGGGGGTGGTCGATAGAGTAGCTCCCGTGCCACAGCAGACCTCCCCCCGCAACGGCCCCCCGGCTCCGAAGGTCGCCGCGGAAGTTCCCCCCTCGCCGGTTTCGGATAATACAGGGGTTCCCCCCTTTCCGGTTCCAGTCGTCGCCACGGGGGCTCCGTCTTCTTCGGTTCCGGATAATACAGGGGCTTCCCCCTTTCTGGTTCCGAGCGTCGCCACGGGCGCCCCTCCCAGGTTCCGGATAATACGGGGGCTTCCCCCCTTCCGGTTCTGGGGGTCTCCGCAGGGGGCTCCCCCCACTAGCCCCGGTAACATCCGGGCCGGTAGCTACAGTGCATGTGCTCCCTCCTCCCCCGGGGCTGCCCCTAAGGGTGCCCCCGGAAGACCAGGTCCGTTTCTCCCGGGAGGAGATTGAGCGAATGCGCAGGGCTAATCTCGGGGAAGAGCTTCCCCTGGGTCGCGGACGTGGGGAGCCTCACTCCCGCACTGGCCGGGGGAAGAGAGCCGCCGAAGAGCCAACCTCTCCGGGGGAGAGCCCGGACGTCCGGGAACTCAGCCCTGGCCTGGAAGAAAAGCGTCGTTACTGCCACGCCAGCGGACCTCTTGGGCTGCTTCCCGACTTCGACAATGAGGGCGCGTCCCCTGTCAAAGGAGACAGCGACAGGGGCTCTCCCCAGGAAGTGCAGGGGGCTAATCAGCAGCTCTGCCGTAGACTCCGATGCATCCGATGGCCGCGGCCTTACCGCCCGCCGCACATCGAGCACTACAACGGTGAGGCTGACCCCTATGAATTTGTGCAGGTATACTCCACAGCCATCTCAATGGCTGGGGGGGACAAGACGGTACAATGTAACGTCTTCCTCCTCAACCTCACCGGGATCGCCCGCTCCTGGTTCTACATTTGAAGGCCGGCTCCATCAAGTCCTTCGCGCAGCTTAAACGCGAGTTCTGCGCGAACTTCTAGGGGAACTACGTGCGTCCCCTGGATTCTTCGCAGCTATACACCGTCCCACAGAGGACGGGGGAGACCATCAGCAGCTTCTTCAAGCACTTTGCTCAAGTCAAGAGCAAAGTGGCTCACGTCCCCGACTCTACGGTCATTGAGGCGTGCAAGAGTGGTATTCTCCCGGGAGAGCTCCACCAGAGGCTCTCCTGGAGCTGCCCCTCCTCCGCCGACGAGCTCTTCAACATACTTGAAAGGTATGCTCGGGCGGAGGAGGATGACCATTGGAAGAAAAACCAGGGGGCTCCCGCCCCCACCGATCGGGGGGCCAGGGACCCCCTCAAACACCCCAGGCAGGGAGGGCCGTAACGAGCCACGGCCTCGGGACACCTTTGTCCTCGAGGGCGGAGGCGGCTCGCGCGACGCCCTGAGGGGCAATCGCCCCTTCCCCAAGCCGAGAGGCCATGGGGGAGGACACTCGTCCCGCGGTCGGGAAGGCCCCGCGGGGAGAAGCTGGGAAGGACCTTGGTGCACTTTCCACGGGTCCAGTACCCATGCCACCAAGGAATGCCACCAGCTACTGCAGCAGTTCACGCCGTTCCTCGACCAGCATGGGCAGGGGGGACTCCGGCCTCTTTGCCCCCTCAGCCTGCTCCACCGGCCCTTCCCGCTCCCGCGGGGGGACAGCAGGGACGAGCGCAGGAGGGGGAGCCGTCAGAAACTCTTCCCTTCCAAACTTCCCAGCGGTGTGTCAACGTCATCATGGGAGGGTCCGCTTCCGGGCGGGACTCCAAGCGCCAGCGCATGGAGTACGCGCGTGAACTCAAGGTGGTAGGGGTGCTGCACACGTCTCCGCCACCCAAGTGGTCGGATGTTCCCCTCACCTTCACGGTGGAAGACGCGCACGGGGTTCGCTTCCCCATGACGACGCTCTTATCGTCTCCGCCACCATCTACAACTGCCACCTGGTCCGCATCCTCATGGATGGCGGGAGCTCCGCCGATGTCCTCTACCTGAAAGCTTTCAGGGAAATGCAGGTAGACGAGAAGCTCTTGCAGCCCGCCACAGGGCCCTTGCAAGGATTCATCCCGGGGAAGGCAATCCACCCCGTGGGGAAGGTGGATCTCCCCATGACGTTCGGCACCCCGGAGAACTACCGGACTGAGATGGTCCGGTTTGACGTGGTGGACCTCCCCTCCTCCTACCACGCGATCATGGGGAGGACCAGGATCAACCGCCTGGGGGCTACAATCCACAAAAACTACCTTTGCATGAAGATCCCCAGGCCTCACGGCGTAATCACCGCCCGGGGAGACCAAGACATGGCCCGAGCTCTATACGAGCGTGCCGCCGCGATGATCGGGAGTGTCAACATCATCAAGGCATCGGGGGGGGGGGGAGACGAGAAAGATTTTGAAAACCAACAAGATTTTGAAATAAAGATTTTTAGGAGCTACAAAGCTCATTATTTTTCTCAAAATAAAGTTTTCAAAAAATAGTTTCTAAATAAATTACGTCTTCTTGGCAAGCCAACTCCTAAAGGTGTCGTCCTATAGTCAAGTTCTCATGCTGCTCTGATACCAACTTTTTGTCGCGACCTGAAACTGGAACTACGACTACTCCCGTGGAGGCCTAGCTTGCTATAGCTAGTCCCATATATGCATGCCTTTGACTTCCCATGATAAGTCAAGCACAGGAGTATATTCACATTGCAGCAGAAAAACATACAAAATATTTAAGCAGTGTGGCCTGTTGGCCTTAATATTACATAAAGAGATTACAATACCTTCGCGGCATTCAAGGTTTAGTTAAAGCAAAATAAAACTTCTACACAGCGGATGATGGGTGTCCCTTCCACAGTTAGAAGTTGACGGCAGAACAACACCTCAGAGGTTTGGCGGATCTGGCTCTCCTTCATCTCGGTCCAAGAAGTTCTTCACACCTTCTTCTTGATCATGGTACGTTCCTTCTTCTGGGTTGTACGTTGCAAGGGTGAGTACTTATGTACTAAGCAAGTTATAGGGAAGAGTAGATACATATAGTAGTATTGTTATGAACCTAGACTAGTCAAGAATTATGGATGTTTGTAAAATAATCTTTTCTTTTATATCTCATCTCATGGCAGCACTTCTCATAATATAGCATCGCTATTCATGTTCACTAAATTATAGCACTACCGCGACACGTCGACACACGACAGCCCACGGCAGCACCCCTTATCATGACAACACATGTCATTTGGATAATCTTGACTTATTAAATTTTATTTAGAAAACATACTTGTGCCACACCCCGTGGATTTAATCCACAGCAGCAGACTCCTATAAACCCGGGAGCTCATAGTATTTGAATACATTTTTAACTCTGCAAAGAGGTACCAATTTACCCGCAAGATATTCCACTTTCATGCCCTTCCTATCAAAATGATTGGACCCCTGGCTCACTTCATACTGTGAGTGGCAAGGTGGAGATAACAAGAACTTTTGTTATGTTTCACACACAAGTCACCCCCGACCCTGTGGATCTCTCGCGAACCACAGTTGTGGCGGGTTGTAGCCAAACCCCCACCCCTATGCGTATTCCCATTACTGGGTCAGCGTGCAAGATCACTTTCAGTGATATGTGTGGGACCCATTCTCCGTGTAAATCGTGCATCACTACACAACTCCTGCAGGGGTTTCATGTGCGATCCGCATAAGTACTTGTTCAGGCCTGTCCCATACCAGGCTTGCGGTTGGCACATGTTTCATGCCACTAGACGCACAACACAAGGTTCTAGTCCTTATATGCCAGTGACCAGACCATCCACAACCCTGCACCTTCCGTGCCTGCTATCCTCTGCAGTTAAGCACCTCCAATGCTACAGCCATCCATACCAAATTTCTGGTCACGGCTAGGGGTTTTATTTCTTGAATATATATAAATACATATATAATAGTTCATGGTTCACTATTTGATCTTTTCACATTTCACAAGCATCCAGCTTTGTACTGCCAAAATATATCTCAACCATTCTTTCACATGCAGTATTACTTATATTCAAGGTCATATCATAGCAACTCATAAAATATAGGTTCAAGATGATCAAGACTATGACTTGCCTTCCGCGTCGTAAGAAACAACAATTGATGTTAGATCAGCAGCGAAGTCCTCGAACTCTGGCTCTGACTCTGAGCAATGATTAAGCAAGCAAATAGACATTACAATCAATCCTACTCTTACTAATTCACTATATGCAATAATGCAATGAGAACATTAAGGCGATACAAGATTCGAGAGTTCTGGAAAGCGATTAGGGTTAGGTTATGGAAACCAGGGTTAAGATTAGTTATCAAAAGTTTACAAGGTTCCAAATGTCTCAAAATATCAGAATGATATCAAGGTTGCGACTGGTTCGCTCAAAAACAGCGAACGTCTTTAGGTCGACATTCGGTTCAAGGCATCGACATAGGGTCGATGGATGACAGAGGGACTATCTCGACTTGTGGCAGTAGAATAAAATGTAGATTACAACTCCACAAGTCTAAAGGACAAGGTTATTTTCAATTTTCACAACTGGAAAGAGGTGAAAAGAGCTAATGCCACTGGCTGACAATCTCTGGCATAGGGCTGATAATGTCAAAATCTAGGGCTAAGCATAAAATGCAGTTCAAGGGCTCAACTCAAGTTGTGATAGAAGAAGAAATTGTAAATCACAACCTCAGGAGTCTAAGGGACAAAGTCAGGCTCAAAATGCACATCTGGAAGGAAGTGAAAAGGGCTAATGCCACTGGCTGGCATAGCCTGGCATTGGACTGACATGGCCAAAAATTAGGGCTTGCCATAACTTTTGATCTAGGGCTCCAATTGATGCACCACTTTGTCTATGAGGTAGGCCTTGATAACAGGAACAAATTACTCAACAGGATCTAGGGCAGGAAATGGCCAGAAAGTGATGAAAACCAGCGATCAACACGGTGGCTGAAGTTTCAAATCATAGCAATGAACAGAGATTAGGGCATAGCTATAACTTCTGATTTAGACCAAATTGGAAGTCGAGCTAGTAGAAAAAAGTACTCAGGAGGTCGAGATCCATCTAAGGGACAAGGTGGTTGAAGCTGGATCGGCCGTAAACATTTTTCCGGTGAACGGCGCCAGAGAAGATGACACGGGAATTGGGTATTTCTGATACAGGTTGATTGAACTCGATTCCTTGCTCAAGGACTATCTAAGAGGTAAAAGGAAGCTGTTGGCATGATTAATTTGATTGGAGGATCATTGGAGAAGCCTGGCGACGAGCGCCGGCGACTGGTGAAGCTCGAACTTGGGAAATGCTTCAATTCGAGTTCAATTCTAAAATCTGGATTCACTTGTTTGCTAAATGAAGTTCACTGATCATTTTGGTCTATTGGATCGAAGGCTGATTCGGATTGAATCGAGTTGCATAGCTGGAATAGGGCATTTTAACAATTCCGGCGATCACCGGCGATAAGATGCATAATAACTCAATTCAAAGCTATAGCATGATGAGGGAGATGGGAGAACCATGTTGGTGCTGTCAATTTGGATGAAGAGGCTGCAGTTGAGGCTGCCACCGTAAGCCTCCTTCTATGCTCGCCGAAGAAGATGACAGCGGCGAGGAATATTTTCGTTTAATTGCTGAGAAGTTCAAGAAAGTGGTGCTGGTGATAAGGGAAATGCTATTTATAGGCGAAGAAAAGTGTAACGAAGCTTAAGCTCACTGCTTGCTTGCGCCGGTGGAGACTTCGAGTTGAAGCAACGGCGAGCAAGGAAGCTTCTCTCTGGCGTGTAGCTGCTGTTGAGCTGGATAGAGACTGCCACGATAAAGACTAAGGTGCAAACACGTGTGCGCATGCAAACACGGTTGCGAGAAGCACGGGCTAGAGCGGTGCTCGATGGCGGCGAAACACGGTGACGAGGTGCTCTTAGTCGCGGTCGCAAAGGCACTGACCAAAGCAAACACTGCGAGCTGTGGTCGCGGTCGAAAGGTAGTACTGTGCACCGCTGGCCGAGGTCGAAGTGCTCTGGTCGCAACTGATGCTGCTCCAGTCATGAACAGTAGCTGTGGTCGAGCCAGGGACTTAATTGCAAGATTCTTTGTTTGAATTCTGGACTTATTTGTAATTTCTGATTTAGAGATAGTTGATTTGCAATTTGATTTCATAGATGAGTATAAACTTATACCTTATACTCATCCAGCAAGAGATTTGGTAAAATCTGGCATGATTTGATGATTTCCAATATAAACTGAAAATAGGGTACTTTAGGGTAAATTAAGATCTGAGTTTTGATTGATTTCGAATTCTGGCCTTTAGGATGTGATTTTGGAATCTGGACAGAAGGGAAATCGATCAAATAGCATTTGGAAGAGATTTACTGTAGAAATTCTGAATTTGGAGTTAATCTGAAGATTTCAGCCTTTTTGGGTTTCCAAATATCAGATAAAGGAGTAAATTGCGATATAATTTGGACTGATATGTGAAAAAGGCTTAGATGATATAATTTGGCTGCCAACTTTCTGGATTAAGGTATTAGCATACCTATGATCATAATCCAAAAATAATCTGATCTGGATTAGGTCATGATTTGGCTAAATCTGAGTTCAAAGTATTTAGGGTAATTAGAATATTAAGTAAAATCCTGTTTTCAAAAACAGAAAAAAATTGATAGATTTGGGAGTTAGAGATGGAATTGAATCTGGCTTCTGAAGGCTTTTATGTTCAGAATAACTGATAAATCATATCTGAGAAATCTGATCTTGATTGAGGTCTACAGGATAGATTTTGAGATTTTAGGGCTTAAGATAGATTAGGGTTGAACTGATCTTGCTACTACTACAGATACGTGCATGCATGATGTTCATGAAAAAGGAAGTTTTTACCCCTAAATTGTTACAGGCATGACCAAGTATCCTTGCCGAACTATTGTCCTGGCTCTGCATAGTGTCAATAATAATTTAATAAAGATGCACTAATCTTGCACAAGGTTAGTGAGGGGAGATCCCTCTTGACAGCACTTTACATAGACGGTTTGGGAAGATCCCAGCTGACTTGTCTGAGATTCATGGCGGATGTGGTTCCCGTGCACGTGTGTTGGATGTGGTTCCCAGCACAAACCCCTCGTATTCGCTCACTATTGAAGGAGAGGGAAGATCCCTCTCGCTGCGAGCCAATATTGAGTGAGGGTTAGGGTGAAGGTGTGAGAGGGAAGATCCCTACAATGCTTCACAACTGTATTAGGAACCCCATCCGGAGGTGAAATTCCTGAGGCATTACCCGGTGGTGAACTACTTACAGGGCAGAGCTAGTATAATAGCAAGGCAGGGTGAAAAGCTTGTTATTCTCAACTTAGTGGCGTGCTTAAAGTAGCGTGATCGAACCTGGCATAGGAGTCTCATATGCTTAAAGCAGCGTGATTGAGCTAAAACCTGTGGTCGTGCTCAACAGTGATAGTTGAGGAATCATGTGGGTAAAGCGGTACCCCTTTGCAGAGTTAAAAATGTATTTAAATATTCTGTACTCTCGGTTTTAGGAGTATGTTATGGTCAATGGATTTTGTCCATGTTGCAAGGTACAAGTAGTTTTGAATGAATTAATTTATCAATTGACTTAAGTTTCTTCACTCTTGAACTACTATGTAAGGTAAGTTTTCAAAGAATGTTTTGAATGCTTTTCATGATTATCAACTGTTAGGTTGTGAAAAAGTTTTGGAAAAGAACCTCAAATACCTTCTTTGAATTCACTGTCATGTTATATATACTTTCATTTCTTAAGTGGTGATTTGCTGAGTACCCTGTACTCACCCGTGACTGAATCACTCCACCAGAGGTTGAAGAGACAAGTGACTTGGGCTCTCATGAGTATGAGCCTGAGCCCTTTGAAGATTTCAAGTATGATCCAAGTTTCTAGGCATCGCGTACCCCGGTCGAGCGACTATGGGAGAAGAGTAGAGTTCCGCTTTTTCCGTGTTTTGGTAAAAAGTTGAAAGGTTATTTTGTACCTGTTTGTGTTAACCATGTAAGGCGCTAATGGCGTTATCGATTGTGAACTTGTAATGTTTTTGAACTATTTATGTATCTTGTTGGTTGTGGTACTCATTTCTCGTTCACAACTAAATCCTGGGAAGTTGCGACAGGAGGGCGCTGTTCCGTATCGTGGTGTTCGGTACGGGGCGGTGGTTCCCACAACTAACATGTAGTTCTCTATTTTATGAATACAGCCATGCAAGAATCACTCAATTTCGATGCCGTTTGACCACCCAAAACCAATTTTTCGTAAACTAGTGCTAAAACTTTTGAAAAAGCAAAAAAATAAACACTTTTTGAGACTGGCTGAAATGGGCACGACCAGTGGCACAACCAGTGTTGCGCTCGGTTTGGTATTTCTCAAAAAAATAAAATTTTTCCAAACTAGCCGAATCATGCATGACCAGTGGAACAACCAATGCCGGGCTCAGTTTGTTTTTTTTAAAAAAAATAAAGTTTTTCAAAACCATGCGAGACGGGCATGGCCAGTGGCATAACCAGTGTCGAACTCGGTTTGAATTTTTCAAAAAAATAGTTTTCTAAAACCACCCGAAATGACCACGACTAGAGGCACGTCCCGTGCTACGTTTGGTTGGTCAATTTTCAAAAAAATATAATTTTATTTTTCAGCAGAGACGACCACGACCAGTGGCATGCCCCGTGCCCTGGTTGAGCACGTCCTATGCTCATGGTCGTGTTTTTGTCGGTGCAGCCAGCTGCTCGAATGCGGGTTTTACCCAAACCAGGAACGATCCACAGCACGCCCTGTGCCGAACCGAGCATGACCCGTGCCAGTGGTTGTGCCAGGGTCGGTTTCCCTCAGTTTTTCAGACAGAAGTGCTTCTAACTTGTTTCTTTTATGTTTTTCTTCTCCCACACCTTTGCGACTCTTACCTACCACCCTATATAAAGCCTCCCATCTTCTCCAAATAGCCAAACACCATTGTTGTGTGAAACCTAGCCCTAGATCTCCAAATCCAACCATCCAAACTTCAATCTGACTACAGATTCCGGTTCCTCATGCCTCGACACCCCTGTATCTGAAGTTTCTAATCCAATGACGACGCCTCGACGCAACATCAAGAAGGTCATGAAGTGCAAAAGAGATTACAAGACTATCATGGATTCCAGGATGGATGACCTCACCGGTCGCATCAATCGCCTCATCTTGTACATGCAAGCCACATCCTCCCGAACGGCACATATCTAGGTGCGCATGCACACAATGGGGACCATCTTCACACCCACGGCGTTCCTCCACAACCCTATCCTCCTCCGCCATTTTTCTACCAATCACCTCCACCGACCTCCAATGAGTGATCTTCAAGGTAGGCAAGTGTTTCTTTTTATTTTCCTTTTCTTTTTTGTTTCTTTTTGTTTTCTTTTCAAGTTTTCACTTGAGACACCTTGGACAAACTCATTGGAGCTGCGTGGACCACAACATCTTCTTTCACCATGGCATCTTCCAGAACATCTACCTCCAGTAACCACGACCACAAATGATAATCTGTATCTCTCTCCATACATTGAGGACAATGTCTGATTTAGCTTGGGGGTGTTCACTTAACCATTTGCTTAGTCTTCAATGAATCATCATTCCACCACATTCCATCATAAACTAAAAAAATAAAAAAATAGATATATCACTTGCACTACTACAGAAATGCAATCTACTAACCCCTATCTTCTAACAGTTTTACGGAATCTGGAAGAAAACCGTTAGTGTACATGGTGCGCAGTGGAGAAGGGCATTTGTACTAACGGTTGGATTGTCAGAAACCATTAGTAAAAACCACATGATTTTTTCTAATGGTTATAAATATATTAACCGTTAGAAGAAATATACTTATACTAATGGTTATGTTTCTAGAACCGTTATAATAGATTTTATTTTATTCTAAACATTCTTAATATATTAATTGTTAGAAGATACGTACTTGTAACACCTTGGGTTTGGGGTGAAAATTCTTTGGCATAAAAAGTCATGCATGCATATGTGTAACACCCTGAGTTAGGGGTGAAAACTTCCTTTTTCATCAATAGCATGCATGCATGTATCTGTAGTAATAGCCAGATCAGTATCTATCCTAAGCCCTAAAATCTCCAAAATCTATCCTGTGACCTCAAATCAAGATCAGATTGTTCAGATGTGATCTATCAGTTACTCTGAACTTAAAAGCCTTCAGAACCCAAATCCAATTCTATCTCTAACTCCCAGAATTATCAACTTCTTCTGTTTTCGAAAACAGAAATACCTTATATTACCCAAATACCCTAAGTTTCAGAATCCAGATTTAATCAAAATCTTGACCAAGTTCAGACCAGATTATTCCTGGAATATGATCATGGGTATGTCAATACCTTAATCTAAAAAGTTGACAGCCAGATTTTATCATCTAGACTCTTTTCACAAATCAGTCCAAGAGTTATTGCAAATTAGTCCTTATCGGATATCTGAAAACCCAAAAAGGCTAAAATCTCCAGATTAACTCCAAATTCAGAATTTCTTCGGCAAATCTTCTCAAAATGCTATTTGCCACAAGTCTCTCTTCTGTGCAGATATCAAAATCGAACCCTAAATGCCTGAATTTGAAATCGACAAAACTTAAATCTTATTTTACCCTAAATTACCCTATTTTCAGTTTGTATCGAAAACTATTCAAATGTGTCAAATCTTATCAATTACCTTTGCCAAATATCCTGTTGAATATAATCTACCAGATTAGTGAAATCAAATTCAACTCTAACCTTCCAAATCTCCAGAATTACAGATTGGTCCAAATCTGAAAATCAAGTATTGCAAATCAGCCCAAATTCGACCAGGCCAACTGCTGTACACGACCAGAAGCCTCGCCGTGTTTCCTTGCGCCGTGCACGTTCGCCGCCGGCCAAGCTTCGCCTGCAACTTGATTGTGCATGCTGTTGCGCACGTGTCCTCGCCTTAGCCGTCACCGTGGCAGCGTCGCTGCAACGTCGACGACCAGCGCCTGCTTCCCCGCGCGACCAGCAGTGACTGTTGTCAGCATCTTCTTGCCACGTCGCTTGCCTTGCCAGCCGTTGTCGCCACCGCTTTGCACCGCCCGACAATGTGGAGTTCCAAAGAGCCGACAAGCTGAGCAGTAGTCACCTCGCCTGAGCACCGTCGCTTCACCGCTCGCCGTTGCTACATCTGCGCCCGGCAACTCATATCAACTGACATCAAATTCAATGCTGTTTAATCCTTGCAAGCTTCACCCTCTGGTCTATTTAAGCCACCAGTGCCTTGTATCATCTCCTCTTCTTTAGGACTTAACCAAATTCTCAAACTTCTTCGCTGTCGTCGTCTTCTCCGGTGAGTCCAACAAGAGGCTTCACGGTGCCAGCTTCATCCACATCATCTCCTGCCAAATTAAAGCCATCAGTGAGTTCATCTACTTACCCTCTCTGTGTAGTACTGTCTAATTACTCCCCGGTGACCTCTAACGCCGGCGATCACCAGAAATTGCTAAAATTCGAAGAATGCCCTGTTCCGGCAATGTAGCTCGAATTACTCCAAATTAGCTTTCGTATCTGTAATCAAAATTTATCAGTAAGCCAAATCAAGCAAGCCTGTGAAGTTGGATTTCGGATTTAAGCAAGAATCGAACCTTTTCCCTAAACCGAGCTTCACCAGAAAACCGGCGATCGTCGCCAGGCTTCTCCAGTGATCCTCCCTCCCATCTAATTGTACCAGAAGCTTCCTTATACCTCCTCGATGCTCTCCAAGCAAGGAATTAAGTTCTTGTTGCCTGTAGCAAAAAAACCCCAAATAGCAGTGTTCTTCTCCGGCACAGTTCACCGGAAAAGTGTTCCCGGCCGTTTCAGCTCAAATCACTTTGTCCTCTGTGTGTGCCTTAACTCCCTGAACATTTTTGTCTTCTAGCCCGACACCTAAATCAGCCTAGATTGGAAGTTATAGCTTTGCCAAGTTTTTGTCCAGACCTACTCCAGTGCAGCCAGTTCATCTCTGTTCATCATCAAATTTCTTGCTTTCCAGCCATTTCCTGCCCTAGATCCTGTTGACTTAATTGTTCCTGTTACTCAAGCCTACCTCCCAGACAAAGTGGTGCATCATTTCGAGCTCCAAATCAAAAGTTATCCTAAGCCCTAGTTTTTGGCATTGTCAACTCTATGCCTGAGCTTGTCAGCCAGTGGCATTGACCTTGTTTACCCACTTCTGGTTGTGTAATTTGAAATCCACTTTGTCCACTGAATTTGTAGAGTTGTGATCTACATTTTCTTCTACTACCACAACTTGAGATAAGCATCCTAGCTTTTCTTAAAGCTATGTCCAAACTTTGATCCGAATGTCGATCTGTTGACATGCGCTGTTTTGATTAAACCAGCCACAAAATTGTTATCCCTATTGTAAACCTGAAACCCTAAGATTATCTAATCACCATCCTTAGCCCAAATTCCTTGAAACCCTAGAATCTCGACTCAGTTCAGTTTGCAGTTCAAATTATGTCCAGTATAGTTCAATTATTCTTGTTGAGCATTTCTGCATATAAGTCATAAAACATTTTAAATATTATAAGTAATTATTGTGTGATTGTTTGTCGTCGAGCAGATTCAGAAGCTGACTTTGAAGATTGTGCTGTTGACCCGTCATCGACTGCTGTATTTTACGACGCGGAAGGCAAGTCATATCCTTGGTCATCTTGAACCTATATTTTAAATGTTGCTATAATATAACCTTGAATATAGGCAATATTGCATGTGAAAGATTGAGAATGGTTGATTTATGAATTGGCAGTACTAGACGGGTTATCTGTGAAATGTGAAATAAACAAGTTTTGAGCCATGAACTATTATATGTATTTATATACTTATATTCATGAAATAAAACCCCTAGCCGTGACCAGAAAAATGGTATGGATGGCTGTAGCACTGGAGGTGCTAGACTGCAAAGGAATGCAGGCACTGAAGGTGCAGGGTTGTGGATGGTCTGGTCACTGGCATATAAGGACTAGAACCTTGTGTTGTGCGTCTAGTGGCATGAACAACGTGCTAACCGCAAGCCTGGTATGGGACAGGCCTGAACAAGTAATTATGTGGATCGCACATGAAACCCCTGCATGAGATGTGTAGTGATGCACGATAAACACGGAGCGCGGCTCCCACACATATCACTGAAGGTGATCAAGCACGCTGACCCAGTAATGGGAATAAGCAAAGGGGTGGAGGTTTGGATACAACCTGCCACAACTGTGCCTCGCTGAGAGCCACAGGGTCGGGGGTGAATTGTGAGTAAAACATAACAAAAGTTCTTGTTATTTCCACCTTGCCGCTCACAGTATGAAGTGAGTCAGGGGTCCAATCATTTTGTTATCATAGGAAAGGCTTGAAAGTGGAATATCTTGTGGGTAAATTGGTACCTCTCTGCAGAGTTAAAAACGTATTCGAATACTCCGAGCTCCCGGGTTTATAGGAGTCTGCTGCGGTGGATTAAATCCACGGGGTGTGACACAAGTACTATTTTCTCAATAAAATATGTTTAATCAAGATTACCCAAATGACATGAGTTGTCATGATATGGAGTGCTGCCGTGGGCTGTCGTGTGTCGACGTGTCGCGGTAGTGCTATAATCTAGTGAACATGAATGATGATGTTATATTATGAAAAGTGCTGCCATAAGATGAGATGAGAAAGGAAAAGATTATTTTACAAATATCCATAATTCTTGACTAGTCTAGGTTCATATCATCACTACTATATGTAACTACTTTTACCTATGACTTGCTGAGTACGTAAGTGCTCACCCTTGCAACATTCAACTCAATAGATGGAGCCTACCTTGATCAAGATGATGGCATGGAGTACTTCGTGGATCCAGAAGGAGGAGAATCAGTTCCGCCAGAACCCTGAAGTGTGTTGTTCTGCCGTCAACTTCTTTTGTGGGAGGGTCACCTATCTTCTGCTGCGTAGTTAAATATTTTGCTAAACCCTGAATGCCTTGTAGGCATTGTAATCCTTTATGTAATATTAAGACCAGCAGGCCACACTGCTTAATATTTTGTGAGTACTCTGTTGCAATGTAATATACTCCTGTGTTTGACTCATCCTGGGAAGTCAAAGGTTTGTGGTTTGGGACTAGCTGCAGCGAGCTAGGTCTCTACAGGAGTAGTCGTTGTCCCAGTTTCGGGGCGCGACAATATGTCTCTTCAAGATCAGCAAAATCAGCCTAGATTCATCCTATCCTAAGCCCTAAAATTTCAAAATTTTCCCTATGAACCCAAATCAAGATTTGACTTTCCAGATATGACCTACTATTTATCCTGAGTAGAAAAGCCTTCAGAAGCCAGATCAAATTCGATCTCTAACTCCTAGATTTGTCAATCCTTTCTGTTCTCGAAAACAGAAATTAACTAAATACCCTAATTACCCTAAATACTCCAAATCCTAATTTAATCTAATCTTGACTAAATCTAGACCAGATTATCTTGGATTATGGTCAAGGGTATGCCAATACCTTAATCCAAAAAGTTGGCAGCCAGATTCTATCATCTAGACCCTTTTCACAAATCAGTCCAAAAAGTATCGCAGATCAGTCCTTTTCTGATTTTCCAGAAGCCTGAGAAGGCTAAATGTTGCAAATCAACTCCAAATTCAAATATTTTTTAGGGAACACCTCCCAAATGGTATTCAATGCAAAATCTCCTTTTATCGGAATATCAAAATCTCACTCTAAGTCTCAGAATTCCAGTTCCGACAAAGTTCGGATTATTAGTACCCTAATTACTCTGTTTTCATTTTATCCGAAAACTATTCAAATGTGCTAGATTTTACCAAATATCCTTGCCAAATACTTTGTTGAATAAAGTTTGCTAGATCAGTCCAATCAATTTCAGCTTTAACCATCTAAATCTCCAGATTTGCAAATTAGTCCAAAACCCAAAATCTGAAATTTCATTTCGGTCCAGATTTCGACTAGAGCCCAGCCTTTTCGACCAGAGCCCCTGTCGACTATTTGGGCTCGGGATCCTCAGTCGATCTTACGTAGATTTATAGGTTGTGAGACCTTTCACGGTGCTCCTCCGGGAAGGTAAGATAAGTAATGTCTACCGGGACACAAATGAATTTATACAGGTTCGGGCCCTGGATGGTGGGAGTAATAACCTTACGTCCTGCTATGATTTCACTATGTAGGGAAATAAGTGTTTACAAGAGGGAGGAAGAGATGATCACAGGTGAAGATCTCTTCTATATTATTGTCTATCAAACTATGCCTAAGTCTTCAAGTTTTGTTGACTCGTTGTCATGCTTGTTCACCGCCCTCTACATTATGCATCGACCATCCTTTTATACTAAATGAAAAGACATCAAATGTGAAGCGGTTTGGGACGGTTGTCCTGGTGCAGTTCGTATAACCGCACTCATCTCCTTCGCTGGTTAAGCATGTGCAATCATGGATGACCGCACATGTGAACTTCCTGGCGGTTGTCTACACATGTGGGAGAAGTTGCTTCGTCCCTAAGAACGTGTCCAATAGAGTTTTGAACATCCCCCAGGCTACCTTGGTGGCGTATAGTCAGTGACCCTCTGACCGCGCATTGTCTGCGGTCTCATGATTGCGCAAGGGCTGCAATCATAAACTAACTATGTGCCCGTCAGCGACCATAGTGGTTATTATAGACACATATTATATTGGAACCTGACTTGAACTCGATATGTGTTACTCAAACTAGCTCGGGTTATAATCCTCGTCAGCCGTCGGCACAGTGTTTGACCGCAGCTTCGCCGTGCATTTCGTCGTGTTTCTTCGCCGCCGGTGCTCGCCTATGCCCGAGCTCACTTCTGCATGCATGTGCGCACGTGTCCACGCCATAACCGTCGCTGTGGAAGCACAGCAACTAGCAGCCGCGCGTGCGCAACCAGCAGCGATCGCAGCAGCAACTTTGTCAGCAACTTTGCGCCACGTCGCCCCGTCATGCCAACATTGTTGCCTTCGCATTACACCAGCCAGCGCCAAGTTTCGATGAACCGACCATTTGAGCAGTGTTGGGGGAAATCTCCGCAAGACTAAGTCCAGGTAAGTTGCGTCACATTTTGCCCGGGGACATGGCCTCCGGTGCCTGTCTCGGGCGCCGCCTTTAGCCCAGGGACATGGCCTCCGGTGCCTGTCCCAGGCGTCGCCTTTTACCCGGCGACATGGCCTCCGGTGCCTGTCCCAGGCGCCGCCGTTTTCCTGGGGACATGGCCCCCTGTTGCTGTCTCAGGCGCCGCCGTTTGCCTGGGTACAAGGCCCCCGGTGCATGTCTCGTGCGCCGCCTTTCGCCCGGGGACTGTCCCGGGCGCCGCCATTTGCCCTGGGACATGGCCTCCGGTGCCTGTCTCGGGTGCCGCCGTTTGCCCGGGGACAAAGCCCCCAGTGCTTGTCCCAGGCGCCACCTTTAGCCCGGGGACATGGCCGCCGGTGCCTGTCCCGGGCGCCGCCGTTTGCCCGGGGACAAAGCCCCCGGTGCATGTCCTGGGCGCCGCCGTTTGCCCTGGGACATGGCCTCCGTTGCCTGTCCCGGGCGCCGCCCTTCACCCGTGGACATGGCCTCCGGTGCCTGTCCCAGGCGCCGCCTTTTGCCCGGGGACAAGGCCCCCAGTGCCTGTCCTGGGCGCCGCCTTTAGCTCAGGGACATGGCCCCCGCTGCTTGTCCCGGGAGCCGCGTTTCGCCCGGGGACATGGCCTCCGGTGCCTGTCCCGGGCGCCGCTATTCGCCCGGGGACAAGGCCCCCGGTGCTTGTTCCGGGCACTGCCTTTAGCCCGGGGACATGGCCTCCGGTGCCTGTCCTGAGCGCCGTCGTCCTTCCGGGGACAGGAGCCCTTGGTTCCGTGTCACGTGTGGGTCGCGTGACAAGCGCCTTGGTCACGTGCAGGTCGCGTGGTAAGCGCCTCGGGAAGGAGCGGCCACCTGCCAAGCATCCGAGGCACCTGGCCGGGAGAAGGACGTTGCTACCTCTCGATCCGACGGTATCGCCCGGGGTAGTTTAGTCTTTTTGCTTCTTTTGGGGCTATAAAAGCCCTTGTACCCCCTATTGTAAAGACAAGTTGCTCATTATTGCTAGAATAGCCAATCTCATAGGTTGTAACATCCTGAGTTTTGGGGTGAAAAGTTTCTTTCTTAAAAATCATGCATGCATATGTCTCTTCTAGATCAACCAAATCAGCCTCAGCTTTATTCTGTTCTAGCCCTAAAATCTCCAAAATTTATCCTGTGACCCCAAGTCAAGATCTGACTTTCCAAATTTGATCTATCAGTTATCCTAAACCTAAAAGCCTTCAGAACCCAGATTCAATTCTATCTCTAACTTCCAGAATTATCAACTCTTTTCTGTTTTCGAAAACAGAATATCTGTTATTACCTAAATACCCTAAGTTTCAGAAATTCAGATTTAATCAAAATCTTAGCCAAGTTCGTACCAGATTATTCCTGGAACATGATCATGGGTATGCCAATACCTTAAACCAGAAAGTTGGCAGCCAGATTTTATCATCTAAACCTTTTTCGCAAATCAGTCCAAGAGTTATTGCAAATTAGTCCTTTATCTGATATCTAGAAACCCAAAAAGGCTAAAATCTCCAGATTAACTCCAAATTCAGAATTTCTTCGGCAAATCTTTTCTAGATG
The DNA here is from genome assembly GCA_019359835.1 of Pharus latifolius. NCBI lineage: Eukaryota > Viridiplantae > Streptophyta > Magnoliopsida > Poales > Poaceae > Pharus > Pharus latifolius. The sequence goes on from CM033322.1 coordinate 61,299,804, forward strand.
CTATTTGAAACAAGTTCTTCTTCTGTGCAGATTTCAAGATCTCATCCTAATTACCATAATTCGAAATCAATTGAAGCTCAGATTCAATTACCCTAAAAATACCCTATTTTCAGTCTGTATCGAAGACTATTCAAATGTACCAAATTTTATCAAATGTTCTTGCCAAATATTCTGTTGAATATAATCTGCTATATCAGTGAAATCAAATTTAGTTTAAACCTTCCAAAATTCCAGATTCGCAGATCAGTCCTTTTTCCAGATTTTTCCAAAAGCCAGAAAGGCAAAATGTTGCAAATCATCTCCAAATTCAAATCTGATTCAGGGAACACCTCCCAAATGCTTTTCAATACAAATTCTTCTTTTATGAGTATCTCAAAATCAAACCCTAAATCCCAGAATTTGAGATCAATAAGTTTCAGACTTATTTTACCCTAATCTACTCTGTTTTTTCAGTTCATATCAAAAGTCATCCAAATGTCTCAAATTTTATCTTCAATCTGTGCCAAATCATTTGTGGAATTAAGTATACCAAAACAGCAGAATCAAAATCAGATCAAACCTTCCAAATCTCCAGAATTACAGTTCAGTCCAAATCAAAAATTGGAAATTGAAATCAAGCCCAAATTCGACCAGGACAGCAGTTGCTGTGCACGACCAGAGATAGCCGTGCAATTGCGCCGCGCTTGCTCGCCGCCAGTGAGGCTTCGCCGCACTCGTGACCGTGCATGCTTGTGTGTACGTGTCCTTGCTTCAGCCGTGCCGTGGCAACGTCGTGGCAGCGCCACTGCAACGTCGACGACCAGCGCCTGCTCCCGCGCGCGACCAGCAGCCTTTTGTCAGCAATTCACTGCCACGTTGCCTTGCCGCGCCAATGTTGTCGCCACCGCTTGCTCCAGATTGCCATGTCCCGATGAACCGACATGATGATCAACTGCAGAGCCGTTGTCGCCGTCCCATCACCGGGTAATACTGTGTCTTCGCCGCTGATGCTCAGCACGCAACCCATCTCATCACAGCAGCCAATTACTTCGCTGTTCCCCCTTGCAGCTTCGCCTGCCTATTTAAGCACTCCTGTGCTCAGCAGCTCCCTCCACACATCACCAGGACTTAACCAATTTCCAAATTTCCTCGCTGCAGTCGTCTTCTCCGGCGAGCCATCGAGGAGCTTCACGGTGCCAGCACAATCTGCAGCACCTCTTGCCAAATTAACAGTACCAGTGAGTTCCCCTTATCTCTCTCATCGTGCTGTATCACTTAATTGGATTTCCTTGCCTCCTATCGCCGGCGATCACCGGAATTTGCTGAAACTTGAAGAATGCCCTGTTCCGGCAATGCAGGCCAAATTACCTCGAATTAGCTTTCGATCCTGTGGAAGAAGTTGATCAGTGCGCCATTTCCAGCAAGCCTGTGCATCAATATCTTCAGATTGAGCTTCAATCGAAGTTTTCCCCAATTTTGAGCTTCTCCAGAAACCGGCGATCGTCGCCAGGCTTCTCCGGCCATCCTCTGGCCAAATTGATCGTGCAGGTAGATTCCCCTTATCTCTCTTTCACTCTCCAAGCTTGGAATCGAGTTCATTCGGCCTAAAACAAAAACCCCCAAATGGCAGTGTTCTTCTCCGGCGTCGATCACCGGAAAACCTATTCCTGGCCGTTTCAGCTCCATCCATTTTGTCATTCAGGTGTGCTTCAACCTCCTGAACATATTTGTCTTCTAGATCGATCTCTGAAACTGCCCAGAATTCAAGTTATAGCCATGCCAAAATCTTGTCCAGAACTGCTCCAGTGCAACTAGTTCACCTCAGTTCATCACTGAATTTCATCACCTTCTAGCCATCTTCTGCCCTAGATCTTGTTGAATGATTTGTTCCTGTTATCATTGCCTACCTCCCAGACAAAGTGGTGCATCATTTGGAGCTCTAGATCAAAAGTTATGCCAAGCCCTAGTTTCTGGCCATGTCAAGATCAATGCCAGACTATGTCAGTCAGTGGCATTAGCCCTTTTCACTCCCTTCCAGATGTGCATTTTGGGCATAACTTTGTCTCTTAGATTCCTGAGGTTGTGATCTACATTTTCTTCTTCTATCACAACTTGATTTGAGCCCTTGAAATGCATGTTATGCTAAACCCTAGTTTTTGACACTATTCCAGTGCATGCCAGCCAATGGCATTGGCCTTGTTTACCCACTTCTGATTGTGCATTTTGAAAGCCACTTTGTCCACTGAATTTGTAGAGTTATGATCTACATTTTCTTCTACTGTCATAACTTGAGATAAGTTCTCTAGTTTTCCTTGAAGTTATGTCAGATTCTTGATCCGAATGTCAATCTGCCGACATTCGCTGTTCTTGATCAAACCAGCCACAAAACTGATGTTCTTATTGTAACCTTGAGATCCTAAGAGCATCTAACACCCATCCTTAGCCAAATCCTTGAAACCCTAGATCTCAACTCAGTTCAGCTTGCAATCTCAATTATCTCCAGTATCGTTCAGTCACTTTTGTAAAGCATATCTGCATATAGATCCTAAAACATCTTAATATATAAATAATATTTGTGTGTATTGTTTGGTTTGTCGTCGAGCAGATCTAGAAGCTGAGATCGAGGACTTCGCTGTTGAACCGTCATCAACTGCTGTTTCTTACGACGCGGAAGGCAAGTCATATCCTTGGTCATCTTGAACCTATATTTTAAATGTTGCTATAATATAACCTTGAATATAGGCAATATTGCATGTGAAAGATTAAGAATGGTTGATTTATGAATTGGCAGTACTAGACTGGTTATCTGTGAAATGTGAAATAAACAAGTTTTGAGCCATGAACTATTATATGTATCTATATACTTATATTCATGAAATAAAACCCCTAGCCGTGACCAGAAAAATGGTATGGATGGCTGTAGCACTGGAGGTGCTAGACTGCAAAGGAATGCAGGCACTGAAGGTGCAGGGTTGTGGATGGTCTGGTCACTGGCATATAAGGACTAGAACCTTGTGTTGTGCGTCTAGTGGCATGAACAACGTGCTAACCGCAAGCCTGGTATGGGACAGGCCTGAACAAGTACTTATGTGGATCGTACATGAAACCCCTGCATGAGATGTGTTGTGATGATTGACTTGGAGGCTGACTCCTACTATCACTGAAGGTGATATGATATTTGACCCAGTAATGGGAAAATGAGGTGGGGTGGAGGTTATGATACAGCCTACCACAACTGTGTTTCGCTGAGAGCCACAGGGTCAGGGGTGAATTGTAAGTGATGCATAACAAAAGTTCTTGTTATTTTCACCTTGCCACTCACACATGGTTGTGAGGAGGGGTCTAATCATTTTGATAGGATGGGCTTGAAAGTGGAATATCTTGCGGGTAAATTGGTACCTCTCTGCAGAGTTAAAAACGTATTCGAATACTCCGAGCTCCCGGGTTTTATAGGAGTCTGCTGCGGTGGATTAAATCCACGGGGTGTGACACAAGTACTATTTTCTAAATAAAATATGTTTAAATCAAGATTACCCAAATGACATGTGTTGTCATGATAAGGAGTGCTACCGTGGGCTGTCGTGTGTCGACGTGTCGCGGTAGTGCTATAATCTAGTGAACTTGAATGATGATGTTATATTATGAAAAGTGCTGCCATGAGATGAGGTATGAAAGAAAAAGATTATTTTATAAACATCCATAATTCTTGACTAGTCTAGGTTCATGTCATCACTACTATATGTATCTACTCTTACCTATGACTTGCTGAGTACGTAAGTGCTCACTCTTGCAACCTACAAATCAATAGACGGAGCGATCAACAATCAAGATGAAGGCGTGGAGTACTTCGTGGATCCAGAAGGAGGAGCGTCAGTCCCGTCATTTCCCTGATGTGTGTTGTTCTGCTGTCCACTTCTCTTTTGTGGGTGGGTCACCTATCTTCTGCTGTGTAGATGATATTTTGCTAAACCATGTATGCCGTGAAGGCATTGTAATCTCCTTATGTAATATCAAGGCCAGCAGGCCACACTGCTTAACTATTTTGTAAGTTACTCTGTTGCAATGTGATATACTCCTGTGCTTGACTTATCCTGGGACGTCAAGGGTATGTGTATGCTATGCATATATGGGACTAGCTGCAGCGAGCTAGGTCTCTACAGGAGTAGTCGTAGTCCCAGTCTCGGGGCGCGACATAGGTGTGCACCGGAAGCCTCTCCCCGAGAGAGCCTCCCCAGCCGACTCCGGTTGGGAGCACGACGACAGGACTAGGGCCCCCACCGGGACCCGAACCTGTATAAACCCTCGTGTCATTTGTTGTGCTTGTCCGGCGGGGGAGGATCGGTCACCCGGTCAACCCACATCGCATTTTCTTCGCTAGGATCGTCCACGAAACCTACCGGGGTGTTCGTAACACCACGACAGTTGGTGCCGTCCGTGGGGACTCGTGACAACATGCCATGGCTCCCCCAAGAACGAGGGCCCGCGCCCTTCCTGGTGGAGCCGGTCCCGGAGACCCGGCGCCACCCGTTCGGGACACGACTGTCCCGTAGCTTCCTCCCGGAGGCGGCCAAACCAAGGTACCGCCTCCAACCTTCCCTCTTAACTTAGGTGGTTCGACCTCTGGGTCGGTCCCGGTGACCGCGGGAGCCTCGGCCGGGACTAGTCTCCCCCCGACGGCTCCCCCGGCTCCCCGGGACACCCTGCTTGAGGCTTTAGTGGAGGGCCAGCTTCGCGACCAGCGCTCTATGGATGAGCTGCTTCACGTGTTGGCGCGGCCACCGGCCCCCACATATGCGCCGTACCCATACCCGGGGGCTACGTCCCCGTTTATGGGCCACCCGGCGGCCCCTCTGGTCTCCGGAGGTCTGGCCGTCTCGTATGACCCCACTGGGGGGTACCCTCCCCCAGCGGGTCATACGTCCGGACCCTTCCCGGCACCAAGACACTTCCCGGTGCCGGGAGGTTACTTCATGCTCGGGCCCTTTGTGGCACCAGGGGGATATCCCGTTCCGGGCCCATTCCCAGGGCCGGGGGCCCATTACATGACTAGGGTTTTCCCTGTGCCGGGAGCCAGTCCCGCCCCACGCGTCGCGTTTACTGCACCGGGGGCGGTCGACAGAGCAGCTCCCATGCCTCAGCGGACTTCCCCCCGCAGCGGCGCCCCGGTTCTGGACGTCGCCATGGGGGCTCCCCCCTCGCCGGTTCCAGATCATACAGGGGCTTCCCCCTTTCCGGTTCCGGTTGTCGCCGCGGGGGCTCTGTCCTCTTCGGTTCTAGATAATACAGGGGCTTCCCCCTTTCCGGTTCAGTATGTCGCCGCGGGCGCCCCCTCCCCGGTTCCGGATGATACAGGGGCTTCCCCCTTTCCGGTCCCGGGGATCTCCACACGGGGCTCCCCCCGGCCGGTCCCGGTAGCTTCCGGGCCGGTAGCTACAGTGCATGAGCTCCCTCCTCCCTCGGGGCCGCCTCCGAGGGTGCCCCCGGTGGACCAGGTCCGTTTCTCCTGGGAGGAGGTCGAGCGAATGCGCGCGGCTAAGTGCGAGGAAGAGCTTCCCCTGGGTCACGGATGCGGAGAGCCTCGCTACCGCACCGGCTGGAGGAAGAGGCCTGCCGAAGAGCCAACATCTCTGGGGGAGAGCCCGGATGTCCGGGAACTCAGCCCCGGCCCGGAAGAAAAGCGTCACCACCGCCACGTCGGCGGACCTCTTGGGCCGCTTCCCGACTCCGATAACGAGGGCGCGTCTCCTGTCAAAGGAGACAGCGACCGGGACTCTCCCTCGGAAGTGCAGGGGGCTAATCAGCCCCTATGCTGCAGACTTTGGTGCATTCGTTGGCAGCGGCCTTATCGCCCGCCGCACATCGAGCACTATAACAGTGAGGCCGATCCTTATGAATTTGTGCAGGTATACTCCACGGCCATCTTGGCCGCTGGGGGGGACGAGATAGTGCAATGCAACGTCTTCCCCCTCTACCTCACCAAGATCGCCCGCTCCTGGTTCTACAACCTGAAGGCCGGCTCCATCAAGTCTTTCGCGCAGCTCAAGCGTGTGTTCTGCGCGAACTTCCAGGGGAACTACGTGCGTCCCCTGGATTCTTCTCAACTAAACACTTGCCGACAGAGGACGGGGGAGACCATCCGCAGCTTTGCAAACCTCCAAAAAAATGTCAATTACATTCTTGGACATTGTCAGCCCTTTGCTAGCCAGTGGCATTGACCCTGTTCACCTACTTTTGGTTATGCAATTTAGAAACCACTCTGTCCACTGAAATTTTAGAGTTATGATCTACATTTTCTTCTACTGTCACAACTTGAGATAAGCCCTCTAGAAATTGTTGAGCCTTTGTCGAAGCCTTGAACCGAATGTCGATCTGTTGACATTCGCCATTTTTGAGCAAACCAACCGCGGACTTGATGTCCATATTGCAGCCTTGAAACCCTAAGAGCATCTAACACCCATTCTTAGCCCAAATTCCTTGAAACCCTAGAATCTCGACTCAGTCCAACTTGCAGCCTCAATCATCTTCAGCATCGTTCAGTTATTCTTCTTAAAGCATATCTGCATGTAGATCATAAAACATTTTAATATAATTAGTAATCATTGTGTGTTTGTTTGTCACCGAGCAGATCTAGAAGCTGAGTTTGAGGACTTCGCTGTCGACTCGACATCAACTATTGACTTTTATGACACGGAAGGCAAGTCATATTCTCAAACATCTTGAACCTATATTTTAAAAGTTGCTATGATATGACCTTGAATATAAGTAATATTGAATGAGAAAGATGGTTGATCTATGAATTGGTAGTACAAGGCTGGATGCTTGTGAAATGTGAATTGATCAAGTAGTGAGCCATGAACTAATATAAATGTATATATTTATATTCATGAAATAAAACCTCTAGCGGTGACCAGGCTTTTGGAATGGAATGGCGGTACTAGCACAGGATGTGCAGGCACTGGATGTGCATGGGTTGTGGTATGATTTGGTCACTGGCATATAAGGACTAGAACCTTGTGTTGTGTGTCTAGTGGCATGAAAAACGTGCTAACCGCGAGCCTGGTATGGGACAGGCCTGAACAAGTAATTATGCGGATCGCACATGAAACCCCTACATGAGATGGGAAGTGATGCACGATTTTACACGGAGTGCGGCTCCTACACATATCACAAGATGTGATTGCACGTTGACCCAGTAATGGGAAGAGGCTTAGGGGTGGTGGGGGTGAACCCGCCACAACTGTGGTTTGCGTGAAAACCATAGGGTCAGGGGTGAATTGTGAGTGAAACATAAGAAAAGTTCTTGTTATCTCCACCTTGCCACTCACAGTATGTAGTGAGGAAGGGCCTAATCATCTTGCTAGGATGGGCATGAAAGTGAAATATCTTGCGGGTAACTTGGACCCCTCTGTAGAGTTAAAACGTATTTGAATACTCTGAGCTCCGGGGTTTATAGGAGTCTGCTGCTGTGCATTAAATCCACGGAGTGTGGCACAAGTATGTTTTCTAAATAAAATTTGATAAGTGAAGATTACCCAAATGACATGTGTTCCACACTCCAAGTTAGTGTGATCAGGGCAATTAAGCTGGAAAGGAAGTTCGATCTCTCTCTCTCTAATGTAAGCTTCTCATCACCTCTCTCTCTGTCACTCTCTCTGTCTCTTTGTCTCTCTACTTTGCAAGCTAGCTGTAGCTCCAAGCTAGGAAGCTAGCTAGCTAACTGGCTGGCTCTTACAATGCATAATAATTTATAAGCTCAATAGCTTGCATTGTGTACTTAGGTTAGTGTTTCATCAAGTTACGGTTTGTCATGTATCAGTTGTAAGTAGTTGTACAATATATATAGCTTGATTGGCCAAGTTTCATGCATACCTGACTGATCATTATTTTTTGTAGTTGTCAATATTGTGAATTGTAGATGGACCAAGAATATTGGATGTATGGAATAAAATGTACTACTCTTGAGTATTTGGAGGTTATGAATGGGTTTATTAAATTTGGTGCGCAAGAAATGATGAAGAAGGGAGAAAAATATATGCATTGTCCTTGTAAAGATTGTGTCGGGGGAAATCTTCGCCCGATCAGTCCCAGTGATAAGGCACCACTAGCCCGGTGAGAAGCGCCCGGGGACCACATCCCAGGCTCCGCCACTGGCCCGGTGAGAGGCGCCCCTGGGACCATTTCTCGGGCGCCGCCACTCGCCTGGTGAGAGGCGTTCCAGGGACCCCACATCCCGGGCGCCACCACTGGCCCGGTGAGAGGTGTCCCGGGCACCATGTCCTGGGCGCCACCACTGGCACGGTGAGAAGCGTCCCGGGGACCACGTCCCGGGCGCCTCCACTAGCCCGGCGAGAGGCGCCACGGGGACCCCATGTCCCGGGCGTCGCCACTGGCCTGGTGAGAAGCACCCCGGGCACCATGTCCCAGGCGCCGCCACTGGCACGGTGAGAAGCATCCTGGGGATGACGTCCCGGGCGCTGCCACTGGCCCGATGAGAGGCGCCCCGGGGACCACGTCCCGGGCACTGCCACTGGCTTGCTTGCTGAGAGGCACCCCGGGGACCATGTCCCGGGTGCCTCCATTGGCCCGGTGAGAAGCGTCCCAGGGACCACGTCCCGGGTGCCGCGGCTATCCCTGTGAGAGGCGTTCTGGGGACCCCATGTGCCGGGCGCCGCCACTGGCCCAGTGAGAACCGCCCCGGGGACCACATCGCAGGCAGCACCGCCGGCCCGATGGTCAAGGCCTTGGGGGCGGTCTGGGGAAAAATCCTCGAAGGATCCCCACACGGGGCCACATGCGGGGCACGTGAGAAATGTCTCGGGAATCAGCGGGGACGCTTGTTAGCCATACGAGCACCATGACTGGCGGAATGATGACGGTGCCCTCCGATCCAACGGCTGCGACCAGGGTAGTTTAGTAATTTGCATCTTTTGGGGCTGTATATGCCCTTGTACCATACTTTTGTAAAGGAGGACATCTCATCATCATCAATACAAAAAGAACCAATAGGCGTGCTCAGGAGCACTCTCCCCACGAGAGAGCTCCCCCAGTTGACTCACGTCGGGAGCACATCGACAGGTCTAGGGCCCCCACTGGGGCCTTAACTTGTATAACCCTCGTGTCACTCTTCGTGTTTGCCTGATGGGAGAGGACCGGTCACGTGGTCAGCTCGCGTCGTCGTTTGTTTGCTAGGAACCTTCGTAAAACCTGCCGAGGTATTTGCAATACCACAACAGTTGGCGCCGAAAGTGGGGACCGTGACGAATCACCATGGCTCCCCCAAGAACGAGGGCTCACGCCCTACCCGGTGACGCCAGTCCCAATGACCCGGCGCCACCCCCTCGAGACATTGCCGCCTCGGCACCTTCAACCGGACGTGGCCACACCGAGGTATCACCTCTTACACTCCTGATTACTTTCGATGGATAGGCTTCCGAGCCCGGCCCGGTGAGCGCGGCCGACTCGGCGGGGACTAGCATCCCCCCAACCGTGCCCCCGTTTCCCAGGGATACGTTGCTTGAGACTCTTGACGAGGGCCAACTCTGCGCCCAATGCACCATGGAGGAGCTACTCCGCGTCTTGGCGCGGCCCCGGCCCCCGCCTATCCACTGCAGTTCCCGTTCATGGGGGTCTTGCCACCAATTATGGGGCACCCGGTAGCCCCCCCATGCCCAGAGCCCTGGCCGCCCCCAGAGCCCATGACCCCACCGGGGGCTATGTCTCCCCGGCATGCCCTTCGTCCCAAGTGATCCCCGCGCCGGGAGCCTTTTCAGCACTGGGAGCCTTCCCAGCGTCGGGAGCCCTCCCCGCGCAGGGGGCCTTACCCACACCAGGAGCCTTCCCGATGCCGAGAGCTTACCTTGCGCTAGGAACCTTTATGGGACTGGGAGCACATTTCGCGCCGGGAGATTTCCCCGGGCCGAGAGCCGGTCCCGCCCCGCAAGTCGAGACGATTGCGCCCGAGGCGGTCCCGGGCGAATGCGACCCGTTACTCCACGGACTGCTCTGAAACCATTGCGGGATCTCCCCAGCGAGGGACCTCCCCCACTGGTTCTAGGAGTCGCTCCGAGGGCCTGCCCGGCGCGGGTCCCGCCTGTGCCCTGGTAGCACCCTCCAGGCCGACGACTGGCACGCATGAGCTCCCTCCTCCCCCGGGGCCGCCTCTGTGGTCTCCCCCGGCGGACCAGACTAGCTTTACTCGGGAGGAGGTCGAGCGAATGCACACTATGAAATCCAGGGATGCTCTCCCCCGCTACCGTTCGGAGCTCCCCATAGCTCGCAGTCACAGTGACCGACGCACCCGTCCTGACTGGGTGAAACGACCAGCCGGGGAAGTGACCGCCACCTCTGGGCAATACCCGGACGTCCAGGAGGTTAGTTTGACCAACTTGGAGGAGAAGAGACGCTACCGTCGCGCCAGGGGGCCGCTTGGACCCCTCCTTGACTCCGACAATGAACGCACATCCCCCATTAAAGGGGACAGCAACCGGGTTTCCCCTTGGGAGGTGGAAGGGGCCAACCAACCGCTGTGGCACCGACTCTAATGCATCCGCTGGCTGCGACCCTACCGCCTGGCACACATCGAGCACTACAACTTGAGGCCGATCCTTATGAGTTCGTGTAGGTGTACTCCACGGCCATTTCAGCGGTTGGGGGGGATGAGACGGTGCAGTGCAACGTTTTTGCCCTCTACCTCACTAGGATCACCCGTTCATGGTTTCACAACCTGAGGGCTGGTTCCATCAAGTCCTTCACGCAGCTCACACGCGAGTTCTGCGCGAATTTCCAGGGGAACTACGTCCATTCCCTGGACTCGTACCAGCTCTACACTGTCCAATAGAGGACAGGGGAGACCATCCGCAGCTTCTTCAAACGCTTCGCTCAAGTCAAGAGACAAGTGGCTCACATCCCTGACTCCACAGCCACCGATGTGTGCAAGAGCGGGATCGTCCGGAGCTGCCCACATCCGCCGATGAGCTATTCACTGTACTTGAGAAGTACGCTCGGGCGGAGGAAGATGACCTCTGGAAGAAGAACCAGGGGGCCCCCGCCCCCACTGATCGGGAGGTTAGGGACCCCCTCAAGAGTCCCAAGAGGGGCAACCGCGGCAAGCCACGGCCTCGGGACACCTTTGTCCTCGAGGGCGGAGGCGGCTAGCACGAGGGCCACAAGGGCAACCATCCCTTCCCCAAGCTGAAAGGCCATGGGGGGTGGGGGGGGCAGTCGTCCCACGGTCAGGAAGCCCCCGCGATGGGAGGCAAGGAGGGCACAACCAATTTGTGGTGTACCTTCCACAAGTCCACTACCCAGGCCACCCGGGAATGCCACCAGCGTCTCCAGCACTTCAGCGCATTCCTTGACTAGCGTGGGCAGGGGGGAGGGAGCCCTGCCACCTTGCCCCCTCAGCCGGCCTTGCCAGCGAGCCCTGCTCCCTCGGGGGAACAGTAGAGACAGCAGCGAGAAGTGGGCTCAACCGAAGAGCTCCCCTTCCAAACCTTCCAAAGGCATGTGAACGTCATTACGGGGCGATCTGCCTCAGGGCGAGACTCCAAGAGCCAGTGTAAGGAGTACGCACGAGAGGTAAAGGTGGTGGGGGTGCTACACACGTCCCAGCGACCAAAGTGGTCGGACGTCTCCCTCACCTTCACAGCGGAAGATGCGTACGGGGTTTGCTTCCCCCACGACGATGCGCTCATCATCTCCGCTACTGTCTACAATTGCCAACTGGCGCGCATCCTTGTCGACGGCGGGAGTTCTACCGACATCCTATACCTGAAGGCATTCAGGGAAATGCAGGTCGACGAAAAACTACTGCAACCCATAGCCGGGCCCTTACAAGGTTTTGTCCCTTGGAGGACCATCCACTCATGGGGAAGGTCGATCTCCCCATGACTTTTGGCTCCGTAGACAACTACGGGACCGAGTTAGTCTGGTTTGACGTAGTGGACCTCCCCTCTTCGTACAACGCAATTATGGGGAGGACCACAATCAACCGTTTGGGGGTGGCAATCCATCAAAGCTACCTCTGTGTGAAGATCCCTAGGCCTCGTGGCGCAATCATCGCCTGAGGCGGCCAGGACGTGGCCCGCCTCTCTACGAGCGCACCATCGCAACGATCAAGAGTGTCAACTTGATCAAGGCCCAGGGGGGGGGAGTTCTCCCCGGCACCAGACACCTCGGTTGTCCCCTCTGGGAGGTCTCCCCCCAAACCGCACCCGGAGGGGAAGCTTATGAGCTTCTTGGACGCGTATTCGGGTTATCACCAGATCCAGATGGTGGAAAGGGATGAGGAAAAGACGAGTTTTATAACTCCCCTCAGTACCTTCTGCTATGTCCATATGCCCTTCGGGCTAAAAAACACTGGAGCAACATTCCAGCGACTTATATCGCTGGTCTTTAAGGACCAAATCGGCCGCAACATCGAAGTCTACGTCGACGACGCGGTTGTCAGAAGTCTCCGCACGCCCGCTCATATCGACAACTTAGCGGAGACCTTCCGCAACCTCCGTGAGTATGGGTTGAAGCTCAACACAGAAAAATGTGGCTTCGGTGTACGTGGGGGGAAGCTGTTGGGCTTCCTCGTGTCCCAGCGAGGCATAGAAGCCAACCCCCAAAAAATTTGGGCCTTGCTGGACTTGCCCCCTCTACTCTCCGTGAAAGACGTATAGCGGCTTATCAGCCGCCTGGCTGCGTTAAGCCGCTTCGTCTCACGGTCAGGGGAACGTGGCCTCCAGTTCTTCAAGATCCGCTAGGGTCTCGAGTGGTTCAGGTGGACTCTCGAGGCCTAGGTGGCCTTCGACGACCTGAAGAAGTACCTCACGAGCCCTCCAATTCTCGTGAGCCCGTCTCCAGAAGAACCCTTGCTTCTTTACCTCGCTGCGACCCCAGTCGCTGTAAGCGTGGTGCTGGTAAAGGAGCAGGACGGGCAGCAGCGCACCGTGTACTCTGTGAGCGAAGCCCTTCAGGGGGCTAAGACTCAGTAAATGGAGATGGAGAAGATTTGCTACGCCCTCCTCATGGCGTCCTAGAACCTCTGTGACTACTTCCTGGAACACCTGATCAGGTCCCGTCATCTCTCCCCTTGGGGGAGGTGCTGTGGAACAAAGAGGCCATCAGCCGGATCGGGAAGTGGGGAGCCGAGCTCGCTCCTTTCTCCCTTTCCCTTACAGGCCGTTCCACCATCAAATCACAAGTCCTTGCTGACTTCGCGGCGGAGTGGACCCCCGCTTCTGGGGAGGAGGGGGAGGCTTCCCCTAAGCCGCCCCGGCACGACGACCATTGGACACTCATGTTTGATGGTTCCTTGTGTCTTGCTGGGCTTGGGGCGGGGGTAGTCCTCCGGAGCCCTGGGAAGGGCACTGCAGTACACGGCGATGCTCGAGTTCCCCGCTATGAATAACATCGCCGAATATGAGGCCCTGCTCCGGGGGCTACGCCTCGTGCGCTCCCTGGGGATCTGTCGCCTCCTTGTCAAAGGAGACTCCCAACTTGTGGTTTGCCAAATGGACAAGTCTTACTTGTGCCATGATGCGAACCTGAGCCTATACCTAGGGGAGGTGCGCAAGATGGAGAAGCACTTCGAGGGCCTGGAGGCTAGACACATCCCCGGAGGGATAATGACCGGGCCGACGCCCTAGCTAGGGCGGCCAGTGCTCGGGAACCTCTCCCCGGCGATGCCTTCCTGGAGAACATCAAAAAGCCCTCGGTGACCTCTTCAGATGCGGACCCGGAGTTTGGTGTCCCGGAGGTCTCCGAAATCACCCGAGCAGCGTCCTGGATGGATCCCCTCGTCTCCTTCATAACGGGGAAGGAGACCCTCCCAACGAGACTGAGGTGAAATGCCTCTGTGCCAAGGCACGAGCGTACCTCTTGCTAGAGGCAAAACTCTACAAGCGGGGAGCCTCCGCCCTGCTCCATTGCCTGCCGCGGGCAGAGGGACTTCAAGTCCTCCAGGACATACACTCGTGGAGTTGTGGGTCTCACCTGGCCCCACGCACTGTCAGGGTAAAAGTTCTTCACCAGGGCTTTTATTGGCCCACAATGGTCCGCGACGTCACTGGCCCGGTGAGAAGCGCTCTGGGGACCATGTCCCGGGCGACGTCACTGGCCCGGTGAGAAGCGCTCTGGGGACCATGTCCCGGGCGCCGCCACTGGCCCGGTGAGAGGCGCCCCGGGGACCACGTCCTGGGCACCACCACCGGCCCGGTGATCAAGGCCCTGGGGACGGTCTGGGGAAAAAACGGCGAGGGACCCCCATGCTGGGCTACATGCGGAGCACGTGAGAAATGTCTAGGGAATCAGTGGGGACACTTGTCAGCCATCCGAGCACCTTGGCCGGCGGAATGACGATGGTGCCCTCTGATCCAATGGATGTGACCAGGATAGTTTAGTAATTTGCATCTTTTGGGCCTATATATGCCGTTGTACCCCACTTTTGTAAAGGAGGACAACTCATTATCATCAATACACAAAAAACCAATAGGCGTGCTCAGGAGCACTCCCCACGAGAGAGCTCCCCCAAGCTGACTCATGTCGGGAGCACGTCGACAGGACTAGGGCCCTCACTGGGCCTGAACCTATATAAACGCTCGTGTCACTCTTCATGATTTCCCGACGGGAGAGGACCGGTCACGCGATCAGCTCGCATCGTATTCTGTTTGCTAGGAACCTTCGTAAAACTTGCCGAGGTATTTGCAATACCACGTCAGATTGTATAAACTTAAAGAGTTTAGCAACTATGATCAGATTAAGAGCCATTTGATTTGTCGTGGTTTTAACGCATGATATACCCATTGGATATGTCACGGTGAAGATCTTGAGGAAACAATGTAACACCCTGAGTTAGGGGTGAAAAGTTCCTTTTTCATCAATAGCATGCATGCATGTATCTGTAGTAATAGCCAGATCAGTATCTATCCTAAGCCCTAAAATCTCCAAAATCTATCCTGTGACCTCAAATCAAGATCAGATTGTTCAGATGTGATCTATCAGTTATCCTGAATCGAAAAGTCTTCGGAACTTAGATCCAATTCTATCTCTAAATCCCAGAATTATCAACTCCATTCTGTTTTCGAAAACAGAATTACTTTATATTACCCAAATACCCTAAGTTTCAGAAATACAGATTTAACCTAAATCTTGACCAAGTTTAGACCAGATTATTTTTGGAATATGATCATGGGTATGTCAATACCTTAATCTAAAAAGTTGACAGCCAGATTTCACCATCTAGACCCTTTCACAAATTAGTCCAAAAAATTATCGCAAAATAGTCCTTATCTGTTATCTGAAAACCCAAAAAGGCTAAAATCTCCAGATTAACTCCAAATTCAGAATTTCTTCAGCAAATCTTCTCAAAATGCTATTTGCCACAAGTTTCTCTTCTGTGCAGATATCAAAATCTCATCCTAAATGCCAGAATTCGAAATCGACAAAACTTAAATCTTGTTTTACCCTAAATTACCCTATTTTCAGTTGTATCAAAAGCTATCCAAATGTGTCAAATTTTATCCTCAATCTGTGTCAAATCATTTGTGGAATTAAGTTTGCCAAATCAGCAAAATCAATTTCAGATTTAACCTTCCAAAACTCCAGATTTACAAAACAGTCCAAAACTCAAGATTTGAAATTGCAGTTCAATCCAATTCGACCATAGGACTTAGCCGTTTTCGACCAGAGCTTGCCGTGCCTGTGCGCCGTGGCTGTTCGTCGCCGGTGAAGCTGCGCCGCGCTCGTAACCGTGCATGTTGGGTGTACGTGTTCTCGCCTCAGCCAATGCCGTGGCAATGTCGCTGCAACGTCGACGACCAGCGCCTGCTCCCGCACGCGACCAGCAGCCTTTTGTCAGCAACTCACCGCCACGTTGCTTTGCCGCACCAGTTGCTGTCGCCACCGCTTGCTCCAGCTTTGCAAAGTCCCGATGAACCGACATGGTGATCAGCCGCAGACTTGTCGCCGTCGCAATCACCGCTTCTTGCTGTGTCTTCGCCGCTGATGTTCAGCACGCAACCAATCTTATCACCGGCTGCTAATCACTTCGCTGCTCCCTCCTTGCAAGTTGCGCCTGGACTATTTAAACACTACTGTACCCTCAGCAACTCCTTTCCTTCACTGGAAATCAGCTAAGTCTCGAAATTCTCTTGTCTTGGTCTTCTTCTCCGGCGAGCCATCGAGGAGCTTCACGGTGGCAGCTTCAACCACAGCATCTCCTGCCAAATTAACCGCACCAGTGAGTTCCCCTTATCTCTCTCATCGTGCTGTACCACTTAATTGGATTACCTTGCACCTTATCGCCGGCGATCACCGGAATTTGCTGAAACTTGAAGATTGCCCTGTTCCGGCAATGCAGGACAAATTACCTCGATTTAGCTCTCGATCCTGTGGAAGAAGATGATCAGTGACTCATTTCTAGCAAGCCTATGCATCAAGATCTCCCGATTGAGCTTCAATCGAAGCTTTCCCCAATTTTGAACTTCTCCAGAAACCGGCGATCGTCGCCAGTCTTCTCCGGCCATCCTCCGGCCCATCCAATTGTACCAGAAGCTTCCCTATACCTCCTAGATGCTCTCCAAGCAAGGAATCGAGTTCAAACGGCCTGTGTTGGAAATGCCCAAATCCAGTGATTCTTCTCCGGCGCCGATGACCGGAAAGCTTGTTCCAACCATTTCAGCCCTCGAAACCTTGTCATTTAGATGTGCCTTAGCCTCCTGAGCACTTTTGTCTTCTAGCCCGACACCTAGATCGGCCTAGATTGGAAGTTACAGCCATGCCAAGATCTTGTCCAGAATTGCTCCAGTGCAGCCAGTTCATCTCTGTTCATCATCAAAATTCTTGCTTTCCAGCCATTTCCTGCCCTAGATCCTGTTAACTTAATTGCTCCTGTTACTCAAGCCTACCTCCCAGACAAAGTGGTGCATCATTTGGAGCTCCAGATCAAAAGTTATGCTAAGCCCTAGTTTTTGGCATTGTCAGCTCTATGCCAGAGCTTGCCAGCCAGTGGCATTGACCTTATTTACCCACTTCTGGTTGTGCAATTTGAAATCCACTTTGTCCACTGAATTTGTAGAGTTGTGATCTACATTTTATTCTACTACCACAAGTTGGGATGACCCCTCTATCATTCATCGACCCTATGTCGATGCTTTGAACCGAATGTCGACCTAAAGACGTTCGCTGTTTTTGAGCGAACCAGTCGCAACCTTGATATCATTCTGATATTTTGAGACATTTGGAACCTTGTAAACCTTTGACAGCTAATCTTAACATTGGTTTCTTTAACTTAACCCTAATCAGCCTCTAAACCCAATCATTCCAGAATCATCAAGACTTCATCTTTGCATCATTGCATATAGTATAATAATGTATTGAAAAGATTATGATTATTGGTTGTTTGTTTGTTGGGAGAGCAGATCAAGAGCCCGAGTTCAAGGACTTCATTGCGGATCCGACGTCAACTGCTGTATCTTACGACGCGGAAGGCAAGTCATATCCTTGGTCATCTTGAACCTATATTTTAAATGTTGCTATAATATAACCTTGAATATAGGCAATATTGCATGTGAAAGATTGAGAATGGTTGATTTATAAATTGGCAGTACTAGACTGGTTATCTGTGAAATGTGAAATAAACAAGTTTTGAGCTATGAACTATTATATGTATCTATATACTTATATTCATGAAATAAAACCCCTAGCCGTGACTAGAAAAATGGTATGGATGGCTGTAGCACTGGAGGTGCTAGACTGCAAAGGAATGCAGGCACTGAAGGTGCAGGGTTGTGGATGGTCTGGTCACTGGCATATAAGGACTAGAACCTTGTGTTGTGCGTCTAGTGGCATGAACAACGTGCTAACCGCAAGCCTGGTATGGGACAAGCCTGAACAAGTAATTATGTGGATCGCACATGAAACCCCTGCATGAGATGTGTTGTGATGCACGATAAACACGGAGCGCGGCTCCCACACATATCACTGAAGGTGATCAAGCACGCTGACCCAGTAATGGGAATAAGCAAAGGGGTGGAGGTTTGGATACAACCTGCCACAACTGTGCCTCGCTGAGAGCCACAGGGTCGGGGGTGAATTGTGAGTAAAACATAACAAAAGTTCTTGTTATTTCCACCTTGCCGCTCACAATATGAAGTGAGTCAGGGGTCCAATCATTTTGTTATGATAGGAAAGGTTTGAAAGTGGAGTATCTTGCGGGTAAATTGGTACCTCTCTGCAGAGTTAAAAACGTATTCGAATACTCCGAGCTCCCGGGTTTATAGGAGTCTGCTGCGGTGGATTAAATCCACGGGGTGTGACACAAGTATTATTTTCTAAATAAAATATGTTTAAATCAAGATTACCCAAATGACATGTGTTGTCATGATAAGGAGTGCTGCCGTGGGCTGTCGTGTGTCGACGTGTCGCGGTAGTGCTGTAATCTAGTGAACATGATTGATGATGTTATATTATGAAAAGTGCTGCCATAAGATGAGATGAGAAAGGAAAAGACTATTTTACAAATATCCATAATTCTTGACTAGTCTAGGTTCATATCATCACTACTATATGTACTTACTCTTACCTATGACTTGCTGAGTACGTAAGTGCTCACCCTTGCAACATTCAACTCAATAGATGGAGCCTACTTTGATCAAGATGATGGCACGGAGTATTACGTGGATCCAGAAGGAGGAGAATCAGTTCCGCCAGAGCCCTGAAGTGTGTTGTTCTGCCGTCAACTTCTTTTGTGGGAGGGTCACCTATCTTCTGCTGCGTAGTTAAATATTTTGCTAAACCCTGAATGCCTTGTAGGCATTGTAATCCTCTTATGTAATATTAAGGCCAGCAGGCCACACTGCTTAATATTTTGTGAGTACTCTCTTGCAATGTAATATACTCCTGTGTTTGACTCATCCTGGGAAGTCAAAGGTTTGTAGTTTGGGACTAGCTGCAGCGAGCTAGGTCTCTACAGGAGTAGTCGTTGTCCCAGTCACGGGGCGCGACAAACAAGAACCACTACCAATCAGCAGGCATGCCCTAGTGTGGATTGCAGCAATGATGATCACCAGAATTTTGATAATGTCCATTCTGATGTGCATGTAGATGATGAAAATCTAGATGAGATATTACATGATGTAGAAGAAGATTACAGTGAAAATGACTTTGGTAAATTTGAGAAATTGATTGCTGATTCTTAGAAGCCTCTATTCCCTGAATGTGCAAAATTTACAAAGTTGTCTTATGTGCTGAGATTATATAACTTGAAGGCAAGCAACGATTGGAGTGATAAGAGTTTCACGACACTATTAGATCTTCTAGCGGACATGCTTCCAAAGGGAAAGGAGTTGCCAAGATTAGTTTATCAAGCCAAAAAACTGTTGTGTCCATTGGGACTGAAAATTGAAGGAATACACACATGACCGAACGATTGTGTGTTGTACCGTAATGAGTATGAGGATTTGCATGTTTGTCCAAGATGCGGTGCATCACGGTACAAGCTTATGGACCAAATTGACAGTGAATGTGTTGAGGTAAAGAAACGACCTCGGCTAAAACTGTGTGGTACTTTCCTGTGATCTCTGGATTGAAACGGTTGTTTGCAAATCCAAAAGATGCGAAGTACTTGCGTTGACATGCTGAAGGCTAGAAACAAGACGAAAAACTGAGACAGCCAGCTAATTCTATTCAATGGAGAAACATTAGTAGAACATTTGAAAGACCAGGATAGCGAACTGAGATGGGGGTGAATTAGTTCTGTAAAATAAATTCCCAACAAACAATCAAAAGAAACAAGAGAAGGTATGAAGATAATAGAGGTGCTCGGATATCTCAAATATAGTTATCCCCAATCATAGCACCACCTCTCTTGATATCCAAAAATCTCCATAAAAAAAGGAGAAATAAAAAGAAACAAAAAACAATCAACTGCAAGTATTTAAACAACCAATTGCATGTATATATTTAAACAATCAAATACGAGTATTTAAACAACCAATTGTGAGTATTTAAACAATCAATTGAGACTATTTAAACAACCAATTGCAAATATTTAAACATATACGAAAATTTAAACAATAAAAAAAGAGAGAGAAGATTTAACTTCTTATAAAATATTCAAGAACCAAGAAAAAGGTCAAGTATACAAAAGTTTCAAAGGTTAAGCACAATAGCCAAAAACTACCTATCAAAGGGATGAGTGCTCTCCCTAGCACTCCCCCTTCTTATATAGAGCTAACCTCCACTTAGAGTAGTCTCCACAACCAATGTGGGACTAAACTAACAGCTAGCGGAGGTTGGGCCCAATTTAGCCCAACTATCAATCAATCCTTTTTACAATTTTCGGAATTACAGCATTTTCTGAACAACAGACACTAAAACAGTCATAACTTCATCACCTGAACTCTGATCTACAACTTTGCAGTTAACACTTTTATATGAACAAGTCTAGATCAGTGTAGAATTAGCTCGCAAGCAGAACCTTTTGCATAATCTTCCACGCAGAGTCCATAGACCATCTTGGTGATCCCTCGGGCATCATGAGCACCACTTGTGCTCGTCATAATGCCGTCACGTGTCCACCTCAATGTTGAAAAGCTTGCTACATGCCGAGAAGTCTCTTCCGTTCTGGACCCTAACAGGTGTTGGATCAGGATGTCGACTAGAGGGGGAGGGGGTGAATAGGAGACTTTTAAAATTTGTTTCTGCAAATGAAAAATTCAGATAAAACAAGTAATAGAAAAAGATAAGAGATTGAAACCGATATATCCCGAGGTATCGGAGACACGCCCAGTCTCCACTAGTCCTCGTTGAAGCACTCAGTCCTTGAGTATAGCTTCAGTATCCACACAGGACACTATATACTAAGGTTGCTCCTTGTCCCCTCCGGAAAGGCGAGCACCAAGCCTTTTACAAGTTATCGCGTCTCTCCGACAATCTCCGATTTGGAGAGATCAGCGATTTCCGCCTCCGAACCGTCTAGGTGAGGGCGCTCACCAAGAGTAATAAGAAGCAAGGTCTACTCTAGACCTCCAATGCACACCGAGAAAAATATCTAGAAATGGGAATGCAAGAACAATATGCTCGATGTGGCTAAAACTCTCACGACTCGATCAAAAGATCAAGTTTTTTGTAAAACGAAGAAGCACTAGTGAGAAAGTAAGAAAGGCTGTGTTGCTGTGTTTTTCTTGTATTGAAACAGTAGCTCAACACCTCTATTTATAGCCTTCATGGTCAAAAGAGCCGTTTGAGCTCGAGCTGAAAAATAGTAACTAAGACTGACAGTCAGTCTAGTGTATCACCAGAAAGAGTAAAAATAGGATCACAACAGCTCGAACGTTGTGGACTAAAACGGTAAAAAGAAACAGTCCAAACTGACAGTCAGCTACAAAGACTGACAGTCAGTGTCCACAGAATCAACAGTGAAAAAAACAACGGCTAAAAACTTTATAACCGTTGAAGCAGATAACAACAAAAATTTACTGCCCAAACTGACAGTCAGTGTGTCAAACTGACAGTCAGTCTCACAGAGAAAAACAGAATTAAAAACCAACTCAAAAACTCTCTGTGGTCGAAACCCACACTGACAGTCAGTATACTCATACTGACAGTCAGTTTAGTACAAAAAATCTGAGACAGAAAAACATGCTCTCTGGAGATTTGTCAGTTTGCACTAACTGACATTCATACTGACAGTCAGTTACCAACACTGACAGTCAGTCTAGTACAACAAAAATCAGCTCAATAAAAACATACTCTCTGGAGATTAGTCAGTTTATCAAACTGACATTCATACTGACAGTCAGTTACAAAGACTGACAGTCAGTCTGGATAAAAACAGAGAAAACTCAAAATCCAGAGATCTGATTCAAATGATTTCAGTTTTGTTTCGAAGATATTTTCGAGAAGAACATTTTTAACAACAGCAACAAAAATTAGATCTTTTCAGATCTTTCTCAAGAAGTAAAAACCTCAACTGTTGACAAAATTCAATACATCAAAACAAATTGTCGAAAAACCACAGATAATGATATGCGTGCATTGACCTAGATTTTTCTCGGTATGATTGCAGATGTAGAGAGAACTTGCGTCCCCTCTTTATAGTACGGTTTAAACTAAGAATAAAATCCTTAAACCGATCGATCTTCATGCACCCTGAGATCGGTAAACCTAGAACTACAACATACCTCGATGCATCAGTTTAGTCCAGCAAAAACAATTTCTTTTTGCGTCTTCTTATGCTTAAATTGAACTTCAACATTTTGATCACAAGCCCTCGCTTTTTGTGCGTTTGTCTGAAATCTGCAACACTAACTCAAACACATAGTTAGTCCAAAAATACTTATTATCATCAACCATCAAAACACATCAGGGTTAGGCATGAAAGGCCTAGATGCAACAATCTCCCCCTTTTTGATGATTGATGACAACAAGTTAATAAACAAATACCAACTAATACTCCCCCTGATTTTGTGCAAAAATCTCCCCCTGAAAGTGTGCACATCCCTCAAGATGTATCAGAGCATATCATAGCATAAGAGAGAACCACAAAAACATATCATAAAGAAACATATCATAATCATATCACAAAATATTCATCCATCTAAACAAAATATCATAACATCATCCATCTCTCCCCCTTTGGCATCAAACACAAAAAGGGAGGCCTAACAAGAGAAACTAATCCTAATCTACTCCTGGTCATCTGAGTCTCCTAGAATCTCAGTGCCTCCAGAAGCTGTAGGAGACGCGGAAGGTACGACGGCGGGAGATGCAGGTCCTGCTGGAACTGGAGCGGTGCCGGCAGATGATGCTGGTGAAGAAACTGCAGGCCGTGCCCTCTTGCGAGGAGCAAGGGAAGCAGATGCCATCGCAGCATCAGGAGCTGGAAGTCGCTGCAGTATCTGCTGAAGGATCTCCTGCTGAGCTGCCAAGGTACTTTGGATCACCTGCTGTGTCTGAATGACCTGGTCAAGAGACACCTGCAGAGATGCAAGAGAGGAAGCTGTGCGGGAGCTGCTAGAAGGGGCAGGAGCAGAGGCAGAAGCTGGAGCTGCAGTCGCGTCCTCAGAATCCTCATCATCATCAGAGGCTGAGGAGGGAGCACTAGGAGCTGGAGGACGAGTGCCCAGGCGACGATCAGCCTGGCCAGGGGGATAGAAGGCCAAAAGCTGATGAGGGCGAGGAAGAGCGGTGTCTACTGCTCGAATGTGGAGCAGTAGTGCCATGATGTATGGGGCATACACCAGGCGACGACGAGGAGAGAGAAGAACGTGCTGAAGCTCACTAATGATGAGATCAGCGATGTCGAAGGGCTCCTCTCGAAAGATCGAGATGAGAGCATGGAGAGTGATGTAGGTGACCCTGGCGCGGTCACCTGTAATCGGAAGAAGAGTGAGGCGAAGAATCTTCAGCGCCAGGTCAACATCGCGGCGCATGCCGGCAATGTGACGAACCTGAAAGGCGCCGGAGTAGAGCATAGCGACCTCACGATGCTCAAGATCAGGTAAAGTATGGAGCTGGCGCCCAGAAGCAGGACGAACCAGTCCTAAAGCGGCCTCAAGCTGCTCCTTTGTGACCGTGTATACCTGGAGGCCGGTCATAAAGGTCAGTGAGTCACGCTGAGAAGAAATGTGGAGGGTGGCATAGAACTGCCTAATGGGCTCCACTGCCCAGGTCAAAGAAGAATCAGAGACTAAGTCTCGGATCCCTACAGAGGCAAAAGCATCAGAAAGAGAAGTGATGCCAGTGCGAGAAACTATCGTCTGCCAAGAGACAGAACGATGAACAAAGAAGGGCATGTGAGAGTAGATGCTCTCAAACATGTCGAACTGAGTGATGGTGTAGAAGGTGGTACGTGGCGAGGCATCCGTGCCAGAAGGACGAGGAGAAAGATAGGGGTTCGGCTGACGAAGAGTCCGAAGCCGACTAGTGTTCCACCGCGAATAGTTCACGGGGACACGCTCTGGAGAGGGGGAACGCCGAGCCCCAGAGGACTGGCCCGAAGACCTGCTGCTGGACGCAACGGTCTTGCGTCGAGCAACGCGGCGATGAGGCTGATCAGACATAGTGGATAGCAAGGATGAACAAGGGTGGAGAAAACAAAAGTTTCTGTTTTCAGGGTTCAGACTGACAGTCAGTCTTATGAACTGACAGTCAGTTCGAACCTGATGCTGACAGTCAGTATAAGAGACTGACTGTCAGTTCCAACCTAGAACCGGCGAACTGAGAAATGACGAGGTTTTTTGTGGGGATTTGAGAGAGAAATATGAAGATAGAGTGCTATAGCAGATCAAGGACAGAAAAAAGAAAAGTAATTGCGGATTAGTAGAAGGAAAAGAAGAAATTAAAGAGAGAAAGAAAGAAAAACAAAGAAGAGGAAGAAGAAGAAAGAGGAGAGAGTGAGCTCACGGTGGGAGAAGGACGACGAGACGACGGCGATGAAGAGGAGCAACGGCGACGGTCAACGGCGATGAGGAGGAGCAACGGCGACGGCGACTGTGATGGAAAAAGAAAAACGGCGGCCGAAGAAGATAAAAAGAAAAGCTCGGTTTAGGGTTTTAAGGACTCAAACTGACAGTCAGTTTCACAAACTGACTGTCAGTGTGAGACTTCAAAAACGACCAGAACCCTACGACCAAGACCAACACTATACTGACTGTCAGTTATAAAAACTGACTGTCAGTTATGACTTCGACCAGGAGAGAGCTCTAAGTGAGAAAATATGTATATATATATATATATATATATATATATATATATATATATTATACTTCATTAATCAAGATAAGCAATCAATAGTATGATGAAGTTAATAGAAATATCACTTTATCAACTAGCATTTGAAACATCTATAATATTTAGTTCACCTCTAAGAAAGCAAAACCTGGATTCATCTAGTGGTTTGGTGAAGATATCTGCTAGTTGAAGATCTGTTCTTACATGACTAAGATCAATATCTCCTTTTGCCACATGATCTCTTATGAAATGGTGCCGTATTTCAATATGCTTAGTTCTAGAATGTTGAACAGGATTATTAGCAATTTTAATGGCACTTTCATTATCACACAGAAGTGGCACTTTATCAAATTTAATTCCATAATCCAAAAATGTCTGTTTCATCCATAATAATTGAGCACAACAACTACCTGCAGACACGTATTCAGCTTCAGCTGTTGAGAGAGCAACAGAGTTTTGCTTCCTAGATGACCATGATACTAATGATCTCCCCAACAGCTGACAGCTACCAGATGTGCTTTTTCGATCAATCTTACACCCAGCATAATCAGAATCAGAATACCCAATTAATTCAAAATTTGCATTTTTAGGGTACCAAAGGCCTAAACTGGGATAACATTTTAAATACCTAGGGATTCTTTTAAGAGCAGTTAAATGAAATTCCTTAGGATCTGACTGAAATCTAGCACATAAACACACACTAAACATGATATCAGGCCTAGATGCTGTAAGATATAAAAGACTACCAATCATAGACCTATAGAGTTTAGAATCTACTGATTTTGAATTTCTGTCCATGTCAAGGTGTCCATTTGTAGCCATGGGGGTCTTGATAGCCTTAGCTTCTTCCATCCCAAAGCGCTTGAGCAGGTCCTTCACGTACTTTGTTTGACTCACGAACGTACCGTTCTTGAGTTGCTTGATTTGAAGTCCAAGGAAGAAGCTCAGCTCACCAATCATGGACATCTCGAACTCCCTAGACATCATATCTCCAAATTCTTGACAAAAATATTCATTAGTAGATCCAAAAATTATGTCATCCACATAAATTTGGCAAATAAATAAATCATCATCTATTTTCTTGGTGAACAGAGTTGTGTCAACCTTTCCAGTTTTGAAACCTTTAGAAAGAAGAAAATCTCTAAGGCGTTCATACCAAGCTCGAGGAGCTTGTTTGAGGCCATACAAAGCTTTTGTTAGTCTAAAAACATGGTTTGGAAAATTTAGATCTTCAAACCCGGGAGGTTGTTCTACAAATACAAGTTCTGAAATTTCACCATTTAGAAAAGCACTTTTAACATCCATTTGAAAAAGTTTAATGTTAAAATGAGAAGCATAAGCAAGAAGAATTCTAATTGCTTCAAGTCTCGCCACAGGAGCAAAAGTTTCACTAAAATCTAAACCTTCGACTTGAGTGAAACCTTGAGCAACAAGACGAGCCTTGTTTCTAATTACTAGTCCATTTTCATCTTGCTTATTTCTGAAAACCCATTTTGTTCCAATGACATTATGATCCTTAGGTCTTTCTACTAAGTTCCAGACTTTATTTCTAGTAAAATTATTTAGTTCATCATGCATAGCATTTACCCAGTCAGGATCATCTAGAGCTTCACTAACACATGTTGGTTCTAAAGAAGAAACAAATGAATGATGTTCACAAAAAGAAGCAATACGAGATCGAGTTAGAACACCCTTACTAATATCACCCAGAACTTGGTTCAAAGGGTGATCCTTGATAATTGTTCTATGCTGGCTTGGCGCTTCTTCTTGTGCTGCTTCTTCTGCAGCAGACTCAACATGCACAGGAGGTTCAGGTTGTTCAATGTTATCTTCACTTCCATCATTATCTTCATCAACTTCCTCAGCTTCTTCAATGGTAAGTTCTCTCAAAGGTTCTTGAATTTCACCTGAAGTGTCATGAACAGCTTGCTCTTCTTGCGAGTTATTAGATTCATCAAACTCAATATCGCAAGATTCCTCAATACAACCTGACGTTTTGTTAAAAACACGATAGGCTTTGCTAGTGGTAGAATAACCAACTAGAAAACCCTCATCAACTTTTCTTTGAAATTTTCCACCAAAGTTTCTTTTTCTTAAGATGTAACATTTACAACCAAAAACACGAAAATATGAAATATTTGGTTTTCTTCCAAAAAGAAGTTCATAAGGTGTCAAGTTCAAAAGAGGATGCAAATAGAGTCGATTAATAGAATAGCAAGCTGTGTGAACTGCTTCTGCCCAGAAGTGAATAGGAGTATTATACTCACATAACATGGTTCTTGCCATCTCTATTAATGTTCGATTTTTCCTTTCAACAACTCCATTTTGCTGTGGAGTGTAGGATGTGGAAAATTCATGTTTGATTCCAAGAGAGTCACAAAAATCAAATAAAGTTGAATTAACGAACTCTCCACCATGATCACTACGGATTTTCTTGATGGATAATTCGAATTCATTAGAAACACGTTTTGCAAAACTTTTGAAAACATCGGGGGTTTCAGATTTTTGAAAAATAAAGAAAACCCAAGTAAAACGAGTGAAATCATCAACAATAACAAAGCAATAACTATTTCCCCCAATACTTTGGAACTCTGAAGGTCCAAATAAATCCAAATGCAGAAGTTCCAAAGGTTTGCTTGTAGAAAGTATTCGCTTAGTTGGATGTGTGGTAGCTATTAGCTTGCCTGCTTGACAAGCGCTACAAGGTTTATCCTTTTCAAAGACCACATCCTTTAAGCCAATAACCAAATCATGTTTGAAAAGCTTTTTAAGTTGATGCATTCCAACATGAGCAAGTCTCCGATGCCATAACCATCCTTTAGATGTTTGAGAGACTAGACATGTTGCAAGAGATGCATCTTTTGAAGAGAAATCAACTAGATATAAATTTTCATGACGAAAACCTTTAAAAATCAAAGAATTGTCTTTTAAATTTTCAACCAAAACTTTATTGGGATAAAAGATACAGCGGAAACCAAGATCACAAATTTGTGCAACTGAAAGCAAATTAAAATTTAAAGATTCAACCAAAAGAACATTTGAAATTGTTAAATCATTTGAAATGGCAACTTTACCCAAACCTGTCACGCTTCCTTGACGATTATTTCCAAAGGTGATCTTTTGATGTTCGTCGGAATTGTCTTTTATTGTGGTGAACAGTTTGGCATTTCCGGTCATGTGCTCGGAGCATCCACTATCAAGCACCCAATGACGTCCACCATTTTTGTAGTTTACCTGCGAAAGAATTTAAGTTGATTTTGGTACCCAAACACTTCTGGGTCCTTTAATATTAGCAATCAAAGTTTTGGGCACCAAAATAGAATTTTTCCTTTTGTTCATCATTGGTGCACCCACATACTTTGCAATAGCATAACCTTTCTTTGACCGTTTTAGCATGTAACAAGCATCAAAATATGCAGATGTCATAAGAGGGCATGAATCATGTGAATGACCTACTTCATGGCATTTATGACAAAACAGGTTACATGCTTTTGTAAAAACAGTTCTAATTTTTATCTTTTTATCTTTATTAGGAAAATATCCTAGACCTTCTTTTCTAAAGGTGCATCTTTGACTACCTAAAATTAGGTCAAGAGATATTTTACCTTTATAGCTATTTTCTAACCCTTTTTCTAATTTTTTAACTTGAGATTTAAGTTTAATATTTTCACAGAGAGTGGATTCATTTGAAGCGCATGGTGTATCTAGTTGAAAATTATCAATATCATCACAAGAAGTACCAATGCTAGCTTTACAAGACAAATTTGAGACATCTTTCATAAGAGCTTTTTCATAAGATTCCTTTAATTCAGAGTGTTGATCAGAAAGAGTTAAAAATTCTTCCTTAAGGGTCTTATATTTTCTTTTAGTTTTGCCATAGGCCTCATTGATTTCATTTAGCATTTCAACTAGATCATCATAGGAGGGATCAAAAGAAGTTACCTTTTCATTCCTTTTTGCCATAAGGCAAACTGGAGAGCTTGATGAATTTTTGAGGGCGATTCCGGCTAATTTCTTTGTACATCTCTCATCATCAGAGTCGGAGTCGGAATTCTCACTTCCAGACATCCATTCGCCAAAGCATGCCTTTTTAGGAGTGTTAAACTTCTTCTTGAAGTTCTTCTTCTTTTTATCCGTAGATTTGTTCTTGTTCGGACATCTTGATGCTATATGTCCTTTTTCATGACATTCATAGCATATCACATCTTTGAAGTTTGTTGGTCTTGAACCTTTTGGACGAGTGTCGATGCTCACTCCCTTCTTGTGTAACCTGCGAAGAAGACGTTGAGTATTTCTTACCAAGAGAGCCAAGTCTTCATCAGAGGAACCTTCACTTGTGCCGTCCTTAGAATTTGCTTTGAAAGCCTCCGTCTTTTTCTTTGTATCAGAGGTTTCGTTCAGTTCCTTCTTCTCCTTTTTGTGCATTTCATGGGTAATCAAATTTCCATAGAGATCAGTAGGTGAAGTTGTAGAAAGATCGGAGTTTGTCAAAACTGTTACAAGAGTGTCAAAGCTTTCTGGGAGAGCTCGAAGCATTTTTCTGACAATTTCTAGATCAGTAAAGATAACACCAAGACCTTTAAGTTCATTCACAATATTATTCAATCTAGTAAACATGGAATCAACAGTTTCAGAAGAAGACATTTTGAAAGTTTCATACTTTTGTCTAACCATTAAAAGTTTAGCCTCTTTTACTTTAGTAGTTCCTTCATATATTTCTTCTAAAGTTTTCCAAACTTTGTGAGCAGTATTCAAATTGCTTACACGATTAAATTCATTTAGAGATAAACCAGTAAATAAAGAATTTAAAGCACGAGCATTCAGATGTTGTTTTCTCTTATCATCTTCAGTATAGCTTTCCGGATCATCCGGAGGAGAAAAACCAACTTTAACAATCAACCAGACATCCAATCCCATGGCTTCTAGAAATACAGACATACGCACTTTCCAGTAGGGATAGTTAGTCCCATCAAAGATAGGCGCACGGCTAGTATGACCCAGATTAAAGCCATCAGTAGACGACATCCTCTCTCTAAGCGGTGAAGCTTATAAATGAGAGACCGTGCTCTGATACCACGTGTTGGATCAGGATGTCGACTAGAGGGGGAGGGGGTGAATAGGAGACTTTTAAAATTTGTTTTTGCAAATGAAAAATTCAGATAAAACAAGTAATAGAAAAAGATAAGAGATTGAAACCGATATATCCTGAGGTATCGGAGACACGCCCAGTCTCCACTAGTCCTCGTTGAAGCACTCAGTCCTTGAGTATAGCTTCAGTATCCACACAGGACACTATATACTAAGGTTGCTCCTTGTCCCCTCCGGAAAGGCGAGCACCAAGCCTTTTACAAGTTATCGCGTCTCTCCGACAATCTCCGATTTGGAGAGATCAGCGATTTCCGCCTCCGAACCGTCTAGGTGAGGGTGCTCACCAAGAGTAATAAGAAGCAAGGTCTACTCTAGACCTCCAATGCACACCGAGAAAAATATCTAGAAATGGGAATGCAAGAACAATATGCTCGATGTGGCTAAAACTCTCACGACTCGATCAAAAGATCAAGTTTTTTGTAAAACGAAGAAGCACTAGTGAGAAAGTAAGAAAGGCTGTGTTGCTGTGTTTTTCTTGTATTGAAACAGTAGCTCAACACCTCTATTTATAGCCTTCATGGTCAAAAGAGCCGTTTGAGCTCGAGCTGAAAAATAGTAACTAAGACTGACAGTCAGTCTCACAAACTGACAGTCAGTCTAGTGTATCACCAGAAAGAGTAAAAATAGGATCACAACAGCTCGAACGTTGTGGACTAAAACGGTAAAAAGAAACAGTCCAAACTGACAGTCAGCTACAAAGACTGACAGTCAGTGTCCACAGAATCAACAGTGAAAAAAACAACGGCTAAAAACTTTATAACCGTTGAAGCAGATAACAACAAAAATTTACTGCCCAAACTGACAGTCAGTGTGTCAAACTGACAGTCAGTCTCACAGAGAAAAACAGAATTAAAAACCAACTCAAAAACTCTCTGTGGTCGAAACCCACACTGACAGTCAGTATACTCATACTGACAGTCAGTTTAGTACAAAAAATCTGAGACAGAAAAACATGCTCTCTGGAGATTTGTCAGTTTGCACTAACTGACATTCATACTGACAGTCAGTTACCAACACTGACAGTCAGTCTAGTACAACAAAAATCAGCTCAATAAAAACATACTCTCTGGAGATTAGTCAGTTTATCAAACTGACATTCATACTGACAGTCAGTTACAAAGACTGACAGTCAGTCTGGATAAAAACAGAGAAAACTCAAAATCCAGAGATCTGATTCAAATGATTTCAGTTTTGTTTTGAAGATATTTTCGAGAAGAACATTTTTGACAACAGCAACAAAAATTAGATCTTTTCAGATCTTTCTCAAGAAGTAAAAACCTCAACTGTTGACAAAATTCAATACATCAAAACAAATTGTCGAAAAACCACAGATAATGATATGCGTGCATTGACCTAGATTTTTCTCGGTATGATTGCAGATGTAGAGAGAACTTGCGTCCCCTCTTTATAGTACGGTTTAAACTAAGAATAAAATCCTTAAACCGATCGATCTTCATGCACCCTGAGATCGGTAAACCTAGAACTACAACATACCTCGATGCATCAGTTTAGTCCAGCAAAAACAATTTCTTTTTGCGTCTTCTTATGCTTAAATTGAACTTCAACATTTTGATCACAAGCCCTCGCTTTTTGTGCGTTTGTCTGAAATCTGCAACACTAACTCAAACACATAGTTAGTCCAAAAATACTTATTATCATCAACCATCAAAACACATCAGGGTTAGGCATGAAAGGCCTAGATGCAACAACAGGCACCCTCCACACTTCAACCAGCTCAAGTTACTTCAACACTCTTGGTGCAACGCCACATCTGGGTATTGGAATAGTCATGTTTAGCGTTCCCGTAAGTCTCTAGTACCTCCAGTGTCTCTCGGACCAATCGAGTCTCCGGATCCACCCTGAGCTCTACTCCGATGGCCCATCCTTGCCATAAATATACTATAACTTTGGTATACCAACAACATGCACCAAAATCAAACAAACCATCACATAGCATTGTTCACAAATAATAACAACATAAACAATTCAAAACATTGTTAAAACATACATCAATTAAGATTAGACAATCACATGGGGTTTACAATCTCCCCCTTGATGAGTGATTTGATAATTTTTTAATTTAATTAATTTGAATTTTAAATATAGAAAATGAAGCTCAAAAACATGGTCCAAAATATAGAAGGATAAATACACATGACCATGAAGATGATGCACAAGAGTGAGGAAATAAATAGATACAAGCAAAACTCCCCCTCAATCCAAAATGCATTTTTTCTCCCCCTTTGTCGAATTAATCATCAAGGAAGTGCACCGTCCCCGTTAGATTATGCATGAAGTTTAAAAAGGGTATGAAGCACTGTTTTTGGATTTTTGAAAGTTGCTTTGGTGACAACGAAAAAATAGCAGTTTTGCAAAATATGCCCTTAATCCATGAAATGAAGTGTCAATAAACTTAAATCCATACAAAGTGACCACAACTAGAGATAGCAAGATAGTAGATGAGTAAAATGAACTAAAACATTCTTGCAAAAATCACTAAATAACTAGAATAAGCAAAATCCGGGCAATCCAAGAAATCACATGGGAAATGCACACTTTGAGGTTCAAAATTGCTAATTTTCCACAAAGACCATGTTGAGAGAGAAATGCATTACTTACGCTAGGAACCATTGCAAATATTT
Source organism: Pharus latifolius (assembly GCA_019359835.1). Taxonomy (NCBI): domain Eukaryota; kingdom Viridiplantae; phylum Streptophyta; class Magnoliopsida; order Poales; family Poaceae; genus Pharus; species Pharus latifolius. The sequence continues at coordinate 61,332,293 of CM033322.1, forward strand.
TTCTTATGCTCCAAGTCCAAAGTGGAACCAAAATCATTGACTCAATTTGATTAAAATGCTCATTGCGGATTCGATGCCGCTTATTGAAATTGTATGTGGTTCAGACCACTTATTTGCTAAGAAAATACTATTTTTGAGCTTTCCAAACATGAGTAGCTTTCATTGACGTAAGCATCACCGATTTGTGGTCCAGGTGCCCGGTTTAATCAACTAACTCAAGGGCTCAAAATTGAACTAGAGAGCACAAGACTACATGAAAGCATATGAATCAAAACAAAAGTTGCATATTTCAATTACATGGTGCAAGGCATGCGCAAAGAGAAGTTTCAACTTAATTGAAACAGGAAAATGCATATTTTCAGAAATTATCACACAAATACCCCTTATTGCTATAATTTAGCTAGAAGAGATAAATAACAAGTATGTGAAGCTCAAAACATTCCTAAAATATCAAGCAATCTTAAACATGATAACTATGCATAAAAGTGGCACATTGAACACTCAAATCACAATCTAGTAGGCAAATAGAGCAAAACTACTAAAAAATTCAGAAAATTGCAGAATTTGGAAACATGCAAATGCTGGAATTGTACAAATGCAGAAATGTACACTGCAACAACATCCCTCTTCCTCGCACCTACACATGAGAACATAAGTTGCGCATCTGATAAATCTCATATTTGTGCTTATTTTCTAGATATTTTCCCCTCATTCATGCTCATTTTAGTCATAAAAATCATCATATACTCAAATATATTTGTATTGGCTGCGTTCGACCTTGATTGTGCATTTTGTTCATTTGAATTGCAGGTCGATGCATTTTGGGTAATTTATGGCTAAATGGATGAGCTTCACCGACTGGATCTAGCCAACGGATGATTCCGTATAGAAGTGCACGTTGCTACGGACGCATAGGAGCTGACCGCGTCAAAATCAGAGTCTCCGGGAGGCCAGAACATCTAAGCCTAACAGCCAAGGACTCTTCTGCTAATTCTTCCAAATCTGAGTACCTAATTGAAAACTGGCCAAGACTCAAATTTCTTAACCCTAACTCGAATGGACTTAATTGCTATTACCAAAAACACCGAGGGCCTTTTTGCAACCAAAATCAACAAAAATGCCCTAGCCGCCACTGTTGTAACTTGGCCAGGCACATAACCAAAAACCCCCACTTCTCTCCCAACCCCGGCGAGCTTACTGTCGGCAGCCAGGTCCAAGCCGGTGGTAAGCGTCGGTCTTCTTCCCCATTTCTACCTCCCCTTTTCTATCTCTCCTCCCTCTCCAACGAGCCGTTCGATATTCTCCCCCTTCATCCTCTTCTATCCCATTCATCCTCACCGTCACGTGCTCCCGAGCCTCCCTCTTTTTCCTCCTCTCCCTTTTCCTTCCTCCTTCCTCTTTCTTTTTCCTCCCTTCTTCCCCTCCATTCCTCCCTCTCTCCACTGCTCTACTCCCGCACCAGATCCATCATCCAGTGCCACCGCGCCTCTCCTCTCCACTTCTCCACCTCCACTCGCCGCCCCGCCTCGCCGTGAGTTGCCACGGCGCTGCCATCGAGACGCGGCCGATCCAGCGCCTCCCGTGCCACCTCTATTCCAGCGCCACGCCGCCATCACCTTTCTCGCGCGCGCCGCCACCACTCCCGTGCTACCATCGATCCCATCCGCCTTGTAACACCTTGAGTTTAGGGGTAAAAACTTTCTTTTTCATAAAAGTCATGCATGCATGTATCTCTGTAGTAGTAGCAAGATCAGTTCAACCCTAATCTATCCTAAGCCCCAAATATCTCAGAATCTTTTCTGTGAACCCAAATCAAGATCAGATTGCTCAGATGTGATCTATTAGTTACTCTGAACCTAAAAGCCTTCAGAAGCCAGATTCAATTCCATCTCTAACTCTCAGATTTTGCGATCCCTTTCTGTTTTCGAAAACAGGAATTTAATTAATATCCTAATTACCCAAAATACTCTGAACTCAGATTTGTGATTTAGCCAAATATTGACCTAACCTAGACCAGATTATTCTTGGATTATGATCATGGGTATGCCAATACCTTAATCCAGAAAGTTGGCAGTCAGATTTCAGCATTTAAGCCTTTTTCACAGATTAGTCCAAATTATATCGCAAATCAGTCCTTTTTTTGATATATGGAAACCCAAAAAGGCTGAAATCTTCAGATTAATTCCAAATTCAGAATTTCTTCAGCAAATCTCTTCCAAATGCTATTTGATACAATTTTCCCTTCTGTCCAGATTCCAAAATCTCATCTTAGAGGCCAGAATTTGAAATCGACCAAAACTCAGATCTTAATTACCCTAAAATACCCTATTTTCAGTTTATATCAAGGACCATCAAATCATGCCAGATTTTACCAAATTTCTTGCTGGATGAGTATAAGGTATATGTTTATACTCATCTATGAAATCAGATTGCAGATTACCCCTCTCTAAATCAGAAATTACAAATCAGCCCAGAAATCAAACAAAGATTCTTGCAATTAGGTCCCTGGCTTGACCACACTTGCAGTTCACGACCAAGGCTCAGCATCTTCGACCGGAGCAACTATCTACGACCAGATCACCAGCTTCTTCGACCTCGACCTCAGCGCAGTGCTTCGCTTCGATCAACGCCGCTGCAACCGCGACCAGAGCGCCGTGTCGCCGTGTCTTTGCCGCCAATCGAGCGCCGCTCTAGCCCGTGCTTTTTCACAACCATGTTTGCATGCGCACACGTGTTTTCACCTTAGCTATTGCCGTGGCAGTCCTTGTCCAGCACAACAGCAGCTCGCGCGCCAGAGAGAAGCTTCACCTGCTCGCCGTTGCTTCAACCCGAAGGTACACCAGTGCAAGCAACTTAGCCACCAAGCAGTGAGCTTCGCTTCAACCCATCTTGCCTGTAAATAGTAAGTCAATGCAGCCTCTTCTTCACCACCACTGCTCTCCAAAGTTCTTCAGTAATTAACCAAATTTTCTTCGCTGCTGTCTTCTTCTTCGGCGAGCCGCCGAGGAGGTCGACGACGCCAGCACGCTCCACTGCATCAATCTCCAAATTGAAGCCACCAGTGAGTTCCCCTCATCAAACTCTCTGTGCTGTATCATTTAATTGAACTCCTGTGCCCCTCATCGCCGGTGATCGCCGGAATTGCTAAAACCCCTGTTCCAGCTTTACAATTTGATTCAATCCAAATTAACCTTCGATCCAGTAGAGTAAATTGATCAGTGAGCTTTATTTAGCAAGCCAGTGAATCCAGATTTTGAAATTAAGCCCGAATTGAAGCTATCTCCAAGCTTGAGCTTCACCAGTCGCCGGCGCTTGTCGCCAGACTTCTCCGGTGATGCTCTGGCTAAATTGATCGTGCCAATAGCTTCCATATGCTTCCCTCTTACTCCTCGAGCAAGGAATTAAGTTGAAATCCTGTATAACAAAAAACCCCAAATCCAGTGTCATCTTCTCCGGCGCTGGCCACCAGAAATCTGTTCCCGGCCGATCCAGTTCCAGCCACCTTGTCCATTAGATGCATCTCGATCTCCTGAACACTTTTGTCTACTAGCCCGATGTCTAATTAGGTCTAAATCGGAAGTTATGGCTAGGCCCTAATTTCTGTCCAGTGCCATGACATGAAACTCCAGCCACCGTGCTCTTCGCCGGTTTTCACCACTTTCCGGCCATCTTCTACCTTGGAACCTGTTGTATCATTTGTTCCTGTTATCAAGGCCTATCTCCCAGACAAAGTGGTGCATCAATTGGAGCCCTAGATCAAAAGATATGGTAAGCCCTAGTTTCTGGCCATGTCAGTCCAATGCCAGTCTATGTCAGGCAGTGGCATTGAACCTTTTTACCTACTTCTAGCCATGCATTTTGAGCATAACCTTGTCCTTTAGATTCCTGATGTTGTGATCTACATTTTCTTCTGCTATCACAACTTGAATTGAACCCTCTATCAACCATTAACCCTATGTCGACGCCTTGAACCAAATGTTGACCTGAAGACATTCATTATTTTTGAGCAAACCAGCCGCGGGCTTAATGTCATTTCCATACCCTGGAACCCTAAAAGTTCCTACCACCCATCTTCAGCCCTAATTCTATGAGTTAGCCCTAATCAGCTTCTAAATCCAATTATTCCAGAATCATCGAGACATTTCATCTTTGCATTATTGCATGTAGTATAATAATGTATTTAAAAGGTTGTGATTCTTGGTTGCTTATTTGATCTTTGCTCAGAGGCAGAGCCAGAGTTCGAGAACTTCACTGCCGACCCGACATCAACTGCTATATTTTACAACGTGGAAGGCAAGTCATAGTCTTGATCATCTTGAACCTATATTTTATAAATTGCTATGATATGACCTTGAATATAAGTAGTATTGCATGTGAGAATGGATGAATTTTGAATTGGCAGTACTAGGCTGGATGCTTGTGAAATGTGAGATAATCAATTAGTAAGCCATGAACTATTATATATACTTATATATATATATTCATGAAATAAAACCCTAGCCATGACCAGAATTTTGGTATGGATGGCTATAGCACTGGAGGTGCTTAACTGCAGAGGATGTGCAGGCACTGAAGGTGCATGATTATGGATGGTCTGGTCACTAGCATATAAGGCCTAGAACCTTGTGTTGTGCGTCTAGTGGCATGAAACACGTGCTAACCGCAAGCCTGGTATGGGACAGGCCTGAACAAGTAGTTATGTGAATCTCACATGAAACCCTTGCATGAGATAGGAAGTGATGCACGATTGGCACGGAGTGCGGCTCCTACACATATCACTGAATGTGATCATGCACACTGACCCAGTAATGGGAAGAGGCTTAGGGGTGGAGGGAGTACCTGCCACAACTGTGGTTCGCGAGAGATTCATAGGGTCCGGGGTGAATTGTGAGTGAAACACAACAAAAATTCTTGTTATCTCCAGCTTGCTACTCACAGTATGCAGTGAGGAAGGGTCTAATCATATTGATAGGATGGGCATGAAAGTGGAATATCTTGCGGGTAAATTGGTACCTCTCTGCATAGTTAAAAATGTATTCGAATACTCTGAGCTCCCGAGTTTATAGGTGTCTGCTGTGGTGGATTAAATCCACGGGGTGTGGCACAAGTATGTTTTCTAAATAAAATTTGATAAGTGAAGATTACCCAAATGACATGTGTTGTCATGATAAGGGGTACTGTCGTGGGCTGTCGTGTGTCGAAGTGTCGCGGTAGTGCTATAATTTAGTGAACATGAATAGCGATGCTATGTTATGAAAGTGCTGCCATGAGATGAGTTATGAAAGAAAAGATTATTTTACAAACATCCACATTTCTTGACTAGGATAGGTTCATAACAACACTACTATATGTATCTACTCTTACCTATGACTTGGTGAGTACGTAAGTACTCACCCTTGCAACTTTCAACCCAGTAGATGGAGCGTATGATGATCAAGAAGAAGGCATGGAGAACTTCTTGGAACAAGATGAAGGAGAGCCAATTCCACCAGATCCCTGATGTGTTGTTCTGCCGTCAACTTCTTACTCTGGAAGGGACACCCATCATCCGCTGTGTAGAAGATTTTATTTTGCTTTAACTAAACCTTGAATGCCGCGAAGGTATTGTAATCTCTTTATGTAATATTAAGGCCAGCAGGCCACACTGCTTAAATATTTTGTAAGTTTTTCTGTTGCAATGTGAATATCTCCTGTGCTTGACTTATCCTGGGAAGTCAAAGGTATGCATATATGGGACTAGCTACAGCAAGCTAGGTCTCCATGGGAGTAGTCGTAGTCCCAGTTTCGGGGCGCGACAAAAGCTTGGTATCAGAGCAGCATGAGAACATGACTGTAGGACGACACCTTTAGGAGTTGGCTATGCCAGGAAGACGTAATTTATGTAAAAACTATTTCTCTGAAAACTCTATTTTGATAAAAATGAGCTTTGTAGCTCCTAAAAACCCTTATTTCAAAAATCCTGTTGGTTTTCTAAAAAGAATCAGTAAGATAGCAAAGCGTGTTTTGTTTAGCTGAGGGTGGTATAGATAGAGCTGGTGGATGCTCTTGATAGCCTTGTGATTCGCTGTTGCTTATGCAATGGTTAACTTGTGTATTATTGCTAGTAGCCTAAGTTTTTCATGCACTAAAGTAGTTTGCATTAATTTTTGCACTACTGTCTTAGTTGGCCCTAGTTAGTTAGATCGGTCTGAACCTTTTTAGAGCCACCATGGTTGATACAAGGAGATCCCGAAGCGGCGGAGAAGGTAGAGAACAGACTCCGCAGGAAGAAGATACTATGGCAAGAGACCCTTTGTTTCAGCAAGGATCCCAAAGTTCCAATCCTCCCCAGAGTGAACAACCCAGTAATCAGGAAATTCTCCTATCCATGGAGAAAAATCGTCAAGAAGCCCAGGCAGCTTATACCCAACTGCTAGCTCAGATAGTTCAGAGAATGCCTACTGGAACCACAAAAGGAACTACTGTAGGCGCCAGATTGACAGATTTTCAAAAGACCCGTCCACCAACATTCTCTAGTGCAACCGATCCCATGGTTGCTGATGATTGGTTAAGGGATATCGAGAGGAAACTGGACAAGATCCGATGCAGCGACCGAGAGAAGGTTTTGTTTGGATCTCACCAGTTAGCAGGAGCTGTAGCCGCATGGTGGATGAATTTCCAGGAGGCTCACCTTGACAAAGATAACATCTCTTGGACGGAATTCAAGGAAAAATTTCAGAAATATCACGTACCTACCGGCGTCATAGCTGCCAAACGTCGGGAATTCTGTAATTTGATTCAAGGAAACAAGACGATCACCGAATATCTGCACCAGTTCACTCACCTAGCCTGGTATGCACCTGGAGATATTGATACCGAGGAGAAGAAAATAGAACGCTTTGCAGAAGGACTTCAACACTACCTGCAGTACCAAATTGCCTCCCATGAGTTTACTGAATTTCAAACACTAGTGAACAGGGTTTTAAAGATAGAAGAGAAGAGGAATATGGGAGAAGAAAGCCGGAAGCGAAGGATGCTCCAGCAAGCGCGGCCACAAAAAAACCCAACCAGAGGAAGAGCCCCAATAGCCTCCAGTTTTCGACCATCATATCAGACTTCCAGACGAGCAATGACATTGTGCCCTAACTGGAGCGGAAACCATCTCCAGAAGGATTGTCCTCATCCCCGTGTTGAATGCTATCACTGTGGACAATATGGACATCGCCGAGATTGCTGTCCATGGATTCAACTTCCACCATCCATTGCCAGGTCACAGGCAGGAACACAGCCAGTAGCACCCAGAGTACCGGTGTTACCACCACAGAAGTTTAGAGGAACTCCACCAGGGAGAGGAGGAAGCATGGCCAATCTAGGAAGAGGAAGAGGTAGAACACCAACTGCAACTCCAGGAGGAAAGCTAAACTACACCTCCATCTAAGAAGCGGGAAATGCCACCGACATTCTTCTAGGTAGATTTCTGATCCAGTCTGCATCTGCCTTAATATTGTTTGATCCTGGTGCTACAAACTCCTCTATGGCGAAAGCATTTGCATCTGAGATTGAAATGCATATAGCACCATTAGAGTACCCCATGATTATACAAACTCCAGGGGCTAGACTATCTGTCTACTCAATTTGCCCGAATGTAACCTTCAGTATAGAAGGGGTAGAATTCGCGGCAAATCTACTTGTTTTAGGACTGCAAGGTCTAGACATTATATTGGGCATGGATTGGTTGTCCCAACATAAAGGTCTAGTAGACTGTCAAGAGAAAACCCTAAGCCTTGTCATTAGCCAAGGGGAAAAAGTTTTATTCTATGCGGAAAGATCATCAACCAAGGAACCGCTAGGATCTGTTCAAGCACTGCAGAAGATATGCCTGGAACAAGTACCCATTACCAAGAATTGATGACTTGTTCGATCAACTTCGAGGAGCTAAAGTATTCTCCAAAATAGACTTGAAGTCTGGATACCATCAACTGAAGATCAAGAAAGAAGGTATGTCGAAGACTGCTTGCACTACCAGATACGGGCTGTATGAGTTTACAGTAGTACCATTTGGTTTAACCAATGCCCCAGCAGCCTTCATGAATGTCATGAATAGCACATTTATGGATTTCCTTGACAAGTTTGTCATAGTATTCATAGATGACATTCTGATATATTCGAGGAGCACAGAAGAGCATGAGCAACATCTACATCTAGTCTTGGAAAGGCTACGAGAAAGGCAATTCTATGCCAAGTTTGATAAATGTGAGTTTTGGATGTCAAGGATTGCATTTCTTGGACACGTGTTGACAGCAGAAGGAATTTCAGTGGATCCAGCAGCAAGTTCTGCTATCAAAGAATGGAAATGACCCACCTCAGCTCCAGAAATCAGAAGTTTCTTAGGATTGGCAGGATACTACAGAAGATTCATCAAAGGATTCTCCCAGATTGCTAAGCCTCTTACTAACCTACTAAAGAAGGATATTGCATTTGAATGGACCACTAAGTGCGAAGAAAGTTTTCAGAAGTTGAAACAGAAATTGACAACAACACCAGTCCTTACTTTGCCAGATAGCAAAGAAGATTTTGTAGTTTATTGTGATGCTTCGAAGCAAGGAATAGGCTGTGTGTTAATGCAACAAGGTTGAGTAGTAGCTTATGCTTCACGCTAATTGAGGCCACATGAGGAAAACTATCCTACCCATGACTTGGAATTGGCAGCAGTAGTACATGCCTTAAAGATATGGAGACACTATCTCATTGGAAATAAATATGAGATTTTTACAGATCATAAGAGTTTAAGTATATCTTCACTCAGACGGAGCTCAACATGCGTCAACGACGATGGTTAGAGTTGATCAAAGATTATGACCTTAGCATCCAGTACCATCCAGGAAAGGCTAATGTAGTAGTAGATGCCTTAAGTAGGAAGGTTTACAACCTGCAAGAAACACTCATACGAAGGAACTCTTACCTACAACGAGAGTTGCAATATCATCAAGTGGAAGTAGTACCACAAGGAACGGTAGCTACTCTAATAGTAAAGCCTCAACTTGAAGAACGGATAGGGAATGCCCAAAAGGAAGATGAGGAGATTTGCAAGATCAAGAGCTGAATCAAGTTAGGAAAGGCTCAAGGTTTTACTGAAGACGATAAAGGGATTGTGTGGTATCGAGGAAGGATCTGTGTACCTCAAAATGCAGACCTTAAGGAATTAATTCTCCATGAAGCACATAAAACTCCATACTCGATACACCCTGGTAACACAAAGATGTATCAGGACCTGAAAACCTGATTTTGGTGGGATAATACGAAGATAGAGATCACAGAATATATTGCAAACTGCGATACATGCCAGCGAGTTAAAGCAGAACAACAGAAGATAGCCGAAAAGTTACAACCTCTACCAATACCATTATGGAAATGGGAAGAAATCGGCATGGATTTCATTATAGGACTACCTAAAACTCGAGGACGATATGACTCCATATGGGTTATTGTGGATACACTCACCAAGGTAGCTCATTTTATACCAGTCAAAAGGGTCTACGATGGTAGTACATAGGCAGAGTTATACATGCAAAGAATTGTAGCATTGCATGGTATTCCAAACAAGATTGTCTCAGATCGCGGAGCACAGTTTACATCCAAGTTTTGGAATAGGCTGCATGAAACCCTAGGAACTCAGTTGGATTTCAGTACTGCATATCACCCGCAGACAGGAGGACAAACAGAGAGAGTAAACCAAATATTGGAAGATCTCCTAAGAGCTTGTATACTAGATTATGGAACATCATGGGACAAATGTTTACCATTTGCAGAGTTTGCATATAATAATAGTTATCAAGCTAGTATACAGATGGCACCATTTGAAGCTTTGTATGGATGGAAATGCCGAACCCCATTGCATTGGAATGAGCCAGGAGAACGAAGAGTCATAGGACCAGAGATAGTAGAAGAGGCAGAGGTTCATGTCAAACTCATTAGAGAGAGGTTAAGGACAGCACAATCACGACAAGAGAGTTATACGGACAATCGATGGAGAGAATTATCATTTGCACCAGGAGATTTTGTTTATCTCAAGGTCACGCCATTCAAAGGATTACAGAGATTCCAAGTGAAGGGAAAGCTATCTCCTAGGTACGTTGGACCATTTAAGATAATCAAGAGGAAAGGAGAAGTATCATATAAACAGGAATTACCCTCAGGATTAGCAGGAGTATATGATGTGTTTCATGTCTCTCAGCTCCGAAAATGTTTAAAAGAGCCTACTGACCAGATAGATGTACAAGATATATCATTACAGAAGAATCTTACTTACCTTGAGCATCCGATCAGAATCCTAGCCACTGATGAATGTCAGCTCAGAAGGAAGAAGATCAAGTTGTGTAAAGTTCAGTGGGAAAATCATTCAGAACAAGAAGCCACTTTGGAGAAGGAAGAAGATCTTCAGCAAACCTACCCTTATCTTTTCTTGTCTTAGGTAAATCTCGGTGCGAGATTTCTTTAAGGAGGGTAGATCTGTAACACCCTGAGTTTAGGGGTAACAACTTCTTTTTCATAAAAGTCATGCATGCATGTATCTCTGTAGTAGTAGCAAGATCAGTTCAACCCAAATCTATCCTAAGCCCCAAATATCTCAAAATCTTTCCTGTGAACCCAAATCCAGATCAGATTGCTCAGATGTGATCTATTAGTTACTCTGAACCTAAAAGCCTTTAGAAGCCAGATTCAATTTCATCTCTAACTATCAGATCTTGCGATCCCTTTCTGTTTTCGAAAACAGGAATTTAATTAATATCCTAATTACCCAAAATACTCTGAACTCAGATTTGTGATTTAGCCAAATCTTGACCTAACCCAGACCAGATTATTCTTGGATTATGATCATGGGTATGCCAATACCTTAATCCAGAAAGTTGGCAGTCAGATTTCATAATTTAAGCCTTTTTCATATATTAGACCAAATTATATCGCAAATCAGTCTTTTTTCTGATATTTGGAAACCCAAAAAGGCTGAAATCTTCATATTAACTCCAAATTCAGAATTTCTTCAGCAAATCTCTTCCAAATGCTATTTGATACAATTTTTCCTTCTGTCCAGTGTTGGGGGAAATCTCCGCGAGACTAAGTCTAGGTAAGTCACGCCGCCTTTCGTCCGGGGACGTGGCCTCCGGTGCCTGCCCCAGGCGTCGCCATTCGCCCAGGGACCGCCTTTGGCCCGGGGACGTGGCCTCCGGTGCCCGTCCCGGGTGCCGCCTTTGGCCCGGGAACCTGGCCTTCGGTGCCAGTCCCGGGCGCCGCCTTTCGTCCGGGGACGAGGCCTCCGGTGCCTGCCCCGGGCGCCGCCTTTTCTTTCAGGGACGTGGCCTCCGGTGCCTGCCCCGGGCGCCGCCCTTTTCCCGGGGGCCAGGCCTCCGGTGCCGGTCCCGAGCGCCGCCTTTGGCCCGGGGACCTGGCCTCCGGTGCCGGTCCCGGGCTCCGCTCTTGGCCAGGGGACCTGGCCTTTCGTCCGGGGACGTGGCCTCCGGTTCCTGCCCCGGGCGCCGCCTTTTCGTCCGGGGACGTGGCCTCCAGTGCCTGCCCAGGGCGCCGCCCCTTTCCCGGGGGCCTGGCCTCCGGTGCCGATCCCGGGTGCTGCCTTTCGTCCGGGGGGGTGGCCTCCGGTGCCTGCCCCGGGTGCCGCTTTTTCGTCCGGGGACGTGGCCTCCGGCGCTTGCCCCAAGCGCCGCCATTCGCCCAGAGACGTGGCCTCCGGTGCCGGTCCCGGGCGCCGCCTTTGGCCTGGGGACCTGGCCTCCGGTGCCGGTCCCGGGCGCCGCTCTTGGCCAGGGGACCTGGCCTTTCGTCCGGGGACGTGGCCTCCGGTGCCTGCCCGGGGCGCCGCTTTTCGTCCCGGGATGTGGCCTCCGGCGCCTGCCCCGGTCGCCACCATTCGCCCAGGGACGTGGCCTCCGGTGCCGGTCCCGGGCGTCGGCTTTGGCCGGGGACCTGGCCTCCGGTGCCTGCCCCGGGCGCCGCCTTTGTCCCGGGGACCTTGCCTCTGGCGCCTGCCCCGGGCGCCGCCATTCACCCGGGGACGTGGCCTCCGGTGCCTGCCCCGGGCGCCGCCTTTGGCCCCTGGGACGTGGCCTCCGGCGCCTGCCCCGGGGGCCGCCTTTTCGTCCGGGAACGTGGCCTCCAGTGCCTGCCCCGGGCGCCGCTTTTCGTCCGGGGACGTGGCCTCTGGCGCCTGCCCCGGGTGCCGCCATTCACCCGGGGATGTGGCCTCCGGTGCTTGCCCCGGGCTTCGCCATTCGTTCGGGGACGTGGCCTCCGGTGCCTGCCCCAGGCGCCGCCTTTGGCCCGAGGACCTGGCCTTTGGTGCGGGTCCCGGGCGCCGCCCTTTGCCCGGGGGCCTGGCCTTCGGTGCCTGCCCCGGGTGTCGACCTTTGCCCGGGGGCCTGGCCTTCGGCGCCTGTCTCGGGCGCCGCCTTTGGCCCGGGGACCTGGTCTCCGGTGCCGATCCCGGGTGCCGCCTTTTGCCCGGGGAACTGCCCTCCGGTGACGGTCCCAGGAGCCTCCTTTGGCCCAGGGACCTGGCCTCCGGTTCATGTCCCGGGCGCTGTCGTCCTTCCGGGGACAGGAGTCCTTGGTCCCGCGTCACGTGCGGGTCGTGTGACAATCGCCCTGGTCACGTACGGGTCGCGTGGCAAGCGCCTCGGGAGTCAGTGGCCACCTGTCAAACATCCGAGGCACCTGACCGGGAGAAGGACGTTGCTACCCCTCGATCCGACGGTTGCCTCCGGGGTAGTTTAGTCCTTTTTGCTTCTTTTGGGGCTATAAATAGCCCTTGTACCCCCTGTTGTAAGAACTAGTTGCTCATTATTGTTAGAATAGCCAAACTCACAGGTGTGCTCCGGAAGCCTCTCCCCGAGAGAGCCTCCCCAGCCGACTCCAGTTGGGAGCACGCCGACAGGACTAGGGCCCCCACCGGGACCCGAACCTGTATAAACCTCCGTGTCACTTGTTGTGTTTGTCCAGCGGGGGAGGACAGGTCACCTGCGTCGCGTTTTCTTCGCTAGGATCATCCCCAAAACCTGCCGGGGTATTCGCAATACCACGACAGTTGGCGCCGTCCATGGGGACTCGTGACAAGATGCCATGGCTCCCCCAAGAACAAGGGCTTCCGCCCTTCCAAGTGACGCCGTCCCAGTGAGCAGGCGCCACTCGTCCGGGACACGACTGTCCCGGCGCTTCCGCCCGGAGGCGGCCAAACCCAGGTACCGCCTCCCACCTTCCCTCTTATCTTAGGTGGTTCTACCTCTAGGTCGCTCCCAGTGACCGCGGGAACCTCAGCCGGGAGAAGTCTCCCCCCGACGGCTCCCCGGGACGCCTTCCTCGAGGCTCTAGTGGAGGGCCAGCTCCTCGCCCAGTGCTCTATGGATGAGCTGCTTCGCGTGTTGGCGCGGCCACTGGCCCCCACATATGCGCCGTACCCATACCCAGGGGCTATGCCCCGTTTATGGGTCACCTGGCGGCCCCTCCGGTCTTCTGAGGTTCGGCCGCCCCGTATGACCCTACCGGGGGATATCCTCCCCCTGCGGGTCATACACCCGGACCCTTCCCGGCACCCGGGTCCTTCCCGGTGCCGGGAGGCTACTTTGTGCCCGGGCCCTTCGTGGCACCGTGGGGATACCCCGTTCCGGGCCCATTCCCGGGGCCGGGGACCCATTACATGCCGGGGGTTTTCCCTGCACCGGGAGCCAGTCCCGCCCCTTGCGTCGCGTTTACCGCACCAGGGGCGGTCGACAGCGTAGCTCCCGTGCCTCAACGGACTTCCCCCCTATCGGCTCCCCGGTTCCGGATGTCGCCATGGGGGCTCCCACTTCGTCGGTTCTGGCTATTACAGGGGCTTCCCCCTTTCCGATTCCGGTCGTCGCCACGGGAGCTCCCTCCACTTCGGTTCCGAACGTCGCCGTGGGCGCCCCTTCCCCGGTTCCGGATGATACAGGGGCTTCCCCCTGTCTGGTTCTGGGGGTCTTCGCAGGGGGCTCCCCCCGGCCGGCCCCAATAGCTTTCGAGCCGACAGCTACAGTGCATGAGCTCCCTCCTCCCCCGGGGCCGCCCCCGAGGGTGCTCCTGTCGAACCAGGCCCGTTTCTCCCAGGAGGAGGTTGAGCAAATGCATACGACCAAGTGCGGGGAAGAACTTCCCCCGGGCCGCGGGCGCGGAGAGCCTCGCTCTCACACCGGTCAGGGGAAGAGACCCGCCGAGGAGCCAACCTCTCTGGGGGAGAGCCCGAACGTCTGGGAACTCAGCCCCAGCCCGGAAGAAAAACGTCGCCACCGCCACTCCGGCAGACCTCTTCGGCCGCTTCCCGACTCCGATAACGAGGGCGTGTCCGCCGTCAAAGGAGACATCGACCGGAACTCTCCCCGGGAAGTGCAGGGGGCTAATCAGCCTCTCTGCCACAGACTTCGGAGCATTCGGTGGCCGCGGCCTGTAACACCCTAGTTTTGGGGGTGAAAAGTTTTTGCATAAACATCCTGCATGCATGTGTCTCTGTAGTAGTAGCCAGATCAGTTGAACCCTAATCTCTCCTAAACCCTAAAAATCTCCAAATCTATTATCTAGATCCAGATTGAGATCTGCCCATCCAAATTTAAGCTACCAGTTACCCTGAAGATAAAAGTCTTCAGGAGCCAGATCAAATTCGGACCCTAACTCTCAGTACCTAAGCCTCTCTCTGTTTTCGAAAACAGGAAAGTTCAGATTTACCTAAAGTACCCCAGTTTCCAGATAACTGAGTTATCTTGATTTAACCATATCCAGACTCAAGTGTCTCTTGGAATATGTTTCCAGATATATCCTCAACTTACTTCAAAAAGTTGGGAACTAGATTAATTCATCTAAACACTTTTCGCAGATTAGTCCAAATTTTACTGCGAATAGGTCCTTTTCTGTTTACCTGGAAGCCTGAAAAGGCTAAAATCTACGAATCAACTCAAACTCCAGAATTTCTTTAGGGAACACCTCCCAAATGCTATTTGATACAGATTTCCCTTTTGATCAGACTCCAAAAGCTCTCTCCAATCACTAGAATTCGAGATCGACAAAATCTAGATCTATTTTACCCTAATTTTACCCTATTTTCGAAAATAGGTGAAATCTCTCAAACCTTATCAAACTTTCTCCAAATTTGAGCTAAATGAGTATTAATGGAAATATTATACTCAGCCATGGAATCAAATCTCAAATTAATCCTCTTTAAGACCAGATTTACAATTTAGTCCAAAGCCCATCAAAAATCATCACAATCAGGTCCCTTGTTCGACCACGGGTTGGTTTTAGCGACCAGAACCAGAGAAACCGACCAGAGCCTCCTATTTCGACCACTCCTTGTGTTTGCGATCGCAGCAGCCAGTTTCGACCTCTACCACTCCTATTACTTCCACCGTGGCTGCACCAATCGACCTCACCTACCACACGCGACCACTGGCTAGAACACTGTAGCATAGACCTGTTACTGTTCACTTGACCAGCTGTTGTCGTTGCTTCGACCTCCAGCTACAGTACCTCATCCACTCGCCTGCCGCCACGTGTGTGCTCGATGATTGGCACTGTGGATCTTCTCGGGCTCACCTCACGGCCAGCTGATCCTCCCCGATTGTGCACGCCACCAGCAACGTTTCAAACAGAAAAACCCGGCCACATGGAGTCCATGCCGAAGCCAAACGTCTATTCACCTTCACCTCCACCAGAGCAGCAGGTTAAAGCCCCTAATCCAGCTGCAGGCTGTCACTTCGTCGGGATTCAGCCGAGTTGTCACCTCTAGCCCGCTTCACTTCCCCGTGCATTTCCAGCCGTTGCAGCACCCCCCCAAATCGCCTATAAATACCCCTCGGGACTTAGCCAACTCCACCACACAGCAAAACACCAAAAATCACCACCCTTCATCGTGTCTTCTTCTTCTCCGGTGAGCAACAAGGAGGAGCTCCGGTGCCAAGCCTCTCCACTGCTTCCTTCTTCGATCCAGCAGCCCCAGTGAGCTTCTCTCATCTCCCTCATACTTCTCAAGCTTGGAATTAAGTTTAAATGCCTTCTGTCACCGACAATCGCCGTGTTTCATCTAGAACTCCGGTGAGAAATTAATCCTCAACAAGATCGATCCAACCTTCGAGCTAGTAATCAAATATGCTCACTAGACCTTTCTTAACATCCCTAAGCAACCAAAATCGACAGATTTGCTGAAATATGAAAACCCCAAATTTCAACCGTGTATGTTCACTATGCTTGCTGATTTAGCTTATCTGTTGAATGTTTAGCTAATCCAACTTCACCAGTATGTTTCTAGTACCCTGATGACCATACAAAAGCAAGGAATTAAGTTCAATCACTTTAAATCAGAAATGCCCAAATCGGATTTGAGTTCATCTTTTCTCCAGCCAGTATCTTCCAAATCCAGCCACTCCAGCTCAAACTACCTTGCCATATAGATGTTTTGGACCATTTTGAGCAACTTTGTCTTCTACCACGACTTCTAATTCGGCCTAGAACAGAAGTTATAGCTATGCCCTAGTTGCTGTACTGTTTATGTTGCAGGTGCACCTGATCAGTCAACTTCTTCGCCGGTTTTCATCACTTTCCGGCCATCTCCTGCCCAAGATCCTGTTGAGACATTTGTTCCTGTTACAAATGCCTAACTACCAGACAAAGTGGTGCATCATTTGGAGCCTTGAATCAAAATATATGGCTAACCCTAGTTTCTGGCCATGTCAACCCTATGCCAGGCTGTGTCAGTCAGTGGCATTAGCCCTGTTCCCCCACCTCTGGTCATGTAAGACAGAAATTACTTTGTCAAATAACTGCCTCACTACTGTGTGCACCATATGCTTGAATCAAAACCTACTTTGGCCACTGGAAACTATTCAAACAATGCCAATGCCATTCTTGGGCACTGTCAGCCTATGTCAGCCAGTGGCATTGAGCCTTTTCACCCACTTCCAGCCACGAAATTTGGAAATAACTTTGTCCCTTAGACTCCTGACATTGTGATCTACACTTTTCACTACTGTCACAACTTGAGTTGAGCCCTCTATCACCCATTGACCTTATGTCAATGCCTTGAACCGAATGCCAACCTAAAGACGTTCGCTGTTTTTGGGTGAACCAGTCACAACCTTGATATTACCCTGATATTTTGGAACCCTGTAAACCTTAACAACTAATCTTAACCCTGGTTTCCATAGTGTAACTCTAATCGCTTCCAAACCTTGTATCACCAGAGTATTTCACCTTGCATTATTGCATGTAGTGGATTAGTAAGAATAGGATTGATTCTAATACCTGTTTGCTTGTTTGATCTTATTCAGAGCAAGAGCCCGAGGTTGAAGACCTTGTCACTGAACCATCATCAACTGCTGATACTTACGACGCGGAAGGCAAGTCATACTTTGATCATGTTGAACCTATATTTTATGAATTGCTATGCTATTCCATGAGTAGATATCTCATTAATATTGCATGTGTTGAGATCAATGATATTATGGCAGTGATAGATTTAATACTTGAGAAATGTGAACTTGTTAAGATAGCAAGCCATAAACTAATAAAAGTATATACATATACATTTATATTCATGAAATAGAACCCTTAGCCGTGACCAGTATTTTGGTGTGGAATGGTGGTAGCACTAGAGGTGCTTGGCTGCACTGGATGTGCAGGCACTGAAGGTGCATGGTTTGTGGTATGATCTGGTCACTGGCATATAAGGACTAGAAACTTGTGTCGTGCGTCTAGTGGCATGAAAAATGTACCAACCACTTACCTGGTATGGGACAGGCACAATCTAGTAGCTTTCTTAGTATTATCAGTTCCCTGCATGGCTTGTCGATCCGGTTTCTCGCGTGGAAACTGGTGGGACGCAGTTCGTCCATGAGTGATGTGAGATCAGAAAAATTATGAGAGGATAAGGTGTAAAGAAGGAAGACGCCCTACGCCAGATTAAGTCGTGCGCGACTGTAATCAAAAGAGGCTATGTGTCCTGCGGGAACCTAGACCCAGGCTAGGAAGTAAGGCAGTGGGGAGGACCCACAACGGTACTTGGGACGGTATTGTCCATTTACCGAGCAGGGATGCTGTTAATACTAGACTGCGAAAACATTGCATGAGCTCGGCCTTGTCATGTGCTTATAAGTCGCATGAAGCTGGCCCGACTTGAAAGTCGAGTGAAAAGGTGGATTTAAAAAGAGGTACACCTCTGCAGAGTTAAAAATGTATTCAAATACTTCGTGCTCCCGAGTTTTAGGAGTATGCCGCGGTGGATTAAATCCATGAGGTGTGACACAAGTATTGTTTTATAAACTAAAAATTTGTTAGTTCAAGATTACCCAAGTGGCATGTGTTGTCACGATAAGGGGCGTTGCCGTGGACTATCATGTGTTGATGTGTCGCGGTAATACCATCATATAGAGATCATGTGATAACTAAGAGGCATGTGGATTTGCCTTAAGCATATGATAATTAAGAGGCATGTGGCTTATGCCCTAAAGTATATGAGATACTGCTATGAGTATAAGATTGAAAGGCTTGAATAAAAGTAATGTGATATGAGGATATATCGCCTTGGATATGGGATATATGTATCACCATCAATATGATTTATTTACTGCCATGACTATGATCGGAAGTTGAATAAGAAAAGAGAAAGAAATGTATTTTGAAAAACCCTTCACTCTTTCCCCAATAGCATAGGTTCATGTCATTTATACTATATGTATCTCTACCTTCCCTATGACTTGCTGAGTACGTAAGTACTCACCCTTGCAACAACTCATCAATAGATGGAGTGCTCTACCACCTTGGTGAATATCCTGAAGATGTTGTAGACGCAGGAGAAGATGAGCAGTTCCCTCCGGAGCCCTGATGTGGTGCTGTCTTGCAGTCAACCTCTGTTTCCTGTGGATTGCTTTTGGCCCTAACTTTTGCCGACTAGATGTTTTATTTTGTTGTACCTTTGTGCCTTGTAAGGCACTGTATCCCGTATTGTACTAAGGCCCGATGGCCATACAATTATGACTACTGTAATATTTTGCTGCTTCAATATATTCCTGTGTTTGACTCATCCTGGGAAGTTAAGTGGTTTATGGGACCAGCTGCACTGAGCTGGGCTCCTCACAGGTGATGTGACAGTCGTGGCAGACACGACATTCCCCGGGCAAATGGTGGCGCCCCGGACATAACCCAGAGGCAACGTCCCCGTGCCAAAGGCGGCGCCTGGGGCAGGCACCGGAGGCCACGTCCCCGGGCAAAAGGCGGCGCTCGGGATCGGCACCGGAGGCCAGGTCCCCGGGCGGAAGGCGGTACCCGGGACATGCCTCGGAGGCAATGTCCCCTGGCAAAAGGCTGTGCCCGGGGCAGGCACCAGAGGCCACGTCCCCGGGCAAAAGGCGGCGCCTGGGATCGGCACCGGAGGCCAGGTCCTCGGGCGAAAGGCGGCACCCGGGACCGGCATCGGAGGCCAGGTCCCCGGGCAGAAGGCGGCACCCGGGATCGGCACCGGAGGCCCAGTCCTCGAGCAAATGTGACGCAACTTACCTGGACTTAGCCTCACGGAGATTTTCCTCAACAGCAGCCCCCTATGCCCCCTGGGGACGATGCTCGAGTCCCTGGAGGTTGTGGTACATGTCACCGGGAAAATCTCCCGGCCAAGCCACCGAAGCGGTGATGTTTTGATTCTCGTGCCGCGCGCTTATGACCGGGCGGTTTGGCCATAAATGCGCTCGCGGCTCGAATCGGTGGCTCGGTTTGCACACCCGACCCTTCGTTTCCCGCGCGCGGCTTGAATTCCAACGGCCTAGATGTACTGCGAAGTGCCACGTGACGCCCATCTGGGCAACGCTTCGTGCCTATAAATAGGGTCTCGGGTGGCCCGAGGAGCTCATTCCAAACATTCAAACTTCAGCGCCTTTAGCTCTCCCGGTAGGCCTCTCCCGTTAGGTGTCTGCAATTCCCGGAAGCCTTAGCCACAGGAAAAAACAAAACCTCATGGCGCGGAAGGGTCGAGCGAAGATGACGGAGGTGCCCCCAGAGGAGGTCGCTCGGGACTTCCTCTGGGCGTCCGAGTTCACGGCCGGGGACTTAGAGTCCCTGGTCGAACGAGGAGTTGTCAATGACGGGGACGTCCGGGTCCCTGTGAAGAAGGATGGAGCGCCCCGCCCTAGGCCCGGAGAGATTGTGGCCTTTGAGGACTTCCTTGAGGCGGGGCTCCAGCTCCCGGTGCACCCATTGCTTCGGGAGTTTCTGAAGGAGTATGCCGTGGCCCTGAACCACCTCACGCCGAACGCCATCATCCGGATGGGCCTATTTATATGGCTCTTCGAGACGGCGACCGGACGGGAGCCCACCCTATGAGCCGTCCGGTACTTCTACGAGCCGGCGGCGAGGAGCTCCCACCTGGTGAAGGGGGGACCCAAGTCCCCCTTTGGCTCGATGATGGTGCAGATGCTACCGTCCCGAGTAGCCAATTACCCGGTGGTGGCCTCCCGGGACCACTGGGGGGATTGGATCTGGAGGTGGTTCTACCTCCGGGTCCGGGACGACGGGGTGGTGTACTCCCCGGAGGCCCCGACCTACAGCAGGTCATCCGCGCCGAAGCCCCCGGTGTGGACGGACGAGGAGCTGGAGCTCCTCGGGAAGGTCATTGTCTCCTGGCGCAGCCGCTCTATGTGGGACGCTGCCGAGGAGATGATGTTGTTGAGGATCTCCCACTCTCTCGTGGGAGAAGGGGGATCAGGATGGGCCCGGAGCAACGGCCCCCGGTGAAACCGGTGACCCGACGTAAGTCTTCGTTACCTGGTTCAATGCATTCACAAGTTTTACAAAATTTTTCTTACTCTTACCTTTCGCAGTCCGGCCTTACCTGGTGGCACAAGAGAAGGCGGAGAACGTCCTGGGGAGGTACTTCGCTGATGAGCACGAGCGCATCGTGCGCGTCGTGGGGGAGGGCCCTCCCCGGAACCTGGTAGCCGAGGCCTTCGGGCTAAAGGATCGCACAAGCAGGGGAAGGAAGCCGCCGGGGGCTCTGAGCCTAAGAAGGCCAGAGTTCAAAAAGCCCCCAGCCGATTGATGACGCCGGCCTCGACGCCGGCGAAGGTCCGGGATGAGACCCCCAGAACCGGGCGCGCCCGGGTGCCGGCCCAGAAGGAAGCAACGCCCCCTCCCCCGGAGAGCCCCGTTGAGGCTCAGGGGAAGGGACCGGCCATGGGCGGGCAACGTCCGATTCGGCGGACTACGCCCCCTCGCCGCCTTCGGTGGCGGCCCTCCCGGCGCCCCTGGCACCTTTGAAGCTGGAGAAGCCGGAGGTGAGATTCGCGGAGGGCTCGCCTCCGCGGGTGGAGTGGCCGGTAGACGGGGGGGAGCCCCTCAGTCTACGAGGTCCCTCCGGAAGTGGCGGTCCCGGGGGCCCTCCCGCCTGGGAAGGGAAAAGGCCCGATGGTTCCTCCCCGGAGAGGGAGCCCTTCGGGAGCTCCTCGGCCACTTCCTTGGAGGCCACCTCCTCGGCAACGAAGACGCCGACCACCGCCACCCCGGCCGAGATTATGCTAGGCGCTCTAGTCCGGGGACCCCTCATCGGCCGCGACAGGACCGGCGTCGGGAGGGAGACCCCCTGCTTTCCGCGGGGGAGGTCGCCCGCTACGCGGAGGGCCTGCAGACCCATAAGGTCCAGGCCTACGTCGCGGAGGGGACGCTCCACGAGCGTTTTGGGGAGCTTCAGTCTCTCCAGATCCAGGTACTTACCCGAGTCGATGACACTTACTTTCGGCCCCCTACACTTGAATTTTTTCTAACTCTGGAGTTTGTAGGGGGCGGCCATTACCTGGGGCCTTGAGCAGCGGATCGGCCGACTACTGAAGGACACGGAGGAGAGCGACGAAGCCCTCCAGGAGCTGGCCCGTGTCCGGGCCCAAGTCCACATCTCCGAGGCCATCAACGGCCGCCTCCGGCAGGAGGCCAAGGTGAAGGAGGAGGCCTTCCGGGAGCTCGAGGGTTCGAGCGTCCGGGCGGTGATGGACGCGGGCCGCTCTGTCCGCTCGGCCCTCAAGAGCCTTGGCGTGAGCCTAGGCTCCGGGAGCAGCTCGGAGGTGCCCCCGGCCACCCTTGCGGAGGCTGTGCGTTTTCTTGACGCACAGGTCTCCGTGATCCCGGAGGCCGCAGATGCCCGGCACGAGGCCGGGCAATCACCGTGGTTGTCGCCGCGGCCAGGCTCGTGGAGCACCGGGGGGTGGGCGCCCGGGCAATCGGGGGCCGCATCCCGCGGAGCTTCCCCGAGTTCTTCGAGCCCTCGCGCTGGGAGGTGGAGCAACTCACCGGGGGCTTTTGCGACCGGATCGTCCAGGTGAGGTTCCCGGCACCGGTGCCTCCGACAGCGGATGCCCCGGCCCCGGCCCCGGTGGAAGCCCCCCTGGGGGAGGACGCCAACGATAAAGTATGAGCCTCCCCTCGAGTCTTAGATAGGACTCTTTTTGCTTTCTTAGAATTTTGTTCCTGGTAGCTTCTTAGAAGAAGCCCCGGACACTTGTAAAAAGACATTTTGAAATGCAATGGAAATGAAAATTTTTCTAAGTGTTGAATGAATACATTGTTACCAGGATTCCCGGGAGGTTACTCCCGAGCGAAGGTCCGGATGAGGTTCCCCGGGGGCGAGGCCTTTGAGCCCCGGCAGGTGCCCCCCGGGGGAAGCCCAAGTCGCTTTGATCTTGCTAAGTCTCATCTCCGGAAAGCGCAACGGGGACACCGTCCGGGAGCTGATCCGATTGAGATGGCACCCGGAGTGGCACTTGGATAATTTCGACAATCGTCGTGCCGAATTATCCCCTCCGCATTCGGGGTCCCAGATGATCCCCCTCTTTGGATACTTCCACCGGCGGGCTACGAGTATTGGCCCGAGGATGTGCTCCGGGAAGCTCAGCGCCGCGTACGCGCATTGTACCGGGACCTGGCCCGGGAGCTAGCAGAGGGCCTCCGGGACTATTAGGCGTAGGAGCTGCTCTGTCGACCGCCCCCGGTGCGGTAAATGCGACACGCGGGGCAGGACTGGCTCCCGGCACAGGGAAAGCCCCTGGCATGTATTGGGCCACCGGCCCTGGGAATTGGCCCGGAACAGGGTATCCCCCCGGTGCCACGAAGGGCCCGGGCATGAAGTACCCTCCCGGCACCGGGAAGGGCCCGGGTGACGGGAAAGGTCCGGACGTATGACCCGTAGGGGGAGGGTGCCCCCCGCTGGGGTCATACGGGGCGGATAAACCTCCGGAGACCGGAGGTGTTGGGGGAAATCTTCGCGAGGCTAAGCCCAGGTAAGTTGCGTCACATTTGCCCGGGGACCTGGCCTCCTGTGCCGGTCCCGGGCGCCGCCTTTGGCCCGGGGACGTGGCCTCCGGTGCCTGCCGCGGGTGCCGCCATTTGGATCCCGGGACCTGGTCTCCGGTGCCGATCCCGGGCGCCGCCTTTCGCCTGGGGACATTGCCTCCGGGGCATGTCTCGGTCGCCGCCTTTTGGCTGCCGGGACCTGGCCTCTGGTGCCGGTCCCGGGCGCCGCCTTTTGGCTCCCGGGACCTGGCCTCTGGTGCCGGTCCCGGGCGCCGCCTTTCTCCCGAGGACGTGGCCTCCGGTGCCTGCCCTGGGCGCCGCCTTTTGGCTCCCGGGACTTGGCCTCTGGTGCCGATCCCGGGCGCCACCTTTCCCCCGGGGACGTGGCCTCCGGTGCCAGCCCTGGGCGCCGTCTTTTGGCTCCCGGGACCTGGCCTCCGGTGCCGGTCTCGGGCGCCACCTTTCGCCCGGGGACGTGGCCTCCGGTGCCTGCCCCGGGCGCCGCCTTTTGGCTACCGGGACGTGGCCTCTGGTGCCAGTCCCGGGCGCCGCCTTTCGCCCAGGGACATGGCCTCCGAGGCATGTCCAGGGCGCCGCCTTTTGGCTCCCGGGACCTGGCCTCCGGTGCCGTACCCGGGCGCCGCCTTTCGCACGGGGACCTGGCCTCCGCTGCCAGCCCCGGGCGCCGCCTTTTGCCTTCCGGGACCTGGCCTCCGGTGCCGATCCCGGGCGCCGCCTTTCGCCCGGGGACGTGGCCTCCAGTGCCAGCCCTGGGCGCCGTCTTTTTGCTCCCGGGACATGGCCTCCGGTGCCAGTCTCGGGCGCCACCTTTCGCCCGGGGACGTGGCCTCCGGTGCCTGCCCCGGGCGCCGCCTTTTGGCTCCCGGGACGTGGCCTCCGGTGCCGGTCCCGGGCGCCGCCTTTCGCCAAGGGACATGGCCTCCGAGGCATGTCCCGGGCGCCACCTTTTGGCTCCCGGGACCTGCCCTCCGGTGCCGTACCCGGGTGCTGCCTTTCGCACGGGGACCTGGCCTCCGGTGCCAGCCCCGGGCGCTGCCTTTTGCCTTCCGGGACCTGGCCTCTGGTGCCGGTCCCGGGCGCCGCCTTTCTCCCGAGGACGTGGCCTCCGGTGCCTGCCCTGGGCGCCGCCTTTTGGCTCCCGGGACTTGGCCTCTGGTGCCGGTCCCGGGCGCCGCCTTTCCCCTGGGGACGTGGCCTCCGGTGCCAGCCCTGGGCGCCGTCTTTTGGCTCCCGGGACCTGGCCTCCGGTGCCGGTCTCGGGCGCCACCTTTCGCCCGGGGACGTGGCCTCCGGTGCCTGCCCCGGGCGCCGCCTTTTGGCTACCGGGACTTGCCCTCTGGTGCCAGTCCCGGGCGCCGCCTTTCGCCCAGGGACATGGCCTCCGAGGCTTGTCCAGGGCGCCGCCTTTTGGCTCCCGGGACCTTGCCTCCGGTGCCGTACCCGGGCGCCGCCTTTCGCACGGGGACCTGGCCTCCGCTGCCAGCCCCAGGCGCCGCCTTTTGCCTTCCGGGACCTGGCCTCCGGTGCCGATCCCGGGCGCCGCCTTTCGCCCGGGGACGTGGCCTCCAGTGCCAGCCCTGGGCGCCGTCTTTTGGCTCCCGGGACCTGGCCTCCGGTGCCGGTCTCGGGCGCCACCTTTCGCCCGGGGACGTGGCCTCCGGTGCCTGCCCCGGGCGCCGCCTTTTGGCTCCCGGGACATGGCCTCCAGTGCCGGTCCCGGGCGTCGCCTTTCGCCCAGGGACATGGCCTCCGAGGCATGTCCCGGGCGCCGCCTTTTTGCTCCCGGGACCTGCCCTCCGGTGCCGTACCCGGGCGCTGCCTTTCGCACGGGGACCTGGCCTCCGGTGCCAGCCCCGGGCGCTGCCTTTTGCCTTCCGGGACCTACCCTCCGGTGCCGATCCCGGGCGCCGCCTTTCGCCCGGGGACCTGGCCTCCGGTGCCAGCCCCGGGCGCCGCCTTTTGGCTCCCGGGGCCTCGCCTCTGTTGCCGGTCTCGGGCGCCGCCTTTCGCCCGGGGACGTGGCCTCCGGTGCTTGCCCCGGGCGCCGCCTTTTGGCTCCCGGGACGTGGCCTCCGGTGCCGGTCTCGGGTGCCGCCTTTCGCCCGGGGACCTGGCCTCCGGTGCCGGTGCCGGGCGCCGCCTTTTGCCCGGGGACATTGCCGAGAAGCATGAACAGGAAGCATGAAATGGAGAAAGGTTTCTCTCCAAAGTCAAAGGCCTAACTTGCCGAGAAGCATGAACAGGAAGAGTTATAGGAACTGAAGGAAGAAAGAGACTTGCTACATTATTGACCTTCGTTCTGCTGGAAGATCCCTTGTCAACTTTGGGTTTCTTCCTTGAAGGAGACAAATCTTCATGCATCTGAGGCCCCTGTTCGACAAATTTCTCTTCATCACTCTCAATCTCGATGATGTTATGATCTGCCATCAGGAAGTGTATGAAGAAAAGAATCAAGGTTGTCTAGGG
This sequence comes from Pharus latifolius, assembly GCA_019359835.1. Classification (NCBI taxonomy): domain Eukaryota; kingdom Viridiplantae; phylum Streptophyta; class Magnoliopsida; order Poales; family Poaceae; genus Pharus; species Pharus latifolius. The sequence goes on from CM033322.1 coordinate 61,358,096, forward strand.
AGGGACTTAGCCGTGGGAAGAAATTGTGAAGCTTTATAGAACCAAGGACCCGGTATTTATAGCCGCCAAGGTGACGGTTCGCATTCCAGGTGCCTCGGGTTTCTACAAAGCATTTACAATTTTACCTCGAGTTAAAAAACACTTTTTACGGCGCTATCATTACCCGTCACATAATACCCAGAGCATGTCTTGGGGAACCAACCGTCCTACTTAGTGCGCCACTAAGCGGGGGATTTGAAGAGTCGGGTTAATAATCCGATGCATTTCTTTAAATTTAAAGTGAACACGTCCCTTCGTTTTCTTTAAATTTGGGGGCTAGCTGACGAGGATTGACACCCGAGTCAGTTCAAATAAATACACTGTTGGCTCAAGACAGATTCGAGTCAGACACATGCCCGGCGGTGTGAACTCAAGTCATTCTGAGAAGCATCTGCCTAAGGTCGCAGGCTTGGCGCGATCAAGTCGCAAGCCTCGTGCGATCAGACCACAGGCTTTGCGCGGTCAGAAGTTCGTATGTTATACGCGAACAGAATATCGAAGATGTTGCGCGGTCAGCCAACATCCCGCGGTCAGAACATTCTCGACCAAGGTACTTGGAATTTATCTGACCGGTTATCCCTATAGTGGGAATATTCCAAGTATTCTGAAGATTCCTCCACGTAGAAGACTAACCGCCAGGAGGTTAATACAAGCAGTTATTTCACGAGTAACACGTGCTTAATCTACTTGGAAGTTAAGAGCGGTTCAATAAACCGCATCCAACCGTCCAAACAACTGTTTGATGCAGTTACGACATGGCATCCTTTCGTCCAGTATAAAACGGTGGCGAAATACATCAAACAGGAGGATCCGATCCATTTGGAAGAACAAGACTTCTGATGCAATCGAAACTCAACGCATCTCAACCACTAAAAACAGCCAAGTCTACAGCCTAAATTAGATAGTTCTTACAAGCCTTCCTGGCTCTACTCTGTACATTTACATAGGAAAAACCTTTCGCCTGTGAAGAGGTTTTTCTGTTATTTTGTAACCTTTTATCACCTATAGTGAAATCCTAACAGGACGTACGGCTATTACTCCCACCATCGAGGGCCCGAACCTGTATAAATCTCTCTGTGCTCCTGTTCACCATTGTTCTACATACCTTCCCGGAGGGTCATCTTGAAAGGTCTCACCATTACAAATTTTGCATAAGTTCGGCTGAGGACTCCGAGTCCGAATCGTCGACAGGGCCACTACAGGATCTCTGCGGTCCTGGGCTCGGGGGCTTACAAGCTCTCCAACCTCCAAGAGCAGGAGCTGAAGCACACGTGGAACTTGCGTTTACTTCGCAAGTTTTACGTCTAGCCTACACAGGCCCGTCCCCTCCCCCGGAGCGATTACGCCGGAGGGGGAAGGGGGACCTCGTACTTACTGTCCTCTCCCCCTGAGTGATCACGCCGGAGGGGGAGGGGGACATTGTAATTACCTTTCCCTCGCCTTTCGCGACTTCGCGGGGGGAGGCGTTGTATTTTGTTGCATTATCAATACAACTGGATTTTTCTGTTCAACTGTCATTGCAGGTTCTTCACATTACCACCCCTAACGGCGATGCCCTTCCAGCGCGGATGCCCTCCCCGCGAGGATGCCCTCCCCGTGAGGAAGTGGGCTCAGACCCAACAAGTCCCTCCTGTAGGGCGGCTTACGATCAGCCCTCGTGGACTGAGGGTGTTAGCGGCAACCCGGTCCCCAGCGACCGTGGTAACGAGTCACTTTGGGAGACTAGTCCCCTACCCAAACACTCAGGCCCGTCATCGGGCACATCCTCCTCCGGGAGTCGATAGTCTCCCCAGTGGGACGGATTTCTCGGATATTCTTCTCCGGAGACCTTATTCCCGGCTCCCCATTCTCACGGCGACCGGACGATTGTCTCCCGGAAGGTCTACCCCCGGAAATCTCATCTCAGGCTTTCTTGGATATTTCTTTCCCAGAGATCTTATTCCCGGCTCCCCGTTCTCACGGCGACCGGATGATTGCCTCCTAGAAAAATTATGGATTTCTCGGATATTTCTTCCCCGGAGACCCTATTCCCGGCTCTCCGTTCTCACGGCAACCGGACGATTGTCTCCCGGAAAGCTCACCTCCAGAAATCTCATCGGGTTTTCTCGGATGTTTCTTCTCCAGAGGACTTATTCCTGGCTCCCCGTTCTCACGGCGACCGGATGATTGCCTCCCGGAAAGTTTTTCCCCTGCAAACCTCATTTTAGAATTTTCTAACTTGGAAAAATTCTTATGTCACAGGTCTTCATCTTAACCCCGGGGGCTTTGTCACCCCCACAGCGCGCGGAGCTACCCTCCGGCCCGCTGTATATCTCACGGGAGATACTCAAGCAGTGAATCCGCCTGGGCAGTAAGCAGCGATGTCCAGTCACTCATGCTGAGGTAGTCTTGCTTTGGTTCTACCACATCGGTCTTCAAAAGATCAGCCACGGCCTTCAGTTTTTTGAAGATCCGAAGGCTCAGCTCTTTGATCGCCCGATCGGTGTGGCGAATCGAGGATTCAAGAATCCCCTTGTCCCGACTAAGCTGCGTAATTCGACCTGCTTGCGCTGTACAGAGAGAGGAGATTATTTGCATGTTATGGATTCAAGTCTTCTTAATCAGGAATTGGCTTACCAGCAATCTCTGATCGAAGTTTGTTGAGTTCAGCTTCTTGTTTCTTAAACATTGAAACTGAACTGGCCGCCTCTTTCTTCAAAAATGTAACCTCTCTACAGCAAAATCAAGGCAGTCACAACCAAAATGCACCCATACTAACCAAAGGGTAATGGTACTCACCTGCGCAAGCTGTCGCGTTCTTTTTGAATGGCTTCTGTACTGGCCATCACAACATGCGAATGGCTTATTAGCCAGGATAATCCCTGTGGTGCCAAGGAGAAGATCAAAGGTGTCCTAAGTACAATTCAGGCACAAAAGTGGAGGTTTATTATACCTTCATAAACTTTTGTAAGACAGCATCATTCATTTCAGCGGGGATCCTCGCTAGAGCCCCTGATGCGCTTACTACAGGGACAGTTGGTGGGAGTGCCGGCTAGGCGCTACCCCCAGTAGTCATCGATGGTGACTCGGTCCCTACATTTATTCCTTCCCCTGCAGTCTGGACGACTTCCTGTACCACAGGGGTGGAGCGTTCTTCGTTGGAAGCTCCTGTACCAGCTGCGGCTTCAACCCCTCCGGAGGCGGTTGAAGAGCTGGGCGCCGTCTTACTTTGCCTGACAAGAAAGACAATTTGAGCAGTTTTTATTTAAGATTATTGCCAGTTTAAGGTTCTTACCTTATTTGAAATCCCATTCGCTCCTGGGATTTCTGGGAAGGTTCCCCTTGGGAAGAAGAACCATCATCGGTTCTTGCCTTCCTCATGGCAAACAAGGTGGCTCCCCCCTGGATATGTTCAGCTATGAGCATATTTCTAAGGAAAAGATATAGACAAAAAGCAAGGTCTTTACCTGGGCTACCGTACTGGCTTGTGGGGCTACATCCGAAGGCCTTGGCAACTCCTGGGTCGCTGGAGCCACCACAACCGGCCTTTGCTCCACTACTTCCCCCTCTACCTGCAGAGGAGGAGTATTTTCCCCCCTGGGACTCGCAGTAGTCACAGGGAGAAGCTCTTCTTCCTGTATGAACATTGATTTGTCAAACATACAGAAGGAATCATAAAAAGAATGACAGAAAGGAATCCTTACCGTGGTCGTCCTTTCGACCAGAGGAACAGAGACAACCGATCCTGAAGTCTCGGGGGCTTCAGGAATTGGGTGGTCACCCGCGACCACAAGATTTTAGGTGGTCGCAAGATCTGCCACAACCACCTCTTCGGTAGTAGTGGTCTCTGTGGGGCAGCTTGGGGCATCGCCGGATGGGAGATCTGCGATCTTCCTCCTCCGAAGGATCAGAGGAACGTCATCCTCTTCCTCCTCGCTTCCCTCTCCCTGTACGACGAAGAAGTGATCCCAACCTGTGCTTGGTAAAACAGAAGGGATGCGATATCTTACCGCCGTCTTTCTTGCGGTAGGAAGAACGCTCCATGAAGACCCTTCCCCGGGATTTAGCCTGGCCTTCTTGGAGGCAGGACTCTTTGTCCTGGGTCTTTGGGAGACCTTCTTCACATTCTTTACCTTTGGCTTTCCATGAGAACCTACGTTCTCACTCGGGAAAGTCGCCTCGGCAAACCTTCCTCGGAGCTGATTCGCATTTTCGATGAAAATGTTTAACGCAGGACATGCATAAGATCTAAAAAATGGAGGCCAGATAGAGGATGTACCTTTCGGCGCTCCTGTTTAAGATCGTCGCCGGTGTGAATCAGACTCTGTGGATGAGGCGATCCCTTAGGGCCCTCTACATCTGCATTGTAGGCCCTAAGGAGGGAATTGGTCCGCCTTTCAATTTCGGATGAAGGCAAGACTGTTCCCAAACTTAAGTCAGAATTTGCACAATTCAAGAATGGGAAAGCTCAGCGCCAAAGAAATAAATACCTTGACTGTAGTCCAGGGTACTATCCGCCATGGACCTAATCTCCCACGCCGGATGAGCCCTTTCACGCAGAGGACTCACCCGATTCTTCACGAAGTCTCGAATAATGTCTCGAGCCGTCAATCCTTGATTGACCAAGTGAAGAATCACCTCGGCATGCTTCGAAAGCTCCGAGTACATCGCTGGAGGAACATCTAACTCGCTCGACTTCTCCGGTCACGAGTTTTCAAACCATAGACTGCTTTCAGATGGTGGAGAGCAGTAAAACCACCTTTGGTACCACCCGTGCACAGAATCTCGCAGGTGTGGGGAGGGATACTCCTTTTTGTCCCTCAGCCGGAAGTAGATGCATCCGGCGGCGTTGGTGCTCTTCGACCATGCCGAAAAGTAGAATCGCCGGAAAAGATCCACGCTGGGATATATTCCGACGAAGGCTTCACAAAGATGCTGGAATACCGCAAGGATCAGCATCGCGTTGGGGTGGAGGTTGATCAGTTCCCACCCATAGTGCTCAAGGACATCCTTGAGGAACCGACTCTCGGGGAATCGGAACCCGCAGCGCAGGTACTCCTCAAAAACCACCAACTCGCCCTCTTGGACAGTTGGGGTTTCTTGGTCCTTCTCCGCAGGCCGCCAGTTAATGAGCAGTCGCGGAGGAAGAATCTCCTCCTTCTCTAACGCCACTAGGCTCTCCTCGGCATGATGGATGGATCGGCTCCAGGATGCCATCTTTGGTGGAGAATCAAAGGGAAAGCTGGCGATTTTGGGAAGACGAAGGCTGAAGAAATTGATGGTTTTGTGCGGCAGGAATAATGAGGGTTTTAGCTGTGTGGCTTCTTTGAGAAGACATCTGCTCTTTTTATAGACCCAAGGCGACGCATTAATGAGTAAGCGGCTCATTTCAAATGTTCCATTGAATGCTTTATTCATTTCCCATAATGGATACTGTCTCTGATGGACCCGATAAAGTACTCAGGTGTCGGATCTGAAACAAAAAGACTTCTTTGTTTTGGAAACTGAAAGTGCAAAAGGACTGAAAAATTTTCAGTACTTTTCAGAAGACGTTTTTCCATTTTATACTTTGAACATTTTTTTCGAAAAAAATCATGTAACTCAATTTTTGACGTACTGGAATGTTTCTAATTGGGTTATGGTTTTATCGAAATCGTGTTTTAGGCTAAAACTTCGATTCTAATCGGAGTGACAGCCTGACTGAGTCCCAACTCTGGTCGCACTTTAGTTTGACCGCGGCATTGAAACTGATCGCGGAATCAGGGCAGGTCGTGGTGCTTTTTTCTTAAACGAGATTCTGATCGCAGAACTAAAGTTTCCTGTGTATGAATGGTCGCGAACATAAAGTTTATGGCTATATTTTCGCACAGAAGATGTGAAGAATATTCATGAGAAATAAGAAACTTTTATTTCTTACATTCTTTACATACAAAAGGGATGCAGTCGATCAAAACATCGACTTGCTCCGAAAGAAGTTTACAAAGTTCCCCAAGGGACATGTTGTTGTCAGTAGGATTTACACTGGCAACCCCCAGGGAACTAGCAACTACCCTAAGTCTATCTACATCGACCCTAACAACAGACGCGCTATTGTCCCTAATCAAGTCAGAGAGTTCTCGCTGTTGCTGAGCGAAGTCCCTCTCTCGACGGAAATGGCGCGCCTCTTCTCGGGATCGATCAAGACATTCTGCTAGACGCAGAATCTTTGAGGCCATCTCCTCGGTCTTCTTCTCCAGGGCATTCTTCTCTTCCAGAAGAGTCTGTCCGGAAGGAAGAGATGGAGCAGCAGAAGGCTGATCGCTGGAGCCTCCTACCTCCTGCATTTTGCAAAAGTTAGTCATACTAACTAAAATTATCAGCAAAAGGGGAGAAGAATTGTTATCTGTCCTGGTGCATAACCCGTTAATACACCCATCTTGGGAGGAAGATCATCATATGGTGGAAGAGCAACCTTCCCATCAGAAGATTGCTTCGCCAACCCAATATGGCAATCATCTGATCGAGGGATAGTCACCGCTTGCCGACCAGGATGTTGATCACCCAAAAGAATGGGAGAATTGGATGTGATGGGATCTTTCTCTAAGGATAAAGGCCTAACTTGCCGAGAGGCATGAACGGGGAGGGTCAAAGGAACTGAAGGAAGAAAGAATCTTGCTACATTCTTCACCTTTGTTCTACTGGAAGATCCTTCGTTGACCTTGGGTTTCTTCCTTAAGGGAGACAGGACCTCAATCGTTTGAGGCCTTTGTTCGACAATTTCCCCTTCATCACTCTCAATCTCGATGATATCGTGATCTGCCATTGGGAGGAGTATGTGAAAAGGAAAGAGGCAGGATAACAAGAAAAGGACTTAGGCGTGGAGGGAAATTGTGAAGTTTTACAAATCCAAGAGCCTGGTATTTATAGCCGCCTGGGTGACGGTTTGCATTCCAGGCGCCTCGGGTTTCGTCAAAGCATTTACAATTTTACCTCGAGATAAAAACAATTCTACGGCGCTATCATTTCCCATCACATAATGTCAGAACCCGTCTTGGGAAACCAACCATTTTCACTTAGTGCGCCACTAAGTGGAAAAATTGAAGAGTCGGGTTAAAAATCCAATGCGTGGTTTTAAAATTCGAAATAAACACGTCTCTTCGTTTTCTTCGAATTTGGAGGCTAGCTAACGAGGATTGACACCCAGGTCACTTCTAATAAACTTTTGGTTCAAGACAGGTTCGAACCAGACATGTATCTGGCGATGCGAACTCAAGCTATTTCTGAGGGGTATCACCATGAGGTCACAAGCTTTACGCGATCAGGTCGCGGGTTTCTTGCGATCAGGCCGACAGCCTTGTGCGGTCAGAAGTTCGTATGCTATATGCGGACTGGACTGGGTATCTGGGATGTTGCGCGGTCAGCCCACATTCCGCGGTCAGAACATTCTCGACCAAGGTGCTTGGAGTTTATTTGGTTATCTTTATACCAGGATATTCCAAGTATCCCGAAGATTCCTCCACGTTGAAGACCAACCGTCAGAGGTTATTATATGCGGTTATTCATGATTAACACATGTTAATAACCTCTGTGGAACTTAACAGCGGTTCTCCAACAACCGCATCTAACCGTTTGATGCAGTTTTCTTCATATGGCACCTTTTCGACCAGTATAAAAAGGTGGCAAAGTACATCAAACGGGAGGATCCAAGACATTTTGGAAGAACAAGACCCCTGAGATAAGCGAGATACAAGATATCTCGACCACTCAAACAGCCAAGTCTACGGCTAAGATTAGACAATACTTACAAGTCTCCTGTAGTTTCTTTTTCTATATTTACATAAGGAAAACTTTCGCCTGTGAGGGTTTTCTCCCTGCTAGTTTGTAAAGCTTTATCTCATATAGTGAAATCCTAACAGGACGTAGGGCTTTTACTCCCACCATCGAGGGCCCGAACCTGTATAAATCTCTCTGTGTTCCTGTTCACCATTGTTCTGCATACCTTCCCGGAGGGTCATCTTGAAAGGTCTCACAATTACAAATTTCGCATAAGTTCGGCTGAGGACCCCGAGTCCGAATCGTCGACAAGCTTTATTAATCATTCAACCGGAGGACATCTTCCCCCTCCGGTGGGCATCAAAAACGGTACAACCTGGCTCATAACCCGAAAATTCTCTATATCCTAAGGCTCCTACGCCTTATAGTCCCGGAGACCCTCTGCTAGCTCCCGGGCCAGGTCCCGGTACAAGGCGCGTTGTGGGACCCTCATTTGAGGAATCCGGTGGCAACTGCCCAGGTGGGTTGTACTCAGAAATGGCACATTGCAGCTCACAACAACAAGATGCATTATATAAAAATGCGAGTAATTAAAAACAAGTGCTGATCACAGGGACCAACATTACAATAAGTTAGCGCCAAAATGACGCACTTAAATGTTGATACAAAATTAAGGAGTTTTCGACACAAAGGTCGGTACAAAATGAAACAGTTATAATAAGCAAAAGGACTTCATCAGTCTTCTTCTTTAGCAGCAGCGGTGTTGCACGGGCCTTTTCCACATCGAACTCCACCTTGGTACGTAACCCTCTAACAAGCTAGGTCTTCAGTTTCTTCTTCTTGTTCCATATTGGGTTCAAGACCGTAAGATTCAGGGTCGATGAATCCTTCTTCTAAATTTGTTTGTAAAAGCAAGGGTGAGCACATTGTCCACATGGTGCTCAACAAGTCCCAAGTAAGAATGCATGTACATATAGATGAGGGGGAATTTCTCAAAGAATAGCTCTTTGGCTTTATATATGTATATAGAATAGATTTTCACACACAGCTTTGAAGAAAAGGTCTTTATTTTCGAAAGCGAGGCTTAAGAAATCCTAAGCTAGGTTTTCAGAAAATGTTGTGTGTGGCGGTCTTTCATGAGTCACCACTTTACTCAGATTTTGTGAAAAACCTTCCAAAAGCTACTTGTGGTGCATCGACGTTGATAGAATCCACCGCGTGCAGACTCCATGTCCTGGGAGCTCAGAGTATCCGATACTTTTTAAACTTTGCAAAGGTGTACCACCTTAATCCACCGATCATTCGGCTTTCAAGTCGGTACCTCTCCATGCGACTTTTACGCATGAGAAAAGGCCGAGATGACACGACAGTTTACAGTCCTAGCATTAACAATTCCCTGCCCGGTAAATAGACAGTTAAGTCTCAAGTACCGTTGTGGGTCCCCCCCACTGCCTTACTTCCTAGCTTGGGTCTATGTTCTCGCAAGACACATAGCCTCTCTTGATTACAGTCGCGCACGACTTAATCTGGCATAGGGCGTCTTCCTTCTTTCTACCTTTTCCTCTCATGATTTTTCTGAACTTACATCACTCATGGCCTTCTGCGGCCCACCAGTTCTCGCAAGAAACCGGATCGACAACCATTGCAGGGAAAAGCTAATACTAAAGAAAGCTACTAAGTTGCGCCCGTCCCATAACTGGGCAAGTGGTTGGTACGTTTTTCATGCCGCATAGAAGCACAACACAAGGTTCTAGTCCTTATGAATCTTTAGTGAGGAGTCTTTCACATTCCCGGTGCGCACACAGCACCATCCAATCAAACCATCCTCACTATCGATTCCAATCACATTTTCTTTCACGAAAAGGGTTTTGAATATGCTTTTCTCATATGTGACCATTCAACATTTAACATATAATCTTGAGCATAGCATAAGCTAAGCATGATATTCTAGGGTGACAAGGGTGCAGGGATAATCAATCACAAAAGGGGCTTTACAATTATTTAGGTCATATCTAATCTCTTTATTTGAATATACTCTTATTTGAATCTAAGGCATGCATATACTTGAAAACAGCTAACATACTTCATTTCAAAATATTAGGCTAGACATGATCAAGGGTTTGAGACTTGCCATGCAGTGATGGGTCTAGCTGCTCAGATGAATCCTCGAAGTTCTCTTCTGCACCTTCAACTTCTGGTTCCACGGCGGACACAAGCAACACATACACACTATATAAGCATACAAGTACTAGAAAAGAATATGTAAATATATCATGCATGCCGGGGAAAGGGTTTGGACAAGGTCACTTGATATTGATCGAAGAGATGGGCTCAAATGGACTTGAATGTCGAAGGGCTGACACTCGGCTCATGGCTTGACATAGCCCTAAATTGGTTGTAGGTACGTTTTCTGGAGATGTGACAGTAGGGAATATCGTAGAACATGGCTCAGAAGGCTTAGTGGTCAAAGTGGCATTTCAATAGCTCAAATGCAACAGGTCTAAATCATCCAATGCCACTGGTGGACATGCACTGACATAGTGCTGGACATGGCCAGGAACTAGGGCATTGCATAACTTTTGACCTAGGGCACCGATTGATGCACAACTTTGTCTGGGGGTTAGGTCTTGATGACAGGAACAAATCACTTAACAGGCTCAAGGGCAGAAAGTGGCCGGACGGCGATGAACGGCGTCGATGAACCACGGTGGTTCTGGACAATACTTGGCATGATCGTGACTTTTGATCCAGGCCAAGTCAAGGTTCGAGCCAGTGGAGTAAAATACTCAGGGGGTTGAGGCCTAGCTATATGACAAGGTTGCATCAGCTGGTTCGGCCGGAAAACAAACTCCGGTGATCGGAGCCGAAGACGAAGGCAACGATTTGGGCATTTTTGATCTAGAGCGTTTGAACTCAATTCCACGCTCAGGAAGCATCTAGGGGTCATCACGAAGCTACTGGTGTGCTCAATTTGGGGATTCGACGCTCGGGGCAAAATTGATGATTCAAATCTTGCAGGCTTACTCCTCCTAGCTTAGTGATCACTTTTCTCTACTAGCACAAGGATCAATTTGGCTTGCATCACTCGGCATTTGGGGAACAGCGCAATAGGCAATCTCGACGATCGCCGGCGCTAGGTCTCGTCGGAGTTCAATTAAATGCTATGACACGTACAGGGGAATGAGGGAAGCTTACTGGTGGCCTTGGTTCGGAGTGGGAAGCAACGGTCGAGGCTGGCACCGTGAGCTCCAGAAGCGGCTCTTCGGGGAAGAAGATGAAGGCACGGCAACGGCAAGCTCTAGAGCTACGTCTCGGGTTGCTGGTGAAGTGTGGGTGTGGAGTGAAGCACTGGCGAGAGGGGGCTTTATATAGCCATGGGGTTGAGTCCTCGGGAGCGGCAGCAGATCGACGGGGAGATGCTCTCTGGCGTCGGAGCGGTCAGCGAGGCGCATTGGGGCACAGCGGGAGCTCTTCCAGAGACGGAGTATCGCGTGAAACCTGGATTCGGCAGAACGACGGGATGGCGAGTCTCGGCATGGCAGCCATGTGGCAGTAAAGCTCTGACAATGGCAGGCACGCGTGCGCGAACGGTGAAGCTACGGTCTCCGGTCATCGCCACAGTGGACCTTCTTGGCGCGACGTGAGCACGTGCGGTACACGTAGGATTCGGCCGTTGGCGGTGGCACAACTGGCCAACGGTGAAGGCTACGGTGGTTCACGGCGAACGGTGGCAGCAACCGCGGTCGAACGTCCTCAGGTCGTGGTCGTGCACGCGGGCTCTGGTGGTGGTCGAAGAAAAGAAGACAGGGACTTGTTTGCGAGGCAAAGGGCTGATTTGTCAGGTTTGGATTGAATTGCGAAGGTTCTTCTCGGGATTCAGGACCTGATTGCAAATTTGGGATTCTGAAGGGCTGATTTGCAATCTGATTTTGCAGATGAGTATTACCAAAATACTTGGAATCATCCAGCAGAGAAAATGGCAAAATCCGATAAGATTTGAGGGTTTCGACAAAAATCAAAAACAGGGTAAAATAGGGTAATTAGGGTTTGACTTTTTTGTCGGGGCTGAAACAAGGGTTTCAGTTGCGATTCTTGAGTTCTTCCAGAAGGGAAAAACGTTCAGAAAAGCAAAAGAGAGACAACCATTTGATCAGATTTAAATTTGGAGATGATCTGAGACTTTTGGCCTTTTTGGGCTTTTTGAAAATTCTGATAAGGACTAAACTGAAACACTTTTGGACTAAAATGTGAAAATGATCTGGAAGATGAAGTTTAGCTGCCAACTTTTTAGGTTAAGGTAGTGGCATACCTAAGATCAAAATAGGGTTGAGACACCAGGGATTCCAAAGAAGATATGCTGACTCATGAGCAGAAAAGATAGCCAAAAACTGGGATGTTACACTCCCCCATCCTAGGTGCCTCCCTCGGGTAACGGGCCTCCCCTGTCCCGGGCGCTGCCGCCAGACACGGGGCCTCCCCCCATCCTAGACGTTATCCCCGGGGAAGGGGACTCCCCCGTCTCGGGCCCCGCCATCGGACACGGGGCCTCCCCTGTCCTGGACGTTGCCCTCGGGTAAGGGGCCTCCCCCATCCCGGGCACCGCCACCAGGCCCGGGCCCCCCTGTCTTGGACACAGCCCCCGGGTAAGGGGCCTCCACAGTCCCGACCGCCGGCCGCGGTAAGCGGCCTCCCCCGTCCCGGGTGCTACCACCGGACACGGCGCCTCCCCCGTCCCGGCCACGGCCGCCAGACACAGGGCTTCCCCCGTCCTAGGGGCTGCCCCCAGGAAAGGGGCCTCCCCCATCCCGTGTCAAGCATCCAGGCGCCCTGATCCGCGAAAAGACGGTTGAGGCTGGGGTGTTTTAGTCATTTTGCATCTTCTTGGGGCTATTTATACCCCATGTACTCCTCTTTTGTAAACCAAGTCTCTCATTTGCAATCAATACACAAAGAGAATAGGCGCGTCTAGGAGCACTCCCCCCGCGAGAGAGCCTCCCAGCCGACTCATCCTCAAACCTGCCGCGGTATTTTTAATACCATGACACAAAATATGAAGACTGAAGACACGAAGAAGAATCAGGACTGTGTATAGAACCAATGCTAGGCCTTATGAATTGTCATGAGCGAGTACCTCGATCAAAACAAGGAAGGCCAACCTAAGAACAACAAGAGCCAAAATCACCATGTTGTGGACCATATGTGAATCCAAGACTTCTATGTCCATGATCATGACCAATACCACTTGAGAAGGAATCATAGAAATTATCAACAAATCTTAGCCTCATGGGTATTTCTCGCACATACGTGTCACGGGGTTGACGACGCATGTGGGAAGAATCATGGGCAAACTCTCGATGCAAGTCTCTTCTCTTCCTGAAACAAAAGCCTACAAGATGTCCATCTTTCCCACAATATGAACAATGATATACCGGTTTAGAAGATACATCGGTACGGGAGGAAGATGCAACATGTGACTTAGGAATAGACTTGCCCTCAAAAGAACCAACTTTGGAAGAATTTTTGAGTCCCACCTTGCCTTTGAAAGAAACCCGGGAAGAAGTATCAACTTTAAGCACTTGGAGTTTTTCGACCATACTAGGCATGTACCCGATCTCTTCCTTGTTAAAGGAACACTTCGATGTGTCCAAAATGAGATCAATGTTCTTTTCCCCATCAGAAAACTTCTTCAAAACATATTAAGATATTCAATTTCTTTTGTCAAAAGAAGACAGCCGGGGCAAGAAATGAGTGAATCTTCTAAAACTTTTTCTGCTGGGGGAAATCCCAGATGCCTCTCGTGGAAGAAGTCCCGAACGCCTCCAGTGGAAAATCTAGGAGGGCTACCGGGGAAAGTCCCAGATGCCTCATGTGGCAAACCCCAGGCACCTCTCATGAAATATTACGGAGGCCTCCCGAGAAAAGCCATGGAGGCCTCCCATAGAAGACCGCGGGCATCTCTCCGAGCCTCGGACAGCTCCCGTGGTAAACCCCGGACGCCTCTCGTGAAATATCACGGAGGCCTCCCATGAAAAGCCACAGAGTCCTCCCATGAGAACCCCGGACGCCTCTCAGGACACCCCGGTCGTCCCCACCGGGAAGTTTCTCCTGAAACCACGCCCGGAAGGAGACCTCTAGAAAGTCCAACTGTCCCCGGAAGACGGGGAAAGGATCGGCAAGATCGGGGCAGACCACCCCGAGGAGCATGCGGAGCAACTCGCTGCCTTCCTCCGCAAGAATTTTGATGTCTTTGCGTGGAAGCCTGCAGACATGCGGGGTGTCGCCCTGGACGTTATCGAACACAAGCTCGCTGTAACGCCCAGCCGCACCCTAGTGAAGTAGAAGCTGTGGAAGCTCTCCATTGAGCGCCAAGAGGCTATCAAGGCTGAGATCGCCAGGCTCCAAGAGGCGGGGTTCGTTCGGGAGTTCTAGCACCCCAAATGGCTAGCGAACCCCATCCTCGTGAAGAAGTCTAGCGCTAACTGGAGGATGTGCATGGACTTCACCGACCTCAACTAAGCTTGCCCAAAAGACAACTTCCCACTCCCGTGGATCGACCAGCTGGTCGATTCGACCGAGGGTTTGAGCTTATGAGCTTTCTTGACGCGAATTCAGGCTGCCACCAAGTCGTGATGGCTAAGGAGGACGAGAAAAAGACGAGTTTCATAACTGCCCTTGGCACCTTCTGCTTCGTCCACATGCCTTTCGGGCTAAAGAACGCTGGGGCGACTTTCCAGCGCCTCATGTCGCTGGTCCTCAACAACCAAATCGGCTGCCACGTAGAGGTCTACGTCGATGACATGTTCGTCAAAAGCCTCCGGGCGGCCGCTCATCTCGATGACTTAGCGGAGACCTTCTGCAACCTCTGCCAGTACGGGTTGAAGCTCAACCCGGAAAAGTGCGTCTTCAGCATGCGCAGGGGAAAGCTGCTTGGCTTCCTCGTGTCCCAGCGGGGCATAGAGGCCAATCCCAAGAAAATTTGGGCCCTGCTGGACATTCCCCCGCCGCGCTCTGTGAAAGATGTGCAGCGGCTTACGGGCACTTGGCCGCAATAAGTCGCTTCGTCTCGTGGTTGAGGGAACACGGCCTCCAGTTCTCCAAAATCCTCCTAGGACTCGAGGGGTTCAAGTGGACTCCCGAGGCCCAGGTGGCCTTCAATGACTTGAATAAGTACCTGACGAGCCCTCCAATGCTCGTAAGCCCGTCTTCAAAAGAACCCCTACTACTTTACCTCGTCACCACTCTGGTCGCTATAAGCTTGGTACAGGTAAAGGAGCAGGACGGGCAGCAGCACCCCGTATACTATGTGAACGATGCCCTCCAAGGGGCTAAGACACGATACATGGAGGTGGAGAAGATCAGCTACGCCCTGCTGATGACATCCTGGAAGCTCCGCCACTACTTCCTGGGACATCCGATCATGGTTCCATCCTCCCTCTCACTGGGGGAGGTGCTGCGAAACAAGGAGGCCACCGGTCGCATTGGGAAGTGGGGGGCTGAGCTGGCTCCCTTCGCCTTCTCCCTTACGGGTCGTTCCGCCATCAAATCACAAGTCCTCATTGACTTTGTGGTGGAATGGACCCACACCTCTGGGACGGAGGGGAGACTCCCGTCGAGCTGCCCCGGTGCAACGACCATTGGACACTCATGTTCGATGGCTCCTTGTGTCTCGCCGGGGTTGCCGCAGGGGTAATCCTCCGGAGCCCCGAGGGAAGGATGCTGGAGTACGCATCAAGGCTCGATTTTCCTACTACGAACAACGTAGCCGAGTACGAGGCTTTGCTCTAGGGGCTGTGTCTCACGCGCTCCCTAGGGATTCATCGCCTCCTGGTCAATGGGGACTCCCAGCTTGTGGTTTCCCAAATGGACAAGTCATACTTGTGCCATGACGCGAACCTGAGTCTTTACATGGGAGAGGTTCGCAAGATGGAGAGATACTTCGAGGGCCTGGAGGCCCAGCATATCCCCTGGAGGGATAATGACCGCGCTGATGCCTTGGTCCAGGCGGCCAGTGCCCGGGAAGCTCTCCTCGGGGGCGCCTTCCTAGAGATCATCGCGAAGCCCTCAGTGACCCCCCTAGGCGTGGACCTCGAGTCCCGTGACCCAAAGTCTCTGAGATCGCCCAAGCCATGTCTTGGATGGACCCCCTCGTCTCCCTCATAATGCGGTAGGGGGAGCCTCCCAGTGACGCCGAGGCGAAGCGCCTCCGTGCTAAGGCACGAGCGTACCTCCTACTAGGAGGAAAGCTCTATAAGAGGGGGGGTGGGGGGCTTCTGCCCTACTCCGCTGTCTCCCACAAGCAGAAGGACTCTGGCTCGTCGAGGACATTCACTCGAGGAGCTGCGGGTCTCACTGGCTCCGTGCTCAGTTGCGGTGAAGGTTCTCTGCCAAGGTTTTTATTGGCCCACAATGGTCCATGATGCGCGAGAACTTATCTCCGCATGCGAGGCCTGCCAGAAAATGGCAAAGGGCTGTAAACTGCCCCCCACGATGCTGCAGACCATCCCCATCACTTGGCCTTTCGCACGCTGGGCAATGGACCTCATGGGTCCCTTCCCCCCAGCGCCAAGGGGCTACAAGTATGCAGTGGTCATGGTGGAATTTTTCTCCAAGTGGGTGGAAGCTGAGCGCTTGGCCAGCATCACCTCCTGAGCAGTACAACGGTTTTTCTGGAAAAATATCGTATGTCGCTTCGGGGTCCCCTGAGAAATCACGGTCGACAATGGGACCCAATTCGACTCATCATACTTCCGGGAATTCTGCGAGGGCTTGGGGGCTACCCTCCACTTCACCTCCGTAGCTCATCCCCAGAGCAACGGAGTCGTTGAAAGAGTCAATGGTGCGATCCTTCAGGGATTACGCCGACGACACGAGCAAACCTCCTCCAAGTGAGGCGCATGGGAGGAGGAGCTCCCGAGCATCCTCTACTCCATGCACATGACCCCAAGCCGAGAACTAGGGCGCACCCCTTTTTCGCTTGTGTACGAGGTTGAGGCGGTCCTCCCCTCGGAGATTGGTTTTCGGTCGCTGCGGGTCGAGCTCTTAGACAGAGCTACAACCGTAGTGTACCAAACCAACGAAGCAAATCAGTGGTTGGAAGTCAACCTTGTCGAGGAAGAGCGCGACCGAGCGCTCTTCCGCCACGCCATCTATAAGCGTGAAATGGCTTGCGCGTACAACCAGCACATCCGCGCGAGAGCTTTTTGTCTTGGGGACCTTGTCCTCAAGCGCGTGACTGACCCCCAGGCCCAGGGCAAACTTCCCGCCAAGTGGGAAGGCCGTAGAGGATCTCAATGGTCCTGGCCTCGGGGCTTACAAGCTCTCCAACGTCGAAGACCAGGAGTTGAAGCATACTTGGAACGTAGACTTGCTCCAGAAGTTCTACATCTAGCCTACGGGCTCACTCCCTCCCCCGACACGACTTCACAAGGGGAGGCGCTGTACTCACTATTCCCTCCCCCGTCGCGGTTCTGCGGGGGGAGGAATTGTATTCAATGTTCCCTCCCCCATCGTGATTCCGCGGGGAAGGAGTTGTATCTATCTTCATCAATACAAATGGTTTTTTCTTCAACTCTGGAATTCTTGCAGATTCTTAAATCGCCGCCTCCAAGGCGATGCCCTCTGTGAGGAAGCCCTCCCTGTGAGAATGTAGGCTATCACAGCCTAAAAGTCCCTACGACGGGAGCCCAGCTCCCGTAGGGCGGCTTACAGTGACCCCTCGTGGACTGAGGGGGTAAGAGGCAACCCAGTTCTCATGAACTGCGATAACGAGTTAATTTGAGAGACTAGTCCCCCCTCAAGCACTCAAGCCCTTCATCGGGCTCATCCTCCTCCGGGAGAGAGCTCCCCCCTCAGTGGGTCATGGAATATTTCTCGACCAGCTACCAGTTCTCACGGCGATCGAGAGAATTCATTACTGGGTCTTGGATTTTTTCAACCGGGAATTCTCGACCATCATCGGGCTCATCCTCCTCCGAGAGGGAGGTTCCCCCTCAATGGGTCACTGAATTCTCAGTTGCTTCAGAATTCTCGACCGGCTCCCCGTTTTCACGGTGACCAGGGGAATTTCTTACCGTGTTTCGGAATTTTTTGATGGAGAAATTTTTGACCGGACCTTCAGATTTGTTCGACCGGAAAATCCGCGGCCACGCCACATTTCTCGACCGGCTCCCGTTTTCACGGCAACAGGAGGAAATTTTTGCCGGCCCTGGAATTTTTCGACCGAGAAAATCCACAGTCGTGTCTCAAAATCCTCGACTGGCTCCCGTTTTCACGGCGACCCAGAGACTTTCCACCATTATCCCTCTTCAACCGGGGGCTACGTGCGCCCCCCAGAATTTTCTTTCGGGCCCTTAGTTCCTTACCCACTGTGCGCGGCGCTATACTGCACCCCGCTAGTGGGGGGGATGGGATGATCCAGGCCCAGACAAGAGATAATTATTTCCGAAAAATTTTGAAGACAACTCTCAAGCAAATTCAAACAAGTCTTTATTTATTGAACATTGAACTTGGGGACAACGCCCCCGGTGGGTTAAGGTGCCCCTGGGACAACAATGCCCAGGCACATACAAGATACAACTTGGGGAGTTAGGCTCCCACGGGAAACTACCCCAAAGGACAACCCCTTCCAGTGAGCAACTACGCCTAATAATCCTGGAGGCCTTCCGAGAGCTCCCGAGAAAGATCCTTGTACAAGCTTCTTATGTGTCGGAAGGTCCTTCGAAGGAGATCCTCCGACCAGTACTCGTAACCGGATGGGGGGAGTATCTGGCATGGCGGGACCTTCCGAGAACCTGGCTTCAGTGGAGACAACTCGGCGCGACAATTGTCGAAGTTGTCTAAGTGCCACTCTAGGAGACACCGCAGTCGGATTGGCTCCCGGAGGGCACCTCCCACCACGAAAGCATCAACAGGCCTGGCAACAAGACTTAGCAAAATTGAGGTCACTTGGGCACTCCCCGGGCTACGCCTCCTGGAGGCCGCTCGGGCACTCACCGGGCTATGCCCCCCGAAGGCCGCTCGGGCACTCTCTAGGCTATGCCTCCTGGGGTGTAAAAACTCCCTGGGAGCAATATCTAGAGATACCTGCGTGCAAGTAGACAACACTTAGCAAAAAGAGGGTTTCATTTCCATCAATTAATCAAAGATTTACAAGTTTTCGGGGCCTGTTCTAAAGAAGCTACCGGGAGTAAAAAGCCTAACAAGCCAAATGTAACCTAACCGGGGGGGAGCTCATACTTGCCTGTCCTTGTCCCCCCCTCCCCCCGGGGACTTTCGCGGCGGCCGTCGCCTCTTACGCCGGACGCGTGCGGCCTGGCTCCATGGTGCTGGTGATCCAGTCGAAGAGGGCCCCAGCGAACCCCTCGAGCTCCACCTGTTGGGCCTTGAAAAAGTCTGGGAAGCTCCGGCGAACCAACTCCCTGATCACCCGGGCGCCCACCCCGCGGTACTCGACAAGAGCCGTCGCCAGAGTGATGATCGGGACGGTGAGGCCTCACGCTCGGACGTCCGCCGCCACCGAGATGAGGGAGACCTGCGTATCATGAAAATACATGGCCTCCCTGATCAACACTGGTGCCGGGTCAGAACTCGCCCCCGGCCTGAGCTCGAGCCCGAGCTCCTCCAGGGCGGAGCGAATCATCCTCCCCCCGGAGAGGACTACCCTGGCGCTCGAGCCTTCGGCCGCCCAGGCAACCCCCTACTCCGTCTGTAGTTCGCTCTGGAGCCAAGAAGCAGTGTCCTCAATGACCGCGAGCCGAGCTTGGACCGCGGCGAGCTCCCCGAGCGCCCTCTCCTTCTCAGAGCGCTCGGAGGCATGCTCCCCGAGTGCCTTCTCCTTTCTGGAGCGCTTGGAGGTTGTCACCTACTTGGCGGCCTGGAGGCGAGTGCCGAATCGCGTCCAAAGGCCTCGGGCCAATGCCACCGTCTGAAGAGGGAAACGATTCAAAACTGAAGGCAAAAGCCAAACAAAAATTTTGGGTAGTGACTTACCGGGATTCCGGAGGAGATCACCTCCACGAATTCTCCCGCGTCACTCCTTGGGTCACTCCCCTGGGAGACCTCTCCGCCCAGCAAGGCTCCCTCCTCCAATGTCCCGCCATTGGAGGAGCCGGATGTCAAGTCCATCGGCAAGGCCGGGACCCCGGGACGGATGAAGAGGCCCTTGCCCCTCCCCGGAGGAGGGGGAGCCATGTTCACTAGCTGGGCCACCGTGGGGCCTGCCTCTGGGGCAAAGATTGAGGGCATCGGTAGGCCCACCGGCTTCTTGAACCGGACGGAGACCTTGCCTAGTGACGCCCGTGGTTGGGTCCCCGTGGAAGCAGGGGGCGGGGAAGGACTCGGAGCGTACATCTTTGAGTCGGAGTCTCCATGGGTGAAGCCGAAGATGACACCTGGGCTCCCACGGGGCTCCCATGCGCCCGAGCCTTCACGGAGTGTCCCGGTCCGGATGCCCCCCCACCCCCCCCCCCCCCCCCCGCCTATTTATAATTGACGGAGGGGACCTCGGATGGGCGCCACATGTCCTTTGGCCTATCTGGGCCGTTGATTCGAACCATTGTGCGGATATCGAAGAATCACACGAAGATTGACATGCCGGATGGCGCATGCGCATGAGTCGAGTGTTCGCGTGGGAAAATGGCCTGGGAGCTGCCACATCGCGCGTGGCCTGGGGCACGTTCCAAAAGGCGAAATGTCACCCGAAGCAAGTCCTATGCATACCCTCTAGGGCCACTACATGTCCCCAAGGGTCTGGGGGGCTGCTGTTGGGGGAAATCCTTGACGCTCACCGGGAAAAGTCCCGGAGGGCCCTCGTGGAAAATTTTGGACGGCTACTGGCAAAAGTTTTGGAGGGCTCCAGTGGAAAATCTCAGAGTGCTACCGGAAAAAGTCCCAGAGGGCTCCCGTGGAAAATCCCAGAGGGCTACCAGGGAAACTCCCAGAGACCTCCTAGGGAAAATCCGGGAGGACTACTGGGAAAAGTCTCAGACGTCTCCTGTGGAAAATCTCGGAGGTCTACTGGGAAAAGTCCCGGTCGTCTCCCATGGAAAAATCCGGAAGGCCTACCGGGGGAAGTCCCGAAGGCCTCCCAAATCCCGGTGGGATACCGGGCAAAGTCCCGAACGCCTCCTGTGGAAAATCCTGGAGGGCTACTAGGGAAAGTCTTGGATGCCTCCCGTGGCAAACCCCGGACGTGTGGGACCCTCATTTGAGGATTCCAATGGCAACCGCCCAGGTGGATTGCACACAGAAAGGTACATCACAAGCTCACAACAACAGGATTCACTTTAATCAATAAGTCAAATAGATAGAATGAGTACAAGGTCATGAGGACCACTATTACATTATCATAAAGCCAAGAATGGCATTAATTAAAGTTGATACAAAGTAGAGGGTTTTTCATAAATCAAGAATCAAAAACAATAACACGAAAGCAGTAACAGAGGTCTTCATTTCCTTCTGCAGCGGTTCGGCTCGGCCCTTTACCACATCGAACTCAACTTGGCGCATGACCCTCCTAGAAGCTCAAATCGTCTGGACAGGTTCCTTCCTCCTTCTCGGTGCTCAAGGTTAAAGGAATCGGGATCCTTGAATCTTTTCTTCTGAATTTGTTTGTAAAGGCAAGGGTGAGCATATTTTCCACAATGCTCAGCAAGTCCCGTTATGAGAATGCAGATACATAGATGAGTGGTTTTCAAGAAAAGGGGTCTTGGTTTTATATATATAGTGATAGAGTAGATTTTCACTCTCATTTTGAAGAAAAGACCTTTGTTTTCAAAAGCAGGGCTTTTAAAATCCTAAGCTAGATTTTCTGAAATGTTGTGTGTGGCGGTCTTTCATGAGTCACCACTTTACTCAAATTTTGTGAAAAACTTTCCAAAAGCTACTTGTGCTGCATCGACGTGAATAGAATCCATAGCGCGCAGACTCCATGACCTGGGAGCTCAGAGTATCCGATACTTTTTAAACTTTGCAAAGGTGTACCACCTTAATCCACTAATCACTCAGCTTTCAAGTCAGGCCAACTCCACGCGACTTTTACTCATGTGACAAGGCCGAAGTGACACAACAGTTTACAGTTCTAGTATTAACTATTTCCCTGGCCGGTAAATAGACAGTTAAGTCTCAAGTACCGTTGTGGGCCCTCCCCACTGCCTTACTTCCTAGCCTGGGCCTATGTTCTCGCAAGACACATAGCCTCTCTTGATTACAGTCGCGCACGACTTAATCTGGCTTAGGGCGTCTTCCTTCTTTCCACCTTTTCCTCTCATGATTTTTCTGAACTCACATCACTCATGGCCTTCTGCGGTCCACCAGTTCTCGCAAGAAACTGGACCGACAACCATTGCAGGGAAAAGCTAACACTAAAGAAAGCTACTAAGTTGCGCCCGTCCCATAAACAGGCAGGTGGTTGGTACGTTTTTCATGCCGCATAGAAGCACAACACAAGGTTCTAGTCCTTATGAATCTTTAGTGAGGAGTCTTTCACATTCCCAGTGCGCACACAGCACCATCCAATCAAACCATCCTCACTATCGATTCCAATCACATTTTCTTTCACAAAAAGGGGTTTTGAACATGCTTTTCTCATATGTGACCATTCAACATTTGTCATATAATCTTTAAGCATAGCATAGCCTAAGCATGATAATCTAGGCTAACAAGGGTGCAGGGGTATTCAATGTCAAAAGGGGCTTTACAATCATTTAGGTCATATCTAGTCATCTTTATTGAAACATAATTCTTATTTGAATCTAAGGCATGCATATACTGGAAAACAGTTGTAACACCCTAGTTTTGGGGGTGAAAAGTTTTGCATAAAAACCCTGCACGCATGTATCCCTGTAGTAGTAGCCAGATTAGCTGAACTCTAATCTCTCCCAAACCCTAAAAATCTCTAAATCTATTCCCTAGATCCAGATCAAGATCTGACCATCCAGATTTAACCTACCAGTTACCCTGAAGATAAAAGTCTTCAGGAGCCAGATCAAATTCTGACCCTAACTCTCAGTACCTAAGTCTCTCTCTGTTTTCGAAAATAGGAAAATTCAGATTTACCCTAAGTACCCCAGTTTCCAGATGATTGAATTATTCTGATTTAACCTTATCCAGACTCAAGTAACCCCTGGAATATGTTCCTAGGTTCATCCTCAACTCACTCCAAAAAGTTGGGAGCCAGATTAATTCATCTAAACACTTTTCGCAGTTTAGTCCAAATATTACTGCGAATAGGTCCTTTTCTGTTTACCTGGGAGCCTGAAAAGGCTAAAATTTGCAAATCAATCCCAACTCCAGAATTTCTTCAGGAAACACCTTCCAAATACTATTTGATATAGATCTCCCTTTTGATCAGACTTCAAAATCTCTCTCCAATCACCAGAATTCGAGATCGACATAATCTAGATTTAGTTTACCCTAATTTTACCCTATTTTCGAAAATAGGTGAAATCCCTCAAATCTTATCAAACTTTCTCCAAATTTGAGCTAAATGAGTACTAATAGAAATGTTATACTCAGCCATGAAATTGACCCTCCAATTAACCATCTCTAAGACAGTAATTGCAAATCAGTCCAGATTTCAAATAAGAATCCTTGCAATTTGGTCCCTGGTTCGACCAGAGACACTGTGCACGACCAGCAGCTGTGCACGACCGCGACCACCGCGCTGCCACGCCAGGAGCTTCGTCGCCGGTGAAGCCCCGTGGTCGCCACCCCTGCCACCGCGTTCCTGCCACGTGTGCGCACATCGTTCGCCACCGTGGAGCCACCGCGGCCGCACCAGCATCTCCAATTTTGCCCGCGCGCGCACGCCATCGCTGCAGCCACTGCAGAAGCTCGGTGCCACGTTGCAAGCATGCCGGAGGAGCCCGTCAGTTCGCCGTTGCATTACCCGGGACAGCGCACGCCAGCCTGCAAAGCCGGCACGGCCGCTGGAGCGCGTCACCTCGCTGCTGTCCCGCCCGGCCAGTCAATTCGCCGTCGATTCACAGCTCCAAGTCTCCAGGCATTTTCAACCGTTGCTGCTCGCTTCGCCTATTTAAGCTTGTTCTGGCCATCTCCTTCCACCACACACACGCCAGAACCACACAAGTCTCTAACCTTGTCATCCTCTTCGTCTTCTTCGGCGAGCTCGAGAAGAGGCTCACGGTGCCAAGCCTCTACACTGCTTCCTCCTCGATTCCAGCTACTTCAGTAAGCTCCTCTTACCTCCCTCATCATACTCGAGCATGTAATTGACTTCAAACCTCTCCAGTCGCCGGCAATTTCCTTTTCTCTCCAGCAACTCCGGCGAGCAATTAATCCTTAACTAAGTCAAATTAGCTCTCGAGCCTGTAATCAAACATGATCAGTGGACTGTTTAGAACACATCTAAGCAACCAGAATCGAAGAATTTGCTAAAATATGGAAAACCCCAACTTTGCACCTTGCATGTGAACTGGGGCTCGCTGTTAAGCTTCTCTGGTGTTTCCCCAGCCAATCTAGCTTCACACCTAGCTTACTTATGCCCCAGAGACCGTCCTCAAGCAAGGAATTAAGTTTATTTGCCCTAGAACAGAAATGCCCAATTTTGGTGTCTTCTTCCCTAGCTCTGGTCGCCGGATTTTGTTCCCGGCCGTTTCAACCCCAACCACCTTGTCTAGTAGATGTGCCTCGACCCCATGAGCATTTTTGCCTTCTAGCTCGACACCTGGATCGGCCCAGATGAAGAGGAATTGCCATGCCAAAGTTTTGTCCAGAAACTGTTGAGAACAGCTCGGCCACCGTGTTCTTCGCCGGTTTTCATCACTTTCCGGCCATCTCCTACCCTAGGTCCTGTTGAGACATTTGTTCCTGTTGCAAATGCCTAACCACCAGACAAAGTGGTGCATCATTTGGAGCCCTGAGTCAAAAGATATGGCTAACCCTAGTTCTGGCCGTGTCAAGCCTATGCCAGGCTATGTCAGCCAGTGGCATTAGCCCTGTTCACCCACCTCTGGTCATGTAAAACAGAAATTTCTTTGTCAAATAGCTGCCTCACTATCTTGTGCACCATATGCTTGAATCAAAACCTACTTTGGCCACTGGAAACTGTTCAAACCATGTCAATGCCATTCTAGAGCACTGTCAGCCTATGTCAGCCAGTGGCATTGAGCCTTTTCACCCACTTCCATCCATGCACTTTGAAAATAACTTTGTCCCTTAGACTCCTAATGTTGTGATCTACACTTTTCTCTACTGTCACAACTTGAGTTGAGCCCTCTATCACCCATCGACCTTATGTCGATGCCTTGAACCGAATGCCAACCTAAAGACATTCGCTGTTTTTGGGCGAACCAGTCACCACCTTGATATCACCCTGATATTTTGGAACCTTGTAAACCTTAACAACTAATCTTAACCCTAGTTACCGTAGTTAAACTCAAATCGCTTTCAAAACCTTGTATCACCAGAGTATTTTCTCCTTGCATCTTTGCAAGTAGTGGATTAGTAAGAATAGAATGAATTGTAATGCCTGTTTGCCTGTTTGATCTTGTTCAGAGCAAGAGTCCGGGGTTGAAGATCTTGTCGCTGAACCATCATCAATTGCTGATACTTACGACGCGGAAGGCAAGTCATACTTTGAACATATTGAAACCCATATTTTATGAATTGCTATGCTATTCCATGAGTAGATATTTCATTAATATTGCATGTGTTGAGATCAATGATATTATGGCAGTGATAGATTGAATACTTGAGAAATGTGAACTTGATAAGATAGCAAGCCACAAACTAATAAAAGTATAAACATGTACAATTATATTCATGAAATAGAACCCCTAGCCGTGACCAGTATTTTGGTATGGAATGGTGGTAGCACTGGAGGTGCTTGACTGCACTGAATGTGCAGGCACTGAAGGTGCATGGTTTGTGGTATGATCTGGTCACTGGCATGTAAGGACTAGAACCTTGTGTTATGCGTCTAGTGGCATGAAAAACGTACCAACCACTTACCTGGTATGGGACAGGCGCAACCTAGTAGCTTTCTTAGTATTATCAGTTCCCTGCATGGCTTGTCGATCCGGTTTCTCGCGTGGAAACTGGTGGGACGCAGTTCGTCCATGAGAGATGTGAGATCAGAAAAATTATAAAAGGATAAGGTCTAAAGAAGGAAGACGCCCTACGCAAGATTAAGTCGTGCGCGACTGTAATCAAAAGAGGTTATGTGTCCTGCGGGAACATAGACCCAGGCTAGGAAGTAAGGCAGTGGGGAGGACCCACAACGGTACTTGGGACGGTATTGTCCATTTACCGGGCAGGGATACTGTTAATACTAGACTGCAAAAACGTTGTGTGATCTCGGCCTTGTCACATGCGTATAAGTCGCATGGAGTTGGCCCGACTTGGAAGTCGAGTGAAAAAGTGGATTTCAAAAGAGGTACATCTCTGCAGAGTTTAAAAATGTATTCGAATACTTCGTGCTCCCGAGTTTTAGGAGGATGCCGCGGTGGATTGAATCCACGGGGTGTGACACAAGTATTGTTTATAAACTAAAAATTTGTTAGCTCAAGATTACCCAAGTGGCATGTGTTGTCATGATAAGGGGCGTTGCCGTGGGCTGTCATGTATTGACGTGTCGCGGTAATACCATAATATAGAGGTCATATGATAATTAAGAGGCATGTGGTTTATTCCCTAAGTTATGAAATACTGTTATGAGTATAAGATTGAAAGGCTTGAATAAAAATAATGTGATATGAGGATATATCGTCTTGGATATGGGATATATGTATCACCATCAATATGATTTATTTACTGCCATGGGTATAATCAGAAGTTGAGTAAGAATTGAGAAAGAAATGTATTTTGGGAAAAACCTTCCACTCTTTCCCCAATAGCATAGGTTCATGTCATATATATATATATGTATCTCTATCTTCCCTATGACTTGCTGAGTACGTAAGTACTCACCCTTGCAACAACTCCTCAATAGATGGAGCGTTCTACGACCTTGGAGGATACCCAGAAGATGCTGCGGACCCAGACGATGATGAGCAGTTTCCTCCGGAGCCCTGATGTGGTGTTGTCTGCTGTCAACCTCTGTTTCCTGTGGTTTGCTTTTGGGCCTAGCTTCCGCCGACTAGATGTGTTATTTTGTTAGACCCTTGTGCCTTGTAAGGCACTGTACCTCGTTTTGTACTAAGGCCTGATGGCCATACAATTATGACTATTGTACTATTTTGCTGCTGCAATGAAATCCTGTGATTGACTCATCCTGGGAAGTCAAGTGGTTTATGGGACCAGCTGCACCGAGCTGGGCCCCTCACAGGTGATGTCACAGTCGTGGTAGACGCGACAACAGTTAACATACTTCATTTCAAAATAGCAGGTGAGACATGATCAAGGGTTTGAGACTTGCCTTGCAATGTTGGGTCTAGTTACTTGGGTAATTCTTCGAAGATTTCTTCCGCTCCTTCAATGTCTGGTTCCACGGCGGATACAGATAATACACACATACACTACATAAGCATACAAAAGATAGTCTTTATGGGAAATGATACATAAAATATATCATGCATGCAGGGGAAAGGGTTTGGGCAAGGTCACTTGATATTGATAGAAGAGATGGGCTAAAAGGAGTTGAATGTCGAAAGGCTGACATTCGGTCCACGGATTGACATAGCTATAAGTTGGTCTTAGGTAGGTTTTCTGGAAAAGTTACAGTAGAGAAAGTTGTAGAGAACAACTCCAGGAATCTAATGGACAAGGTGGCATTTCAATTGCTCAAGTGTAACAGGTCTAAATCATCTAATGCCACTGCTGGACATGCACTGGCATAGTGCTGGACATGGCTGGGAACTAGGGCATTGCATAACTTTTGACTCAGGGCTCCAATTGATGGACCACTTTGTCTGGGGGTTAGGCCTTGGCAACAGGAACAAAACTCTCAACAGGCTCGAGAGCAGAAAGTGGCCAGAGGGTGGCCAAATTCGGTGAGCAAACACGGTGGCCTGAGTTACTGGACAGTGATCTTGGCATTGAAATAACTTCTGATTCAGGTCGATTCAGGGATCGAGCTTGTAGACAATATTGCTCAGGGTACTAGAGGCTATCTAAGGGACAAAGTGTGCGGGGCTAGATCGGCCGGGGAGAAATTCCGGCGACCGGCGCTGGAGAAGACGACACTGGAGATTGGGGGTTTTCTATTTAAAGACTTTGAGCTCGATTCTTTGCTCAGGGAGTGAGAGGGTGAGGTGTGAAGGCTACTAGTGGGGTTAAATCCACCGGAGGATGGCCGGAGAAGCTTGGCAGCGTGAGCCGGTTTGCTGGTGGCGTGCAATCTACGGGAAAGCTACAATCTCAGCTCAATTTCAAAATCCAAGTTAGTAGGGTCGCTCAAAGGGTTGCACTGAACATCTTTCACCACTGGCATGAGGTTTAATTCGGATCGAATCGAGCAGTATTAAAGAAACAGGGGATTTGGGATATTCCGGCGATCGCCGGCGTTAGGGTTCGTCGGGGGCCAATTAAACGCTATGATACGGAGAGGGGAACGAGAGGAACTCACTGGTAGTCTTAGATTGAAGAGAGGAGCTTCGGACGAAGCTGGCATTGTGAGCTCCTGAGGTGGCTCACCGGGGAAGAAACCGTTCACGGCGGCGCTGAGGAAGCTGCTACTCTCTGGTGCTATGGTTGAAGCAATGAAGCTACGGGGTGGTGCGAAGTGATTCTGGGCAAGGGAGGGAGCTTATATAGGCGATGCGCTGAGCTCGGGAGTTGAAGCATATCGGGCGGGATTTGTGGCTGACACCGGAGAAACGATCGAGACGACGTCGGGACGCGGCAAGGACTGAGCCAGAGAAGAAGAATCACACGAAATTGGGCTGGAGCAGGGCGACGAGATCATTGGCTTCGGCATGGCTGCAACGTGGCGTTGCTTTGCTGCTGCTGGAGCACGCGCGCGCGGGAGAATCATGGCAAGGCGCGCTGAGGTTGCTCCACGGTGGCGGCACGGTTGCGCACAGCTGGCTCTACGTGGCGGTGACGGTGGCTGCGGGCGAGACTTCGTCGGCGGCGAGTCCTGCGGCGAGGCGAGGTGGCGAGGCTCTGGTCGCAACGGCTAGAGCTCTGGTCGTGGTCGAAAATGGCACAGGGGCCTGGTTGTAACGTTTGGACTGAACTGCAAGGGATCTGGAACAATTTGTAAGGATTTTAACTCGGGTATTTGGGCCTATTTGCAAGTCTGGAGATCTAAAGGGCTGATCTGAGATTTGGTTTTGCAGGTGAGTGCTACTAATTCATTTGGACTCATCCAGCAAGAAAAATGGTGAAATCCAACAAGATCTGGTGGTTTTGACAAAAATCGAAAACAGGGTAATTAGGGTAAACAGGGTAATTAGGGTTTGAAACTTTGGCGAGGCTGAAACTAGGGTTTCGGTTCAGTTTTTGGAATTCTTCCTGAAGAGAAAAATGTCTAGAATAGTGAATGGGAGATATTCACTGAATCAGATCAAAGTTTGGAGATGGTCTGAGACTTTTGGTCTTTTTGAGCTTCTGACAAATCTAAAAAGGACTAATCCGCAATGCTTTTGGACTAAAATGCGAAAATGGTCTGAAAGGCGGAGTTTGGTTGCCAACTTTTTAAATTAAGGTGGTGGCACACTTGAGATCATAATTCTGAGATAAAGATCAAAATGGGGTTGAGACATCCAAGAATCCAATGAACATATACCGGCTGACAAGCTAAAGAGATGGCAAAATTTGGGATGTTACAACCTACCCTCCTTAAAGACAATCTCGTCCTCGAGATTCTGGTAGGTCTGAAAACAGGTAAGGGAAATATTGATGCAGTCCCTCTTCCCTTTTCCATATTGACTCTTCTTCTGATTGGTTGTTCCATTGAATTTCTGCAGGATCGAATGGTCCTTGATTTCAATTTCCTTTCACTGACCTCTAACACTTTAACTGGGTAATCCTGATATGTCAAGTCTGGTCTCTTCCTTAGGAAATATCTGTTTTGTTGGCTTCTTTAGGTACTTCCTTAATTGAGGCATATGAATACGTCATGAACTCCTGCTAATTCGAGTAGTAAAGTTTGTATGCTAGTTCTCCTTGTTTCTTTAGAATCTTGTAAGGTCCAACACATTTTGGGCTTAGTTTTCCTTTCATCCTAAATTGTCGTACTCTTTCTTAAGGTGTTGCCTTGAGATATATGTATCCAGCTTTCTCGAAAGATAATTTTCCTTCTTCTGTTGTTATAAGCATAACTCTTCTCGTCTTGGCTGTGCAGTCTTCGGCTTCTCTTTAATAATTCGTACATGAGTTCCTACGTCTTGAGCTATTCCTGAGCTGATTAGTTGTCTTTCTCCAACTTCTGACCAATGTAAAGGCATTCTACACTTGCAACTGTATAGAGTTTCAATCGGGAACGTCTGCAAACTAGTATGGTAACTATTGGTGTGGTGAATTTTGTGTATGGCAAGCATAACTCTCATGAAATTCCATATTTGAGCACACATGCTTGCAACTTATCCTTCGGTATTTAATTCACTAGTTCTATCCATCTTCCAGTCTGAGGGTGGTAAGCTGTGCTGAGGTTCAACCTTGTTTCTGGGGTTTCATGCAGACCTTTCCAAAATCTTGAAGTGGGTCATGCTTCCACGATCTGATACAATCCTCTTGGGTATACCATGTAGTGTCACAATCCTAGTCATGTAAATTTCTGCTGACTTGGCATCATCGTAAGTCATCTGCTCTAGTATGAGGTACGCTACTTCTGCTAGTCTGTTCACGATCATCCACACAGAGTCATAATTATTCTTAGTCTTCGAAAGTCCTGTGATAAAGTTTTATTCTAACTTCTTCTCACTTCCACTCTAGTATGGTTAGTGGCTGTAACAATCCTGCTAGTCTTTGATGCTTGGTCTTCATCCTCTAACATGGGTCACTCTTTTCCATATACTCGGCAATCTCTATCCATGCAACTTTACCAAAATTGATCCCTCAAGTCCGAATACTTCCGGGGTGATGTTATGAGCTTCTTTGAAAATTAGTGTCTCGATCTCCTTAACCTCTGGAACATACGTCCTTTTATCATGCCAAATCGTACCTTGTTCATCTTCTCGAAATTCTACTGCTTTTCCGATCCTCATATCCTCTTTGATTTCCTTTATCGCTTCCTCATGATTTTCGAATCTCTTCTTCCAAGGTTGGTGTAACTGACAATGTATATGGTCACAGAACTTTGATTTATTGATTCAATCATTTGCTGATGCAATCCTCCATTAACTCTGGTGCAACAAAGGTGCTGCAGTAAACCTTTCTGCTCAAAGTGTCTGCAATGACATTAACTTTACCAGGATGGTAATGCATGTCTAGGCCACAATTCTTTTTTAACTCTAGTCATCAACATTGCCTCATGTTCAAATTCTACTGGGCAAACATACTTCAAGTTCTTGTGGTCTGAGTAGATTTCACATTGATTCCTTAGTAGGTGATGTCTGCAATTCTTGAGTGTATGAACTACTGTTGGTAACTTCACATCATGGGTAGGATAATTCTCCTCATGCGACTGCAGTTGCTTGGATGCAAGTGCGTCTGTTCTTCCTCCTTGCATTAGGACACAACTCAGCTCACGCCTAGATGCATCTCAACATATCTCAAAATTCTTCCTATTATCAGGGAGTACTAGAATTGGTGTAGTTGTTAGCCTTTGTTCCAATTCTTCGAAACTCTTCTGACAATCTTCTGTCCACTCAAATTGGACATCCTTTTTCAACAAGCTAGTGGTTTGGCTAGTTTGGAGAAATCCTTCAACGAACTGGTGATAGTGCTCAGCTAATCCAAGAAAACTTTTGACTTCTGTCACTGATTCTGGTTGTTTTCATTCTTTTACGGCCTCGACTTTTAACTCAATCTATTTGTATTCCTTTGACTGTCATCAGGTGACCTAAAATGAAATTTCCTGTGTCCAAATTCACACTTATCCGTCTTAGCATAAAATTGTTACTACCTTAGCTTATCCAAAACTTTTCATAGGTGGTCAGTATGCTCCTCTTGGTCCTTGACTGACGTCCGATATGGTGTTCTGATACGGGTGCCGTCCTAGGCTTCAATTCATCATTGAGTTTAAAACCATGATCAGGGTACTTCTGGTAACTCTTTTGGAAATACGCTCGGGTATCTTCCAATTTCAGGGATCTGGTTCACTTCTTTCTTCGAACTGTGCAGGTCTTGGGCTGGATGTTCTTCTAACATTCTCCCAGGATTGGAACAAACTTCTTTTCCATTAGGACCAGTAAGGGCAAAGGCCTTACGCTCATAATCCATTTGTCCGTTATGTTCTGACAACCAGTCTATTCCAGATATAACATCTCAACCAAGTAGTTCTAGTGCCAGTAGTTTAGCAAAGAACTTCTTTTTGCCTATATTAAATTTTATTCCTTCATACACTAACTTTACTGGCATCCTAGAGTCGGGAAAATGAATGGCGATAGGATACTCTAGACACATCATATTCAGTCCACTCTAAATAGCAAAAATTTATGTCTGACGGGCCTCCTTCTTCCTTTGATGTGACATAGTTGATTCTACCTTGAGTTGGCACTGGGTTTCCTCGATCTCTTCTATGGTTAGTTGGGAATCTTTCCTTTGCAGTTGGAGCTTTTTGCCCATACTATTGTATTGGGGTAGGCATTGGGATTTGCGTCTGAACTGCAGGCTATTGTTGACCTTCACTTCTCTTAGCTATTGGATCTGGCGAATTCCTCTAGGGGATTTCTCTCAGGGGTGATCGAATCGTCCACAATGATAGTAGTGTGGGGATAATCACGCTGACAGTGGCCTCTGTGACAAGCTGGGTACTTGGCTGTCATGGTTCTTGGGTACTGTAGATTTCGCTGATGCAGCTTGGGTTTTTGACAGATGCATGAATATTCTTTCACCTGAAACGATGTGGTCCAAGAAAGGAATATCCTTCAGCTAGAAGGCACACTTATCAAACTCGGCATACAACTGCTGATCTGCTAACTTCCTTAACACTAGTCTGAGATGCTGAACATGCTCTTCTTCCGTCTCGAAGAAATTGAGAATATCATCCACGACCATAATAATGAACTTGTCTAGGTATTCCATGAGAACTTTATTCATCAGGTTCATGAATTCTACTGGTGTATTCCTTAGTCCGAATGGCATCACTATGAACTCATACAATCCATATCTTGTCATGAATACAGTCTTTGGGATATCCTTTTCTCTAATTTTCAGTTGTTGATAACCGGATTTCAAGTTGATCCTTGAAATTATTGTCGCTCCTCTAAGTTAATCAAAGAGATCATCGATCCTTGGTAGAGGGTACTTGTTTTTGATTGTTATATCATTCAACTTCCTGTAGTTGATACAAAGTCGCAGACTACTTTCTTCTTGGCGAACAACATTACGTTGGGGTTCATTATCCAAAAACAGTATTGCATTGCATTTCATTGCGTTGCATTGCATTGCATTTGATTGCATTTTATTTGCATTGTATTGCATTTGCATTTGCATTTGCATTTGCATTTGAGGTTCCCCAAGATAAAGAACTTGTTCTGATGAATCCTTTTTCTCCAATTCTTCCACTTGCTTTCTCATCTCTTTCTATTCTTGATTCGTTATACATGCAAGTTTCCTTGCGTATGGGGCTGATTGAGGTTCCAACTTGACGGCAAACTCTATACTTCAGTCTGGTGGCATTCCAGGGGATTCTTTCAGGAAAACTTACGGGTACTCGTTGACTACTGAGACATCCTCTACTTTGACCTCTTCGACACTGTTCAAGCTGTCCATACGGTCGATTAGTAGAGATCTTTCTTTTCTCTTTTCTATCCTTTTCTTTTATTTCCTTTTTCCTCTTTTCTTTTCTTTTCTTCTTTTCTTCTTCGGCGTTGGTTAAAGTGACGGTCTTCTTCTCGCAATCTATCTGGCCTCTGTGTTTTGCTAGTCGACCTATTCCAAGAATGATGTCTAACTCTTGAAGATTCAGAACTAGCAAATTTGCCAGGAATTCTAGGTTGCCGATACAGAAGGCAATATTTCTATAGATGGATTTGATTGGCATTCTAGCTCTAGGGGATTCGATTGGATTAGAACAGAGTGCTCTAAGATCTGGTTCTGCACTGACATTGCCTGCTGTCTATTTTGCTCTATTCAAATCTGCACGTCATTGACATTTCCTCCTTGCGGCATAACAGATGATGATCCGGGTTGATTTCGTTTGGTACAGTTTCTGTTTCCAGATGTAATCCTCGTGTTACTGGTATCTTCCTCGGGTTTTCTATCATGAGATCTTCCTCTGCTCTAACAAGCGGTCAAAGAAATGATTGCTGATTCGGAGGGAAACACAGATAGGGCACAAGCGGAAAACTGAGATCAATCCATGAGACAGGGATTGGACAGTGCAAGATGTTTTTCATAAATTAAATTTTTATAAAATACATAGTTTTGCCTCTACGGTTTATAGGAATATTTAGCAATCAACACACATCAAAACAAGCAACTACTACACAAAAGATCTAACATCTGTTGTGGTTAGGCACAAAAGCTTAAACCAGGGAAAGTCTAGGATCACACGTCGGTTTTGGAAGAATCATAAGGCTCTACCTCTTCTGAGTCTTCCTGATCTTCATTTGCCTCCATCAGGTCCAATTCCACATTCTGAGATTTCGTAGACTACTACTGAAGCTTGAAAGCTGTCTAAGGGGACATAACGCAAAAATACCTAAAAGTTGGAAATAATGTTTAAAGCTTTTTCAAATAATCAAAAAGAATAACTACATAATATATTTTTCTTAGACAAATTAGGTTTTCACAAATAGATTTTAGTCAAATACTCTAACGATTTTGTTCTAGGGACGCCAATGTCTATAGAAGGGTCACGTCCTATAGTCGAGCCTTTTGCTCTGATACCAAGTTCTGTGGGACCCTCATTTGAGGATTCCAATGGCAACCGCCCAGGTGGATTGCACACAGAAAGGTACATCACAAGCTCACAACAACAGGATTCACTTTAATCAATAAGTCAAATAGATAGAATGAGTACAAGGTCACGAGGACCACTATTACATTATCATAAAGCCAAGAATGGCATTAATTAAAGTTGATACAAAGTAGAGGGTTTTTCATAAATCAAGAATCAAAAACAATAACACGAAAGCAGTAATAGAGGTCTTCATTTCCTTCTGCAGCGGTTCGGCTCGGCCCTTTACCACATCGAACTCAACTTGGCGCATGACCCTCCTAGAAGCTCAAATCGTCTGGACAGGTTCCTTCCTCCTTCTCGGTGCTCAAGGTTAAAGGAATCGGGATCCTTGAATCTTTTCTTCTGAATTTGTTTGTAAAGGCAAGGGTGAGCATATTTTCCACAATGCTCAGCAAGTCCCGTTATGAGAATGCAGATACATAGATGAGGGGTTTTCAAGAAAAGGGGTCTTGGTTTTATATATATAGTGATAGAGTAGATTTTCACTCTCATTTTGAAGAAAAGACCTTTGTTTTCAAAAGCAGGGCTTTTAAAATCCTAAGCTAGATTTTCTGAAATGTTGTGTGTGGCGGTCTTTCATGAGCCACCACTTTACTCAAATTTTATGAAAAACTTTCCAAAAGCTACTTGTGCTGCATCGACGTGAATAGAATCCACAGCGCGCAGACTCCATGACCTGGGAGCTCAGAGTATCCGATACTTTTTAAACTTTGCAAAGGTGTACCACCTTAATCCACCAATCACTCAGCTTTCAAGTCAGGCCAACTCCACGCGACTTTTACGCATGTGACAAGGCCGAAGTGACACAACAGTTTACAGTTCTAGTATTAACTATTTCCCTGCCCGGTAAATAGACAGTTAAGTCTCAAGTACCGTTGTGGGCCCTCCCCACTGCCTTACTTCCTAGCCTGGGCCTATGTTCTCGCAAGACACATAGCCTCTCTTGATTACAGTCGCGCACGACTTAATCTGGCTTAGGGCGTCTTCCTTCTTTCCACCTTTTCCTCTCATGATTTTTCTGAACTCACATCACTCATGGCCTTCTGCGGCCCACCAGTTCTCACAAGAAACTGGACCGACAACCATTGCAGGGAAAAGCTAACACTAAAGAAAGCTACTAAGTTGCGCCCGTCCCATAAACAGGCAGGTGGTTGGTACGTTTTTCATGCCGCATAGAAGCATAACACAAGGTTCTAGTCCTTATGAATCTTTAGTGAGGAGTCTTTCACATTCCCAGTGCGCACACAGCACCATCCAATCAAACCATCCTCACTATCGATTCCAATCACATTTTCTTTCACAAAAAGAGGTTTTGAACATGCTTTTCTCATATGTGACCATTCAACATTTGTCATACTTCATTTCAAAATAGCAGGTGAGACATGATCAAGGGTTTGAGACCTGCCTTGCAATGTTGGGTCTAGTTACTTGGGTAATTCTTCGAAGATTTCTTCCGCTCCTTCAATGTCTGGTTCCACGGCGGATACAGATAATACACACATACACTACATAAGCATACAAAAGATAGTCTTTATGGGAAATGATACATAAAATATATCATGCATGCAGGGGAAAGGGTTTGGGCAAGGTCACTTGATATTGATAGAAGAGATGGGCTAAAAGGAGTTGAATGTCGAAAGGCTGACATTCGGTCCACGGATTGACATAGCTATAAGTTGGTCTTAGGTAGGTTTTCTGGAAAAGTTACAGTAGAGAAAGTTGTAGAGAACAACTCCAGGAATCTAATGGACAAGGTGGCATTTCAATTGCTCAAGTGTAACAGGTCTAAATCATCTAATGCCACTGCTGGACATGCACTGGCATAGTGCTGGACATGGCTGGGAACTAGGGCATTGCATAACTTTTGACTCAGGGCTCCAATTGATGAACCACTTTGTCTGGGGGTTAGGCCTTGGCAACAGGAACAAAACTCTCAACAGGCTCGAGTGCAGAAAGTGGCCAGAGGGTGGCCAAATTCGGTGAGCAAACACGGTGGCCTGAGTTACTGGACAGTGATCTTGGCATTGAAATAACTTCTGATTCAGGTCGATTCAGGGATCGAGCTTGTAGACAATATTTCTCAGGGTACTAGAGGCTATCTAAGGGACAAAGTGTGCGGGGCTAGATCGGCCGGGGAGAAATTCAGGCGACCGGCGCTGGAGAAGACGACACTGGAGATTGGGGGTTTTCTATTTAAAGACTTTGAGCTCGATTCTTTGCTCAGGGAGTGAGAGGGTGAGGTGTGAAGGCTACTGGTGGGGTTAAATCCACCGGAGGATGGCCGGAGAAGCTTGGCAGCGTGAGCCGGTTTGCTGGTGGCGCGCAATCTACGGGAAAGCTACAATCTCAGCTCAATTTCAAAATCCAAGTTAGTAGGCTCGCTCAAAGGGTTGCACTGAACATCTTTCACCACTGGCACGAGGTTTAATTCGGATCGAATCGAGCAGTATTAAAGAAACAGGGGATTTGGGATATTCCGGCGATCGCCGGCGTTAGGGTTCGTCGGGGGCCAATTAAACGCTATGATACAGAGAGGGGAACGAGAGGAACTCGCTGGTAGTCTTAGATTGAAGAGAGGAGCTTCGGACGAAGCTGGCATCGTGAGCTCCTGAGGTGGCTCGCCGGGGAAGAAACCGTTCACGGCGGCGCTGAGGAAGCTGCTACTCTCTGGTGCTATGGTTGAAGCAATGAAGCTACGGGGTGGTGCGAAGTGATTCTGGGCAAGGGAGGGAGCTTATATAGGCGATGCGCTGAGCTCGGGAGTTGAAGCATATCGGGCGGGATTTGTGGCTGACACCGGAGAAACGATCGAGACGACGTCGGGACGCGGCAAGGACTGAGCCAGAGAAGAAGAATCACACGAAATTGGGCTGGAGCAGGGCGACGAGATCATTGGCTTCGGCATGGCTGCAGCGTGGCGTTGCTTTGCTGCTGCTGGAGCACGCGCGCGCGGGAGAATCATGGCAAGGCGTGCTGAGGTTGCTCCACGGTGGCGGCACGGTTGCGCACAGGTGGCTCTACGTGGCGGTGACGGTGGCTGCGGGCGAGACTTCGTCGGCGGCGAGTCCTGCGGCGAGGCGAGGTGGCGAGGCTCTGGTCGCAACGGCTAGAGCTCTGGTCGTGGTCGAAAATGGCACAGGGGCCTGGTTGTAACGTTTGGACTGAACTGCAAGGGATCTGGACCAATTTGTAAGGATTTTAACTCGGGTATTTGGGCCTATTTGCAAGTCTGCAGATCTAAAGGGCTGATCTGAGATCTGGTTTTGCAGGTGAGTGCTACTAATTCATTTGGACTCATCCAGCAAGAAAAATGGTGAAATCCAACAAGATCTGGTGGTTTTGACAAAAATCAAAAACAGGGTAATTAGGGTTTGAAACTTTGGCGAGGCTGAAACTAGGGTTTCAGTTCAGTTTTTGGAATTCTTCCTGAAGAGAAAAATGTCTAGAATAGTGAATGGGAGATATTCACTGAATCAGATCAAAGTTTGGAGATGGTCTGAGACTTTTGGTCTTTTTGAGCTTCTGACAAATCTAAAAAGGACTAATCCGCAATGCTTTTGGACTAAAAAGCGAAAATGGTCTGAAAGGCGGAGTTTGGTTGCCAACTTTTTAAATTAAGGTGGTGGCACACCTGAGATCATAATTCTGAGATAAAGATCAAAATGGGGTTGAGACATCCAAGAATCCAATGAACATATACCGGCTGACAAGCTAAAGAGATGGCAAAATTTGGGATGTTACAGGACGCCTCCCGTGAAATATCATGGAGGCCTCCCGTAGAAGACCACGAGCATCTCTCCGAGTCCCGGACGCCTCCTGTGACAAACCCCGCACGCCACCCGTGAAATATCATGGAGGCCTCTCGGGAAAAACCACGGAGGCCTCCCGTAGAAGACCACGGGCATCTCTCCGAGCCCCGGATGCCTCCCGTGGTGAACCCTAGATGCCTCCCATGAAATATCATGGAGGTCCCCCGGGAAAAGCCACGAAGGTCTCCCGTAGAAGACCACGGAAACTAGCGAGGACACTTGGCAAGCATCCAAGCCCTTCGGCTGGTGAAATGGTGTCAACGCCCCTCAATCTAACGACTGTAGCTAGGGCTTTTGTGTCTTTTTGCTTCTTTTAGGGCCTATATATACCCCCATTGTATCTCATTTGTAAACAGACTCTCAATTCATTTTAACACACACAAACAACAAGCTCCCTTGGAGACCTCTCTGCCCGAGAGAGCACCTCCTCAGTGGAATTACGTCCGGAGGGTGCCGACAGGACTAGGGCCCCCACCGGGACCCGAACCTGTATAAAAATTACCGTGTCAATCTCTCTGTTGCCCGACAGGAGGTGACCAGTCGCTCGGTCAACTCATGCTGCTACTCTCGTGTCTAGTACGTCCAACAAACCTGCCGGTGGTGTATTTTATACCACGGCATTTTCTTTTAGTTTGAGGATCTAACATGTCGAACATGTTTTGGTCCTCATGTTCTAGAGTTCCTTCTCAAGACAATCGGCAAATGACTCTGTCAAGGATTCCAACTCCGTTTCAAGTTCAGCACACTTGGTGCATGGAGTGACCTGTAAGACATCAAAGTCATGCCGCAAAGAAATTGTCGTGGTATTGCGAATACCCCAGCAGGTTTTGTGGAGGTACCTAGCTAAGCAAAGACGACGTGAGTTGACCAAGTGATTGGTCCTCCCCCGTCGGGCAAGCACAAAAAATGACTCAAAGATTTATACAGATTCGGGTCTCAGTGGTGACCCTAGTCCTGTCGATGTGTCCCTACAGAGGTTGGCTAGGGGAGTTCTCTCGTGGGGAGAGTGCTCCTAAGCACACCTATTCTTTTTGTGTATTGATACAAATGACTTCTCCTCCTTTACAAAAGTGGGATACAAAGGCTTATGTAGGCCCATAAGATGCAAAAAGACTAAACTGCCCCGACTGCAACTGGTGGATCAGAGGGCATTAATGTCCTTCTCTCGGCCGAGGGGGCTGGATGCGTGATAGGTGTCTTCGCCGGGTCCTGAGGCGCTCTTCACGTGACCCCGTGCGGGCCAGAGGCTCTAGGGCCCTCATATGCGGGCAAGTGGAGATGGCTGGGACGGGGGTGATCGGGGGCCCTTGTCCCTACGCAAAAGGCAGCGCCCGGGACGGACGCTCCGGGGCCCTTGTCCCCGGGCATATGGCGGCGCCCAGGACGGGGGTCACCGGGGCCCTTATCCCCGGGCAAAAGCTAGTGCCCGGGACAGAGGCTCCGGGTCCCTTGTCCCCGGGCATATGGTGGCACCCGGGACGGGGGTCATCGGGGCCCTTATCCCCGGGGAAAAGCCGGCGCCCGGGATGGAGCTCCGGGGCCCTTGTCCCCGGGCATATGGCAGCGCCTGGGACAGGGGTCACCGGGGCCCTTGTCCCCGGGCAAGTGGCGGCGCCCAGGACAGGAGTCACCGGGGCCCTTGTCCCCGGGCAAGTGGCGGCGCTCGGGACAGGAGTCACCGGGGCCCTTGTCCCTTGGCAAAAGGTGGCGCCCGGGATGGAGGCTCCGGGGGCGCTTGTCCCTGGGCATATGGAGCACCCGAGACGGGGGTCATCTGGGCCCTTGTCCCAGGGCAAAAGGCGATGGCCGGGACAGAGGTTCCAGGGCCCTTGTCCCCAGGCAAGTGGTGATGCCCGGGACGGGGGTCATCGGGGGGCCTTGTCCCCGGGCAAAAGGTGGCGCCCGGGACGGAGGCTCCGGGGCCCTTATCCCCGGGCATATGGCAACGCCCAGGACAGGGGTCACTGGGGCCCTTATCCCCGGGCAAAAGGCGGCGCCCGGTGTGGGAACCTCATTTGAGGAATCCGGTGGCTACCGCCCAGGTGGGTTGCACTCAAAATGATATATTGCAAGCTCAGAACAACAAAATGCATTATATAACACCGCAAGTAATTAAAACAAGAGCTGATCACATGGACCAATATTACAATAACATAGCGCCAAAATGTCGCAATTTAGTGCTGATACAAAATTAGGGACTTTTCTTCGACACGAAGGTCGGCACAAAATGAAACAACAACAACAAGCAAAAGGGCTTCAAAGATCTTCATCTTCAACTGCAGCGGTATTGCATGGGCTTCCTCCACATCGGACTCAACTTGGGAAGTGACCCTCTAGTAAGCTGGATCCTCGGGGGTAGTTTCCTCTTCTTCCATATTGGGTTCAAGACCGTAGGACTCGGGATCAATGAATCCTTCCTCTAAATTTTTTTGCAAAAGCAAGGGTGAGCACATTGTCCACATAGTGCTCAACAAGTCTCAAATAAGAATGTAGGTACATAGATGAGGGGGAAATTTCCAAAAGATGGGCTCTTTGGTTCATAGATAAGGATATACTAGTTTTTCAATCTAAGTTTTGAGGAAAATATTTTGCTTTCAAAAAGCGGGGCTATTAAAATCCTAAACTAGGTTTTCAGAAGATGTTATGCGTGGCGATCTTCCATGAGTCACCACTTTAATCAATATTATGAAAAACTTTCCCAAAAGCTACTTGTAACATCCTGAGTTTTGGGGTGAAATGTTTCTTTCTTAAAAGTCATGCATGCATATGTCTCTTCTAGATCAACCAAATCAGCCTCAGCTTTATTCTATTCTAGCCCTAAAATCTCCAAAATCTATCCTGTGACCTCAAGTCAAGATCTGACTTCCCAGATTTGACCTATCAGTTATCCTAAACCTAAAAGCCTTCAGAACCCAGATTCAATTCCATCGCTAACTTCCAGATTTTTCAAGTCCTTTCTGTTTTCAAAAACAGAATATCTTTTACCCTAAGAAATTCAGATTTAATCAAAATCTTAGCCAAGTCCAGACCAGATTATTCTTGGATTATGATCAAGGGTATGCCAATACCTTAATCCAAAAAGTTGGCAGCCAGATTTTACCATCTGAACCTTTTTCACAAATCAGTCCAAGAGTATTGCAGATCAGTCCTTTTTCCAGATTTTTCAAAAACCTAAAAAGGCAAAATGTTGCAAATCATCTCCAAATTCAAATCTGATTCAGGGAACACCTCCCAAATGCTTTTCAACACAAATTCTTCTTTTATGAGTATCTCAAAATCAAACCCTAAATCCCAGAATTCGAAATCAATTGAAATTCAGATTTCAATTACCCTAAAATACCCTAATTTCAGTTCATATCAAAAATCAACCAAACATCTCAAATTTTATCTTCAATCTGTGCCAAATCATCTGTTGAATCAAGTTTACCAAATCAGCAGAATCCAAATCAGATCAAACCTTCCAAATCTCCAGAATTACAGATCAGTCCAAATCAAGAATTGGAAATTGCAATCAAGCCCATTCGACCAGGCCAACTGCAGTGCACGACCAGAAGCCTCGCCGTGGTTTCTTTGCGCCGTGTTTGCTCGCCGCCGGCCACGCCTTGCCGCGCTTGAGCTCGTACTCACTTGAGTTGCATGTGCACACGCGTCCACGCCCCAGCCATCGCCGTGGCAACGCCGTGGCAGCGCCATTGAACAACACCTGCTCCTGTGCGCGACCAGCAGCAGCCATTGTCAGTATCTTCTTGCCACGTTACTTGCTTCACCAGCTCTTGTTGCCACCGCCTTGCACCGCCCGACATTGATGAGACCCGATGTAGCACAGCTTTGCCTCGCCAGTGCACAGTTGCTTCACCGCTCGCCGTTGCTGCTTCTGCGCCCGGCAACTCATGTCAACTGACACCAATTTATTGCTATTACAACCTTGCAAGCTTCGCCCTCTGGTCTATTTAAGCCACCAGTGCCTTGTATCATCTCCTCTTCACCAGGACTTAACCAAATTTCCA
Organism: Pharus latifolius; assembly: GCA_019359835.1. Taxonomy (NCBI): domain Eukaryota; kingdom Viridiplantae; phylum Streptophyta; class Magnoliopsida; order Poales; family Poaceae; genus Pharus; species Pharus latifolius. The sequence goes on from CM033322.1 coordinate 61,400,653, forward strand.
AATTCCCTCGCTGCAGTCGTCTTCTCCGGCGAGTCCAGCAAGGAGCTTCACGGTGCCAGCTCATTCCACAGCATCTCCTGCCAAATTAACAGCACCAGTGAGTTCCCCTTATCTCTCTCATCGTGCTGTATCACTTAATTGGATTCCCTTGCCTCCTATCGCCGGCGATCACCGGAAATCCCGATTACCCTGTTCCGGCAATGCAGGCCAAATTACTTTGAATTAGCTCTCGATCCTGTGGAAGAAAATAATCAGTGACTCATTTCCAGCAAGCCTATGCATCAATATCTCCAGATTGAGCTTCAATCGAAGTTTTCCCCAATTTTGAGCTTCTCCAGAAACCGGCGATCGTCGCCAGGCTTCTCCGGCCATCCTCCGGTCAAATTGATCGTGCAGGTGACTTCCTTTTACCTCTCTTTCACTCTCAAAGCTTGGAATTGAGTTCATTCGGCCTAAATCGAAAACCCCAAATGGCAGTGTTTCTTCTCCGGCGTCGATCACCGGAAAGCTTGTTCCAGCCGTTTCAGCTTCATCCACTTTGTCTTTCAGGTGTGCTTCAACCTCCTGAACATATTTGTCTTCTAGCTCAATCTCTGAAACTGCCCAGAATTCAAGTTATAGCCATGCCAAGATTTTTGTCCAGTGGCTTCACTGTGCCGTGTCGCCACCACACTTCTCCTTTGAATTTCATCATCTTCCAGCCATTTTCAGCTTTGAATCCTGTTGAATGATTTGTTCCTGTTATCATTTCCTACCTCCCAGACGAAGTGGTGCATCATTTGGAGCTCTAGATCAAAAGGTATGCCAAGCCCTAGTTTTTGGCCATGTCAAGATCAATGCCAGACTATGTCAGTCAGTGGCATTAGCCATTTTCACTCCCTTCCAGACGTGCATTTTGGGCATAACTTTGTCTCTTAGATTCCTGAGGTTGTGATCTACATTTTCTTCTTCTATCACAACTTGATTTGAGCCTTGAATTATATTTGCCGCTAAACCCTAATTTTTGACACTATCTCATTGCATGCCAGCCAATGGCATTGGCCTTGTTTACCCACTTCTGTTTGTGCATTTTGAAAACCACTTTGTCCACTGAATTTGTAGAGTTATGATCTACATTTTCTTCTACTGTCATAACTTGAGATAAGCTCTCTAGCTTTCCTTGAAGTTATGTCAGAATCTTGATCCGAATGTCAATCTACTGACATTCGCTGTTTTTGATCAAACCAGCCACAAACTGATGATCTTATTGTAACCTTGAGATCCTAAGAGCATCTAACACCCATCCTTAGCCAATTCTTTGAAACCCTAAACTCTCAACTCAGTTCAGCTTGCAATCTCAATTATCTCCAGTATCGTTCAGTCACTCTTGTAAAGCATATCTGCATATAGATCCTAAATCATTTTAATATATATAAGTAATATTTGTGTGTATTGTTTGGTTTGTCGTCGAGCAGATTCAGAAGCTGAATTTGAGGACTTCGCTGTTGACCCGTCATCAACTGCTGTTTCTTACGACGCGGAAGGCAAGTCATATCCTTTGTCATCTTGAACCTATATTTTAAATGTTGCTATAATATAACCTTGAATATAGGCAATATTGCATGTGAAAGATTGAGAATGGTTGATTTATGAGTTGGCAGTACTAGACTGGTTATTTGTAAAATGTGAAATAAACAAGTTTTGAGCCATGAACTATTATATGTATTTATATATTTATATTCATGAAATAAAACCCCTAGCCGTGACCAGAAAAATGGTGTGGAATGGCTGTAGCACTGGAGGTGTTAGACTGCAAAGGATATGCAGGCACTGAAGCTGCAGGGTTGTGGATGGTCTGGTCACTGGCATATAAGGACTAGAACCTTGTGTTGTGCGTCTAGTGGCATGAACAACGTGCTAACCGCAAGCCTGGTATGGGACAGGCCTGAACAAGTTCTTATGTGGATCGCACATAAAACCCCTGCATGAGTTGTGTTGTGATGATTGACATAAGGGACGGTTCCCACACTATCACTGAAGGTGATGTGATATCTGACCCAGCAATGGGGATATGAGTAGGGGTGGAGGTTTGGGTACAACCTACCACAACTGTGGTTCACGAGAGATCCACAGGGTCAGGGGTGAATTGTAAGTGATACATAACAAAAGTTCTTGTTATCTCCACCTTGCCACTCACACATGGTTGTGAGGAGGGGTCTAATCATTTTGATAGGATGGGCTTGAAAGTGGAATATCTTACGGGTAAATTGGTACCTCTCTGCAGAGTTAAAAACGTATTCGAATACTCCGAGCTCCTGGGTTTATAGGAGTCTGCTGCGGTGGATTAAATCCACGGGGTGTGACACAAGTACTATTTTCTAAATAAAATATGTTTAATCAAGATTACCCAAATGACATGTGTTGTCATGATAAGGAGTGCTGCCGTGGGCTGTCGTGTGTCGACGTGTCGCGGTAGTGCTATAATCTAGTGAACATGATTGATGATGTTATATTATGAAAAGTGCTGCTATGAGCTGAAATAAGATGAGATGAGAAAGAAAAGGATTATTTTACAAATATCCATAATTCTTGACTAGTCTAGGTTCATGTCATCACTACTATATGTATCTACTCTTACCTATGACTTGCTGAGTACGTAAGTGCTCACCCTTGCAATCTACAAATCAGTAGATGGAGAGTTCAATGATCAAGATGAAGGCATGGAGGACTTCTTGGATCCAGAAGGAGGAGCGTCAGTCCCGTCATTGCCCTGATGTGTTGTTCTGCCATCCCCTTCTCTTTGTGGGTGGGTCACCTATCTTTTGCTGTGTAGATGTTATTTTGCTAAACCATGTATGCTGTGAAGGCATTGTAATCTGCTTATGTAATATCAAGGCCAGCAGGCCACACTGCTTAACTATTTTGTAAGTTACTCTGTTGCAATGTGATATACTCCTGAGCTTGACTTATCCTGGGAAGTCAAGGGTATGTGTATGCTATGCATATATGGGACTAGCTGCAGCGAGCTAGGTCTCTACAGGAGTAGTCGTAGTCCCAGTTTCGGGGCGCGACACTACTTGTGCTCCATCGACGTGGATAGAATCCACCGCGCACAGACTCCATGACCTGGAAGCTCAAAGTATCCGATACTTTTTGTAACTTTGCAAAGGTGTACCACTTTAATCCACCGATCACTCAGCTTGCAAGTCGGTACCTCTCCATGTGACTTTCACGCATGTGACAAGGCCGAGATCACACAATAGTTTACAATCCTAGCAGTAACAATTCCCTGCCCGGTAATTAGACATTCCAGTCCTTACTACTATTGTGGGTACTACCCACAGCCAATTCTTCCTAGCCTTGGCCTATTGTCCTGCAAGATACATAGCCTATGGATTCAGCCGCGCACCACTCGGAATCTTGGCGTAGGGCATCTTCCTTCAATATGCCTGGTTCACTCATTAGCTCACACCGCTCTTGGCCCTCTGTTGCCCACCAGTTTCCTCCCAAGAAACCGTATCCACAACCATTGCAGGGAAAAGCTAATACTGAGAGAGATACTATGTTATGCCCGTCCCATACCGAGCAAGTGGTTAGTACGTTTTCCATGCCGCATAGAAGTACAACACAAAATTCTTGCCCTTATGAATCTTTAGTGAGGAGTCTTTCACATTCCCAATGTGCACACAGAACCAACCAATCAAACCATTCTCACAATCGATTCCAATCACATTTTCTTTCACAAAAGCGTTTTGAACATATTTTTCTCACATATGACCATTTGGCACTTAACACGTAATCTTGAGCATAACCATAGCCTAAGCATGATGTCCTTGGGTGACAAGGGTGCATGATATATATAAACATGAGGGGCTTAACAAGGAATTAGGTCATATCTATCCATATTCTTTCAATGTAGCACTTTATTTGAACATAGAGCATGCATATACTTTAAAACAGAAATTAGTCTAGTTTACTCAAAGTACTGGGGGAGACATGATCAAGGTTAGAGACTTGCCTTGTAGTGTGGGGTCTGACGGCTCTAAGGGTCTCCGAAGCCTTCTGTTGACTCTTTTGCTTCTTGCTCTATTCTCGCACACAAACAACGAGGCAATTCAACACATCGCACTATAGATGCATACAGAAAATAGTTTCTATAGGAAATAATAAGTAAAATATAACATGCATGCAGGGAGGTGATCTGGACAAAGATACTTGAGCGTTTCTCAGAGAGATGGGTTTAAAAAGGGTCGAGGTCAACATTCGGCTTACGGCTAGACGTGGCCTTAGGTCGGCTTTAGGTGAGTTTTTTGAAGATGTGACAGTAGAGTGAAATGTAGGACATGGCTCCAGGGATCTAGTGGAAAAATTTGGCATTTCATTTGTTCAACCAGAAGGGGTCAAATAGGGCTAATGCCAGTGGCTGACATGCACTTGCACTAAGCTGACATTGTCAAAAGCTAGGGCAAAGCAGTACATTTGGTTCTGGACTTCAAATGCTTCGCCAACTATGTCTGGGAGGTAGGCAAGAGAAACAGGAACACGATGGTGGTGGTTTCAAGGGTTGACGTGGCCGGACGGCGACAAACGGCGGTGATGAACTTCAGTGGTGACACAGCACAAATACAGGTTCTGGACCAAACTTGGCAAGGCTATAACTTGCAATCTGTGCAGATCCAGAGGTCGGGCTAGTAGAAGATAATGCTCAGGAGATCAAGGCGAGCATACAGGACAAGATGGCATCAGCTAGAACGGCCGGGAACAGATCTCTGGTGATCGGCGCCGGAGAAGATGACACTCGAATTGGGCGTTTCTGCTACAAGGCTTCAGGGGTTAATTGCTCATGGTGAGAGCAATAGAGGGGTAAAGGGAAGCTACTGGCGAGGTTAATTCAGTCGGGGAATCAACGGCGTGGCCTGGCGACGTGTGCTGGTCGCCGGTAGCGCGCGAAAAAGGGGAAGGTACACTATGAGCTTCAATTTGAAAAGTAAGATCACAGGCTTGCTGGAGGTGCTCTACTGGTCAAGATACTCCACTACGAGAAGGATTAGTTCGGGCTAAATTGGCCGGCATTGTCGAAACAGGGCAGAAGGGAAATCCGGCGATCATCGGCGACATGGTCCTCCAAGATGCAATTAAACGCTATAGCAAAGAGGTAGATGAGAGGGACTCACAGGTCTAATCAGTTTGAGGTTTGGTGTAGCAGAACAGGCTGGCACCATGCTCCTCTCTGTTGGCTCTCCGGAGACGAAGAAGGAGGTGAAGAAGCTGGGACTTAGAGGTTGCTGGAGTGGTGTGAAGAAGCTCTGGGCGAGGGGGAGGGTTTATATAGGCAGTGGTGGGGGCTTCGAGACTTGAAGCGAATCGAGTAGGATACGGCGTGACTGGTGATGGTGGCGGGATCGAGACAGCGTTGGGATGCCGCAGTAGCTGGATTGCCTTGAGAGCTGCAGTGGCTGAAGTGACCGAGTGAGGTGGTGACAACAGTGAAGACGCGGCGCACACGGCAGCCTCGAGAACAGGCAAGCGTGCACTGGCGATGGCAGTGACGCAGCGACTGGGGCTCTGGCATGGTTGCGACGTGGTGAAAAGTTCTTTTGTCACAGCAGCTGCAGGTGTTGGCGAAGCGACGCATGCACAAGAGAGAACTCGGCGTGCTGGTGCTGTTGCAGCAGCTCCACAGTGGCCAACCAGATGCGCACACGTGGTGGCGAGTCTACAGTGGAGCTGGCGATGGTGGGGCTTCACCGGCGGCGGTGAATCTCGATGAAACGGCATTGGTCGTGGCCGAAATGGGTGCTGGCCTGGTCGTGGTCGAACAGCCAGGTCGAAAGGCACAGGGCCTGGTCGAAACAGCAGGCTGGACTGAAATGCAAGTATTTGTTTTGGAATTGGACCTGATTGTAAATTCTGAGATTTGGAGGGTTTATGTCAGAACTGATTTCACAGATCGGCATAACTTTATTCCACCAACATTTTGGCAGGGAAAAAGATAAAATACATATCGTTTCAATAGATTTTCGATAAAATGAAAACAGGGCAATTTAGGGTATTTAGGGCTTGGATTTTGGCGAGGCTGAAAGCTAAAGTTTGGGATGAGATTTTGGAATTCTCACAGAAGGGAAACTTGTTCAGAATAGCAATTGGGAGATATTCCCTGAATCAAATCAAGGTTTGGGGCTGATTTGTGGCTATTTTCCCTTTCAGGCCTCTGGAAAATCATGAAAGGATCAATCTGAAATACTTTTGGACTAAAATGCGAAAATGGTATGAAAGGTGGTGTTAAGATGCTAACTTTTTAAATTAAGGTAGTGGCATACCTAGGATCATGATTCTGAGATAAGAGATCAAAAATGGGGTTGAGACATCCAAGAATCCAATGAAGATACACTGACTGGCATGCTAAGAGGTAGCAAAAATTGGGATGTTAAAACCTACCCTCCTTAAGAATAATCTCATCCTCGAGATTCTGATTAGTCTGAGAACAGGTAGGGGAAATTCTGACGCAACTCTTCCTCTCTTTCCCAAGTTGATTCCTCCTCTGTGTGATTATTCCATTGAACCTTGCAGAATCTAATGGTTCTTAACTTCAATTTCCTTTTGCTGACCTCTAACACTTTAACTGGGTATTCCTGATATGTCAAATCTGGTTGAACTTCAGCTTCTGTAGGAGATACTTGCTCTGTTGGTTTCCTCAAACATTTCCTCTATTGAGATACGTGAAAAACATCATGAACTCCTGCTAGTTCAGGCGGTAGCTCCAATTTGTACGCTACTTCTCCTCGTCTCTCCAAAACCTTATATGGTCCAACATATCTTGGGCTTAATTTTCCCTTCATATGAAATCATCAGACTCCTTTGTAGGGTGTCACTTTGAGGTACACATAGTCGCCTATCTCAAAAGATAGCTCTCTCCTTCTGCTGTCGGTGTAGCTCTTTTGTCAGGATTGGGTTGTCTTCAATCTTTCTTGTATAATCTTCTCATGAGCAGTGGCATTTTCCACTAGTCGTGGTCCCAAAAATTGTTTCTGACCCACTTCGGTCCAATATAGTGGCGTGCGGCACTTCCTTCCATAAAGTGCTTCATAAGGAGCCATCTGTAGACTTTCTTGATAACTATTGTTGTAGGTTAACTCTACGTATGACAGAAATTGTTCCCAAGAATTTCCATAGTCCAAAGCACACGCTCTCAACATGTCTTCTAGAATCTGATTCACTCTCTCTGTTTGGACTCCAATCTGTGGGTGGTAAGCGATACTAAATTTCAATCTCGTTCCCAAGGACTTCTGCAATTCTTCCCAAAACTTTGACAAGAATTGTACTCCTCTATCTGAGAATTGTCTTTGATACTCCATGTAGAATGACAATCTTGGTAATATATAGCTCTGCTAGCTTACTTGTCGTGTACTGAGTCTTTACTGGTAGAAAGTGAGCTACTTTCGTCAATCTGTCGACTATAACCCATATAGAATCATAGCCTTTTTGGGTTCTTGGTAAACCTATTACAAAATCCATTCCAATTTCATCCCATTTCCACTCAGCGGTTGGCAGGGGTTGCAGTGGTCCTGTAGGCTTTTGATGCTCTGCTTTTACCCTTTGACAGGTGTCACATGAAGCTACAAACTCGGCGATTTCTTTCTTCATTCCTTTCCACCAGAATCGATCCTTTAGATCTTGGTACATCTTTGTGCTGCCTGGGTGGATTGAGTAAGGGGTGCAATGGGCTTCTTGCAGTATCATCTCCTTGATTTCTCTGTCGTCTGGGACACAAATTCGATTGTGATGCCATAAAATTCCTTGCTCATCCTCACGAAGGTTGATGGTATCTCCACACTTCACATCCTCTTTCAGCTTCTGAACATTCTGATCCATTTCTTGAGCCTTTCGAATTTGATCCTTCAACTTGCAATCTACTTTTAATGCGGTGACGGTCCCTTGTTCAAAAAACTCTAAACTCAACTTCTAAAAATATTTAAGTAATTGGGGTGGCACTTCCAAGGCCTTTGCTTGATTGCAGTAGGGATTTCTGCTCAAAGCATCTGCCACCACATTTGCTTTACCGGGGTGGTAATGTATTCCAAGGTCATAATCCTTAATCAATTCTAACCACCTTCGCTGTGTCATATTTAAGTCTTGCTGGGTGAAGATATACTTCAGACTCTTGTGGTCCATATAGATTTTACATCTATTCCCTAGTAGATAGTGACGAGGATTGTCACCCGGGTCACTTCTAATAAACTTTTGGTTCAAGACAGGTTCGAACCAGACATGTATCTGGCGATGCGAACTCAAGCTATTCTAAGGGGCATCGCCATGAGGTCGCAAGCTTTACGCGATCAGGTCGTGGATTTTCGTGCGATCAGGCCGATAGCCTTACGCGGTCAGAAGTTCGTATGTTATACGCGAACTGGATATCCGGGATGTTGCGCGGTCAGCCCACATTCCGCGGTCAGAACATTCTCGACCAGGGTGCTTGGAGTTTATTCGATTATCCTTATATCAGGATATTCCAAGCATCCCGAAGATTCCTCCACGTTGAAGACCAACCGTCAGAGGTTAATATATGCGGTTATTCATGATTAACACGTGTTAATAACCTCCGTGGAAGTTAACAGCAGTTCTCCAGAAACCACATCCAACTGTTTGATGCAGTTTTCTTCATATGGCACCTTTTCGACCAGTATAAAAGGGTGGCAACGTACATCAAACGAGGGATCCAAGACATTTGGAAGAACAAGACCCCTGATGCAAGTGAGATACAACGTATCTCAACCACTCAAACAGCCAAGTCTACGGCTTAGATTAGACAATTTTCACAAGTCTCCTAGATCTTCTTTTTTGTACACTTATATAGGAAAAACTTTCGCCTGTGAAGGTTTCTTCCCGCTAGTTTGTAAACCTTTATCACATATAGAGAAATTCTAACAGGACGTAGGGCTTTTACTCCCACCATCGAGGGCCCGAACCTGTATAAATCTCTCTGTGCTCCTGTTCACCATTGTTCTACATACCTTCCCGGAGGGTCACCTTGAAAGGTCTCACAATTACAAATTTTGCATAAGTTCGGCTGAGGACCCCGAGTCCGAATCGTCGACAGCTGGCGCCCACCGTGGGGCCTTTCTCAAGGCGTCCTAATTGAAATCCGGAGGTTCGCTGAAACATGGCTAGAGCGTATGATTCTGAGAACGATTTCGATCTCGAGGATTATGCCCATATACCAATGCCTTCTCTAAGCGATCCTGTTCCGATGGAAGAGGTCGAAGGCCAGAATCTTCCACAGGTTGAATCATCTCTCCAGGTCATGTCAATTGACCAGGAAGCAACTGGCGCAAGGTCAGAACCCACAGAGGTTCTTAATATGCTAGGCGATGAATCCGGCCCGTCATATGACCCCGCTGAGGGAAAATATGATGATGATCCAGAAATTAGCCCAGGAAGGTTCGACCCTGATAACCTTCACAGTCTCTTTGATTTCGAGTCCGACTCGGAACAAACCGAGATGTTTTCCCCATCGGCAACCTCTCTCCCTAGGCAGTTCGCTGCGCTGTCGGAAGAAACTCCCGATCTGCAGGCTGCCAGGGAAGAACAAGATCACAAACAGAAGGAGGATCAAGATCTCGAGCAACAAAACAACGAATTGCACAGAACTGCCCTAGAGGCTCTTCAAGATGCGCAGGTTCGTTACGATGCTGTTCCGAGTTCTTCTCGACGGTCGCGTGGTCGAAAACGTGACCAGACCCCTTCTTTGCCACCGGAGCGTTTCCCAGTGGACGAAGAAACAATAATACCTGGTGCACCTAGGAGAAGTACCCATGGTCGACTACGATCTATCGCGGAAGTCATGCGTAATTTTCCTCCTACGGTAACGGATGCGCAGAAACCGGCCTTTTTTAGGATCTTGGCGGAGAGACTGGATGAGGTCGCGTCCGAGGCGACCCCAACGGCCTCCTCCCGCTCGGTAACGCATTCCCGTGAGCGGGATGGTCCTCATTCCAGCTCCGGCCGGCGGAGTTAACCGCTGCCCGTACCGTCCCGACAGGACAAATACCGGCGAATGCAGGATTATCGTAGTAGGGATCGAGTTCCTGTTTACTCTCGTTTGGGACCACGAGTAACCTCGCCATTGCGTGAGGTCGCTCGAGACCCAACCGAGAGTCACAGGGTTATTCACGGTCCTTACGTTGGTTGCAAAGCTTTTTCGCCTGGCCTACGAGCAGTCGTTTGGTCCGATAAGTTTCGACCAGGGGCCATTGAGAGGTTTGATGGAACTCAGAACCCATCCGAGTTCCTTCAGATTTATATTACTGCCATCCAAGCAGCGGGAGGCGATGACAAGGTCATGGCCAACTACCTGCCTACAGTCCTCGTAGGACCGGCTAGAACCTGGTTGTTTAATCAACCCGAGGGTTCCATCTACAATTGGGAAATGCTGTGCGATGCCATCCTCAGCAATTTCCAAAATTGTTACCAAAAGCCGGGTAAGGAGGACGACCTACATAGGCTGCGACAAACTTCGACCAAAACACTTCGACAGTTTGTCAAGAGGTTTGTCGGGGTGAGGAATACCATCCCGAACATATCTGATGGCTCCGTAATCAGGGCATTCAAGCATGCCATTCGATACCGGAGATTCACTGAAGATTTGCTTATCCACCCTCCTCGATCATTGGCCGATCTGTTCGACATGGCTGATCGATATTCCGATGCAGCCGAAGCGGTCGAATGGAACCGAATGGTCGACAAAGGGGACCTACCACCCCAACCAGGCTTCAAGGACGCCCGGAAAGAAGATTCAAGCAAGAAGCCGGAGTCTTCACCGGGTGGGAAGTCAAAGAAGTCAAAGAGGAACCGCTCTGGACAGTACCGCGACGTCGCAGTCGTAGAGAAGCCACCTTCGACCAAAGGTAATAAGTCTTCATTTAAAAGTAAAACTGCCTCTGGTGGTCGGGACGACCAGCCAGAAAAATCAACTAATCCGCAGGAGGGCAAGAAGTGGTGTCCACTCCACAACTCCGCAGGCCACGACCTCAAAAACTGCAGGAGTTGGTTGAAACAATTGGACGATTTCTACCAAGGAGTTGGGCCGATGCCAACCTTACCACCTAAAGAGCAGGCGTGCGGGATTAGAGACGTCGACGGAGACGAAGAAATGGCTTACCAGGTACCTCAAAATCATGTTAATGTCATTTTCGGAGGTTCTTCCTCTTTCGTTTCCAAAAGGCAGTTTAAAACCTTCTGCCGAGAGGTTAGCCAAACGGAGACATCCCTTGGTGAACCTCAATACCCTCGTTGGTCGGATATGCCTTTGACGTTCGATCGCGCTGATTGTCCTGTGGGGCTAACCCGACCATTGAGGCTACCTCTGGTCATTACCCCAATCATCAGTAACGCGAGAGTCGAAAGGGTCCTGATTTACGGGGGAAGTTCCCTTGATCTTTTATTGGTCAAGGCACTCGATGAGATGCAAATTCCTCGTTCGAAGATCAAGCCCATAATCCATCCGTTTTATGGGATAATCCCAGGCCCCTCCATGATGCCATTGGGACAAGTGGTCCTCCCGGTCACTCTGGGAGAACTAGACAACTTCCGGACAGAATTGGTTACTTTTGATGTAATCGATTGTGACTCAGCTTATAATGCAATCTTTGGCAGGCCGACTCTTGCTAAGTTCATGATGGCAACGCACTATGCTTATCAGTGCGGGAAATTTCCTGGCCCCAAAGGTGTCATCTCGGTCCGAGGCAGTCGCAACGTGGCACTCACGTGCGACTGGCTATCTTTGGAGATGGTCGATCAACTTCCCCTCCGGGACGCTTAGGTCGCCACCGTCGCCGCCGATGCACTTAAGGCTGTTCCTCGACCAGATGAAAAACTCAAACAAGTTCCTTTGTACCCAGATGACCCATCCAAGACAATTCGGGTTGGATTAGCCCTGGATGACAAATAGGAACTCAACCTCGTTGCTTTCCTCCGGGCTAACGCAGACGTGTTTGCGTGGAAACCGTCCGACATGCCCGGTGTCCCAAGGGAAGTAATTGAGCACAGGTTAGCAATTCGACCTGGACAACGACCAATAAAGCAAAAGCTCAGGCGTTTTGCCGCTGACCGACAGGAAGCCATCCGAGAGGAGTTGGACAAACTCTTACAAGCCGGGTTTATCCGCGAAGTGGATCACCCGGAATGGCTTGCCAATCCGGTCATGGTCCGCAAGTCAAATGGCAAGTGGCGCATGTGCGTCGACTACACTAGCCTCAACGCTGCCTGTCCGAAGGATGACTTTCCCCTTCCCCGCATCGACCAGCTGGTCGACTCGACTGCGGGTTGCGAACTGATGAGTTTTTTGGACGCTTACTCAGGATATCATCAAATTAGCATGGCAGAAGATGATGAAGAGAAGACTGCCTTCATCACCCCGTTCGGCACATACTGCTACGTCAGAATGCCGTTCGGTCTCAAGAACGCAGGTTCCACGTACCAACGCTTGATGCAAAAGACCTTTCTTTCCCAGATAGGGCGTAATCTCGAAGCATATGTAGACGCTTTGGTTGTAAAAAGTACCAAGAGATTGTCTCATTTGGACGATCTCGCTGAAACCTTCTGTAATTTGAATCGCTTTGGAATAAAATTAAACCCGGAGAAATGCTCTTTCGGGGTTTCTTCAGGAAAACTCCTTGGTTTCCTTGTGTGTTCCAGGGGCATTGAAGTTAATCCTGAGAAAATCAGGGCCATTGAACAAATGAGGTCGCCCTCGACCATGAAGGATGTTCAACGCCTGGCAGGTCGCATGGCGGCTTTAAGTCGCTTCATATCGCGATTAGGCGAAAGGGGATTGCCTTTCTTCAAAGCCTTGTAGAAGCATCATAACTTTACATGGTCGGATGAGGCCGAAAAAGCGTTTCAGGAGGTAAAGACATATCTATCCAGTCCGCCAGTATTGGTGTCTCCCGACAAAGGAGAACCGTTGCTTCTTTACCTGGCGGCCACACCGCATGCGGTCAGCGCCGTTCTGATTGCGGATAGGGAAGGAATACATAGACCCGTCTACTATGTGAGCGAAGTACTTCATGGTCCTAAGGAGCACTACCCTGAGGTCCAGAAGATTCTTTACGCGCTACTGATGGCTTCCCGTAAGCTACGACATTACTTTCAAGCGCACAAGATCACAATACCCTCCTCTTTTCCTTTGGGGGATATTGTCCGGAACCCAGAGAAATCTAGTCGAATCGCCAAATGGGCGGTCGAACTCGGCGCCTTCGAGATCGATTTCACGCCCCGCACGGCGGTTAAGTCTCAGGTTTTGGCCGACTTTGTGGTCGAATGGACCAACCCTGAGCCACCCGTGCGGTTGGCAGAGGAACTGGAGTGCCCCGATTATTGGACAATTTACTTTGACGGCTCCCGTAGTTTTCAACACTCGGGGGCTGGAGTGGTCTTAATTACGCCCCAGGGCGAACAGCTTAAGTATGTCATTCAACTACACTTTTTTGCGACCAACAATGCAGCAGAGTATGAAGGTCTTCTTGCAGGGCTCCGGGCAGCAAAATTCCTCGGAGTCGTCGATTAGTGGTGAGGGGAGACTCACAGCTGGTCGTAAACCAGGTAAACAAGGAGTACAACACCTCCGATGAGACAATGGCTCATTACCTGGGGGAAGTGAGGAGATTGGAAAAACACTTCAGTCATTTCGAAGTCCAATACATCCCGCGAAAGGACAATATTCTCGCAGACCAATTATCCAAAATTGGGTCCTCACGCTCATCCGCTCCGGCAGGAGTGTTCATTGAACACTTGGACCATCCTTCGATCATGACTTCGGTCGAGGATGATCCGGTAATAGCCTTCGTTACCAACCTCGGTCAGGAACAAGATTGGACTCATCCATTGAGGGTCTATCTTGAACATGGGACCCTACCCGAGGACGAAACCGAAAGTGATCGGTTAATTCGAAAAGCGCGTCTGTACAAACTCATAGATGGGATTTTGTACAGAAAGGGTACTCAAGGAGTATTCATGCGTTGTATATCTCAGGAGGAAGGAAAATCCCTCTTGAAAGAAATACATGACGGTGTATGCGGTGCGCATGCGTCATATCGGACTCTGGTCGGAAAGGCTTTTCGACAAGGATTCTACTGGCCTTCGGCACTTGATGATGCCAAACATATGGTCAAGACGTGTCCCCAGTGTCAGTTCCACGCAAGACAAGTTCATCAACCTGCCTACGCGTTGCAAACCATTCCTCTCGCATGGCCATTCGCGGTCTGGGGGATGGCTATCGTCGGTCCTATGCCACAAGCGGTCAATGGGTACAAGTTTCTGTTCGTAGCCATTGACACATTTACAAAGTGGATTGAGGCCGAACCAGTACGAAATATTACCGCATCAGCTGCACAAAAGTTCTTCCATAAGAACATTGTGGCACGATTTGGTGTTCCAAACCGTCTCATCACAGACAATGGTTCTCAGTTCGCCAGCGGTCTTTTCCTGGACTACTGCGATCAGGTTGGGACCAAGGTGTGCTTTGCTTCTGTGGCACATCCACAAAGCAATGGTGCCGTAGAACGGGCCAATGGGCAAATACTGCAAGGCATTAAAAAGCGCATCTTTTATCGCCTTGAGACCCGCTCGGGGGCTTGGGCAGACGAGCTCTATACCGTTCTATGGGCATTACGGACTACTTCTAGTCGAGCCACCGGCGAGACGCCCTTCCATTTGGTCTATGGGACCGAGGCCGTATTGCCTATGGAAGTAAGTATTGGTTCTGTTCGGACAGATCAGTTCGAACAGATTAATCAGTCCGAACAACGGGCGCAAGATCTCATCCTCTTAGAAGAACGGCGTGATCGCACCCTGGTTAAATCCGTGGCATACTTGCAAGCTTTACGCAGGTATCACAGTAAAAAGGTGCGACCACGTGATCTCAACGTGGGCGACTTGGTTTTACGAAAAATTCAAGACCAGTCTAATCGCAACAAATTCTCCCCAAAATGGGAAGGTCCTTATACTGTTGTCTCAGTGCCGCGAACAGGATCTGCGCGTTTAGCTATGGAGGATGGTCGGATTTTGTCCAATACTTGGAACATCGATCAACTTCGTAAGTTTTACGTGTAAGTATTCAATCACTTTTTTCCTGTTCAATTAGCATCTTTTGATAAAATAAAATATGTTTTGCTTTCATACAATGAGTTTTTCTCTTTAAGCCCGTATCATATGCATTCAACCTGGGGGCTGACCGCCGGCGGTCAGATCATTACAACAATCTAATCGGATTCGCTGGTCGATCTCATGACCACTTCCAGATAAGTCACTCCTAAATAAGCCGTTTCTCAGCGCATACGGGGCTATCTGGCAAGTCCTTGGTCATCTGAGTGGCTACCAGTTCGCAATAAGATTAGACGTTACATTGATCCTGATCGTCGGTTTAAAACGCACACCCCTGGTCGTTACGCTTATGTTTTCTCCTCTGCTTATAACACTAAGGCTTCAGTATTCATAAGCAGAGGCGGGGGCTAGGGGGGATGTGCTTATAGTATGGATCTCATAATATAAAAATGCAAAATATGTACTTCCTGTCAAAAATGATTTTTTACATACATTGCATTATACACAATTGTCTAGATACAAAAATAAGGATCATTCGATCCCCAGCTCAGTCAGGAGCCTATCTACTAAGGGCTTGACCTGCTCCATGATTGCATCGAGCAGCTCTTCACTCTCGACCTCAACCGGACCCACCAGTGCGCACAAATCTGCATCTAGGCCATGGTGAAGTCGAACTCGGCTGAGTACGGCTACTGCGGCTGATCGAACCCTGGTTCTGATCACCTCTTCGCGTCGCTGTGTATCTCCAGGGAGATACTCAAGCAGTGATTCTGCCTGGGCAGTGAGCAGCGATCTCCAGTCACTTACGCTGAGGTTGTCTTTCTTCGGTTCTACCACATCGGTCTTCAAAAGATCAGCCACGGCCTTCAGTTTTTCGAAGATTAGGAGGCTCAGCTCTTTGATCGCCCGATCGGTGTGGCGAATCGAGGATTCAAGAATCCCCTTGTCCCGACTAAGCTGTGTAATTCGACCTGCTTGCGCTGTACAGAGAGAGGAGATTATTTGCATATTATGGATTCAAGTCTTCTTAATCAGGAATCGGCTTACCAGCATTTTCTGATCGAAGTTTGTTGATTTCGGTCTCTTGTTTCTTAAACATCGAGACTGAACTGAGCCTCATTTTGGCCACCTCTTTCTTCAAAAATGTAACCTCTCTGCAGTGAAATCAAAGCAGTCACAACCAAAATGCATCCATACTAACCAAAGGGTAATGATCCTCACCTGCGCAAGCTGTCGCGTTCTTTCTGAATGGCTTCTGTACTGGCCATTACAACATGCGACTGGCTTGTTAGCCAGGATAACCCCTGTGATGCAAAGGAAGAGGATCAAAGGTGTCCTAAGTACAATTCAGGCACGAGAGCAGAGGTTTATTATACCTTCATAAACTTTTGTAAAACAGCATCATCCAATCCAGCGGGGATCCTCGCCAGAGCCCCGGATGTGCTTACTACAGGGACAGTTGGTGGGAGTGCCGGTTGGGCGCTACCCCCAGTAGTCATCGGTTGTGACTGGGTCCCTGCATTTATTCCTTCCCCTGCGGTCTGGACGGCTTCCTGGACCACAGAGGTGGAGCGTTCTTCGTTGGAAGCTCTTGTACCAGCTGCGGCTTCAACCCCTCCTGAGGCGGTTGAAGAGCTGGGCGCCGTCTTTCTTTGCCTGACAAGAAAGACAATTTGAGCAGTTTTTATTTAAGATTATTGCCAGTTTAAGGTTCTTACCTTATTTGAAATCCCATTCGCTCCTGAGATTTCTGGGAAAGTTCCCCTTGGGAAGGAGAACCATCATCGGTTCTTGCCTTCCACATGGCAAACAAGGCAGCTCCCCCCTGGATGTGTTCAGCTATGAGCATATTTTTAAGAAAAAGATAGAGACAAAAAGCAAGGTCTTTACCTGGGTTACCGTACTGGCTGGTGGGGCTACATCCGAAGGCCTTGACAACTCCTGGGTCGCTGGAGCCGCCGCAACCGGCCTTTGCTCAACTACCTCCCCCTCTGTCCGCGGAGGAGGAGGATTTTCCTCCCTAGGACTCGCGGTAGTCGCAGGGAGAAGCTCTTCTCCCTGTATAAACATTGACTCGTCAAAATATACAGAAGGAATTGAAGAAAGTATGACTGTAAGAAATCCTTACCGAGGTCGTCCTTTCGACCAGGAAAGCAGAGAAAATTGACCCTGAAGCCTCGGGGGCTTCAAGAACTTGGAGGTCATCCGCGATCCCAAGATTTTCCGTGGTGGCAGGATCTGCCACGACCACCTCTTCGGTAACAGTGGTCTCTGCGGGGCAGCTTGGGGCATCGCCGGATGGGAGATCCACGATCTTCCTCCTCCGAAGGACCAGAGGAACGTCATCCTCTTCCTCCTCGCTCCCCTCTCCCTGTACGACGAAGAAGTGATTCCAATCTGTGCCTGGTAAAACAGAAGGGATGTGATATCTTACCACTGTCTTTCTCGCGGTAGGAGGAACGCTCCGTGAAGACCCCTCCCCGGGATTTGGCCTGGCCTTCTTGGGGGCAGGACTCTTTGTCCTGGGTCTTTGGGAGACCTTCTTCACGTTCTTTACCGTTGGCTTCCCAAGAGAGCCGACGTTCTCACTCGGGAAAGTCGTCTCGGCAAACCTTCCTAGGAGCTGATTCACATTTTCGATGGAAATATTTAACGCTGGACATGCATAAGACCTGAAAAATGGAGGCCAAATAGAGAATGTACCTTTCGGCGCTCCTGTTTAAGGTCGTCGCCGGCGTGAATCAGACTCTGTGGACGAGGCGATCCCTTAGGGCCCTCTACATCGGCGTTGTAGGCCCTAAGGAGGGAGTTGGTCCGCCTTTCAATTTCTGATGAAGGCAGGACTGTTCCCAAATTCGAGTCAGAATTCGCACAATTCAAGAATGGGAAAGCTCAGCGCCAAAGAAATAAATACCTTTACTGTAGTCCAGGGTGCTATCCGCCATGGATCTAATCTCCCATGCCGGATGAGCCCTTTCACGCAGAGGACTCACCCGGTTCTTCACGAAGTCTCGAATAATGTCTCGAGCCGTCAATCCTTGATTGACCAAGTGAAGGATCACCTCGGCATGCTTCGAAAGCTCCAAGTTCATCGCCGGGGGAACATCTAACTCACTCGACTTCTCTGGTCGCGAGTTTTCAAACCATAGACTGCTTTCAGATGGTGGAGAGCAGTAAAACCACCTTTGGTGCCACCCGTGCACAGAGTCTCACAGGGGTGGGGAGGGATACTCCTTTTTGTCCCTCAGCCGGAAGTAGATGCATCCGGCGGCGTTGGTGCTCTTCGACCACGCCGAAAAGTAGAATCGCCGGAAAAGATCCACGCTGGGATATATTCGGACGTACGCTTCACAGAGATGCTGGAATACCGCAAGGATCAGCATCGCGTTGGGGTGGAGGTTAATCAGTTCCCACCCATAGTGCTCAAGGACATCCTTGAGGAACCGACTCTCAGGGAATCGGAACCCGCAGCGCAGGTACTCCTCAAAAACCACCAACTCACCCTCTTGGACGGTTGGGGTTTCTTGGTCCTTCTCCGCGGGCCGCCAGTTGATGGGCAACCGCGGAGGAAGGATCTCCTCCTTCTCTAACGCCACTAGGCTCTCCTCAGAATGGTGAATGGATCGGCTCCAGGAGGCCATCTTTGGTGGAGAATCAGAGGAAAAGTTGGCGATTTAGGGAAGACGAAAGCTGAAGAAATTGAGGGTTTTGTGCGGGGGGAATGATGAGGGTTTTTGGCTGTGTGGCTTCTTTGAGAAGACATCTGATCTTTTTATAGACCCAAGGCGGCGCATTAATGTGAGTAAACGTTTCATTTCAAACGTTCCATTGAATGCTTTATTCATCTCCCATAATGGATACTGCCTTTGGCGGACCCGATAAAGTGTTCAGGCATCGGATCTGAAACAAAAAGACTTCTTTGTTTCGGAAACTGAAAGTGCAAAAGGACTGAAAAATTTTCAATACTTTTCAGAAGACGTTTTTCCTTTGTATGCTTTGAACATTTTTTATAGAAATGCCTTGCAACTCAATTTTTCACGTACTGGAATGCCTATAATTGGGTTATGGTTTGATCGAAACCGTGTTTTAGACTAAAACTTCGATCCTAATTGGAGTGACAGTCTGACCGAGTTCCAACTCTGGTCGCAATTCAGTTCTAACCGCGGCCCTGAAACTGATCGCGGTATCAGGGCAGGTCGCGATGCTTTTGGAAGCATGATTTTTATCACAGAACTAGAGTTTCCTGTGTATGAGTGGTCGCGAACATAAAGTTTAAGGCCATATTTTCGCACAGAAGATGTGAAGAATATTCATGAGAAATAAGAAACTTTTATTTCTTACATTCTTTACATACAAAAGGGATACAGTCGATCAAAACGTCGACTTGCTCCGAAAGAAGTTTACAAAGTTCCCCAAGGGACATGTTGTTGTCAGTGGGATCTACACTGGCAACTTCCAGGGAACTAGCAACTACCCTAAGTCTATCTACATCGTCCCTAACAACAGACGCACTATTGTTCCTAATCAAGTCAGAGAGTTCTCGCTGTTGCTGAACATAGTCCCTCTCTCGACAGAAATGATGCACCTCTTCCCGGGATCGATCAAGACATTCTGCTAGACGCAGAATCTTCGAGGCCATCGCCTCGGTCTTCTTCTCCAGGGCATTCTTCTCTTCCAGAAGAGTCTGTCCGGAAGGAAGAGATGGAGCAGCAGAAGGCTGATCGCTGGAGCCTCCAACCTCCTGCATTTTGCAAAAGTTAGTCGCACTAGCTATAATTATCAGCAAAAGGGGAGAAGAATAGTTACCTGTCCCGATGCATGACCCGTTAATATACCCATCTTGGGAAGAGGATCATCAGATGGTGGAAGTGCAACCTTCCCATCAGAAGATTGCTTCGCCAACCCAATATGGCGATCATCTGATCGAGGGATGGTCACCGCTTGCCGACCAGAATGTTGATCACCCAAAAGGATGGGAGAATTGGATGTGATGGGATCTTTCTCCAAGGACAAAGGCCTAACTTGCCGAGAGGCATGAACGGGGAGGGTCAAAGGAACTGAAGGAAGAAATAAACTTGCTACATTCTTCACCTTTATTCCACTGGAAGATCCTTCGTCAACCTTGGGTTTCTTCCTTAAGGGAGACAGGACTTCAATCATTTGAGGCCCTTGTTCGACAACTTCCTCTTCATCACTCTCAATCTCGATGATATCGTGATCTGCCATTGGGAGGAGTATGTGAAAAGGAAGAAGGCAGGATAACAAGAAAAGGACTTAGGCGTGGAGGGAAATTGTGGAGTTTTACAAATCCAGGAGCCTGGTATTTATAGCCGCCTGGGTGACGGTTTGCATTCCAGACACCTCGGGTTTCGTCAAAGCATTTACAATTTTACCTCGAGATAAAAACAGTTCTACGGCGCTATCATTGCCCGTCACATAATGTCAGAACCCGTCTTGGGAAACCAACCGTTTTTCACTTAGTGCGCCACTAAGTGGAAAAATTGAAGAGTCGGGTTAAAAATCCAATGCATGGTCTTAAAATTCGAAATAAACACGTTTCTTCGTTTTCTTCGAATTTGGGGGCTAGCTACGAGGATTGTCACCCGGGTCACTTCTAATAAACTTTTGGTTCAAGACAGCTTCGAACCAGACATGTATCTGGCGATGCGAACTCAAGCTATTCTAAGGGGCATCGCCATGAGGTCGCAAGCTTTACGCGATCAGGTCGCGGGTTTTCGTGCGATCAGGCCAATAGCCTTACGCGGTCAGAAGTTCGTATGTTATACGCGAACTGGATATCCGGGATGTTGCGCGGTCAGCCCACATTCCGCGGTCAGAACATTCTCGACCAGGGTGCTTGGAGTTTATTCGGTTATCCTTATATCAGGATATTCCAAGCATCCCGAAGATTCCTCCACGTTGAAGACCAACCGTCAGAGGTTAATATATGCGGTTATTCATGATTAACACGTGTTAATAACCTCTGTGGAAGTTAACAGTGGTTCTCCAGAAACCACATCCAACTGTTTGATGCAGTTTTCTTTGTATGGCACCTTTTCGACCAGTATAAAAGGGTGGCAAAGTACATCAATCGAGGGATCCAAGACATTTGGAAGAACAAGACCCCTGATGCAAGTGAAATACAACGTATCTCAACCACTCAAACAGCCAAGTCTACGGCTTAGATTAGACAATTTTCACAAGTCTCCTAGAGTTTCTTTTTTGTACACTTATATAGGAAAAACTTTCGCCTGTGAAGGTTTCTTCCCGCTAGTTTGTAAACCTTTATCACATATAGAGAAATTCTAACAGGACGTAGGGCTTTTACTCCCACCATCGAGGGCCCGAACCTGTATAAATCTCTCTGTGCTCCTGTTCACCATTGTTCTACATGCCTTCCTGGAGGGTCACCTTGAAAGGTCTCACAATTACAAATTTTGCATAAGTTCAGCTGAGGACCCCGAGTCCGAATCGTCGACAGATAGTGTCGCCAAATTTTTACTGCATGAACAACGACGGCTAATTCCAAATCATGCGTTGGGTAGTTCTCCTCATGCGGTCGCAACTGTCTTGATGCATAAGCTACAACTCTTCCTTCTTGCATAAGAACACAACCTAGTCCTTGCTTTGATGCATCACAATAGACTTCAAAGTCCTTCTTGTTGTCTGGCAACGTAAGAACATGTGCAGTTGTCAATATCTTCTTCAGCTCTTCGAAGCTCTTTTCACACCCCTCAGTCCAGTTGAATGGAACATGCATCCTTCTTCAGCAGTCTGGTGAGCGGCTTAGTAATCTTAGAAAATCCTTCGACAAACCTTCGGTAATAACTGGCTAATCCTAGGAAACTTCTCACTTCAGTCACTGTTTTCGGTTGGTTCCACTCCATGATAGCTTGAGTCTTTGACGGATCCATAGATATTCCTTTGCTAGGAATTATGTGGCCTAGAAAAGAGATTTCTTTCAACCAAAAGGCACACTTATCAAACTTGGCATACAACTGATGTTCTGCCAGCTTTTCTAGCACCATTATGAGATGTTGTGCGTGTTTTTCCTCTGACTCGGAAAAGATAAGAATGTCATCGACGAATATACTGACAAATTTTTCTAAGAATTCCATAAGGACTTTGTTCATCAAATTCATAAACACTACTGGTGCATTCGTTAAACCGAATGGTACCACGGTAAACTCATGCAGTCCATATCTCGTTATGAATACAGTCTTTGGGATGTCCTTCTCTCAAATCTTCAATTGATGATATCCGGACCTCAGGTCCATCCTCGAAAATATCTTAGCTCCTCTGAGTTGATCAAAGAGATCATCGATCCTTGGCAGAGGGTACTTGTTCTTGATTGTCATGTCATTCAGCTTTCGGTAGTCGACACAAAGTCGTAGACTACCATCTTTCTTCTTGGCGAAGAGCACAGGGGCTCCCCAAGGTGAGGAACTCGTCTGATAAACCCTTTTCTCTCCAATTCTTCTTCTTGCTTCCTTAACTCCTCTTGCTCTTCACTTGTCATGCGTGCAAGCTTTCTTGCATACGGAGCAGATCCAGGCTTTAATTCAATTGAGAACTCTATATCACTATCTGGTGGCATTCCAGGAAGTTCTTCGGTGAAAACCTTTGTGTATTCATTCACTATTGGAACCTTTTCAAACTCAATCCCTTCCAAACTGTATACTTGGTTGTTCACTATGGACCTTTCCGTGTAGAATGTGACTTGTTTTCCTTCAGCGTTCGTCAGGGTTATTGCTTTCTTCTCATAGTCCATCTGACCTTTATGCTTCACTAACCAGTCCATTCCAAGGATAACATCTAATCCTTGAAGGTTCAAAACTATCAAGCTCGCTAGGAATTCTATGTTGCCAATTCTAAAGGCGATATTTCTACAGATAGAGTTGATAGGCATTCTAGCCCCGGGGGATTGGATTAAGATAGGAAACTCTAATGCAGACACGGGTAACTCATTTATGAGCACAAAAGTTCTTGACACAAAAGAGTGAGTAGCACCAGGGTCAAACAATGCAACTGAAAAATCAGAATGGATCAAGATCCTACCGATCACAACATCTGAGGCTTCTCCTGCTTCAACGGCGGATGCGTAGTTGAGTCTGCCATGACCTGGGGCAGGCGCTCCTCTTCCTCGGCTATTCTGGATTCTTCCTCCTCTGGAGGGTGGAACACCTCTGGCGAAGCCTTGAGTTGGGATAGGGGGTCTTGTGGCTTGAGCTCAGGCAACATTGAACGGCAATGTTGCAGTGGACAAGTGTTCTTGCGATGTCCCTTTCTTCCACAATGAAAGAATTCTACATTCTTCATGGGGCAATATTTGAAGAAATGGTTTCCTTTACATCCGGTACACTGTGGTGTCGTAGCTGGCGTAGGCCTCTGGGGTTTCTGTGGTGGTCTGAAGGCTGGCCGATAAGTGGGCATCAGTCTTCCTCGACTAGCATTTCCTTGATAAGAGTTGAGCAAGGCCTTTCTCTTCCAGTCTTCGTCGATCACTCCCCTTTTTTCTTCCATTTTGAGCAATCGATTAATCAAAACATGAAAATCCGTAAACTCATGGGATGACAGCTGGTATTGCAAGGAGTTTTGTAGACCTTCACAGAATCTATCGATCTTTCTCTCCTCCATTGCAATATCTTCGGGAGCGTACCTTGCCAGTTGAATGTATTCGTGTAGGTACTGTTTGACAGACTTGTTTCCTTTCTTACATTCACGAACTCTCGGCGCTTCGCCTGAACAATGCCTTTCGGGACATGGTACTTGCGAAATTCTTCCTTAAACTCATTCCATGTGATTGAATCTCTATTGGAGTGCACAGTCGGGTAATTTTCCCACCAGGCGGCGGCCGGTCCGGATAGTTGATGTGATCCGTATAGAAGTTTCTCCTCGTCACTGCACCTAACAGTGTTCAACTTTCTTTCCACATCCCTTAGCCAATCGTCGGCCACAATGGGGTCCTCGGTACTTGAAAAGGTTGGGGGACGTGTTTTCTGGAAGTCAGTCAATTTTGCACCAATTGCTAGTCCTTCAGCCTGTCCAGATGCTAAGTGTTGCATTAATTGCCCTAAGATCTGATTTTGCACAGTTTCTAACTCTTGTCTATTTCGCAACATCCATATTAGCACGTCGTTAATGTTGGCTCCTTGTGGCATAGTTGATGATGATCCTGGTCGGTCTGGGTTAGCACGGTCTCTTGTACCTGGCGTGGCCCTTGCATTGCTGGGGTTCCCTTCAAGTTCTTCTTCTTGGGGTCTTCCACGCGTCTTAACCATCCTATTTAAACAAGAGTTCAAGGATAGAGATGCTGATTCGGAAAGAATCACACATAGGGATGCAAGCAGAATGCTGACAATAACTCAAGAGGTAAGGATAGGATCATGCAAAATTCCTTTTTCATTAATCAGCTTTTAAGAGATACAAAGCTTTTTGCCTCATCGTCTTACAAAGTTCATCTAACCACCAGCACACAAGCATACATCAACCAAACTAAGAACAACTGCTACACCAAAAGAAGGATCTAACGTCTGCTGGGTTAGGCACAAAAGGTCAAGCCAAAGGAAGTCTGGGATCACTCGTCGGCATCAGAAGAACCACAAGGCTCTACCTCCTCGGGATCCTCCTCCTGGTCATCATCTGCATCCATCGGATCCAGATCCAAGTCCTCATCATCATCCATGTCGCTGTCGATTTTGACAATCTCCTTTCCTTTTCCGTTGGGAGTCTTCTTCTTTTCTGCGGTGCTGGGAAGTTCGAGTGCATGACCATTGATGACAATGCCGCATGACGAAGGTGTGAAACCACTAAGGTACGCCTTTAAGTTTCCCACTCTCTTACGAGCAGTAATCCTTAGTCTTGGACGGCTTTTCTTGACAGCGGACCCTGAAGCATCAGGATCCTTCTCTCCACTTGACTCGGCTAACTCTTGAATTTGCTTCTCCTTCTCTTGGAGACTTGCACGGGTCTTCACAAGCATGCCCTCAAGATAATGGCGGTTGTCAGGAGCACGCTTGTTCTCACGAAGCAGGCGGGTGTATCCGATCTCCAAGGCATGAACAACATCTCGGTTGTCAGAATGGCATCCTCTCGATCGCTAGATGGGAGAACGACTCGTTGCTCTGATCTGGGAACTTGATAGGGCACGAAGCGATAGGGGGAATCTGAAAGGTAGTCACTGTATAACTGCTGGATGGTACCTACAGCACGACGGGCAGCATCTAAGATGGCATCATCTTCTCCTTCTCTGCGGGCCTGATGTCTCACTGAACTTCTCCCATGCTCGGGGATCTCGTAGACGATCACTGAAGCATGATAACCGAAGGGTCGTCCATCGACCTCATCTCGCCAAACGCCATATACTGGCCTCTGACTATCTCGCGCACAAAGGAACTGCAGCATCATCCACAGGAGTAGCGCCCACGATCCAAGCTCGTCACCATGAACGAATCTCTTGCCGGAAGCCATCTGGGAGACAGAACGAAAGGGCACCTATGAGTTAAAACGAAGTCTAAAACCTTTTTCAAATAATCAAAAAACAACACATTTTTCTTAAACAAAATAGGTTTTTGCAAACAGACTTAGTCAAAGAACTAGCGATCTTCCAGCTTCTAGGGACGCCAAGGTCTATCTAAGAGTCACGTCCTACAGTTGAACCTTTGCTCTGATACCAACTTCTGTGGGACCCTCATTTGAGGAATCCAGTGGCAACCACCCAGGTGGGTTGCACTCAGAATGATATATTGCAAGCTCACAACAACAAAATGCATTATATAACAACGCAAGTAATTAAAACTAGAGCTGATCACATGGACCAACATTACAAGAACATAGCGCCAAAATGACGCAATTTAGTGTTGATACAAACTTAGGGAGTTTTCTTCGACACGAAGGTCGGCACAAAATGAAACAACAACAACAAGCAAAAGGGCTTCAACGATCTTCATCTTCAACTGCAGTAGTATTGCATGGGCTTCCTCCACATCGTACCCAACTTGGTAAGTGACCCTCTAGTAAGCTGGATCCTCGAGGGTAGTTTCCTCTTCTACCATATTGGGTTCAAGACTATAGGACTCGGGATCAATGAATCCTTCCTCTAAATTTGTTTACAAAAGCAAGGGTGAGCACATTATCCACATAGTGCTCAACAAGTCTCAAATAAGAATGCAGGTACATAGATGAGGGGGAAATTTCCAAAAGATGGGCTCTTTGGTTCATAGATAAGGATAGAATAGTTTTTCAATCTATGTTTTGAGGAAAATATTTCGCATTCAAAAAGTGGGGCTTTTAAAATCCTAAACTAGATTTTCAGAAGATGTTATGCGTGGTGGTCTTCAATGAGTCACCACTTTAATCAATATTATGAAAAACTTTCCCAAAAGCTACTTGTGCTACAGTGACGTTGATAGAATCCACCGCACACAGACTCCATGACCTAGAAGCTCAGAGTATCTGATACTTTTTGTAACTTTGCAAAGGTGTACCACTTTAATCCACCGATCACTCAGCTTGCAAGTCGGTACCTCTCCATGCGACTTTCATGCATGTGACAGGGCCGAGATCACACAATAGTTTACAATCCTAGCATTAACAATTCCCTGCCCGGTAATTAGACATTCCAGTCCTTATTACCATTGTGGGTACTCCCCACAGCCAATTCTTCTTAGCCTTGGCCTATGGTCCCGCAAGACACATAGCCTATGGATTCAGCCAAGCACGACTCGGAATCCTGGAGTCGGGCGTCTTCCTTCAATACGCCTGATTTACTCATTAGCTCACACCGCTCGTGGACATCTATGGTCCACCAGTTTCCTCTCGAGAAACCGGACCGACAACCATTGTAGGGAAAAGCTAATACTGAGAGAGCTACTATGTTGCGCCCATCCCATACCGGGCAAGTGGTTAGTACGTTTTTCATGCCGCATAGAAGTACAACGCAAGGTTCTTGCACTTATGAATCTTTAGTGAGGAGTCTTTCACATTCCCAATGTGCACACAGCACCAACCCATCAAACCATCCTCACTATCGATTCCAATCACATTTTCCTTCACAAAAGGGTTTTGAACATACTTTTCTCACATATGACCATTTCGCACTTAACACGTAATCTTGAGCATAAGCATAGCCTAAGCATGATGTCCTAGGGTGACAAGGGTGCACGATATATATAAACATGAGGGGCTTAACAAGGAATTAGGTCATATCTATCCATATTCTTTCAATGTAGCACTTTATTTGAACATAGAGCATGCATGTACTTTAAAACAGAAATTAGTCTAGTTTAGTCAAAGTACTGGGGAAACATGATCAAGGTTAGAGACTTGCCTTGCAGTGTGGGGTCTGACGACTCTAAGGGTTCTCCAAACGGCGGTGATGAACTTCGGTGGCGACCCGGGACAGATACAGGTTCTGGACCAAACTTGGAAAGGCTATAACTTGCAATCTGTGCAGATCCAGAGGTCAGGCTAGTAGAAGATAATGCTCAGGAGATCGAGGCGAGCATACAGAACAAGATGGCATCAGCTAGAACGGCCGGGAACAGATCTCCAGTGATCGGTGCCAGAGAAGTCGACACTCGAATTGGGCGTTTCTGCTACAAGGCTTCAGGGGTTAATTGCTAATGGTGAGAGCAATAGAGGGTAAAGGGAAGCTACGGGTGAGGTTAATTTAGTCGGGGAATCAACGGCGTGGCTTGGCGACGTGTGCCGGAAGCCAATAGCACGCGAAAAGGGGGAAGCTACACAGCGAGCTTCAATTTGAAAACTAAGATCACAGGCTTGCTGGAGGTGCTCTATTGGTCAAGATACTCCACTACGAGAAGGATCAATTCAGGCTAAAGCGGGCGACATTGCCGAAACAGGGCAAAAGGGAAATCCGGCGATCACCGGCGACCTGGTCCGCCTGGATGCAATTGAACGCTATAGCATAGAGAGGTAGATGAGAGGGACTCACAGGTCTGATCAGTTTGAGGTTTGGTGCGGCAGAACTGACTGGCACCGTGGTCCACTCAGTTGGCTCACCGGAGATGAAGAAGGAGGTTGTCGTGGTATTGCAAATACCCCGGCAGGTTTTGTAGACGATCCTAGCGAAGCAAACGCGACCCGAGCTGACCGGGTGACCGGTCCTCCCCCACCGGACAAACACAAGAATTGACACGAGGATTTATACAGGTTCGGGTCCCGGTGGGGGCCCTGTCCTGTCGGCGTGCTCCCGACTGGAGTCGACTGGGGAGGCTCTCTCGGGGGAGAGGCTTCCGGAGCACACCTGTGAGTCTTAGCTACTTAACAATAATGAATCACTTGTCTTTACAACAGGGGGTACATGGGGTATTTATAGCCCCCAAAAGAAGAAAAATGACTAATCTACCCCGGACGCTACCGTCGGATCGAGGGGTAGCGACGTCCTTCTCCCGGTCAGGTCCCGGGAGCCAAAAGGCGGCGCCCGGGGCAGGCACCGGAGGACACGTCCCCGGGCAAATGGCGGCGCCCAGGAACGGCATCGGGGGCCAGGTCCCGGGAGCCAGAAGGCGGCGCCCGGGGCAGGCACCGGAGGCTATGTCCCCGGGCGAATGGCGGCGCCCGGGACCGGCACCGGGGGCCAGGTCCCGGGTGCCTAAAGGCGGCGCCCGGGGCGGGCACCGGAGGCCACGTCCCCGGGCCAATGGCGGGGCCTGGGACCGGCACCAACGGGCAGGTCCCGGGAGCCAAAATGAGGCACTGGAGGCCATGTCCCCGGGCAAATGGCGGCGCCCGGGACCGGCATCGGAGGCCACGTCCCGGGAGCCAAAAGGCGGTGCCAGCGGCAGGCATCGGAGGCCACGTCCCCGGGCGAATGGCGGCACCCGGGACCGGCACCGGAGGCCACGTCCCGGGAGCCAAAAGGCGTCGCCCGGGGCAGGCACCAGAGGCCACGTCCCCGGGCGAATGGGACACAACTTACCTGGACTTAGCTTCACGGAGATTTCCCCCAACAGCAGCCCCCCATGCCCCCCAGGGACGATGCTCGAGTCCCTGGAGGGTATGGCACATGTCACCGGGAAAATCTCCGGGCCAAGCCACCGGAGCCACGACGCTTCGATTCCCGTGCCGCGCCCTTATGACCGCGCCATTGAGCGAGAAATGAGCTCGCGGTTCGAACCGGTGCCTCGGTTTGCGCGCCAGTCCCTTCATTTCCCACGCACGGTTTGAACCTCAACGGCCCAGATGTCCCGCGAAGTGCCACGTGGCGCCCATCTAGGCCATGCTTCGCCCCTATCAATAGGGCCTTGGGGGGCCCAGGAGGTTCATTCCAAACTTTCAAACTTCAGCATCTTTAGCTCTCCCGGTAGCCCTCTCCCGGTAGCTAGCTCCCGGTAGCCAAGTGTCCAGAACCTTTAGGCGTAGCTTCCTGAAACGTTAGCCACCAGAAAAAACCAAACCTGATGGCACTGAAGGGTCGAGCGAAGATGACAGAGGTGCCCCCGGAGGAGGTCGCTCCGGACTTCCTCTAGGCGTCCGAGTTCACGGCTGGGGATTTAGAGTCCCTGGTCGAACGGGGAGTTGTAGAGGATGGGGACGTCCGGGTCCCCGTGAAGAAAGATGGAGCCCCCCGCCCCAGGCCCGGAGAGATCGTGGCCTTTGAGGCCTTCCTCGAAGTGGGGCTCTGGCTCCCGGTGCATCCATTGCTCCGGGAGTTTATGAAGGAGTACGGGGTGGCTCTAAACCACCTCACGCCGAACGCCATCGTCCGAATGGGCCTCTTCATTTGGCTCTTCGAGACGGCGACCGGGCAGGAGCCCACCCTATGAGCCTTCCGGTACTTCTACGAACCAGTGGCGAGGAGCTCCCACCTGGTCAAGGGGGAACCCAAGTCCCCCTTTTGCTCGGTGATGGTGCAGATGCTGCCATCCCGAGTAGCCGATTACCCGGTGGCGGCGTCCCGGGACCACTGGGGCGATTGGATCCGAAGGTGGTTCTACCTCCGGGTCCGGGACGACGGGGTCATGTACTCCCCGGAGGCCCCCACCTACAGCAGGTCGTCCGTGCCGAAGCCTCCGGTGTGGACGGACGAGGAGCTGGAGCACCTTGGGAAGGTCATCGTCTCCCGGCGCACCCGCTCTATGCGGGACGCGGCCGAGGAGATGATGTTGTTGAGGATCTCCCCCTTCTCGCGCGGGAGAAGGGGGATCGGGATGGGTGCGGAGCAACGGCCCCCAGTGAAACCGGTGACCCGGCGTAAGTCTCCGTTACCTGGTTCATTGCATTTACAAATTTTATAAAATTTGACTAACTCTTTACCTTTCGTAGTCCGGCCGTACCTGGCAGCGCGGGAGAAGGCGGAGAACCTCCTGGGGAGGTACTTCGCCGACGAGCATGAGCGCGTCATGCGCGTCGTGGGGGAGGGCCCTCCCCGGAACTTGGTGGCCGAGGCCTTCGGGCTGAAACTGTCGGAGAGGAAGCCCCTCCCCACCCCCGGATCGCACAAGCGGGGGAAGGACGGTGCCGGGGGCTCTGAGCATAAGAAGGCCAGGGTCCAAAAAGCCCCCGGCCCTTCGACGACGCCGGCTTCGACACCGGCGAAGGCCCGGAATGAGACCCCCGGGACCGGGGGCGCCCGGGAGCCGGCCCGGAAAGAAGCAACACCCCCTCCCCCGGAGAGCCCCGTTAAGCCTCGGGGGAAGGAAACGGCCGCGGGCGGGGCGGCGTCCGATTCGGCGGACTACGCTCCGTCGCCGCCTTCAGTGGCGGCCCTCCCTACGCCCCCGGCACCTTTAGAGCCGGAGGAGCTGGAGGTGAGATTCGCGGAGGCCTCGCCTCCGCGGGTGGAGTGGCCGGTGGATGACGGGGGGAGCCCCTCAGTCTACGAGGTCCCTCCGGAAGTGGGGGCCCAGGGGGCCCACCCGCCTCGGAAGGGGAAGGGCCTAATGGTTCCTCCCCGGGCAGGGACCCCTTCTGAGAGCTCCTCGGCCACTTCCACGGAGGCCACCTCCTCGGCGACGAAGACGCCGACCACACTGCCGGACGCCCAGGTCCGGCGACCCCTCACCGGCCGAGACACGGAGGGCCTGCAGACCCGGAAGGTGCAAGCCTTCGTTGCGGAGGGGACGCTTCATGAGCGTTTTAGGGAGCTTCAATCTCTCCAAGCCCAGGTACTTACCCGAGTCGATGACGCTTTCTTTTGGGCCCCTACACTTGAATCTTTTCTAACTCTAGAGTTTGTAGGCGGCGACCATTACTTGGGGCCTTGAGCAGCGGATCGGCCGGCTGCTTAAGGACGCGGAGGACAGGGCCGCGACTTACCTGGGGCAGTGCGACGAAGCCCTCCAGGAGCTGGCCCGGGTCCGGGCCCAGGTCCACGTCTCCGAGGCCGTCAACGGTAGCCTTCGGCAGGAGGCCGAGGCGAAGGAGGAGGCGTTCTGGGAGCTCGAGGGCGGTGACGGAAGCGGGCCGCTCCGTCCGCTCAGCCCTCGAGAGCCTTGGCGTGAGCCTAGGCTCCGGGAGCAGCTCGGAGGTGCCCCCGGCTACCCTCGCGGAGGCTGTGCGTTTTCTCAACGCACAGGTCTCCATCATCTCGGAGGCCACCAATGCCCGGGCACGAGGCCGGGCGATCCTCGTCGTCGTGGCCACGGCAGGGCTTGTTGAGCACCGGGGGGTCGGCGCCCAGGCGATCGGGGGTCGCATTCCCCGGAGCTTCCCCGAGTTCTTCGAGCCCTCGCGCCGGGAGGTGGAGCAACTTGCCGGGGGCTTCTACGACCGGATTGTCTGGGTGAGGTTCCCGGCACCGGCGCCTCCGGCAGAGGATGCCCCGGAGCCGGCCCCGGCGGAAGCCCCTCGGGGGGAGGACACCAATGACAAAGAATGAGTCTCCCCCCGGGTCTTAGATAGGACCCTTCTTTTGCTTTCTTAGGATTTTGTTCCCGATAGCTTCTTAGAAGAAGCCCCGGACACTTGTAAAAAGACATTTGAAATGCAATAAAAATTGAAAATTTCTCTAAGTCTTGAATGAACATTGTTACCAGGGTTCCCGGGAGGTTACTCCCGGGCGAAGGTCCGGAAGAGGTTCCCCGAGGGCGAGGCCTTCGAGCCCCGGCAGGTGCCCCCTGGGGGAAGCCCAAGCCGCTTCGATCTTGCTAAGACTCATCTCCGGGAAGCGCAGCGGGGACGCCGTCTGGGAGCCCATCCGGTTAAGGTGGCATCCGGAGTGGCACTTGGACAATTTTGACAATTATCGCGCCGAATTGTCCCCTCCGCATCCGGGGTCTTGGATGATTCCCCCTCTTCGGATACTTCTGCCGGCGGGCTACGAGTATTGGCCCGAGGATGTGCTCGGGAAGCTCAGCGCCGCGTACACGGATTGTACCGGGACCTGGCCCGGGAGCTAGCGGAGGGCCTCCGGGACTATTAGGCGTAGGAGCCTTAGGATGTAGAGAATCCCCGGGTTAGAGCCCGGGTTGTACCGTTTTCGGTGCCCACCGGAGGGGGAAGATGTCCTCTGGGTTGAATGATCAATAAAGCGGTGTTGTTGCTTTGAGAGTCTTCTTTTCATATTTTTCTTGGATGGTCTGAACGACTCCTTTTGATAAGAATGAGCTAAGTTTGCTCGTGGGTGGTCCGGACGACACCCGGGGGTTCCTTACACCCCCCCCCCCCCCGCCCACAGCGGGCCGGAGGGTAGCTCCGCGCGCTGTGGGGGTGACAAAGCCCCCGGGTTGTAGATGACCTGTAGCATAAGAATTTTCCAAGTTAGGAAGTTCTAAAACGAGGTTTTCAGGGGAAAAACCTTCCGGGAGGCAATCATCCGGTCGCCTTGAGAACGGGGAGCCGGGAATAAGGCCCCTGGGGAAGAAACATCCGAGAAAACCCGACGAGATTTCCGGAGGAGATTTCCGGGAGATAATCATCCGGTCGCCGTGAGAACGGGGAGCCGGGAATAAGGCCTCCGGAGAGGAAATATCCAAGAAAACCGTGATTTTTCCGGGAGACAATCATCCGGTCGCCGTGAGAACGGGGAGCCGGGAATAAGATCTCCGGAAAAGAAATGTCCGAGAAAGGCTGAGACGTCCCGCTGGGGAGACTGTCTACTCCGGGAGGAGGATGTGCCCGATGACGGGTCTGAGTGTTTGGGTAGGGGACTAGTCTCCCAAAGTGACTCGCTACCACGGTCGCTGGGGACCGGGTTGCCGCTTACACCCTCAGTCCATGAGGGCTGGTCGTAAGCCACCCTACAGGAGGGACTTGCTGGGTCTGGGCCCACTTCCTCACGGGGAGGGCTTCCTCGCGGGGAGGGCATCGCAGATGGGTGGCGCCGGGTCACCGGGACCGGCGTCACCGGGAAGGGTGCGAGCCCTAGTTCTTGGGGGAGCCATGGCGTCTTGTCACGAGTCCCCACGGTCGGCGCCAACTGTCATGGTATTGCGAATACCCCGGCAGGTTTTGTAGATGATCCTAACGAAGAAAACGCGACACTCCGACTGTTCCGGTACTTCTACGAGCTCGCAACGAGGAGCTCGCACTTGGTGAGGGGAGGGCCGAAGTCTCCGTTCAGCTCCCCCATGATACAACTCCTACCGTCACGGGTGCAGGAGTATCCGGTGGTGGCCTCCCTGGACCACTGGGGGGATTGGGTCCGGAGGTGGTTTTACGTCTGGGTGCGGGACCCCGAGGTGACCTATTCCCCGGAGCCCCCCTCCTACTGCCGATCGTCAGCCCGCCAGCCCCCGGTGTGGACCGACGAGGAGCTGAAGCTCCTTAGCAAGGTGGTGGGCTCCCGTGGCGTCCGCTTCATGAGGGACACCGCGGAGGAGTTGGCGCTGCTCAGGCTCTCCCCCTTCTAGCACGGGAGGAGGGGGATCGGGATGTGCCCGGCGCAGCAGCCCCCGCAAAAGCTGGTGACCTGACGTAAGCACCCGGTGAGTCGCTTTGGTTTTTGTTAATTTAGCTAACTCCCTTCATTTTTGTAGTCCGGCCATACCCAGCCACCCAGGAGAAGGTAGAGAACCTCCTCGGGGAGGTACTACACCGACGAGCACGAATGTATCGTGCGCGTCATCAGGGAGGGTCCTCCCCAGAACTTGGTGGCCGAGGCCTTTGGGCTAAGGCTACCGGAGAGGACGCCTCTCCCGAACCTCGGCTCTCACAAGCGGGGGAAGGAGACCGCCAGGGGTTTCGAGCCGAAGCGCGCCAAGGCTCAGAAGGCCCCCAGTTCGGCGACGACACCGGCCTCTACACCCGTGAAAGCGCGGGACGCAACCGCCGGGTCGGGACTTGCGCAAGCGCCTTCTAGGCGCGAGGCTATGCCCCCCGGAGAAACACTTCGGGGGGCCGGCGACGCAGCCCCGCCTTCATAGGGACCACGAGTACTCCCATGGGGACCCAGCTCTTTATAGCAGATCCCATACCTTTTGACTTCCTAGGATGAGTCAAACACAGGAGTATATTGCATCAGTTCAACTTACATTACATTGAGCAGTATGGCCAACTAGCCTCATTACAACATAATAAATTGAAAAGCCATCACGGCATAAATAGGTTTAGTTGCAGAAGAACAACTACTCGTCAGAAGCTAAGTGAACCCCCACAACAAGAAGTCGAAAGCAGAGCAACACTTTTCAGGACTTGGGTGTAACTGACTCTCTTCCTTGTAAGATCCAAGAAGTTCTCCAGGCCTTCGTCTTGATAAAGGGACACTCGATCTATTGGATAGTGAATTGCAAGGGTGAGCACTTACGTACTCAGCAAGTCATAGATAAGAGTATGTACATATTGTAGAAATGATATGAACCTATGCTATTAGGGAAGGAGGGAAGGTTGCAAAATACTTTTCTTTCTTTCCAAACTTATGGCAGTGTTCATCATGACATACCATTAATATCTTTTATAAACTCTTAGAAGTACTACCATAGCACGACAACACATGTCTGCCCAAGTTAGCACCTCATTTCATGACAACACATGTCAAGCACACATGAGCTAAGTCTAGCCAATTTTATTTAGAAAACATACTTGTGTCACATCGATGTGGATAAGATCCATCGTGCGCAGGCTCCTATAGACCCGGGAGCTCGGAGTATTCGAATATGTTTTTAACTTTGCAAAGGTGTACCACTTTAATCCACCGATCACTCAGCTTTCAACTCGGTACCTCTCCATGCGACTTTTATGCATGTGACAAGGCTGAGATCACAGAACAGTTCGCAATCTTAGCATCAACAATTCCCTGCCAGGTAAATAGACATTTTAGTCCTCATTACCATTGTGGGTACTCCCCACAGCCAATTCTACCTAGCCATGGCCTATGGTCCCGCGAGACACATAGCCAGTGGATTCAGTCGCGCACGACTCAAAATCCAGGCATAGGGCGTCTTCCTTTTTAGACCTTATCCTTCCATTATTTTTTTGATCACACATCACTCATGGCCCTTTGTGGCCCACCAGTTTCCTCTCGAGAAACCGGACCGACAACCATTGCAAGGAAAAGCTAATACCGGGAAAACTACTATGTTGCGCCCGTCCCATACCGGGCATGTGGTTGGTACATTTTTCATGCCGCATAGAAGTATAACACAAGGTTCTAGTCCTTACATGCCTGTGACCAGTGCATTCCACAAACCTTGCACTCGTCAGTGCCACCACCATTCCATACCAAACTCTGGCCACGGCAAGGGTTTTATTTCATGAATATACATATGTACTTATATATTAGTTATAGCTCACAGTTTGATTATTTTATAAAGAATCACCTCATCTTTTGTCGGCATATAGCCTAGTACTGCCATATCACACATTTCTTATTTCATCACATGCAATACTGCTTATAGTCAAGGAAATATCTTAGCAATTCATAAAATATAGGTTCAAGATGTTCAAGAATATGACTTGCCTTCTGCGTTGTAAGGTACAGCAGCCGATGTCGGGTTTGTGACGAAATCTTCGTACTCTGGCTCTTGCTCTAATCAAAGATCAAACAAGCAAACAGGAATCACAACCCATTTTAAATACATTAATAATCTATATGCAACATGCAAAGGAGAAACATTCTCGGCGATACTGGAACAGGTAAGATTGAAAGCTGGATTTGAGTTAATCTTGGAGATTTATGGAATCAGGGTTGAGGACGAATGCAAGAGACTCTCGGGGTTCCAAGGCTGCAATATGGACATCAAGTCCGCGGCTGTTTTGCTCAAAAACGATGAATGTCAAAAGGTCGACATTCGGTTCAGGGCTCTGACATAGCTTTAGAGAATGCTAGAGAGCTTATCTCAAGGTGTGGTAGTTGAACAAAATGTAGAACATAGCTCTACAAGCTTAGGGGACAAAGTAGATTTTAGTTTGCATAACCAGAAGTGATTAAACTGGCCCAATGCTATTGGCTAACATGAACTGACAAGGGCTGGCATTGTCAAGGAATGGCATTGACATGTTTTAGGAGATTTCCAGTGGGAAAAATGGGATTTGATCAAAGAATTAGATGCAAAATGTAGTAAGGTAGCTATTTGACAAGGTCGTTTTCACAGGAAAGTCCAGAAACTCCAATAGTTTTGCAAAGAGGCTCCTGGACACGGTGAACTAGGTGTATTTGCACTGTCAAGAACTAGGCCACAGCTGTGGAAGTGATTCAAGGCTTTAATTGCTTCGCCAACCATGTCTAGGAGATAGGCGAAGACAACAGGAATCCAATGGTCGTGGTTTCAGGAGCTAAGATGGCTGGACGATGATGAACGGCGACGAGAAACCACGGTGGCGGCACGGCAAGACACAGGTACTGGACAAATCTTGGCATAGGGATTACTTGTGATTTCGCAAAGCATCGAAGGGCGATGCAGTGGAGTAATATTCTCAAGTGGTTGAGGCAAATCCATAGGACAAAGTAGATTGAACAACGGCGATGAGACGACGACGAACGGCAAGGTCGAACTCGTTGGTTTTCATAAACAAGGCGAGCTACGGTGATAACGAGCTAGGGTGAATGAATCAAGAAATTGGATGAGGGCTTTTACTCCTGGAGTGCTGCTAATCGTTCTCCAGCGAGGAATTGGGTTGCAATCAAGTACGGGAGCTCGCTGGCGTTCATGCTGGACTCGAAGAAGACGGTGAGGTAGGTGCATCTGCTATAAGGCAGTGCTGGTCAATTAAGCTTGGTTACACCATCTACGAAGTTCAAGGATCACGTTGATACGGTCAATTTGGTCGGAGGTGAAGTGGCATGGGCCGGCGACGTGACCTACTCACGGCAACGCGCGAAAACAGGGAAAGGCTCCAATCCGAGCTTCAATTTGAAATCTAACAGCATGGGCTTGCTAAGAACACTCTAATGATCAATTGGTTCTACTAAAAGGAGTACTGAAATCAGCTGGAAAGGGTTCAATTGCCGAAACAGGGCAAATCCAAAATCCGGCGATCACCGGTGTTGAGGATCACCGGAGTTGGATTACTTGGTACAGCATAAAGAGGTTGGGTAGAGACACTCACTGGTGAAGTTGGTTCAGAGGATGGTGCAGTGGTGTGAGCTATCATCAAGCTCCTCCTAGCTGGCTCGCCGGAGATGAAGACGAAGACGAGAAGATAGAGGCTTTGCTGGTTCTGGAGTGGGGTGAAGTTGCTGCTAGCTATGGGGGAGTTTAAATAGCAGAATATGGGAGCTCTCGAGACTTAGAGCAATCGGGAGGATATCAATTTGGTTGGCTACGGTGGTGGTGTGCAGCGGCCTCGACGGCTTTACAGCACTGTTGACGCGTGCTCTGGCTGGTGCAGTGGCAAAGCGACTGGCGGCTCCGGCATGAAGGCAATGTGGCGTAAAGTTTCTGACATAGCTGCAGGCGAGCGCACGCGCATGCGGGGGAAAGATTCGGGCGATGCTGGTGCTGCTGCAGCGCTGCCACGGCGGCCAATCGGGTGCGCGCATGTGGCGACGAGGTTGCGGCGAAGCTGGCAACGGCGGAGCTCCACCGGCGTTAAAGTTCGCGTTGCAGTTGTGCTCCTGGTCGCGGCTGGGCCTGGGGTCAAAAACTTCACAGCTCCTAGTCGCTGGTCGAAACAGCAGCCGGATCTGGTCAAAAAGGCTCAGGGACTGAAATGCAAGGTTTTGGTTTTGAATTTGGACCTGTTCATAATTTCTGAGAATTTGGTAGTTTGGGCTAATTTTGACTTCACAGATTTGAAGAACTTTATTCAACGCATGATTTGAGATAAGATCTGATAAAATTTGGGAACTTTTGATCAAATTTCAACTGAAGTGAAAGCAAGGTAATTTAGGGTATCTCCAATCTAAGTTTTGTCGAGATCTGGAAATCTGACACTTAGGGTGAGATTTTGATGTTCTGACAAAAGGAGATTTTGTATTGAATAGAATTTGGGAGGTATTACCTGAATCAAATTGAGATTTGGAGCTGATTTGTGGCTTTTAGCCTTTTCAGGCTCTGGGAAATCAGAAAAGGACTAATCTGTGATACAATTTGGACTGACTTGTGAAAAAGGCTTAAATGATGGAATCTGGTTGCCAACTTTTTGGATTAAGGTATTGGCACACCCATGATTGCAATCCAAGAATAATCTGG
Organism: Pharus latifolius; assembly: GCA_019359835.1. Lineage (NCBI taxonomy): Eukaryota > Viridiplantae > Streptophyta > Magnoliopsida > Poales > Poaceae > Pharus > Pharus latifolius. Next base: position 61,439,265 of record CM033322.1, read on the forward strand.
TCTAGATTAGGTTAAGATTTGGTTAAATATGAATTCTGAAACTCAAGGTATTTAGGGTAATTAGGATATTCAATTAATTGTGTTTTTCAAAACACAAAGAGGTTGATAATTCTGGGAGTTAGAGATTGAATTTGATCTAGCTTCTGAAGGATTTTATACTCAGGATAGATAGTAGATTATATCTGTATAATCTGATCTTGAATTGGATCTTCAGGATAGATTTTGGGATTTTTGGGGCTTAGGATAGATTAGAATTGAACTGATCTTGCTACTTCTAAAGAGATACATGCATGCATGATTTTCATGAATGAAATTTTCACCCCCAAAACCAGGGTGTTACATTTCCCCTCCGCGCGTTGAATGGCCGGTGGACAAGGGGGGAGCCCCTTGGTCTTTGCGGTCCCCGTGGCCACGGAGGCCCCAGGGGCCCCACGGCCTGGAAACAGAAAGGGGCTCCTCATCCCTCCCCGGAGTGGCACCCCCTCGGAGAGTTCATCCACCTCCTCTTCGGCCACCTCTTTGGCAGCGAGGACCATGGCCGGTGCCACACCGGTCCACATCACCACCGCGACCCTCGTGAGGGGGCCCACCGGCGGAGACGGGTCTTGAGCCATCGGGAGGGAGACCCCCCTGCTGTCCGCGGGTGTCTTCCGGTTCACCGAGGGACTCCAGAACCGAAAGGTGCAGGAGTACGTCTCGCAAGGGATGCTCCGCGACCGTGCGGAGAGCTACAGTCACTCCACATCTAGGTTCGTTCCCAGAACGTCCAGCCGTTTTCTTTCTAGGATATCACTAACTTTTGGGCGTCGAATAACCTTCGTGTTTATAGGGGGTGGCCCTCGCCCGGGGCATCGAGCCACGCTTCGAGAAGGCGTTGAAGGAGGTGGAGGGGAAGGCGGCCACCTTTTTTGAGGAGTGGGACGAGGCACTCCTGGAGTTGACACAGGTCCGGGCTCAACTCCACGCCTCAGAGGGTGACAACGACCGGCTCTGGAGGGAGGCAAGGGTGAAGGAGGACGCCCTTTGGGAGCTCGAGTGATCCAACACCTGGGCAGTGGCGGAAGCGGGTCGCTCCATCTGTGCGGCCCTCAAGGGGCTGGGGGTGAGCCTCGGCCCGGGGGGCAACTCCAACGCGGTGCCGACAACATTCGCGGAGGCTGTGCATTTTCTCAACGCAGAAGTCTCCGTGATTCCGGAGGTTGCTGACGCTCGGGCCCGGGGGCGGGCGATCCCGGTTGTGGCCGCCGCCGCGGGACTCGTGGAACTCCGGGGCACCGGTGCTCGGGCGATCGGAGGCTGGATCCCCAGAGGCTTCCCCCAGTTCTTCGAGCCGCTATGGCGAGAGGTGGAGCAGCTCGTTGGGGGCTGCTACGACCTGATCGTGCGGGTAAGATTCCCGGCACCGGCGCCCCCGAGGGCGGACACCGCGGCTCTAGCGGAGACCTCCCGAGGGGAGGACAACAATGACCAAGTGTTAGCCTCCCCCCTGGCCCTTAGATAGGTCCTCTTTTTTGTTTTAGAATTTTTGCTCCCGGTAGCTTCTTAGAAGAAGCCTCGGAGACTTGTACAAAAAACTTTTAATGAAATGAAAATATTTTTGCTAAGTCTTGGATTGAATTCATCAGGCCACCTGGGAGGTTGCTCCCGGAGGACAGCTCCCCAGAGTTGAGCGCGACCTTATCCCCCGGGATGCTCCGGAGATAAGGCCTCCTGGCTTCGGACGTATCACCCGGGGGGACGCCCAAGTGGCCTTAGTTTTGCTAAGTTTGGTCTCCGGAGGGCGTGGTAGGGGTGTCTCCCTGGAGCTGATCCGATTGCGGTGGCTCTCGGAGTGGCACCTTGATAACTTTGACAACCACCGCGCCGAGTTGTCTCTTCCGCGACCGGGGTCCCGGAGGGTTCCACCTCTTCGGATACTCCCACCGGCGGGCTACGAGTATTGCCTCAAGGACTTGCCTCGAGAGGCCCACTGGCGCATAAGAAGCTTGTACCGAGACCTAGCCCAAGAGCTATCGGAGGGCCTCTGGGATTATTCGGTGTAGGAGCCCCTTGGGGGGGGGGGTTAAACTCCTCGGATTGTATCTTGCATTTACCCAAGGCTTTGATCCCTGGGACGTCTTGGCCCACTGGGGGGTTGTCTCCCGGTTAGATGTACCAATACCCACCAGGGGGGGAAGATGTTCTCTGGTTAAATATATCAATAAAGATAAGTTTGCTTGTTCATTAAACTTATTTTTGAAATTTTCTGAGTCCGGAGGATGGTCTGGGAGAGGACAGTTCGGGCACGGGTTACCCCCCAGCTGGTTGTAGCTTGGCTCCCCGCGCTGTGGGGAAGGAGCGAAGGGCCCGGACATTAATGATTACCGGGGTCATGCCCATTTGACTTGGAAAAGTTCGGAGAATCCTGGTAAGAAATCCTCTGGTCGCCATGAGAACGGGGAGCCGGGTGAGAACTCCCCGGGAAGATTTTCCGAAAATCCCGGTGAGACATTCTCCGGTCGCGATGAGAACGGGGAACCAGGTAATAACTCCAAGAAGATTTTCCGAAAACTCCGTCTTGCTAGGAAGACAATTTTGCTCCCAGAGGAGGGTAAGCCCGATGACGGGTCTGAGAGTTTGAGGGAGGACTAGTCTCTCAAATTGACTCGTTACCTCAGTCCTTGAGGACTGGGTTGCCGCTTACCCCCTCAGTCCACGAGGGGTGATTGTAAGCCGCCCTACGGGATCGAGGCTCCCGCCATAGGGACTTTTAGGCTGCCATAGCCTACGTCCTCACGGAGAGGGCATCCTCAACAGGAGGGCATCGTCTTAAGAGACGGTAAGGTAAGAACCTGGAATGAACTCGAGTTGGAGAAAAAACCCAATTGTATTGATAGAACTTGAAATACAACGCCTCCCCCGCGAAGCCGTGGCTGGGGAGGGAAAGCGAATACAACGTCCCCCCGCGTAACCGCGGCCAAGGACAGCGCCTCCCCCTGCGAAGTCGCGATGGGGGAGGGACAAGGCCCGGAGGCTAGATATAGAACTTGCGAAGCAAGTCAACGTTCCATGTATGCTTCAGCTCTTGATCTTGGAGGTTGGAGAGCTTGTAAGCCCCCGAGCCCAGGACTGCAGAGACCCTATAGGGGCCTTCCCACTTGGGGGACAGTTTGCCCTGGGCTTGGGGGTCGGTCACGCGCTTGATGACAAGGTCCCTAAGGTGGAAAGCTCTCGCGCAGACGCGCCAGTTGTATGCTCGCGCCATTTCCCGCTCGTAGATGGCGTGGCGGAGGAGCGCTCGGTCGCGTTCTTCTTCGACGAGGTCGACTTCGAGCTGTTGACTGGCTTCGTTGGATTGGTACGCTGCGGCTGTAGCTCCATCCAGGAGCTTGACCCACAGTGACCGAAAGCCAATCTCTGAAGGGAGAACCGATTCATCCCCATACCCGAGTGAGAAAGGTGTGCGCCCCGTCACTCGGCTCGGTGTCGTGCGCATGGAACAGATGATGCTCGGGAGCTCCTCTTCCCATGCGCCCCACCTGGAAGCGGCTTGCTCGAGCCTTCGGCGTAACCCCTGTAGGATCACGCCATTGACCCTCTCAACAGCCCCGTTACTCTGGGGGTGAGCCACAGAGGCGAAGTGGAGGGTAGCCCCCAAGCCTTCGCAGAATTGCCAGAAATACGCTGAGTCGAATTGGGTCCCGTTATCGACAATGATTTCCCGGGGGATCCCAAAACGACACACAATATTCTTCCAGAAAAACCGCTGTACTGCTTGGGAGGTGATGCTAGCCAAGGGTTTAGCCTCCACCCACTTGGAGAAATAATCGACTGCAACCACCACAAACTTGTAGCCTCCGGGTGCTGGGGGAAAAGGACCTAGGAGGTCCATCCCCCAGCGCGCGAACGGCCAAGTGATGGGGATAGTTTGTAGCGCCGTCGAGGGCAAATTGAAACCCTTGGCCATCTTCTGGCAGGTCTCGCATGTGGAGATAAGGTCTCGCGCGTCGTGGACCACTGTGGGCCAATAAAATCCCTGACGCAGAACCTTTGCCGCGACGGCGCGTGGAGCCAGGTGAGACCCACAGCTCCCCGAGTGGATATCTTCGAGGAGTTGAAGTCCTTCTGCCCGTGGGAGGCAGCGGAGTAGGGCGGAAGCCCCCCACTTGTAGAGCTTCCCTTCTAGCAGAAGGTATGCTTGTGCTTTGGCACGAAGCCGCTTTGCCTCGGTTTCGCTGGGAGGGTCCCCTTCCACCCTTATGAAGGAGATGAGGGCATCCATCCAGGACACCACCAGGGCGATCTCAGAGACCTCCCGGACACAGGACTCAGGGTTCGTGTTGTGGGGGGCCACTGAGGGCTTCACGATAATCTCCAGGAAGGCACCTCCGGGAAGGGGTTCGCGAGCACTGGCTGCCCGGGCTAGGGCATCGGCCCAGTCGTTTTCCCTTCGGGGGATGTGCCGGGCCTCCATCTTGCGCACCCCCCCAGGTACAAGCTCAGGTTCGCATCATGGCACAAGTAGGACTTGTCCATTTGGCAAGCCACGAGCTGGGAATCTCCTTTCACGAGGAGGCGACGGATCCCCAGGGAGCGCATGAGGCGCAGTCCCAGGAGAAGGGCCTCATACTCAGCGACGTTATTTGTGGTGGGGAACTCGAGCCTCGCCGTGTACTCTAGCGCCCTACCTTCGGGGCTCTGTAGGACTACTCCCGCACCAGCCCCAGCGAGACACAAGGAGCCATCGAACATGACAGTCTCCCCCTCCGTCCCGGGAGCGGGGGTCCATTCTTCCATGAAGTTAGCGAGGACTTGTGATTTGATGGCGGAACAACCTGTGTGGGAGAGGGAGAAGGGAGCGAGCTCGGCTCCCCACTTCCCGATCTGGCCGGTTGCCTCCTTGTTCCGTAGCACCTCCCCCAAAGGGAGGGATGACGGGGCCATGCTCGGGTGTCCCAAGAAGTAGTGACGGAGCTTCTGGGACGCCATGAGGAGGGCATAGTAGATCTTCTCTATTTCGGTGTACCGAGTCTTAGCCCCTTGAAGGGCTTCACTCACGTAGTACATGGGGCACTACTGCCCATCTTGCTCCTTTACCAATACCGCGCTCACAGCGACTGGGGTCGCAACGAGGTAAAAGAGCAGGGGCTCTCCATTGAAAGCCCTCGAGGCCCCGGCGGAGTTTGAAAAACTGGAGGACGTGATCCCCCAACCGCAAGACGAAGCGTCTTAGCGCGGCCAAGTGGCCGTTGAGTTGCTGCACCTCTTTGACGGAATGCGGGGAAGGCATGTCTAGGAAGGCCCGAATTTTTCGAGGTTGGCCTCTATGCCTCGCAGAGGCACAAGGAAGCGGAGCAGCTTCCCCCCTCGCACACCGAAGGCGCACTTTTTCGGGTTGAGCTTTAACCCGTACTCGTGGAGGCTGCAGAAGGTCTCCGCTAGGTCGTCGACTTGACTGGTCATGCGGGAGCTTTTGACAACCGCGTCGTCGACGTAGACTTCGACGTTGCGGTAGATTTGGTCTTTGAAGACCAGTGACATGAGTCACTAGAAGGTTGCCTCTGCGTTCTTCAGCCTGAAGGGCATGTGGACATAGCAGAAGGTCCCGAGGGGAGTTATAAAACTCGTCTTTTCCTCATCCCCTTCCGCCATCCAGACTTGGTAATAGCCCGAGTACTCATCCAAGAAGCTCATCAACTCGCACTCCACGGTCGGGTCGACAAGTTGGCCAATCCGCGGGAGTGGAAGTTGTCTTTTGGGCAAGAGCGGTTGAGATCGGTGAAGTCCACGCACATCCACCACTTGCCGTTCGACTTCTTCACGAGGACAGGGTTTGCCAGCCACTCGGGGTGCAAGACCTCCCGAATGAACCCTGCCTCCCGGAGCTTGGCAATGTCAACCTTGATAGCCTCTTGGCGTTCAAGGGAGAGCTTTCTCAGCTTCTGTTTGACCGGGGGGTGACCGGGGGTCACAGCGAGCTTATGCTCGATGACCTCCCGGGCGACGCCCTACATGTCTACGGGCTTCCATGCAAAGACGTCGGAGTTCTTGGGTAGGAAAGCTGCGTGTTGCTCGCGTGCTCTTCGGAGAGGTCCGCCCCGATCTTGACGGTCCTATCTCCATCATCTGGGAATAACAGGATCTCTCGGAGGTCCCCTTCTGGACGCGGCTTGGGGGGAGACCTCCTGAAGGGGACAGCCATTGCGTCCGGCATTGGGGGAGGGGCCCTCCCCCCGTGACCTTGATCATGTTGACGCTTCTGACCATCACGGCGGTGCACTCATACAAAGCACGAGCCACGTCTTGGTCACCTCGGGCGGTGATCACGCCGTGAGGTCCGGGGATCTTCACACAGAGATAGCTCTGGTGGATTGCCACCCCAAGCGGTTGATTGTGGTCCTCCCCATGATTACGTTGTATGAAGAGGGAAGGTGCACCACGTCGAACCAGACCATCTCCGTCCGGTAGTTGTCTGGGGTACCGAAGGACATGGGGAGATCCACCTTCCCCACCGGGTGGATCATCTTCCCCGGGATGAAGCCCTAAAAGGGCCCTGCTGCGGGCTGCAGTAGCTTCTCGTCGACCTGCATTTCCCTAAACGCCTTCAGGTACAGAACATTGGCGGAGCTTCCGCCATCGACGAGGATATGTGGCAGGTGGTAGTTGTAGAAGGTGGCGGAGACGATGAGCGCGTCATCATGGGGGAAGCGAACCCCACACGGGTCTTCCGCTGTGAAGGTGAGGGGGATGTTTGACCATATTGGTGGCCTTGACATATGTAGCACCCCCACAATCTTTACCGCCCGCGCGTACTCCTTGCGCTGGCGCATGAAATCCCATGCTGAGGCGGATCCCCCATAATGACGTTGATGCGCCTTTGGAAGGTTTGAAAGGGGAGCTCTTCTGTTGAGCCCCCTTCCCACGCTTGTCCTTGCTGCTCCCCCAACGGGGCTGGAAGGGCCGGCAAAGCCGACTGGGGGGGCAAGGAGGCAGAACTCCCTTCCCCCTGCCCACACTAGTTGAGGAAAGCGGCGAAGTGTTGGAGAAGTTGGTGGCATTCCCGGGTAGCGTGGGTATTGGACTTGTGGAAAGTGCACCACAGGTCCTCCTTGCCTCCGACCGCGGGGCCTTCACGGCCCCGGGACGGCTGTCCCCCCCCATGGCCTTTCAGCTTGGGGAGGGATGGTTGCCCTTGGGGGCATCGCGCGAGTCGCCTCCGCCCTCGAGGACAAAAGTGTCCCAAGGCTGTGGCTCGCTGCGGTTGCCCCTCTTGGGGCGCTTGAGGGGTCCCTAGCCTCCCGATCAACGGGGGCGGGATGTCGGGCCCCACCTTCATAGGGACCACGACTACTCCCATGGGGACCCAGCTTGCTAGAGCTGATCCCATACCTTTTGATTTCCCAGGATGAGTCAAACACAGGAGTATATTGCATCAGTTTAACTTACATTACATTGAGCAGTATGGCCAACTGGCCTCATTACAACAAAATAAATTACAAGCCATCACGGCATAAATAAGTTTGGTTGCAGAAGAACAACTACTCATCAGAAGCTCCTTGAATCAGGTTTCGAAATTCCCGACGTTTGGCGACTATGACATCGGTGGGTACATGAAACTTCTGGAATTGTTCCTTGAATTCCGTTCAAGAAATGTTATCTTTGTCCAAGTGAGTCTCCTAGTAATTCATCCACCATACGACTACAGCTCCTGCTAACTGATGGGATCCAAATAGAATCTTCTCTCGGTTGCTACATCGGACTGTGTCTAGTTTTCCCTTTATATCCCTTAATCAATCATTGGTGATCGCGCTTGAGAATGTCGGGGAACAGGTTTTCTGGGAGTTTTTCAATCTAGCGCCTACGGTAGTTATTTCTGTGGCTCTGGGAGGCAGTCTCTGTACTATTTGGGCTAGCAACTGGGTATTGGCTGTTTGGGCTTCCTGTCGATTCTTCTCCATAGACAAATGGATTTCTTGCAAACTTGGCTGCTCTTCTTGAGATGGGTTGGAACTCTGGGCTCCTTGTCAAAATAAGGATACTCTCCTCATAGGATCTTCTCCTTGCGGAGTTTGCTCTCTGCCCACTTTGCTGTTTCGGGATCTCCTTCTCGTGTCAATCATGGTGGCTCTGAAGGGAATCCAGGCAGATCTAAACTAACTGAGAGATAACTAAGACACTAGTGCAGAAATTAATGCAACAATATTAATGCATAAAATACTTAGGCTTCTAGCCATAATACACAAGTTAACCATTGCAAAAGCAACGGCGAAGCACAAAAGCTACCAAGAGCATTCACCAGCTCTTATCTACACCATCTCCCGGCTAAACGCCCTTAATGGTCGTCTAACTACTCAAACAAGTTCTATCCCCAAGAACTGGACTATGTACCGAAGCAACGTGGCCCAACTCCCAAGGCTCTCGATGAAAGCAAAATGTGCTCTCGCCAAAATTTTAGAAAAACCAAATAAGATTTTTGAAATCAAAATTTCTAGAAGCTACAAAGTTCACTTTTACAAAAAATAGGGTTTTTGGAGAAATAGTTTTTAGATAAATTACGCCGTCCTGGCGCAGCCAATTCCTAATGGTGTCGCCTTACAGTCAAGCTCTTGTACTGCTTTGATACCACAATTTTGTCGAGCCCCACCTTCATAGGGACCACGACTACTCCCATGTAGACCCAGCTCGCTATAGCTGATCCCATACCTTTTGACTTCCCAGGATGAGTCCAACACAGGAGTATATTGCATCAGTTCAACTTACATTACATTGAGCAGTATGGCCAACTGGCCTCATTACAACATATTAAATTACAAGCCATCACGGCATAAATAAGTTTGGTTGCAGAAGAACAACCACTCGTCAGAAGCTAAGTGAACCCCCACAACAAGAAGTTGAAAGCAGAGTAACACTTTTCAGGACTTGGGTGGAACTGACTCTCTTCCTTGATAGATCCAAGAAGTTCTCCAGGCCTTCGTCTTGATACAGGGACATTCCATCTATTGGATAGTGAATTGCAAGGGTGAGCACTTACGTACTCAGCAAGTCATAGATAAGATTATGTACATATAGTAGAAATGATATGAACCTATGCTATTAGGGAAGGAGGGAAGGTTGCAAAATACTTTTCTTTCTTTCCAAACTTATGGCAGTGTTCATCATGACATACCATTAATATCTTTTATAAACTCTTAGAAGTACTACCATAGCACGACAACACATGTCTGCCCATGTTAGCACCTCATTTCATGACAACACATATCAAGCACACATGAGATAAGTCTAGCCAATTTTATTTAGAAAACATACTTGTGTGACATCGACGTGGATAGGATCTACCGCGTGCAGGCTCCTATAGACCCGGGAGCTCGGAGTATTCGAATACGTTTTTAACTTTGCAAAGGTGTACCACTTTAATCCATCGACCACTCAGCTTTCAAGTCGGGACCTCTCCATGCGACTTTTACGCATGTGACAAGGCTGAGATCACACAACTGTTTGCAATCCTAGCATTAACAATTCCCTGCCCGATAAATAGAAATTTCAGTCCTCATTACCGTTGTGGGTACTCCCCACAGCCAATTCTACCTAGCCTTGGTCTATGGTCCCGCGAGACACATAGCCTGTCGATTCAGCCGCGCACGACTCGAAATCCAGGCGTAGGGCGCCTTCCTTCTCACACGTTTTCCTCTCATTATTTTTCTGATCTCACACCACTCATGGCCCTCTGTGGCCCACCAGTTTCCTCTGGAGAAATCAGACTGACAACCATTGCGGGGAAAAGCTAATACCGGGAAAACTACTATGTTGCGCCCGTCCCATACTGGGCAAGTGGTTAGTACGTTTTTCATGCCGCATGGAAATATAACACAAGGTTCTAGTCCTTACATGCCTGTGACCAATGCATTCCACAAGCCTTGCACTCGTCAGTGCCACCACCATTCCATACCAAACTCTGGCCACGGCAAGGGTTTTATTTCTTAAATATACATATGTACTTATATATTAGTTATGGCCCACAATTTTATTTTATAAAGAATCTGCTCATCTTTTGTCGGCATACAGCCTACTAGTGCCATATCACACTTTTCTTATTTCATCACATGCAATACTGCTTATAGTCAAGGCAATATCTTAGCAATTCATAAAATATAGGTTCAAGATGTTCAAGAATATGACTTGCATTCCGCGTCATAAGGTACAGCAATCGATGTCGGGTCTGACGAACTCTTTGTACTCAGGCTCTTGCTCCAATCCAAGATGAAACAAGCAAACAGGAATCACAATCCATTTAAATACATTAATAATCTATATGTAACATGCAAAGGAGAAATACTCTCGGCAATACTGGAACAGGTAAGCTTGAAAGCTGGATTTGAGTTAATCTTGGAGATTTATGGAATCAGGGTTGAGGACGAATGCTAGAGACTCTCAGGGTTTCAAGGCTGCAATATGGACATCAAGTCCGCGGCTGTTTTGCTCAAAAACGACGAACGTCAATAGGTCGACATTCTGTTCAGGGCACTGACATAGCTTCAGAGGATGCTAGAGAGCTTATCTCAAGGTGTGGTAGTTGAATAAAATGTAGAACTGTCGTGGTATTGCGAATACCCCGGCAGGTTTTGAAAGTGATCCTAGCGAAGATTACGCGGCGCGGGTTGACCGGATGACCGGTCCTCCCCTGCCGGACAAGCACAAAAAATGACACACGGGTTTATACAGGTTCGGGTCCCAGTGGGGGCCCTAGTCCTGTCGACGCGCTCCCGACCGGAGTCAACTGGGGAGGCTCTCTCCGGGGGAGAGGCTTCCGGAGCACGTCTGAGTTTAGCTATTCCAATAAAAGAACCGATCCTTTACAACAGAGGGGTACAAGGGCTATTTATAGCCCCAAAAAGAAGCAAAAAACCTAAACTACCCCGGAAGCAACCGTCGGATTGAGGGGCAGGACCGTCCTTCTCCCGGTCAAACGCCTTGGATGCTTGACAGGTGGTCGCTAGTTCCCGAGGCGCTCCTCGCGTGACCTGCACGTGATAAACAGTTCAAGACTTTACCTTTAGGAGGGCGATGAGGCCCGGGACGGCGCCGGAGGCCAGGTCCCGGGGGCCAAAAGGCGGCGCCCGGGGAGGTCCCGGAGGCCACGTCCCCGGGCCAATAGCGGCGCCCGGGACGGCACCGAAGGCCGTGTCCCAGGAGCCAAATGGCGGCGCCCGGGGAGGCCCCGGAGGCCATGTCCCCGGGCAAATGGCGGCGCCCGGGACGGCGCCGGAGGCCGCGTCTCGGGGGCAAAAAGGAGGCGCCCGGGGAGGGGCCAGAGGCCGCGTCCCCGGGCAAATGGCGGCGCCCGGGACGGCACCGGAGGCCGCGTCCCGGGAGCCAAAAGGCGGCGCCTGGGAGGGCACCGGAGGCCACGCCCCGGGAGCCAAAAGGCGGCGCTCGGGGAGGCCCCGGAGGCCACGTCCCCGGGCAAATGGCGGCGCCCGGGACGGCACCGGAGGCCGCGTCCCGGGAGCCAAACGGCGGCGCCCGGGAGGGCACCGGAGGCCACGTCCCGGGAGCCAAAAGGCGGCGCCCGGGGAGAGGCTGGAGGCCCGGTCGCCGGGCAATCGTGACACATCTTACCTGGACTTAGTCCCGCGGAGATTTCCCCCGACAAGAACATAGCTCTACAAGTTCAGTGGACAAGGTGGTTTTTAGGTTACATAAACAGAAGTGGTTAAACTGGCCCAATGCCATTGGCTGACAAGGGCTGGCATTGTCCCAAAATGGCATTGACAAGGTTTGGATAATTCCCAGTGTGAAAAATGGGTTTTGATCAAAGCATTAGATGCAAAATGTAGTAAGGTAGCTATTTGACAAGGTGGCTTTCACAAGAAAGTCCAGAAACTCGAAAAGTTTTGCAAAGAGGCCCCTGGACACAGTGAACTAGGTGTCTTTGCACTGTCAAAACCTAGGGCTTGAGTATTTGATAGATCTTCTTGAGCTTTTCTTAGCCAACTATGTCTAGGAGGTAGGCGAAGTCAACAGGAATCCAATGGTGGAGGTTTCAGGAACTGAGATGGTCGGACGGTGATGAATGACGACGAGAAACCACAGTGGCGACACGACAAGACACAGGTACTGGACAGATCTTGGCATAGGGATTACTTGTGATTTGGCACAACATCGAAGGGCGATGTAGTGGAGTGATATGCTCAAGAGGTTGAGGCAAATCCACAGGACAGAGTAGATCGAACAACGGCGATGAGAGGGCATTAAAATCCTTCTCCCGGCCGAGGGGGCTGGATGCGTGACAGGTGTCTTCACTGGGTCCCCATCACGTGACCCTCACGTGACCCCGCCCGGCACGGAGGCTCCAGGGCCCTCATCCCCGGGCAAGTGGTGATGCCTGGGACGGTGGTCATCGGGGGCCATTGTCCCCGGCAAAAGGCGGCACCCGGGACGGAGGCTCTGGGGCCCTTGTCCTCGAGCATATGGCGGCGCCCGGGACGGGGGTCACAGGGGGCCCTTGTCCCTGGGCAAAAGGCAGCACCCAGGACGGAGGCTCGGGGGCCCTTGTCCCCGGGCAAGTGGCGGCGCCCGGGACGGGGGTCACGGGGGCCTTTGTCCCCGGGCAAAAGGCGACACCCGGGATGGAGGCTCCGGGACCCTTGTCCCCAGAAAAATGACGGCGCCCGAGACATGGGTCACTGCGGCCCTATCCCTTACCGGGATTGGGGCGCGCAGGGATTTCCCCCAACAGAAATACAAGAAGCAAAAGAACTCGACTTGGAAGAGTCAAGCTCTAAACGTGCAAAATCAATCTCAAAATGCAAAGACCCAAGTGAAAGCCTCAGAGAATTAATCTCAGAATGCAAAGAAAGACAAAGCTCACAAGAATCAGAATCAGATGTTGATACCACCTAAAATGGGGTCTCGCAAGCGAATGAGGTCGCAGTAGTAGGCGAATATGTCGTTCTCTCCTAAGGTACTAGATGAGAGAAAAATATGCCTAACTAAATTCGAATCAGAAATGCAGAGGTAAGAAGATAGCCCAGCTCAATTTGCCTACTGCCGAATTCAGACTTCAAGTAACTTCATTGCTTCAGAACACAACGACAGATAAACAGTAATTCAAACCCTAATCTCATTCATCTATGCAATCACAACAGTTACTAAAATGCAACACAAACAAAAATCAATTCACCTGTCATTCCTATCAACGGTCACAGTTCAATATCAGTAGAAACAGAATCAAAGTTCTAAATTGAAGTCAAACAAACAAAAATATAGGGATCAGCAAGGACTACAACTCAGAGCAATTAACACACAACTAAAGTGGAATTTACTCAAGTATTAAACTAATCATCCACAGTAGAACTCTGTTTATTTACAAGCATCACAGGAAACAGATTAGAGGGAGAAGGAGAATGAGATTGAGAGAGCGGAAATTGTCACTGAATGGCTGTTGTAGTCGAGGAACAACTCAGGCACAGAGGTCGCCGGAGTAGTGGAAGAAGGTGGCCAGAGTCGATGAAGCTGTGGCCGTAGTCGCTGTGGTGCCGCTGTCGAAGTCGTTGGCGCTGGGTTGGAGAAGAGCTGGAGCAGAGGTTGAAGAAGTTGATGAAGTCGATGAAGAAAGGGCGACGCCGTGGCGGTGCGATCGGGCGGATCCGACAGCGTGAGGCAGATCCGACGGAGGCGGTGTCGAGTGGCGCTGGAGTGGATCGGAGGCCGGATCGGCAGCCGACGCGAGGAGGAGTGAGATCGGGGACGGCTCCGGCGAGAAGTGGGGCGGAGGCAGCTCGGATCCAGTGGCGGTGGCTTGGATCGGGTGGTGGGATCTCAGGCAACGGCAACGTCGTAGCGCGCACAGGAGGCGGTGGCTTGGATCAGGCAGAGTGGAGGTGGTGCGCCGCCGGCGTACGGCCCGGCACCGGCGGCGAGGTGGACGGAGGTGAGGAGGAGGTTTGAGGGAGGAAGAAGAAGAAGCAAAAAGAAAACAAAACCAGGCTCAACCCTTGCACAGTGGCGTCCGGCTAGGGTTAAGGGAGAATTTGGCACCTTTTTTCAGAAAGGTCCTCGAGAAAATTTGAAATGACAAATTAGTCCTTTGGCTGCTAGGTTTAGGTGTTCCAAGCCCCTAGAGACTCCAATTTCAGCACGGTCAGTTCCTACGCATCCGCAGAAACAAGCACTTCTATCTAGAATTGACCGAGGGTTGGGTTTAGTCGATGGGGCGCGTCCATTAGCCAAAATCCATCCAATTCACGCCAACCTGCGATAAAAATTGTAACACAAGTAATCCGATCAATTTGGCAACAAATCTGGAATAATCTAGGTATATGACGTCTTATATGACTAATATGTGCAAAAGCATGGGGAAAATATATAGAAAAATCAAGCAAATCAAGTAAATATCAGAGGTGCTCGAGCTCGTGCTCAAACGGTCATAGTTCTCCTTTTTCAAAGACTGGACCTTACTCCTCAAAGCATCAATCTGAGAATCTTGTGCGAGAAGAGCTTCTAAGAGCTGGTCTTTACTCACCTTGCTCATGTTGGAGTCAAGATCATCCTCATTGATGTCGTCATCTCCAAGGGCCGTGAAGCATAAGTCGGTGAAGTCGTCATCACTATCATGGGAAGAGGTAGCAGCCTTGTTGTCCTTATCAAGGCCATCATCACTCAGCTCATCAAGAGCGGACATGAAGGCTTTGTGGATGGTGTAACACCCTGGGTTTGGGGTGAAAATTCTTTTTCATAAAAAGTCATGCATGCATATGTCTCTCCAAGATCAGCAAAATCAGCCCAGACTCATTCTATCCTAAGCCCTAAAATTTCAAAATCTTCCCTGTGAACCCAAATCAAGATCTGACTTTCCAGATTTGACCTACTATTTATCCTGAGATTAAAAGCCTTCAGAAGCCAGATCAAATACGATCCCTAACTTCCTGATTTACCAATCCCTTTCTGTTTTTGAAAACAGAAAGTTAATTAGTATCCTAATTACCCTAAATACTCAGAACACCGATTTTATCAAATCTTGACCTAATCCAAACCAAAGTATTCTTGGATTATGATCAAGGGTATGCTAAAACCTTAATCCAAAAAGTTGGCGGTCAGATTCTATCATCTAGACCATTTTCATAAATCAGTCCAAGAAGTATCACGGATTAGTCCTTTTCCTGATTTTCCAGAAGCCTGAAAAGGCTAAATGTTACAAATCAACTCCAAATTCAAATCTGATTCAGGGAACACCTCCCAAATGTTATTCAATACAAAATCTTATTTTATGAGGATCTCAAAATCTTATCCAAAATCCCAGATTTTCAGTTTTGCCAAATCCGGATTTTAAATATACTAAATTACCCTATTTTCGTTTTGTTCGAAAACTATTCAAATGTTCCAAATCTTATCTTATCTCTTTGCTAAATAATATGTTGAATAAAGTTTGCCAGATCAGTGAAATCAGATTCATCACTAACCATCTAATTCTCAGGAATTGCAAATCAGTCCAAAACCCAATTTCTGTAATTGCAATCTGGTCCAAACTCCTATTTCGACCACACCCGCCAGCATGCCTTTGACCAGCACCAGGCTTCGCCGTGTTTTCCCTCCGTCGGCCAAGCTTTGCCTTCTCCTGTGCCTGTGCTCATTTGTGCTTGCATGTGCGCATATGTCCGCGCCAAAATCATCGACGCGGCAGCACTAGCAACCAGCAACCACTCGCGCGTGACCAGCAGCAGCAACTTTGTCAGGAGCTTCGCGCCACGTCGCCACGCCGTGCCAGCTTTGTCGCCTTCGCTTTGCATCAGCCAGCGCCAAGTCCCAACGAGCCGACCAAACACAGTTGCAGAGCTGCCTGCTCGCCGTCCCATCGCTGCCACTGTTTGCTTCGATCAGTTGCTTTGCAGGCACAATTTTCACTGCTCTAGCCTCGCCATCTCTGTCCTGTGCCTATAAATAGCAGCCCAGATTAGCTTCGTCTTCACCACTTCACTCCAGAGCTTCCATAGCCATTTAAACCACCTTTCTTCGTTTTCTTCTTCTTCTCCAGTGAGCCGCTGAGGAGGAGCACGATGCCAGATCATTCCGCTACATCAAATCCCAATTTGACTCGATCAATAAGTTCCTCCTGTTCACCTCATCATGCTGTAGCCTGTGATTGAACTCTGGTGGACTCTATCACCGGTGATCGCTGGAAATCCAGATTGCCCTGTTCTAGCAATTGAATCCACTCCAATCCAAATTAGCCTTCCCTCCTTTGGAACAAAATGATCACCAGAGCCTTTGGAGCAAGCCTACCCATCCAAATTTGAAATTAGCCCACGGTTGAGAGTTTCCTGTTCTTCGTGCGCCATTGAGATTAGCTCACGTCGCCGGCCCGTTCCACCTCACCTCCTACCAAATTGACTGCACCAACTCAATCTTTGTATCTCATAGATGGTGTAGCCAAGCCCAATCGTTTTGCATTGTCCGAAATCAGTATCGCCCCTTTTGCCATCTTCTTCAAGTCTGGTGTCCACGCCGGCGAGCTCTAATACTTGATTGCAACCAGATTCTTTGCTCCAGCACCATCAGCATCACCCCAGGAGCAAAAGCCCTCGATCAATTTCAAGTTTCATCAATTCCTATGCTCTGTGACCATAGCTCATCTCGAGTCTTCAAAGCTGATGACTTTGATCTTGTTGTTCACTGTCGTCTTGCCGCCGTTGTTCAATTCACTTCGCCAGCAGCTTCGCCTTGACCTCGCCTACCCATTTGACATAGTTGGCAAAGAAATGCATGCGCGGTTTGTCCAGATGCGCTAAACCTAGAAACCAGCAGTGCACTAGAATTCGATTTTCCTGTGCCAAGGACTTTTGATACAAATTCCTTGAACTTCTGGACTTTTCTACAAAAACCACTTTGTCAAACAGATGCCTTGCTTCATTGTGCACCCAATGCTATGATCCAATCTTATTTTTGCCACTGAAAATCTTCTAAACCACTCCTATGCCATTCTTGGCTATGTCAGGCCGCGAACCGAATGTCAATCCGCTGACATTCGCTGTTTTTGAGCAAACCAACCGCAAAGTCAATGTCAATATTGATGCCTTGAGACTTTAGTAACCTCCAGTACTCAATCTTAGCTCAGATTCTTCAAAACCCTAAAGGCTCGACTCAGTTCAGCTTGTAGTCTAAATCAACTTCAGCATCATTCAGAGTTCAGTTATTATTTTAAAGCATATCTGCATATAGATCATAAAACATTTTAATATAGTTAGTAATCATGGTGTGTTTGATTTGTTGCTGAGTAGATCCAGAAGCTGAGTTCGAGGACTTCACTGTCGACCCGACATCAACTACTAATTTTTATGACACGGAAGGCAAGTCATATTCTTGAACATCTTGAACCTATATTGTACAACTTGCTATAATATAACCTTGAATATAAGTAGTATTGCATGTGAAAGAATGGTTGAGATGTGTATTGCTAGTACTAGGCTGGATGCCTGTGAAATGTGAAATGATCAATTAATGAGCCATAATCTAATATATATGTATTTATGTATATTCATGAAATAAAACCCTAGCCATGACCAGAGTTTGGTATGGAATGATGGTGGCACTAAGTGGCACTAGATGTGTAGGCTATAATGATACCGGGGTTGTGGATGGTCTGGTCACTCGCATATAAGGACTAGAACCTTGTGTTGTGCATCTAGTGGCATGAAAAACGTGCTAACCACAAGCCTGGTATGGGACAGGCCTGAACAAGTAAGTATACGGACCGCACATGAAACCCCTGCATGAGATGGAAAGTGGTGCATGATTTGGCACGGAGTGCGGCTCCAACACATATCACTGGATGTGATGATGCACGCAGACCCAGTAATGGGGAGAGGCAGTCGGGGTGGGGTTATAGATCGCCACAATTGTGGTTTGTCCGACTACAGGGTCAGGGGTGAATTGTGAGTGAAACATAACAAACGTTCTTGTTATCTCCACCTTGCCACTCACATTATGCAGTGAGGAAGGGTCTAATAATCTTGATAGGATGGGCATGAAAGTGGAATATTTTGCGGGTAAATTGGTACCCCTCTGCAGAGTTAAAAACATATTCGGATACTCTGAGCTCCCGAGTTTATAGGAGTCTGCTGCAGTGGATCAAATCCATAGGGTGTGGCACAAGAATGTTTTCTAAATAAAATTTGATAAGTCAAGATTACCGAAATTACATGTGTTGTCATGATAAGGGGTACTGTCATGGGCTGTCGTGTGTCGACGTGTCGCGGTAGTACTATAAATTGTGGAACATGAATAGCGATGCTATAGTAGGAAAAGTGTTGCCATGAGATATAAAGGAAAAGACTATTTTACAACCATCCACACTTCTTTAGTAGCATAGGTTCATATCATCACTACTATATGTATATACTCTTACCTATGACTTGCTGAGTACATAAGTACTCACCCTTGAAACCTATCATCCAATAGATGGAGTGTTCCATGATCAAGATGAAGGCGTGGAGAACTTGGATCAAGAAAGAGGAGAGCCAGTTCCGCTAGAGCCCTGATGTGTGTTGTTCTGCCGTCAACTTCTTGCTGTGGGGGTTCACCTAACTTCTGCCGTGTAGTTATTTTGCTTTAACTAAACCATGTATGCCTTGAAGGCATTGTAATCTCTTTATGTTGTACTAAGGCCAGTAGGCCACACTGCTTAAAATATTTTTTAAGTTACTCTGCTGTAATGTAAATATACTCCTGTGGTTGACTTATCCTGGGAAGTCAATGGTTTGCATGTATGGGACTAGCTGCAGAGAGTTGGGTCCCCACGGGAGTAGTCGTTGTCCCTAAGGCGGGGGTGCGACAGATGGCCTTCTTCATAGTTCCAAAACTCTTCTTCTTCATCTCATAACTGAAGGTCTTCTTTTTCTCCGGCTCTTTAGTGGCGCCCTTGAGGGTGGGGCAAAGAGCACGGATGTGGCCATGCTTGCCACACTCAAAGCATATGACCTCTCCTCTCTTTCCTCTCTTCTCTCTTCTTGCTTTCCAAACCCTCACAAATTTCTTAGTAATCAAAGCAAGATCATCATCAGAAAGCACATCTAGAGCCTCATCCTCAAGAGAAGTAAGAGCAGAAAGTGAAAAACCTAATAAGGACCCTGAAGACCCAGATGAGCTAGGATGTGCGGCGTGTAATGCCAATGGCTTAGATTCAAGAGGAGACATCGCCGCCCTAGTCATCTCATAGGTCTTGAGAGAAGAATACAAATACTTGGTCATCAAGATATGTAGGTCCTTAGCCTCCATAATGGCAGTGGTTTTGACATGCCAAACTGCTGGAGTCAAGGAACACAAGATCTTTCGACATCTGTCAGACTCAGAAAGATCTTTGCCTACAGAACTTAGCTTGTTGTCAAGAGTATCAAAACGAGTGAAAAATCCATCAATAGACTCACCCGACTGCATCGTGAACTGCTCATATTCAGATGTCAAAAGCTCATGCTTCACGCTCCTAACTTGAGTGGTACCCTCATGGAAAGCTCCGAGGGCCACCCAAATATCATGAGCGGTGGAAAGCTGCGAGATGCGGTTGTACTCGATCCATCCTAGGGCTCCACAGAGATAGTTCATCGCCCTCTAGTTGAGTAAGGCATGTGCTTTGTTAGACTCATTAATTTGAGTAGGCTCCACATATGCATCTTCAATGATCTTCGATAGGTTGAAGCCTTGAGACTTGATGTATGTCTCCATGAGCTTCTTCCAATATGGAAAGTCATCTCCATCGAAGATGGGTGGCTTGCTTGTGTACTTTTTGGTCGCCATGGCTCAAGAGACGGTGAAGTCTACAAACGAGAGGAACATCGGGCTCTGATACAAATTCAAAGACCAGGATAGTGAACCGAGAGGGGGGTGTATCGATTTTGCAAAATAAATTCCCAAGAAGCAAGCAAAAGAAACAAGAGAAGGTATGAAGATGCTAAGGGTGCTCGGATATCTCAAATATAGCTATCCCTAATCATAGCACCACCTCTCCTGATATCCTAAAATCTCCATAAAAAAAGGAGAATATAAAAATAAACAAAAAACAATCAACTGTAAGTATTTAAACAACCAATTGCAAGTATTTAAACAATCAAATACGAATAGTTAAACAACCAATTGCGAGTATTTAAACAATCAATTGCAAGTATTTAAACAACCAATTGCGAGTATTTAAATTGTGAATATTTCAATAATCAATTGCGAGCATTTAAACAAACATATATGAAAATTTAAACAATCAAACAAGAGAGAGAAGATTTAACTTCTTATAAAATATTCAAGAACCAAGAAAAAGGTCAAGAATACAAAAGTTTCAAAGGCTAAGCACAATAGCCAAAATCTCTCTCTCAAAGGGACGAGTGCTCTCCCTAGCACTCCCCTTCTTAATAGAGCTAACCTCCATTTAGAGTAGTCTCCACAACTAATGTGTGACTAAACTAACAGCTAGTGGAGGTTGGGCCCAATTCGGCCAACTCTCAATCAATCCTTTTTACAATTTTCAGATTCACAATTTTTGAAATTACAGTATTTTTTGAACAGTAGACACTAAAACAGTCATAACTTCATCATCTGAACTCCAATCTACAACTTTGTTGTTAACAGTTTTCTATGAACAAGTCTAGATCAGTGCAGAATTAGCTCGCAAGCAGAACCGTTTGCATAATCTTCCACATGGAGTCCATGACCATCTTGATGATTCCTCGAGCATCATGAGCACCACTTGTGCTTGCCATAATGCCATCACGTGTCCACCTCGATGTTGAAAACCTCACCACATGCCGAGAAGTCTCTCCCGTTCCGGACCTTGACCAACAACCTCCACACTTCGACCAGCTTGAGCTACTTCAATACACTTGGTGCAATGCCACATCTGGGTATTGGAATAGTCATGTTTAGCATTCTTGTAAGTCTCTAGTACCTCTGGCATCTCTCGGACCAATCGAGTCTCCGGCTCCTCCTTGAGCTCTCCTCCGGTGGTCTATCCTTGCCGTAAGTATTCTATAACTCTGATATACCTATAACATGTACCAAAACCAAAAAAACCCATCACATAGCATTGTTCACACATGATAACAACATAAATGAACACAAGCAGATGTATCATATACAATTCAAAACATACATCAGTTAAGATTAGACAATCACGTGGGGTTTACAATCTCCGCCTTGATGGAGATGACTTTACAATCTCCCCCTTGATGGAGATGACTTTAATTGAGGACTTACAAAAATTGTGAGGCGAAGGGTTGCAGGTGTAGGATGCATATAAGCAAGAGAATTTAATCTTGCGGGCTATGATATTTTGCACCATAAATGATATCCCGAGCAACAAAAATTTGTTGGGCTATAGTACGAAAGGAGGCAAGGCTTGCCCTAGTTTCCTTGATAAAACTGAGAGCATGTGGTTACAAAACTACAAAAAAACAGTCTATATGGGTCACCGCAGGTTTCTTTCGATGCATCACACCTACCATAAGAAGAGGAAATCATTTAACTTGAAGCCTGAGAAAGGATCAGCCCAGTTTTTCTGACCGGTAAGGAGCTTTACTTGCGCATGAAGGACATCAAAGTTGAGGTCGGTAAATGTTCTAAATCTTCAAAAAAAATGTTTGGAAGAAGAGATCGATTCTTTGGGATCTACCATACTAGGAGCACTTACAAGTTCAACATTGCATTGATTTCATGCATGTAGAGAAAAATGTTTGTGACAGTTTGGTTGGTTTGTTGTTGAACATTCCAGGAAAGACAAAAGATGGTATTAAAGTTCGCTATGACATGGTGGACATGGGGATAAGGATTCAGCTTGCACCGTTGGAGAGGGGAAAGCGTACATACCTCCCCTCAGCCTGCTATACTTTGTTAAAAAGCAAAAAAATAGAACTCTGTCGGTGCCAATGTAGTGTTAAAGTTCCATGTGGGTATTCTGCGAACTTGAAAAAACTTGTGTCCATGAAGGACTTGAAACTGGTTGGTATGAAGTCCCATGATTGTCATGCGATGATGTCACAAATGATTCACATTCTATCAGAGGTATTCTCCCAGTTAAGGTTAGAGAGACAATCACAAAGCTATGTTATTTCTTCAATGCAATCTCTTGCAAGGTAAGTGTAATCCTACTAAGTTAATTAAGTTCCATATTACCAGATTTTTCTGATATGAATATTTACCGCAACTCTGTCCTTGCAGGTAATTGATCCGGTGGACTAGACAATTTGCAACACGATGTGATTACAACTCTTTGTCAGCTCGAGATGTATTTTCCTCCATCTTTTTTTGATGATATGGCATCTAATTGGTCACCTTATCAGAGAAATTAAGTTTTGTGGACCCGTGTTCCTGTGCTATATGTATCCATTTAAGAGATTCATGGGTATCTTGAAGGTATACGTAAGGAATCATCATCGGCCCGAGGGCATTATCATCGAAGGTTATGCTGCTGAGGAGGTGATTGAATTTTGCACCAATTATATGGCTGGGTTTGACCCAATTGGCATTCCTAAGTCCTGACACGAGGGCAGCCTTCAGGTTGTTGGAATGATTGGATTCAAAGCAGTCGTCCCTGTAGGATCAAGGATGCCAACTAGGGGGGGTGAATAGGAGGCTTTTAAAACTTTTATGAATATAAACTTTTTCACAATTAAATCCTAAACAATAAAAGAAGAGCAAATAAGAACTGAACCCAAAACAATAATAGATTATACAAGTAAAATGAGAAGAAGAGAATCTAACAGAATGATGTATCCCGAGGTCTCGGACACTCGCCCGGTCTCCCCTACTCCTCGTTGAAGCACTCAAATGAATGAGTCTTGCTTCGATGTCCACTAAGGTTTCTCCTTCTCTCCGGAAAGGTGAGCAGCAAACCTCTCACAAACATACCGAGCCTCTCTGACAACCTTCGTCAATGGAGAGATCAACGGCCACGCCTCCGAACCATCTAGGTGGTGGCGTTCACCAAGAGTAACAAGTTGCAAGATCTTCTCTTGACCTCCAGAAAACACCGAGAACTCTAGAGATGCAAATGATGAAAGATTTTTTTCTAGGAAGGTCTCTCACAATCACAAATAATGATTTTGATCAAAACATCAAAACTTTAGTGCTAGAAGACTTTGGCTTGAGTGTATATATGAATATTTCACAGAGATATGTTCAAAAACTGTTCAAAGGTGTATAGAAAAATTGCTCAAAAGTGTTTATAAAAACCGTTCAAAAGTGTTTATAAAAAACTGCTCAAAAGTGTTTATAAAAATTGCTCAAAATTGTATACAAAAACTGCTCAAAAGAGTATAGAAAAATTGCTCAAGGTGTATATGAGAATGGAGCTTGAAGATATATGAAAATACTGCTCAAAACACATATATATAGCCCACACCTCTCGGCTAGCCGTTATGGTCGAGTA
The DNA here is from genome assembly GCA_019359835.1 of Pharus latifolius. NCBI lineage: Eukaryota > Viridiplantae > Streptophyta > Magnoliopsida > Poales > Poaceae > Pharus > Pharus latifolius. The sequence continues at coordinate 61,462,645 of CM033322.1, forward strand.
AGGAAAGAAATCAGTACAGCTAACAGACAGTTTTGACCTCTAACGACTAGTAAGTAGCCATTGGAATATATGGTCGAATGAAATGTGCTCGAATGACCTCTGGTCGAATGAATAGTGCTCGAGTGCTGTCTGGTCGAATGAACAGTGCTCGAATGACCAGTTTCAGTCCCTCTTTGAAATATATATATTTTTCATATTTGACCAAGATTGTGAAAGAAAGTGAATGCAACATACGACCTAAGAGTTTCTCAGTTTTTGCCGGAACTAAACAAGATTTCTCAACCCCTCTTAATAGTACGATTAAAACTAAAAAGAATTTCTATAAATCCGGTCAGTACTCCAAACACCGAGACCGGTAAAATCCAAAACAATTTACCTTAGGCTTTTCAACTTCTTGTTTTGCGACTCGCATTCGGTGTTTCATCTTTTCACCTGCTCAAAGGATCATACTCAAAACAAAATAGATTAGTCCAGGACACTTGTTGTCATTTATCATCAAAACCAAGATTAAGAGCCTAGATGCAATAGTCCTCGCCAGTGATCTGTATGCAAAGACACATTTTTGCATCTTACAACACATGAAGGACGTGGAACCATACATACATGAGCACAAGGCAATGTTACAGAAACATAATCCTATACTACGGCGTTCCGGAGACAAGCAATGGTCATTGGCATCTCGATGTCTGATCATCGGGTATTCCGGAAATACACGTCTAGACTTCAGAAATTGATTAGTGATGAGTTGAGCCTGTTCAGTGTCCAAGACATCGCGACCGTGTGCACAACAACTATGGCGATTGTCGACAATTAGGACCAGGGTCCTTAGTAGATCTTATGCAGATTAATGATGTATGAAGTGGAGAAAATTCAAAATGCCCATCAGGTAAGTAAAGATAGCTATGTACTAGAGACACAAAAGATTATATAGGTTTAGGTCCTCAAGGATTTGAGTAATAGCCTTATGTCCTCTGGTGTTTTCACTATGTGTATAAAAGATTATAGAGAGAGATTGTTGGAGAGGCTAACAATATCTTAGTCTACTTGTACTTGTGAAGCTAATGTTGCTTGTATTCTGTCTCTTCCCCTTGTATCCTTCCTTCTTGTCTTTTATACTGATCGAAAGGGTGTCAATGTGAAGTAGTTCTGGGAAGTTCGACGGTTGCTAAGATGTAGGAATAAAACTGCATCTTTATCTTCATCACCTTGCTAGTTACTATGTGCGGTTTTAGATAACCACATATCTTAACTCCCTGACGGTTGTCTTCACAGGTGGGGAAAGAAGTAATTTTATCATGGAACCATTCTTGGAAGATTTATTCACTATTCAGGTTAAGTATAATTTACGAGATACTATGGTCGCGCACACTCCTACGACCATAGGTTTGTACCGATCATGCGAGCTTCTGGTTCACAGGAAATTGCCTATATGACCATGACGTCTGCTAGTGTATATCACATCCGAAACATCTTAAACATGATATATTCAATAAACAGATGACTAGATTGGGTAACACATTTTGGGTAATGATCATCATCAACTAGCACCCAAATTTGAAGTGATAAAAAGCTTATTACTTCGAATTTTACATTCCCATCGTGTGTTAGTTCATTCCCCAAGAAGGACTTTGGGTGCAATTTGACAGGTAATTATGAAGCCGTTTAAAAACTTGAGTATGTGAATACAAATCGTCACCTCTGGATTCTATAAATACTTAACCTTCTTCGTTCTAGGATCTACAAGCTTTCACTTGTTTAAGTCTTTAGATCTTCTTCTCATCTTCTAACTTCATTCTCTTTTCTGTTCCTATTTTGATGGCGAATAACTCTAAACAAATTGTTGAGAGTGATGAACAGGATTTGGTAGTAGAAGATGATATTGCTCAGTCATTTCAAAAGGTAATTCTCTTTTGAAGAATCTGTGCGAATCTATTCCTGAGATTTTTCCAAAGTAACACATTTTGGAAATTTTTAGGTTTTTGAGAATCTAATACCTTCGAGGAAGCGATCTAGGGATGATGCAGGATCGTCTAGTGGAACTTCATCGGGAAAACTGATGAAGACTGAAGTCTGGGCTGCCACTGAGGCTCAAGCTTCTGTTTTGCATCCAACTTCTGTTTCCCAGTCAGCATCCCAGGTTAGATTTCTTATTTTTAACCTTGTTGCATGGTTCTGGAATTAACTCATGGTCACACAGGAGGACATAGCCTTGTGGATCCTCAGCGAGTAGCTTGTAGAGATGTAGGTTCTTCTGAAGGAAAGGAATGCACTATGCAATTCTCTGCTAGAAGAAAATGAGGATCTGCAAGAGAGATCTATGTTGACGATTGGGACTTTTGTCCTTAGTCAAACTTACGTAAATATTAAAGAAGGATATAGAGCCAATCTAAGGTGAATCTCAAGTAAATTATAGTATCTATGTCAAAGGAAGAAAGAAATTTATACAGGTTCAGATCCTCTGATGATGAGTAATAGTCCTACGTCCTGTTGGGATTTCACTATGTAAAATATTGGTTACAAGAAAAGAATCAAGGATATTCTTAGGTAAACTAAGAACTATCTTGTATTCTTTAGCTTACAGTCAATGTAAATCTACTATGGCTAACTCTAAAGTGTTGTGTCTTGAATCTCTTGCCCCCTTTTGATCTCTCCCGGTGATCCTCCTTTTATAGCTCATTGCCTGGCTTCAGTTACGGGAATGAAGGGTCATCGAGAGGTAAACGTGCACTAGTCATAATGTGTAATTATGTCGGGTTATTAGTGCTTCATTACATTCTTCACGGTTATAAGGAACTTAAAACATTCAGACGGCGGTAGTGGAAGAATGGCTTATCTACTGTTTATATGATTGAATGAGACTAATCATATAACTGTCAGTCGTCTTAACTCTCTAATAAATCGTGGTCGCGTATTAACTACGACAATACACAGTTTTCATGAACTGGGTGACAGGGAAAATATCTCCATGTCCGCAGTATTCGTGAAATCATAGTCCCTTGCGAATTTGGGGTGTGTGGATATCTAAAGACCACAACGCCTGCAACATCAAGTCGAGACCATGGAATGGGTTGTGTCTAGCACATCTTGGACTATTATATTGTCTCTCTCTCTTAGGTGCCTGAGACCATAGAGAGATAATAATCTCGTTCTTTAGCCCTAGCGACTATAGAAAAATGTGACTAACTCGGATTATAATCCTCGTCAGCTAGCCCCCAAATTTGAAATAACAAGTGTTGGGGGAAATCTCCGTGGGATCAAGTCCAGGTAAGAGGCCGCCAATTTGCCTGGGGACAAGGCCCCCCGGTGGCTTGTCCCGAGCGCCGCCTTTTGCCCGGGGACAAGGCCGCCCGGTCCCGGGTCATGAGAGGATCACGTGAGAAGCGTCTCGGGAACTGGCAGACACCTGTCAAGCATCCAAGGCTCCTGACCGAGAGAAGGACGCTTGTACCCCTCGATCCAACGGTGGCAAGCGGGGTAGTTTAGTCTTTTTGCATCTTTTGGGCCTATATAAGCTCTTGTAACCCCTCATGTGAGAAGGACAATTCATTTTTACCCTAATAGACAATCAAACAGGCATGCTTCAGAGCCATCTCTCCCTCGAGAGAGCTCCCCTAGCCAACCTCAGTTGGGAGCACGTCAACAGGACTAGGGCCTCCATTGAGGCCCGAACCTGTATAAACCCTCGTATCATTCACTGCGTTTGCACGACGGGAGACGACCGGTCACGCGGTCAGCTCGTGTCATCTTTTCTTCGCTAGGGATTGCAAAAAAACCTGCCGGGTTATTCGCAATACCACGACAACAAGTGATATACTTTGTTATTTTAAATTCAATCATTTTGTAAATTCAATTATAAATATTTCAACGTTTCACTTCCTCTATAACAAAAAGACATTACCTTTTTTCACCATGTGTCGCTTTGTTTCCCAAGAAGATATTTGGGTGCAACTTGGACAGGTCATGATGAAGTCTTTTGCTACAGCTCGAGACAAAATTTAATTCATACTTTAAGAACTTGAGACTTGAGAACACGAACCGTTGCCTCTAGGTTTTATAAATACTTAGGTTCTACGTTCTAAGATTTCAAGCTTTCACTCGTTAAGTCTTAGAACTCCGTTCGTCTTTTCCCCCCTATTCTAATGGCGGGCCAAAGTTCTAAACAAGTTATTGAGAGTGATGAAAAGGAAATAGAGATAGAAGATAGTCTTATGTAGGCATTTCAAGAGGTAATGCTTCTTTTGAAGAATCTGCATTGATCTTTCTTCAAATATGGAGTTTTTGAAAATAAGGCCTTTCTGGACTTCCTTAGGATCTTGAAGGTGCAACTACCTTCAAGAAACAAACTAGCAATGATATTGGATCATCTAGTGGGTCCACATCGAAAAAACTATTGAGGTAGGAGGAGTTAGCTACCACTGCTTCTCAAACCACGGTATCTACCCCTTTTGCTCAAAGTGATTATGACAGAAGGAAGGAGATTGACAATCTAAAATCTTCGATTTTAGGGTCTTTTTTACCATATCATTCTGAATCAAAGTTGAGGTATTGACTATTTTACTAACTAAGTTGTTTAATCGATAAATAACTCAAACTTTAATTGAATATGCAATACGGATGGTACTGTTCATGTACCAAACCCTTCGGTGGTCCAACCAGCATCTGCCTCTAAGGTAATTATTTTCTCTTCCTCAGCTCTTCTTATATGCGACCTAGACTAATCCCTTTTTCTATAGGACGACAAGGCATTGTGGGTTCTCAGTGAACAACTTGCTGAGATCCAGGTTCTTCTGAGGGAGAAGACTACTTTATGCAAAACACTTGAAGAAGAAAAGGAGGAGCTTGTGGAGCGCTTCATCCTGCGAGGACTCAACCTTGATACTGCCTTCCAGGTCGTTGACCTGAGGGAGAGTCATAATAGGGCTCGCGAGGATGCAAGATTGGCTCACGAAGAGAGAGATCTCGTGCACGAGCAGAGGGATCTCTCTGATGCGATAAGAGCCCAATGCTTTCTCACAATAAAAGACGACGTTGAAAGATTAAGGAACGTTGCTGATTCTCTAGGGACCGCTAGTGTTAATCCTACTAGTGATAGCTTGTCCCTTGGAGATCTTTGTATTTTTCTTTCGGATCAAGTTGACTCTTTGGTCAATAGTATTCCTTTCTTGTGTAAAGACTGTAAGAAATAAAGTTATTTTCTTTACACTAAGACCCTTTGCTGATAAGTTTATGATTAGGTATAATCTATAATCATTTTAATATCTAATTTATATCTCTGCTATAAAAACGATGGCAGGCAAAAAATCTCTGCAAAAAAAATAATCGCAGGAAAATATATTTTCTATGACAATAACTTTTCACAGGAAGTATAACTATAAACAAGGTTGCGGCTATAAGAAATCGACATCATAATTCCTAGCTATAGTATAAGTGACTGATAGCTAGCCCCTAAATTCGAAACGAAATGACTTAAGATTTCAAAAATATTCATCTTCGTTTCAGATTCCAACAGGTCCCAAGAAGGACTTTGGGTGCGCCCGTCAGATCCATCATGGGAGACATTTAATGCCAGAGACAGGTGTAAGGCAACTTACAGTATCCAAAATCTCAAAAACCTTGTCTTTGCAAACTTTGCCGCCTTACGCTGCCAAAAACCCTTCTTCCTTTGAACTTGGATCAAATGGCATCCTGGAGCCAATCCATCTTCTATGATGTTGAGCATCTGGAGAGTCTAGAGAAAGAAGAGATTTTGCCTCCAAGGAAGCTAATTGCGTGTCAGCCAACCGAGAAAGAAGAAACACCAATTGTTCAAGAAAATGAACTCGTGTTGTTCGAGGATTTCGTATGCTGTGGATTTTGTCTACCAGAAAGAGAATTCTTCCTCAGTGTCTTGAACCATTTTGGGCTTGAATTGGTAAACCTTCACCCCAATTCTGTGTTGAGTTTGGCCATTTTTCATCACCTGTGTGAAGCTTTCGTTGGGGTTACCGAGCATCACCCTTTTTCACTGCTTCTATTTCTTGGTATGGTCCAAAAGCGCGAATGCAGCCGGATGCGTCTACTTCCGCTTGAGGGATAAGAAAGATTATCCTGTCATCCTGCTGCATGATTCTATCCATGGTTGGAATCAGCCATGGTTTTACTGCACTACTCCTAAAGAAAGCAGTTTCTGGTTCGAAAATCGCCGGCCAGAGAAAAGCAATGAAAAGGACTCCTCCCCTAATCTTAATGAAGAGCTGCAGAAACAAGCCTGCATTATCCAAAGTCTCGCAAAAGAAGGCTTGAGAGCTCGAGACGTGATTCGGGACTGTCGACGATTCGGACTCGGAGTCCTCAGCCGAACTTATGCAGAATTTGTAATAGTGAGACCTTTCAAGATGACCCTTCGGGAAGGTATGCTGAACAATGGTGAAGAGGAGCACAGAGAATTTAGACAGGTTCGGGCCCTCGATGGTGGGAGTAAAAGCCCTACGTCCTGTTGAGATTTCACTAAGTGTGGTAAAATGTTTACAAATGGAAGGAAAAGTCCTTACAAGCAAGGATTTTTCCTGTAAAAGTGTACAAAGATAAACTAAAGAAGACTTAAAAATACTATATGAGGTGTGCCGTAGACTTGGCTAACTTGGATCCTCCTCCTGATTGATACTTCATGCCATCCTTTTATACTGCTTGAAAGGGTGCCATGTGAAGGAAACTGCATCAATCGGTTGCACGGACGGTTGGATATGGTTTTTGAAACTGCTCTTAACCTCCACGCAGGTTAAACACGTGTTATTCATGAATAACTGTACGTGTTAACCTCCTGACGGTTGGTTTTCCACGTGTAGGAATCTCCGGGATACCTAGAATATCCTGTCGTATGGACAACCGAATAGATAGATCCCAGGTATCCTGATCGGCAGATGTTCTGACCGCGGGATTAGGCTGACCGCGTAATATCCCGAATGTGTAGTTCGCGTATAGCCCACGAACTTCTGACCGCGCAAGGCTTACGGTCTGACCGCGTAAAGTTGCGACTTGATCGCGTAAAGCTTGCGACCTCGTGGTGATGCCTCTCAGAATAGCTTGAGTTCGCACCTCCAGACACATGTCTGGTTCGAACCTGTCTTGAACCAGAAGTTTATTAGAAGTGACCCGGGTGTCAATCCTCGTCAGCTAGCCCCCAAATTCGAGGAAAACGGAGAGACGTGTTTATTTCGAATTTAAAGACCGTGCATTGGATTTTTAACCCGGCCCTTTAACTTCTCCACTTAGTGGCGCACTAAGTGAAAACGGTTGGTTTTTCAAGACGGGTTCTGACATTACGTGACGGGCAATGATGGCGCCGTAGAGATTTTTATCTCGAGGTAAAATTGTAAATGTCTTAACGAAACTCGAGGTGTCTGAGAGGCGAACCGTCGACCTGGCGGCTATAAATACCAGACCCCTGGACATGTAAAGATTTACAATTTCCCTCTTACGCCTAAGTCTTTTTCTTGTTACCTGGCCTCCTTCCTTTTCACTTACTCTTCCCAATGGCAGATCACGAAATCATTGAGATTGAGAGCGATGAAGGGGAAATTGTCGAACAAGGGTCGAATGAAGTCCTGTCTCCCTTAAGGAAGAAACCCAAGGTTGACGAAGGATCTTCCAGTGGAACAAAGGTGAAGAATGTAGCGAGTTTCTTTCTTCCTTCAGTTCCTTTGACCCTCCTCGTCCATGCCTCTCGGCAAGTTAGGCCTTTATCCTTAGAGAAAGATCCCATCACATTCAATTCTCCCATCCTTATGGGTGATCAACATCCTGGTCGGCAAGCGGTGACTATCCCTCGACCAGATGATTGCCATATTGGGTTGGCGAAGCAATCTTCTTCTGGGAAGGTTGCACTTCCACCATGTGATGATCTTCCTCCCAAGATGGGTGTATCAACGGGTTATGCACCGGGACAGGTAACAATTCTTCTCCCTTTTTGCTGATAATTTTAGTTAATATGACTAACTTTTGCAAAATGCAGGAGGTAGGAGGCCCCAGCGATCAGCCTTCTGCTGCTCCATCTCTTCCTTCCGGACAGACTCTTCTGGAAGAGAAGAATGCCCTGGAGAAGAAGACCGAGGAGATGGCCTCGAAGATTCTGCGTTTAGCAGAATGTCTTGATCGATCCCGAGAGGAGGCGCACCATTTCCGTCGAGAGAGAGACTTCGCTCAGCAACAGCGAGAACTCTCTGACTTGATTAGGGACAATAGTGCGTCCGTTGTTAGGGACGATATAGATAGACTTAGAGTAGTCGCTAGTTCCTTGGGGGTTGTCAGTGTAAATCCTACTGACAACAATATGTCCCTTGGGGAACTTTGTAAACTTCTTTCAGAGCAAGTCGATGTTTTGATCGACTGCATCCCTTTTGTATGTAAAGAATGTAAGAAATAAAAAGTTTCTTATTTCTCACGAATATTCTTCACATCTTCTGTGCGAAAATATAGCGATAAACTTTACGTTTGCGACCATTCATACACAGGAAACTTTAGTTCTGCGATCAGAATCGTTTTTAAGAAAAAGGCACCTCGACCTGCCCTGATTCCGCGATCAGTTTCAGAGCCGCGGTCAGAACTAAAGTGCGACCAGAGTTGGGACTCGGTCAGGCCGTCATTCCGATTAGAATCGAGGTTTCAGCTTAAAACATGATTTCGATAAAACCATAACCCAATTAGAAACATTCCAGTACGTCAAAAATCGAGTTATATGATTTTTTCGAAGAAAATGTTCAAAGTATAAAAAGGAAAAAACGCCTTCTGAAAAGTACTGAAAATTTTTCAGTCCTTTTGCACTTTCAGTTTCCAAAACAAAGAAGTCTTTTTGTTTCAGATCCGACGTCTGGGTACTTTATCGGGTCTATCAGAGACAGTATCCATTATGGGAAATGAATAAAGCATTCAACGGAACGTTTGAAACGAGCCGTTTACCCATTAATGCGTCGCCTTGGGTCTATAAAAAGCAGTAGGTAGCTTCTTGAGGAAGCCACTCAGCTGCGAAAAAACCCTTAGAATTCCCGCCGCTCAAAACCCTCACTTTCTTCAACCTTCATCTTCCCCAAATCGCCAGCTTCCCCTTTGATTCTACACCATAGATGGCGTCCTGGAGCAGATCCATTCATCATTCTGAGGAGAGCCTGATGGCGCTTGAGAAGGAGGAAATCCTTTCTCCGCGGCTGCTCATTAACTGGCGACCTGCGGAGAAGGACCAAGAAACCCCAACTGTCCAAGAAGGCGAGTTGGTGGTTTTCGAGGAGTATTTTCGTTGCGGGTTCCGATTCCCTGAGAGTCGGTTCCTTAAGGATATCTTTGAACATTACGGGTGGGAACTGATCAACCTCCACCCCAACGCGATGCTGATTCTTGCAGTATTCCAGCATCTCTGTGAAGCCTTCGTCGGAGTATATCCCAGCGTGGATCTTTTCCGACGATTTTACTTTTCGGCGTGGTCGAAGAGCACCAACGCCGCCGGATGCATCTACTTCCGGCTGAGGGATAAAAAGGAGTATCCCTCCCCACCCCTGCGAGACTCAGTGCATGGGTGGCACCAGAAATGGTTTTACTGCACCCCGCCGACCGAGAGCGGGCTGTGGTTTGAGAACTCGCGGCCAGAGAAAACGAGCGAGTTGGATACTCTCCCGGCGATGAACGCGGAGTTCATGAAGCATGCCGAGGTGATCCTTCACTTAGTCGAAAAAGGGCTGACGGCACGTGACGTCATCCGAGACTTTGTGAAGAATCGGGTGAGCCCCCTACGTGAAAGGGCTCATCCGGCTTGGGAGATCACGTCCATGGCGGACACTACCCTGGACTATAACGAAGGTACTTATTTCTGACATTGAAATCCTTTCATGTCATTTTTGAAATGTATCAATTTAACTCATATCTGGGAACAGTCCTGTCCTCAGCTGAGATTGAGAGGCGGACTAACTACCTCCTCAGGGTGTACAACGCCGAGGTAGAGGGCCCCAAGGGATCGCCTCGCCCCCAAAGCTTGATTCATGCTGGCGACGAACTTAAACAGGAGCGCCGAAAGGTAAACTTTCCACTTGGCCTCTGTTTTGCAGGTTTCATGTATGTCCAGCACTAATCAATCCCATTGGAATGAGAATAGCTCCTAGGGAGGTTTGCGGATGCAACATTCCCAAGTGAAAATGTCGGCTCTCTGAAGAAGCCGATGGCGAGGAACGTGAAGAAGGTCTCTCAGAGACCCAGGACAAAGAGTCCTGCCTCTAAGAAGACCAAGCTGAACCCTGGAGAGGGCTCTTCACGAAGCGTTCCTCGTCCCGCAAGAAAGACTGCGGTAAGATATCGCATTCCTGCTACTTATTCAGGCGCGACATGGAATCACTTCTTCGTCGTACAGGGAGAGGGGAGCGAGGAGGAAGAGGATGACGTTCCTCTGATCCTTCGAAGGAGGAAGATCGCGGATCTTCCATCCAGCGATGCCCCAGGCTGCCCCGCAGAGACCACAGCTGCCGAAGAGGTGGCCGTGGCTGACCCTGCGACCACCGAAGATCTGGTGGTCGCGGGTGACCTTCCAATTCCTGAAGCCCCCGGGGTTTCAGGGTCAGTCATCTCTGCTTCCCTGGTCGAAGGGACGACTAAGGTAAAGGATCTTTTCGATCATTCCCTCCATGGCTCTTTCCGCGCATTTGACAAGTTAATGTACATACAGGAAGGAGTGCTTCCCCCTGGGTCCACTGGGGATTCCAGGGAGGAAAATCCTCCTCCTCCGCGGACAGAGGAGGAGGTAGACGAACAAAGGCCGGCTGTGACGGTTCCAGCAACTCAGGAATCGCCAAGGCCTTCGGATGCAGCCCCACCGATTAGTCCGGTGGCCCAGGTAAAGATCTTTCTATGTGTTTTTACCCGTTCCTTAAGAATATGCCTATAACATGACATTTCCAGGGGGGTGCTGTCTTATTTACCATAAGGAAGGCAAGAACCGGAGACGGCTCTCCTTCGCAAGGGGAATTGTCCCAGAAGTCCCAGGAACAAATGGGATTTAAAATAAGGTAAGAACTCTTACTTGACAGTAATCTTAGATAAAAACTGTCTGACCCATTCTTCCTGTTAGGCAAAAGAAGACAGCGCCTACACCTTTAACCGCCACTGGAGAGGTTGAAGCTAGGGCTGATGAGGGAGCCTCTAATGAAGAGCGCTCTACTCCCGTGGTTCAGGAAGTCGTCCGGACCGCGGGAGGTGAAACAAGTACAGGGACTAGGTCACCAGCAGTGGCCTCTGGGGGTGGCGTCCGGCCGGCACTCCCATCAACTGTCCCCGTCGCAGGCACTTCAGGCGCGCTAGCAAGGATTCCTGCTAGCATGGATGATGCTGCTTTAAATAAGTTTATGAAGGTATGATGACCCCTGTTTCGGCGTTTGAATCACCTTTAGAGCATACTTGACTTTCTTGCTTTGTGTCACAGGGCTTGTCATGGGTGACGAGCCAGTCGCATGCTGCAATGGCTAGCATGGCGGCTGTTCAAAAAGATCGTGATGGCTTGCGCAAGTGAGGATCGTCATTCTTCTGTTAATATAAGTAGGCTTTAATTGTGACTAACCTGATTTTGCTGCAGAGAGGTTACGTTCTTGAATAAAGAGTTAACCAAGATAAAGCTGAACTCAGTTACAGAGTTCCAGAAACTACGGACTGAAATCAATAGACTTCAGTCTGAGAATGCTGGTAAGTCGATTCCCAACTTGAGAAGACTTAAAGACGTTTCTTGTTAATAACCTCTTTTCTTTGTACAGCGCAAGCAGGTCGCATTAAATAGCTCAGCCAGGACAAGATGCTTCTCGAGTCCTCGCTCGACCACACCGATCAAGTGGTCAAAGAGTTGAGCCTACTGGTCTTCGAAAAACTAAAGGCCATAGCCAGCCTTTTGAATACCAATGTGGTAGAGTTGAGGAAGGACGACCCAAATGTCAGCGATTGGGCATCACTGCTTACAACTCAAGCAGAATCACTGCTCGAATATCTCCCTGGAGATTTACGGCGACGTGAAGAGACAATCAGGACGAGAGTCCGATCAGCCGCTTCTGCCGTACTCAGCCGGGTTCGACTTCACCATGGCCCAGATGCGAATCTGAGCGCACTGGTGGGACCGGTTGAGGTCGAGAGTGAAGAACTGCTTGACGCCGTTATTGAAGAAGTTAAGCCTTTCGTTGACAAGCTCTTGGCTGAGCTAAGGATCGAATGATCCTTACATTTTGTAACCAAACAATTGTAATTACAATGCTATGTATGTAAAAGTTTTTTTAAAAGAAAGTGCATATTCACATCATAAGTTTCATACTATAAGTATATTCCTCTAGCCCCCGCCTCTGTTTTGTGAATACTGAAGCCTTAGTATTTTAAGCAGAGGGGAAAACATAAGTATGATGACCAGGGATATGTGCTTCAAACCGATGGTCAAGATTAAAGTAACATTTTAACCTTATTGCAAACTGGTAGCCACCCAAATGACCGAAGACTAGCCAGATAGTCCCGTGTGCGTTGAGAAACGGCTTATTTAGGAGTAACTTATCTGGAAGTGATCATGAGATTGACCAGCGAATCCGGTTGAAAAATGCTGTAATAACCTAACCGCCGGCGATCAGCCCCAGGTCGAATTTGTATAATTTGGGCTTAAAGAAAAACACTCATTATATGAAAACAAGACATGTTTTTTATGAAAAGATGCTAATTGAACAGGAAAAAAGTGATTGGAATACTTACACGTAAAACTTGCGAAGTTGATCGATGTTCCAAGTATTGGACAAAATCCGACCATCCTCCATGGCTAACCGCGCAGATCCTGGCCGCGGCACTGAGGCGACAGTGTATGGTCCCTCCCACTTTGGGGAGAATTTATTGCGGTTAGACTGGTCTTGAATTTTTCGTAAAACCAAGTCGCCCACATTGAGATCACGTGGTCGCACCTTTTTACTGTGATACTTGCGTAGAGCCTGCAAGTATACCGCGGACTTAATCAGGGCGCGATCACGCCGTTCTTCCAGGAGGATGAGATCTCGTGATCGCTGTTCGGATCGGTTGACCTGTTCGAATTGATTCGTGCGAACAGATCCAATACTTACTTCCATAGGCAACACAGCCTCGGCTCCATAGACCAAATGGAAGGGTGTCTCACCGGTGGCTCGACTAGAGGTAGTCCGTAGTGCCCATAGAACAGTATAGAGCTCGTCTGCCCAAGCCCCCGAGCGGGTCTTGAGGCGATCAAAAACACGTTTTTTGATACCTTGCAATACTTGCCCATTGGCCCGTTCTACGGCACCATTGCTTTGTGGATGTGCCACGGAAGCAAAGCGCACCTTGGTCCCAATCTGATCGCAGTAGTCTAGGAAAAGACCGCTAGCGAACTGAGAACCGTTGTCTGTGATGAGACGGTTTGGAACACCAAATCGTGCCACAATGTTCTTGTGAAAGAACTTTTGTGCGGCTGATGCAGTAATATTTCGTACTGGTTTGGCCTCAATCCACTTTGTGAATGTGTCAATGGCTACGAACAAAAACTTGTATCCATTGACCGCTTGTGGCATAGGACCGATGATGTCCATTCCCCAGATCGCGAAAGGCCATGCGAGAGGAATAGTTTGCAATGCATAAGCAGGTTGATGAACCTGTCTTGCATGAAACTGACACTGTGGACACATCTTGACCATAAGCTTGGCATCATCGAGTGCCGAAGGCCAGTAGAATCCCTGTCGAAAAACTTTTCTGACCAGTGTTCGGTATGACGCGTGTGCACCGCATACACCGCCATGTATTTCTTTCAAGAGGGATTTTCCTTCCTCCTGAGATATGCAGCGCACGAATACTCCTTGAGTACCCTTTCTGTACATAACCCCATCTATGAGTTTGTACAGACGCGCCTTTCGAATTAACCGATCGCTTTTGGTTTCATCCTCGGGTAGGGTCCCATGTTCAAGATAGACCCTCAATGGATGAGTCCAATCTTGTTCCTGACCGAGGCTGGCAACGAAGGCTATTGCCGGATCATCCTCGACCGAAGTCATGATCGAAGGATGGTCCAAGTGTTCAATGAACACTCCTGCCGGAGCGGATGAGCGTGAGGATCCAATTTTGGATAATTGGTTTGCGAGAATGTTGTCCTTTCGCGGGATGTATTGGACTTCGAAGTACTGAAGTGTTTTTCCAATTTCCTCACTTCCCCCAGGTAATGAGCCATTGTCTCATCGAAGGTGCTGTACTCCTTGTTTACCTGGTTTACGACCAGCTGTGAGTCCCCCCTCACCACTAATCGACGGACTCCGAGGAATTTTGCTGCCCGGAGCCCTGCAAGAAGACCTTCATACTCTGCTGCATTGTTGGTTGCAACAAAGTGTAGTTGAATGACATACTTAAGCTGTTCGCCCTGAGGCGTAACTAAGACCACTCCAGCCCCCGAGTGTTGAAAACTACGGGAGCCGTCAAAGTACATTGTCCAATAATCGGGGCACTCCAGTTCCTTTGCCAACTGCACGGGTGGCTCAGGGTTGGTCCATTCGACCACAAAGTCGGCCAAAACCTGAGACTTAACCGCCGTGCGAGGGGTGAAATGGATCTCAAAGGCACCGAATTCGACCGCCCATTTGGCGATTCGACCAGATTTTTCCGGATTTCGGACAATATCCCCTAAAGGAAAAGAGGAGGGTACTGTGATCTTGTGTGCTTGAAAGTAATGTCGTAGCTTACGGGAAGCCATCAGTAGTGCGTAAAGTATCTTCTGGACCTCAGGGTAGCGCTCCTTAGGACCATGAAGTACTTCGCTCACATAGTAGACGGGTCTGTGTACTCCTTCCCTTTCCGCGATCAGAACTGCGCTGACCGCGTGCGGGGTGGCCGCCAAATACAGAAGTAATGGTTCTTCCTTTTCAGGAGACACCAATACAGGCGGACTGGAAAGGTATGTTTTTACCTCCTGAAACGCTTTTTCGGCCTCATCTGACCACGTGAAGTTATGATGTTTCCGCAAGGCTTTAAAGAAAGGTAGTCCCCTTTCGCCTAATCGCGATATGAAGCGACTTAAAGCCGCCATGCGACCAGCCAGGCGTTGAACATCCCTCATGGTCGAGGGCGACCTCATTTGTTCAATAGCTCTGATTTTCTCAGGATTAACCTCAATGCCCCTGGAACACACAAGAAAACCAAGAAGCTTTCCTGAAGAAACCCCGAAAGAGCATTTCTCCGGGTTCAATTTTATTCCAAAGCGATTCAAGTTACAGAAGGTTTCAGCAAGATCGTCCAAATGAGACAATCTTTTGGTGCTCTTTACAATCAAGTCGTCTACATATGCTTCGAGATTGCGCCCTATCTGGGAAAGAAAGGTCTTTTGCATCAAGCGCTGGTACGTGGAACCAGCGTTCTTGAGACCGAACGGCATTCTGACGTAGCAGTATGTGCCGAACGGGGTGATGAAGGCAGTTTTCTCTTCATCATCTTCTGCGATGCTAATTTGATGATATCCCGAGTAGGCATCCAGAAAACTCATCAGTTCGCAACCCGCAGTGGAGTCAACCAGCTGGTCGATGCGGGGAAGGGGAAAGTCATCCTTCGGACAGGCACTGTTGAGGCTAGTATAGTCGACGCACATGCGCCACTTGCCATTTGACTTGCGGACCATGACCGGATTGGCGAGCCAGTCCGGGTGATTCACTTCGCGGATAAACACGGCTTGTAAGAGTTTGTCTAACTCTTCTCGGATGGCTTCCTGTCGGTCGGTGGCAAAACGCCTGAGCTTTTGCTTTATTGGTCGTTGTCCAGGTCGAATTGCTAACCTGTGCTCAATTACTTCCCTTGGGACACCGGGCATGTCGGACGGTTTCCACACAAACACGTCTGCGTTAGCTCGGAGGAAAGCAACGAGGTCAAGTTCCTATTTGTCATCCAGGGCTGACCCAACCCGAATTGTCCTGGATGGGTCATCTGGGTACAAAGGAACTTGTTTGAGTTTCTCATCTGGTCGAGGAGCAGCCCTGATCGCATCGATGGCGACAGTGGCGACCTGAGCGTCCCGGAGGGGAAGTTGATCGACCATCTCCAAAGATAGCCGGTCGCACGTGAGTGCCACGTTGCGACTACCTCGGACCGAAATGACACCTTTGGGGCAAGGCAATTTCCCGCACTGATAAGCATAGTGCGTTGCCATCATGAACTTAGCGAGAGTAGGCCTGCCAAAGATTGCATTATAAGCTGAATCACAATCGATTACATCGAAAGTAACCAATTCTGTTCAGAAGTTATCTGGTTCTCCCAGAGTGACCGGGAGGACCACTTGTCCCAATGGCATCATGGAGGGGCCTGGGATTATCCCATAAAACGGATGGATTATGGGCTTGATCTTCGAACGAGGAATTTGCATCTCGTCGAGTGTCTTGACCAATAAAAGATCAAGGGAACTTCCCCCGTCGATCAGGACCCTTTCGACTCTCGCGTTACTGATGATTGGGGTAATAACCAGAGGTAACCTCAATGGTCGAGTTAGCCCCGCAGGACAGTCAGCGCGGTCGAACGTCAAAGGCATATCCGACCAACGGGGATATTGAGGTTCACCAAGGGATGTCTCCGTTTGGTTAACCTCTCGGCAAAAAGTTTTAAACTGCCTTTTGGAAACGAAAGAGGAGGAACCTCCGAAAATGATATTAACATGATTTTGAGGTACCTGGTAAGCCATTTGTTCGTCTCCATCGACGTCTCTAACCCCGCACGCCTGCTCTTTGGGTGGTAAGGTTGGCATTGGCCCAGCTCCTTGGTAGAAATCATCCAGCTGTTTCAACCAACTCCTGCAGTTTTTGAGATCGTGGCCTGCGGAATTGTGGAGTGGACACCACCTTTTGCCCTCCTGCGGATTAGTTGATTTTTCTGGCTGGTCGGAATCCCGGCCACCAGAAGCAGTTTTACTTTTAAAAGAAGACTTATTACCTTTGGTCGAAGGTGGTTTCTCCGCGACCGCGACCTCACGGTACTGTCCAGAGCGGTTCCTCTTCGACTTTTTTGACTTCCCACCCAGTGAAGACTCCGGCTTTTTGCTCGAATCTTCTTTCTTGGCGTCCTTGAAGCCTGGTTGGGGCGGTAGGTCCCCCTTGTCAACCATTCGGTTCCATTCGACTGCCTCGGCTGCATCGGAGTATCGATCAGCCATATCGAACAGATCGGCCACCGATCGAGGAGGGTGGATGAGCAAGTCTTCAGTGAATCTCCGGTATCGAACGGCATGCTTAAATGCCCTGATTACGGAGCCATCAGATATGTTCGGGATGGTATTTCTTACCCCGACAAACCTCTTGACAAACTGCCGAAGCGTTTCGGTCGAAGTTTGCCGCAATCTATGCAAGTCGTCCTCCTTACCCGGCTTTTGGTAACAGTTTTGGAAATTGCTGAGGATGGCATCGCATAGCATTTCCCAATTATAGATAGAACCCTCAGGCTGATTGAACAACCAGGTTCTAGCCGGTCCTACGAGGACTGTTGGCAGGTAGTTGGCCATGACCTTGTCATCGCCTCCTGCTGCTTGGATGGCAGTAATATAGATCTGAAGAAACTCGGATGGGTTCTGAGTTCCATCAAACCTCTCAATGGCCCCTGGTCGAAACTTATCGGGCCAAATGATTGCTCGTAGGCCAGGCGAGAAAGCTTTGCAACCAACGTAAGGACCGTGAACTGTCCTGCGACTTTCGGTCGGGTTTCGAGCAAACTCACTTAATGGCGAGGTTACTCGGGGTCCCAAACGAGAATGAACGGGAACTCGATCCCTACTGCGAGAGTCCTGCATTCGCCGATATTTGTCCTGTCGGGACGGTATAGGCGGCGGGTAACTCCGTCGGCCAGAACCAAAATGAGGACCATCTCGATCACGGGAATGTGTCACTGAGCGGGAAGAGGCTGTTGGGGTCGCCTCGGATGCGACCTCGTCCAATCTTTCCGCCAGGATCCTGTAAAAGGCCGGTCTCTGCGCATCCGTGACCGTAGGAGGAAAATTGCGCATGACTTCCGCGATAGATCGCAGTCGACCATGGGTACTTCTCCTAGGGGCACCAGGTGTTATTGTTTCCTCATCCACTGGGAAGTGCTCCGGTGGTAAGGAAGGAGTCTGGTCACGTCTATGACCACGCGACCGTCGAGAAGAACTCGGGGCAGCATCGTAACGAGCCTGCGCATCTTGAAGAGCCTCTAGGGCAGTTCTGCGTAGTTCGTTGTTTTGTTGCTCGAGATCTTGCTCCTCCTTCTGTTTGCGATCTTGTTCTTCCCTGGCAGCCTGTTGATCGGGAGTTTCCTCCGACAACGCAGCAAACTGCCTAGGGAGAGAAGTTGTTGATGGGGAGAACATCTCGGTCTGTTCCGAGTCAGACTCGAAATCAAAGAGACGGTGGAGGTTATCAGGGTCGAACCTTCCTGGGCTAACCTCGGGGTCACCATCATACTTTCCCTCAGCGGGATCGCATGACGGGCCGGATTCATCACCTAACACATTAAGAACCTCTGCGGGTTCTGACCTTGTGCCAGTTACCTCCTGGTCGATTATCATGACTTGGGGAGATGATTCATCCTGTGGAAGATTCTGGCCTTCGACCTCTTCCATCGGAACAGGATCACTTGGAGAAGGCATTGGGATATGAGCATAATCCTTGAGATCGAAATCATTCTCGGAATCATATGCTCCAGCCATGTTTCGGCGAACCTCCGAATTTTAATTAGGACGCCTTGAGAAAGGCCCCACGGTGGGCGCCAGCTGTCGACGATTCGGACTCGGAGTCCTCAGCCGAACTTATGCAGAATTTGTAATAGTGAGACCTTTCAAGATGACCCTTCGGGAAGGTATGCTGAACAATGGTGAACAGGAGCACAGAGAATTTAGACAGGTTCGGGCCCTCGATGGTGGGAGTAAAAGCCCTACGTCCTGTTGAGATTTCACTAAGTGTGGTAAAATGTTTACAAATGGAAGGAAAAGTCCTTACAGGCAAGGATTTTTCCTGTAAAAGTGTACAAAGATAAACTAAAGAAGACTTAAAAATACTATATGAGGTGTGCCGTAGACTTGGCTAACTTGGATCCTCCTCCTGATTGATACTTCATGCCATCCTTTTATACTGCTTGAAAGGGTGCCATGTGAAGGAAACTACATCAATCGGTTGCACGGACGGTTGGATATGGTTTTTGAAACTGCTCTTAACCTCCACGCAGGTTAAACACGTGTTATTCATGAATAACTGTACGTGTTAACCTCCTGACGGTTGGTTTTCCACGTGTAGGAATCTCCGGGATACCTAGAATATCCTGTCGTATGGACAACCGAATAGATAGATCCCAGGTATCCTGATCGGCAGATGTTCTGACCGCGGGATTAGGCTGACCGCGTAATATCCCGAATGTGTAGTTCGCGTATAGCCCACGAACTTCTGACCGCGCAAGGCTTACGGTCTGACCGCGTAAAGTTGCGACTTGATCGCGTAAAGCTTGCGACCTCGTGGTGATGCCTCTCAGAATAGCTTGAGTTCGCACCTCCAGACACATGTCTGGTTCGAACCTGTCTTGAACCAGAAGTTTATTAGAAGTGACCCGGGTGTCAATCCTCGTCAGGGACTTCATCAAGAATTAGTCCGTTGAAGAAAAGGGTGCACTCTGCTTGGGAGATGCGCTCTATGCAAGATGGGACCTTGGACTATGAGCAAGGTAAAAGTCTTTTCTTGTAGATTGGAATATATCTTCAATCTAGCTATGCTTAGTGCATTTTCGAAACAGGTCTACCTTCATCTCAGGTCGAGAGGAGAACAAACACTTTGTTGAAGCTATTTAATCCAACCATAGAAGGTGACGTGAACGCGTCAAGACCGCAAAGTCTAGTCTACGGCAGAGATGAATTACTAAAAGAACGACGAGTGGTAAAATATCTTCCTACAAACCTGGATATATATTTTAAACAATAGTAATCGAAGGAATTCATTTCAAAGCAAATAGTTACTTTTGGGCCAATCAACTGGAAGAAAAGAAGTATTGATGATGCTGGGACTTCTGGGGGTCCTTCAACTAAGAAGCTGAAAAGAACCTCTCCCAAAGGGAAGAATCAATCATCAATGGGGAAAGCTATAGCCCCAGCAAATCCAAAAAGGCCACAAAGGCAACTTCGTCCAAGACCGTTAAACCGAGTTTACCGGCCAAAATGGTAAAATTATTTTGACCTCACCTCTCTCCAGGTACACTTGGAACTTATCCCTTAATCGT
The DNA here is from genome assembly GCA_019359835.1 of Pharus latifolius. Classification (NCBI taxonomy): domain Eukaryota; kingdom Viridiplantae; phylum Streptophyta; class Magnoliopsida; order Poales; family Poaceae; genus Pharus; species Pharus latifolius. The sequence continues at coordinate 61,482,871 of CM033322.1, forward strand.
ACAGGGAGAAGGAAGCGAGGACGAAGAGGATGAAATTCCCCTCATCTTGCAGAGAAAAAGGTCTGCTGAACCTTTGAAGAGAACATCTAAGAGGATGTTCACCTCACTGCTATCTCTTGGAAGTGAGGCAATGAGTTCCATTGGACTCAATTTCAGGTAACAGTTAATCACCCCATTCAGTTATGTGTGAATACAGTCTAAGTAATTCATAACTTATACAATCATAATGTATGTTCAGGGCGAGTCCTACTCCCATACAATCGACTTCAATTCCTTAAATTGAAGCAAGTATGGTTCAGGAAACTATGGCTGCCATGGCAGAAATGCTGGCCATAGGGTGTGTTGCAGGTACATCTTCGGTACAGGATGTGACTATATCCACTGGAGTTCCCATCATTAACAAGGTCGTGCAAGAAGTTGAGACCTCAGCACATGTTAATGATGAAAGTACTGATGTCGCGGCCGATCATGCGTCCATGGGAATGAGAAACCAGCCTGGGTCTGCATTTGTTCCCATGGTCGCAGAAGCCCTCTCTTCTCGTGAGCAAGGAGAAGAGAATGTGGAAACCGTAGATCAACCTATTGACAATCTGCGTTCTGCACTAGAAGTCTTCCAATTGCTAAGCAGGCACAAGATAACTTGAGATCTGTGATCATGCTTAAAGATCTCCTACAGGTGAGTAAATTTTTACTCAATATATCTTATTATCGTCTCTGAGAAATATCTTCATAGGTTTTGTTTTGCCTGTAGAACTCTGCTCGGCAATCCACCTTGGTAAATTGGCTAGTTGAGCAATTCAAGGTCATACAAGCACAATGCAACCAACTAGAACAGTAAGTTTCTTGCTCTAATTTCATTCCCATAGGAACTAGAATGAAACTTGCTTGTTGTTGCAGGAAAAACTCTGCTTTATCAGAAGAGGTTGCCAAAGAATGCTCTGAGAAGAAGGCAGCTGTAACTAAAGCTTTAGAGGCAAAAGAAAAGCTACAACTTGACTTTGATCATAAGTCCATTCTCGCAGAATCTGGTCAGTGCGTTTCATGAACTTATCAAATTATCCTTTCTTCTGCTAGGTCAAAGGGAAATAAACTCCAAGGTGACCAAGGAGAAGGAAGATTTTGAAGAGAAGTATATCCGTCAAGGACATAGTCTCAAAAAACTTCACAATCTGAACCAGGGGATAATGGAAAGAGCCTAGAATGATATAAAGAGTCTTGGAGAAGAAAATAATACTCTGGAAAATATCATTCAAAACTGCACTATCATGGGCCAAGCTTGTCTTGAGAAATTAAAAGAAGTAGCAGACTCAACTGAGGCAAACATTATTGGTCCTGAAAAGGATAATATTTCACTCGAAGAGTCTTGTGCTTTGGTCGCAGCTCAAGCCAAATCTCTGGTTCATAACATCCCTGAGTTCACAAAGAGATACAAGGAAACAGTCAAGACTGACATTGGTATTGCTGCTGCTTCTATCTTGTGCAAGCTCAGACATCGCTACAGGCCGAATTTGGATCTTAACTCAGCAGCGGAGGATGTCACCTTTGAGAATAAAGAGAAAATGAAGGCGACCATAGCTGAGATCAAGCCCATAGTCGAAAAACTATTAAATAACCTCAAGCTATCTTGAAATTTCCCTTCTCATTGTAAATATTTATTTTCACAATGGAAACAGGAATTCTTTGTAGTATTAAATTACCTACAAACAAGTATATACAGAATGGAAACTGCAAATGCATGATTTAACAAAATTTAAAACCATGGTAAACTTTAAACTTTATGTTATAGTTATATTCTCCTAGCCCCCTCCTGAGATTACTTATACTGAGAAAATAGTATAGTAATGTCGGGATAGAAAACATTGCCAGCGAGTTTCTTATGGATTGAGAAACGACTGAAAAAGAAAGACCTAAACTAGAACGTATTATGCGATCTCAATAATAATCAACTCAAAATAAATGTCAAAGCTTGTTACGAATTGACAGCCACCCGAATGATCAGAACATACTAGTAAGTCTCGTATGCGTTAAGTAACGGCTTATTTATATATGTCTTACCTAGATGCGACCATGAGATCGACCAGTGAACCGACTTTAAACACTGCAATGAGATGATTATGTAAGATCAACTCCAAGATTAGCTTGAAGAAAATGAAGGACAAGAAATAAGAATACAATTATAACATAGAGTAAAAGAAAACATTTTATTAATAAAGGAAACATGCTAATTGAACAAGAAAATGGTAATGGGAAAGACTTACACATAAAATTTACGTAATTGATCTATATTCCACGAATTGGATAAGATCCTTCCATCTTCCATAGCTAATTGAGCCGATCCTGGTCACGGGATAGAAACCACAGTGTAAGGACCTTCCCACTGAGCAGAGAACTGTGACACCCTGAGTTTAGGGGTGAAAACTTCCTTTTTCATAAATAACATGCATGCATGTATCAGTAGTAGTAGCCAGATCAGTATCTATATCAAGCCCTAAAATCTCCAAATCTAACCTGTGACCTCAAATCAAGATCAGATTGTTCAGATGTGATCTATCAGTTACTCTAAACTTAAAAGACTTCAGAAGCCAGATTCAATTCCATCTCTAAATCCCAGATTTATCAACTCCTTTCTGTTTTCGAAAACAGAAATATTTTATATTACCTAAATAACCTAAGTTTCAGAAATCCAGATTTAATCTAAATCTTGACCAAGTTCAGACCAGATTATTCCTGGAACATGATCATGGGTATGCCAATACCTTGAACCAGAAAGTTGGCAGCCAGATTTTATCATCTAGACTCTTTTCACAAATCAGTCCAAGAGTTATTGCAAATTAGTCCTTTATCTGATATCTGGAAACCCAAATGGCTAAAATCTCCAGATTAACTTCAAACTCAAAATCTCTTCAGCAAATCTTCTCAAAATGCTATTTGTCACAAGTTTCTCTTCTGTTCAGATTCCAAAATCTCATCCTAAGTGCCAGAATTCGAAATCAATTGAAATTCAGATTTCAATTACCCTAAAATACCCTATTTTCAGTTCATATCAAAAGCTATTCAGATGTGCCAGATTTTATCAAACATCTTTGCCAAATATCTTGTTGAATATATTTGCCAGATTAGTGAAAGCAAATTCAGTTTAAACCTCCCAGAATTCCAAATTTACAATTCAGTCCAAATCAAAAACCTGAAACTGCAGTTCAGTGCATATTCGACCAGGCCGTTTACTGTGCACACGACCAGAGCTCACCGTGCCTGTGCGCCGTGGTTGTTCATCGCCGGTGAGGCTTCGCCCGCGCTCGTGACCGTGCATGTTGTGTGTACGTGTCCTCACTTCAGCCCATGTCGTGGCAACGTCGTTGCAACGTTGACGACCAGCACCTGCTCCCGCGCGCGACCTGCAGTTGTTGTCAGCAATTCCCCGCCACGTTGCTTTGCCGCGCCAGTAGTTGTCGCCACTACTTGCTATAGCTTTGTCAAGTCCCGATGGAACGACACTGTGATCAGCTGCAAGCTTGTCGCCGTCGCATCACTGTTCTTCGCTGTGTCTTCGCCGCTGATGTCCAACACGCAAGCAATCTCATCACGGCTGCCAAATCACTTCATTGTCTCCTCCTTGCAAGCTTCGCCTGGCCTATTTAAGCCCCACTATACTCAGCAGCTCCCTCACACCTCACTGGAAATCAGCCAAGTCCCAGAATTGCTGTTTTCGTTTTCTTCTCCGGCGAGCCGTCGAGGAGGCTCACGGTGCCAGCTTCATCCGCTGCATCAAACTTCGAATTAAGGCCATCAGTGAGTTCCTCTTCTCATCCTCTCTGTGTGATATCATTTAATTGCTCCCCGGTAACCTCTAACGCCAGCGATCACCGGAAATTGCCGTTTGCACTGTTTCTGTAATGTGGCTCAATCCAGTACAAATTAGCTTTCGATTTTGTAAACAAAATTGATCAGTAAGCTAATTCAAGCAAGCCTGTGTATTTAGATTTCCAGTTTGAGCAAGAATCGAAGTTTTTCCCTAACCCGAGCTTCACCAGAAACCGGCGATCGTCGCCAGGCTTCTCCGGTGATCCTCCGGTCAATTTGTTGTTACCAGAAACTTTCTTATACCTCCTAGATACTCTCCAAGCAAGGAATTAAGTTCTCTCGACCTGTAGCAGAAACCCCCAAATGGCAGTGTTCTTCTCCGGCGCCGATCACCGGAAAAGTTTTCCCAGCCATTTCAGCCCTCGAAACCTTGTCCAGTGTGTGTGCCTCAATCCCCTGAACATTTTTGTCTTCTAGCCCGACACCTAAATCGGCCTAGATTGAAAGTTACAGCTTTGCCAAGATCTTGTGCAGAACTACTCCAGTGCAGCCAGTTCACCTCAGTTCACCACTGAAATTCTTGCTTTCCAGCCATTTCTTGCCCTAGATACTGTTGACCTAATTGTTCCTGTTATCAATGCCTACCTCCCAGACAAAGTGGTGCATCATTTGGAGCTCCAGATCAAAAGTTATGCCAAGCCCTAGTTTTTGGCATTGTCAGCTCTATGCCAGAGCTTATCAGCCAGTGGCATTGACCTTGTTTACCCACTTCTGATTGTGCATTTTGCAAACCACTTTGTCCACTGAATTTGTAGAGTTGTGATCTACATTTTCTTCCACTACCACAACTTGAGATGAGCACTCTAGCTTTTCTTAAAGCTATGTCGACACCTTGAACCGAATGTCGACCTAAAGCCGTTCGCTGTTTTTGAGCGAACCAGTCGCAACCTTGATATCATTCTGATATTTTGAGACATTTGGAACCACCTTTGACAGCTAATCTTAACATTGGTTTCCATAACTTAACCCTAATCAGCCTCTAAACCCAATCATTTCAGAATCATCAAGACTTCATCTTTGCATTATTGCATATAGTATAATAATGTATTGAAAAGATTGTGATTATTGGTTGTTTGTTTGATTGGAGAGCAGATCAAGAGCCCGAGTTCGAGGACTTCACTACGGATACGACGTCAACTGCTGTTTCTTACGACGCGGAAGGCAAGTCATATCCTTGGTCATCTTGAACCTATATTTTAAATGTTGCTAAAACATAACCTTGAATATAGATAATATTGCATGAGAAAGATTGAGAATGATTGATTTATGAATTGGCAGTACTAGACTGGTTATCTGTGAAATGTGAAATAAACAAGTTTTGAGGCATGAACTATTACATATGTATGTATATATTTATATTCATGAAATAAAACCCCTAGCCGTGACCAGAAAAATGGTATGGATGGCGGAAGCACTGGAGGTGCTAGACTGCAAAGGATATGCAGGCACTAAAGGTGCAGGGTTGTGGATGGTCTGGTCACTGGCATATAAGGACTAGAACCTTGTGTTGTGCGTCTAGTGGCACGAACAATGTGCTAACCGCAAGCCTGGTATGGGACAGGCCTGAACAAGTAATTATGTGGATCGCACATGAAACCCCTGCATGAGATGTGTAGTGATTCACGATAAGCACGGAGAATGGCTCCCACACATATCACTGAAGGTGATCAAGCACGTTGACCCAGTAATGGGAATAAGCAAAGGGGTGGAGGTTAGGATACAGCCTACCACAACTGTGTCTCGCGGAGAGCCACAGGGTCAGGGGTGAATTGTAAGTGATGCATAACAAAAGTTCTTGTTATCTCCACCTTGCCACTCACACATGGTTGTGAGGAGGGGTCTAATCATTTTGATAGGATGGGCTTGAAAGTGGAATATCTTGCGGGTAAATTGGTACCTCTCTGCAGAGTTAAAAACGTATTCGAATACTCCGAGCTCCCGGGTTTTATAGGAGTCTGCTGCGGTGGATTAAATCCACGGGGTGTGACACAAGTACTATTTTCTAAATAAAATGTGTTAAATCAAGATTACCCAAATGACATGTGTTGTCATGATAAGGGGTGCTGCCGTGGGCTGTCGTGTGTCGACGTGTCGCGGTAGTGCTATAATTTAGTGAACATGAATGATGATGTTATATTATGAAAAGTGCTGCCATGAGCTGAAATAAGATGAGGTATGAAAGAAAAAGATTATTTTATAAATATCCATAATTCTTGACTAGTCTAGGTTCATATCATCACTACTATATGTATCTACTCTTACCTATGACTTGCTGAGTACGTAAGTGCTCACCCTTGCAACATTCAACTCAATAGATGGAGCATTCTTTGACCAAGAGGATGGCATGGAGAACTTCGTGGATCCAGAAGGAGGAGAATCAGTTCCGCCAGAGCCCTGAAGTGTGTTGTTCTGCCGTCAACTTCTTTTGTGGGAGGGTCACCTATCTTCTGCTATGTAGTTAAATATTTTGCCAAACCCTGAATGCCTTGTAGGCATTGTAATCCTCTTTATGTAATATTAAGGCCAGCAGGCCACACTGCTTAATATTTTGTTAGTACTCTGTTGCAATGTAATATACTCCTGTGTTTGACTCATCCTGGGAAGTCAAAGGTTTGTGAGAATGGGACTAGCTGCAGCGAGCTAGGTCTCTATAGGAGTAGTCGTAGTCCCAGTTTCGGGGCGCGACAAGAACTTATTGCGATTGGACTGGTTATGGATTTTCCTTAAAACCAGATCACCCACATGAAGACTACGTGGTCGCACCTTCTTACTGTGATACTTATGCAAAGCTTGTAAATATGCAATAGCCCAAATCAAGGCTTGATCACACTTTTCTTTGAGAATAGAAAGTTCATCTTCTCGAGCATCACTTTGATTATCAATATCTGAGTGACTTAAGCGAGCTGAACCGAGTTGAATTTCAACTGGTAAGACAGCTTCGGCCCCAAAAACCAGTTGGAAAGGCATTTCGCCTGTGGCTCAACTGGATGTGGTACGTAATGCCCATAAAACTGAGTAGAGTTCATCTACCCAAACCCCCGAGCGTAACTTAAGACGGTCAAAAACTCGTTTCTTGATACCTTGTATTATTTGCCCTTTGGCACGTTCTACTGCACCATTACTCTATGGATGAGCTACGGATGTGAAACAGACTTTGGTTCCAATGTCGTCGCAATAGTCTAAGAAAAGACCACTGACAAATTGTGAACTATTGTCAGTAATCAGACGACTTAGGACTCCAAATTGTGTCACTATGTTCTTATGAAAGAACTTCTTTGTAGCAGAAGCATTAATATTGCGAATTGGCTCAACTTCAATACACTTGGTGAACTGGCTCAGCTATGAATAAAAACTTATACCCATTAACAGTTTGAGGCTTTGGCCCTCCAATATCTATTCCCCAAACAACGAATGGCCAAGTTAAGGGAATGGATTGCAAAGCATATGCAGGCTGATGAACTTGCCGAGCATGAAATTGACACCATGGGCATGTCTTGACCAACTGCATGGCATTATTGAGTGCCGTAGGCCAGTAATAACCCTGTCAAAACGCTTTTCTAACTAGTGTGAGATAAGAAGCATGTGGTCCACTTATGCCTCCATGTATTTCCTTTAGAAGGGATTTGCCATCTTCTTGAGAAATACATCGCATCAAGACTCCTTGAGTGCCCTTTCTATGTAAAGTTCCCTCAACGAGTCGATACAGGCGTGCTTTTCTAACTAATCGATCACTGTCGGTTTCATCCTTAGGCAAGGTCCCATGTGCAAGATGCATTCTCAATGGATGAATCCAATCCGCTTCTTGCTCTAAGGTCGCGATGTCAGTGATCGCTTCTGACCCTTCTTTTATAGAAGGGGATTTTAAGTGCTCAACGAACACTCCTACCGGAGTGGACGTATGTGAGGACCCAATTTTTGACAATTGGTTTACGAGAATGTTGTATCTTCGTGGAACGAATTGGACTTCGATATTACTGAAGTATTTTTTCAATTTCCACACCTCTTCCAGATAATGACCCATTATCTCATTGGAGATGCTGTACTCCTTGTTTACCTAGTTTACAACTAGCTGTGAGTCACCCCTCACCACTAATCGACGGACTCCAAGAGATTTAGCTGCTCGAAGCCCAGCAAGAAGACCTTCATACTCTACTGCGTTATTAGTAGCAGAAAAGTGTAATTGTATGACATACTGGAGCTTATCACCCTGAGGTGTGATTAAAACTACTCTAGTCCCCAAGTGTTGATAACTGCGGGAGCCATCAAATCTTAAAGTCAGAAGTATCCAAATCCACTTTATCTTATTCCTGTGGTGGAGGATTAGACCATTCGACCACAAAATCAGCAAGAACATGGGATTTGATTGCTACTCCAGTAGTAAAACGGAGGTTGACGGCCTCTAGCTCGACTGCCCACTGCGCAATTTGACTTGAGATGGTTCCAGAGAATGTCTCCTAAAGGGAACGATGAAGGCACGGAAATTGTGTGTGCCTGAAAGTAATGTCTTAGCTTTCTAGAAGCCATTAATAGAGCATAAAGGAGCTTTTGGACTTCAGGGGAATGCTCCTTTGCTCTATTAAGCACCTCACTTACGTAATAGACTGGTCGTTGCATTCCACCTCGTTATGTGACCAGAACTGCACTAACCACATGAGGGGTAGCAGCCAGATAGATGATTAATGTTTCCCCCTTAATAGGGGAAACCAATTGATGAGGACATCACTAGCTCGGATATGAACAAGGCCATCCACTCCTTCCACTACTTCCACTACTTCCTCGCCGCCACTAGAAGATGAAGGAGAATGGTGAGTCGGCATGAATCAATGTGCTAAGCCATTCACTACGCCCACACCGGAGGATCAGCGAGCTACAAGAAAGGTGGAGCACCCACGACGCATCAAGCCAGCCCAAGATCAAGCCCAACTCGTCCGCGAGTCCAGCTCGGCCATCTAGTAGCAGTCCAACTTCAAACGGATGCCCATGCCATGTAAGGAGTCCATTTGGGGTGAATGAGCACTTTACGGAGAAGCCCACGATGCCACCTTTCCAATGGATCTGGCCCCACTGCCAAATTCCATCTGGATCGCTTGCAATCGATGAAACAATTCACGGACAGATTCTGCCTGGTGCTGTGCCATCTCTACTTTGGGCTCAAGGCCCGTGTACCCCTAGGGTTTCACGTCCACCTCCTTGGCCACCACCGCTATTACATATGGCCATCACCCTTCCCGTTTCTTCCTCAGGTTTTATTTATATTAGTTTTCTTCATGTGTGAAACTTCATCCTTGTATTCTTGTGTCGGCTAGACCAACAACTACAAGTTACACAACCTCAAATATATGGTGTGCTTCATCCATATTTGCAATTTCATATTGCTTTTATCTTGTTCTTGCTTGTTCTTCGGTTGCTTGCAGGAATTGATCCCCATGATCAGGTCAGCCGTGTCTTGGCACAGTTGATAACGACTCGTGAGTGTGGTTTAGCGATTGCCAGGGGGTCCAGTCTTGTTTGGTTGGTAGTCGGATCGCCAAGGTCACTCTCCATCAAATCGAAGTTATAATTCTCACTAGAAGATCGGGCATCCGTGTCTTCATCACCAACACCGGAGCACTAGTGAGGTATGCTTTAACTTCTTGAAAGGCACTTTCAGCTTCATCCGGCCATTGAAAACTGTCGTAGTATTACGGATACCTCGGCAGGTTAGGACGTGCGCGGCACGAGTACAACGGCGTGAGCAGACCGAGTTACTGGTCTTCTCCCGCCGGGCAACACAGAAACTGACACAGGGGTTTATACAGGTTTGGGTCCCAGTGGGGGCCCTAATCCTGTTGGCTCTCTCCGGACGCGAGTCCGCTGGGGAGGTGTGCTCTCGGGGAGAGGTCTCCAAGAGAGCCGGATATTGCGTTAATATAAATGAGTTTGACTCCTTGAAAAGAGGTACAAGAGGGGTATATATAGCCCCTAGGAAATACAAAAGACCAAAGAGCCCTCGTTGCAACCGTCGGATGGAAGGGCGGGGACGTCCTTTGACCAGGGGGACGGCCTGGATGCTCGACACGTGGCCTCACCGGCTTCCCAGAGGCTTCACGGTTAGCAGCCGCACTTCAGGAATCTGGAGACTCTTCAGGACTCACCGGGGGTCCGGTGATCCTCCGGGTCTCACTGGGCGCACGGTGACCCTCCGGATCTCACCGGGGGCCCGGTGACCCTCCGGATCTAAACGGGAGCCCGGTGGCTCTCCAGATCTCACCGGACGCCCGGTGACCCTCCGGATCTCACTGGGGGCCCGGTGGCTCTCCGGGTCTCACCGGGATCCCGGTGCCCCTCCGGATCTCACCGGGCGCCCGGTGACCCTCTGGATCTCACCGGACGCCCGGTGGCTCTCCGGGTCTCACCGGGATTCCGGTGACCCTCCGGATCTCACCGGGGCCCCGGGGGCTTTCCGGGTCTCACCGGGATTCCTCAAGACTTCGTGGGGCCCCTGGGGATTCCCCCAAAATGATGCTTCGTCTTTCGCGAAGTCCCTTACGCCGCCGGCGGTGTTTCAGCTTCCGAACTGTCTCTCCGCGGGACGTGTCTATCCGCGAACCGACGCATCGTTTCGATGCGATCACCTTCGCGTCGCCTCGTCTTGCGCGCGACGGTTCAGCCCCGTGGCTTTGATGGCTTTGTGGACACGTGTCGGGCATCCGGGTCCCCTTCCACCACCTATAAATAGGGGGGAGGCCCTTAATTTGAGCATGCCCACAAGCCCCCAAATCCCACAAATCTTGGTTGTCTCCCGGTAGTTCCCGGTGATTTCCGGTAATATCCGGTGACTTTGCCCGGAAGCGCCCGGTGGTTTCCGTCAGCTCTTCCGGAAAGACCCGGTGAGCTTTCCCCGGTAGCTTTCGGTGACTTCCGGTGACTTCTGGTGACATCTTTCTGGAAGTTCCCGGTGACACTCCCCGATAGCACCCGGTGAGTTCCGACGGTTTTCGACGAGTTCATCCCTGATGGCGCCGAAGAGTCACGCCAAGGTCTCCGAGCTGCCCGCGGAGGAGGTGACCTCCGATTTCCTCGGGGCCACCGAGTTCTCCTCGGGGGCCCTTGAGTCCTTTTTGGAACGCGGCTATTTTCGGGCGGGAGACATTAGGATCCCCGGCCCGGCGGAGCAGGTGCTGAGCCCCCGAGACGGGGAGGTGGTGGCCTTCGAGGCCTTCGTGGAGGCGGGCCTTCGGTGCACCCGCTGCTACGCGAGTTCCTGCAGGAATACGGCCTCTTGCTCAACCACCTCACCCCGAACACTCTCATTCGGATGGGCTTGTTTATCTGGTTGTGCGAGACGACCGCCATGACGGAGCCCACCCTGCGGCTCCTGTGGTATTTCTACGAGCCATCGGCGAGGGGCCCGGTGGTGAGGAGGGGTGGCCCTAGGTCGGCCTTCGGCTCCATCATGATCCAGTTGACCCCGGGCTGCGCCGACGAGTACCCGGTGCTAGCCTCCCGGGACCACTGGGGGGACTGGTTCCGGCATTGGTTCTACCTCCGGGTGGGAGACCCGGGGGTGACTTACTCTCGAGAGCCGTCGACGTATTCGCGGTCCGGTGGCCCGGTGGCTCCCGAGTGGACCGTGGCGGAGATGGACCTCCTCACCGCGTGGCGGAGGCCCAATTCCGGTGGTCCATGCGGGATCTTGCGGAGGAGATGGCCCTCCTCCGAGTGGCGCCGTTCCACACCCATCGAGGGAGGGGGATGTCGGCGGCGCACAGGCCACCCCAGATGGCGGTGGCAAATCGTAAGTATTTGGACCCTTTCTCCTTGTTGGGGGATTTTTCCTAACTCTTGCTTCATTTTCTACTCTCGCAGTTAGGTCCTATGGTCGAGCCAAGGAGGTCGCGGCCACCCTCCTTGGTCGATACTATGAGGACGAGCACGAGCGGGTGATGCACGTTATCGGGGAGGGCCCTCCCCGAAACATCGTCGCGGAGGCGTTCGGGCTGAGGCTCCCAGCCCGGGCGCCTCTACCCACCCCCGCCTCGCGCAAGCGGGGGAAGGAGGTTGCCGGCGGACCGTCGAAGCGGTCTCGCCCGTCTGGCAGCCCCGTGGGGTCCCGGCCTCGGAGGAGCCCTGCGAGGCCCCGGTCTTCACCTCAGCCTTCTCCTGCGAGGGACTCTGCCGCGGCGGTTGCTAGGGCGCCGGGTGCAGCCCCAGCCACCCCGGGCGGGCCGGATCCCATGGGTGGCGTTCCGGCCGGAGAGGGCCAGGGCTCAGACTCGGAGATGTACGCTCCGAGTCCTTCTCCGCCTCCTGCTCCCGCGGGGGTCCGACTGCAGCCCTTATCCAGCGACGTCTCCGTCCGGTTTTGGATGCCGGGCGGCCTGCCTATGGCCTCGATCCTGGCCCCAGAGACGGGCTCCTCGGTGGTTCGGGATCGAGCTCGGGCGGGGGGCAGGCCCTGACCCGGCGCCGGCGTCGGTCGGGGAGGCCGCACACTTACATGGTGCGCAGGTTGCCCTGATTCCGGCCGCTGCGGAGGCTCGGGCCCGAGGCCTCGCCGTCCCGTTGATTGCATTGGCGGCGGCCCACGTTGAGCACCGCGGAGAGGGCGCTCGGGTCATCGGGGAGCTTGTCCCCCGGAGCTTCCCCGCCTTCTTCGACCCTCGGCGGGCTGAGCTGGAGCGGTCCACCGAGGCTCTCTTCGACCGGATCACCGGTGCCATGGAGACGGGCGGCCGGCGCTCAGGTCAGGAGGCGTCAGCCAGCGCGGACGTCCCCCCGGGGGGAACAAGGACGGGCAAGTATGAGCTCCTCCCCCCCTGGTTAGATTAGGCTTTTCTTTTTAGGTCTCTTTTGCTCCGGGTGGCTTCTTTAGAGAGAGCCCCAGGAACTTGTAAATATTTTTCAACTGGAATAAAGTAGTGCTTTTGCTAAGTGTGTTCAACTTGTCAGCAGGTATCCTTAGACATCGCTTTCCCAGGGTTTTCTTGCCCTGAAGAACATCTTTTGGAGGGTGTTCGAGGGTCGCCCGGGGGGTCTAGCCCAGGTAGCGCCCGGGCGGCCTCGATTTTACTAAGTCTGGCAGCCGGGAGAGCATCCGGCGGGCTAGTCTCCGAATCCGTTCATGCTAACTTCGCGAAGGGAGGTGCCTCCGGGGAGCCGGCCCTGCTGCGTTGGCTCCCGGAGTGGCACTCAGGAAACTTAGACGATTGTCGCGTCGAGTTATCTCCACCTAGGCCGGGGGCCCTAAAGGTCCCCCCGCTCAGGATACTCCCCCCGGCTGGCTACGAGTGCTGGCCAGAGGATCTCCTTCGGCGTGCTCTTCGGCGTATGAGAAGTTTGTACAAGGATCTTTCCCGGGAGATCTCAGAGGGTCTCCGGGATTATTAGGTGTAGTTGCTTCTCGGGGATTGTTCTTCGGAGTATCTTCCCGCGGGAGCCTAACTCCCCGGGCCATACTCGCACGCCCCGGTCTCACCGGGGGGCGCTTTCGTCCTACTGGGGGGGTTGTCCCCTAGTGTGATGTTGTATCAATAAAGCAGTAGACTTGTTTATTTGCCGTGTCTTTGTTTCAGAGACTTCAAAGCTGTTGTTTTTTTGTCCGGGTCCGGGGTTTTCCTCCTCCCTCCCCCTCCCACAGCGGGGTGCAGCTTAGCTCCGCGCGCTTTGGGCAAGGAGTGAAGAGACCCGGACTGCCCTGGGTGCTTAATTTGCGTAGCCCCTCGTCAGGAGTCCCGGGGACTGGCGGGGGTGTTCACCGGAAATTTTCGTGGTCCCCCGCCGGGAGTCCCGGGGGCTGTCGGTGGTGCGCGACCGAGAAACCGGTCGGTTTATCTTCTGAGATAATGAACTCCGAAAGCCGAGTTCTCCGTCTGCTGCGGGGGGCAATGGATATTCCTTTAGGAGGGTTCCGTAACCCGGTTGCGGGTGTAGAGTGTTCGAGGGGGGACTAATCTCTCGAAGTGACTCGTTGCCGTAGTTCGTGAGAACTGGGTTGCCGCTTACCCCCTCAGTCCACGAGGGGTTACTGTAAGCCGCCCTATGGGAGCTGTGCTCCCGTTGTAGGGACTTTAGGCTTTGGTAGCCCACTTCCTCACGGAGAGGGCATCCTCGCGGGGAGGGAATTTTTATAGAGGAGACGTCGCCATGAAGGTGGAAGAAAAAACTCCTGTAAAAGAATTCCAACGGTGAAGTAGAAAAAAGCCATTCAATTTAATGGACATAAAAATCCCAAAGTTGATCAAAAAATCCACTTGTATTAATAGAGGGTGAGATACAACGCCTCCCCCCGCGAAAGCGCGGCCGGGGAGGGAACTGTGAGAACATAAGCCTCCCCCCGCAGAAGCGCGGCGGAGGAGGTGGCGAGCCCGGAGGCTAAACATAAAACTTGCGAAGCAACGTTATGTTCCAAGTGTGCGTCCGCTCCTGGTCTTCAAGTGTGGAGAGTTTGTAGGCTCCGGAGCCCAGGACTGCGGAGATCCTGTACTTGGGGAATAGTTTGCCCTGGGCTTGGGGGTCTGTCACGCGCTTGAGGACCAGGTCCCCAAGGCGGAAGGCCCTTTCGTGCACGCGCTGGTTGTACGTGTGTGCCATCTCGCGCTCGTAGATGATGTGGTGGAGGAGCGCTCGGTCGCGTTCTTCTTCGACGAGGTCGACCTCCAACCGTTGATTATCCTCGTTGGTTTGATGCGCCGCGGTCGTAGCTCCGTCGGGGAGCTCGACCTGCAGCGATCGAAAACCAATCTCCGAGGGGAGAACTGCTTCAGCCCCGTAGACGAGCGAGAAAGGCATGCGCCCTGTCGCCCGGCTAGGGGTTGTGCGCATGGAGCAGAGGATGCTTGGAAGCTCTTCTGCCCATGCGCCTCGCCTGGAGGCAGTCTGTTCAAGCCGTCGGCGCAGGCGTTGTAGGATCATGCCGTTGACCCTTTCGACGGCTCTGTTGCTTTGGGGATGAGCCACGGAGGCAAAATGGAGGGTAGTGCCTAAGCCTTCACAGAATTCCCGGAAATATGCCGAGTCGAACTGGGTCCCATTGTCGACAGTGATTTCTTGCGGGACCCCGAAGCGACATAAGACATTTTTCCAGAAAAAATGTTGCACTACGCGGGAAGTGATGCTGGCCAAGGGCTCAGCCTCCACCCACTTGGAGAAGTAATCGACGGCGACCACCGCGTATTTGTAGCGCCTAGGTGCTGGGGGGAAGGGACCAAGGAGATCCATCCCCCAGCGCGCGAAGGGCCAAGTAATAGGGATGGTTTGCAATATCGTGTAGGGGAGCCTGGTGCCCTTCCCCATCTTTTGGTAGGCCTCGCACACGGAGATTAGATCCCGTGCGTCGCGGACCAACGTGGGCCAGTAAAACCCTGGGCGAAGGGCCTTCGCCGTGACCGCCTGCGGAGCCAAGTGGGATCCGCAACTCCCTGAGTTTATTTCCTCGAGGAGCTGGAGTCCCTCCGCCCGCGGGAGGCAGCGAAGAAAGGCGGAAGCCCCCTGCTTGTAGAGCCTCCCGTCCAGCAGAACGTACGCCCTGGCCTTGGCGTGGAGACGCTTCACCTCAGCTTCACCGGAAGGTTCCCCCTCGTCCCTTATGCAGGAGATGAGGGGATCCATCCATGATACAGTCCGAGTGATCTCGGAAACCTCCAGGACGCAAACCCCAGGGTTCACGTCCGGAAGGGTTATCGAGGGCCACGTGATGATTTCCAGAAAAGCGCCCTTGGGAAGAGGTTCTCGGGCACTGGCTGCCCGGGCCAAGGCGTCGGCCCGGGTGTTATCCCGTCGGGGGATGTATCGGGCCTCCAAGGCTTCGAAGTGTCTTTCCATCTTCCGCACTTTCCCCAGGTATAGACTCAGGTTCGCGTCGTGGCACAAGTAGGACTTGTCCATTTGGTTGACCACCAGCTGGGAATCTCCTTTCACCAGGAGGCGGCGGATTCCCAGGGAGCCCGCGAGGCGCAATCCCAGGAGCAAGGCCTCATACTCGGCGACATTGTTCGTAGTCGGGAACTCGAGCCTGGCAGCGTACTCCAGCATCTTCCCTCGGGACTCCGAAGAGCCACCCCCGCACCGGCCCCGGCAAGGCACAAGGAGCCATCGAACATGAGTGTCCAATGGTCCTGGCACTGGGGGGGGCGAGGGGAGTCCCTCCGTCCGCCTCGGTGGTCGGGGTCCATTCCGCCACGAAGTCAGCGAGGACTTGCGACTTGATGGCGGAGCGGCCCGTGAAGGTGAGGGAGAAAGGAGAGAGCTCGGCCCCCTACTTGCCAATTCGGCCGGTGGCCTCCTTGTTTCTCACCACTTCCCCCAGCGGGAGAGATGACGGGACTGTGATTGGGTGCCCGAGGAAGTAGTGGCGGAGCTTCCACGACGCCATGAGGAGGGCATAGCACAGCTTCTCCACTTCAGTGTACCGCGTCTTAGCCCCTTGAAGGGCCTCGCTTACGTAGTACACAGGGCATTGTTGCCCATCTTGCTCTCTTACGATCACCGCGCTCACTGCGACTGGGGTCGTAGCAAGGTAGAGTAGTAAAGGTTCCTCCGGGGATGGGCTCACGAGCATCGGAGGGCGCGCGAGGTACTTCTTCAGTTCGTTGAACGCCGTCTGGGCCTCAGGGGTCCATCTGAACCCCTCGAGATCCCGGAAGATTTTGAAGAACTGGAGTCCGCGTTCTCCTGACCCCGAGACGAAGCGACCCAACGCCGCCAGGCGACCTGCAAGCCTCTACACGTCTTTGACGGAACGCGGAGGAGGCATGTCCAGCAGGGCCCGGATTTTTTCAGGGTTTGCCTCAATGCCCCGCTGGGACACCAAGAAGCCAAGCAGCCTCCCGCCGCGTACGCCAAAGGCGCATTTTTCCGGGTTGAGTTTTAACCTGTACTTGCGGAGGCTGCGGAAGGTCTCCGCCAGGTCGTTGATGTGTGTGGCCGCACGAAGGCTTTTGACGACCGCGTCGTCAACGTAGACCTCAACGTTGCGGCCGATTTGGTCTTTCAAGACCAGCGTCATGAGGCGCTGGAAGGTTGCCCCGGCGTTTTTCAACCGGAAGGGCATGTGGAGATAGCAGAAGGTGCCGAGGGGAGTTATAAAACTCGTCTTTTCCTCGTCCTCTGTCACCATTCGAACCTGAATATGCATCGAGGAAACTCATCAGTTCGCACCCCGCGGTCGAATCGACCAGTTGGTCAATCCGCGGGAGTGGGTAGTTATCTTTCGGGCGTCGGTGAAGTCCACGCACATCCTCCACTTGCCACTTGACTTCTTTACGAGGACGGGGTTTGCCAACCATTCGGGATGGAGGACTTCCCGCACAAACCCTGCCTCTAGAAGCTTGGCGACCTCTACCTTGATGGCGTCTTGGCGCTCGAGGGATAGCTTCCTCAACTTTTGCTTGACCGTGGAGCGGCCGGGGATCACTGCGAGCTTCTGCTCAATGATGCCTCGGGCGACACCCTGCATGTCCGAGGGCTCCCACGCGAAAACGTCCGAGTTCTCGCGAAGGAAGGCCACGAGTTGCTCAGCGTGCCCCTCGAGGAGGTCTGCTCCGATCCTGACGGTCCTCTCTTCATCTCCCGCGGACAGTTGGACTTTCCAGAGGTCTCCCTCGGGGCGTGGCCTCGGGAGTGGCCTCCCGGAAGAAGCTGCCGGGGCAGTATGAGGTTCGGGGGGGTTCTCTCCCCCGGAGTCTTGATCATGTTCATGCTTCCAATAGCGGCGATGGCGTGCTCGTAAAGAGCGCAGGCTATGCTCTGGTCACCTCGAACGGTGATCGCACCATGAGGCCCAGGGATCTTCACGCAGAGGTAATTCTGGTGAATTGCCGCCCCCAGGTGGTTGATCGTGGTCCTCCCCATAATGGCGTTGTACGAAGAGGGGAGGTCCACGACATCAAAACGGACCATCTCCGTCCGGTAGTTTTCCGGGGTGCCGAAGGTCATTGGTAGGTCGACCTTCCCCACTGGGTGGATGGTCTTCCCAGGGACGAAGCCTTGCAACGGCCCGAGTGCGGGCTGCAGCAGCTTCTTGTCGACTTGCATCTCCCTGAACGCCTTCAGGTATAGGATATCGGCAGAGCTTCCGCCGTCGACGAGGATGCGCGCTAGTTGGCAGTTGTAGACGGTAGCCGAGACGACGAGTGCATCGTCGTGCGGGAAGCGAACCCCACGCGCATCTTCTGCTGTGAAGGTGAGGGGGACGTCTGACCATTTCGGTGGCGGAGACGTATGCAGCACCCCCACCACCTTCACCTCTCGTGCGTACTCCTTGCGCTGACGCTTGGAGTCCCGTCTCGAGGCAGATCCCCCCGTAATGACGTCTATACGTCTTTGGGAGGTTTGAAAGGGGAGCTCCTGGGCTGAGCTCCCTTCTTGCGTCTGTCTTTGCTGCTCGCCCGCAGGAGCAGGAAGCGCTGGCAAAGCCATCGAGGGAGGCAAGGAGGCAGGGCCCCCTCCCCCCTGGCCGCGCTGGTCGAGAAAAGCCGCGAAGTCTTGTAGAAGCTAATCGCATTCTCGAGTAGCGTGGGTACTCGACTTGTGGAAGGTGCACCACACGTTGGCTGTGCCCTCCTTGCTCTCCTTGGGGCGGCTCTCGCGCCCGCGGGAGGATTGTCCTCCCCCGTAGCCTTTTGACTTAGGAGGGGCATGACTGCCTTTGCCGCTGTCGCGTGAGCCGCCTCCGCCCTCGAGGACAAAAGCGTCCCGAGGCCATGGCTCGCGGCGATCGTTTCTGCGGGTATGTTTGCTGGGGGATCTTTGGCCTCCCGATCAGCGGGGGCAGGAGCCCCCTGGTTCTTCTTCCAAAGATCGTCCTCCTCCGCGCGAGCGCACTTCTCAAGTACGGTGAAGAGTTCATCGGCGGAGGTGGGGCAGCTCCGAGACATGAGTATCCCGCTCTTGCATGCTTCGATGACCGTGGAGCCAGGGACATGCGCCACTTTTCTCTTCACCTGAGCGAACCGCTTAAAGAAGCTACGGATAGTCTCCCCCGTCCTTTGCCAGACGGTGTAGAGTTGGGACGAGTCTAAGGGCTGCACATAGCTGCCCTGGAAGTTCGCGCAAAATTCGCGCTTCAGCTGCACGAAGGACTTGATGGACCCAGCTTTCAGGTTGTCGAACCATGAGCGCACGATGCCCGTGAGGTAGAGGGGGAAGACATTGCACTGCACTGTCTCGTCCCCCCCGGCCGCCGAGATGGCCGTTGAGTACACCTGCACAAACTCGTTAGGATCGGCCTCACCGTTGTAATGCTCAATGTGCGGCGGGCGGTAAGGCCGCGGCCAGTGGATGCAGTGGAGGCGACTGCACAGCGGTTGCTTGGTCCCCTCAACTACCTTGGGGGATCAATGGTCGCCGTCTTCTCTCGCCGGGGACGCATGCTCATTGTCGGAGTCTGGAAGGGGTGGCAGCGGTCCGCCGATGTGACGGTATCTCCTCTTTCCCTCCGGATTGGTTGAGCTGACCTCTTGGGCATCGAGGTATTCCGCGGGGAGGGTAGCAGCTTCCTTGAACGGTCTCTTCCCCCGAGCGAGATGGGAGCGCGTCTCCGCGCACCCACGGGTTCGGGGGAGTCCTGACCGATGGCGGGAGGTGGTTTCCCCGGACTTGGCGGTACGCATTCGCTCGTTGCGGTGGCGGGGGTAGTCGCGGTTCGAGTCCCCGGGGCGTCCGCAGGAGCGGGCTCTGCACTGGCTCCGGGCATCGGCCCTCGAAGGCTCTTGGGCTCGGGCGCGGAGGTTGTCCCCGGCGCGCCGGTAGCCGCTCGCAGGGGTTCCGGACCCTAGGCCGAGCGACTCCCCGAGGCAGGGGAGGGCTCGGATACGAGTTGACCCCCCGGCGCGGGAGGCATCCCCGGGACCGGATTTGGCCCGGGCGCGCCTCCGGGAACGGGGAACATCCCCGGCCCGGTAAAGGCGGGGTGCCCCATGAAGAATTGGGGTGGTGCCCCCATAAACGGATATGGAGGCGAGTAGACGGGAGCTGGGTGCGAAGCTGGCCCTGGATCAAAGGCCCCAGCATAGAATCTCCGGAGACTAGAACGGAGAGTTGGGGCGCACTAGGCCCCGCAAGCTCGGTTGTGGTTGCCGGGTCAGAAACGGGGACCCTTCGACCGGAGGCCGCGGGTGGAGGAAGTGAGTCCTCCCCCCGTACACCCCCGGGTGGAAGGGCCGCGGAGGCCTCATCTCGCGGAGGCGGAGCCGGGTTGCTAGGACCAGCGCCCTCGGGAGATGAGAGGGCTTGAGCTCTAGTTGTTGCGGGAGCCATGGCGATTCGTCGGGAGGTCCCCACGGACGGCGCCAACTATCGTAGTATTACCGATACCTCGGCAGGTTAGGACGTGCGCGGCACGAGTACAACGGCGCGAGCAAACCGAGTTACTGGTCTTCTCCCGCCGGGCAACACAGAAACTGACACAGTGGTTTATACAGGTTCGGGTCCCAGTGGGGGCACTAATCCTATTGGCTCTCTCCGGACGCGAGTCCGCTGGTGAGGTGTGCTCTTGGGGAGAGGTCTCCAAGAGAGCCGGATATTGCGTTAATATAAATGAGTTTGACTCCTTGAAAAGAGGTACAAGAGGGGTATATATAGCCCCTAAGAAATACAAAAGACCAAAGAGCCCTCGTTGCAACCGTCGGATGGAAGGGCGTGGACGTCTTTTGACCAGGGGGACGGCCTGGATGCTCGACACGTGGCCTCACCGGCTTCCAAGAGGCTTGACGGTCAGCAGCCGCCCTTCGGGAATCCGGAGACTCTTCAGGACTCACCGGGGGTCCGGTGATCCTCCGGGTCTCACCGGGCGCCCGGTGACCCTCCGGATCTCACCAGGGGCCCGGTGACCCTCCGGATCTCACCGTGGTTCCGGTGACCCTCCAGATCTCACCGGGCGCCCGGTGACCCTCTGGATCTCACCGGGCGCCCGGTGACCCTCTGGATCTCACCGGGGGCCCGGTGGCTCTTCGGGTCTCACCGGGATCCCGGTGACCCTCCGGATCTCACGGAGCGCCCGGTGACCCTCCGGATCTCACCGGGGGCCCGGTGGCTCTCCGGGTCTCCCCGGGATCGCGGTGACCCTCTGAATCCCGGTGGCTCTCCGGGTCTCCCCAGGATTCCGGTGACCCTCCGGATCCCGGTGGCTCTCCGGGTCTCACCGGGATTTCGGTGACCCTCCGGATCTCACCAGACGCCCGGTGACCCTCTGGATCTCACCGGGGGCCCGGTGGCTTTTCGGGCCTCACCGGGATTCCTCAGGACTTCGTGGGGCCCCTGGGGATTCCCCCAACAACAACCATTATGCTTTCGTAGTACCTTAAAGAAAGGTAAACCACGTTCTCCTAACCGTGAAATGAAACAACTTAAAGCCACCATTCGACCGGTTAAACTTTGCACTTCCTTCATAGTCTAAAGGGATCGCATTTGCTCAATGGCTAGAATTTTTCAAGATTAACCTCAATGCCTCTTGAACAAACAAGGAAACCTAAAAGTTTACGTAAAGAAATCCCAAAAGAGCACTTTTCCGGATTCAACTTTATTTGATGGTTATTCAAATTACAAAAAGTTTCAGCAGGTCATCTATATGACTAGAGCTCTTAAGGCTCTTTACAACCAAATCATCAACATAAGCTTCTAAATTATGCCCTATCTAGGAAAGGGAGGTCTTTTGCATCAAGCGCTGATACGTGGAACCAAAATTCTTGAGCCCAAATGGCAAGCTGATGTAGCAGTAAGTACCAAATGGGGTGATGAAGGCAGTCTTCTCTTCATCTTCTTGTGCCATGCTAATCTGATGGTAGCCTAAGTAAGCAGCCAAGAAGCTCATCATTTCACATCCCGCTGTGGCATCAATCAACTGATCGATGCGGGGAAGAGGAAAATCATCCTTCGGACAAGCATTGTTCAAACTGGTGTAATCAACGCACATGAGCCAATTATCGTTTGATTCTAGGACCATGACCGGTTCGTGAGCCATTCAGGATGGTCGACCTCATGAATGAAACCAGCCTGCTGGAGTTTATCTAACTCCGAACCAATAGCTTCTTGCTGATCAGGAGCAAAACGTCTGAGTTTTTGCTTTATTGCTCGCTGTCCAGGCCGAATAGCTAGCCTGTGCTCGATTACTGCCCTTGGGACTCCAGGAATCTCTGAGGTTTTCCACGCAAACACATTCACATTAGCCTGGAGGAAAGCAATGAGCTCGAGTTCCTATTTGTCATCCAAGTTTGATCCAATCCAAAAAGTTCTAGATGGATCATCAGGGAATAGAGGAATCTGCTTGAGTTTTTCTTTTGGTCACGGGGATCCTTTGACCGCATCTGGTTTTGAGGTTGCAACTTGGACACCCCGTAGGGGAACTTGATCGACCAGCTCCAAGGAAATTAGATCACAAGTCAAGGCCGTATGTTGACTGCCCCCTCACTGTGATCACGCCATGAGGACCTGGGACCTTGACGCATTGATTGGCATAATGCGTCGCCACCATGAACTTAGCGAGAGAAGGCCTGCCAAAAATAGCGTTATAAGCATAATCAAAATCAATTACATCAAAAGTAATCAATTCCGTTTGAAAATTTGCTAGTTCCCCAAGTGTTACGGGCAGCACAATCTGTCCAATTGGTAACATAGAAGAACCTGGAATTATTCCAAAAAATGGTTGAGCCCCTGGCTTTATCTTTGAACGATATTTGCATCTCGTCAAGAGCCTTGGAAAACAGGAGATCGAGGGAACTCCCTCCATCAACCAGTACTCGTCCGACCTTAGCATTGCTAATGGTAGGAGATATTACCAAAGGGAGGTGCCGAGGTCGCGTCAACCCCGTAGGGCAATCTTCCCAGCTAAAGGTTAGAGAAACCTCCGACCAACGGGGAAACTGAGGCTTTCCCAAAGGAACCTCAGTGCTGTTTACCTCACGACAAACATTTTTATATTGGTGCTTAGAAATATAAGATGAAGAACCACCGAAAATAACATTAACGTGATTGTTAGGTACTTGATATGGAATGTCCTCATCTACATTAGCGCCTTTATTCCCACTAGATTGTCCTTGACCTGGTATTGTAGGCATAGAAGTTTTACCTTGATAAAAATCATCCAGCTTCTTTAACCAAGTTCGACAATTTTGAAGATCGTACAATGAAACATTGTCGAATGGACAACATTTCTTCGATCCCTGCGGTTTAACTTGTTTGTCTGTTTGGTCATTGTGACCAACGAGAGGAACTTTGTTAGCTTTGAATGGAACCTTCTTGTCGTGGTATTGCGAATAGCCCGGAAGGTTTTCTTGAGATCCCTAGCAAAGAAAAGACGACGCGAGCTGACCGCGTGACCGGTCCTCTCCCGTCGGGTCCTATCGACGTGCTCCCAACTGGAGTTGGCTAGGGGAGTTCTCTCGGGGAGAGATGGCTCCAAAGCACGCCTGTTTGGTTGTGTATTAGAGTAAAAATGAGTTGTCCCTTGTTACATGAGGGGTTACAAGGGCTTATATAGGCCCAAAAGATGCAAAAAGACTAAACTGCCCCATCCGCAACCATTGGATCGAGGGGCACTAGCATCCTTCTTCTGGTCAGGAGGCTTAGATGCTTGACAGGTGTCCCCGCCAATTCCTGAGGCGCTTCTCGCGTGATCCTCACATGACCCGGAACCGGGGACCTTGTCCCCGGTTGAATGGCGGCGCTCGGGACGAGCCACCGGGGGCCTTCTCCCCGGGCATATGGCGGTGCCTGGGATAAGCCACCGGGGGGCCATGTCCCCGGGCAAATGGCTGCGCCCGGGACGAGCCATCGGGGGGCCTTGTCCCCGGGCATATGGCGGCGCCCCCTGGGCAAATGGCGGCGCCTGGGACAGACAAGCCACCGGGAATTTTGCCTCTTATCTGGACTTGATCCCGCGGAGATTTCCCCCAACAGCAGTCCGCCCATGTCCTCCGGGGACGCTGTTCGAGTCCCCGGAGGGAATGGTACATGTTACCGGGAACATCTCCTCCGGGGTGGATTTCCGGCGCCTTGTCAGGCCCTTCGATCTTCGTGCCAAGAGTTTATGGCGGTGCCGTCGATCATTAAAGCCCCCAGCCTCGATTGGAGCGCGCCGTTCGACCATAATGGCAGCTCGTGGTTCGAACCAATGACGCAACTTACCTGGACTTAGTCCTGCGGAGATTTCCCCCAACAAAAACAAAAAAGGGGGACCTATCTAAAGGCCCGCGGGGAGGCTCATACTTGTTCAATGGTGTCCTCCCTCGTGAGGTCTCCGCCGGAGCCGTAGCGTCCGCCCCCGGAGGCGCCGATGCCAGGAATCGCACCCGAACGATCCGTTCGTAGAAGCCACTGCCGAGCTGCTCCACTTCTCGTCGGAACAGCTCAAAAAACTCAGGAAAGCTCCGAGGGATCCGGCCCCCAACTGCCCGGGCACCGACCCCCCGGTGTTCCACAAGCCCCGCCGTGGCAGCCACCACCGGGATTGCCCGGCCCCGTGCTCGGGCATCAGCGGCCTCCGGGATAACGGAGACTTGTGCGTTAAGAAAACGCACAGCCTCCGCGAGTGTCACCGGCGCCGCCTCAGAGCTGTCCCCTGGGCCAAGGCTCACACCGATCCCTTCGAGGGCCAAGCTGACGGAGCGACCCGCTTCTGTCACCGCCCGAGCACTGGAGCCCTCGAGCTCCCGTAGGGCATCCTCCTTAGCCCTCGCCTCCCACTAGATCCGATCGTTAGCATTCTCGGAGGCGTGGAGTTGGGCCCGGACTCGGGCCAACTCCCGGAGCGCACCGTCCCGCTCCTCCAAAAAGGTGGTGGCCTTCCCCTCCGCCAATTCCCTTTATGCTTAAAACTCTTTCATCTACTCTTTATGTTGTCATTAATTACCAAAAAGGGGGAGATTGTAGCTTCGAGGCCCCTATAGAATGTTTTAATAATTAATGACAACTTCAAATGCTATACTAACGTTACCTGCCTAGTTGTGTCAAGAAGATACTTAAAAGACAGGTTAATGAAAGACGAAGAATGAGTCTCATGATGAAGAAAAAGCATTGATCAAAAGGGCAAAGGTATGAAATAGGGTCTTTTCCATTTTTACCAGTCTAAGGTGATTAGAGAAGAATTTTGACCGAATTTTAGGATAGTTTCCGTACTATTAAGAGGAGCATGTGGTGTATCACAAAATACTTCATCTATGTGCCACAAATCATAAAATCAACTTGCATTGCATACTAGAAGGTCATATACTTTGAATATGCTTGTTTCAGCTCATTTCTGCTCAGCAATGTCTCAGTCGGTCTGACCGTATGTTGGACCGGTCTGACCGAATTCACGGACTGACCGATTAGAATTCTCGGACTGACCGACGTTATGTCTTAGTATAGTATATACCTTTATAAGGTCGGTCTGTCCGTAGTTAAAACCTAGGTCAGTCTCCCGGAACCTCATGAACTATCTTTCTGTTGTTTTGAGCTATTACGGTCTGACCGTTTTATTAGACCAGTCTGACCGCGAAATCGGTCTGACCGTGTTTTTGTACTACGGTCTGACCGTATGGCCGGTCTGTCCGTTTTTATCGGCCTAACCGTATAAGGTGTCCAGAAACTAGGTCATCTCTGGACAGCTTCACGGTCTGACCGAAATAGGCTCCGGTCTGACCGTGTGTGTGCCTGACAAGGGCAGTTGAGCATTTATTGCGCCTGTTTAATGCCGTTGCAATTGCGGCAGTCTGACCGAGCTTATACCTGCGGTCTGACCGCCAAGTGAACTTTTTCTCCCAACGGCCTGTAACGGCTATATTTATTGTGGGGGGTATATATACTCCCATGCACGGCACTGTTAAAGACTGTTGGCAAAATTTGAGCATTGTCATCATCCTTGAGAGCTTTAGCACATTTCATACACTCTAGGATTCAAATTCTCGAATTTGTGAGAGTGTGCATTTGAGATCTTCTAGTGCATTGCATCTAGATCATTAAATCATCCTCATGGCACTAGAAGAAGGCTAAGTGATCATCACCGGCTTATTACTCTTGGAGTTTGCCGGCTCCTAGACGGCTAGGAGAAGAGTTTTGGAGAGCTCTTCAAGGAAGATTGTGAAGAAGCCTCAAAACGTCTTGTGAAAGGGTTGAGCACACCTTGCCGGAGCGGTAAAGTGCATCCTTAGTGAAATCGAGGTTTGGATAACTCATCACACTAATCCGGCTCAAGATCTAGGTCACTTCTCGAGAGAAGGTTGACTAGATAGAGGAGCGGTTAGAGATTTGAGTTTGCCTCAACGTGGATTAGGGGTGATCGGCAAATCACCGAGACCACGGGATATATCCTTGTGTTGGAATTGTGCTTTGTTCATATTGTGTTATTTATTTGCTCTCATTATCTCTAAATTTTTTGATTAATTGCTAAATTGTTAAAATCGCCTATTCACCCCCCTCTAGTCGATATCCTAGATCCCTTTCAATAGGTATCAGAGCAAGGACTCCTTTTTAGTGGATTTAACCATCCCGGAGTAGGATAAAGATGGCTAGTGAGGGTCGGATCAATATTGGCAAACCACCACTCTTTGATGGATCTAACTATACTTATTGGAAAACTAGAATGATGGTTTATCTTAAAGCCATGGGTGGAAAGATTTGGAAAGTGGTGGATGAGGGTTTTGCAATTCTTGATGATGATGATATGACCAACCTAGATAGAGATAATGCCTTAGCTAATGCTCAAGCCATGAATGTTCTTTATAGTGCTCTAAATCTAGGTGAATTTAATAGAATTTGTAAACTTGAAACGGCCCATGATATTTGGAGAAATCTTATGGATATTCATGAAGGAACCTCGATGGTCAAGGATGCTAAATTATTTATCCATAAGGGCCAATTTGAAAAGTTTGCTATGTTGCCCAATGAAGATGTATCGGAGATGTTTAACCGTTTAAATAATATTGTAAATGAGTTAAAAGGGCTTGGTATGGATGTCACAAATGTGGAATTTTGTCATAAGTTTCTTAGAGCTTTACCTTCAAAATATGACACAATTGTAACCTTACTTGTGCGTTCAAACTTGAAGTGTGTGACTCCGTTGGAAGTCTTAAGTGAGATTCTCACTCATGACATATTCAAGAAATCTCAAGAAGAAGTGAAAGATGAGGCTTCCGACTCCAAGAAGAAGAACATAGCACTAAAAGCTCAAGCTTCCAAAAGGGAAGACAATGAAGAAGAAAGCGATGAGAGAGACACCGATGAGGAAATGACTCTCTTTGTGAGAAGGTTCAAGCGGTTCATGAAGAAGAGATATCAAGGAAAGTCCTTCAAGAAAGGACAATCATCCAAGAGGAACCCATTTGAAGAGAGAAGATGCTTTGATTGCGGTGAAAAGGGTCACATCTCCACACAATGCAAAAACAAGGAAGAAGAAAAATCAATGAAGAAGAAGAAGTACGAAAAAGAAGGAGAAAGCAAGAAGGATGGACAAGCTTGCTTCATTGAATGGGATTCGGATGCTTCAAGTTCCGATTCCGATGATGAAGATGAAGCATCACCCAAAGGACTCGCCGGGGTAACTATCAAGGAAGCTCCATCTCTATTCTCCACTCCTCATTGCCTCATGGCTAAAGGAGAATCGAAGGTATCATGTGACGAAGATGAATACACTTATGATGACCTAGTTGAGATGATCACCGGTTTTGATGACTATATGAGTAAAGAGAAAGAAAAATTCAAGGAATTGAAGAAGAAATACAAAACTCTTCAAAATTCCTATGAGGAGCTAAACACATCTCATGAGATGCTTAAGGAAGCTCATGACTCACTACTTACTCATAAAGCCAACAAAACGGGTAATGAAATAGGCATCACTTGCAATATTTTGAATGACTTGCCCATGATGTCTACTTCTAGCATATCTACTTCTTGTGAAGATTTAATTGAATTTCCATCTAGACCTAAAATTGATGATAATGTGCTTAGTCTTGAAAACAATGAACTTAAGGACAAAATTGAAAAACTAACCAATGACCTAGCTAAATGCTATGTAGGAGAATCAAAATTAAGACATCTTCTAGATAGTCAAAGGTTTTCCTTAAGAAAAGAAGGACTAGGCTACATTCCTAAAAGGGGAAAACATGCTTTTGTCCCATCTAAAACCGTTTTTGTAAAAGAAAAGGGATATTGCAACAAATGTAAAAGTTTAGGTCACATTGAAAAGAATTGCCATGCTAGCAAAATTAATTCATCTCTTGTATTCAATTCTTGCTATGTTTTAAAGAAAATGAACAATGGCGATATTAAAGCCAAATTTGTTGGAACCCCGATCATTGGTGCCAAAAAGAAAGCCATTTGGGTCCCAAAATCCTTGGTAACTAACCTCCAAGGACCCAAAAAGATTTGGGTACCTAAAAGGACTTAACCTTGTTTTGTAGGTAAATTACAAGGCCGGAGGACAACATTGGGTGCTCGATAGTGGATGCACTCAACATATGACCGGTAATCACAACATGTTCTCCTCTCTAAATAACGAAGGTGCGGAATATGACAAGATTACGTTTGGAGACAATAGCAAAGGAAAGGTAAAAGGTTTAGGTAAAATTGCCATCTCAAATGACCTCTCCATATCTAATGTATTGCTTGTTGAATCTCTAAATTTCAACCTCTTATCCGTAGCTCAACTTTGTGATCTTGGATTTATATGTGCATTTTATCCAAAAGAAGTGATTATCACTAGTAGTGAGGATAATAGATTGATTTTCAAAGGTTTTAGACATGGCAACCTCTATTTAGTTGATTTCAATTCAAATGATGCTAATCTTGGTACATGCTTGTTAACTAAATCTTCTAAAGGTTGGCTATGGCATAGAAGGCTTGGGCATGTTGGAATGAAACAATTAAATAGACTAGTTAAACATGATTTAGTTGTTGGATTAAAAGATGTAAAGTTTGAAAAAGATAAATTATGTAGTGCTTGGCAAGCCGGAAAACAAGTTGCAAACTCACATCCAACTAAAAGCACCATGTCAACTTCTAGTCCACTTGAATTATTGCATATGGATTTATTTGGACCAACTACTTTTGTGAGCATTGGTGGCAATAGTTTTTGTCTTGTCGTTGTAGATGATTTTTCTAGATATACATGGATATTCCTTTTACATGATAAGTCAATTGTGTTTAACACTTTCAAAAGTTTTGCTAAAAGGGCCGAAAATGAATTTAGCTTCAAGATCAAGAAAGTGAGAAGTGACAATGGCTCCGAATTCAAGAATACCAAGGTTGAAAATTGGTGTGATGATAAAGGTATCAAACATGAGTTTTCGGCCAAGTATACACCAGAGCAAAATGGAGTAGTCGAACGAAAGAACCGGACATTGATAGACATGGCAAGGTCTATGCTTTCGGAGTACAATGTTTCAGACACCTTTTGGGCCGAAGCTATCAACACCGCGTGCCATGCATCAAATCGTCTTTATTGTCATCGACTACTAAAGAAAACTCCTTATGAGCTTCTCATTGGAAGGAAGCCAAACATTTCCTACTTCCGTGTGTTAGGATGTAAGTGCTATATCTTGCGGAAAGGTACACGCTTATCTAAATTTCAAAGTAAATGTGATGTAGGATTTCTATTAGGATACTCATCAAATAGCAAAGCATATCGTGTCTACAACCAAAACTCCGGTTTGGTTGAGGAGACACATGATGTTGAATTTGATGAGACTAACGGCTCTCAAGAGGAGCAAGACAATTTGGATGATGTAGGTAATGAAGGGTTGAGAGTGGCAATGAAGAACATGATCATTGGGGATATCAAGCCAAAAGAAGATAGTGATCAAGATGAAGATCCATCCACTCAAGCTATCCCCTCTTCATCAACTCCTCAACACGAAGATCAAATAATTGAAGTGGTCAATGTGGAAGACTCCTCTCAACAACAACCGGAAGTACCTTCTACCTCTACTTCACAAATCCCGGTTGACCATCCAAGAATTCATCACTCAATTTCCAAGGATCACCCCGTCGATCAAATTGTTGGTGACTTGCGTGAGGGTGTCCAAACTCGTTCTCGTCTTGCTTCATTTTGTGAAAATTACTCTTTTGTCTCCTCTTTTGAGCCCACACTTGTAGATGAAGCATTAAAAGATCCGGATTGGGTGAATGCTATGCACGAAGAATTAAACAACTTCACCCGCAACAATGTTTGGGAATTAGTAGAAGAACCAAATCCTGATGAGCATAATGTCATTGGAACCAAATGGATTTTCAAGAATAAACAAGATGCAAACAGAGTGGTAGTAAGAAACAAGGCAAGATTGGTGGCTCAAGGATACACTCAAGTTGAAGGTTTGGACTTCGGTGAAACCTTTGCTCCCGTAGCTAGACTTGAGGCTATTAGAATCTTGCTTGCTTTTCCTTCATCTCATAATATTAGACTTTATCAAATGGATGTCAAAAGTGCATTTTTAAATGGAAACATTAATGAATTAGTATTTGTTAAACAACCTCCCGGATTTGAAGATCCTACAAAGCCGAATCATGTGTATAAACTCTCCAAGGCTCTTTATGGTCTTAAACAAGCATCTCGTGCTTGGTATGAAAGGCTTAGAGACTTTTTAATTTCAAAAGGCTTTAAAATTGGGAAAGTTGATACCACCTTATTTACTAAGAAAATTGGGAATGATTTCTTTGTATGTCAAATTTATGTTGATGACATCATATTTGGATCTACTAACCAAGATTTTTGCGAGGAATTTGGTAATATGATGTCCAGGGAATTTGAGATCTCTTTGATAGGTGAACTAAGTTTCTTTCTCGGACTACAAGTCAAACAACTCAAGGAAGGAACCTTCATCAGTCAAAGCAAGTATGTGAAGGACCTACTCAAGAAGTTCGGACTTGAAGAAGCAAAGCCAATCAAGACACCAATGGCTACAAACGGTCACCTTGTCTCTAACGAAGGAGGTAAACCGGTAGACTCAAAGCTTTATAGATCTATGATTGGTAGTTTATTATATCTTACTGCTTCTAGGCCCGATATTATGTTTAGTGTTTGTATGTGTGCAAGATTTCAAGCCTCTCCTA
This sequence comes from Pharus latifolius, assembly GCA_019359835.1. NCBI lineage: Eukaryota > Viridiplantae > Streptophyta > Magnoliopsida > Poales > Poaceae > Pharus > Pharus latifolius. Next base: position 61,513,729 of record CM033322.1, read on the forward strand.
AAGAAAGTCATTTAATGGCCGTTAAGCGCATTTTGAGGTATCTAAAATATTCATCTAGCATAGGGTTGTGGTATCCTAAAGGTGCAAAATTCGAATTAATTGGATATTCTGATTCCGATTATGCGGGATGTAAAGTGGATAGAAAAAGCACCTCTGGCAGTTGTCAACTGTTAGGAAGATCTTTAGTATCTTGGTCCTCTAAGAAACAAAACTCTGTAGCTTTATCAACCGCCGAAGCGGAATATGTTTCCGCGGGTAGTTGTTGTGCACAATTGCTTTGGATGAGGCAAACATTGTTGGATTATGGAATAAAATTTGAAAAAGTGCCTCTTTTGTGTGATAATGAGAGTGCGGTGAAAATAGTCACAAATCCAGTTCAACACTCTCGGACCAAGCATATAGATATTCGACACCACTTCCTTAGAGATCATGTTAGCAAAGGTGATGTGGTGGTGGATAATGTGAGAACCGAAGATCAATTAGCGGATATATTCACTAAGCCCTTAGATGAAAGTCGTTTTTGCAAACTTCGAAATGAGCTTAACGTCATTGATATATCAAATGTGGCTTGAAATGTTGAACTCATATTGATTGTGCTTAAAGTTTCACTTGATTGCTTGAACTTCCTCTTTTAGAGCTTTTTAGGCTCCTTTATCGGCAATTGAGTAAAATGAACCAAAAATATGTTAAGTTGTAAGATAAATACTTCCCCCTTGGTGATATTGCCTATATCTTACTTATAATTATCTTATATTTATATATCTCCCTATCCAAATCTCTTGAGCTTCAAATCATTCAAAATCCTCCAAGAATTTTAGTCCTTCCAGCGGTCTGACCGAACAAATTGCGGTTCGACCGAATGCATCTCCAGAGAGCATCTTAAATTTCTTGCTTCCAGCGGTCTGACCGGTATCTTTTCTACGGTCTGACCGAAATTTCATGACCAGAGACCTTATTTTTTTTGGATTCTTCCTCTCCGGTCAAACCCTCATCAAGCTCGGACATACCGTGGTTCAAGATCATCACCAAATCATGTCTTCTAGGTATATTGCTCAGATTCTTCTTCGTTTTCAATTTCGTCTTCTGTTCATCTTGAGGTTTAGGGATAATGTGGTGAATCTTGTTTAAATTCTTTCAATATCCTGAAATTGATTCATCCCCCTGATGCAATGAGTATTCTCTCACATTTAGTTGTCCACATTGCATCTTAGTTTCACCTAAATCCCAGAAATCATGCCAAACCCTAACTCTACGGTTGCACCGGTCTGACCGACTGCAACAGCAGTGCCAGAGTTTGCTAATCTGCTATCTTGTCAATTCAATCTCTCTTACCTTTGAGTATCTGATCTGCTGTATCTCTTGCAAATCTTCTAGTGGTCGTGGAACTCAAGGCATTGCCTCCATCCGGACAAACAAGAAGAAATTGGCGAAACGGCCAAAAAGGACTCTACCCTCGAGCAGTAGCGACAGTCACGATGACGATTGGGTACCCTCGGTCAGAGACTCAGAAATAGAACAGTCATCTCATCATGGTGGATCGTCTCACAGGGGCATGGACATCGAGAGTGAGGACGATGAAATAAACGTCCATGCTTATCAAGGCCCGAAGAGAAATTGGACTTCAAGCGACTATACAAAGGCTAGGACTGTCTATGCCTACAATCACGAGAATGACGCCTCTACTCCTCATTTCCACACGATGACACAGCAGGATGCCTTCTACGGTCATTTGATCCACAAGAATATCTTCGAACACAAATGGATCGAATGGGCTTATGTTGTGAATCAGCCCATCATGGCTCCCTTGGTGCAGATCTTCAAAGATATAGGGGTGTATGACTTTGTGGAGCACAAGTGCCCATGGAACGCCACTGCCATCAGACAGTTCTATGCTACAATTGAGATCAGATGGGCGGACCATCAGATCATATGGATGACAGGTTCCAGGCGTTATGAGGCCACTTTTGATGAGTTTGCTGCGGCAAACAAGCTAAACTATGAGGAGATGAAAGAGGGGATCGATATGGAGGATGAGGATTACCTCCATGAGGACGACTGGCTCCAGTTTTATGAGCAGCCGGGAGGTAGACAGCGGATTGTACCTGGCACTGTTACAGGTCTCAAAGTCCTCCCTGCTGTCGTCAACAAGATCGTACGAGCCACGATCCATCCAAAAAGTGGAAACCGAGAGGCGGTCCGGGATTACTACTGGAACTTCATCGACCACATCCTCAAGAGTCATCGGATCAACATTGTCTCTTTTATTTTGAAGACAATTGAGGATGTCTAGGCGACCACTCTGCCGAATCTCTACTATGCTCCTATCATGTCCTTGCTGCTCCAGAAGACGAAGTTCCCTCGCGGTTCTTGTGATATCAGACATCTCGGCTATAAGCCGTTTAGTGTCAACCCGTGCGCGTCTTGGCTCGAGGCCACGAAGCACAGCATCAGCAGCAGCAGCAGCAGGCTCAGCCTATGCCTCCTCCTCCTCCACCTCAGGCTCAGCAGGCAGCTCAGTCTAGCCAAGCCCCCGCCTGGTTCACACAGTTCCAGCAGCAGTTCCATCAGCCGATGATGGATCAGTTTGCTACTCTTCTCCAGGGGCTTGAGCTCGCTCGCTCGGACTTGGCGGCATTGCATGATCAGTTCCAGACTTTCTCGTCGCGCCAGGATCAGTTCGAGCAGCGCTTCGATGCCTTCTCCACTCACTTCTACACCCGTTTCCCTCAGACTCCTCCTCACCATCCTCCCGATGATGATGCTCCAGCTGATTCTTAGCTTTTATGGCAATTGATGCCAAAGGGGGAGAGAAGAGAGTAGAAAAGAGTAGGAAAATGAAAAACTTTTGGTGTAAACTTTTAAGTAACTTGTTTAGTTAAATATCTCTTTTTGTAGATGACATTTATGATTGGTTGACTCTTGTATGAGATTGTTACTTCTTGATATATGAGATATGCTTATGTTATTTTCATATGACCTTGTGTTGATAATATCATGTTGTAGAATTGAATGTTGAATGTCTTATTTGTGATACTTCATGCTCTTATAATGGATGATTTGAGATAGCATATTTGAGATAGCATCTGATACACATGCTTGAACTCCTCTAAAATTCTCTTATTCATACATTTAGGGGGAGTGTCTTATTCTTCGATGCTTATTGTAAAATTCCCTTTATGCTTAAAACTCTTTCATCTACTCTTTATGCTGTCATCAATTACCAAAAAGGGGGAGATTGTAGCTTCTAGGCCCCTATAGAATGTTTCAATAATTAATGACAACTTCAAATGCTATACTAACGTTACCTGCCTAGTTGTGTCAAGAAGATACTTAAAAGACAGGTTAATGAAAGGCGAAGAAAGAGCCTCATGATGAAGAAAGAGCATTGATCAAAAGGGCAAAGGTATGAAATAGGGTCTTTTCCATTTTTACCGGTCTAAGGTGATTAGAGAAGAATTTTGACCGGATTTTAGGATAGTTTCCGTACTATTAAGAGGAGCATGTGGTGTATCACAAAATACTTCATCTATGTGCCACAAATCATAAAATCAACTTGCATTGCATACTAGAAGGTCATATACTTTGAATATGCTTGTTTCAGCTCATTTCTGCTCAGCAATGTCTCAGTCGGTCTGACCGTATGTTGGACCGGTCTGACCGAATTCACGGACTGACCGATTAGAATTCTCGGACTGACCGACGTTATGTCTTAGTATAGTATATACCTTTATAAGGTCGGTCTGTCCGTAGTTAAAACCTAGGTCAGTCTCCCGGAACCTCATGAACTATCTTTCTGTTGTTTTGAGCTATTACGGTCTGACCGTTTTATTAGACCGGTCTGACCGCGAAATCGGTCTGACCGTGTTTTTGTACTACGGTCTGACCGTATGGCCGGTCTGTCCTTTTTTATCGGCCTGACCATATAAGATGTCCAGAAACTAGGTCGTCTCTGGACAGCTTCACGGTCTGACCGAAATAGGCTCTGGTCTGACCGTGTGTGTGCCTGACAAGGGCAGTTGAGCATTTATTGCGCCTGTTTAATGCCGTTGCAATTGCGGCGGTCTGACCAAGCTTATACCTACGGTCTGACCGCCAAGTGAACTTTTTCTCCCAACGACCTATAACGGCTATATTTATTGTGGGGGGTATATATACTCCCATGCACGGCCCTGTTAAAGACTCTTGGCAAAATTTGAGCATTGTCATCATCCTTGAGAGCTTTAGCACATTTCATACACTCTAGGGTTCAAATTCTCGAATTTGTGAGAGTGTGCATTTGAGATCTTCTAGTGCATTGCATCTAGATCATTAAATCATCCTCGTGGCACTAGAAGAAGGCTAAGTGATCATCACCGGCTTATTACTCTTGGAGTTTGCCGGCTCCTAGACGGCTAGGAGAAGAGTTTTGGAGAGCTCTTCAAGGAAGATTGTGAAGAAGCCTCAAAACGTCTTGTGAAAGGGTTGAGCACACCTTGCCGGAGCGGTAAAGTGCATCCTTAGTGAAATCGAGGTTTGGATAACTCATCATACTAATCCAGCTCAAGATCTAGGTCACTTCTTGAGAGAAGGTTGACTAGATAGAGGAGCGGTTAGAGATTTGAGTTTGCCTCAACGTGGATTAGGGGTGATCGGCAAATCACCGAAACCACGGGATATATCCTTGTGTTGGAATTGTGCTTTGTTCATATTGTGTTATTTATTTGCTCTCATTATCTCTAAATTGTTTGATTAATTGCTAAATTGTTAAAATCGCCTATTCACCCCCCTCTAGTCGATATCCTAGATCCCTTTCAGTCCCGTCAAAGCAGACAGCGGCCGGGACTCTCCCCGAGAAGTGCAGGGGGCTAACCAGCCCTTGTGCCAAAGACTTCGCAGCATCCGGTGGCCGCGGCCCTACCGCCCCCCGCACATCGAGCACTATCACGATGAGGCAGACCCTTACGAATTTGTGCAGGTTTACTCCACTGCCATCTCCGCAGCCGGGGGGGACGAGACGATACAATGCAACGTCTTCCCCCTCTACCTCACCGGCATCGCTCGCTCCTGGTTCTACAACCTGAAGGCCGGCTCTATCAAGTCTTTCACGCAGCTTAAGCGGGAGTTCTGTACGAACTTCCTGGGGAACTACGTGCGTCCCCTGAACTCCTCGCAGCTGTACACTGTCCGGCAGAGGACTGGGGAAACCATCAGAAGCTTCTTCAAGCGCTTTGCTCAGGTGAAGAGCAAAGTGGTCCACATCCCCGACTCTACGCTCATCGAAGCCTGCAAAAGTGGCATCCTCCCGGGGGAGCTCCACCGAAGGCTCTCCCGGAGCTGCCCCTCTTCCACCGACGAGCTCTTCAACGTACTCAAAAAGTACGCTCGGGCGGAGGAAGATGACATATGGAAGAAGACCCTGGGGGCTCCCGCCCCCGCCGACCGGGGGGCCAGGGATCCCCCCAAGCGCCCCAGGCAGGGGGGCGTAACGAGCCACGGCCTCGGGACACCTTTGTCCTCGAGGGCGGAGGCGGCTCGCGCGACCCCCCTAGGGGCAACCGCCCCTTCCCCAAACTGAAAGGTCATGGGGGAGGACAGTCTTCGCGCGGCCAGCAAGGCCCCGCGGGGAGAAGGTGGGAAGAACCATGGTGCAGCTTTCACGGGTCCACTACCCACGCTACCCGAGACTGCAACCAGCTACTGCAGCACTTCGCGGTGTTACTCGACCAGCGCGGGCAGGGGGGACTCCGGCCTCCTCACTCCCTCGGCCAGCTGTCCCGGCCCTTCCCGCTCCCGCAGGGGGTCAGCAGACGCAGACGCAGGAGGGGGAGCCTTCAGAAGCTCTCCCCTTTCAAACTTCTCAGCGCCACATCAACGTCATTGTGGGAGGGTCCGCCTCTGGGCAGGACTCTAAGCGCCAGCGTAAGGAGTACGCGCGTGAGGTCAAGGTTGTGGGGGTGCTACATGCGTCCCCGCCACCTAAGTGGTCGAACGTCCCCCTCACCTTCACGGCGGAGGACGCGCGAGGGGTTCGCTTCCCCCACAACGACACGCTCATTGTCTCCGCGACCATCTACAACTGCCACCTGGCCCGTATCCTTGTGGATGGCGGGAGCTCCGCCGACGTCCTATTCCTGAAGGCCTTCAAAGAGATGCAGGTGGATGAGAAGCTCCTGCAGCCCGCTGCCGGACCCCTGCAAGGTTTTGTCCCGGGGAAGGCAATCCACCCCGTGGGCAAGGTAGACCTCCCTATGACATTCGGCACCCCGGAGAACTACCGGACCGAGCTGGTCCGCTTCAACGTAGTGGACCTCCCCTCCTCCTACAACGCGATTATGGGGAGGACCACAATCAACTGGCTGGGGGCTGCCACCCATCAAAACTACCTCTGCATGAAGATCCCCGGGCCGCATAGTGTGATCAACGTCCGGGGAGACCAAGACATGGCCTGTGCTCTATACGAGCGCGCTGCGGCCACAATCGGAAGCGTCAACCTCGTAAAGACGCCCGGGGGGGAGGCTTCTCCCCCGGAACTAGACGCCACTGCGCCACCGCCCAGGAGGCCCCTCCTCAAGCCGCGTCCGGAAGGGGGCCTCCGGAAGGTCCTGCTGTCCCCGGGCGACGAAGACAAAACCGTCCGGGTCGGCGCGGAGCTCCCCGAGGAGCAGGCAGCGCAACTTGCGGCTTTTCTGCGCGAAAACTCTGATGTTTTTGCGTGGAAGCCTTCGGACATGCGGGGCGTCACCCGGGAGGTCATTGAGCACAAGCTCGCAGTGGCCCCCGGTCACCCCCCAATCAAACAGAAGCTGCGGAAACTCTCCCTCGAGCGCCAAGAAGCAATCAAGGTGGAGATCACCCGGCTCCGAGAGGCGGGGTTCATTCGGGAGGTCCTGCACCCCGAGTGGCTCACGAACCCCGTCCTCGTCAAGAAGTCAACCGGCAGGTGGCGGATGTGCGTGAACTTCACCGACCTTAACCGCGCCTGCCCCCAAGACAACTTCCCGCTCCTGCGGATTGATCAGCTTGTCGACTCCACTGCGGGGTGCGAGCTCATGAGCTTCTTAGACGCCTACTCAGGCTACCATCAAGTCCAGATGGCGGAAGGGGACGAGGAAAAGACGAGTTTCATAACTCCCCTCCGAACCTTCTGCTACGTCCATATGCCCTTCGGGCTAAAGAACGCGGGGGCGACCTTCCAGCGCCTCATGACACTAGTCTTCAAATATCAAGTCGGCCGCAACGCCGAAGTCTATGTAGACGACGCGGTCATCAAGAGTCCCCGCGCAGCCTCCCACATCGACGACCTGGCTGAAACCTTCCGCAACCTCCGTGCGTTCGGGCTCAAACTCAACCCGGAGAAGTGCGCCTTCGGGGTGCGCGGGGGGAAGCTCCTAGGTTTCCTCGTGTCCCAGCGGGGCATTGAGGCAAACCCCGAGAAGATTCGGGCATTCTTAGATATGCCCCCGCCGCGCTCCGTCAAGGATGTCCAGCGGCTCTCCGGCCGCCTAGCCGCGCTAAGCCGCTTCGTCTCCCGGTCGGGGGAGCGGGGCCTCCAGTTCTTCAAGATCCTCCGAGGGCTCAGGGGTTCCGCTGGACCCCCAAGGCCCAGGAGGCGTTCGACGACCTCAAGAAGTACCTCACGAGCCCTCCAATGCTCGTGAGTCTGTCTCCAGAAGAGCCCTTGCTCCTCTACCTCGCCGCGACCCCCGTCGCCGTCAGCGCGGTCTTGGTGAAGGAGCAAGGGGGGCAGCAGCGCCCCGTGTACTACGTGAGTGAGGCCCTCCAAGGGGCCAAAACTCGGTACACGGAGATGGAGAAGATCTACTACGCCCTCCTGATGGCATCCCGGAAGCTTCGCCATTACTTCCTGGGGCACCCCATCACCGTTCCGTCGTCCCTCCCCCTGGGGGAGGTATTGCGGAACAAAGAAGCCACCGGCCGGATTGGGAAGTGGGGGGCCGAGCTCACCCCCTTCTCTCTCTCCCTTACCGGGCGCTCCTCCATCAAGTCGCAAGTCCTCGCTGACTTCGTCGCAGAGTGGACTCCCGCCTCTGGGTCCGGGGACGAAGACCTCCCGCCTTTTGGCCCCCGGGACTTGGCCTTCGGTGCCGCCCCGGGCGCCGCCCTTTGCCCGGGGACCTGGCCTCCGGTGCCTCCCCCGGGCAAATGGCGGCGCCCGGGAGGGCACCAGAGGCCACGTCCCGGGAGCCAAAAGGCGGCGCCCGGGGAGGCCCTGGAGGCCAAGTCCCCGGGCAAATGGCGGCGCCCGGGAGGGCACCGGAGGCCACGTCCCCGGGGGCCAAAAGGCGGCACCCGGGGAGGCCCCGGAGGCCACGTCTCCGGGCAAATGGCGGCACCCGGGAGGGCACCGGAGGCCACGTCCCGGGGGCCAAAAGGCGGCGCCCGGGGAGGCCCCGGAGGCCAAGTCCACGGGCGAAAGGCGGCGCCCGGGAGGGCACTCGGGGCCCCGTCCCGGGAGCCAAAAGGCGGCGCCCGGGGAGGCCCCGGAGGCCAAGTCCCCGGGCAAAAGGCGGCGCCTGGGAGGGCACCGGAGGCTCCGTCCCGGGAGCCAAAAGGCGGCGCCCGGGGAGGCCCCGGAGGCCACACCCCCGGGCAACCGTGACACAACTTACCTGGACTTAGCCCCGCGGAGATTTCCCCCGACAGCAGCCCCCCATGTCCGCCGGGGACGATGCTCGCGTCCCCGGTGGGTATGGTTCAGGTCACCGGGAAGATCTCCGGGCCAGGTTACCGGAGCCGCGACGCTTCGGCTTCCGTGCCCTACACTTAAAGCCGCGCAGTTTCGCCATAAATGCGCGCGCGGTTCGAACCGGCGCCTCGATTCACGCGCCCGTCCCTTCGTTTCCCGCGCACGGTTTGAACTTCTACGGTCCAGATTGATCCGCGGGTGCCACGTGGCGTGTATCTAGACCACGGCCCGCCCCTATAAATAGGACCTTGGGGTGGCCCGGAAGCTCATTCGAAATCCTCAGCCCCACGATTTTTGCTCTCCCGGTAGCTTTTTCGGGTAGCAGGCGTCCGGGAGTTTCTAGTAGTAGCCTCCTGCAAAGTTTGCCACCAAAAAGAAAACTAACCTCATGGCACCCAAGGGTCGAGCGAAGACCACGGAGGTGCCCCCAGAGGAAATCCCCTTGGATTTCCCCTGGGCGTCCGAGTTCACGGCCGGGGACGCCGAGTCCTTGGCCAAAAGGGGCATCGTTGTGGCCGGGGACATCCGAGTCCCGGTGAAGAAGGACGGAGCCCCCCACCCCAGGCCTGGGGAGATTGTGGCCTTCGAGGCCTTCATCGAGGCGGGGCTCCGGCTCCCGGTGCATCCCATGCTCCGGGAGTTTCTCAAGGAGTATGGGGTGGCTCTCAACCACCTCACCCCGAACGCGCTCGTCCGGATGGGCCTCTTCATCTGGCTCTTCGAGACAGCGACCGGGCGGGAGCCCGACCTTCGCGCCTTCCGGTATTTCTACGAACCGGCGGCGCGGACCTCCCACCTGGTGAAGGGGGGCCCCAAGTCCCCCTTTGGCTCGGTGATGGTCCAAATGTTGCCGGCCCGGGTAATCGACTACCCGGCAGCGGCCTCCTGGGACCACTGGGGGGATTGGGTCCGGAGGTGGTTCTACCTCCGGGTCCGAGACGACGCGGTGGTGTACGCCCTGGAGGCCCCCACCTACAGCCGGTCGTCCGCACCAAACCGCCGGTGTGGACGGACGAGGAGTACGAGCTCCTCGGCAAGGTGATCCTCTCCAAGACTCGCTCGATGCGGGACGCGGCTGAGGAGATGGCTCTCCTCCGGATCTCCCCCTTCACCGGCGGGAAGAGGGGGATCGGCATGGGCCCCGAGCAGCGGCCTCCTGCGAAGCCGGTGACACGACGTAAGCCCCGGGAGCCCGCTGCATTGTACTTACAAATTTTTAAGAAATTGACTAACTCTTTACCTCCTGCAGTCCGGCCGTACCCGGCGGCGCGGGAGAACGCGGAGAACCTCTTGGGGAGGTACTTCACCGATGAGCATGAGCGCGTCATGCGCGCCGTGGGCGAGGGCCCTCCCAAGAACCTGGTAGCGGCGGCCTTCGGGCTGAAGCTACCGGAGAGGAAGCCTCTCCCCACCCCCGGTTCGCACAAACGGGGGAAGGAGGCGGCCGGGGGCTCGGAGCCCAAGAAGGCCCGGGTTCAAAAGACCCCCGGCCCATCGACGGCGCCGACGGCGACACCGGCGAAGCCCCGGGACGAGACCCCTGGGAGCGAACGTGCCCGGGCACCATCCCGGAAGGAAGCAACACCTCCCCCCCCGAAGGGTCCCGTCGAAGCGCCGGGGAAGGAGGCGACCGCGGGAGGGGCGGCGTCCGACTCGGCGAACTACGCCCCGTCGCCGCTCACGGTGGAGCCCCTCCCGCCCCTTCCGGCTTCTTTGGAGCCGGAGAGGCTGGAGGTGAGATTCGCGGGGGCCTCGCCCCCGCGGGTTTGGCCGGTGGACGAGGGGGGGAGCCCCTCGGTCTACGAGGTTCCTCCGGAGGAGGAGGCCCCGAGGACCTTCCGGCCCGGGGCAGGCAAAAGCCTGATGGTTCCCCCCCGGGCGGAGGCTCCCGCCGAGAGCTCCTCGGCCACGTCTTCGGGGGGCACTACCTCGTCGACGAAGACGCCGGCCGCGCTACCGGACCTTGATGTCCGGGGACCCCCCACCGGCCGCGCTGGCGGTGCTGGGCGGGAGACTCCTTTGCTCCCCGCAAGGGAGATCGCCCGCTACTCGGAGGGCCTGCATACCCGGAAGGTGCAGGCCTTCATCGCGGGAGGGACGCTCCATGATCGTTTCGAGGGGCTTCAGTCCGTCAGGGCCCAGGTAACCCGAGTCGATGACGTCTTCGCTCATCCCCTGCACTTTGAAATTTTTCTAACTCATGTATTTTGTAGGTGGCAGCTGTTACCTGGGGCCTTGAGCAGCGGGTCGCCCGGCTGCTCAAGGAGGTGGAGGGCCGGGCCGCGGCCTCCGTAGGGCAGCGCGAGGAGGCCCTCCGGGAACGTGACGAAGCCCTCACAGAATTAACCCGGGTCCGAGCCCAGGTTTATATTTCCGAGGCCATCAACGCACGCCTCCGGGAGGAGGCCAAGGCGAGGGAGGAGGCGCTCCGGGAGCTCGAGAGCTCGAGCGTCCGGGTGGTGGCGGACGCGGGCCGCTCCATCCGGACGGCCCTCGAGGGCCTTGGCGTAAGCCTCGGCTCCGGAAGCAGGGAGGTGCCGCCGGTGACCCTCGCGGAGGCTGCCGACGTTCGGGCACGGGGTCGGGCGATCCCCGTCGTCGCGGCCGCCGCGGGGCTCGTCGAGTTCCGGGGGGTCGGCGCCCGGGCAATCGGGGGCCGGATCCCCCAAGCTTCCCGGACTCCTTCGAGCCTTCGCGCCGGGAGGTCGAGCAGCTCGCCGGAGGGTTCTACGACCGGATCATCCGGGCGTGGTTCCCGGCTCCGGCGCCTCCGGCGGGAGACGTCCCAGCCCCGGCCTTGGAGGAAGCCCCCCGGGGGGAGGACTCCAACGAACACGTATGAGCCTCCCCCCGGGTCTTAGCTAGGGCCCTTTTTTGTTTTAGGATTTTTTGATTCCGGTAGCTTCTTAGAAGAAGCCCCGGGCACTTGTACATAAAAATTTTTAATGCAATGAAGTTAGAATTTTTTCTAAGTCTTTGAATTGAACTTACTGTTACCAGGGTTCCCGGGAGGTTGCTCCCGGGTGAAGGTCCGGGAGGGGCTCCTCGGGGGACGCCCAAGCGGCTTTAATTTTGCTAAGCCTTATCTCCGGGAATCGCGGCGAGGATAGTATCCGGGAGCCGATCCGGTTGAGGTGGCGTGCGGAGTGGCACTTGGACAATTTTGATAATCACCGTGCCGAATTGTCCCCTCTGCGACCGGGCCTCCGGATGATCCCTCCCCTCCAGATACTTCCACCTGTGGGATACGAGTTTTGGCCTGAAGATGCGCTTCGGGACGCTCGGCGCCGCGTACGGGCGTTGTACCGGGACTTGACCCGGGAGCTAGCGGAGAGCCTCCGGGAGTATTAGGCGTAGGAGCCTTAGGGCTTAGAGAATCCCCCGGGTTAGAACCCGGGTTGTATCGTTTCCGAAGCCCACCGGAGGCGGAAGATGTCCTCCGGGTTTGCTGATCAATAAAGCGCTGTGTTGTTGTTTCCTTTTATTGCGCCTCTTTATTTTTTCTTCTTGGATGGTCTGGACGACTCATCTTAACAAGGATGAGCTAAGTTTCCTCGTGGGCGGTGTGGTCGACACCCGGGGGTTCCTTATCCCCACCCCCCCCCCCCCCCGCCCACAGTGGGCCGGAGAATAGCTCCGCGCGCTGTGGGGGTAAAAAGGCCCCCGGGAAGGAAGTCACCTGTAGCATAGGAAATTTTCTGTTAGAAAATTTTAAATTGTTTTCAAGGAGAAGACCTTCCGGGAGATAATCGTCCGGTCGCCGTGAGAACGGGGAGCCGGGAATAGGGTCTTCGGGGAAGAAAATGCCCGAGAAATCCGACTTCTCCGAGAGACAATCGTCCGGTCGCCGTGAAAACGGGGAGCCGGGAATAGGGTCTCCGGGAGGCATTCATCCGGTCGCCGTGAAAACAGGGAGCCGGGAATAACGTCTGACTCCCGGAGGAGGAAGATGGATCCAAATAAGCCGCAAGGGGCTGGTCTTCCGGTCACCGTGAAAACGGGGAGCCGGGAATAACGTCGACTCCCGGAGGAGGAAGATGGATCCAAATAAGCCGCAAGGGGCTGATCTTCCGGTCGCCGTGAAAACGGGGAGCCGGGAATAACGTCGACTCCCGGAGGAGGAAATGCCTGAAGACGGGACTTGAGTGTTTGGGCAGGGGACTAGTCTCCCAAAGTGACTCGTTACCACGGCCACTGTGACCGGGTTGCCGCTTACACCCTCAGTCCACGAGGGCTGATCGTAAGACGCCCTACGGGAGTGCAGGCTCCGTTGTAGGGACTTGTTGGGGCTGGCCCACTTCCTCGCGGGGTGGGCATCCTCGCGGAGAGGGCTTCCTCGCGGGGAGGGCATCGCCGCTAGGGGCGGTAATGAAAAACCCTGCAATGAGAGTTTGCAAAGCAAGACCTATGTATTGCTAATGATATGAAGTACGGGGCCTCCCCCTGCGAAGCCGCGAAAGGGGAGGAAAATACAGCATCCCTCCTCCCCCTCCAGCGTGAACGCCCCGGGGGAGGGGACATGCCCGTAAGGCTAAACATAGAACTTGGGAAGTAAACGCAAGTTCCACGTGTGTTTCAGCTCCTGCTTTTGGAGGTTGGAGAGCTTGTAGGCCCCCGAGCCCAGGACCGCAGAGATCCTGTAGGGGCCCTCCCACATGGGGGAGAGCTTACCCTGGGCCTGGGGGTCCGTCACGCGCTTGAGGACAAGGTCCCCCAGGCGGAAAGCTCTCTCGCGCACACGCTGATTGTACGCGCGCGCCATTTCTTGCTCGTAGATGGCGTGGCGGAGGAGCACCCGGTCGCGTTCCTCCTCCATGAGGTCGATCTCCAGACGCTGGTTGGCCTCGTTGGCCTGGTATGCTAAGGGAGTGGCTCCCTCCAGGAGCTCCACCCGTAGTGACCGAAAGCCAATCTCTGGGGGGAGGACTGCCTCCGCCCCGTAGACCAGGGAGAAGGGAGTACGCCCCGTCGCCCGGGACGGGGTCGTGCGCATGGAGCAGAGGATGCTAGGGAGCTCCTCTGCCCATGCACCCCGCTTAGAAGCAGTTTGCTCGAGTCTCCGGCGCAACCCCTGTAGGATCACGCCGTTGACCCTCTCGACAGCCCCATTGCTCCGGGGATGGGCTACGGAGGCGAACTGGATAACGAGCCCCAGGCCTTCACAGAATTCCCGAAAATAAGCCGAGTCGAATTGGGTCCCGTTGTCCACGGTGACGCTGTCGAGAGGGTGATCTCGGCGACCTCCGGGACATGAGGCTCGTCGTCCGTGTCTGGGGAGGCCACCGAGGGCTTCGTGATGATCTCCAGGAGAGCCCCCTTGGGGAGCGATTCCCGGGCGCTGGCTGCCCGGGCCAAGGCGTCGGCCCGGTCATTGTCCCTGCGTGGGATATGCCGGGCCTCGAGGCCGTCGAAATGCCTCTCCATCTTTCGTACTTCCTACAAATAAAGACTTAAGTTTGCGTCATGGCACAGGTAAGACTTGTCCATCTGGCAAACTACGAGCTGAGAATCTCCCTTGACTAGGAGGCGCCGGATCCCCAGGGAGCGCGCGAGGCGCATCCCGAGGAGCAAAGCCTCGTATTCGGCGACGTTGTTGGTTGCCGGGAACTCGAGCCGCACGGCATACTCGAGTTCCTTCCCCTCGGGGCTCTGGAGGACTACTCCCGCGCCAGCCCCGGCGAGACACAGCGACCCATCGAACATAAGGGTCCAATGATCACTGCGTCGGGGCGGCACAGGGAGATCTACGTCCCCGGACCCCGAGGCGGGAGTCCAATGATCACCTGCGACTTGATGGCGGAGCGGCCGGTAAGGGACAAGGAGAAGGGGGCGAGCTCAGCCCCGCACTTCCCGATCCGGCCGGTGGCTTCTTTGTTCCGCAGTACCTCCCCAAGGGGGAGGGACGACGGGACGGTGATGGGGTGCCCAAGGAAGTAATGCCGAAGCTTCCGGGACGCCATGAGGAGGGCGTAGCAGATTTTCTCCATTTCCGTGTACCGAGTTTTGGCCCCTTGGAGAGCCTCACTCACGTAGTACACCGGACGCTGCTGCCCCCCTTGCTCCTTCACCAAGACTGCGCTGACGGAGACAGGGGTCGCGGCGAGATAGAGGAGCAACGGCTCTTCCGGGGACGGGCTCACGAGCATTGGAGGGCTCGTGAGGTACTTCTTGAGGTCGTCGAACGCCTCCTGAGCCTCGGGGGTCCAGCGGAACCCCTCAAGCCCTCGGAGGATCTTGAAGAATTGGAGGCCCCGCTCCCCCGACCGGGAGACAAAGCGGCTGAGTGCGGCTAGGCGGCCGGAGAGCCGTTGGACATCCTTGACGGAGCGCGGCGGGGGCATGTCTAGGAATGCCCGGATCTTCTCGGGGTTTGCCTCAATGCCCCGCTGGGACACGAGGAAACTTAGGAGCTTCCCCCCGCGCACCCCGAAGGCGCACTTCTCCGGGTTCAGCTTGAGCCCGAATGCGTGGAGGTTCCGGAAGGTTTCAGCCAGGTCGTCGATGTGGGAGGCTGCGCGGGGACTCTTGACAACCGCGTCGTCTACGTAGACTTCAACGTTGCGGCCGACTTGCTCTTTGAAAACCAGTGTCATAAGGCGTTGGAAGGTCGCCCCCGCGTTCTTGAGCCCGAAGGGCATATGGACGTAGCAGAAGGTTCCGAGGGGAGTAATGAAACTCGTCTTCTCCTCTGTTGAATCTTGAGCCCCGATTAGGATTTTGGTGATTAATGACACCCGTTAGATTTGCGACTAATCTCTGTATGTAAGACACAGGTAAATCAAAGGAGAAAGCATCAAGAAAAGACAAAGCAAGGTTATCAAGACTCCGTGAAGCGAAAACGACGAAAATCTCGACAAAAGTACAAATACCTAAACCTAGCGTCTTCTTGTTTTGAAATTTTCTAGGTTAGATGGTCGTACTATTAAGAGGGGTCTTAGCACAAGTATCTTGATCAACCTTGAAGTTCTTAGAAGCATATTTGCATTTGCTTTTGCCCCAAACCAAAAGCTGAGTAAAAAATTCAGAAGTCAGGTTTCGGTTTGTACTGGCCGGACAGTGTCTGAAGTGACCGGACAATGTCCGGCCAATACAAAAAATCTCAGTACTTTGCAAACACGCGCAACAGAGACAAATCCATTTGTCCGGGACTTCTGTCCGGTGAAGGCCGGACATTGTCCGAAGTGACATGACAATGTCCGGCCAGTACAAATGTTCGCAGTTTAGTGATTTGAGACAAATACATTTGTCCGGAGGATTTGTCCGAAGTGACCGGACATTGTCTGAAATGACCGGACAATGTCCGGCCAATACAAAATCCTGGCTAGTGTTAGGGCCATGTTAACAGAGACAAATCTATTTGTCCGGACATTTTGTCCGGAAAAATCCTATATGTCCGGCCTATACAAAAATCTTGAGTATATTAAGTTGAGTGTTAACAGAGACAAATACATCTGTCCGGACATTTTGTCCGGACAAATGTATCTGTCCGGCGTGTACACTTCATTTTCAACAAGGGTGTTAACAGAGACAAATGCATCTGTCCGGACATTTTGTCCGGACAAATACATCTGTCCGGCCTTCACATTTTGTTTCAAACGGCTACTGACACTCGCAATTCACGTGAATAACGGTCAAAATTTTTGTACTGACCGGACATTGTCCGAAGTGGCCGGACAATGTCCGGCCAGTACAATTTTCGCCCAATCTTCTTGATTTCGACCGTTTTTGTTGAGAGTATAAATAGATCACTGTTGTAGATGTCAAGTACACACAAAATACACTTCATAAACCCTGAGCAACAGTGTGCAAGCTCTCACACATCCATTCTCTAGCAATTAGAGTCAAAACTTGAGAATTCTTGAGTGCTAGTTGAGTGAATTTGGTTCCAAGCCTTGTTGCATTTGCATTGTGTTCATCAAGCTTTGAGGTTGATCAAGCAAGGTGCTAAGGCTTATTACTCTTGGTGATTGCCGTCACCTAGACGACCCGGGAGGTCCGGCGATCTCTCCATCGACGGTGTGTCGGAGAGGCCCGCCGAGTGGTTGTAAAGGCTTGGAGCTCGCCTATCCGGAGTGGAGAAGGGCTACCTCTAGTGGAATCGAAGCTTAAGCTCAAGTGAAGAGCGCTTCAACGAGGATTAGTGGAAATCGGCAAATTTCCGAGACCTCGGGAAAAACTTGATTTCTTCGGTTTTCTCTACTACTTGCTTAATTTCCATTGTGATTGAATTGTTGCTAGTAGTATCATAGAAATCGCTAAATCTGAATTGAATTAGTTTTCCATACCCTTAGAATATTTGCTATTGCAAACTTAGGTTGTTAAACCCTAATTTAGAAGAAAATTTTAAAACCGCCTATTCACCCCCCCCTCTAGTCGGCATCCTTCGATCAACATCCTCGTCCCCTTCCGCCATCCGAACTTGATGGTAACCCGAGTAGGCGTCTAGGAAGCTCATGAGCTCGCACCCCGCAGTGGAGTCAACGAGCTGATCAATCCGCGGGAGCGGGAAGTTGTCTTTGGGGCAGGCGCGATTAAGGTCGGTGAAGTCCACGCACATCCGCCACCTGCCGGTTGATTTCTTGACTAGGACGGGGTTCGCTAGCCACTCGGGGTGCAGGACCTCCCGAACGAACCCCGCCTCTCGAAGCCGGGTGATCTCCGCCTTGATTGCCTCTTGGCGCTCGAGGGAGAGTTTCCGCAGCTTCTGTTTGACCGGGGGGTGGCCGGGGGCCACTGCAAGCTTGTGCTCAATGACCCCCCGGGCGACGCCCCGCATGTCTGACGGCTTCCACGCAAAAACATCAGAGTTTTCGCGCAGAAAAGCCGCAAGTTGCGCTGCGTGCTCCTGGGGGAGCTCCGCCCCTATCCGGACGGTTTTGTCTTCGTTTCCCGGGGACAGCAGGACCTTCCGGAGGCCCCCTTCCGGACGCGGCTTGAGGAGGGGCCTCCCGGGCGGTGGCGCAGCAGCATCTAGTTCCGGGGGAGGAGCCTCCCCCCTGGGCGTCTTTCTGAGGTTGACGCTTCCGATCATGGCCGCAGCGCGCTCGTATAGAGCACGGGCCATGTCTTGGTCTTCCCGGACATTGATCACACCGTGCGGCCCGGGGATCTTCATGCAGAGATAATTTTGATGGGTGGCAGCCCCCAGCCGGTTGATTGTCGTCCTCCCCATAATCGCGTTGTAGGAGGAGGGGAGATCTACCACGTCGAAGCGGACCAGCTCGGTCCGGTAGTTCTCCGGGGTGCCGAAGGTCATTGGAAGATCTACCTTGCCCACGGGGTGGATCGCCTTCCCCGGGACAAAGCCTTGTAGGGGCCCGGCACCGGGCTGCAGGAGCCTCTCATCCACCTGCATTTCTTTGAAGGCCTTCAGGAATAAGACATCGGCGGAGCTCCCGCCGTCCACCAGGATCCGGGCCAGATGGCAGTTGTACATGGTCGCGGAGACAATGAGCGCGTCGTCGTGGGGGAAGCGAACATCCCGTGCGTCTTCTGCCGTGAAGGTGAGGGGGACGTCCGACCACTTTGGTGGCGGGGACGTGCGAAGCACCCCCACAACCCTGACTTCGCGCGCGTACTCCTTACGCTGGCGCTTAGAGTCCCGCCCGGAGGCAGATCCTCCCACGATGACGTTGATGCGCCGCTGCGAAATTTGAAAGGGGAGAGCTTCTGAAGGCTCCCCCTCCTGCGTTTGCTGACCCCCCGTGGGAGCGGGAAGGGCCGGAACAGCTGGCCGAGGGAGCAAGGAGGCCGGAGTCCCCCCCCTGCTCACGCTGGTCGAGGAAGTCCGCAAAGTGCTGCAGCAGCTGGCTACAATCTCGGGTAGCGTGGGTATTGGACCTGTGGAGGCTGCACCACGGTCCTTCCCGCCTTCTCCCCGCGGGGCCTTCCCAGCCGCGCGAAGGCTGTCCTCCCCCATGGCCCTTCGGTTTGGGGAAGGGGCGGTTGGTCCTCGGGGAGTCGCGCGAGCCGCCTTTGCCCTCGAGGACAAAAGTGTCCCGAGGCCGTGGCTCGCTACGCCCCCCTTGCCTGGAGCGTTTGGGGGGATCGCTAGCCCCCCGGTCGGCGGGGGCGGGAGCCCCCTGGGTCTTCTTCCAGATATCGTCTTCCTCCGCCCGAGCGTACTTTTCGAGCACGTTGAAGAGCTCGTCGGCGGAAGAGGGGCAGCTCCGGGAGAGCCTTCGGTGGAGCTCCCCCGGGAGGATGCCGCTTTTGCATGCTTCGATGACCGTAGAGTCGGGGACGTGGGCCACTTTGCTCTTCACCTGGGCAAAGCACTTGAAGAAGCTTCTGATGGTCTCCCCAGTCCTCTGCCGGACAGTGTACAGCTGCGAGGAGTCTAGGGGACGCACGTAGTTCCCCTGGAAGTTGGCACAGAACTCCCGCTTGAGCTGCGAGAAAGACTTGATGGAGCCGGCCTTCAGGTTGTAGAACCAGGAGCGGGCGATGCCGGAGAGGTAAAGGGGGAAGACGTTGCACTGTACTGACTCGTCCCCCCCCGGCCGCGGAGATAGCAGTGGAGTAGACCTGCACAAACTCGTAAGGGTCTGCCTCGCCGTTATAATGTTCGATGTGTGGCGGGCGGTAGGGCCGCGGCCACCGGATGCAGCGAAGTCTTCGGCACAGGGGCTGGTTGGCCCCCTGCACTCCCCGGGGAGAGCCCCGGTCGCTATCTTCTTTCACGGGACCTTCGTTGTCTGAGTCTGGAAGCGGTCCGAGAGGTCCGCCAGAATGGCGGTGGCGACGCTTTTCCTCCGAACCAGGGCTGAATTCCCGGACATCCGGGCTCTCCGCGGGAGGAGTTGGCTCCTCGGCGGGTATCTTCCCCCGGCCGGTGCGAGAGTGAGGCTCCCCGCGCCCGCGGCCGGGGGGAAGTTCTTCCCCGCGCTCTGGTGAACGCATTCGCTCGACCTCCCCCGGGACGACATGGACCTGTCCCGCCGAGGGAGGGAGCTCATGCGCTGTAACTTCGGGAGCCGGTTGGGGTAAGCCCCCTGCGACGACCCCCGGGACCAGAAAGGGGGAAGCCCCTGTATCACCCGGAACCGGGGAGGGGGCGCCCGCGGGGACGCCTGGAATCGAAGTGGAGGGGGCCCCAGTGGCCACGACCGGAACTGGGAAGGGGGCAAGCCCTATAACACCCGGAACCGGCGAGGGGGGAGCCCTGGTGGCGGCGTCCGGAACCGGGGGGCCCATGCGAGGGGAAGTCCGCTGCGGGACGGGGGCCGCCCTGTCGACCGCCCCCGGTGCGGTAAACGCAACGCGGGGGGCAGGACTGGCTCCCGGCGCAGGGTAAACCCCCGGCAAGAAGTGGGCTCCCGACCCCGGGATCAGGCCGGGGACGAGGTACCCCCCTGGTGCCACGAAGGGCCCTGGCATGAAATAACCTCCCGGCACCGGGACGGGCCCGGGTGCCGGGAAGGGTCCGGGCGTGTATCCCGCAGGGGGGGGAAACCCCCCGGCAGGATCATACGGGGCGGAGAACCCCCCGGAAGCCGGAGGGGCCGCCGGGTAACCCATAAACGGGGGCATGTTCCCCGGATATGGGTGCGACACAAATGTGGGGGCCGGAGGCCGCGCCAACACGCTAAGGAGCTCGTCCATAGAGCACTGGGCGCGGAGCTGGCCTTCCACGAGAGCTTCGAGCAGGGCGTCCCGGGGAGCCGGGGGAGCCGTCGGGGGGACGCTTGTCCTGGCCGAGGTCCCCGTCGTCACCGGGAACGACCTGGAGGTGGAAGCACCTAAGTTAAGAGGAAAGGAGGGAGGCGGTACCTGGGCCAGGTCGCCTCCAGAAGGAACCGCCGGGACAGCAGTGTCCCGGGCGGACGGCGCCGGGTCTCCGAGACCCGGGTCACCGGGAAGGGTGCGAGCCCTTGTTCTTGGGGGAGCCATGGCGTCTTGTCACGGGTCCCCACGGACGGCGCCAACTGTCGTGGTATTGTGAATACCCCAGCAGGTTTTGAGAGTGATCCTAGCGAAGATTACGCGGCGCGGGTTAACCGGACGACCGGTCCTCCCCCGCCGGACAAGCACAAAGAATAACACACGGGTTTATACAAGTTCGGGTCCCGGTGGGGGCCCTAGTCCTGTCGACGCGCTCCCGACCGGAGTCGGCTGGGGAGGCTCTCTCGGGGGGAGAGGCTTCCGGAGCACGCCTGTGAATTTAGCTATTCCAATAGATGAACCGATCCCTTACAACAGAGGGGTACAAGGGCTATTTATAGCCCTAAAAAGCAGCAAAAACCCTAAACTACCCCGGAAGCCACCGTCGGATTGAAGGGCAGGACCGTCCTTCTCCCGGTCAAACGCCTTGGATGCTTGACAGGTGGTCGCTAGTTCCCGAGGCGCCCGTCGCGTGACCTGCACGTGACAAACAGCTCGAGACTTTACCTTCAGGAGGGCGATGAGGCCCGGGACGGCGCCGGAGGCCACGTCCCCGGGAAAGTGGCGGCGCCCGGGAGGGCACCGGAGGCCACGTCCCGGGAGCCAAAAGGCGGCGCCCGGGGAGGCCCCGGAGGCCACGTCCCGGGAGCCAAAAGGCGGCGCCCGGGGAGGGGCCGGAGGCCAGGTCCCCGGGCAAATGGCGGCGCCCGGGAGGGCACCGGAGGCCACGTCCCGGGGGCCAAAAGGCGGCGCCCGGGGAGGCCCCGGAGGCCAAGTCCCCGGGCGAAAGGTGGCGCCCGGGAGGGCACTCGGGGCCTCGTTCCGGGAGCCAAAAGGCGGCGCCCGGGGAGGCCCCGGAAGCCACACCCCCGGGCAACCGTGACACAACTTACCTGGACTTAGCCCCGCGGAGATTTCCTCTGACACGGATGGTCCCGCCCCTTCGAATACTTCCACCAGCGGTCTATGAATATTGGCCCGAAGACTTGCTCCGGGAGGCCCAGCGATGTATACAATGCTTGTATCAAGACCTAGCCGGGAGCTATCAGAGGGCCTCCGGGATTATTAGGTGTAGGAGCCTTCCGGGTTGTATCTTGCGTTTATCGTATCGATATCCACCGGAGGGGGAAGATGTCCTCTGCTTAGATATTTTAATATACCTAAGTTTGCTTGTTTACTTTTGCGAATTCTCAAATGATGGTCTGGAAGAGGGCAATCCCTGGGCACAAGTTAACCCCCCTCCACAGCAGGCCGGAGAGTGGCTCTGCATGCTGTGGAGGTGACAAAGTCTGGGGTAAGAATTCCCCAAAACTTTTCCAAAGGTCCCGGTGAGAAATTTCCCATTCGCCGTGAGAACGTGGGGTCGGGTAAAAAACTCCCGGGAACGATTTTTTGGAAATCCTAGTGAGAAATCCTCCGGTCACTGTGAGAACGGGGAGCAGGGGATAAAATTTCCGGGGGAAAGTCCCCGAGATTTCTGGGGATTTTTCCGCCTCCGAAATTTCCCGGGAATGATTTTTCAGAAATCCCGGTGAGAAATCCTCCTGTCACCGTGAGAACGGGGAGCCGGGGATAAAATCTCCTGGGGAAAGTCTTCGAGATTTAAGGTGATTTTTCCGGGAGAAAGCCTCAGAAATTTCCCGAGGTGATTTTTCCGGGAGAAAATCTCCAGAATTCCCGGGGATAATTTTTCAAGGAGAAAACTCTCGAGTCGCCGTGAAAACGGGGAGCCGGGGATGAGATCTCTGAGAAAGAATATCTGAGAAATCCGTCTAACTGAGGAGAAAGTCGACTCCCGGAGGAGGATGTGCCCGATGATGGGTCTGAGTGTTTGAGGGGGGGACTAGTCTCTCAAATTGACTCGTTACCACGGTCCTTGAGGACAGGGTTGCCGCTTACACCCTCAGTCCACGAGGGGTGATCGTAAGCCACCCTACGGGACTGGGACTCCCGTTGTAGGGACTTCTTGGGTCGTGATAGCCTACTTCCTCACGGAGAGGGCATCCTCACAGGGAGGGCATTGCCGTGAGAGACAATAATGTAGGGACCTGCAGTGAGCTAAAGCTGAGGAAAAACTAGTTGTATTAATAAAGAGTTGAGATACAACGCCTCCCCCCGCAAGATCGCAATGGGGGAGGGAATGGTGAGTAGATTGTCTCCCTCCCCTCCGGTGTGACCTCCCCGAGGGAGCGGACGAGCTTGTAGGCTAGACATAGAATTTGCGAAGCAAGCGTACGTTCCACGTGTGCTTCAGCTCCTGCTCTTGAAGGTTGGATAGCTTGTAAGCCCCCGAGCCCAGGACTGCTGAGATCTTCTAGGGGCCCTCCCACTTGGGGGAGAGCTTGACCTGGGCTTGGGGGTCGGTTATGCGCTTGAGGACAAGGTCCCCGAGGCGGAAAGCTTTCTCGTAGACGCGCTGGATGTATGCGCGCGCCATTTCGCGCTCGTAGATGGCGTGGCGGAGGAGCGCTCGGTCGCGTTCCACTTCGACGAGGTCGACCTCCAGTCACTGATTTGCCTCGTTAGCTTGGTATGTTGCGGTCGTAGCTCCATCTAGGAGCTCAACCCGCAGTGACCGGAAGCCAATCTCTCGGGGAAGAACCGCCTTGGCCCGTACACGAGGGAGAAGGGGGTGCATCCCGTGCCCGGCTCAGGGTCGTACACATGGAACAGAGGATGCTAGGGAGTTCTGTAACACCCTGAGTTTAGGGGTAAAAACTTCCTTTTTCATGAACATGATGCATGCATGGATCTATAGTAGTAGCAAGATCAGTTCAACCCTAATCTATCCTAAGGCCCCAAAAATCTCAAAATCTTCCCTGTGAATCCAAATCAATATCAGATTGCTTAGATATGATCTGTCAGTTACTCTAAACATAAAAGCCTTCAGAAGCCAGATTCAATTCCATCTCTAACTCCCAGATCTATCAATCCTTTTCTGTTTTCGAAAACAGGATTTTACTTAATATCCTAATTACCCTAAATACTCTGAACTCAGATTTAGCCAAATCTTAACCTAATCCAGACCAGATTATTCTTGGATTATGATCATAGCTATGCCAATACCTTAATCCAGAAAGTTGGTAGCCAAATTATATCATCTAAGCCTTTTTCACAGATCAGTCAAAATTATATCGCAAATTAGTCTTTTTAGATGATATCTGGAAACCCAAAAAGGCTGAAATCTTCATATTAACACCAAATTCAGAATTTCTTCAGCCAATCTTTTCTAAATGTTGTTTGATACAATTTTCCCTACTGTCCAGATTCCAAAATCTCATCTTAGAGGCCAGAATTCGAAATCAATCAAAACTCAAATCTTAATTTACCCTAAAGTACCCTATTTTTGGTTTATATTGAAAATCATCAAATCATGCCAGATTTTACGAAATCTCTTGCTGGATGAGTATAAGGTATAAGTTTATACTCATCTATGAAATCAGATTGCAAATCAACTATGTCTAAACCAGAAATTACAAATCAGTCCAAGTTGCAAACAAAGATTCTTGCAATTAAGTCCCTGGCTCGACCACAGCCACTGTTCACGACCGGAGCAATCTCCTGCGACCAAATCAGCAGCAGCAGTTCACGACCAGAGCAACCATTTGCGACCGTGACCACAACGCGCAGTACTTCGCTTCGATCAACGTCGTGCAACCGCGACCAGGAGCACTTCATCGTCGTGTTTCGCTGCTGATCGAGCACCGCTCTAGCCCGTGCTTCTCGCAACTGTGTTCGCATGCGCACACATGTTTGCACCTCAGTCATCGCCGTGGCAGTCTTTGTACAGCTCACCAGTAGGTTGCACAGCTTCTCTTGCTCGCCGTTGCTTTAGCCCGAAGATACACCGGCGAAGGCAACATAACCACTAAGCAGTAAACTTTGCCTTGCTTCGCTTCGCCTTGCCCTTAGATAGCAGTCCTCAGTAGCTTCCATATCACCAGTACTGCTCTCCAAAGCTTCTCAGCAATTAAACGAAATTCTCTTCACTGTTGTCTTCTTCTCCGGCGAGCCGCCGAGGAGGTTGACGACGCCAGCACACTCCACTGCTCCAATCTCCAAATTGACACCACCAGTGAGTTCCCCGCATCTTATTATCTGTGCTGTATCATTTAATTGAACTCTCGTGCATCTCATCGCCGGTGATCGCCGGGAAATGCCAAAACCCCTATTCCAGTTATGTAACTCGATTCAATCCGAATTAGTCTTCGATCCAGTAGAGTAAAATGATCAGTGAACTTCATTTAGCAAGCCAGTGAATCCAGATTTCGAAATTAAGCATGAATCGAAGCAACCTCCAAATTTGAGTTTCACCAGTCACCGGTGCTCATCGCCAGGCTTCTCTGGTGATGCTCCGGCCAAATTAATCGGGCCAACAGCTTCCAAATGCATCCCTCTTACTCCTCGAGCAAGGAATTGAGTTCAATCGACCTGTATCAAAAATGCCCAATTCCCGTGCCATCTTCTCCGGCGCCGTTCACCGAAAAAAGGATTATGGCCGATCCAGCTCTGGTAACCTTGTCCACAAGATGTGCCTCAATCTCCTGAGTACTTTCTCTTCTAGCTCGACACCTAGATCAGTCTAGATCGAAAGTTATAGCTATGCCCTAATTTCTGTCCAGTGCTAAGATTTGAAACTTCAGCCACCGTGTTCTTCGCCAGTTTTCATCACTTTCCGCCCATCTCCTGCCCTAGATCCTGTGGAGTGAATTGTTCCTGTTATCAAAGCCTACCTCCTAGACAAAGTGGTGCATCAATTGGAGCCCTAGAACAAAAGATATGGCAAGCCCTAGTTTCTGGCCATGTCAATCCAATGTCAGTCTATGCCAGCCAGTGGCATTAGCCCTTTTCACTTCCTTCCAGATGTGCATTTTGAGCATGACTTTGTCCCTTAGACTCCTAAGGTTGTGATCTACAATTTCTTCTTCTGTCACAACTTGAGTTGATCTCTCCAGCAACCATTGATCCTTTGTCGATGCTTTGAACTGAATGTCAACCTGAAGACATTCATCGATTTTGGGCAAATCAGCCACAGACTTAATGTCATTTCCTAACTCTGGAACCCTAAAAGTCCCTAGCGCCCATTTTTAGCCCTAATTCTATGGGTTAGCCCTAATCAGCTTCTAAATCCAATTATTCCAGAATCATCGAGACATTTCATCTTTGCATTATTGCAAGTAGTATGATAATGTATTGAAAAGGTTTTGATTCTTGGTTTTTTGCTTAATATTTGCTTAGAGTCGGAGCCAGAGTTCGAGGACTTCACTGCTGACCCGACATCAACTGCTGTTTCTTACGACGCGGAAGGCAAGTCATAGTCTTGATCATCTTAAACCCATATTTTATGAATTGCTATGATATGACCTTGAATATAAGTAATATTGCATGTGAAAGAATGGTTGAGATATAATTTGGCAGTACTAAGTTGGATGCTTGTGAAATGTGAAAAGATCAAATAGTGAACCATGAACTATTATATATGTATATATATATATTCATGAAATAAAACCCCTAGCCGTGACCAGAATTTTGGTATGGATGGCTGTAGCACTGGAGGTGCTTAACAGCAAAGGATAGCAGGCACGGAAGGTGCATGGTTGTGGATGGTCTGGTCACTAGCATATAAGGACTAGAACCTTGTGTTGTGCGTCTAGTAGTGTGAAACACGTGCTAACCACAAGCCTGGTATGGGACAGGCCTGAACAAGTACTTACGTGGATTGCACATGAAACCCCTGCATGAGATGCACTGTGATGCATGATTTGCACGAAGTATGGCTCCCACACATATCACTGAAGGTGATCTTGCACGCTGACCCAGTAATGGGAATATGCATAGGGGTGGGGGTTTGGATAAAACCCGCCACAACTGTGGTTTGCGAGAGATCCATAGGGTCGGGGGTGACTTGTGTGTGAAACATAACAAAAGTGCTTGTTATCTCCACCTTGCCACTCACAGTATGAAGTGAGCCAGGGGTCCAATCATTTTGATAGGAAGGGCATGAAAGTGGAATATCTTGCGGGTAAATTGGTACCTCTCTGCAGAGTTAAAAACATATTCGAATACTCCGAGCTCCCGGGTTTATAGGAGTCTGCTGCGGTGGATTAAATCCACGGGTGTGGCACAAGTATGTTTTCTAAATAAAATTTGATAAGTCAAGATTACCCAAATGACATGTGTTGTCATGATAAGGGGTGCTACCGTGGGCTGTCGTGTGTCGACGTGTCACGGTAGTGCTATAATTTAGTGAACATGAATAGCGATGCTATGTTATGAAAAGTGCTGCCATGAGATGAGATATGAAAGAAAAGATTATTTTACAAACATCCATAATTCTTGACTAGTCTAGGTTCATAACAATACTACTATATGTATCTACTCTTCCCTATGACTTGCT
Source organism: Pharus latifolius (assembly GCA_019359835.1). NCBI lineage: Eukaryota > Viridiplantae > Streptophyta > Magnoliopsida > Poales > Poaceae > Pharus > Pharus latifolius. The sequence continues at coordinate 61,540,695 of CM033322.1, forward strand.
GAGTACGTAAGTACTCACCCTTGCAACTTCAACCCAGAAGATGGAGCGTACTATGATCAAGAAGAAGGCATGGAGAACTTCTTGGATCCAAAAGGAGGAGAGCCAGAACCGCCAAATCCCTAATGTGTTGTTCTGCCGTCAACTTCTTACTGTGGAAGGGACACCCATCATCCGCTGTGTAGAAGTTTTTATTTTGCTTTAACTAAACCTTGAATGCCATGAAGGTATTGTAATCTCTTTATGTAATATTAAGGCCAGCAAGCCACTCTGCTTAAATATTTTGTAAGTTTTTCTACTGCAATGTGAATATACTCCTGTGTTTGACTTATCCTGGGAAGTCAAAGGTATGCATATATGGGACTAGCTACAGCAAGCTAGGTCTCCACGGGAGTAGTCGTAGTCCCAGTTTCGGGGCGCGACAAGTCCCTCTGCCCACGCACCCCGTTTGGAGGCGGCTTGTTCGAGCCGTCGGCGTAACCCCTGTAGGATTATGCCGTTGACCCTTTTGACGGCCCCGTTGCTCTGGGGGTTTGCTACCGAGGCGAAGTAGATGGTGACACCCAAACCCTCGTAGAATTCCCGAAAATATACCGAGTCGAACTGGGTCCCGTTATCAACAGTGATTTCTCGAGGGACCCTGAAACGACACACCATATTCTTCCAGAAAACTGCTGTACTGCTCGGGACATGATGCTGGCCAGAGGCTTCGGCCTCTACCTACTTTGTAAAATAGTTGACCGCGACCACCGCATACCTGTAGCCCCCGGGCGCTGGGGGGAAAGGACCTAGGAGGTCCATCCCTCAGCGCGCGAAGGGCCAAGTGATGGGGATAGTCTGCAGCGCTACAGAGGGGAGGTTGGAACCCTTGGCCATGTTCTGATAGGCCTTGCACGCGGAGACAAGGTGTCGGGCGTCGCGAATCACCATGGGCCAATAGAAACCCTGGCGAAGGGCCTTGGCTTTGATGGCACGTGGGGCCAGATGAGATCCGTAACTTCCCGAGTGAATGTCCTCGAGGAGCCGGAGCCCTTCTGGCCGTGGAAGGCAGCGGAGGAGGGCAGAAGCCCCCAGCTTATAAAACTTTCCCTCCAGCAGGAGGTATGCCCGAGCCTTGGCTCGGAGGCACTTGGTCTCGGTCTCGTTGGGAGGGTCTCCCTCCCCCTTGATGAAGGAGATAAGGGGGTCCATCCAAGATGAGGGTCGGGTGATCTCAGCGACTTTTGGGACGCAAGACCCATCGTCCACGTTCGGGGAGGCCACTGAGGGCTTCGCGGTGATCTCCAAGAAAGCCCCCTTGGGGAGCCGTTCCCGGGCACTGGCTGCCCGGGCCAGGGCATCAGCCAGGTCGTTGTCCCTTCGGGGGATGTGCCGGGCCTCTAGGCCGTCGAAGTGCTTCTCCATCTTGTGTACCTCCTGCAAGTAGAGGCTCAAGTTTGTGTCATGGCACAAGTAGGACTTGTCCATTTGGCAAACTACGAGCTGGGAGTCTCCTTTTACTAGGAGGAGACGAATCCCCAGGGAGCGCGCGAGGCACAACCCCAGGAGCAAGGCCTCGTATAGCGGGAACTCGAGCTGCACCGCGTACTCCAGTTCCCTCCCCTCGGGGCTTCGGAGGACTACTCCCGCGCCAGCCCCGACAAGACACAAGGAGCCATCAAACATGAGCGTCCAATGGTCGCTGCGTCGGGGCGGTGCGGGGAGGCTTTCGTCCCAAGGCCTGGAGGCAGGGGTCCACTCCCCCACAAAGTCGGCGAGGACTTGTGACTTGATGGCGGAGCGCCCAGTGAGGGAAAGGGAGACGGGAGCAAGCTCGGCCCCCACTTTCCTATCCGGCCGGTGGCTTCCTTATTCCGGAGTACCTCCCCCAAAGGGAGGGACGACGGGATAGTGATCGGCTGTCCCAGGAAGTAATGACGAAGATTCCGAGAAGCCATTAGAAGGGCGTAGCAGATCTTCTCCATCTCCGTGTCCCGAGTTTTGGCCCCTTGGAGGGCCTCACTCACATAGCACACAGGACGTTGTTGCCCATGCTGTTCCTTTACCAATAGCGCGCTTATGACGACCGGGGTCGCGGCTAGGTAAAGGAGCAAGGGCTCTTCTGGAGACAGGCTCACGAGCATTGGGGGGCTCGTGAGATACTTCTTCAGATCATCGAAGGCCTCCTGGGCCTCGGGGGTCCATCGGAACCCTTCGAGGCCCCAGAGGATTTTGAAGAATTGGAGGCCATGTTCCCCCGACCGCGAGACGATGCAACTTAGCGCGGCCATCGGCCGGTGAGCCGTTGAACGTCTTTGACCAAGCGTGGAGGGGGCATATCCAGGAGTGCCCGGATCTTTTCGGGGTTGGCCTCTATGCCCCGCTGGGACACGAGGAAGCCCAGGAGCTTCCCCCCGCGCACGCCAAAGGCGCATTTCTCCGGATTGAGCTTCAACCCGTAGGCGTGGAGGTTGCGGAAGGTCTCCGCTAAATCGTCGATGTGAGCAGCCACGCGGGGACTTTTGACGACTGCATCGTCGACGTAGACTTCGATGTTGCGACCGATCTGGTCCTTGAGGACCAGCGTCATGAGTCGCTGGAAGGTCGCTCCGGCGTTCTTTAGCCCGAAGGGCATGTGGACGTAGCAGAAGGTCCCGAGGGGAGTTATGAAACTCGTCTTTTCCTCGTCCTCTTCTGCCATCTGGACTTGGTGATAGCCCGAATATGCATCTAGGAAACTCATCAACTCGCAACCCGTGGTCAAGTCGACTAGTTGGTCAATCCGCGGGAGCGGGAAGTTGTCTTTGGGGCAAGCGCGGTTGAGGTCGGTGAAGTCCATGCACATTTGCCACTTACCATTCGACTTCTTCACGAGGACGGGGTTCGCAAGCCACTCGGGGTGCAAGACCTCCCAAATGAACCCCGCCTCTCTAAGTTTGGCGATCTCGACCTTGATCGCCTCTTGGTGTTCAAGGGAGAGTTTTCTCAACTTCTGTTTGACCGGGGGGTGACCGGGGCTCACCACGAGCTTATGCTCGGTGACGTCCCAGGCGGCGCCTGGCATGTCCGAAGGCTTCTAGGCAAAAACGTCAGAGTTCTTGCGTAGGAAAGCCGCGAGTTGCTCCGCGTGCTCCTCGTATAGATCCGCCCCGATCCTGACGGTCTTGTCCCCGTCGTCTGGGGATAGCGGGACCTTTCGGAGGTCCCCTTCCGGACGCGGCTTGGGGAGGGATCTCCCGGAAGGTACCGCGGCGGCGTCTGGCTCCGGGGAAGAGGTCTCCCCCCCGGCGTCTTGATCATGTTGACGCTCCCGATCATTGCGGCGGCACGCTCGTATAAAGCACGGGCCACGTCTTGGTCACCCCGTGCGGTGATTACGCCGTGAGGCCCGGGGATCTTCACACAGAGGTAGCTCTGATGGATTGCGGCCCCCAAGCGATTGATCGTGGTCCTCCCCATGATTGCGTTGTACGAGGAGGGGAGGTCCACCACGTCGAACCGGACCATCTCTATCCAGTAGTTGTCTGGGGTGCCAAAGGTCATGGGAGATCCACCATTCCCACAAGCTGGATTGTCTTCCCCTGGACGAATCCCTGCAAGGGCCTTGCTACGGGCTGCAGTAGCATCTCGTCGACCTGCATCTCCCTAAATGCCTTTAGGTACAGGACATCGGTGGAGCTTCCGCCGTCGACGAGGATGCGTGCCAGGCGGCAGTTGTAGACGGTGGCGGAGACGATGAGCGCGTCGTCATGGGGGAAGCGAACCCCACACGTGTCTTCAGCTGTAAAAGTGAGGGGGACGTCCGACCACTTGGGTGGCCGAGATGTGTGCAGCACCCCCACTACCTTTACTTCACGCGCGTATTCCTTGCACTGACGCTTAGAGTCTCGCCCAGAGGCGGACCCTCCCATGATGACGTTGACACGCCTTTGGGCGGTTTGGAAGGAGAGTGTTTCTGACTGATCCCCTTCCTTGCTTGTCCTTGCTGTCCCCCCGCGGGGGCAGGAAGGGCCGGTAAGGCCGGCTGAGGGGCCAAGGAGGTAGGAGTCCCCCCCTGCCCATGCTGGTCGAGGAATGCGGTGAAGTGTTGGAGTAGTTGGTGGCATTCCCGGGTGGCGTGGGTATTGGACTTGTGGAAGGTACACCACAGACCTTCCTTGCCTCCTGCCGCGGGGCTTTCGCAGCCGCGGGACGATTGCCCTCCCTGACAACCTTTCAGCTTGGGGAAGGGGCGGTTGCCCTTGGAGGCATCGCGCGAGCCGCCTCCGCCCTCGAGGACAAAGGTGTCCCGAGGCCGTGGCTCGCTACGATTTCCCCTCTTGGGGTGTTTGAGGGGGTCCCTAGCTTCCCGGTCAACGGGGGTGGGGACTCCCTGGTTTTTCTTCCAGAGGTCATCCTCCTCCACCCGAGTGTACTTCTTGAGTACGGTGAAGAACTCATTGGCGGAGGAGGGGCAGCTTCGGGAGAGCCTCCGGTGGAGCTCCCCGGGGAGGATCCCGCTCTTACACGCCTCAATGATTGTGGAGTCGGGGACGTGAGCTACTTTGCTCTTGACCTGGGCAAAGCACTTGAAGAAGCTGTGGATGGTTTCCCCCGTCCTCTGTCAGACAATGTACAGCTACGAGGAATCCAGGGGGAGCACGTAGAACTCGCATTTTAGATGCGTAAAGGACTTGATGGAGCCGGCCTTCAGGTTGTAGAACCACGAGCGGGTGATCTCAGTTAGGTAGAGGGGGAAGACATTGCACTGGACAGTCTCATCCCCCCAGCAACCGAGATGGCTGTGGAATACACCTGCACAAACTCATAGGGGTCGGCCTCACCATTGTAGTGCTCGATGTGTGGCGGACGGTAAGGCCGCAGCCATGGAATGCACCAGAGTCTGCGGCACAGTGGTTGGTTACCCCCTTCCACCTCTCGGGGGGAGTCCCGGTCGCTGTCCCCATTGACGGGGGACGCGCGTTCGTTGTCAGAGTCGGGGAGGGGCCCAAGAGGTCCGCCGACTGGCGATAGCGCCGTTTTTTCTCCGGGTTAATCAAGCTGACCTCCAGGATGTCTGGGCACCCCCCAGCGGTGGTTGGTTCTTCAACGGGTCTCTTGCCCCGGCCAGAGCGGGAGCGGAGCTCCCTGTGTCCATGACCCGGGGGAGGCTCCAGGAGGCCGCGCGAGGGAGCCTCCCCAGACCTGGTGGTACACATTTGCTCGACCTCCTCCCGGGCGAAGTGGACTTGATCTACCGGGGGAGCCCTCGGGGGCGGCCCTGGGGGAGGAGGGAGCTCATGCGCATCGACTGCGAGCGTGGGAGGCGCAACCGGGGTGTGGGCAGAATCTATTACCGGGCGGTCCCCGGGAGTGCCGTCCGGAACCGAAGAGTGGGGGTCCTAACGGGGAAGGTCCGGCAACGGCGCGGGAGTCGTCCGGCGAGCCACCTCCGGAACGATGGGCACGACTGTAACATCCCTGTTTTCGCTATCTTTTCTGCTTACGAGTCAGCATATCTTCTTTGGAATCCCTGATGTCTCAACCCTATCTTGATCTTAGGTATGCCACTACCTTAATCTAAAAAATTGGCAGCTAAACTTCATCTCACAGATTATTTTCACATTTCAGTCCAAAAGTGTTTCAGTTTAGTTCTTTTCAGAATTTTCAGAAAGCCCAAAAAAGGCTAAAAGTCCCAGATCATCTCCAAATTCAAATCTGATCAAGTGATTATATTTCTTTCATTTTTCTAAATGTTTTTCCCTTCTGGAGGAACTCAAAAATCTCAACCGAAACCCTAGTTTCAGCCCCGACAAAATGTCAAACCCTAATTACCCTATTTTACCCTATTTTCGATTTTTTTCAAAACCACCAGATCTTATCGGATTTTACCATTTTTCCTACTAGATGAGTCTAAGACATTTAGTGACACTCAGCTGCAAAGTAAAAATTCAAATCAGCCCTTCAGATTTACAGAATTGCAAATAAGCCCAAGTCCACGAGACAAAACCCTCACAGTTTAGTCCAAACCTTCGCAAATTAGTCCAAATTTTGCAACCAGGTCCCTGTGCCATTTTCAACCACGACCAGATCAATTCGACCAGAGCCCCGCCATTTTGCCTCGCCGTTGAACTCGTCGCCGGCGAAGTTCCCCGCGCTGCCACCATCGCAGCCACGTAGCCACCACCTGCGCACAACCGTGCCGCCACCGTGGAGCACCTCACCCGCGCTGTGCCGTGTTCTTCCCCGCGCGCGCGCGTGCCTGCTGTTGTCAGAAGCTTTACGCCACATGGTTGCCATCCCGGAGATCGCTATCTCGTCGTCCAGACAAAATCCCGATTCCGCGCGATACCCCGTCTCTGGCAGAGCTCCCGCCATGTCCCGATGTGCCTCGCTGACCGCTCCAGCACCAGAAAATATCTCACCGGTGATTGCTGCAACTCCCGAGAGCTCGACCCCGCGGCTATATAAAGCCCCCTTGCCCAGCATCTCTTCACACACCATCCCGGAACTGCAAGCCTTAGCCTCCACCACCAGAGAACAGCCCCGTTCCTCAACGCCGCCGCGAACACCTTCTTCCCCGGCGAGCTACCTCTGAAGCTCACGGTGCCAGCTTCGCCCGCGGCTTTCCCCTCCAAACCAACTTCACCAGTAAGGACCCCTTAACCCCCTGTATGTGCCATAGCCGTTAATTGACCCCCGGCGAACCTCAACGCCGGCAATCACCGGAAAAGCCGTCATCCCCTATTTCCCTAATGCCGAGTGATTCAAGCCAAATTGATCCTCGTGCCAGTAGAGAATAATGATCAGTAAGCTAGGAGGAACAAGCCTGCAAACTTGGAAGCGCGAATTTTGCCCCGAGCGTCGAATTTCCATGTTCGAGCCTCGGCAGTTCGCCGGAGAACGCCGCCGTGCTTCTCCAGCCATTCTCTGGCAAAATTCAGTACACCAATAGCTTTGTGATGACCCCTAGATGCTTCCCTAGCGTGGAATTGAGTTCAAACGCCCTGGAACGAAAACGCCCAAATCGATGCCTTCGTCTTCGGCCCCGATCGCTGGAGTTCATTTTTCGACCAAACTAGCTGATGAAACCTTGTCATCTAGCTAAACCTCAACCCCCTGAGCAATTTACTCCACTGGCTCGAACCCTGAATCGGCCTAGATCAAAAGTTATGATCATGCCAAGATTACTGTCCAGTAGTTCAGGCCACCGTGTTTTCTCACCAGATTTGGCCACGCTCCGGCCACTTTCTGCCCTTGAGCCTGTTGAGAGTTTTGTAGCTGTTATCAAGGCCTAAACCCCAGACAAAGTTGTGCATCAATTGGAGTCCTGAGTCAAAAGTTATGCAATGCCCAAGTTTCTGGCCATGTCTAGCACTATGTCAGTGCATGTCCACCAGTGGCATTGGATGATTTAGACTTGTTACATTTGAGCAATTGAAATTCCACTTTGTCCACTAAGCCTTTTGAACCATGCTCTACAATATTTCCTATTGCCACATCTCCAGAAAACAAACCTAGAACCAATTTAGGGCTATGTCAAGCCATGAGCCGAATGTCAGCCCTTCGACATTCAAGTCCTTTTGAGCCCATCTCTTTGCTCAATGTCAAGTGACCTTGTCCAAACCCTTACCCAGCATGCATGATGTAATTACGTATTATTTTCTAGTGCTTGTATGCTTATATAGTGTGTATGTGTTGTTTGTATCCGCCATGGAACCAGACGTTGAAGGAACAGAGGTGATCTTCAAGGGTTCACCTGAGTAGCTAGACCCATCACTGCAAGGCAAGTCTCAAACCCTTGATCATGTCTAGCCTACTATTTTGAAATGAAGTATGTTAACTGTTTTCAAGTATATGCATGCCTTAGATTCAAACAAGAGCTATGTTTCAATAAAATGATTAGATATGACCTAAATAACTGTAAAGCCCCTTTTTACATTGAATATCCATGCACCCTTGTCACCCTAGAATATCATGCTTAGGCTATGCTATACTCAAGATTATATATTAAATGTTGAATGGTCACATATGAGAAAAGCATGTTCAAAACCCTTTTTGTGAAAGAAAATATGATTGGAATCGATAGTGAGGATGGTTTGATTGGATGGTGCTGTGTGCGCACTGGGAATGTGAAAGACTCCTCACTAGAGATTCATAAGGACTAGAACCTTGTGTTGTGCTTCTATGCGGCATGAAAAACGTACCAACCACTTGCCTGGTTATGGGACGGGCGCAACTTAGTAGCTTTCTTTGGTGTTAGTTTTTCCTTGCAATGGTTGTCGATCCAGTGTCTTGCGAGAACTGGTGGGCCGCAGAAGGCCATGAGTGATGTGAGTTCAGAAAAATCATGAGCGGAAAAGGTGGAAAGAAGGAAGACGCCCTATGCCAGATTAAGTCGTGCGCAACTGTAATCAAGAGAGGCTATTTGTCTTGCGAGAACATAGACCCAGGCTAGGAAGTAAGGCAGTGGGGAGGACCCACAACGGTACTTGAGACTTGATTGTCTAATTACCGGGCAGGGAATAGTTAATGCTAGGACTGTAAACTGTTGTGTCATCTCGGCCTTGTCACATGCGTAAGAGTCGCATGGAGAGGTACCGACTTGAAAGCCGAATGATCGGTGGATTAAGGTGGTACACCTTTGCAAAGTTTAAAAAGTATCGGATACTCTGAGCTCCCAGGTTATGGAGTCTGCGCGCTGTGGATTCTATTCACGTCGATGCAGCACAAGTAGCTTTTGGAAAGTTTTCACAAAATCTGAATAAAGTGGTGACTCATGGAAGACCGCCACTCACAACATTTTCTGAGAATTTAGCTTAGGGTTTCAAAAGCACCGCTTTCAAAAATAAAGATCTTTTCTTCAAAACCAAGTGCGAGAATCTATTCTATATACATATATAAAGCCAAAGAGCTATTCTTTGAGAAATTCCCCCTCATCTAAGTATACTTGCATTCTTATTTGGGACTTGTTGACCACCATGTGGACAATGTGCTCACCCTTGCTTTTACAAACAAATTTAGAAGAAGGATTCGTCGACCCTGAATCTTATGGTCTTGAACCCAATGTGGAACAAGAAGAAGAAACTGAAGACCCAGCTTGCTAGAGGGTTATGTACCAAGGTGGAGTCAGATGTGGAAAAGACCCGTACAACACCGCTGCTGCGGAAAAAGAAGACAGATGAAGTTCTTTTGCTTACTATCGTTGTTTTATTTTGTGCCGACCTTTGTGTCGAAAACTCCTTAATTTGTATCAACATTTAAATGCGTCATTTCGGCGCTAAGTTATTGTGATGTTGGTCCTTGTGATCAGCACTTGTTTTTAATTACTCGCATTTTTATATAATGCATCTTGTTGTTGTGAGCTGCAATGTACCTTTTCTGAGTGCAACCCACCTGGGCGGTTGCCACCGGATTCCTCAAATAAGGGTCCCACAACGACCGGCGGGAAAAGCCGGCTACCCGTCTCGGGAAGACCCCGGGTGCGGAGTGGATCATCGGCATGGGGAAGACCCCAGGGACGGGGTAAGTCCCCGGCATCGGGAACGCCCCCGAGGTCGGGAAGGCTACAGATGACGGGCCGGCCGGAGCGTAACCCCCGATGGAACCACAGGCCCCGGGAGCGACCTGACCTCCGAGGGTCGGAGGGGCCACCAGATGTCCCATAAAGGGGGCATTGCTCCCATGAACGGGAATTGTGGGTAGATGGGGGCCGGCGGCCGTTCCAGAATGCGGTGGAGTTCGTCAATCGAGCACTGGGCACGGAGCTGGCCCTCCACAAGAGCTTCGAGTAGTGCATCCCGGGAGGCCGGGGGAACCGCCGAGGGAAATCCAGTCCCCCCAGGAGCGTCCAAGGTCGCCGGATTTTACCCTAATCTTTCTATTTTCATCTTGCTCAAAACCTGATCAAAGACACTTAATCATGTCTTTTATCCGTGTATACCTGCTTGCTGAATTTAGTAAACCCATTTGGCAAAATCAGTTTCAGCCGAAACCAAGTATATCTCCATATTTACATTTTAGTCCAAGAATCAAGTTCCAGAAATTGCAAATTGGCCCAAGACCTCTTTTTCAGCCCTTCTTTCGACTAGCCGCTACTGCCTTGACCAGGTTGTTCGACCACGACCAGGGCAGCACCCGTTTCGACCGCGACCAGTGCCGCTCATCGTGATTCACCGCCGCCGGTGAAGCCTCGCCATTGCCAGCTTCACCTGAGAATCGCCACCACGTGTCCGCGTTTGGTTGACCACCATGGAGCCGCTGTAGCAGCGCCAGCAGCGCTGTTCGTTTTGTGCACGCACCTGTCTGCTACTGTAAGAGGCTTTTTGCCACATAGACGCCATGCCGAAGCCAGCCACCCCGTCGCCTTGCCCCAGCCGGATTTGGTGCGATCCTCTCCTCTAGCAGAGCCACTGCCGCATCCCAACTCCGTGCACGCCATCTCGATCCCGCCTCTGGTTCCAGTCACGCGTATCCTGCTCGATCCGCTTCAACTCTCGAGAGCCCCAGCCACTACCTATTTAAGCCCCCCCTCGCCCAAAGTTCTTCACACCACTCTAGCAGCCACCAAATTCCACCCCTCGCGTTTCTTCTTTGTCTCTGGTGAGCCAACGGAGAGGAGCACGGTGCCAGCCCGTTCAGCTGCACCAGACCCCAAATTGATCACGCCGGTGAGTCCCTCTCGTCCTCCTCTCTGTACTTTAGCTTCTAACTTCATCCTGGCAAACCCTGTCGCTGGTGATCGCCGGAACTCTCTTAATCCCCTGTTCCGACAATGTCATTCGTTTTAGCCCAAATTAGCTCACCTTTCGGTGGAAGCTTATGACCAGTAGAGCCTCCCTAGCAGGCCTGTATGCTTGGATTTCAAATTTGACCTCAAATCGAAGCTTTCCCCGAACCTAAGCGCCACCAGGATCTGGCTCGCGTCGCCAGGCCACACCGGCGACCCTCCATTCAAATTGGCTGTGTCTGTAGCTTTCCCTTGTCCCCCTCTCACTCCTCAAGCAAGGAATTGACTTCAATCGCCTTGTGCCAGAAACCCCCAAAACCAGTCCCTTCTTCTCCAGCGCCAGTCGCCGGATTTTGTCCACGGCCGATCTAGCCAGCACCACCTTGTCTCTTAGCTAGTCTCAGGCCCCTGAGCATTTCGTTCCACTAGCCCAACCTCTAGATCTACCCAGATTGGAAGCTATACTCTTGCCAAGTTCTTGTCCAGAACTGTGTCTGTGCCGTGTCGCCGCCATAGTTCATCGCAGTCGCTCGTCGTCTTCCGGCCGCCTCAGGCCCTGAATCTACCTCCATTGTGTTCCTGGCATCCTTGCCTACCTCTGAGACATAGTTGGTGAAGTGTTTGAAGCCCAGAACAAGATTTACCACTCTGCCCTAGTTTTTGACAGTGTTAGTGCAGTGTCAGTGCATGTTAGCCACTGGTATTAGCCTTTTTTGACCCTTCTGGTTGAGCAATTCAAATGCCACTTTGTCCATGAACTTCCTCGAGCCATGTTCTACAACTTCTCTACTGTCACATCTCCAGAAGACCCACCTAGAGCTGACCTAAGGCAACGCCTAGCCGCAAACCAAATGTAAAACCTTCGATGTTCGACCCCTTTTAACCCATTTCTCTGAGCAGCACTCAAGTATCCCTGTCCAGATCTTTTCCTTGCATGAATGTTATATTTTACTTATTATTTCCTATAGAAACTATTTTCTGTATGTTTCTGTGGTGTGATGTGTTGAATTGCCTCGTTGTGTGCAAGAATAGAGCAAGAAGCAGAAGAGTCAACAGAAGACTTCGGAGAACCCTTACAGCCGTCAGACCCCACACAGCAAGGCAGGTCTCAACCCCTTGATCATGTCCTGCCTAATATTTTGAAATGAAGTATGTTAGTTGTTTTCAAGTATATGCATGCCTTACATTCAAATGAGAGTTATGTTCAAATAAAGTGGTTAGATATGACCTAAATAATTGTGAAACCACTTTTGTGATTGAATATCCATGCACCCTTGTCACCCTAGGACATCATGCTTAGGTTATGCTTATGCTCAAGATTATATGTTAAATGCTAAATGGTCACATGTGTGAAAAGTATGTTCAAAACCCGTTTGTGAAATAAAATGTGATTGGAATCGATAGTGAGGATGGTTTGATTGGTTGGTGCTGTGTGCACATCGGGAATGTGAAAGACTCCTCACTAAAGATTCAGAAGGACAAGAACCTTGTCTTTTACTTCTATGCGGCATGAAAAACGTACCAACCACTTGCACGGTATGGGACAGGTGCAACATAGTAGCTTTCTCAGTATTAGCTTTTCCCTGCAATGGTTGTCGGTCCGGTTTCTCGAGAGGAAACTGGAGGGCCACAGAGTGATGTGAGCTAATGAGTGAATCAGGCGTATTGAAGGAAGACGCCCAACGCCAGGATTCCGAGTCGTGCGCGGCTGAATCGATAGGCTATGTGTATTGCGGGACCATAGACCAAGGCTAGGAAGAATTGGCTGTGGGCAGTACCCACAACGGTAATAAGGACTAGAATGTCTATTTACCGGGCAGGGAATTGTTAATGCTAGGATTGTAAACTGTTGTGTGATCTCGGCCTTGTCACATGCGTAAAAGTCGCATGGAGAGGTACCGACTTGAAAGTTGAGTGTTCGGTGAATTAAGGTGGTACACCTTTGCAAAGTTATAAAAAGTATCAGATACTCTGAGCTCCCAGGTCATGGAGTCTGCGCGCGGTGGTTCTATCCACGTCAATGTAGCACAAGTAGCTTTTGGGAATGTTTTTCATAATATTGATTAAAGTGGTGACTCATGGAAGACCGCCACGCATAACATTTTCCGAAAATCTAGTTTAGGATTTTGAAAGTCCCGCTTTTTGAAAGCAAAACCTTTTCTTCAAAATTAAGAGTGAAAACCTATTCTATGAACCAAAGAGCCATCCTTTGGAAATCTACCCCCATCTATGTACCTGCATTCTTATTTGAGACTTGTTGAGCACTATGTGGACAATGTGCTCACCCTTGCTTTTACAAACAATTTAGAGGAAGGATTCTGTAACACCCTGGTTTTGGGGGTGAAAATTCCTTTTCATGAAAATCATGCATGCATGTATCTCTTTAGAAGTAGCAAGATCAGTTCAATTCTAATCTATTGTAAGCCCCAAAAATCTCAAAATCTATCTTGAAGATCCAATTCAAGATCAGATTGTCTAGATATGACCTACTATTTATCCTGAGTATAAAAGCCTTCAGAAGCCAGATCAACTTCGATTTCTAACTCCCAAAATTTTCAATCTCAATCTGTTTTCGAAAACATAATTAATAAAATATCCTAATTACCCTAAATACCCTGAATTTCAGAATTCAGATTTAACCAAATCTTAACCTAATCTAGACCAGATTATTCTTGGATAGCAATCATTGGTATGCCAATACCTTAATCCAAAAAGTTGGCAACCAGATTCCAACATTTAAGCCCCTTTCACAAGTTAGTCCAGATTGTATCGCAGATTAGTCCTCTTCTGATTTCCCAGAGCCCGAAAAGGCTAAAAGCCACAAATCATCTCCAAATCTCAATTTGATTTAGGGAATACCTCAAAAATGCTATTCAATACAAAATCTCCTTTTCTCAGAACATCAAAATCTCACCCTAAGTCTCATATTTCCAGATCTCGAGAAAACCCAGATTTGAGATACCCTAAATTACCTTGTTTTCACTTCAGTTCAAATCTGATCAAAAGTTCCCAAATTTTATCAAGTCCTCTCTCAAATCATCTGTTGAATAGAGTTCTTCAAATTTGTGAAGTCAAAATCAGCCATAATCTTCAATTTCTCAGATTTTACAGATTAGTCCAAAATCAGAAAGCTGAAATTACAATTGAGTCCAGCCTCTTGTTTTGACCAGCAGCGCCGCATTCGACCAGCGCAGCTTCGACCAGTGACCAGGAGCTGTGCCATTTTTGACCTCAGGCCCAGCCGCGACCAGGAGCACAACTCCACCGCGCACTTTACGGCCGGTGGAGCTCTGCCGTTGCCAGCTTCGCCGCAACCTCGTCGCCACATGCGCGCACCCGATTGGACGCCGTGGCTGTGCTGCAGCAGCACTAGCATCACTCGAATCTTTCCCCCGCACACGCGTGCGCTCGCCTGCAGCTATGTCAGAAGCTTTACGGCACATTGCCTCCATGCCGGAGCCGACAGTCGGTTTACCACCGCACCAACCAGAGCACGCGTCGACCGTGCTGTAAAGCCGTCGAGGCCGCTACACACCGCCACCGTAGCCAACCAGATTGATATCCTCCCAATTTCTCCAAGTCTCAAGAGCTCCCATCTTCTGCTATTTAAGCTCGCCCTCATCCATATGCTTCTTCACTTCTCACCGGAACCAGCGAAGCCTCATTTCTTCTCGTCTTCATCTTCTTCTCCGGCAACCCGCCGAGGGGGAGAACGACGACAGGGAGCTCCGCTACATCATCCACCAAACAACTTCACCAATGAGTGTCTCTACCTCACCTCTTTATGCTGTACCAAGTAATCGAACTCCGGTGAGCCTCAACACCGGTGATCGCCGTTATTTGCGTATTCTCTGTTCCAGCTTTGTAGCCTGATTTAGCCAGAATTAGCTCACCTCTTAGTAGAAATTTGTGGGGAACCCAGCCCCGTACCGAACACCACGGTACGGAACAGCACTCCCCTGTCGCAACTTCCCAGGAGTCAGTTGCGAACCAGAAATGAATATCATAACAACCAGCACAATACATAAATAATCCACAAAATATCACAAGGTTCACAGATGACGGCACTAGGGCCTTACAATAGTAACACAACGAGGTACAAAATAACGGTTCAGATTTTCAACAAAACGCGGAAGGAGCGGAACACTAATCTTCGCCCACAGTCGCTCGACCGGGGTACGCGACGCCTAGAAGCTCGGATCATACTCGAAGAAGTCTTAACAAGGCTCAGGCTCACACTCATGTGAACCCAAGTCGCTTGGCTCTTCAACTTCTGATGGAGAAAGTCAGTCACGGGTGAGTACAGAGTACTCAGCAAATCACCACTTAACAAATGCAATATATATAACATGATAAGGATTTCAAGGAAATGACTGAGGTTCTTTTCCAAACCCTTTTCGTCACCTAACAGTTGATAGTTATGAAAAGCATTCAAAACATTCTTTGAAAATTTACCTTATATATATATAACAGTTCAAGAGTGCAGAATTTAAAACAGTTGATAAAACAGTTCATAAAAACTACTTGTGCCTCACAACATGGATAAAACCCATTGACCATAACACACTCCAAAATCCGGGAGCACGGAGTATTTAAATACATTTTAAACTCTGCAGAGGGGTACCGCTTTACCCACAAGACTTCTCAACTACCACTGTTGACCACGAGCATAGGCCTTTTGCCCAATCACGCTACTTTAAGCATATGAGTCTCCTATGCCAGGTTCAATCACGCTGCTTTAAGCGCGCCACTGAGTTGAGAATAACACGCTTTTCACCCTACCTTGCCATTATACTAGCTCTGCCCCCGTAAAATGTTCACCACCGGTCAGTGGCCCAGGAATTCCACCTCCGGGTGGGGTTCCTAATACAGTTGTGAAGCATTGTAGGGATCTTCCCTCTCATACCTTCACCCTTCCCCTCACTCAGTATTGGGCCGCGGTGGGAGACCCTCTCCACCAATAGTGAGCGGACACACGAGGGGTTTGTGCTGGGAAACCACATCCAGCACTCGTGCCCTGGAACCACATCAGTTGCACGATCTTTCACTCAGACGAATCGATTGGGCTCGTCCCAACCGTCAGTGTAAGTGGGCCAAGAGGGATCTTCCCTCCCTGACCAGTGAACAGTATTAGTGCACATTATTATTTAGGTTATAGACTCTATGCAGAGCTAGGGCAATAGTTCGGCAAGGATACTTGGTCGTGCCCGTCCCATACCAGGCTTGTGGAGGTACGTTAACATGTTATTGGATGTTTAGCACAAATCGGTGGGTCCTTAAGCTATTCTAGAGAGGAGTTTCCCTATTCACATTTTTCACAATTCACAACATTTCATATTTACAACATTACCATGTTATCACATCATCATCATAAGCATCACAGTATTTTCCATGCTTCGACTGACACACCTCTCCTCTCTAGGATAGACATTTTAAAAGGCATTTTTAGTTTTGAAAACCATTTTTGCTCATTTATGTGAATAACCCATATTACCAATGTTATGCTTTAGCATTAACCTAGGGCATCAAGAATATTATACACATGGCTTGAGAATCAAGAATGGCTATTCAATGTAGGACAATAGCTAAACAGGTATATTTGAACATACACAGTTTACT
Source organism: Pharus latifolius (assembly GCA_019359835.1). Taxonomy (NCBI): domain Eukaryota; kingdom Viridiplantae; phylum Streptophyta; class Magnoliopsida; order Poales; family Poaceae; genus Pharus; species Pharus latifolius. The sequence continues at coordinate 61,556,998 of CM033322.1, forward strand.
TAATTAGCATGCATAATACTCAAATAACAAAATACTTAGCTAACAGGAAAACATAGGGTCAACATGATCAAGGTGGTGGTGACTTGCCTTGAAGTCCCGCGATAAGATCTTCAGCGACGTCCTCGATCGGCTGCTCCTCGGCTTTCGGACGGGCGATTTCTAAACACGAAAAGAGCACCGATCAAACAAAATGAACAAGTATGAGACTAACAAATGCAAAATCTAAAACCTAATAAGTCTAGGCAAAACAGCCTCGGAGTTGGATCTGAAAAAGACTGAAAAACGGGAGTTTTTGAAAACGGCGGATCAAGGTTTTAGGATTAGAATCTGAGGTGGTTCCTGAAGGAGAATATGTGGCAGGAGTAATTTGTGGTAGGATGGTTCAGACGGATTTGGAAAAAGGTGAAAACAAGATCCGAGACTCAGATCTGAAGAAAAATTTCAGATCTGGAAGATTTGAGTTGAGGCGAATCTGATGGCGAAGACGGATCTTCGATCGGAGACCTCTAGAGCATTGAACAGTTAAAAGAATCACTAAGAAGAAAGGCTGAAATTACTGTAGCATACGAGCACTGTAGCAATCCGAGTACTGTAGCAGCGGGATTTCAGCATGGGTGGTTTGAGCTCCGGTGGGTCTCGCCGGAGAGGAGAGAAGGCCGGGGAGTTTGGGAGGTGATGGAGGCTACAAGGGGGAATGCTGGGGGCCAACAATGGCAGCAAGAGGCGGCCGGAAATGGAGAAGGTGGCGCACGGCCGGCCGCGAGGAAGACGAGCTCGCCGGCGGCGGTTCTCGGGCGGCGGTGCACGATTTGAGCTAGGATTTGGTGGGTGAGCTGCTGGAAACGAGGGGAGGATGATGGTATGGCCTGATTGGAGAGAAAATGGCCCGAACGACGAGAAACCCAAGATGGCCGGCGGCAGGAAAAACAAGAAGCGCCGGTGGAGGGAGCTCCGGCGACCATTTCGCCGAGACACAGAAGATAAAAAGGAAGAGAGTGAGGAGGCACACCTGATGGACAAGCTCGGACAAGCAAAATACGTCTGCAGCGAGGGAACGATGACGAGGTGATGGCGGCCGGCGCTGGAGCGCGGCCAAGCCAGCGGCTGAAGAGCAGAAATCACCCCCTTTGGTATTTTATGCGAAATGTTTCAACCAAATGCAAAAATCTTGAATGCTCTGCGTGTCTAAGTGTTTCCTCTACCACTCTACAGAAGAACGTGTGAAAATATTCTGGTTTGAGCTGTTTTACAGCCATGCCAAAGCTTATAAAGAAAGACATTCAGGTGGAAACGAGGTGTAACAGTGGCATGCTGACATGTAATGCATCTAACAGGGTCATGCAGGTCTTTACACTGTGTTAGCTGTGGAATGGATGAGGGTAGAAGGGTAATTGTGCATAAAATATTATTTTTGTCAATTCTAGGGGCTTGTTTGGAAATTTCTGAAAATAGGAGGGCTGAAATGCAAAATGTCAGTGCATGGGAAGTTGTGGAACCTGGTTACTTGTGCAAATAAAATATATTAAATATTTTCATAGAATTTTTAATGCATTACTTTAAATTAAATATATTCCTTTATGCAATTTCCAAATAGGAAAATCATTATTTCATGTGGAAAAATGATTTGTTTGATGCGTAAAATCATGATGCCATGAACTTAAAAATATGCGTGCATGAGAAAAATGTTGGGGGGATGATTTAGGATTGAACAGGTGAAAGAATTTCGCTGATCGGAATAAAAAGATAATTAAACGGAATTTCGGAAGATTTAGACCGGAAGGAAAATCTGAGAAGTAGGGAGTTTAAGAATGGAATTTTGCGGCTGTTACAAACCTATCCTCCTTAAAAAGAATCTCGTCCCCGAGATTCAGACGAGTTAGAGAAAAGGTAAGGAAAGGTTTGCTGCAAATCTGATTCCTTCTCCCAGGTTGATTCATCTTCAGAATGATTACACCATTGAACACGGCAGAATCTGATCACTCTGCTTCTTAGCTGTCGTTCTGCAATCTCTAAGATTCTGGCTGGCTTCTCTTCATAGGTCAGGTCTGGCTGGATTGAGATATTATCTGCCTGCAGCTGATCTTCTGCTTTTCTCAAACTCTTGCGCAATTGCGACACATGGAAAACATCATGGACACCTCGCAACTCTGGTGGCAATTCAAGTTGATAAGCCACTTCTCCTCTTCTTTCTATTACTCTGTAGGGTCCAATATACCTGGGGCTCAGTTTCTGCCTCTTCTGAAATCTGGAGATACCTTTCTGAGGTGATACCTTGAGATACACATGATCATCTAGTTCAAAAGATAAGTCACGACGTCAGTGATCAGCATAACTCTTCTGTCTTGACTGTGCAGTCTTCAGCTTCTCTCTAATGATCCGCACATGAGCTTCTGCGTCTCGGGCTGTCTCTGGGCCAATCAGTTGCCCTTCTCCCACTTCTGACCAATGCAATGGGGTCCTGCACTTGCGACCATACAGGGCTTCAAATGGAGCCATCTGCAAGCTAGACTGATAGCTATTGTTGTACGTAAACTCTGCGTACGGCAGGCACAACTCCCATGAAATCCCATATTCGAGCACACAAGCTCGCAACATATCCTCCAGTATTTGATTCACTCGTTCTGTCTGTCCTCCAGTCTGAGGGTGATAGGCTGTGCTGAAGTTTAACTTCGTTCCAAGGGCTTCGTGCAGACTTTTCCAAAATCTTGAAGTGAATTGTGCTCCACGATCCGATACAATTCTCTTTGGTACACCATGTAGAGTCACAATCTTAGTCATGTAGATCTCTGCTAACTTGGCACCATCATAAGTTGTCTTCACTGGTACAAAGTGTGCGACTTTTGTTAGTCTATCCACGATTACCCATACGGAATCATATCCATTCTTAGTCCTCGGGAGTCCTGTGATAAAATCCATTCCAACTTCCTCCCATTTCCATTCTGGGATGGGTAGTGGCTGTAGCAGTCCTGCTGGTTTCTGATGTTCAGCCTTTATCCTCTGACATGTGTCACACTTCGCCACATACTCAGCAATTTCTCTCTTCATACAACTCCACCAGAATTGACTTTTCAAGTCTTGATACATCCGAGTACTTCCGGGGTGAATGGAGTATGGAGTGTCATGAGCCTCCTTCAGAATTAAGGTCTTGATCTCCTTGACGTCTGGTACACAGATCCTCTTACCATGCCAAATGGTTCCTTGTTCATCTTCCCAAAAATCTGTTGCTTTTCCGATCTTCATGTTCTCTTTGATCTCTTGGATTCCTTCATCACTTCCTTGCGCCTTTCGAATCTCTTCTTCCAAGGTAGGCGTAATTGTTAATGTGGCCACAAACCCTTGATCTACCACTTCGATCAGTTGCCGAAGCAGGTCCTCTATTAACTCTGGTGCAATGCTAATGCTGCAGTAAACTTTTCTGCTCAACGCGTCTGCAACGACATTGGCCTTACCAGGGTGGTAATGTATGCCGAGGTCATAGTCCTTAATCAGCTCTAGCCATCGGCGTTGCCTCATGTTCAAGTTCTGCTGGGTAAAAACATACTTCAAGCTCTTGTGATCTGAGTAGATTTCACATCGGTTCCCTAGCAAGTAGTGTCTTCAAATTTTGAGTGCATGAATTACTGCTGCTAATTCCATGTCGTGGGTCGGGTAATTCTCTTCATGTGGCCGCAGTTGCCTGGATGCAAATGCGACTGCTCTCCCATCTTGCATTAAGACACAACCTAAACCGTGCCTAGATGCATCACAATATATCTCAAAGCTCTTCTTGTTGTCATGAAGTACTAGAACTGGCGCAGTGGTTAGCCTTCGTTTCAACTCTTTGAAGCTCTTCTGACAGTCTTCGGTCCACTCAAACCGGACATCCTTCTTCAGCAAACTAGTGAGTGGCTTGGCTAGCTTGGAAAATCCTTCAATGAATCGGCGATAGTATCAGGCTAGTCCAAGAAAACTTCTGACTTCTGTCACTGACTCTGGCTGTTTCCATTCCTTCACGGCCTTGACCTTAGCTGGGTCCACTTGTATTCCTTTGGCTGTCATTATGTGGCCTAAGAATGAAATTTCCTTCATCCAAAACTCACACTTGTCCAGCTTAGCATAAAACTGACACTCTCTTAGTCTATCCAGGACTTTCCGCAGGTGGTCAGCATGCTCCTCTTGGTTCTTGGAGTATATCAGGATGTCATCAACAAACACCACTACAAACTTATCCAGATAATCCATGAATGTCATATTCATCACATTCATAAAAGCTGCTGGGGCATTGGTCAATCCAAATGGCACCACTGTAAACTCATAAAGACCATACCTAGAAGTGAAAGCAGTTTTAGGTATGTCTTCTTCCTTGATCTTCAACTGATGATATCTAGATCTCAAATCTATCTTTGAAAAGACTCCTGCTCCTCTAAGCTGATCGAATAGGTCATCTATCCTTGGCAGAGGGTACTTGTTCTTGATTGTGACCTCATTCAAAGCTCGATAGTCCACACACATGCGGAGTCCTCCATCCTTCTTCTTGGCAAACAACACTGGTGCTCCCCAGGGTGATACGCTAGGCCGTATGAAACCTTTTTCTTCCATTTCCTCCAGTTGCTTTTTAAGCTCTTCTAGTTCCTTGACTGACATCCGATATGGCCTTTTCGATATGGGTGCCGTCCCAGGCTTCAATTCTATACTGAGCTCAAATCCTCGGTCTGGGGGCATTCCTGGCAACTCTTCTGGAAACACACTCAGGTACTCTTCAACTACAGGGATCTGGTTCACTTCTCCTTTCAAACTGTAAAGACTTTGGGTTGAGTGTTCTACTGGCGTTCTTTCAGCATGGAACAAAACTTCTTTCCCACTAGGACTAGTAAGGGTAATGGTTTTACGCTCACAATCCATTTTCCCTTTATGTTCTGACAACCAGTCCATTCCAAGTATAACACCCAAACCTTGGAGTTCCAAAACTAATAGCTTAGCAGAGAACTCCTCTCCACATATATTAAGTTTTACGTCTCTACAGACAAACTTTACTGGCATCCTAGAGCCAGGAGACTGAATAGCTATAGGATACTCTAGACAAGTCATATTCAATCCACTCTTAACAGCAAAAGTTCTAGCAACAAAAGAATGTGTGGCACCAGGATCAAACAGTATTAAACAAGCTTGAGAGTTGATCAGTAACCTACCTAGTACCACGTCGGTTGCATCTCCCGCTTCTTCTGAGGTGACATAGTTGAGTCTGCCTCGGGTTGGTGGAGGTGGGTTTCCTCGACCTCTTCCACGGTTGGCTGGGAATCTTCCTCTTGCAGCTGGAGTTCCTCGCCCATACTGCTGTATTGGGGTGGGCATTGGGATTGGCGTCTGACTCGCAGGCTGTGGCGGCTGACCTTCACTCCTTGTTCTGGCCACCGGACCTGGGAGATTCTTCCAAGGGCAATTCTCGCGGCGGTGACCGAATCGTCCACAATGAAAACAGTTGACCTTGTTGTGGGGACAATCACGCTGATAATGGTTTCCATGACAAGTCGGGCACTTGGCTGCCATGGGTCTTGGACTGGAATACTGCAAACTTGGCCGGTACTGGGGTGCGGCTATGGTGCGACCTCGGGATGAACTCCCTTGGTTGGCTGGTTGGAACTTCGCTTTCCTCTTCCTGTAGTCGTCCACCAACTGACGCTTCTCTTCAATCTCAAGCAGGCGGTTTACCAGGGTCTGGAAGTCTGTGAACTCGTGCGAGGCGACGAGCACCTGCAACACTGGCTGTAACCCCTCCTTAAAAAGCTCTATCTTCCTGGCCTCAGTGGCAATGTCCTCAGGGGCATATCGGGCTAATTGATTATACTGATGGAGATACTCTGTTACGGTCTTTCCTCCTTGACGCAAGTTGCAGAACTCTCTGCGCTTGGAGGCCATCATTCCAGCAGGCACATGGGCTTTCCGGAATTGTTCAGAAAACTCGGCCCAGGTTATTCCTGCAGGTTTGGGGTGCATGTTCTTGTAGTTAATCCACCATGATGCTGCCGGTCCAGCGAGCTGATGAGACACATACAGGACCATCTCATTGTCGGAGCATCGAACTGTTTCCAACTTCCTCTCTGTATCACGCAACCAGTCGTCAGCGATCATGGGGTCAGGAGTACTTGAAAAGGTAGGTGGGCGCGTCTTTTGAAAATCCGTGAGCCTTGCGCTCATCACCGACCCTTCAAATTGGGCTGCGGGCATCCTCTGCAGTATCTGTTCCAGCATCTGAGCTTGTGCAGCTTGGTTGTCCTTCATCATCTGGGCTTGCATAGATTGCATCATCTGATTCTGAGCTGCTTGGGCTTCTTGTCTGCTTCTCTCCATCCACATCATTACTTCTGCCAAACTGGGCTGAGCTCCTTGTGGCTCCACATGCTCTTGGGGTTGGGGCTGTTGCTCCTCTTCACCTAATGCTCTACCTTGAGACGAAGCACCTGCCTCATGCCCACTGTTCCTCGAGCGATTCCTTGTGTTTGTCATCTTGTCTTCACTTCACTGCTAAAGGTAACCAAGACTGAGGTTGCAGCAAGGGAATAGGAAAGAAGAGAGAAGGGGAGAGAAGAGACACCTAATAACTTATATGCAGACACTAAGCACACACTAGTAGATATACACATATAACTTAGCTTAATAGTTCCCAAGGAAGCAATCGGCAGAGACCTGCCCAAGGCAACCAATGGAAATGACACACTAACAACGAGAAGAGAGAGAAAGAAGCACTAACTGACTAAGAGGGCAAGCTGATCTCCATCTTACTCTAATCCTAATCTTGATCGATCATCTTCTGCTCTTGCTCCAACTGACGCAGGGTTGGTTGTAGAATCCGCGGAGTTAAAGCGCCGACCACAAAATGATGTCCATCCTCGGAACTTTGCTGTAGAATCGCACGTCCAACACGCAGTTTTCAAAATGAAACCGAAAAACCCTTTCCAAAAACATAGCAATATGCTCTATAGTATGAAAATCACCTAGAGCTAGTCAAGAAAGGAAGGTAAGGAAAGAAGGTTATAAGAATAGTAGTTTTGCTTTTTATTAACATAGGTTTTTGCAAGTACTTGTAAGAAATTAGGTTTTTCCCAAAACACGCAACTATCGTAGCCATTTCTATCTAGGGTCACGTCCTACAGTCAAGCCGGGCTCTGATACCATGCCTGTGGGGAACCCCGCCCCGTACCGAACACTACGGTACGGAACAGCACTCCCCTGTCGCAACTTCCCAGGAGTCAGTTGCGAACCAGAAATGAATATCATAACAACCAGCACAATACATAAATAATCCACAAAATATCACAAGGTTCACAGATGACGGCACTAGGGCCTTACAATAGTAACACAACGAGGTACAAAATAACGGTTCAGATTTTCAACAAAACGCGGAAGGAGCGGAACACTAATCTTCGCCCACAGTCGCTCGACCGGGGTACGCGACGCCTAGAAGCTCGGATCATTCTCGAAGAAGTCTTCACAAGGCTCAGGCTCACACTCATGTGAACCCAAGTCGCTTGGCTCTTCAACTTCTGATGGAGAAAGTCAGTCACGGGTGAGTACAGAGTACTCAGCAAATCACCACTTAACAAATGCAATATATATAACATGACAAGGATTTCAAGGAAATGACTGAGGTTCTTTTCCAAACCCTTTTCGTCACCTAACAGTTGATAGTCATGAAAAGCATTCAAAACATTCTTTGAAAATTTACCTTATATATATATAACAGTTCAAGAGTGCAGAATTTAAAGCAGTTGATAAAACAGTTCATAAAAACTACTTGTGCCTCACAACATGGATAAAACCCATTGACCATAACACACTCCAAAATCCGGGAGCACGGAGTATTTAAATACATTTTAAACTCTGCAGAGGGGTACCGCTTTACCCACAAGACTTCTCAACTACCACTGTTGACCACGAGCATAGGCCTTTTGCCCAATCACGCTACTTTAAGCATATGAGTCTCCTATGCCAGGTTCGATCACGCTGCTTTAAGCGCGCCACTGAGTTGAGAATAACACGCTTTTCACCCTACCTTGCCATTATACTAGCTCTGCCCCGTAAAAGGTTCACCACCGGTCAGTGGCCCAGGAATTCCACCTCCGGGTGGGGTTCCTAATACAGTTGTGAAGCATTGTAGGGATCTTCCCTCTCATACCTTCACCCTTCCCCTCACTCAGTATTGGGCCGCGGTGGGAGACCCTCTCCACCAATAGTGAGCGGACACACGAGGGGTTTGTGCTGGGAAACCACATCCAGCACTCGTGCCCTGGAACCACATCAGTTGCACGATCTTTCACTCAGACGAATCGATTGGGCTCGTCCCAACCGTCAGTGTAAGTGGGCCAAGAGGGATCTTCCCTCCCTGACCAGTGAACAGTATTAGTGCACATTATTATTTAGGTTATAGACTCTATGCAGAGCTAGGGCAATAGTTCGGCAAGGATACTTGGTCGTGCCCGTCCCATACCAGGCTTGTGGAGGTACGTTAACATGTTATTGGATGTTTAGCACAAATCGGTGGGCCCTTAAGCTATTCTAGAGAGGAGTTTCCCTATTAACATTTTTCACAATTCACAACATTTCATAGTTACAACATTACCATGTTATCACATCATCATCATAAGCATCACAGTATTTTCCATGTTTCGACTGACACACCTCTCCTCTCTAGGATAGACATTTTAAAAGGCATTTTTAGTTTTGAAAACCATTTTTGCTCATTTATGTGAATAACCCATATTACCAATGTTATGCTTTAGCATTAACCTAGGGCATCAAGAATATTATACACATGACTTGAGAATCAAGAATGGCTATTCAATGTAGGACAATAGCTAAATAGGTATATTTGAACATACACAGTTTACTTAATTAGCATGCATAATACTCAAATAACAAAATACTTAGCTAACTGGAAAACATAGGGTCAACATGATCAAGGTGGTGGTGACTTGCCTTGAAGTCCCGCGATAAGATCTTCAGCGACGTCCTCGATCGGCTGCTCCTCGGCTTCCGGACGGGCGATTTCTAAACACGAAAAGAGCACCGATCAAACAAAATGAACAAGTATGAGACTAACAAATGCAAAATCTAAAACCTAATAAGTCTAGGCAAAACAGCCTCGGAGTTGGATCTAAAAAAGACTGAAAAACGGGAGTTTTTGAAAACGGCGGATCAAGATTTTAGGATTAGAATCTGAGGTGGTTCCTGAAGGAGAATATGTGGCAGGAGCAATTTGTGGTAGGATGGTTCAGACGGATCTGGAAAAAGGTGAAAACAAGATCCGAGACTCGGATCTGAAGAAAAATTTCAGATCTGGAAGATTTGAGTTGAGGCGAATCTGATGGCGAAGACGGATCTTCGATCGGAGACCTCTAGAGCATTGAACAGTTAAAAGAATCACTAAGAAGAAAGGCTGAAATTACTGTAGCATACGAGTACTGTAGCAATCTGTCGCGCCCCGCACAGGGTACCACGACTACTCCCGTGGAGACCTAGCTCGCAGCAGCTGGCCTCATACATACATACCACTGACTTCCCAGGATAAGTCAAGCACAGGAGTTCATTGCAGCAGAGTAACTTACAAAATATCATTGATAAACAGTATGGCCTGCTGGCCTGATACAACAAGAGTAATACAGTGCCTTCACGGCACAAATGGTCTAATTAAAACAAAAGACAACTACTCGGCGGAAGCTAGGCGAAACCCCCACAGTCGTAAGAAGTTGACAGCAGAACAGCACACTTCAGGGTTCTGGCAGATCTGGCTCTCTTCCTTCTGGATCCACGAAATCTTCCAAGCCTTCGTCTTGGTATTGTAGCACTCCATCTATTGTTGATAAGTTGCAAGGGTGAGCACTTACGTACTCAGCAAGTCATAGGTAAGAGTAGAGATACGTATAGTAGAGATGACATGATCCTATGCTATTGAGGGAAAGAGGTGAGAGGGTTTTTCCATAAATACTTTTCTTCCAAGCTTTTCAAATCTCATGCTCATGGCAGCATTTCATATACTTAGGGCACAATCCACATGCCTCTTAGATATCATATGATCACTAAATTATGGTACTACCGCGACACGTCAACACATGACAGCCCACGGCAGCACCCCTTATCATGACAACACATGTCACTTGGGTAATCTTGAACTAACAAATTTTAATTTATAAAACAATACTTGTGTCACACCCCGTGGATTCAATCCACCGCGGCATACTCCTAAAACTCGGGAGCACGAAGTATTCGAATACATTTTTAACTCTGCAGAGGGGTACCAATTTACCCGCAAGATATATCCACTTTCATGCCCTTCCTATCACAAGGATTGGACCCCTAACTCACTTCATACTATGAGTGACAAGGTGGAGATAACAAGAACTTTTGCCATGTTTCACACACAATTCACCCCAAACCCCGTGGTTTTCTTCACGCAAACCACAGTTGTGGCAGGGTTTCACAACCCCCACTAATTGGCGTCTTCCCCTCAGGGTCAGCGTGCATGATCACATCCTGTGATATGTGTTGGAGCGCACCCCGTCTTAATCGTGAGTTTGTCATATAGGGGTTTCATGTGTGATCCACATACTACTTGTTCAGGCCTGTCCCATACCAGGCTTGCGGTCGGCACGTTAATCATGCCACTAGACGCATAACACAAGGTTCTAGGTCCTTATATGCCAGTGACCAGATCATACCACAATCCATGCACCTTCAGTGCCCGCACAACCAGTGCAGCCAAGCACCTCCAGTGCTACCACCATTCCATACCAAAATACTGGTCATGGCTAGGGGTTTTATTTCATGAATATAGATTTATATACATATACTTATCAATTCATGGCTCATTGCTAAACAGTTTATCTTTCCCAGGCAATCAGCCTGATGCTGCCATTTCATCTCTTTTCTCAATTCATGCAATACTATTTTATAATCAAGGTATATTCTAGCATTTCATAAAATATAGGTTCAAGATGTTCAAGAATATGACTTGCCTTCCGCGTTGTAAGAAACAGCAGTTGATGTCGGGTCTGCGACGAAGTCTTCGAACTCGGACTCTCGCTCTGAACAATGATCAAACAAGCAAACAGCCATTATAATCAATCATACTCTTACTATTCCACTATATGCGATAATGCAAGGAGAAACACTTAGGCGATACAAGATTTGGAAGCGATTAGGGTTAAACTATGGAAACCAAGGTTAAGATTAGTTGTCAAGGGTTTACAAGGTTCCAAATGTTCCAAAATATCAGAATGATATCAAGGCTGCGGCTGGTTCGCTCAAAAACAGCGAATGTCTTTAGGTCGACATTCGGTTCAAGGCATCGACATAGGGTCGATGGATGATAGAGGGCTCAACTCAAGTTGTGACAGTAGAATAAAATGTAGATCACAACATCAGGAGTCTAGGGGACAAAGTTATGTTCAGTTTGCATACCCAGAAGGGGTCAAACTGGCCCAATGCCATTGGCTGACATAGGCTGACAATGCCCAAGAATGGCATTGACATGGTTTGAACAGTTTCTAGTAGCCAAAATGGGTTTTTATTCAAGCATGTGATGCACAAGGTAGTGAAGCAACTGTTTGACAAAGTATTTTCTATTTTTCATGACCAGAGGTGGGTGAACAGGGCTAATGCCACTGACTGGCATAGTTTGACATAGGGTTAACATGGCCAGAAATTAGGGTTTGCCATATCTTTTGATCTAGGGCTCCAAATGATGCACCACTTTGTCTGGTAGTTAGGCATTTGTAACAGGAACAAATGTCTCCACAGAATTTAGGGCAGGAGATGGCCGGAAAGTGATGAAAACTGGCAAGGAAGTTGACTGGCCTGGAGCACATGCAACATAAACAGTGCAGTAACTAGGGCATAGCTATATCTCACAATCTAGGCCGAATTAGAAGTCGTGATAGAAGACAAAGTTGCTCAGAATGGTCCAAAACGTCTAAATGGCAAAGTGGTTTGAGCTGGAGTGGCTGGATTTGGAAGATACTGGCTGGAGAAACGATGAACTCAAATCTGATTTGTGCATTTCTGATTTAAAGTGATTGAACTCAATTCCTTGCTTGAGTATGGTCCTCAGGGTACTAGAAATGCATTGGTGAAGTTGGATTGGCTAGAGATGCACCAGAAAAGCTTAAACAGTAAGCTCAGTTCACAAGCAAAGTTCCAATTTGGGGTTTTCCAGATTTTAGCAAAATTGATGATTCTGGTTGCTTAGGGATGATAAGAATGATCTATTGAGCATGTTTGATCACTGGCTTGAGAGCTAAATCGGTTTAGGTGAGGGTTAATTGCTCACCGGAGTTCTAGGTGAAACACGGCGATTGCCGGTGACAGAAAGCATTTAAACTAAATTCCCAGCTTGAGAAGCATGAGGGGGATGAGGGAAGCTCACTGGGGGTGTTGGATCGAAGGAGGAAGCAGTGGTTGAAGCTAGCACCGAAGCTCCCTTTGCTGCTCACCGGGGAAGAAGAAGAAGACGGCGAGTTTGAGGACTTAGGTGTTTCTGGTGGGTGTGTGATGTCTCCCCGAGGCCAGAGGCTATTTATAGAGAATTCGGAGGAGATGCAACGGCTAGAAGTGCACGGGGAGTTGAAGCCGGCAAGGAAGTGACTGGATGGCGACTTCACGGCGAGCTGGCGATGCAGGTGACCTGTTCAGCGGCCGTGAGAGCTTTTGCAGCTGGAGCTGCTGCGAAGTGAAGGCGACTTGATGACTGGCCGCGGCAAGAACTCCACGTGGCGCAAAGCTCCTGCGTCGACCGTTGCTGGTGGCGTGCAAACGGGAGAAAACAATGGCTGTGAGTTGCGCCGGGGAAGATCCACAGTGGCAAATGGCGAGCACACACGCGGCGCTGTTCAGCTGGCGAAGATGGCGACCACGGCTACGGCTACTGTAGCAGCTGGCGAGGTCGAAGTCGATGGGGCTGCAGTGGTGCACGTGGTCACATGCGAGCTGTGGCCGTGATCGTGCACTGGGACCAGGTCGTGGTCGATGGCAGTAGCTCGAGGTCGAAGTAATAGTAGCTGGTCGATTTGCACTGCTCTGGTCGAAGGCGGCTTCTGGTCGTGAACAGAGGTGAGGTCGAATCCAGGGGTATAAGTGTAATGATTTCGGTTGAAAAGTGGACTGATTTGTAATTCTGGTCTTAGAGAGGTTTAATCTGGAAATTGATTTCATGGATGAGCATAATATTTCTATTAATACTCATTTAGCTCAAATTTGGAGAAAATTTGATAAGGTTTGAGAGATTTCACCTATTTTCGAAAATAGGGTAAAATTAGGGTAAAATAGGTCTGGATTTTGTCGATCTCGAATTCTGGTAATTGGAATGAGATTTGGAAGTCTGATCAGAAGGGAAATCTGTATCAAATAGTATTTGGGAGGTGTTCCCTGAAGAAATTCTGAGGTTGGAGTTGATTCGTGGATTTTAGCCTTTTCAGGCTTCCAGGTAAACAGAAAAGGACTTATTCGCAGTAAAATTTGGACTAAACTGCGAAAAGTGTTTAGATGAAACAATCTGGCTCCCAACTTTTTGGAGTAAGTTGAGGGTATACCTAGGAACATATTCCAAAAGATACATGAGTCTGGATAGGGTTAAACCATGATAACTCAGTTATTTGGGATCTGGGGTACTTAGGGTAAATCTGAATTTCCTGTTTTCGAAAACAGAAAGAGACTTAGATACTGGGAGTTAGGGTTAGAATTCAATCTGGCTCTTGAAGACTTTTATCTTCAGAATAACTGGTAGGTTAAATCTGGATGATCTGATCTTGATCTAGATCTAGAGAGTAGATTTGGAGATTTTTAGGGTTTGGGAGAGATTAGGGTTTAGCTGATCTGGCTACTGCTACAGGGATACATGCATGCAGGATTTTATGCAAAAACTTTTCACCCCCCAAAACCAGGGTGTTACACAATCCGAGTACTGTAGCAGCGGGATTTCAGCATGGGTGGTTTGAGCTCCGGTGGGTCTCGCCGGAGAGGAGAGAAGGCCGGGGAGTTTGGGAGGTGATGGAGGCTACAAGGGGGAATGCTGGGGGCCAACAATGGCAGCAAGAGGCGGCCGGAAATGGAGAAGGTGGCGCACGGCCGGCCGCGAGGAAGACGAGCTCGCCGGCGGTGGTTCTCAGGCGGCGGTGCACGATTTGAGCTAGGATTTGGTGGGTGAGCTGCTGGAAACGAGGGGAGGATGATGGTATGGCCTGATTGGAGAGAAAATGGCCCGAACGACGAGAAACCCAAGATGGCCGGCGGCAGGAAAAACAAGAAGCGCCGGTGGAGGGAGCTCCGGCGACCATTTCATCGAGACCCAGAAGATAAAAAGGAAGAGAGTGAGGAGGCACACCTGATGGACAAGCTCGGACAAGCAAAAGACGTCTGCAGCGAGGGAACGATGACGAGGTGATGGCGGCCGGCGCTAGAGCGCGGCCAAGCCAGCGGCTGAAGATCAGAAATCACCCCCTTTGATATTTTATGCGAAATGTTTCAACCAAATGCAAAAATCTTGAATGCTCTGCGTGTCTAAGTGTTTCCTCTACCACTCTACAGAAGAACTTGTGAAAATATTCTGGTTTGAGCTGTTTTACAGCCATGCCAAAGCTTATAAAGAAAGACATTCAGGTGGAAACGAGGTGTAACAGTGGCATGCTGACATGTAATGCATCTAACAGGGTCATGCAGGTCTTTACACTGTGTTAGCTGTGGAATGGATGAGGGTAGAAGGGTAATTGTGCATAAAATATTGTTTTTGTCAATTCTAGGAGCTTGTTTGGAAATTTCTGAAAATAGGAGGGCTGAAATGCAAAATGTCAGTGCATGGGAAGTTGTGGAACCTGGTTACTTGTGCAAATAAAATATATTAAATATTTTCACAGAATTTTTAATGCATTACTTTAAATTAAATATATTCCTTTATGCAATTTCCAAATAGGAAAATCATTATTTGATGTGGAAAAATGATTTGTTTGATGCGTAAAATCATGATGCCATGAACTTAAAAATATGCGTGCATGAGAAAAATGTTGGGGGGATGATTTAGGATTGAACAGGTGAAAGAATTTCGCTGATCGGAATAAAAAGATAATTAAACGGAATTTCGGAAGATTTAGACCGGAAGGAAAATCTGAGAAGTAGAGAGTTTAAGAATGGAATTTTGCGGCTGTTACAAAATTTATGATCAGTAGGTCCTTCTTTGCAAGCCCATACTGTTAGATTTCAAATTCGAGCTTGCATGGAAGTTTTTACTGTTTTTGTGCGCCACCGGCAACTGGCTCATGTCACCAGGTCGCATCACCTATTTCTTGGCCAAGCTAGCCTTACCAGAGGACTCCCCTCATCAACCTACTACTGTCCTCATGAGAAACCGATCTCGAGAGCTCCCAAATAGAAATGCCCAATTCAACCCTTCTTCTCCGGCGCAGTTCGCTGCCAGTCGCCGCCGTTCAACCTCCAGTCGATTCCAGTGCCCATGATGTACCAAGTATCCTCAGATAGCTCCAGTAGCTTCGACTTCCAGTAGCACAGCACTAAAATGCCATTTGGGTGTTTTACCCCTTCTCTGCCGTGCCGCTAGTGTGCCGCCTCATCACCGCCAGCCATAGCCCTCGTCGCCACTCTGTCCTGCAGCTTCTCGTTAGCCTCCTCAGAATTCTACTTCACTGCATCGACCTTTGATTCAGTGCAAAATCACAAGATATAGCTGTGCCAAGATCTGTCCAGTACTTGTGTCTTGCCGTGTGCCACCGTGGTTTCTCGTCGTCGTTCATCATCGTCCGGCCATCTCAGTTCCTGTAACCTCCACCACTGGATTCCTGTTGTCTTCGCCAAGCAAAGCTCAAGAAGATCGATCAAATACTCAAGCCCTAGGTTTTGACAGTGCAAAGACACCTAGTTCACTGTGTCCAGGGGCCTCATTGCAAAACTTTTGGAGTTTCTGGACTTTCCTGTGAAAACCACCTTGTCAAATAGCTACCTTATTACATTTTGCATCTAATGCTTTGATCAAATCCCATTTTTCCCACTGGAAATCGCTTAAAACATGTCAATGCCATTCCTTGAAAATGCCAGCCCTTGTCAGTTCATGTCAGCCAATGGCATTATGCCAGTTTAACCACTTCTGGTTATGCAACCTAAAAACCACCTTGTCCACTGAACCTGTAGAGCTATGTTCTACATTTTATTCAACTACCACACCATGAGATAAGCTCTCTAGCATCCTCTGAAGCTATGTGAGAGCCCCGAACAGAATGTCGACCTTTTGACGTTCGTCGTTTTTGAGCAAAACAGCCGCGGACTCGATGTGCATATTGCAGCCTTGAAACCCTGAGAGTCTCTAGCATTCGTCCTCAACCCTGATACCATAAATCTCCAAGATTAACTCAAATCCAGCTTTCAAGCTTACCTGTTCCAGTATCATCGAGAGTATTTCTCCTTTGCATGTTGCATATAGATTATTAATGTATTTAAAATGGGTTGTGATTCCGGTTTGCTTGTTCGATCTTTGATTAGAGCAAGAGCCTGAGTACAAAGATTTTGTCAGACCCGACATCGACTGCTGTACCTTACGATGCGGAAGGCAAGTCATATTCTTGAACATCTTGAACCTATATTTTATGAATTGTTAAGATATTGCCTTGACTATAAGTAATATTGCATTTGATGAAATGAGAAAAGTGTGATATGGCAGTACTAGGTTGTATGCCGACAAAAGATGAGGAGATTCTTTATAAAATGATCAAACTGTGAGCCATAACTAATATATATATGTATATATGTATATTCATGAAATAAAACCCTTGCTGTGGCTAGAGTTTGGTATGGAATGGTGGTGGCACTGACGAGTACAGGGTTTGTGGAATGCACTGGTCATAAGCATGTAAGGACTAGAACCTTGTGTTATACTTCTATGCGGCATGAAAAATGTACTAACCACTTGCCCGGTATGGGACGGGCGCAACATAGTAGTTTTCCCGGTATTAGCTTTCCCTGCAATGGTTGTCGGTCTGGTTTCTCGAGAGGAAACTGGTGGGCCACAGAGGGCCATGAGTGATGTGAGATCAAAAAAATAATGAGAAGATAAGGTGTAAGAAGGAAGGCGCCCTACACCTGGATTTGGAGTCGTGCGCGACTAAATCCACAGGCTATGTGTCTCGCGGGACCATAGGCCAAGGCTAGTTAGAATTGGCTGTGGGGAGTACCAACAACGGTAATGAGGACTGAAATGTCTATTTACCGGGCAGGGAATTGTTAATGCTAGGATTGCAAACTGTTGTGTGATCTCAGCCTTGTCACAAGCGTAAAAGTCGCATGGAGAGGTCCTGACTTGAAAGCTGAGTGATCGGTGGATTAAAGTGGTACACCTTTGCAAAGTTAAAAATATATTCGAATACTCCGAGCTCCCGGGTCTATAGGAGCCTGCGCGCGGTGGATCCTATCCACGTCGATGTGACACAAGTATGTTTTCTAAATATAATTGGCTAGACTTAGCTCATGTGTGCTTGACATGTGTTGTCATGAAATGAGGTGCTAACATGGGCAGACATGTGTTGTCATTCTATGGTAGTACTCCTAAGAGTTTATAAAAGATATTAATGGTATGTCATGATGAGCACTGCCACAAGTTTAGAAAGAGAAAAAGTATTTTGCAACCTTTCCTCCTTCCCTAGTATCATAGGTTCGTATCATAGGTTCATATCATTTCTACTATATGTACATACTCTTATCTATGACTTGCTGAGTACGTAAGTGCTTACCCTTGCAATTCACTATCCAATAGATGGTATGTCCCTTGATCAAGACGAAGGCTTGGAGAACTTCTTGGATCTATCAAGAAAGAGAGTCAGTTGCACCCAAGTCCTGAAAATTGTTGCTCTGCTTTCAACTTCTTGCTGTGGGGGTTCACTTAGCTTCTGACGAGTAGTTGTTCTTCTGCAACCAAACTTATTTATGCCGTGATGGCTTGTAATTTATTATGTTGTAATGAGGCCAGTTGGCCATACTTCTCAATGTAATGTAAGTGAAACTGATGCAATATACTCCTGTGTTTGTCTCATCTTGGGAAGACAAAAGGTATGGGATCAGCTATAGCGAGCTGGGTCCCCATGGGAGTAGTCGTGTTCCCCTATGAAGGTGGGGCGCGACAAAATTGTGGTATCAGAGCATTACAATAACTTGACTGTAGGGCAACACCATTAGGAATTGGATGCGCCAGGATGGTGTAATTTATCTAAAAACTATTTCTCCGAAAACCCTATTTTTTTAAAAAGGGAACTCTGTAGCTGTTAGAAATTTTGTCAAGAGCGCGTTTTGCTTTAATCGAGAGCCTTGGGAGTTGGGCTACGTTGCTTAGGCATATAGTCCAATCCTTGGGGATAGAGCCTTATTCGAGTAGTTAGTCGACCGTTAAGGGGGTTTAGCCGGGAGATGGTGTAGATAAGAGCTGTTGAATGCTCTTGGTAGCTTTTGTGCTTCGCCGTTGCTTTTGCAATGGTTAACTTGTGTATTATGGCTAGAAGCCTAAGTATTTTATGCATTAATATAGTTGCATTAATTTCTGCACTAGTGTCTTAGTTAGTTTAGATCTGCCTGGATTCCTCTCAAAGCCATCGTGATCGACACAAGGAGAAGGCTAGGTCCCGAAACAGCAAAGAGGGCAGAGAGCAAGGTCCGCAAGGAGAAGATCCTATGAGGAAAGGACCTTGTTTCGACAGGGAGCCCAAAGTTCCAACCCTACCCAAAATGAGCAACCCAGTATCCAGGAAATTCTTCTAACCATGGAGTAAAACTTTTAGGAAGTCCAGACAACCAATACTCAACTGCTAGCCCAAATAGTTCAGAGACTGCCTACCGGAACCACAGAAAGAACTACCGTAGACGCCAGATTGGCAACCTCCCAGAAAACTTGTTCCCCGACATTTTCAAGCGCGACCAACCCATGATCACCAATGATTGATTAAGGGATATAAAGAGGAAACTAGACACAGTCCGATGTAGCAACCGAGAGAAGGTTCTGTAGCCGTATGGTGGATGAATTACAGGAGACTCACCTGGACAAAGATAACATTTCTTGAACGGTATTCAAGGAACAATCCCAGAAGTTTCACATACCCACTGATGTCATAGCTGCCAAACGCCGGGAATTTTGAAACATGATTCAAGGAAACAAGACCGTCACAGAGTGTCTGCACTAATCCAACCATCTAACTCAATCTGTCAAGATGTAACCTTCAGTATAGAGGAGGTAGAATTAGCAGCAAATCTGCTAGTATAAGAACTACAAGGTCTAGACATTATTTTGGAAATGGATTGGTTGTCCCAACATAAAGGTCTAGTAGACTGTAAGGAGAAAACCCTAAGCCTTGTTAGTGCCCAAGGGGAGAAAGTTCTATTCTATGCGGAAAGACCATCGGCCAAGCAGCCGCTAGGATCTATTCAAGCAGTACAGAAGTTATGCCTGGAAGAAGTACCCATGTGCAAGTATACCCCGACGTGTTTCCAGAAGAACTTCTGAGAACGATACCCGATAGGAATATCGAGTTTCACCATTGAGCTAAAACCAAGAGCAGCGCCCATTGCCAAACGTCCCTAGAGGATGCCAGCCACAAATTGGGAAGAGCTCAAGAGTCAATTGGAAGATTTAGAAAGCAAAGGACTCATCAGACCCAGTGCTTCACCATGGGGAGCCCAGTATTGTTCGTGAGGAAAAAGGATGGAGCTCTACGGATGTGCGTGGATTATCGAGCCTTAAATGAGGTGACCATAAAGAACAAGTATCCATTGCCGAGGATCAACGACTTGTTACACCAACTTCAAGGGGGTTAGGTATTTTCCAAGATAGACTTGAAGTCTGGATACCATCAATTGAAGATCAAGGAAGAAGATATGCAAAGACCGCCTTCACTACCAGATATGGATTGTATGAGTTTACAGTAGTACCAATTGGCTTGACCAATGCCCTAGCCGCTTTCATGAACATCATGAACAACACGTTTATGGATTTTCTAGACCAGTTTTTCATGGTGTTCATAGATGACATTCTGATATACTCCAAGCGCCTGGAGGAGAATGAGCAACATCTGCACCTAGTCTTAGGAAGAATACAAATTTATGCCAAGTTTGACAAATGTGAATTTTGGATGCCGAGGATTGCATTTCTTGGACATGTCTTAACGGAAGAAGGAATTTTGGTGGATTCAGCTAAGATTACTGCAATCAAAGAGTGGAAACAGCCCACTATAGTTCCAGAAATTAGAAGTTTCTTGGGTTTAAGAGACTACTATGGGAGATTCATTGAAGGATTCTGCCAAATTGCCAAACCTCTTGCTAACCTGCTAAAGAAGGATGTTGAATTTGAATGGACCGCCAAGTGCGAAGAAAGCTTTCAGAAGCTAAAATAGAAATTGGTAAAACACCAATCCTCACATTGCCAGATAGCAAGGAAGACTTCGTAGTTTATCGTGATGCTTCAAAGCAAGGGATAGGCTGTGTGTTGATGCCAAAAAGGCCAAGTAGGGACTTATGCTTCACGTCAACTGAAGCCACATGAGGAGAATTATCCCACGCATGACTTGGAATTAGCAGCAGTAGTTCATGTGTTGAAAATATGGCGACACCATTTAATTGGAAACAAGTGTGAAATCTACACTGATCATAAGAGCCTCAAGTACATTCTCACAAAAGCAGAGCTCAACATGCGTCAACAACGGTAACTAGAATTGATCAAGGACTATGATCTCAGTATTCATTGCCATCTAGGAAAGGTTAACATAGCAGTAGATGCCTTGAGCAGGAAGGCTTAAAGCTTACAGGGAAAAGTCATGCCAAGTAATCCATACTTACAGCAAGAGATATGGGATCTTCATATGGAAATGACATCACAAGGAACGTTAACCACTTTGGTAGTAGAACCCCAATTCGAAGAACAAATGAGGAATGCCCAGAAAGAGGATAAAGAGATTTGCAAGATTAAGAGCCGAATCAAGTTGGGAAAAGCTCAGGATTTTACTGAAGACGAGCAAGGAATTGCATGGTATCGGGGAAGGATATGTGTTCCTAAAGCACAGACCTTAAGGAATCGATTCTCCATTAGGCACATAAAACCTCGTGCTCAATACACCTGGGTAACACTAAAATGTACCGGAACTTGAAAAATCAGTTTGGGTGAGATAATATGAAGAAAGAGATCGCAGAATACATTGCAAACTGTGATACCTGTCAGCAAATTAAAGCAAAACATCAGAAGATAGCTGGGAAGTTACAACTTTTGTCAGTACTACTATGGAAATGAGAAGAGATCAGAATGGATTTATCACAGGACTCCCAAAAACTCAAAGAGGATATGACTCCATATGGGTCATCATTGATAGACTCACCAAAGTAGCACACTTCATCCCAGTTAAAAAGAGAACTACGATGGGAGTAAATTAACTGAGTTGTATATGCAAAGAATAGTGACAGTGCATGGTACCCCTGAGGAGATCGTTTCAGATAATGGAGCATAGTTTACATCAAAATTTTGGAGCGGACTCCATGAAACACTAAAGAACTCAATTGAATTTTAGCACTGCATATCACCCTCAGACAGGAGGATAGACAGAAAGAGTAAATCAGATTTTGGAAGATTTTCTAAGAGCTTGTATACTAGATTTTGGAACATCATGGGATAAATGCTTACCATTTGCAGAATTTGCTTACAGCCATGGCTATCAGTCTAGTTTACAAATGGCACCATTTGAAGCTCTTTACGAATGAAAACGCAGAACCCCATTGCATTGGAATGAGCCATGACAACGAAGGATCATAGGACTAGAGAGAGTGGAAAAAGAAGAAGCTCGTGTAAAGCTTGTCAGAGAAAGGCGGAAGACAACATAGTCTCGACAAAAAGAATTATGCGGACAATCGGCGAAGAAGAGCTATCAATTGAAGCAAAGTGATCTGGTTTACCTCAAGTCACACCATTCAAGGGATTGCGAAGATTTCAGGAGAAAGGAAAGCTATCTCCTAGGTATATTGGACCATTCAAAATACTTAAGAGAAAAAGGAGAAGTGGCCTATAAGTTGGAGTTACCCTCAGAATTAGCAGGAGTGCATGATGTATGCCATGTTTCGCAACTTCGGAAGTGTTTGAAGAGAACCAACCGACCAAGTAGAAGTTCACGAAGTATCTTTGCAGAAGAACCTTCAAATTTCAAGCACCCAATACAAATTCTAGACACTGATGAGAAAAGAAGGTTAAGTTATGCAAGGTTCAGTGGGGAAACCATTCAAAACAAGAAGCCACTTGAGAGAAAGAAGAAAGTCTTCAGCAAGAGTACCCCCCCTTTATCTTTTCTTGTCTTAGGTAAATCTCGGGGACGGGATTTCTTTAAGGAGGGTAGATTTGTAACACCCTGGTTTTGGGGGTGAAAATTCCTTTTCATGAAAATCATGCATGCATGTCTCTTTAGAAGTAGCAAGATCAGTTCAATTCTAATCTATCGTAAGCCCCAAAAATCCCAAAATCTATCCCGAAGATCCAATTCAAGATCAGATTGTCCAGATATGACCTACTATTTATCCTGAGTATAAAAGCCTTCAGAAGCCAGATCAACATCGATCTCTAACTCCCAGAATTTTCAATCTCAATCTGTTTTCGAAAACAAAATTAATTAAATATCCTAAATACCCTAAATACCCTGAGTTTCAGAATTCAGATTTAACCAAATCTTAACCTAATCTAGACCAGATTATTCTCGGATAGCAATCATGGGTATGCTGATACCTTAATCCAAAAAGTTGGCAACCAGATTCCATCATTTAAGCCCTTTTCACAAGTTAGTCCAGATTGTATCGCAGATTAGTCCTTTTCTGATTTCCCAGAGCCCGAAAAGGCTAAAAGCCACAAATCAGCTCCAAATCTCAATTTGATTCAGGGAATACCTCCCAGATGCTATTCAATACAAAATCTCCTTTTGTCAGAACATCAAAATCTCACCCTAGGTCTCAGATTTCCAGATCTCGACAAAACCCAAATTTGAGATACCCTAAATTACCCTGTTTTCACTTCAGTTCAAATTTGATCAAAAGTTCCCAGATTTTATCAGGTCCTCTCTCAAATCATCCGTTGAATAAAGTTCTTCAAATCTGTGAAGTCAAAATCAGCCATAATCTTCAATTTCTCAGATTTTACAGATTGGCCCAAAATCAGAAAGCTGAAATTGCAATTGGGTCCAACCTCTTGTTTTGACCAGCAGCACCGCCTTCGACCAGCGCAGCTTCGACCAGCAATCAGGAGCTGTGCCATTTTTGACCTCAGGCACAGCCGCGACCAGGAGCAGAACTGCACCGCGCACTTTACCGCCGGTGGAGCTCCGCCGTTGCCAGCTTCACCGCAACCTCGTCGCCACACACGCGCACCTGATTCGCCTCCGTGGCAGCGCTGCAGCAGCACCAGCATTGCCCGAATCTTTCCCCCGCAGGCGTGCGCGCTCGCCTGCAGCTATGTCAGAAACTTTATGCCACATTTCCTCCATGCCGGAGCCGCCATTCGCTTTACCACCGCACTAGCCAGCGCACGCGTCAACCGTGCTGTAAAGCCGTCGAGGCCGCTGCACACCGCCACCATAGCCAACCAGATTGATATCCTCCCGATTGCTCCAAGTCTCGAGAGCTCCCAACTTCTGCTATTTAAGCTCGCCTTCATCCAGCTGCTTCTGCACTTCTCACCAGAACCAGCGAAGCCTCGTTTCTTCTCGTCTTCATCTTCTTCTCCAGCAAGCCGCCGAGGGGGAGAACGATGACAGGGAGCTCCGCTGCATCAACCTCCAAATCAACTTCACCAGTGAGTGTCTCTACCTCACCTCTTTATGCTATACCAAGTAATCGAACCCCGGTGGGCCTCAACGCCGATGATCGCCGTTATTTGCTTATGCCCTGTTCCAGCTTTGTAGCCTGATTTAGCCAGAATTAGCTCACCTCTTACTAGATATTTATGATCAGTAGGTCCTTCTTTGCAAGCCCATACTGTTAGATTTCAAATTCGAGCTTGCATAGAAGTTTAGCCCGTTTTCGTGCGCCGCTGGAAACTGGCTCATGTCGCCAGGTCGCATCACCTATTTCCTGGTGAAGCTAGCCTTACCTGAGGACGTCCCTCATCAACCTACTGCTCTCCTCGTGAGGAATCGATCTCTAGAGCTCTCAAATAGAAATGCCCAATTCATACCTTCTTCTCCGGCGCAGTTCACCGCCACTCGCCGCCGTTCAACCTCCATTCGATTCCAGTGCCCAGGATGCCCTAGATAGCTCTAGTAGCTTCGACTTCCAGTAGCGCAGCACTAAAATGCCATTTGGGTGTTTTACCCCTTCTCTGCCTTGCCGCCACTATGTCCTGCAGCTTCTCCTTAGCCTCCTGAGAATTCTACTTCATTGCATCGACCTTTGATTATGTGCAAAATCACCAGATATAGCTATGCCAAGATCTGCCCAGTACTTGTGTCTTGCTGTGTCGCAACCGTGGTTTCTCGTCGTCGTTCATCATCGTCCGGCCATCTCAGTTCCTGAAACCTCCACCATTGGATTCCTGTTGTCTTCGCCTACCGCCTAGACATAGTTGGCGAAGCAAAGCTCAACAAGATCGATCAAATACTCAAGCCCTAGGTTTTGACAGTGCAAAGAAACATAGATCACTGTGTCCAAGGGCCTCTTTGCAAAACTTTTGGAGTTTCTGGACTTTCCTGTGAAAACCACCTTGTCAAATAGCTACCTTATTACATTTTGCATCTAATGCTTTGATCAAATCCCATTTTTCCCACTGGAAATCTCCTAAAACATGTCAACGCCATTCCTTGACAATGCCAGCCCTTGTCAGTTCATGTCAGCCAATGGCATTATGCCAGTTTAACCACTTCTGGTTATGCAACCTAAAAACCACGTACCTTGTCCACTGAACCTGTAGAGCTATGTTCTACATTTTATTCAACTACCACACCATGAGATAAGCTCTCTAGCATCCTCTGAAGCTATGTGAGAGCCCCGAACGGAATGTCGACCTTTTGACGTTCGTCGTTTTTGAGCAAAACAGCCACGGACTCGATGTCCATATTGCAGCCTTGAAACCCTGAGAGTCTCTCGCATTCGTCCTCAACCCTGATTCCATAAATCTCCAAGATTAACTCAAATCCAGCTTTCAAGCTTACCTGTTCTAGTATCGCTGAGAGTATTTCTCCTTTGCATGTTGCATATAGATTATTAATGTATTTAAAATGGGTTGTGATTCCTGTTTGCTTGTTCGATCTTTGATTAGAGCAAGAGCCTGAGTACAAAGATTTCGTCAGACCCGACATCGACTGCTGTACCTTACGACGCGGAAGGCAAGTCATATTCTTGAACATCTTGAACCTATATGTTATGAATTGTTAAGATATTGCCTTGACTATAAGTAATATTGCATTTGATGAAATGAGAAAAGTGTGATATGGCAATACTAGGCTGTATGCCGACAAAAGATGAGGAGATTCTTTATAAAATGATCAAACTGTGAGCCATAACTAATATATATGTATATATTTATATTCGTGAAATAAAACCCTTACCGTGGCCAGAGTTTGGTATGGAATGGTGGTGGCACTGACGAGTACAGGGTTTATGGAATGCACTGGTCATAGGCATGTAAGGACTAGATCCTTGTGTTACACTTCTATGCGGCATGAAAAACGTACTAACCACTTTCCCAGTATGGGACGGGCACAACATAGTAGTTTTCCCGGAATTAGCTTTCCCCTGCAATGGTTGTCGGTCCTATTTCTCAAGAGGAAACTGGTGGGCCACAGAGGGCCATGAGTGATGTGAGGTCAAAAAAATAATGAGAGGATAAGGTGTAAGAAGGAAGGCGCCCTACGCCTGGATTTTGAGTCGTCCGCGACTGAATCCACAGGCTATGTGTCTCGCCGGACCATAGGCCAAGGCTAGGTAGAATTGGTTGTGGGCAATACCCACAACGGTAATGAGGACTGAAATGTCTATTTATTGGGCGGGGAATTGTTAATGCTAGGATTGCAAACTGTTGTGTGATCTCAGCCTTGTCACATGCGTAAAAGTCGCATGGAGAGGTCCCAACTTGAAAGCTGAGTGATCGGCGAATTAAAGTGGTACACCTTTGCAAAGTTAAAAACGTATTCGAATACTCCAAGCTCCTGGGTCTACAGGAGCTTGGCGCGATGGATCCTATACACGTCGATGTGACACAAGTATGTTTTCTAAATAAAATTGGCTAGACTTAGCTCATGTGTGCTTGACATGTGTTGTCATGAAATGAGGTGCTAACATGGGCAGACATGTGTTGTCGTGATATGGTAGTACTCCTAAGAGTTTATAAAAGATATTAATAGGGTTTGAGAGAGATTAGGGTTCAGCAGATCTGGCTACTACTATAGAGATACATGCATGCAGGGTTTTATGCAAAAACTTTTCACCCCCAAAACTAGGGTGTTACAAGCCTACCCTCCTTAAAGAAATCTCGCCCCGAGATTTACCTAGAGAAGGGAAAGATAAGGATAGGTTTGCTTAAGATCTTCTTCCTTCTCCCAAGTAGCCTCTTGCTCTGAATGATTCTTCCATTGAACTTTACACAATCTGATTTTCTTCCTTCTGAGCTGACGTTCATCAGTGGCTAGGATTCTGATTGGGTGCTCAAGATAAGTGAGATTCTTCTGTAATGGCACATCTTGAACATCTATCTGGTCAGTAGGTTCCTTCAAACATTTCCGGAGCTGAGAGACATGAAACACATCATGCACTCCTGCTAAACCCACAGGTAATTCCAATTTACATGATACTTCTCCCTTTCTCTTGATTATCTTAAATGGTCCAATGTATCTTGGAGATAACTTTCCTTTCACTTGGAATCTTTGTAATCCCTTGAATGGTGTGACCTTGAGATACACAAAATCTCCTGGTTCAAATGATAATTCTCTCCATCGTTTATCTGCATAACTCTTTTGTCGTGATTGTGCTGTTTTCAACCTTTCTTTGATGAGTCTGACATGAGCTTCTGCTTCTTCTACTATCTCTGGTCCTATGACCTTTCGTTCTCCTGGCTCATTCCAATGCAATGGGGTTCTGCATTTACGTCCATATAAAGCTTCAAATGGTGCCATCTGTATACTAGCTTGATAACTGTTATTATATGTAAATTCTGCAAATGGTAAACATTTATCCCATGATGTTCCATAATCTAGTATACAAGCTCTTAGAAGATCTTCTAGGATTTGGTTGACTCTTTCTGTCTGTCCTCCCGTCTGCGGATGATATGCAGTACTGAAATCCAACTGGGTTCCTAGGGTTTCATGCAGTCTATTCCAAAATTTGGAGGTAAACTGTGTTCCACGATCTGAGACTATCTTCTTAGGAATACCATGCAATGCCACTATTCTTTGCATGTATAACTCTGCTAATTTACTGCCATCATAAATCTTTTTGACTGGTATGAAATGAGCTACTTTAGTAAGTCTGTCCACAATAACCCATATGGAATCATATCCGCCTTGAGTTTTAGGTAATCCTGTAATGAAATCCATACCAATTTCTTCCCATTTCTATAATGGTATTGGTAAAGGTTGTAGCTTTCCTGCTATTTTCTGGTGTTTTGCTTTAACTCGATGACATGTATCACAGTTTGCAATATATTATGCAATCTCCCTCTTCATATTATCCCACCAGAATCTGGTCTTCAAATCTTGATACATCTTTGTGTTACCAGGGTGTATTGAGTATGGAGTTTTATGAGCTTCATGGAGTATTATTTCCTTAAGGTCTGCGTTTTGAGGTACACAGATTCTTCCTCGATACCACACAATTCCTTGGTTATCTTCAGTAAAGCCTTGAGCCTTTCCTAACTTGATTCGACTCTTGATCTTACAAATTTCTTCATCTTCCTTCTGGGCATTTCCTATCTGTCCTTCAAGTTGACGTTTTACTGTTAAAGTAGCTACTGTTCCCTGCGGTACTATTTCCACTTGATGATTCTGCAACTCTTGTTGTAGGTAAGGGTTCTTCAACATAACCATTTCTTGTAGATTATAGACTTTTCTGCTTAGGGCATCAGCCACTACATTAGCTTTCCCTGGATGGTACTGAATACTAAGATCATAATCTTTGATCAATTCCAGCCATCGTCGTTGACGCATGTTGAGCTTTGTCTGTGTGAAAATATACTTGAGGCTTTTATGATCTGTAAAGATCTCACACTTATGCCCAATGAGATAATGCTGCCATATCTTTAAAGCATGTACCACTGCTGCTAACTCCAAATCATGGGTCGGATAGTTTTCCTCATGTGGTCTCCATTGGCGTGAAGCATAAGCCACTACTCGACCTTGCTGCATTAACACATAGCCTATTCCTTGCTTTGAAGCATCACAGTAAACTACAAAATCTTCTTTGCTGTCTGGTAAAGTGAGGACTGGTGTTGTTGTCAATTTCTGCTTCAGCTTCTGAAAACTTTCTTCACACTTGATGGTCCATTCAAATGCAACATCCTTCTTTAGCAAATTTGTAAGAGGTTTGGCAATCTGGGAAAATCCTTCGATGAATCTCCAATAATACCCTGCCAATCCCAAGAAAATTCTAATTTCTGAAACTGAGGTAGGTTGCTTCCACTCCTTGATTGCAGAGATTTAGCTGAATCCACTGAAATTCCTTCTGCTGTCAACACATGTCCAAGAAATGAAATTCTTGACATCCAAAATTCACATTTGTCAAACTTGGCATAAAATTGCCTCTCTCGTAGCCTTTCCAAGATTAGGTGTAAATGTTGCTCATGTTCTTCCGTACTCTTGGAATATATCAGAATGTCATCTATGAATACTATAACAAACTTGTCAAGAAAATCCATAAATGTACTGTTCATGACATTCATGAATGCTGCCGGAGCATTGGTCAAGCCAAAAGGTACTACTGTAAACTCATATAAACCATATCTGGTAGTGAAAGCAGTCTTTGGTATATCTTCCTTCTTGATCTTCAGCTGATGATATCCAGATTTCAAATCTATCTTGGAAAATACTTTGGCTCCTCGAAGTTGATCAAACAAGTCATCAATTCTTGGTAATGGATACTTGTTTTTAGTAGTGACTTCATTCAAAGCCCGATAATCTACACGCATTCGTAGAGTTCCGTCTTTCTTCCTTACAAACAAAACTGGGGCTCCCCATGGCGAAGCACTGGGTTTGATAAATCCCTTGTTTTCCAAGTCTTCGAGTTGATTCTTGAGCTCCTCCAAATCTGTAACTGGCATCCTATAGGGACGTTTTGCTGTAGGTGCTGCTCCTGGTTTAAGCTCAATACTGAATTCTATTTCTCTGTCAGGTGGCATTCCGGAAGTTCTTCTGGAAATACATCAGGATATTGCTGCACTACAGGCACTTGTTCCAGGCATAATTTTTGCAATGCTTGAACAGATCTTAGCGGTTTCCTGACTGATGATCTTTCTGCATAGAATAGAACTTTCTTCCCTCGGCTACTGACAAGACTTAAGGTTTTCTCTTCACAGTCTACTAGACCTTTGTGTTGGGACAACCAATCCATTCCCAAAATAATGTCTAGACCTTGCAGTTCTAGAACTAGTAGATTTGCCTCAAATTCTACCCCTTCTATATTGAAGGTTACATTTGGGCAGATCGAGTAGACAGATAATCTAGCCCCTGGAGTTTGTATAACTATAGAGTACTCTAGTGGTACTTGCTCTATATGCATTTCAACTTCAGATGCAAATGCTTTTGACATGAATGAATTTGTAGCACCAGGATCAAACAATATTAAGGCAGATGCAGATTGAATCAGAAATCTACCTAGAAGAATGTCGGTGGCGTTGCCTGCTTCTTGAATTGAAGTATAGTTTAACCTTCCTCCTTGGGTTGTAGCTGGTGCTCTACCTCTTCCTCTTCCTCGATTAGCCATGTTTCCTCCTCTTCCTGCTGAATTTCCTCTAAAATTCTGTGATGGTGATGCTCTGGTTACTACTGGCTGTGTTCCTGCCTGAGATCTGGCAATGGACATTGGAAGTTGTATCCAAGGACAGAATTCTTTACGATGCCCATGCTGTCCACAATGATAACACTCAACACGAGGATGAGGGCAATCCTTCTGAAGATGATTCCCTCTGCAGTTGGGGCACAATGTCATTGCTGGTCTGGGATTCTGATAAGATGGTCGGAAATTAGGAGTGATAGGAACTCTTCCTCTGATTGGATTTGGCTGTCGTCGTGTTTGCTGAAGCATTCTCCGCTTTCGGCTTTCTTCCCCCATATTCTTCTTTTCTTCTACCTTTAAAGCTCTGTTCACTAGTGTTTGGAATTCCATAAGTTCATGAGAAGCAATTTGATACTGTAAATAGTGTTGAAGTCCTTCTGTGAAGCGTTCTATCTTCTTCTCTTCAATATCCACATCTCCAGGTGCATATCGAGCCAAATGAGTAAATTGGTGTAGATACTCAGTGACTGACTTACTTCCTTGAGTTAAATTCTGAAATTCCTGACGCTTAGCTGCCATAATACCAGTAGGTATATGAAATTTCCGAAATTGATCCTTAAATTCCCTCCAAGAAATATTATCTCTGTCAAGGTGGGCTTCCTGGTAGTTCATCCACCATGCAGCTGCAGCTCCTGATAACTGATGAGATCCAAACAAAACTTTCTCTCGTTCGCTGCATCGGACCGTGTCCAGTTTCCTCTCGATATCCCTTAACCAATCATCAGCAACCATGGGATTGGTCGCACTAGAGAATGTTGGTGGACGGGTCTTTTGGAAATCTGTTAATTTTGTTCCTACAGCAGAAGTAGTTCCTTCTGTTGTTCCAGTAGGCAGTTTCTGAACTATCTGGGCTAACAACTGGGTATGAGCTATCTGAGCTTCCTGTCGACTTTTCTCCAATGACAACAGAATTTCCTGAAGACTGGGTTGTTCATTTTGAGGAGGATTGGAACTCTGAGATCTTTGCTGAAACAAAGGGTCTCTTGTCATAGTTTCTTCTTCTTGCGGAGTCTGACCCATATCTTCTCTTCCACTTCGAGATCTCCTTCTTGTGTCAACCATGGTGGCTCTGAAAAAGGTTTAGACTGATCTAACTAACTAAGGCCAACTAAGACAGCAATGCAGGAATTAATGCAACTACTTTAATGCATAAAATTACTTAGGCTATTAGCCATAATACACAAATTAACCATTGCAAAAGCAACAGCGAATCACAAAACTATCAAGAGCATCCACTAGCTCTGTCTACACCAACCCCTAAGACACTCTGAAACAACAGAACGCACTCTCACAATCTTACCGAATTTTAGAAAATCCAAATAAAATTTTGAAATGAAGGTTTTCAAAAGCTACAAAGCTCATTATTTTTACCAAAATAAAGTTTTCCACAAATAGTTTCTAAATAAATTACGTCTTCTTGGCACGGCCAATTCCTAAAGGTGTCGTCCTACAGTCAAGTTCTCATGTTGCTTTGATACCAACTTTTCTGTCGCGCCACGAAACTGGGACAATGACTACTCCTGTAGAGACCTAGCTCGCTGCAGCTAGTCCCATTCTCACAAACCTTTGACTTCCCAGGATGAGTCAAACACAGGAGTATATTACATTGCAACAGAGTGCTCACAAAATATTAAGCAGTGTGGCCTGCTGGCCTTAATATTACATAAAGAGGATTACAATGCCTACAAGGCATTCAGGGTTTAGCAAAATATTTAACTACATAGCAGAAGGTAGGTGACCCTCCCACAAAAGAAGTTGACGGCAGAACAACACACTTCAGGGCTCTGGCGGAACTAATTCTCCTCCTTCTGGATCCACGAAGTACTCCATGCCATCATCTTGATCAAGGTAGGCTCCATCTATTGAGTTGAATGTTGCAAGGGTGAGCACTTACGTACTCAGCAAGTCATAGGTAAGAGTAGATACATATAGTAGTGATGATATGAACTAGACTAGTCAAGAATTATGGATATTTGTAAAATAATCTTTTTCTTTCTTATCTCATCTTATGGCAGCACTTTTCGTAATATAACATCATCAATCATGTTCAATAGATTATAGCACTACCGCGACACGTCGACACACGACAGCCCACGGCAGCACTCCTTATCATGACAACACATGTCATTTGGGTAATCTTGATTTAACACATTTTATTTAGAAAATAGTACTTGTGTCACACCCCGTGGATTTAATCCACCGTAGCAGACTCCTATAAACCCGAGAGCTCGGAGTATTCGAAAACGTTTTTTTAACTCTGCAGAGAGGTACCAATTTACCCGCAAGATATTCCACTTTCAAGCCCATCCTATCAAAATGATTAGACCCCTTCTCACAACCATGTGTGAGTGGCAAGGTGGAGATAACAAGAACTTTTGTTATGTATCACTTACAATTCACCCCTGACCCTGTGGCTCTCCGCGAGGCACAGTTGTGGTAGGCTGCATCCTAACCTCCACCCCTTTGCTTATTCCCATTACTGGGTCAGCGTGCTAGATCACCTTCAGTGATATGTGTGGGAGCCGCACTCCGTGCTTATCGTGCATCACTACACATCTCATGCAGGGGTTTCATGTGCGATCCACATAATTACTTGTTCAGGCCTGTCCCATACCAGGCTTGCGGTTAGCACGTTGTTCATGTCACTAGATGCACAACACAAGGTTCTAGTCCTTATATGTCAGTGACCAGACCATCCACAACCCTACACCTTCAGTGCCTGCATATCTTTTGCAGTCTAGCACCTCCAGTGCTACAGCCATTCCACACCATTTTTC
This sequence comes from Pharus latifolius, assembly GCA_019359835.1. NCBI lineage: Eukaryota > Viridiplantae > Streptophyta > Magnoliopsida > Poales > Poaceae > Pharus > Pharus latifolius. Next base: position 61,589,781 of record CM033322.1, read on the forward strand.
TGGTCACGGCTAGGGGTTTTATTTCATGAATATAAGTATAATAATACATATAATAGTTCATGGCTCAAAACTTGTTTATTTCACATTTCACAGATAACCAGTCTAGTACTGCCAATTCATAAATCAATCATTCTCAATCTTTCTCATGCAATATTATCTATATTCAAGGTTATGTTTTAGCAACATTTAAAATATAGGTTCAAGATGACCAAGGATATGACTTGCCTTCCGCGTCGTAAAATACAGCAGTTGACGTCGAATCTGCAGTGAAGTCCTCGAACTCGGGCTCTTGATCTGCTCTCCAATCCAACAAACAACCAATAATCACAATCCTTTCAATACATTATTATACCATATGCAATGATGCAAAGATGAAGTCTTGATGATTCTGAAATGATTGAGTTTAGAGGCTGATTAGGGTTAAGTTAAGGAAACTAATGTTAAGATTAGCTGTCAAAGGTTTACAAGGTTCCAAATGTCTCAAAGTATCAGAATGATATCAAGGTTGCGACTGGTTCGCTTAAAAACAGCGAACGTCTTTAGGTCGACATTCGGTTCAAGGCATCGACATAGGGTCGATGAATGATAGAGGGCTCAACTCAAGTTGTGACAGTAGGGAAAAGTGTAGATCACAACGTCAGGAGTCTAAGGGACAAAGTTATTTCTCAAGTTCATGGCTGGAAGTGGGTGAAAAGGCTCAATGCCACTGGCTGACACAGCCTGGCATAGGGTTGACATGGCCAGAAACTAGGGTTAGCCATATCTTTTGACTCAAGGCTCCAAATGATGCACCAATTTGTCTGGTAGTTAGGCATTTGTAGCAGAAACAAATGTCTCAACAGGATCTAGGGCAGGAGATGGCTGGAAAGTGATGAAAACCAGCAAAGAAGTTGACTGATCTGGAGTGCCTGCCGCATAAACAGTACAGCAACTAGGGCATAGCCATAACGCCTGTTCTAGGCCGAATTAGGGGTCGTGGTAGAAGACAAAGTTGCTCAAAATGGTCCAAAACATGTAAATGGCAAGGTGGTTTGAGCTGGAGTGGCTGAATTTAGACGATATTGGCTGGAGGAAAGATGAACTAAATCCTGATTTGGGCATTTCTGATTTAAAGTGATTGAACTCAATTCCTTGCTCGTGTATGGTCCTCAGGGTACTAGAAACATACTGGTGAAGTTGTATTAGCTAAAAAAAATTCAACAGATAAGCTAAACTAGCAAGCACCGTGAACATGCAAGGTTGAAATTTGGGGTTTTTCATATTTTAGCAAATCCGTCGGTTTTAGTTGCTTAAGGGTGTTCAAAATAGTCCATTGATCAAGATTGATCACAGGCTCGAGAGCTAATTCACTCTGGTTAGAGTTTAATTGCTCGTCGGAGCTGCTGGAGAGAAAAGGAAATTGCCGGCGACTGCAGAGGTTTCAAGTTAATTCCATGCTCGGGTAGGATGAGGGAGGTAAGAGGAGCTTACTGAAGTAGCTGGAGTCGAGGAGGAAGTAGTGTAGAGGCTTGGCACCGTGAGCCTCTTCTCGGGCTCGCCGAAGAAGACGAAGAAGACGGCGAGTTTTACTGATTGCTGGTGTGAAGGAGTGTAAGATGGTTGCTTAGGCCAGAGGGTTTAAATAGGCGAGGCTGTAGGGGCTCCCAACGTCTACAATTGCACGGGGAGTTGAAGCCGGCTTGAATTGACTGGGAAGTGACCGGCGGCGAAACGACGTCCTCACCGGTCGTGTCGACTGCGCTGCTGTCACTGCGATGAAGAGATGGTGAAGTGAATCTCAATCGTGGCATGGCCACAACGTGGCACGATTTTGCTATGGCTGTCGGGCACAACGCGGGAGAGAAAGATCCTGCCGGTGCTGGAGAAGGCGATCCACAGTGGCGAACAGGAACCCTCCACATGGCGACGAGGCAGCGGCTAAGATGGCTTTGCTGGTGATCAATGGCTAGGAGCTCACGGGCGCAGCAACGGTCGAAGGAACAGTAGCAGCGGTGAGGTCGAAGCTCCTGTGCTCGTGCTCGAAATCGGTTGCTGCGGTCGACACTCGGTGCTGTGGTCAATTGAGCGCCTAGTCGAAGTCGAACTGAGTGGTCAGGTGATGAACAGTAGCCCGTGGTCGAACCAGGGGCCTAGTTGTGATGATTTGTGATGGGTTTTGGACTAAATTGCAAATCTGGTCTTAAGGAGGTTCAATTTAGAATTTGATTCCATGGCTGAGTATAATATTTCTATTAGTACTCATTTAGCTCAAATCTGGAGAAAATTTGATAGGATTTGAGGGATTTCACCTATTTTCGAAAATAGGGTAAAATTAGGGTAAAACAGATGTGGATTTTGTCGATCTCAAATTCTGGTGATTGGAGAGAGATTTTGAAGTCTGATAAAAAGGGAGATCTGTATCAAATAGTATTTGGGAGGTGTTCCCTGAAGAAATTCTGGAGTTTGAGTTGATCCGTAGATTTTAGCCTTTTCAGGCTTCCAGGTAAATAGAAAGGACTTATTCGCAATGAAATTTGGACTAAACTGCGAAAAGTGTTTAGGTGAAACAATCTGGTTCCCAACTTTTTGGAGTAAGTTGAGGATGTACCTAGGAACATATTCCAGGGGATACTTGAGTTTGGATAGGGTTAAATCAAGATAACTCAATTATCTGGAAACTGGGGTACTTAGGGTAAATCTGGATTTCCTGTTTTCGAAAACAGAAAGAGACTTAGATACTGGGAGTTAGGGTTAGAATTCAATCTGGCTCCTGAAGACTTTTATCTTCAGAATAACTGGTAGGTTAAATCTGGATGGTCAGATCTTGATCCGGATCTAGATAATAGATTTGGGGATTTTTAGGGTTTGAGAGAGATTAGGGTTCAGCTGATCTGGCTACTACTACAGAGATACATGCATGCAGGGTTTTATGCAAAAACTTTTCACCCCCAAAACTAGGGTGTTACAAGTAGCATACAAATTGGAGCTACCACCTGAACTAGTAGGAGATCATGATGTTTTTCACGTATCTCAACTAAGGAAATATCTGAGGAAACCAACAGAGCAAGTGTCTCCTACAAAAGATGAAGTTCAACTAGACTTAACATATGAGGAATACCCAGTTAAAGTGTTAGAGGTCAGTCAAAGGAAATTGAAGTCAAGAACCATCAGATTCTGCAAAGTTCAATGGAATAACCACACAGAGGAGGAATCAACTTGGGAAAGAGGAAGAGTTGCGTCAGAATTTCCCCTACCTGTTCTCAGACTGATCAGAATTTCGAGGACGAGATTATTCTTAAGGAGGGTAGGTCGTAACATCCCAATTGCTACCTCTTTAGCATGCCAGTCAGCATATCTTCATTGGATTCTTGGGTGTCTCAACCCCATTTTGATCTCTTATCTCAGAATTATAATCCTAGGTATGCCACTAACTTTATTTAAAAAGTTGGCAGCTAAACCCCACCTTTCATACCATTTTCGCAATTCAGTCCAAAAGTATTTCAGATTGATCCTTTTCCAATTTTCTCAGAGGCCTGAAAAGGCTAAAAGCCACAAATCAGCTCCAAACCTTGATCTGATTCAGGGAATGTCTCCCAATCGCTATTCTGAACAGAATCCTCTTCAGGAAAAATCTCAAAATCTCATCCTAAGCTTCAGTTTTCAGCCTCGCCAAAATTCAAGCCCTAACTACCCTTTTACCCTAATCATTCTATTTTCATCTTGCTCAAAACCTGATCAAAGACACTTAATCATGTCTTTTATCCTTGTATACCTACTTGCTGAATTTAGTAAACCCATTTGGCAAAATCAGTTTCAGCCGAAACCAAGTATATCTCCAGATTTACATTTTAGTCCAAGAATCAAGTTCCAGAAATTGCAGATCGGCCCAAGACCTCTTTTTCAGCCCTTCTTTCGACCAGCCGTTGCTACTTTGACCAGGTCGTTTGACCACGACCAGGCCAACACCCGTTTCGACGGCGACCGGTGCCGCTCGCCGTGATTTGCCGCCGCCGGTGATGCCCCGCTGTTGCCAGCTTCGCCTGAGAATCACCACCATGTGTGCGTGTTTAGTAGACCACCGTGGAGCCGCTGCAGCAACGCCAGCAGCGCTGTTCGCTTCGTGCGCACGCGTGCCTGCTACTGTCAAAGGCTTTTTCCAACATCGCCGCCATGCCGAAGCTAGCCACCCCGTCGCCCTGCTCCAACCGGATTTGGCGTGATCCTCTCCTCTGCCAGAGCCGTTGCCGCGTCCCAACGCTGTGCACGCCATCTCGATCCCTCCTCTAGTGCCAGTCATGCGTATCCTGCTCGATCCACTTCAACTCTCGAGAGCCCCAACCACTGCCTATTTCAGCCCTCCCCCTCGCCCAAAGTTCTTCACACCACTCCAGCAGCCACTAAGTTCCAGCCCTCGCGTTTCTTCTTCGTCTCTGGCAAGCCAACGGAGAGGAGCACGGTGCTAGCCCGTTCAGCTGCACCAGCCCTCAAATTGATCACGCCGATGAGTCCCTCTTGTTCTCCTCTTTGTACTTTAGCTTCTAATTTCATCCCGGCGGACCCTGTCACCGGTGATCGCCAGAACTCTCTTAAACCCCTGTTCCGGCAATGTCGTTCATTTTAGCCCGAATTAGCTCACCTTTATGTGGAAGCTTATGACCAGTAGAGCCTCCCTAGCAGGCCTGTAAGCTTGGATTTCAAATTTGACCTCAAATCGAAGCTTTCCCTGAACCTAAGTGCCACCAGGATCTGGCTCGCGTCGCCAGGCCACGCCGGCGACCCTCCGGTCAAATTGGCCATGTCTATAGCTTTCCCTTGTCCCCCTCTCACTCTCCAAGCAAGGAATTGACTTCAATCGCCTTGTGCCAGAAACCCCCAAAACCAGTGCCTTCTTCTCCAGCGCCGGCCAATGGATTTTGTCCTCGGCCGATATAGCCAGCACCACCTTGTCTCTTAGCTAGGTCTCAGCCCCCTGAGTATTTCGTTCCACTAGCCCGACCCCTAGATCTACCCAGATTGGAAGTTATACCCTTGCCAGGTTCTTGTCCAGAACTGTGTCTGTGCCGTGTCACCGCCGTAGTTCATCGTCGTCGTTCGTCGTCTTCCAGCCGCTTCAGCCCCTGAAACTACCTCCATTGTGTTCCTGGCATCCTAGCCTACCTCCTAGACATAGTTGGCGAAGTGTTTGAAGCCCAGAACCAGATTTACCACTCTGCCCTAGTTTTTGACAGTGTTAGTGCAGTGTCAGTGCATGTCAGCCACTGTCATTAGCCTTGTTTGACCGTTCTGGTTGAGCAATTGAAATGCCACTTTGTCCACTAAGTTCCTTGAGCCATGTTCTATAACTTTCGCTACTGTCACATCTCTAGAAAACACACCTAGAGCTGACCTAAGGGTACGCCTAGCCGCAAACCGAATGTCAACCCTTCGATGTTCGACCCCTTTTAACCCATTTCTCCGAGCAGCGCTCTAGTATCCCTGTCCGGATCTTTTACTTGCATGAATGTTATATTTTACTTATTATTTCCTATAGAAACTATTTTCTATATGTTTCTCTGGTGTGATGTGTTGAACTGCCTCATTGTTGTGTGTGAGAATAGAGCAAGAAGGAGAAGAGTCAACAGTAGACTTCAGAGAACCCTTAGAGCCATCAGACCCCACACTGCAAGGCAAGTCTCAACCCCTTGATCATGTCTTGCCTAATATTTTGAAATGAAGTATGTTAGTTGTTTTCAAGTATATGCATGCCTTACATTCAAATGAGAGTTATGTTCAAATAAAGTGGTTAGATATGACCTAAATAATTGTGAAACCCCTTTTGTGATTGAATATCCATGCACCCTTGTCACCCTAGGACATCATGCTTAGGCTATGCTTATGCTCAAGATTATATGTTAAATGCTAAATGGTCACATGTGTGAAAAGTATGTTCAAAACCCGTTTGTGAAATAAAATGTGATTGGAATCGATAGTGAGGATGGTTTGATTGGTTGGTGCTGTGTGCACATCGGGAATGTGAAAGACTCCTCACTAAAGATTCATAAGGACAAGAACCTTGTCTTGTACTTCTATGCGGCATGAAAAATGTACCAACCACTTGCACGGTATGGGACGGGTGCAACATAGTAGCTTTCTCAGTATTAGCTTTTCCCTGCAATGGTTGTCGGTCCGGTTTCTCGAGAGGAAACTGGAGGGCCACAGAGTGATGTGAGCTAATGAGTGAATCAGGCGTATTGAAGGAAGACGCCCAATGCCAGGATTCCGAGTCGTGCGCGGCTAAATCGATAGGCTATGTGTCTTGCGGGACCATAGACCAAGGCTAGGAAGAATTGGCTGTGGGGATTACCCACAACGGTAATAAGGACTGGAATGTCTATTTGCCGAGCAGGGAATTGTTAATGCTAGGATTGTAAACTGTTGTGTGACCTCGGCCTTGTCACATGCGTAAAAGTCGCATGGAGAGGTGCCGACTTGAAAGCTGAGTGATCGGTGAATTAAGGTGGTACACCTTTGCAAAGTTATAAAAAGTATCAGATACTCTGAGCTCCCAGGTGATGGAGTCTGCGTGCGGTGGATTCTATCCACGTCGATGCCGCACAAGTAGCTTTTGGGAAAGTTTTTCATAATATTGATTAAAGTGGTGACTCATGGAAGACCGCCACGCATAACATTTTCTGAAAATCTAGTTTCAGATTTTGAAAGTCCCGCTTTTTGAAAGCAAAACCTTTTCTTTAAAATTAAGAGTGAAAAACTATTCTATGAAACAATGAGCCATCCTTTGGAAATTTTCCCCCATCTATGTACCTGCATTCTTATTTGAGACTTGTTGAGCACTATGTGGACAATGTGCTCACCCTTACTTTTACAAACAATTTAGAGGAAGGATTCATTGATCCCGAGTCCTACGGTCTTGAACCCAATATGGAATAAGAAGAAACCATCCCCGAGGATCCAGCTTACTAGAGGGTCACTTACCAAGTTGAGTCCGATGTGGAGGAAGCCCATGCAATACCGCTGCAATTGAAGATGAAGATCGTTGAAGCCCTTCCGCTTGTTGTTGTTGTTTTATTCAGTGCCGACCTGTGTGTCGAAGAAAACTCCTTAATTTTGTATCAACACTAAATTGCGTCATTTTGGCTCTATGTTATTGTAATGTTGGTCCTTGTGATCAGCACTTGTTTTATTTACTTGCATTGTTATATAATGCATCTTGTTGTTGTAAGTTTGCAATGTACCATTCTGAGTGCAACCCACCTGGGCGGTTGCCATCGGATTCCTCAAATGAGAGTCCCACATTGTCCCCAGGCAAATAGCGGCGCCCGGGACAAGTCACCGGGAATCTTGCCTCTTATCTGGACTTGATCCCGCGGAGATTTCCCCCAACACTTCTTACCTTTCCCTTGAGGCTTCTTGTCGATGACGGTGACCCCTCGGAATTGGTTGGTCTTGGCTTTCTTCACCTTTTTTGATTTCCTGCCCACAGATATCTCAGGTTTCTGATTTGACTTATCCTTTTTGTCAGTCTTGAGACTTGGCTGAGGCGGTAAATTCCCCTTATCCACCATCTTATTCCACTCAACGGCCTCAGCCGCGTCAGAATAACTAACAGCCATATCGAAGAGATATGCGATTGATCGTGGGGGGTGAATGAGCAATCTTCGGTAAACCTTTGATATCGAGTGACATGTTTAAATGCCTTGATGATGGAGCTGTCAGAAATGTTGGGAATAGTATTTTGTACTCCCACAAATCTTTTGACAAATTGGCGAAGAGTCACAGTGGATGTCTGGCGCAAGCGATGAAGATCATCTTCCTTGCCAGGCTTTTGATAACAGTTTTGGAAATTGTTAAGTATTGCGTCGCACAACATTTCCCAATTGTAAATGGATCCTTCAGGCTGATTAAACAGCTAGGTCCATGCCAGACCTTCGATAATAGTTGGCAGATAATTTGCCATAACCCGTTCATAGCCTCTAGCAGCTTGGATGGCTATGATGTAAATCTGAAAAAATTCGGAAGGACTTTTAGTCCCAATCGTTCGATTGTCTCGGGTTTGAACTTATCTAGCCAGATTATCGCACGTAATCTTGGCGAGAAAGACTAGCAACCCATGTATGAAGGACGTGGCTGCTGTTCCTCGGGACCTCCATCAAGGTCACGGAATGAACTCACCTGTGGCCCCAAGTGTGATCGCACCAGTTCATGATTATGATCGCGAGAAGAATCTACCCGTGGTCCTAACCGGGAATGTACTTGCTCACGATCAAGGTCACTTGAATTACCTGTACGCCTGGTTTTGCGATACCGTTCCGATGGAGTGCGTCCACGGGTACGCTCCTGGTTCGAGTGATAGCTATCCCTCTCATGAGAACGAGTCGCTGATCGCGAGGATGATGTCGGAGTGACAATAGTTGCCTCCTCATCGAGGTTATCTACAAAGATCCTGGCAAACAAAACTCTGTCTTCGTTCGCCAAATCCGATGGAGGATGGTGAAGGGTTTCCGCAATCACATGAATACGCTCCTCTGTGCTCCTTCCAGGTGTCATGGGAGTTATCGTAGCTTCATCCATCGGAGGACAAGCTGAAGCTGAAGATGGAGTTTGATCTCGCCTGCAATCATGATGGGGTCACGAGTATGATGTTCCAGGAACTAGATCATGAGTTGCGGCATCATGGCGAGATTGCGCAAGTTGTAGAGCTTGCTCTGTAACCTTTCGAACCTCGGCTTCTCGCTGCATGTTCCTCCCGTTTGCGCTCTTCTTCCTCCCTAGCAGTACGTTGCTCAGGGGTTTCCTCAGAAAGCACAACAACTTCCCGAGGAACTGAAGTCGTAGACGGGGAGAGCATCCCCTCATCTGAGTCAGACTGAAAATCAAAGATAGAATGCAAGTTCTCTGGAGCAAAACCTTCCAGACTGAATTCAAGATTCTCATCTCCCACATCATTTGGGAAGATGGGTTCTGGCACATATTTTCCATTTGATGCAGTAGGACTCACAGCCGGTGAACGTTCTGCACGTTCAGGTTCTTGGCCATGGACCAAGTCCTGAGAATACTCCTCAGTAGTAGGCTCTAAGGGAACTTCATTTTCTTCCATGTAGAGAATCTCATCCTCCATATTGACATCAGCGTAATCTGTAAGATCAAAATCATTTCCAGAATCGTAAACTCCTGACATGGCTTACCAAAGATCCTGATGAAGAAGCACCTTGGAATAAGGCCTCACGGTGGGCGCCAGCTGTCGATGATTGGGACTTTTGTCCTTAGTCGAACTTACATAAATATTAAAAAGAATATGGAGCCAATCTAATGATGATGAGTAATAGCCCTACGTGTTCGAGCCCTCTGATGATGGTATCTATGTCATAGGAAGAAAGGAATTTATACATGTTCGAGCCCTCTGATGATGAGTAATAGCCCTACGTCCTATTGGGATTTCACTATATAAAATGCTGGTTACAAGAAGAGAATCAAAGATGTTCTTAGGTAAACTAAGAACTATCTTGTATTCTTTAGCTTACACTCAATATAAATCTACTGTGGCTAACTCTAAATTGTTGTGTCTTGAATCTCTTGCCCCCTTTTGATCTCTCCTGGTGATCCTCCTTTTATATCTCGTTGCCTGACTTCAGTTACAGGAATGAAGGGTCATCGAGAGGTAAACGTGCACCAACCATAATGTGTAATTATGTCGAATCATTAGTGCTTCATTACATTCTTGACAGTTATAAGGAACTTAAAACATTCAGACAGCGGTAGTGGAAGAATGGCTTATCTACTATTTATATGATTGAATGAGACTAATCATATAACTGTTAATCATCTTAACTCTCTAATAAACCGTGGTCGCATATTAACTACGATAATACACATTTTTCACGAATTGGGCAACAACGGGAAAATATCTCCATGTCTGCAGTATTTGTGAAACCATAGTCCCTTGTAACTTCGGGGTGTGTGGATATCTAAAGACCACAACGCTCGCGACATCACAAGTCGAGACCATGGAATGGGTTGTGTCCAGCACATCTTGGACTATTCTATTGTCTCTCTCTTAGGTGTCTGAGACCATAGAGAGGTAATAATCTTGTTCTTTAGCCCTGGTGACTATAGAAAAATGTGACTAACTCGGATTATAATCCTCGTCAATCTAAAAGGCGAAATCGAGACTTTGAGTCTCTCTTCATGAGTGTCGATTGCCTGTGGGGGAATTATGATAGGGCGCGTGAGGCTACAAGAGAGGCTCGCATGGAGAGGGACCTTGCCCGAGAGCAGAAGGAACTCTCCGATGCTATTAGGGCCAACTGTAGTATCGCAATAAAAGATGAGTCGAAAGATTAAGGAGCGTCGCTTATTCTCTAGGGGCAGCTACTGTTAATCCATTAGAAGACAATATGTCCCTTGGAGAACTTTGTATTTTTCTTTTGGATCAGGTTGACGGTTTGGTCGCCTACATCCCTTTTTTGTGCAAAGAGTGCAAGAGATAAAATAATTTTCTGTACACTATGAACTCTCAATGGATAAATTTATGATTATGCATAATCTATAATCATCTTGGATATCCAGTTTTCTTTCATGAAACATGGTGTCAGGTATCAAATCTCTGCTTGAATAAAATGATAGCAGGTAAATGTCTCTGTGACCATAATATTCACAGATAAGATATTACAAGCATGGTCTTTGTGACAATAAAACATTGAGATCACAATATTACTTTGAGACCACAGGTAGCACTAAGACCACGGAATTCTATTATAATATGATTATCTATCCTGTACCCCCGAATTTTCAAATAAAATGACTCTTCGGATTCCAAAAAGATTTCATTTTGTTTCAAATTCTATTAGGGTCCAGGAGATGTTTATGGGTATAGCCCATGAAAATCCGCTATCAATAATATTAAAACAATGGATGCAGCAAGTAGGGCTTAGTAAAGGAGTTACCTTATTTGAGAAGTTTAAGAAAACCCTCTTTTGCATCTGCTACCTCACCGCAAAAAATTCTCATCCTGTTACCAAAAAAGAACCCTTATCTTCTAAAGACTTTGTCCATTGAAAATGGCATCTTGGAGCCGATCAACCCATTGTGATAGTGAGAGCTTGGTAGCACTGGAAAAGGAAGAGATTCTCCCCCCTCAGTTGCTGATCAACTGGTGGCTTGTGGGAAAGCAAGAAGAAACCCCAATCGTCCGGGAAAACGAATTAGTGATCTTTGAAGACTTCCTACGCTATGGATTTCATCTTCCAGAGAGCAAATTTCTCCAAGACATTATTGCACATTACGATCTAGAGTTGGTAAACCTTCATCCCAACTCTGTTTTGATTTTAGCTGTTTTCCAACACCTATGCGAGGCATTCGTTGGGTTTTTGCCTTGCGTATACCTTTTTTGGCAGTCTTACTTTTTCGCATGGTCGAAGAGTGCTAGTGTGGCGGGGTGCGTGTATTTCCGCCTGAAGGAGAAGAAAGATTATCCTTTTTTCCCTTTGTGTGACTTAGTGCATGGGTGGAACCAAAAATGGTTCTACTGCGCCACGTTGGCGGAGAGCAGTCTATGGTTTGAAAATCGGCGACCGGTGAAGAGTAGTGAAATGGACTCTGTTCCAATCTTGGACACAGGCTTGCAGAAACAAGCGCAAGTAATTCTTCACTTAGTTTGTCAGGGACTAACAGCGCGAGATATAATCCGCGACTTCGTGAAGAATAGGATGAGTCCTTTGAAGAAAAGAGAACATCTGGCTTGGGAGATGTATTCCATGATAGATAACACCTTAGACTATAATCAGGGTAAGTTGATTTACTTACAAAAAATTTGAGATCATTGTTACCCTGATGCCATATTAAATCATTGCTATTGTAAACATCTCTGTCCTCATCTGAGATGGGCAAAAGGACAAACAGCCTTCTCAAACTGTACAACACAGCAACAAAAGATGTATTGGGCTCACGGCGACCACACAGCCTAGTTGGAAGTAGCGATGACATAAAATAATAACGTCAAAAGGTAAATTTCCTTTCGAGAAGCTTGGTCATGTATATTTGTGGACACTGATCATTAAAGAACAAAAACTTTTTTAATGATACCGCTGCTTGAAAGGCCAGTGATTAGGACAAAGCGCTCTGTCGATAATGTTTGGCCTTCCGGCAGGCCATCCTCAAAGCGAGTAAGAGTTCTTTCTCCCAAACCCAAGAAAATGAAAACCTCATCTGCTGGCACAATCAAAGCAAGGACGCTAGGAGGGGCTTCATCGAGGGTGAAGAAAACCAGAGCAAACAATGCTGAGGTAAGGTTCTCTCTCTCTCCTGTTGTACCAAGTGCGAATAGGAGTCACTTCTTAATCATACAGGGTTAGGGGAGCAAGGATGAGGAAGATGAAGTTCCTCTAATCCGTCGCAGGAGAAGAACAGTAAACCCTCTGGAGATAACCATTCCAGAGGTTGCATCGTCCTCTAATATTCCCATGGAACCAACCACAATAGCAGAGATGGCTATTGTGGATGATGATATTAGGGTCGCAAAAGAACTCGCGACCACTAGGAATGTTACTAGCATTGAGACCACTACACTAGCAGCCATGGTTGCAGAGGTCCCTGTAGCCATAAGTTTAACAAGCCCAGGCCTGGTGACACCCCCTACAAACCTGGACGGAGCCAATGAGGTAAGGATTTCATATGCCACAGATCCTGTAACTTTGCCAATATAAATCATCGTTCAAATATGCAAGAATAGGAAGACACTGCCTTGTTTAAGAGGAGGAAAATAAGGACAGACTCTGATGATGCCGCAGCAAAATCGCTGGCTTCACTTCTGTCCCCCAAAAGTACAACATCGAATCCCCAAAGTCTGATGGGGATTCGAATTAGGTAAAGACATCTTTCCTTTCAATTTCTCATTTCCACAAGATTTGATTCATCATTTTGCAAGTTGCAACTCTTCCAGAGACTCTGTACCCGTTGCTCTGTTGACTCCACCCGTACCATTCAAATCATCTATAATGGAGGTCACAGAAGTAGCGGGCACGAACACAATGACTGAGGAAGATCCTCAGACCATTGTGGGAAGAATAATTACAGATATTCAATCCGAGACGATTGGAATTGAATCGGCCAACTTGACCGGTGGGGTAATCATGCAAGAAACAATATCCACCATACCTCCGGTCGAAGAAACACTTCTGGATATAACCCTTAGTAAATTTTTTGTGGTAAGTAAAGAGTCTTTATGTCATCTTCAACGTAAATCTTTGGGAAACTTTCAGGTTAAACAGACTTTGCTGTGTTCCAGGGCATGACTCAAGTGATGACCACATCCAATACATTAGTAGATCAAGTCAAGGTCGCACAAAAAGAGATCAGCCATCTCAAACAGTAAGTGTTCACTCATTGTTTGTACTAACCTGAGCTTCTTCCACAAATTATACTTACATCTATGGTCATAGAGAAAACTCTATATTGGTGAAAACCATGGCTGATCATCAGAGTCAAAAAGGGACTGCAACCATGGAGTTATCTTCTCTGAAGAAAGAACTTAACGAAGCTCGCAAAAAATTAGCTTGTAATTTCACTTATAGGTAGAAAATGTCATTACCTTGTATGAAGTTTTTGTAACTGTGTTACTTTGTCTATGTAACGCAAGAAAAACAAATCAAGAGTCTTCTTAAGGAAAAGGTTGACTTCGAGCAGAAGTGTGCGCAGAAAGAAGCTCATATTGGACAATTTCGTGCGACCATTGAATGCCAGCATGTAACCAATGAAGAAATCAAGAGTACTGCTGAAACTGCCTACGAGGAAGAGAAAGCTCAAGAAGCAACAATCTTGAACTGCAGTAGTATTCAGTTAGTATCCTTCAAGAAACTAAAGATGGTTGCAGATTTACTGAAGGCGAACATTATTGACCCCCAAAAGGAGAATTTGAGCCTTAGTGAATCCTGTAAGCTGGTCGCGGCTCAAGCTGAATCAACTCTCGAATACCTCCCTGAAGACACAAATAGGTAGAAAGAAGCATTGAAGACCAATGTTGGATCTGTAGCCTCTGCTAGTTTGTGTAAATTAAGGCATTACCATGGTCCAGATCTGAATGTAAATCCAGTGGCGGAAGATGTTATGTTCAAGAGTGAAGATCAGCTCAAGGCCATAATGGAGGAAGTCAAGCCTTTGATTGAGAGTCTCTTGAAAGAACCAAACTTATCATGATGTTACCTCTTATTTTCTCCTTGTAATGAACAATTAGAAAGAAAGACTTTTTGATATGTCCCAATTTGTATACCTGAGCATTAAAAATTAACAAAAAATATGCAAATGCATGCCCTACAATTATGCTTTAGCTATATTCCTCTAGCCCCCTCCTGAGATCATATATATAGAGGACATTGTATAATAATCTTAGGAAATAGAATATAACATGTGTAACAACCTAGTTTTGCGGGTGAAAATTTCCTTTTCATGAAAATCGTGCATGCATGTATCTTGGTAGTAGTAGCCAAATCTTCTAGTTTAAACCAAATCTAATCCCCAAAAATCTCAAAATCTATCCTGTAGACCCAAATTAAGATCTGATTTTCCAGATATGGCCTACTATCTATCCTGAGTATAAAAGCTTTCAGAAGCCAGATTCAATTCCATCTCTAACTCCCAGAATTATCAACCCCGTTCTCTTTTCGAAAACAGAAATATATTATATTATCCAAAATACCCTGAGTTTCAGAATTCAGAATTAACCAAATCCTGACCTAATCCAGACCAGATTATTCTTGGATTATGATCAAGGGTATGCCAGTACCTTAATCCAAAAAGTTGGCAACCAAATTCCCCCATCTAAGCCCTTTTCGCAAAACAGTCCAGATTGTATCGCAAGTTAGTCCTTTTCTGATTTCCCAGAGCTTGAAAAGGCTAAAAGTCACAAATCATCTCCAAATCTCAATCTGATTTAGGGAACATCTCCCAAATGCTATTCAATACAAAAACTCCTTTTGTGAGAACATCAAAACCCCACTCCAAATCCCAGAATTTCGAATTTGACAAAATTCAGATTTCAAGTACCCTAATTACCCTGTTTTCGATTTATTCAAAATCAACCCTATTGTGCTAAATTTTTGCCAAATTCCTTGCTAAATCTGTTGGTGGAATAAAGTTATGCAGATTTGTGAAATCAGATTCAACCCAAGCCATCAGAATCACAGAATTTGCAATCACGTCCAAATCCAAAACCTAAATCCACGCACTTCAGTCCCTGAGCCTTTCGACCAGAGCTGGGCCTGTTTTCGACCAGTAGCGCCAGCAACCAGGAGCGCGCCACTTCGACCGCGACCAGGTGCGCTGTGCCGCCGGGTTCTTCGTTGCCGGTGGTGCCCCCCCCCCCCCCCCCCGTCGCCACCTTCGTCGTAGCCTTGCCATTGCATGTGCAGATCTGGTTGGCCACTGTGGAGCCACTGCAACAACACCAGCACCGCCCAAATCTTTTCCCCCGCACGCACGCGCGATCGCCTGTTGTTGTGTCAGAACCTTTTCGCCGCTTCGCAGCCACGCTGGAGCCTTCAGCCTCTGCGCCACTGTCGCCCCGAGAGCACACCTACTTGTTCCGATAAAGCCATCAAGACTGTCGTGTGTCGTCGCATCTTCACCGTTGTCACCACCTCGCCCGGTCACTTCAGTGTCAGTCCAACCACTGCAATTCTCGAGGCAAGCCAGCCGTTGCAAGCTTCGCCCGTGCCTATTTAAGCCACCTGTAGCCAGTAGCCTCTTCTCACTTCACCAGAAACTACTAAATCGCTTCATCCTTCGTCTTCGTTTTCTTCTCTGGCGAGCCAGCGAGAGGGAGCACGGTGCTAGCCCAATTCTATGCTCCAACCTTCAAATTAACTCGACCAGTGAGTACCTCCCTCCTCCCTCTCTATTTTGTACCATTTAATTGCACTCTGGTGATCTCTAATGCCGGCGATCACCGAAGAGTAAATTATCCCTGTTTCGGCAATGTCAATCAATTTAGCCCGAATTTGCTCTTGTATTAGTATAATTATGTGATCAGTAGACCTCTTCTAGCATGCCTGTGCTATTAGATTTCAAATCGAAGCTTGGATTAGAGTTTTCCCCAATTTTCGCGCTCCGCTGTGAATAGCTCACGTCGCCGGCCCATGCCACCTCAACCCCGACCAAATTAGCCTTACCAGAGGACTCCCCTCATCAACCTATTGCCCTCACAGTAAGGAATCGGTTTATGAAGCCTTGTAGCAGAAATGCCCAATTGTAGTCTTCTTCTCCAGCTGCGTCGATGAACTCCTCACCGGCGCCGCCTCAGCCAAATCCCCTTCACCTCACCATCTGTAGCGAACCAGGAACCTACCTGCGCCTTCAAATTAGAGATTGAACCATCCAGACGCCTTGTCATTGATGAGGTAGTTTCTTCTCCGGCGCCGATCGCCGCCACTTGCCGCCGTTCAACCTCCAGTCGATTCCAGTGCTCCGGGGTGTACCAAATAGCCCCAGTTAGCTCCAGTGGCTTCGACTTCCTGTAGCGTAGCACTGAAACCCAATTAGGGTGTTTTACCCCTCCTGTGCCATGCCGCCGGTGTGCCGCCCCGTCGCCGCCGTTCGTCACCGTCGACGCCACCATGTCTAGCGTCTTCACCCTAACCTCCTGAGCACCTCTCTACTAGCTTGATTTTTGAATCTGCACAGATTGCAAGATTTAGCCATGCCAAGAAATTGACCAATGCATGTGTCTTACTGTGTCGCCATCGTAGTTCATCATTGCCGTTTGTCGCCGTCCGGCCATCTTAGCTCCTAAAACCACCACCAATAAGTTCCTGTCATCTTCGCCTACCTCCTAGACATAGTTGGCAAGGCAATCAAGCCTTAAATCAATTAAATCATCAAAACCCTAGAAATTGACAGTACACAGACATTCAACTCACTATGTCTAGGGATGTCTTTGCAAATTCCTTGACTTTCTGGACTTCCCTGCTAAAACCACCTTGTCAAATAACTACCTCATGGCGTTATGCACCAGATGCTTGAAATAGAACCCATCTTACCCACTTAAAACCTCCAGAACCATGCCAATGCCATTCCTTGACAATGTCAGTCTATGTGAGCCAGTGGCATTGGGCCAATTTGATCACTTCTGGTGGTGCAAATCAAAAACCACTTTGTCCACTGAACTAGTGGAGCCATGATCTACATTTCCTTCAACTGCCATATTTTTAGATAAGCTCTCTAGCTTCCTCTGAAGCTATGTCAGGCCTTGACCCAAATGTCGATCTGTTGACGTTCGTCGTTTTTGAGCAAACCAGCCGCGGACTTGATGTCCGTATTGCAGCCTTGAAACCCTAAGAGCCTCTAACACTCATATTTAGCCCAGACTCTATAGATTTGAGAGTTTAACTTAAAACCAACTCTCAGACCTACCTGTTCCAGCATCACCGAGAGTATTTCTCCTTTGCATGTTGCATATAGATTAATAATGTACTTAAATGGATTGTGATTCCTGTTTGCTTGCTTGATCCTTGATCAGAGCCAGAGCCTGAGTACAAAGATTTTGCCGTAGACCCGACATCGACTGCAGTACCTTACGACGCGGAAGGTAAGTCATATTCTTGAACATATTGAACCTATATTTTAAAGGATTGTTAAGATATTACCTTGATTATAAAGTAGAGTATTACATGTGATGAGAAAAGAATGATTTGGCAGTACTAGGCTGGATGCCTGAGAAAATGTGAATTATGGTAGTGAGCGATAACTAATATATATGTATATATTTTATATTCATGAAATATAACCCCTAGCCGTGAACAATATTTTGGTATGGAATGGTGGAAGCACTTGAGGTGCTTGGAAGCACTGGATGTGCATGGGTTGTGGAATGATCTGGTCACTGGCACATAAGGACTAGAACCTTGTGTTGTGCATCTAGTGGCATGAAAAACGTGCTGACCGCAAGCCTAGTATGGGACAGGCCTGAACAAGTAGTATGCGGATCTCACATGAAACCCCAGCATGAGATGGAATGTGATGTACAATTAGCACGGAGTACGGCTCCTACACATATCACTGGATGTGATGATGCACGCTGACCCAGTAATGGGAATATGCAGTATGGGTCGGGGTATAGACCGCCACAACTGTAGGAGGTATGGTAGTCCGACCACAGGGTCTGGGGTGAATTGTGAGTGAAACATGGCAAAAGTTCTTGTTATCTCCACCGTGCCACTTGCACATGGTTGTGAGGAAGGTTCTAATCATCTGATAGGATGGGCATGAAAGTGGAATATCTTGCGGGTAAATTGGTATGTCTCTACAGAGTTAAAAACATATTCGAATACTCTGAGCTCCCGGGTCTATAGGAGTCTGCTGCGGTGGATTAAATCCACGGGGTGTGACACAAGTTTGTTTTCTAAATAAAATTTGATAAGTCAAGATTACCCAAATGACATGTGTTGTCATGATAAGGGGTGCTGCCGTGGGCTGTCATATGTCGACATGTCGCCGTAGTACCATAATTTAGTGAACATGAATAGCGATGCTATTCTATGAAAAGTGCTGCCATGAATATGATCATGAGATTGAAAAGCAAGAAAGAAAAATATTTTGAAAACCCTGCCCTCTTTCCTCTAGTATCATAGGTTCATATCATCTATACTATAGGTATATCTACTCTCACCTATGACTTGCTGAGTACAAAAGTACTCACCCCTTGCAATCTATGTTCACATAGATGGTGGGCAATATGAACAAGAGGAAGCCATGGAAGAGTTCATGGATCCAGAAGGAGGAGAGCTGATTCCACCGGAGCCTTGATGTGTGTTGTTCTGTAGTTAACTTCTTGATGTGGGGGTTCACCTAGCTTCTGCCGCACAGTAGTCCTTTTGCTTAATTAGCCATTTGTGCCGTGAAGGCCATGTAATATTTTGTACTCAGGCCAGCTCGATGTACTACTTTTGCTACCTTGTATTATTTTGCTGCTGAATTTAAATTCCTGTGATTGACTCATCTTGGGAAGTCAATGTTGTGTAAATGGGTCCAGCTGCACCGAGCTGGGATCCCCACAGGAAGTGTCATTGTCTCTCCCTATGGTAGGGCGTTGGGCGACGTCACAAATTTCTTGGTATCAGAGCAGTTGAGAACTTTACTATAGGACGACACCTTTAGGAATTGGCTGCGCCAGGACGGCGTAATTTATCTAAAAGTGTACCAGAAGAGACTCCAAAGGAGCATTTTTCAGGATTCAACTTTATTCCATATTTATTCAAGTTACAAAAGGTTTCAACAAGATCATCTATGTGACTAGAGCTTTTAAAACTTGTCACAATAAAGTCATTGACATAAGCTTCTAAATTACGCCCTAATTGAGAAAGAAATGTCTTTTGCATCAAGTGCTAGTACATGGAAGTAGCATTGTTGAGACCAAATGGCATTCTTACATAGCAGCCAAATGGCTTGATGAAGGCATTTTTCTCTTCATATTCTTCTGCCATGCTAATTTGATGGTACCCAGAGTAAGCATCCAGGAAGCTCATCAGTTGACAACCCGCTATAGAATCAACCAACTAATTGATGCGAGGAAGGGGAAAATCATCCTTCGGGCAGGCACTGTTTAGGCTGGTGTAGTTGATGCACATTCGCCACTTATCATTTGACTTCTAGACCATGACCTGATTTGCAAGCCACTCAGGATGATCGACTTCACAAATAAATCCCGCGTTCTGGAGTTTATCTAACTCCAAATGGATGGCTTCTTGTCGGTCAGTAGCAGAGCATCTGAGCTTTTTCTTTATTGGTCATTGTCCAGGCCGAATTGCTAGCCTGTGCTCAATCACTTCCCTTGGGACTCCAGGCATGTCGAATGGTTTCCACGCAAACACATCTGTGTTAGCCCGAAGAAAAGTAATGAGCTCGAGTTCCTATTTGTCATCCAAACCTGATCCAATCACTACTACAGAATTGTTTTTCACTATCGGTTGAAAATCGCCTCTACCATCGGTTCTCTTACCGCTAGTGATCGGCACGATAGAAGAAAAGTAGCACAACTCTATCGGTAGCAAACCGATAGTAAAGTACCTACATTACAACGTTCACTAATCGCGAATGATAATTTCTTCTATCGGCTCAGTGAACTCAACCGATAGTGATGTTAGATTTCTTGTAACGGTTATACACTGGAAACTGATAATACTGTATAGTTTTTTATACTGGTTAGGTACTCGACACGGTTAGTACTGGAAACTTTCTTCTATCAATTGTAGGATATGAACCGATAGTATGACAAAGCATCATTAACAGATATAGCAATATAGAGATACACACATTGGACTAATTGAATCTAATTATTCAGAGATTGAATTTATTCACAAATACACTAATACAAAGATACACACATGCATTGAACGGATTGAATCTAATTATTCACATATTGAGTTTATTCACAAATACACCAATACAAATACACACATACACCAATTAACACATTCAATGTATATTACATGTACAAGTCATTTATCATCGATCGTTGAAAACCACTTCATCCATCACATATTGAGCCCAAATTTGTCGTAGCTTCTTTAACTGAGGCAACTCGTATTGGTCTTTCAACATGGCGCTCTACATGCGTGTGTGAAGTTAGGAACATACGTCACATCCAATGTTCAACTTTGAGTCAGCAAAAATGCTTACCTTAGGGAATTGGGCAAAGTTTGTCCTGATCAGGTCATACATAAACCTCACGACATAGAACCCACATTCCCACAATTGTGGCTACTGATGGCACTGGGATAATTGCATATGCAAAGACATAAACCCACATTAACTCGAAAGAACTAATTAAGCATAAATTAAAAGACTCATCATGAGTAGTTCCATCCGTATAATTAATTACCTCATATTCTTTCCAAGAAATTGTTGTGCCCTTCGACGTGTCATGCCTCCCTCCAGCAGTAACATAATTTTTGAAAGCCCTGTATTTAATTTAGCATTGCCGGTTAATATGTTATCACTAATTAGCTAGTCAGAGAAAAACTTAAATCAGCTATGTTACTTACGCATCTATGTGCCACGTGAGGATGAAAACATGTGCTACCCTGTCGCTCATCGAATCGAGGTATTACACCTCATTCGTCCATGGGCAAATGATGACGAGGACCAAGTGGCCCCTACATTGTATATAAAAGCGAACTGTTTCATGTATATGTTAGGCGTAACATACAAGAATGAGTTAAATTAGTAGGAAATGCACTAACCTTTGGTGGTACGGTGCAAGAATGAACTCCCGGTCCTGCTGCGCCAGTAGTGCCCTTGATATGTATTCATCTGCATGTACTTGGTCGTGCTCTAGCATCGTGAGGCTTATTTTTTCTGGGTCGAGGAAACCCACCCTGTCACATGCCCTCATCAACGCCAGCCTATACAAGCACCTGGATGCAAAGTAGACATTAGTGAGTAGTGCATACAAAGTGATTAGATTTATGAAATTAACTGCGACAACATATATATAGGATCAGCAAACTCACAGGACTCCAATCCGTATGATGGACATATCAAGCTCCTACCAGTTGAAGAGGTCGAACAAATCCTCGTAGGCCACTGATATGCTCCTGGCCTCACGGTGAAAATGACCTGGCCTGAAGTGAACTAAGAAGTTGATGTGGCACCTAGACCGGGTCAGGTACCATTCGTGGAGACTTCTGGTTGTCTGATCCATATTGCGCAGAAGGTACTCCGACAGGAGTGGGAACCCGTTCTTGAACGTACCCGGCTGGCTTTGTTTCGCCTTGCCTTTGGTCGGGGAGCGAGTGTATACCTTCAAAGGTTGGGGCGCGGTGCCGCCGGCCTCATTTGATGGCGAAGGGGCTTTCCGAGGAGGCGTGCATCCTTTGGGTGGGTTCGAGGCCGTCGGAGGAGGCATGGGGGCCGAAGGAGCTCAGCCATGCGTTGTGCTGGTGGTGGGGTCCTCATGAAGTGCGCTAGCATCCATCGTCCACTTTAAGTTACGAAAGCGTAAGTCAGATTTTGCAAATTGAGTATATTAACTGAGTTGTAAGCTAGAATGGTTAGGGTTTACCTCCTGTAGTCTAACACCCTTCTTGGGCCACTGTATGTTGGGGAAAATCACCGCGGGATTGAGTCCAAGTAAGAGGCAAGGCTCCCAGTGACCCGCATCCCGGGCGCCGCCATTTGCCCCGGGACAAGGCTCCCTGGGACACCTATCCCAGTGACCGCAGTCACCGGGAGGGTCACACAAGGAGCACATCGGGAATTGGCGAAGACACTTGTCAAGCATCCAGGTCCCTTAGTCGGAAGAAAGACGTCAATGCCCTCTGATCCAATGGCTACAGCCAGGGTAGTTTAGTCTTTTTGCATCTTTTGGGCCTATATAAGCCCTTGTATCCCTCTCATGTAAGGGGGACAATTCATTTTACATCAATACACAAAAACCAATAGGCGTGCTCTAGAGCACTCTCCCCGCGAGGGAACTCCCCCAGCCGACTCAAGTCGGGAGCACGTCGACAGGACTAGGGTCTCCACTGAGACCTGAACTTGTATAAATCCTCATGTCATTCTTCGTGTTTCCCGACAGGTGAGGACTGGTCACACGGTCATCTCACGTCGTTTTTTCTTCGCTAGGAACAACCAAAAAACCTGCCGAGGTATTCGTAATACCACGACAGTTGGTGCCGTCCGTGGGGACTTCGTGACAAATCGCCATGGCTCCCGCAAGAACGAGGGCTCGCGCCATACCCGGTGATGCCGGTCCCAGTGACCCGACGCCACCCCTTCGAAGCACGGCCGCTCCGGTGCTCCCGCTCGGACACGGCCAGACCTAGGTACCACCTCTGACCGTCCAGGCAGTTTCCAGTGGACAGGCCTCTTGGTCTGACCAAGTGACCGTGGGTGCCCCGGGGGGGAGGGGGCTGGCCTTCCCCCGGTGGATCCCCCGGCCCCCTGGGACGCCCTACTCGAAGCTCTTGTGGATGGCCAACTCCGCGCCCAGCGCTCAATGGATGAACTCCTCCGCATCCTTGCGCGGCCGGCGGTCCCCATCTATCCACCCCAGTTCCCGTTCGTGGGGCCAATGCCCCTGTTCATGGGACACCCGGTGGCCGCTCCGACCGTTGGAGGCCAGGTCGCTCCCGGGACCTATGATTCCATCGGGGGTTACGCTCCCCCGGCGGGCCCGTCATCCGGAGCCTTCCCGATCCCTGTAGCGCTCCCGACACCGGGGAATTACCCCGTCCCCGGAGCCTTCCCCATGCCGGTAGCTCACTCCGCACTGGGGGTCCACCCTAGGCCTGGGGCCTGTTTCGCCCAGCCGGTTGCGACCGTCTGGCCGGAAGTGGCCCGTCGGAGGACTCCCACGCCGCCGCTGGATCTCCCCCGTGCGGGCCCCCCCTCTCTGGTTCCGGGCGGCACTCCCGGGGAATGCCCGTGTAACACCCCTATTTTTCTCAAATCCTGGCTTGCCTCGTCTCTCTCTATTTCAAAATGAGATCCCAGTTGTGCCAGTATCTCACCCCAAAAAGTTGGCAATCAAACTCTTTCGTTCAGATCTTTTTCACAAATCAGTCCAAAAGTATCACAAATTAGTTCTTTTCAGATTTGTCAAAAGCCCAAAAAGGACTAAAAGCCTCAGACCATCTCCAAACTTTGATCTTGTTCAGTGAACATCTCCCATTCACTATTCTGAACAATTTTGCCTTCTGGAAGAATTTCCAAATCTTACCCAAAACCTGAGTTTCGGCCCTTGCCGCTTTGAAACCCTAAATACCCTAATTTTACCCTAAGTCGTTTTCCCCATTTTTGTCGAAACCCTTCAGATCTTTCCCGATCTTGTCAAACTTTAGCTAAATGAGTTCTATTAATTTTATGCAACTCACTCCTGAAATCAGATCTCGGATCAGACCCTTAGATCTCCAGAATTCCAATCAGACCCAACTCCTATTCAAACTTTCTTCGCAGATCAGTCCTTTTATTAAACTTAAGCCCCTGGCTGTGTCTCAGCAGAACCCGCCGCAGTGCATCACCGTGTTCTTCGCCGCCGGTGAACCTCCTGCCATGCCAACACATCAGCCACGTACCTAACACCCGTGCACACTCGTGGCACCACTGTGGACGCCACCTCGGCCGCGCCAGCACGGCCAATTTCTTCCCCGCGCGCATGCCCGTGAACCAGCAGTTTCAGCTTCGCCCATTCGACACGTCTCGGCCATGCGTCGATGGAGCTTTCACTTCGCCGTTCCCTCACCTCTTGCGCCTGCATCGTCCACTGCTAAAGCTGCATTGCCCCTGCCAAAAGCCTGCACCGCTGCACGCCAGTGCCTCGCCATCATCGCCGGCACAAGTCCCCGCTATGTCCGATCGCTTCGTAGTCGATTTCGTCGTTGCTGTTCCCCAATTTGTCGACCAGCAGATTGCGCCAGCATCTATAAATACCCTCCAGTGCTGTGTTAACTCCTCATCTTCAGGACTTAGCCATTTTCCGCATTCTCGCTGCTTTCACCTTCTTCTTCTCCGGCGAGCCAGTGAGAGAGCTCACGGTGCTAGCCCATTTCACTGCACCTCTCTCCAATCCAAAGCCACCAGTGAGTTCCCCTCTTCCCTCTCTCTGTGTCATAGTACCCAATTGCATCCCGGCGATCCCTAACGCCGGCAATCATCGGAAAAGCCCAGAACCCCTGTTTCCCCAATGCTGCCCGATTCAATCGAAATCAGCTCTCGTTCCAGTAGTAGAAATTGATCCTTAGCCACTTCTTAACAAACCTGTTCAGCCAGTTTTCAAATTGATGCAGCACCGCGTGATTTTCCAATTTTCACGCACCACCATAGACGTCGCACGTCACCGGCATGCCTCGCTGCAGCTCTCCCCAAATTGAAGCCACCTACACCTTCCTTGTATCCCCTAGATGGTGTAGTCCAGAGCATTTGACCAGAATCGTTGTGTAGCGCCCGTTCGTCGTTCACCGTCTTCTCCAGGTCCGGCGCCAACGCCGACGAGCTCAAATGCTCAACCCCAGCCAAATTAACTTCACCAGTAGTTTCCACACTTCACCCTCTCACTCCCTGAGCAAGGAATCAAGTTCAAACCATCTGTATCGAAAACCCCCAATGTCCAGTTTCATCTTCTCCAACGCCTGTCGCTGGAATTCTTCTCCGACCGATCTAGCCCCGGAAACCTTGTCCATTAGATAGACTCCAATACCCTGAGCAATATTGTCCACTAGCTCGACCTCTGAATCCACCTGAATCAAGAGATATTCCAATGCCAAGATCACTGTCCAGTAGCTCAGCTTATGTCCAGGCCGCCGTGTTTACTCGCCAGATTTGGCCGCCCTCCAGCCACGGGCTACCCTTGATCCTGTTATGTATTTTGTTCCTGTTATCGAGGCCTAACTTTCAGACAAAGTTGTGCATCAATTGGAGCCCTGGATCAAAAGTTATGTCAAGCCCTTGATTTTGGCAATGTCTGCACTATGTCAGTGCATGTCAGCCACTGGCATTAGCCTTGTTTGACCTCTTCTGGTTGAGCAATTGAAATACCACTTTGTCTACCAGATTCCCGGGGTTGTGTTGTACATCTTTCTCTTTTGCCACTTCTCCAGAAAACCTACCTAAGACCAACTTAAGGCTATGTCTAGCCGTGGACCGAATGTCGGCCTTTCGACATTCAACTCCTTTTGATCCCATCGCTTCGACCAGCACCCAAGTGACTTTGCCCAAATCTTTCCCCTTGCATGCATGATATATTTACTTATTATTTTCTATTGCAACTATTTTATGTATGCTTATGTAGCGTATGTGTTGTATTGCTTGTGTCCGCCGCAGTGCCCGAAGTTGAAGGAGCGGAAGAAGTCTTCGAGGTTTCGTCCAAGTAACTAGACCCAGCAGTGCAAGGCAAGTCTCAACCCCTTGATCATGTCTCACCTAATATTTTCAAATGAAGTATGTTAGTTGTTTTCAAAGTATATGCATGCCTTAAATTCAAATGAGAGTATGTTCAAATAATGTGGTTAGATATAACCTAAATGATTGTGAAGCCCTTCTTGTGATTGAATACCCATGCACCCTTGTCACCCTAGGATGCTATGCTTAAAATCTACTCTTATTTAAATGTACATGTTGGGTGTGAAATGGCTAATATGTGAGAAATGAATTTGGAACCCCTTTTATGAAAGAAAATGTGAAATTAAGGATTGATAGTGAGGATGGTTTGTATGGTGAGGGTGCGGTGCGCACCAGGGAATGTGAATGTCTCCTCACTATTAATTCATAAGGAAAAGAACCTTGTGTTGTGCCTCTATGCGGCTTGAAAAACGTACCAACCACTTAACTGGTATGGGACAGGCACGACTTAGTAGCTTTTTGGTATTAGCAGTTCCCTGCATGGTTTGTCGGTCTGGTTTCTCGCGTGGAAACTGGTTGGGTGCAGTTCGTCCGTGAGTGATGTGAGTTCAGAAAAATTATGAGAGGAAAAGGTGGAAAGAAGGAAGACGCCCTACGCCTGATTAAGTCGTGAGCGGCTGTAATGATATGGTCATATGTCTTGCGTGGACACAGGCCTAGGCTAGGAAGTAAGGCAGTGGGGATGACCCACAACGGTACTTGAGACTTAATTGTCTATTTACCGGGCGGGGATACTGTTAATAGTAGACTGCAAAAGCGTTGTGTGATCTCGCCTTGTCACATGCGTAAAAGTCGCATGGAGCTGATGAGACTTGAAAGCCGAGTGAAGAAGTGGATTTAAAAAGAGGTACACATTTGCAAAGTGTAAGAAAAGTATCAAATACTCTGTACTCCCAGGTCATGGAGTATGTTCGCGATGGATTTATTCATCTGGTTCAGCACAAGTAATATTTGGAATATTTTCATAATATGAGTTGATAAAAGTGATGACTCATGGGAGACCATCACACATAGCGATTTCTAAAGTATAGCTTAAGAATTCAAAGTATTGCTTTTGAAACTAAAAGCTTTTCTTTATAACTTTAGAGTGAAAATCTCTTCTATTCTTACATATAAAACCAAGACCTCATTCCTTGAGAACCCCTCATCTATATACCTGCATTCTTGTAACGAGACTTGCTGAGCATTGTGTAAAAACATGCTCACCCTTGCCTTTGCACACAATTCAGAAGAAAGGATTTGAGTACCCTGATTCCCTTGGCCTCGAACACCAAGAAGAGGAAGGAACCTCCCCAAGCGATTTGAGTTTCTACGAGGGTCATGAGCCAAGTTGAGTCCGATGTGGTGGAAGCCCTTCCAGAGCCGCTGCAGAAGGAAATGAAGACCTTTGTGGTTGCTTTTTGTGTTGTTTTTCTGTGTTCGGTACTTTGATACCGATTCTTGATTTTGAAAAACTCTCTACTTTTGTATCAACTTTAATTAATGCCATCTTTGGCATTATGATATTGTAATAGTGGTCCTCGTGACCTTGTACTTGTTCTATCTACTAGCTTTATTGTTTAAAGTGTCGCGCCCCGAAACTGGGACAACGACTACTCCTGTAGAGACCTAGCTCGCTGCAGCTAGTCCCAAACCACAAACCTTTGACTTCCCAGGATGAGTCAAACACAGGAGTGTATTACATTGCAACAGAGTACTCACAAAATATTAAGCAGTGTGGCCTGCTGGCCTTAATATTACATAAAGGATTACAATGCCTACAAGGCATTCAGGGTTTAGCAGAATATTTAACTACGCAGCAGAAGATAGGTAACCCTCCCACAAAAGAAGTTGACGGCAGAACAACACACTTTAGGGTTCTGGGGAACTGATTCTCCTCCTTCTGGATCCACGAAGTACTCCATGCCATCATCTTGATCAAGGTAGGCTCCATCTATTGAGTTGAATGTTGCAAGGGTGAGCACTTACGTACTCAGCAAGTCATAGGTAAGAGTAGATACATATAGTAGTGATGATATGAACCTAGACTAGTCAAGAATTATGGATATTTGTAAAATAATCTTTTCCTTTCTCATCTCATCTTATAGCGGTACTTTTCATAATATAACATCATCATTCATGTTCACTAGATTATAGCACTACCGCGACACGTCGACACACGACAGCCCACGGCAGTACTCCTTATCATGACAACACATGTCATTTGGGTAATCTTGATTAAACATATTTTATTTAGAAAATAGTACTTGTGTCACACCCCGTGGATTTAATCCACCGCAGCAGACTCCTATAAACCCGGGAGCTCGGAGTATTCGAATACGTTTTTAACTCTGCAGAGAGGTACCAATTTACCCACAAGATATTCCACTTTCAAACCTTTCCTATCATAACAAAATGATTGGACCCCTGACTCACTTCATATTGTGAGCGGCAAGGTGGAAATAACAAGAACTTTTGTTATGTATCACTTACAATTCACCCCCGACCCTGTGGCTCTCAGCGAGACACAGTTGTGGCAGGTTGTATCCAAACCTCCACCCCTTTGCTTATTCCCATTACTGGGTCAGCGTGCTTGATCACCTTCAGTGATATGTGTGGGAGCCGCGCTCCGTGTTTATCGTGCATCACTACACATCTCATGCAGGGGTTTCATGTGCGATCCACATAATTACTTGTTCAGGCCTGTCCCATACCAGGCTTGCGGTTAGCACGTTGTTCATGCCACTAGACGCACAACACAAGGTTCTAGTCCTTATATGCCAGTGACCAGACCATCCACAACCCTGCACCTTCAGTGCCTGCATTCCTTTGCAGTCTAGCACCTCCAGTGCTACAGCCATCCATACCATTTTTCTGGTCACGGCTAGGGGTTTTATTTCATGAATATAAGTATATAAATACATATAATAGTTCATGGCTCAAAACTTGTTTATTTCACATTTCACAGATAACCAATCTAGTACTGCCAATTCATAAATCAACCATTCTCAATCTTTCTCATGCAATATTATCTATATTCAAGGTTATGTTTTAGCAACATTTAAAATATAGGTTCAAGATGATCAAGGATATGACTTGCCTTCCACGTCATAAAATACAGCAGTTGATGATGGGTCAACAGCAAAATCTTCAAAGTCAGCTTCTGAATCTGCTCGACGACAAACAATCACACAATAATTACTTATAATATTTAAAATGTTTTATGACTTATATGCAGAAATGCTCGACAAGAATGATTGAACTATACTGGAGATAATTTGAACTGCAAACTGAACCGAGTCGAGATTTTAGGGTTTCAAGGAATTTGGGATAAGGATGGTGATTAGATAATCTTAGGGTTTCAGGATTACAATAGGGATAACAATTTTGTGGCTCGTTTAATCAAAACAGCGAATGTCAACAGATCGACATTCGGATCAAAGCTTGGACATGGCTTTAAGAAAAGCTAGAGTGCTTATCTCAAGTTGTGGTAGTAGAAGAAAATGTAGATCACAACTCTACAAATTTAGTGGACAAAGTGGATTTAAAATTACACAACCAGAAGTGGGTAAACAAGGTCAATGCCACTGGCTGACAAGCTCTGGCATAGAGCTGACAATGCCAAAAACTAGGGCTTAGCATAACTTTTGATCTGGAGCTCCAAATGATGCACCACTTTGTCTGGGAGGTAGGCTTGAGTAACAGGAACAATTAAGTCAACAGGATCTAGGGCAGGAAATGGCTGGAAAGCAAGAAATTTGATGATGAACAGAGATGAACTGGCTGCACTGGAGCAGTTCTGGACAAAAACTTGGCAAAGCTATAACTTTTGATCTAGGCTGATTTAGGTGTCGGGCTAGAAGACAAAAATGCTTAGGAGATCAAAGCACACACACTAGACAAGGTTTCGAGGGCTGAAACGGCCGGGAACACTTTTCCGGTGATCGGCACCGGAGAAGAAACGCTGTTAATTGGGGGTTTCTGCTACAGGCCAAAAGAACTTAATTCCTTGCTTGGAGAGCATCTAGGAGGTATAAGAAAGCTTCTGGTACAATTATATTGTCCGGAGGATCACTGGAGAAGCCTGGCGACGATCGCCGGTTTCTGGTGAAGCTTGGTTTAGGGAAAAGCTTCGATTCTTGCTTAATTTCGAAATCCAACTTCACAGGCTTTCTTGATTTAGCTCACTGATCAATTTTGTTTACAGAAACGAAAGCTAATTCGAATTGGATCGGGCTGCATTGCCGGAACAGGGCATTTAGCAATTCCGGCGATCACCGGCGATAAGGTGCAAGGTAATCCAATTAGATGGTACAGCACGATGAGAGTGGCGAGGGAAACTTACTAGTGCTGTCAATTTGGTGGTTGAGGCTGCGGTTGAGGCTGTCACCGTGAGGCCTCGAGCTGGTCTCGCCGGAGAAGAAGACTAAGACAGAAAA
Source organism: Pharus latifolius (assembly GCA_019359835.1). Lineage (NCBI taxonomy): Eukaryota > Viridiplantae > Streptophyta > Magnoliopsida > Poales > Poaceae > Pharus > Pharus latifolius. Next base: position 61,620,059 of record CM033322.1, read on the forward strand.
TCTGAGACTTGGATGATTTCCAGTGAGGTTTGAGGGAGCTGCTGAGCACAGGGATGCTTAAATAGGCAGGCGAAGCTTGCGAAGAGGAAACAATGAAGTAATTGGCAGCCGGTGACTTGACTGGTTGCGTGCAGGAGCAGTAGCGGCGAAGAAATAGCAAGAGCGGTGATGCGACGGCGACAAGCTTTCAGCTGATCACAATGTCGCCTCATCGGGACTTGGCAAAGCTTGTAGCAAGCGGTGGCGACAAGTACTGGCGCGGCGAAGCGACGTGGCGATGAATTGCTGACAAAAGCCGTTGATCACGCGTGGGAGCAGGCACTGGTCGTCGACGTAGCAGCGACCTTGCCACGGCACTGGCTGGAGCGAGGACACGTGCGCACTGGCATGCACGGTCACAAGTGCGGCGAAGCTTGGCCGGCGGCGAGCGTCAACGGCGCAAGGAAACCACGGCGAGCCCTAGTCGTGCGCACAGTAAACGGCCTGGTCAAATGCTTGCTGCTGTCCTGGTCGAAAATGGACTGAACTGCAGTTTCAATTCTTTGAGTTTTGGACTGAAATGCAAATCTGGAATTCTGGAAGGTTTAGACTGAAATTGATTTCACTAATCTGGTAGATTATATTCAACAAGGTATTTGGCAAAGGTAATTGATAAGGTTTGGTACATCTGAATAGTTTTCGATACAAACTGAAAATAGGGTAATTTAGGGTAAAGTAGAATTTGAGTTTTGTCGATTTCGAATTCTGGCATTTAGGGTTCGATTTTGATATCTGCATAGAAGAGAAACTTGTGGCAAATAGCATTTTGAGAAGATTTGCTGAAGAAATTCTGAATTTGAAGTTAATCTGGAGATTTTAGCCTTTTTGGGTTTTCAGATATCAGATAAGGACTAATTTACGATAACTCTTGGACTGATTTGTGAAAAGAGTCTAGATTATGAAATCTGGCTGTCAACTTTTTAGATTAAGGTATTGACATACCCATGATCATATCCCAGGAATAGTCTGGTCTGAACTTGGTCAAGATTCGGATTAAATCTGGATTTCTGAAACTTAGGGTATTTGGGTAATATAAGGTATTTCTGTTTTCGAAAACAGAATGGAGTTGATAATTCTGGGAGTTAGAGATAGAATTGGATCTGGGTTCTGAAGGCTTTTAAGTTCAGAGTAACTGATAGATCACATCTGAACAATCTGATCTTGATTTGAGGTCACAGGATAGATTTTGGAGATTTTAGGGCTTGAGATAGAAACTGATCTGGCTATTACTACAGATACATGCATGCATGCTATTGATGAAAAAGGAAGTTTTCACCCCTAACTCAGGGTGTTACATAAAGTAAATCATGTTGTTGTGAGCTTGTGATGTACCTTTCTGAGTGCAACCCACCTGGGCAGTTGCCACCGGATTCCTCAAATGAGGGTCCCACAGAAGATGGTATCAGAGCAAAGGCTCGACTGTAGGTCGTGACCCTTTTATAGACATTGGCGTCCCTAGAAGAGAAAATCGTTAGAGTATTTGACTAAAATCTAATTACGAAAATCTAATTTGTCTAAGAAAAATATATTATGTAGTTATTCTATTTGACTATTTGAAAATTCTTTAAAAATCATTTCCAATTCTTAGGTGTTTTTGCGTTATGTCCCCTTAGACAGCTTTCGTGCCTCAGTGGTAGTCTATGAGATCCCAGAACGTGGAGTTGGACCTGATGGACGCAGATAAAGATCAGGAGGAGGACTCAGAAGAGGTAGAGCCTTACTGTTCTTCCAAAGCCGACGTGTGATCCCAGACTTTCCCTGGTTTAACCTTTTGTGCCTAACCACAGCAGACGTTAGATCTTTTGTGTAGTAGTTGCTTGTCTTGATGTGTGTTGGTTGCTAAATATTCCTATAAGCCACAGAGGCAAAACTATGTGTTTTATGAAAAGTTAATTTAGGAAAAACATCTTGCACTTTACAATCCTTGTCTCACGGATTGATCTCAGCTTTCCGCTTGTACACTATCTGTGTCTCCCTCTGAATCAGCAACATTTCTTTCATCGCCTGTTAGAGCAGATTGGTTAACACTAGAGGAAGATCACATGGAAGAGAACCCGAGGAAGATACCAGTGACATGAGAAATACATCCGGAAGAAGAGCCCGTACCAACTAAAGATCAACCCGGAGCACCAACTTCCATGCCACAAGGAGGAAAAATCAATGATATGTTGATATGGATGCAGTGGGAATCCCAATCAAATCCATCTATAGAAATATTGGCTTTTGTATCGGCAACCTAGGATTCCTAGCAGATTTGCTAGCTCTGAATCTTCAAGGGTTAGACATCATTCTTGGAATGGACTAGCTAGTGAAGCACAAAGGTCAGATAGATTGTGAGAAGAAGATTGGATGGATTTTTGGCTAACAGATACGCTTCATCGACTCATTCCGACTCCCGATCGATTCCTGATGGAAGTGCATGTTCCCGCTGTCTCGTAGGAACCAACCGTGCTGAAATCGGAGTCTCTGAGCCCGGAATCCGAAAACCCTAGCCAGCAGGCCCATTCTGCCATTTCTGAAAAATCCAGGGACCTAAGTGTAAAAATGCCAATTTGGGTTTTATCTCCTGCCGCCGGCCACCAAAGGAAGCTGAGCCTGGTTTTTCTTTTATTACCTTCTTCTTCTGCCTCCCTCCTCACGATCCACACCTCCGTCCACCACGCCGGCGATGACCAGGTCGTACGCCGCCGGCGGAGCTTCTTTTTTGCCTTTCCCCCACGGTTTTTCCACACCTCCGTCCACCTCTAGCCCAAAGCCGGCTTCCCCTTCCCCCTTTCTTCTTCCTGCCTCTTCTTAAATTGTTCCATCCTCACTGCTCTCTCAGATCTGCCACTGCCATTCCACTCCACCACTCCACCGATCCGACGCCGCCGCCACCAGGACACCGGCCCGCATGCCGGCGTGCTCCACCACTCCACCGCCACCCCATAGCGCCACCTTCCCCGCGCGCGTTCTGACACCGTCGGATCTCCACTGCGCCTCCACATCTCTACCGATCCGGCGCCATCTCCACCGGATCTCCACCGCGCCGCCAGATCTCCATCGTGCCACCCTTCTTCGTTGATCCGGCACCTTTCATCACCGGATCCACGGCGCCGAGATTTCGCCGCACCGCCGGTGTAGATCTCGCGCCGCCGGTGGAGATTTTGACTGTTTCCACCACGGCTTCAACCATCACAATGGCCAGTGCATCTTCTTCCTCAACCTACGGCAACCTCAACAAGCTCCAGCACAAGCCACATTTTCGGTTCAATTTCTTTCTACCCTACCTTGTTCCGAATTTCACCATATGAACACATGATGAACAATCTTTGTTTGAAACAAATGAGGTTATAATGTATTAAGTTGAGTTATTCTCACTGAATGGACTACACTTGCAATTGTCTTTATGTGAACATTGTTTCCTGTTTGCTGATTGTGATAAATATGTGCTGGGAAACTGAAGTTTCTATTTCAGTTGCTGTTCTATTGCAGAGATGAACTAGGATAATGTTTTGATTGTGGGTCTTTCCGGTGTGTTGAAATTGACAAGTCTTATGAATGTTCATCTCTGATAGCATTATGTTCTGTTCCAGCTTTGTGAGGTGTCTGAGAATTAGAATTCTGGAGAAGTTAAGTTCCAGTGGATTGCAGTTTATATAAAGCAGTTTATCTGATTCCAATTCTAAAACTATGTGTAGACTTTGATGTCAAAAATCAGGGTTTTGGCTACTAACTGCAATGGTAGATCGGTTATTTCAATGATTGAGTCTTATGTTGTGCTTCAATTTCTATATTTTGTGTTGCTTCTGTGTGAATGTACATGACTGGGGAGATTGAAGCTGTGTATTAAATTCTTACTCTGTCAAGAATTGCTTTGTCTGGCTGTCGTCATCTTGAGTTTGTGTGGTTGTTCCCCGGATTTGCAGTGTAGGCTGTAGCCGAGAGGCTGTTGGAGAACGGTCTTTGTTAATCTCTTCCGTGTTAAATTCGTTGATACCGTCGATAGGTGTATGCGTTTCAATGTTTTCGCTTCTTTATTGCGAGATCACTGAACGATACCTCTTTATCGCTTGTACTCACGATTTCACGTATGGTTTTAACACTGATCGAACGTCGCAAGTCTACCACCTCTTTCTCTCTTATTTTCTTCTGACATCTCTCTTTCTTTCATCTATTTTAGTTTCTTATTCATTTGATTTAGTTGAGTTCTTCACGTTTTGCTTCTCTAGTCCCTATGGAAAGAACGACAGAGTACTCGCCTTACTGCATCATCCTCGTTCTATTGCAAGACGGTCTAGGCTGGTATCAATTTTTGGCGCCGTTGCCGGGGACTAGATTGAAAGTGAATGTATTTAACTAGATTAAATCATTTTGTTCTTGTTTTTCTTTTCGGTTTTTGTTTGCATCTTTTTCCGCCCCTTTTTCCCTCCCAGCTCTTTTAGTTATCGCACTTCCTCTTGTCCTTTTCTCATTGATTGATTGATTTACATTAATTGAGGATATGGATGGTTCCCAATATTTTTGTGATGCATGTGACAATCTCAGTGCTAAATTAGATGATTTGCCTCATCAGATTGATACAGCTCTTCGTGGATTATTTGCTCATGTTAGTGTTGTTCCTATATGTTGTATTTGTGGTATACGAGGTCATTCGCCTGCTGCTTGTTAGCGTGGTCGAGCATCCACTATATATCATCATGGATGGCCTGCATACCCAAATTCACCATATAGGAACAACCACCCTATTATCTCATCATTTTCTCCTAGTTATCTTTCGCAGGGTTTTAGGTACGGAGAGCAGCACCCATGTACATCATATCACCCTCCGTACTTGTCATATCAGCAGTACTCACAACAGCCTCCTGCATACGAGGATACATCATTCAGACTTGAGGCACAGTTGGAGCGCCATTTGAAAAAGACAAATGAATATCTACATCCGTCCCCATAGTCGCCTCCCGAAGTTGAGGATACATCCAGACTTGAGGCACTGTTGGAGCGCCATTTGAAAAAGACAAATGAGTTTCTACATCCTTCCCCACAGTCGCCTCCCGAAGTTGAGGATACATCCAAACTTGAGGCACTAATGGAGAGGTTGATTAAGCAGTCTGAGCACCTCATGACCCAGCATTCAAAGGACGTGGAATTACTGCCGGCTGAGACGCAGGGTGTGTGATCTTGCATAGCTGAGTTCAGAGGATATCGAGATCCAGTCCACATCCTGCCATCTCAAGTACCTACATTTGAGGCCATCACACCTCTGTTGAGTGTCCCGGAGCCCACCCATGACATCTATCCTTGAGACCCTCACAGAGAGACCACAGTTGTGAGCGACGAGCTGCGACCTGATCTTGTTCCTTTGACATCGCATCACTACACTCCACCTCCTGCTAATCTGTTGATGTGTGATGATGATGGCGAGCTTGTTTTTGAGACACCTCTACGTCCGTTTGGACCGTTTTCTTCTGATGATCCATTGGCAGACGGACCAGAGATGGAGAGTGTCAGTTTTGACATTGCAGACCTTCTGGACTACTCCTTGAGCCACGAGATCGAGAGGGAGACATTCTCATTTGATTTTGAGGGACTTCTTTTTGATGTAGGGGAGTCCATTCATCCAGATCTATCAGATACGACCCCCGTGGAGGTCCTTCCTACCCCAGACTTCACGCCATCCACTATTCAGGTAGATTTGAAACCCCTCTCGTATCATTTTGAGTTGTTTAGTTCTGACGAGGCTATTCATATCCCTTTGAGTTTTCACTCATCTCGCGTCGACATATGCCATCCTCATGACATGTATTATCGATTAGTCGATGGGATAGGACTTTCGTCAGCTGACTTTCTGGAGGGCCTTGTCCCTACCATACACACGTGCTTGTTTGTTCTCGATCTTATTTGTAGGTTAGCACGTGTAGCTTCTCGACCGCGAGCAGACTTGCTCCGAGTCGACATTCCCTGGGACCCTGGTGAATTCCCAGCATGCTGCTTCCGACAGGAGGGTGGACGTGGAGCTTCTACTACGTCCCATACTTGCCTCTCCTTCCACACTCGCGCTTCAACGCTATATCCTTTGAGAGTCGAGCTTCCGACCTAAAACAGGCGCTTCTCGGGAGGCAACCCGAGTGTTTTCTCTTTTTCCTTCTTTTTGTTATTTTTTCCCTTGTTTTGTAGGATTGTTTTTAGTTTCTTTTGTTCTTTTGTTTTTCCAGGTTGCTACTATATCTACATCCATACATGTGCGTGGGACTTCGATATGCTTCACCATGACGACATTGACTTCATCCATACCCGGTGAGCTGTCTCGGACCCCATGTAACTTATTTGTGCAAAAATTTACTTTGTGCTTCCACCTCATTCATTTTATCACATCTTGTATGCATTGTGGACTATGCATCATTTAAGCTTGGGGGTATGGGAGTCATTTTGCCCTTCATTGTTTGCATTTTTCAGTCAAATTTTTTTGAAATTATGGATGAATTGATAGCATTTGTGATTCTTGTGGCCATACTTATGCTTAAATTCTATATCTGTGCTATGTTGAGTTGTATGACTATTTGTGCTTAGTTGAGCTTTTGATTGTCTTATATCCAGCCTTGTGGGCTCTATTGTGTATGTTGATATGACCTGCTTTGTGTTTGAACTGTTGTACCGCAAGGTAATTCTAGAGAGGTCATGTCAAAATTTTCAAAAAAATATTAGACTTGTGCATTTTATCGTTGATATTTGGCTTCTAAGAGCCCTTTGCATGTTATGTTGAGTTGTATGCATGCTTTAGTGGCTCGACAATCTATTGTAGGTTGAATTGTGATTAACCATCTTCTAATGGTACTAAAATGGCTTGTACTTAGTTTCGTTGTGGATATCGTGGAAGTTTGAATGTTTATTGATATCTATATTGCCGCATTCTATCATGTATATTGAAATATCAATTGTTGAGACTAATCTCTACACACATGCTTAAAACATGAGTCTCCTAAACAATCATTTAACCCTTATAAACCAGATTTGAAAAAAAAAATTTGCTAATAAGGTCGCAATGTTCGTTCTCTACCTTGTAGACACTGCCAATTTTTCTTTTAATTGGAATAAAAACTCTTCTACTTCGTTGCTCCTCTGAGTCTTCGATGTAAAAGCATGGTTCGAACATTTTTAAATCTAATAAGTGCATAAGCCCTCTCGCTACATCTTTTGACTCATGAGCATGTTTATGAAACACTCTAGTGGACTAGCTACCCTAGAGCGAAGTACGAAGAGATTCGCCCTAATAAGTCGAAGGGTAGAGACTTGCATTAGCACTAGATTTTGTTTTTCAAATAAAAGAGCTCAAAAATAAATAAGGTTGAAATAGATTATTTGATGTTTATGGAGACCGTAGTTCCTTCATGCTTGTGCATTGTTTACACTCACTTTGAAGTTTGGTATACATGCATGGATGTAGGTGGTATGAGTAGAATTAAGCATTCTTGTATCTTCTGTACCCGGAACTAAGCTAGTTACTTGCAATTTCTATAAAATTATTAGATGGTTGAGTGCTTGATACATATCTTAGTTTGCCGAGCTTACTATACGCTGCATTTTACTCTTTCATGACATCTGTTTGCTTGCTTGTCTCCTTGGATTTATTTCTTGTCACATTGCTTGAGGACAAGCAAAGAATTAAGCTTGGGGCGATGATATTTACTTGATTCGCCTTATTTTTCTGTACATTTTCCCTAAGCTTTTGCACATATCAGTCATTTACCTTGGCATATTCGTAGATTATTCCAGATTTGTCGCCAAATCGAGCGGATTACTCGTTTTGCAATTTTTATTGCAAGTCGGCGATGATTAGATGGATTTTTGGCTAACGGATGCACTTCATCGACTCATTCCGACTCCCAATCGATTCCTGATGGAAGTGCGTGTTCCCGCGGTTGCATAGGAACCAACCGCACTGAAATCGGAGTCTCTGGGGCCCAGAATCCCAAAACGCTAGCCACCAGGTCCATTCTGCAATTTCTGAAAAATCCAGGGACCTAAGTGTAAAAATGCCAGTTTGGGTTTTATTTCCTGCCGCCGGCTACCAAAGGAAACCGAGCCTAATTTTTCTTTTGTTACCTTCCTCTTCTGCCTCCCTCCTCGCTATCCACACCTCCGTCCACCACGCCGGCGACGACCAGGCCGTACGCCGCCGGCGGAGCTTCTTTTCTGCCTTTCCCCCACAGTTTTTCCACACCTCCATCCAACCTCTAGCCCAAAGCCGGCTTCCCCTTCCTCCTTTCTTCCTCCTGCCTCTTCTTAAATTGTTCCATCCTCACTGCAATCTCAGATCTGCCACTGCCGTTCCACTCCACCACTCCACCGATCCGACGCCGCCGCCGCCGCCTGGACACCGGGCCGCACGCCGGCGTGCTCCACCACTCCATCGCCGCCCCATAGCGCCACCTTCCCTGCGCGTGTTGCGACGCGCCACCGCCCGAGACACCGCCGGATCTCCGCCGCGCCTCCACATCTCTACCGATCCGGCGCCATCTCCACCGGATCTGCACCGCGCCGCTGGATCTCCATCGCGCCACCCTTCTTCGCCGATCCGGCACCTCCCATCACCAGATCCATGCTGCCGAGATTTCGTGGCGCCACCGGTGTAGATCTCGCGACCCCAACGACGACTTCGACTGTTTCCACCACGGCTTGAACCATCACAACAGCCAATGCATCTTCTTCCTCAACCTCCGGCAACCTCAACAAGATCCAGCACAAGCCACATTTTTGGTTCAATTTCTTTCTACCCTACCTTGTTCCGAATTTCACCATATGAACACATGATGAACAATCTTTGTTTGAAATCAATGAGGTTATAATGTACAGAGTTGAGTTATTCTCACTGAATGGACTACACTTGCAATTGTCTTTCTGTGAACATTGTTTCCTGTTTGCTGATTGTGATAAATATATGTTGGAAAACTGAAGTTTCTATTTCAGTTGCTGTTCTATTGCAGAGACGAACTAGGATAATGTTTTGATTGTGGTCTTTCCTGTGTGTTGAAATTGACAAGTCTTACGAATGTTCACCTCTGATAGCATTATGTTCTGTTCCAGCTTTGTGAGGTGTCTGAGAATTATAATTCTGGAGAAGTTAAGTTCCAGTGGATTGCAGTTTATATAAAGCAGTTTATCTGATTCCAATTCTAAAACTATGTGTAGACTTTGATGTCAAAAATCAGGGTTTTGGCTACAAACTGCAATGGTAGATCGGTTATTTCAGTGATTGAGTCTTATGTTGTGCTTCAATTTCTATATTTTGTGCTGCTTCTGTGTGAATGGACATGACTGGGGAGATTGAAGCTGTGTATTAAATTCTTACTCTGTCAAGAATTGCTTTGTCTGGCTCTTGTCGTCTTGAGTTTGTGTGGTTGTTCCCCGGATTTGCAGTGTAGGCTGTAGCCGAGAGGTTGTTGGAGAACGGTCTTTGTTAATCTCTTCCGTGTTAAATTCGTTGATACCGTCGATAGGTGTACGCGTTTCAATGTTTTCGCTTCTTTATTGCGAGATCACTGAACGATACCTCTTTATCGCTTTTACTCACGATTTCGCGTACGGATTTAACACTGACCGAACGTCGCAAGTCTACAACCTCTTTCTCTCTTATTTTCTTCTGGCATCTCTCTTTCTTTCATCTGTTTTATTTTCTTATTCATTTGATTTAGTTTAGTTCTTCACGTTTTCCTTCTCTAGTCCCTGTGGAAAGAACGACAGATTACTCGCCTTACTGCATCGTTCTTGTTCTATTGTGAGACGATCTAGGCTGGTATCAGGAGCTCCATCAAAGACTCTCCTGAAGCTACCCCTCCTCTGCCGACGAGCTCTTCACTATACTCGAGAAGTACGCTTAGGCGGAGGAGGATGACCTCTGGAAGAAAAACCAGTGGATTCCTGCCCCCGTCAACCGGGAAGCTAGGGACCCCCTCAAGCTCCCCAAGAGGGGCAGTCGTAGCGAGCCACGGCCTCGGAACACTTTTTTCCTCGAGGGCAGAGGCGGTTCGCGCGATGCTCCCAAGTGCAACTGTCCCGTCCCCAAGCCAAAAGGCCGTGGGGGGGGGGGCAGTCGTCCCGCGGCCTTGAAGGCCCGGTGACGGGTGGCAAGGAGGGCCTATGGTGCACTTTCCACAAGTCCAATACCCACACTACTCGGGAATGCCACCAACTTCTCCAACACTTCGCCGCATTCCTCGACCAGCATGGGCAGGGGGCGGGACTCTTGCCTCCTTGTCCTCTCAACCGGGCCCTTCCTGCCCCCGCGGGAGAGCACCAAGGGCAAGCCCAGGAAGGAGGCCCATCAGATGTGCTCCCGTTCCAAACCTCCCAAAGGCATGTCAACGTCATCACGGGAGGGTCTGCCTCGGGCCGAGACTCCAAGCACCAGTGCAAGGAGTACGCGCATGAAGTAAAGGTTATGGTGGTGCTGCATACGTCCCAGCCACCAAAGTGGTCGGACGTCCCCCTCACTTTTACAGCAGAAGACACGTGCGGGGTTCGTTTCCCCCATGACGACGCGCTCATCGTCTCCACCACCGTCTACAACTGCCACCTCGCACGCATCCTCGTCGATGGCAGAAGCTCCGCCGACGTCTTGTACCTGAAAGTGTTTAGGGAGATGCAGGTCGACGAGAAGCTACTGCAGCCCGCAGTAGGGCCCATGCAAGGATTTGTCCTGGGGAAGGCGATCCACCCGGTGGGGAAGGTGGATCTCCCCATGACCTTCGGTACCCCAGACAACTACCGGACGGAGATGGTCCGGTTCGACGTGGTGGACCTCCCCTCCTCATACAATGCAATCAGGGGGAGGACCACGATCAACCGCTTGGGGGCAGCAATCCACCAGAACTATCTCTGTGTGAAGATCCCCGGACCTCACGACATGATCACCGCCCGAGGTGACCAAAACTTGGCCCGCGCTTTGTACGAGCGCGCCACCATGATGATTGCGAGCATGAACATGATCAAGACCCCGGGGGGGGGACCTCTTCCCCGGTGCTGGACGCCACAGCCGTCCCCTCTGGGAGGTCTCCCCCCAAGCCACATCCGAAGGGGGACCTCCGGAAGGTCCCGCTGTCCCTAGTCGATGCAGACAAGACCATCAAGATCGGGGCGGATCTCCCCGAAGAGCACGCAGAGCAACTTGCGGCTTTCCTACGCAAGAACTCCGATGTTTTTGCATGGAAACCCTCAGACATGCAAGGCGTCTCTCGGGAAGTCATCGAGCATAAGCTTGCTATGACACCCGGTCACCCCCCGGTCAAATAGAAGCTGAGAAAACTCTCCCTTGAACGCCAAGAGGCAATCAAGGAAAAGACAAGTTTCATAACTCCCGTCAGAACCTTCTGCTACGTCCATATGCCCTTCAGCTGAAGAACGCTGGAGCGACTTTCCAACGACTCATGACGTTGGCCCTCAAGGACCAGATCGGCCACAACGTCGAAGTCTATGTCGATGATGCAGTCGTTAAGAGCCTCCGCGCGGCTGCTCACATCAACGATTTAGCAGAGACCTTCCGCACCCTCCACGCATACGGGTTGAAGCTCAATCCAGAGAAATGCGCCTTCGGCGTGCGTGGGAGGAAGCTCCTGGGCTTCCTCGTGTCCAGCGGGGCATAGAGGCCAACCCCGAAATGATCCGGGCACTCCTGGATATGACCCCGCCGTGTGGGACCCTCATTTGAGGAATCCGGTGGCAACCGCCCAGGTGGGTTGCACTTAAAAGAGGTACATTGCAGCTCACAACAACAAGATGCATTATATAAAAATGCGAGTAATTAAAAACAAGTGCTGATCACAAGGACCAACATTACAATAACTTAGCGCCAAAATGACGCATTCAAATGTTGATACAAATTAGGGAGTTTTCGACACAAAGGTCGGCACAAAATGAAACAACAATAATAAGCAAAAGGACTTCATCAATCTTCTTCCTCTGCAGCAGCGGTGTACGGGCCTTCTCCACATCTGACTCCACCTTGGTACATAACCCTCTATCAAGCTTGGTCTTCAGTTTCTTCTTCTTGTTCCACATTGGGTTCAAGACCGTAAGATTCAGGGTCGACGAATCCTTCTTCTAACTTCGTTTGTAAAAGCAAGGGTGAGCACATTGTCCACATGGTGCTCAACAAGTCCCAAATAAGAATGCAAGTATATATAGATGAGGGGGAAATCTCTCACAGAATAGCTCTTTGGCTTTGTATATGTATATAGGATAGATTTTCACTTGGTTTTTGGAGAAAAGACTTTTATTTTCAAAAGCGGTGCTTTTAAAATCCTAAGCTAAATTCTCAGAAAATGTTATGTGTGGCGGTCTTTCATGAGTCACCACTTTATTCTGATTTTGTGAAAACTTTCCAAAAGCTACTTGTGCTGCATCGACATGAATAGAATCCACAGCGCGCAGACTCCATAACCTGGGAGCTCAGAGTATCCGATACTTTTTAAACTTTGCAAAGGTGTACCACCTTAATCCACCGATCATTCGGCTTTCAAGTCGATACCTCTCCATGCGACTCTTACGCATGTGACAAGGCCAAGATGACACAACAATTTACAGTCCTAGCATTAACTATTCCCTGCCCGGTAAATAGACAGTCAAGTCTCAAGTACCGTTGTGGGTCCTCCCCACTGCCTTACTTCCTAGCCTGGGTCTATGTTCTCGCAAGACACATAGCCTCTCTTGATTACAGTCGCGCACGACTTAATCTGGCATAGGGCGTCTTCCTTCTTTCCACCTTTTCCTCTCATGATTTTTCTGAACTCACATCACTCGTGGCCTTCTGCGGCCCACCAGTTCTGGCAAGACACTGGATCGACAACCATTGCAGGGAAAAGCTAATACTAAAGAAAGCTACTAAGTTGCGCCCGTCCCATAAACAGGCAAGTGGTTGGTACGTTTTTCATGCCGCATAGAAGCACAACACAAGGTTCTAGTCCTTATGAATCTTTAGTGAGGAGTCTTTCACATTCCCAGTGCGCACACAGCACCATCCTATCAAACCATCCTCACTATCGATTCCAATCACATTTTCTTTCACAAAAGGGTTTTGAATATACTTTTCTCATATGTGACCATTCAACATTTATCATATTATCTTGAGCATAGTATAGCCTAAGCATGATATTCTAGGGTGACAAGGGTGCAGGGATATTCAATGTCAAAAGGGGCTTTACAATCTTTTAGGTCATATCTAATCACTTTATTGAAACATAGTTCTTATTTGAACTTAAGGCATGCATATACTTGAAAACAGTTAACATACTTCATTTCAAATTAGTAGGCTAGACATGATCAAGGGTTTGAGACTTGCCTTGCAGTGATGGGTCTAGCTGCTTAGATGAATCCTCGAAGATCTCCTCGGTTCCTTCAACGTCTGGTTCCACGGCGGATACAAACAACACATACACACTATATAAGCATACAAGAACTAGAAAATAATACGTAAATACATCATGCATGCAGGGGTAAGGGTTTGGACAAGGCCACTTGACATTGATCGAAGAGATGGGCTCAAAAGGACTTGAATGTCGAAAGGGCTGACATTCGGCTCATGGCTTGACATTGCCCTAAATTGGTTCTAGGTCTGTTTTCTGGAGATGTGGCAATAGGAAATATTGTAGAGCATGGTTCAAAAGGCTTAGTGGACAAAGTGGCATTTCAATTGCTCAAATGTAACAAGTCTAAATCATCTAATGCCACTGGTGGACATGCACTGATATAGTGCTAGACATGGCCAGAAACTAGGGCATTGGATAACTTTTGACTCAGGACTCCAATTGATGCACAACTTTGTCTGTGGTTTAGGCATTGATAACAGCTACAAAACTCTCAACAGGCTCAAGGGCAGAAGGTGGCCGGAAGGTGGCCAAATCCGGTGAGCAAGCACGGTGGCCTGGACATGAACTGAACCACTGAACAGCAATCTTGGCATGATCATAACTTTTGATCCAGGTCGATTCAGGGTTCGAGCCAGTAGACAATATTGCTCAGGGTACAGAGATATATCTAAGGGGCAAAGTGTGCGGGGCTTGATCGGCCGGGAAGAAATTCCGGCGACCGGCGCTGGAGAAGACGACTCCTAAATTGGGCGTTTTTGATTTAAAGAGTTCGAAGTCGATTCATTGCTCAGGGAGTGAGAGGGTGAGGTGAGGGGGCTATTTGTAGGGTTAATTCGGTCGGAGAATGGCCGGAGAAGCTTGGCGACGAGGACCAGTTCACTGGTGGCGCGCAAACTACAGAAAGGTTATGATCGTTGCTCGATTTTGAAATCTAAGTTTGTAGGCTTGCTCAAAGGGGTGTACTGAACAATTCTCATCACTGGCACGAGGATTAATTCGGATAGAATCGGCCAGCATTGAGCAAACAGGGCATTTGGGGTTTTCCGACGATCGCCGGCATTAGGGTTCGCCGGGGGCCAATTAGATGCTATGGTACGAAGAGAGGGATGAAGGGAGCTTACTGGTGGCACTGGTTTGGAGAAAGAAGCTTCGGGCGAAGCTGGTGCCGTGAGCTTCAGGAACTGCTCGCCGGGGAAGAAGATCTTCGCGGCGGCGCTGGAGAACTCAGCTGCTCTCTGGTGGTGGAGGCTAAGGCTTACAAATGCGGGTGCTGTGAAGAGATGTTGGGCAAAGGGGGGCTTTATATAGCCGCGGGATTGAGCTCTCGGGAGCTGCAGCAATCGCCGGGGAGGTTTTCCTTCTGGCGCTGGGGCGGTCATCGAGGTACTTGGGGACACGGCGGGGCTCTGCCAGAGGCGAAGCATCGCGCAAAAACGGGATTTCGTCAGGAAGGCGAGATGATGATCTCCGGGATGGCAGCCATGTGGCGTGGAGCTCCTGACAACAGCAGGCACGCGCGCGCGCGGGGAAGAACACGGCACAGCGCGGTGAACTGCTTCCACGGTGGCGATACAGCTGTGCGCGGTGAAGGCTACGTGGCTAAGAAGGTGGCAGCGCGAGGAACTTCGCCGGCGACGAGTTCTGGTTGAACGAACGCTGGTCACAGTCGTGCACATGGTCTCCTGGTCGTGGTCGAAGAAAAGGCCAGGGGCTTGTTTGCAAGGTTTTGGACTGAAATGTGACGATTTGGACTGAACTGTGAAGGTTTTGGCTCGGGAATTTGGGCCTATTTGCAATTCTGAAGAACTGAAGGGCTGATTTGAATTCTGACTTTGCAGATGAGTGCTACTAAATGTCTTAGACTCATCCAGCAGGAAAAATGGTGAAATCCGATAAGATCTGGTGGTTTTGGCAAAAATCGAAAACAAGGTAATTAGGGTAAACAGGGTAATTAGGGCTTGAAACTTTTGTCGAGGTTGAAACTAGGGTTTCGGTCGAGATTCTGGAATTCTCCCAGAAGGGAAAAATGTTCAGAAAAACGAAAGAAAGGTAATCACTTGATCAGAATCTGGATTTGGAGATGATCTGGGACTTTTAGCCTTTTTGGGTTTTCTAAAAGGACTAAACTAAAGCACTTTTGGACTGAAATGTAAAAATGATCCTGGAGATGAAGTTTAGCTGCCAACTTTTTTTGGTCAAGGTAGTGGCATACCTAAGATCAAGATAGGGTTGAGACAACAGGGATTCCAAAGAAGATATGCTGACTCGCAAGTAGAAAAGATAGCCAAAAATAGGGATGTTACATGCCGTGCTCGGTCAAAGACGTACAACGGCTCACCGGCCGCTTGGCTGCGCTCAGTCACTTCGTCTCGCTGTCAGTCGCCGTAAGCGCGGTATTTGTGAAGGAGCAGGACGGGCAACAGCGTCCCATGTACTACGTGAGTAAGGCCCTCCAAGGGGCTAAAACTCGGTATATGGAGATGGAGAAGATCTGCTACGCCCTTCTAATGGTGTCCCGGAAGTTTTGTCACTACTTCCTAGGACACCCGATCACTGTCTCGTCATCCCTCCCTTTTGGGGGAGGTACTCTGGAACAAAGAAGCTACCGGCCGGATTGGAAAGTGGAGGGCCGAGCTCACTCCCTTCTCCCTTTTCCTCACTGGGTGCTCCGCCATCAAGTCACAAGTCCTCGCTGACTTTGTGACGGAGTGGACCCCTACCACCGGGTCCGGGGACGAGAGCCTCCTCGAACCGCCCTGATGAAGTGACCATTGGACGCTCATGTTTGATGGCTCCTTGTGTCTCGCTGGGGCTGGCACAGGATTAGTCCTCCGGAGCCCCAAGGGGGGAAGGAACTCGAGTACGCGGCGAGGCTCGAGTTCCCTGCCACGAACAACGTTGCCAAATACGAGGCTTTGCTCCTTGGGTTGCGCCTCGTGCACTCCCTGGGGATTCGTCGCCTCCTTGTGGGAGGAGACTCCCAGCTCGTAGTTTGCCAAATGGACAAGTCCTACTTGTGCCATGACGCAAACTTGAGCCTCTACTTGCAGGAGGTACGCAAGATGGAGAAGCACTACGACGGCCTAGAGGCCTGGCACATCCCCCGGAGAGACAACGATCGGGCCAATGCCCTGGCCCGGGTGGCCAGCTCCCGAGAACCTCTCCCCGGGGGAGCATTCTTGGATATCATCGTGAAGCCTTTGGTGACCTCCCCGGACGCAGACAAGGGATCTTGCATCCCGGAAGTCTCCGAGATCACCTGGGTCGCATCTTGGATGGACCCCCTTACTCCTTCATAAAGGGGGAGGGGGACCCTCCCAACGAGACCGAGGCTAAGCGCCTCCGAGCCAAGACCCAGGCATACCTCCTGCTGGAGGGGAAGCTTTACAATCGGGGGGCCTCCGCCCTTCTCCGTTGCATCCCACGGCCGGAAGGGCTCCAACTCCTTGAGGACATCCACTCGGGGAATTGCGGGTCTCACCTGGCTCCGTGCGCCGTCGCGGCCAAGGCCCTTCACTAGGGCTTTTATTGGCCCACAGTGGTCCGTGACGCGCGAGACATTGTCTCCGCGTGCGAGGCCTGCCAGAAGATGGCCAAAGGTTCCAACCTCCCCTCTGTAGAGCTGAAGACTATCCCCATCACTTGGCCCTTCGCGTGCTGGGGGATGGACTTCCTAGGTCCCTTCCCCCCAACACCCGGGGGCTACAAGTATGCAATGGTCACAGTCGACTATTTCACCAAGTGGATATAGGCCGAACCTTTGGCCAACATCACGTCCCGAGCAGTACAGCGGTTTTTCTGGAAGAATATCATGTGTCGTTTTGCGGTCCCCTGGGAAATCACTGTCGATAACGGGACCCAATTTGACTCAGCATATTTCTGGGAATTCTACGAGGGCCTGGGAGTCACCCTCCAATTCGCCTCTGTGGCTCACCCCCAGAGCAACGGGGCCGTCGAAAGGGTCAACGGCGTGATCCTACAAGGGTTACACCGAAGGCTCGAGCACGCTACCTCCAGGCGGGGCGCATGGCCGGAGGAGCTCCCGAGCATCCTCTGTTCCATGCGCACGACACCGAGTCGAGCGACGGGATGCACGCCTTTCTCGCTCGTGTATGGGGCTGAAGCGGTTCTCCCCCCGGAGATTGGCTTCCGGTCGCTGCGGGTCAAGCTCCTGGATGGAGCTACGATCACAGCGTACCAAGCTAACGAAGCCAATCAACGACTGGAAGTGGACCTCGTTGAAGAAGAACGCGACCGAGCGCTCCTCTGCCACGCCATCTACGAACAAGAAATAGCGCCCACATACAACCGGCGCGTCTGCGCAAGAGCTTTCCGCCTTGGGTATCTCGTCCTTAAGCGTGTGATCGACCCCCAAGCCCAGGGCAAACTCTCCCCCAAGTGGGAAGGCCCTTATAAGGTCTCTGCAGTCCTGGGCTCAAGGGCTTACAAGCTCTCCAACCTCCAAGATTAAGAGCTGAAGCATACATCGAACGTAGACTTGCTTCGCAAGTTCTATGTCTAGCCTCCGGGCCTTGTTCCTCCCCCGTCATGACTTCGCAGGGGGTGACACTGCCCCCCACTGCGGTTACGCGGGGGGACGTTGTACTCACTTTCCCTCCCCCACTATGGCTTCGCAGGGGAGGCATTGTATTTCAAGTTCTATCAATACAATTGGATTTTTTTTTCTCCAACACGAGTCCGTTATAGGTCCTCACCTTACCGTCTCTCAGACGATGCCCTCCTGTTGAGGATGCCCTCCCCGTGAGGACGTACACTACCGCAACCTAAAAGTCCCTACGACGGGAGCCCACTCCCGTAGGGCGGCTTACAATCACCCGTCCTAGATTGAGGGGGTAAGCGGCAACCCAGTCCTCAAGGACTGAGGTAACGAGTCAATTTGAGAGACTAGTCCCCCCTCAAACACTCAGACCCATCATTGGGCTCATCCTCCTCAAGGAGCGAAATTGTGTCCCTGGCGAGACCGGATATTCAAAAAATCTCCCCAGGGAGTTACTACCCGGCTCCCCGTCCTCACGGCGACCGGAGAATTTCTCACCGGGACATTCAAAAAATTGTTCCCAGAGGTTTTTACCCAGCTCTCTGTTCTCACGGCGACCCGGAAATTTCCCACTGGGACCTTTCGAAAACCTTGGAGAATTGTTACTTCCCAGCTCCCCGTCCTCACGGCCACCGGAGGATTTTTCACCTGGACTTTCGAAAAATTGTGCCCGGAGGTTTTTACCTGGCTCCCCGATTGTCACGGCGACCGAAAAATTTCCCGCCAGGACCTTTGGAAAATCTTATTGGGGAATTTTTACCCCAGCAATCATTAGCATATGGGCACTTCACTCCTCCCCCACAACGCACGGAGCTACGCTACAACCCGCTGTGGGGAGGGGGGTTAACTCATGCCCGGAGATTGCTCTCTTCCGGACCATCCTTTGGACTTGGAAAGTTTCAAAAACAAGTTAAGGAACAAGTAAACTTAGCTTTATTGAAATATTTAACGGGAGGACATCTTCCCCCTCCGGTGGGTATCGGTACACTAAACGCAAGATACAACCCGGGGGGCTCCTACACCTAATAATCCCGGAGGCCCTCTGATAGCTCCAGCGCCAGGTCTCGGTACAAGCTCCGTATACATCACTGGGCCTCCCGAAGTAGGTTCTCGGGCCAATACTCGTAGCCCGCCGGTGGGAGTATTCGAAGTGGCCGAACCCTCCAGGACCCCGGTCGCAGAGGGGATAATTTGGCGCGGTGGTTGTCGAAGTTGTCTAGGTACCACTCCGGGAGCCACCGCAACCGGATCGGCTCCTGGGAGACACACGTACCATGTCCCCTGGAGATGAGACTTAGCAAAATTAAGGCAGCTTGGGCATCCCCGAGTGATACCGCCGGAGCCCGGAGGCCTTATCTCTGGGGAGCCTCCTCGCAACACTGGGGCGCCTCTAAGGTTGTGCTCAACTCTCGGGGGCTCTCTCTCGGGAGTAACCTCCCGGGGGGCCTGGTAAATTAAATTCAAGACTTTAGAAAAAATTAATTCTATTGCATCAAAATGTCTTTTGTACAAGTCTCTGGGGCTTCTTCTAAGAAGCTACCGGGAGAAAAAAAATCCTAAATCAAAAAAGGACCTATCTAAAGGCCCGGGGGGAGGCTCATACATGTTCATTGTTGTCCTCCCCCCGGGAGGCCTCCACCGGAGTCGTAGTGTCCGCCCTCGGAGGCACCGACGTCGGGAATCGCACCCGCACGATCCGGTCGAAGAAGCCCCCGGTGACCTGCTCCACCTCTCACCAGAGAGGCTCAAAGAACTCGGGAAAGCCCCGAGGATACGGTCCCCAATTGTCCGGACGTCGATCTCCCAGAGTTCCAGAAGCCCCATGACGGCGGCCACCACTGGGATCGCCTGGCCCTGTGCCCGAGCATTGGCGGCCTCCGGGATCACAGAGACTTGTGCGTTGAGAAAACGCATAGCCTCCGCGAGTGTCACCGGTGCCGCGTCAGAGCTGCCCCCCAGGCCGAGGCTCACCCCAAGCCTTTCGAGGGCCGAGCGGACGGAGCGACCCACTTCCACCACCGCCTGGGCACTGGAGCCCTCTTGCTCCCGGAGGGCATCTTCCTTTGCCCTTGCCTCCCTTCAGAGCCGGTCGTTGGCGTTCTCGGAGGCGTGGAGCTGGGCCCGGACTCGAGCCAACTCCCGAAGTGTGTCGTCCCGCTCCTCGAAAAAGGCGGCAGCCTTCCCCTCCACCTCCTTCAGCGCCTTGTCAAAGTGCGCCTCGATGCCTCAGGCGAGGGCCGCCCCCCGCGAGCACGAAAGTTATTCAAAGCCCAAGAGTTGGTAAAATCTTAGGAAGAAACGACCTGGTGATCTGGGAATGAACCTGGATATGGAGCAACTGCAGCTCCCTGCAACGGTCGCGGAGCGTCCCTTGCGAGACGTACTCCTGCACCTTCTAGGTCTGGAGCCCCTCCGCGAACCGGAAGATCTCCCCCGCGGACAGCAGGGGGTTCTCCCTCCCAACGGCTCCGGACCTGTCCGCACAGGCGGGCCCCCTCACGAAGGTCGCGGGGTTGATGTGAACCGGAGTGGCAGCGGCCGGAGTCCTTGCCGCTGAAGAGGTGGCCGAAGAGGAAGTAGACGAGCTCTCCGAGGGGGTGCCACCTCGGGGAGGGATGAGGAGCCCTTTCCCCTTTCCGGGGCGTGGGGCCCCCGGGACCTCCGTCGCCGCGGGGACCTCGTAGACCGAGGGGCTCCCCCCTCGTCCACCGGCCATTCGACGCGCGGAGGGGAAGCCTCTGTGAAATGAACCTCTGACCACTCCGATAGTCCCGGTGCCACCGGAGGTGTGATTGCCGAAGGCAGCGAGGGGGCGTAATTCGCTGAGTCAGACTCCCCCTCTTCACCGCCCGACTCCTTCCCCCGGGCCTCTCTGGAGGCCTCGAGAAGGCGCACGAACCCCTGCGCCTCAGCCGTCCCCCCGGAGTTTCCTTTCGGGGGGTGGCGTCACCTCGCGCTTGGAAGGCGCTCGCACACGTCCCGACCTGGAGGTGGAGTCCTGGGCCTTCACGGGCTAGGAACCCGGCGTCGTTGCCGGACAGGGGGCCTTCTGAGCCTTGGCACACTTTGGCTCGGAACCCCCGGTGGCCTCCTTCCCCCGCTTGTGAGAGCCGGGGGTGGAGAGAGGCGTCCTCTCTGGCAGCCTTAGCCAAAGGCCTCGGCCACCAATTTTCGGGGAGGACCATCCCCGATGACGCGCACGATACGCTCGTGCTCGTCGGCGTAGTACCTCCCGAGGAGGTTCTCCGCCTTCTCCCGGGCGGCCGGGTATGGCCGGACTACAAAAGTGAAGGGAGTTAGAGCAATTAAGAAAAAACAAAGAAAGTCGCTGGGGGCTGACGTCGGGTCACCGGCTTTTGCGGGGGCCGCTGCACCGGGCACATTTTGATTCCCCTCCTCCCGTACGAGAAGGGGGAACCTTCAGTAACGTCAGCTCCTCGGCAGCGTTCCTCATGGAACGGACACCCCGGGAGCCAACAACCTTGTTGTGGAGCTTCAGCTCCTCCTCGGTCCACACCGAGGGCTTGGGGGCGGACGACCGGCTGTAGGAGGGGGCCTCTGGTGAGTAGGTCACCTCGGCGTCCCGGACCCGGAGGTAAAACCACCTCCGGACCCAGTCCCCCCAGTGGTCCCGGGAAGTAGCCACCGGGTACTCCTGCACCCACGACGGCAGGAGTTGTATCATGACGGAGCCGAACAGAGACTTCGGCCCTCCCCTCACCAGAAGGGAGCTCCACGCCGCCGGCTCATAGAAGTACCGGAACAGCCGGAGTGTCGGCTCCCTTCCGGTGGCTGTCTCGAACAGCCAGAGAGAGCCCCATCCGAACGAAAGCATTTGGCGTCAGGTTGTTGAGCGCCACCCTGTATTCCCGGAGAAACTCCTGGAGCAACGGATGCACCGGGAGCCGAAGCCCTGCCTCGAGGAAGACCTCGAAGACGACCACTTCTCTGGGCCTAGGGCGGGGGCCGCCGTCCTTCTTGGAGGGGATCCAGATGTCCCTATCTGCGACAACCCCCTGGTCCATGAGGGACTCTAAGTCCTCCGAAGTGAACTCGGAGACCCAAAGGAAGTCCGCAGTGACTTCCTCCTGAGGCACCTCGACGGCCTTGGCGCGACCCTTGGGACCCATTTTGTTTCTCCGATGTGTTGAGCTCTCGGGAAACTGAGGGGCTTAGGTTTCCGGAGGCTAAGCTTCCGGGTGTGGGCTACCGGGAGAGCTTAGGGCACCGGTGGCATTTGAGGATCGAAGGGTTGAGTGACTTCTCCGGGCCCCTCAAAGCCCAATTTATAGGGCTTGAGCGTGGCCCCGATGCGCGCCACGTGGCCCCACGTGGTGAATCCGCGTCATTCAATTCAAACGGCACGTGCGAATCGAAGGGGCGGGCGTCGGAAATGATGCATCGTTGGTTCAAACCGTGCGAGGCCATTATGACGAAACGACGCGCGCTAACCGAGACAAGGGGCAACATAATGACCAACGGCGCCGCCGTGATTATCTAGCGCAAAATTCAAAGCGTCAACAAGGCGCCGGAGATCCATCCCGGAGCAGATGTTCCCGATAATGTGAGCCATTCCCTCCGGGGACTCGAGCAGCGTCCTCGGAGGACATGGGGGCTGCTGTTCGGGGAAATCTCCGCGGGATCGAGTCCAAGTAAGAGGCAAGGCTCGTGGTGACAAGGCTCCCGGGGACCCCCATCCCGGGAGACCCGGGGAGCGGTCCCTGTGGGACCCTCATTTGAGGATTTCAGTGGCAATCGCCCAGGTGGATTGCACTCAGAAAAGGCACATTGCAGCTCACAACAATAAAATGCATTATATAAAAATGCGAGTAGTTAAAAACAAGTGCTGATCACAAGGACCAACATTGCAATAACTTAGCGCCGAAACGACGCATTTAATTGTTAATACAAATTAAGGAGTTTATCAGTCTTCTTTCTCTGTAGCGGCGGTATTGCATGGGCCTTCTCCACATCGAACTCCACCTTGGTGCATAACCCTTTAACTGGATGGGTCCTCAGTTTCTTCTTCTTGTTCCACATTGGGTTCAAGACCATAAGATTCAGGGTCGACGAATCCTTCCTCTAAATTTGTTTGTAAAAGCAAGGGTGAGCACATCGTCCACATGGTGCTCAACAAGTCCCAAGTAACAATGCATGTATATATAGATGAGGGGGAAATTTCTCAAAGAACAGCTCTTTGGCTCTGTATATAAATATATAATAGATTTTCACATGCAGCTTTGAAGAAAGATCTTTATTTTTGAAAGCGAGGCTTTTAAAATCCTAAGCTAGATTTTCAGAAATGTTGTGTGTGGCGGTCTTTCATGAGTCACCACTTTACTCAGATTTTGTGAAAAACTTCCAAAAGCTACTTGTGCTGCATCGACGTGAATAGAATTCACAGCGCGCAGACTCCATGACCTGGGAGCTCAGAGTATCCGATACTTTTTAAACTTTGCAAAGGTGTACCACCTTAATCCACCAATCATTCGGCTTTCAAGTCGGATCAGCTTCATGCGACTTTTACGCATGTGACAAGGCCGAGATGACGCAACAATTTACAGTCCTAGTATTAACTATTTTCCTGCCCGGTAAATAGACAGTTAAGTCTCAAGTACCGTTGTGGGTCCTCCCCATTGCCTTACTTCCTAGCCTGGGCCTATGTTCTCGCAAGACACATAGCCTCTCTTGATTACAGTCGCGCACGACTTAATCTGGCATAGGGCGTCTTCCTTCTTTCCACCTTTTCCTCTCATGATTTTTCTGAACTCACATCACTCATGGCCTTCTGCGGCCCACCAGTTCTCGCAAGAAACTGGACCGACAACCATTGCAGGGAAAAGCTAACACTAAAGAAAGCTACTAAGTTGCGCCCGTCCCATAAACAGGCAAGTGGTTGGTACGTTTTTCATGCCGCATAGAAGCACAACACAAGGTTCTAGTCCTTATGAATCTCTAGTGAGGAGTCTTTCACATTCCCAGTGCGCACACAGCACCATCCAATCAAACCATCCTCACTATCGATTCCAATCACATTTTCTTTCACAAAAAGGGGTTTTGAACATGCTTTTCTCATATGTGACCATTCAACATTTATCATATAATCATCGAGCATAGCATAGCCTAAGCATGATAATCTAGGGTAACAAGGGTGCAGGGATATTCAATGTCAAAAGGGGCTTTACAATCATTTAGGTCATATCTAGTCATCTTTATTAAAACATAACTCTTATTTGAATCTAAGGCATGCATATACTTGAAAACGGTTAACATACTTCATTTCAAAATAATAGGCTAGACATGATCAAGGGATTGAGACTTGCCTTGCAGTGACGGGTCTAGCTGCTCAAATGAATCTTCAGGGATCTCCTCTGCTCCTTCAACGTCTGGTTCCACGACGGGTACAAACAACACATACATACTATATAAGCACACAAGCACTAGAAAATAATACGTAAATACATCATGCATGCATGGGAATTGGTTTAGACAAGGTCACTTGACATTGGTCGAAGAGATGGGTTCAAAGGGCTTGAATGTCGAAGGGCTGACATTCGACTCATGGCTTGACATTGCCCTAAATCGGTTCTAGGTTTGTTTTCTGGAGATGTGATAGTAGGGAATGTTGTAGAACATGGCTCAAAAGGCTTAGTGGACAAAGTGGCATTTCAATTGCTCAAAAGAAACAAGTCTAAATCATCCAATGCCACAGGTGGACATGCACTGACATAGTGTTAGACATGGCCAGAAACTAGGGCATTGTATAACTTTTGACTCAGAGCTCCAATTGATGCACAACTTTGTCTGGGGTTTAGGCATTGATAACAGCTACAAAACTCTCAACAGGCTCAAGGGCTGAAAGTGGCCGGAGGGTGGCCAAATCCGGTGAGCAAACACGGTGGCCTGGACATGAACTGAGCCACTGGACAGCAACCTTGGCATGGCTATAACTTTTGATTCAGGTCGATTCAGAGGTCGGGCTAGTAGACAAAATTGCTCAGGGGGTTGAGATCTATCTCAGTGACAAGGTGAGCGAGGCTAGATCGGCCGGGGATAAATTCCGGCGACCGGCGCTGGAGAAGACAACCTCCAGATTGGGCGTTTCTGTTTCAAAGTGTTTGAGCTCGACTCCTTGCTCAGGGAGTGAGAGGGTGAGGTGAGGGATCTATTTGCGGGGTTAAATCGGCCGGAGAGTGGCCGGAGAAGCTTGGCGACGAGGACCAGCTCACTGGTGGCGCGCAAACCTCGGAAAGGCCATGATCTCTGCTCAAATTTGAAATCTAAGCTTGCAGGCTTGCTCACATGGGTGCACTGGTCAATTCCTATCACTGGCACGAAGGTTAATTCGGGCTAAATCACTAGGCATTGCGGGAACAGGGGTTTTTTAGTTTTCCAGTGATTGCCGGCGTTGAGGTGCGCCGGGGACCAGTTAATGGCTATGGTACGAAGAGAGAGGTGTAGGGAGCTTACTGGTGGCGTTGGTTTGGAGGGGGAAGCTTCGGGCGAAGCTGGAGCCGTGAGCTTCAGGAACTGCTCGCCGGAGAAGATGAACTTCGCGGCGGCGCTGAGGACTCGGTTGCTCTCTGGTGCTAAGGCTAAAGCAAAGAAGCTGTGGGGTGGTGCGAGGTACTGCTGGGCAAGGGAGGGCGCTTATATAGCCGCGGGTGAGGCTCTCGGGAGCAGCAGAAATCGCCTGGGAGATCTTCTTCTGACGCCGGGGCGGTCATCGATGCACTTTGGGACGCTGCGGGGCTCTGCCAGAGACGGTGAATCGCGGAAACAGGATTTGGTCAGGGGGTGGTGGCGATGATCTTCGGGATGGCGGCCAAGTGGCATGAAGCTCCTGGCAGCAGCAGCAGCAGCAGCACGCGCGCGCGGGCAAGAAGATGGCACGGTGGGGTTTGAGCGCTCCACGGTGGCGGTACAGCTGCGCACGGCTGGTGGCTACGTGGCCGTGAGGTGGCAACGCAGCGAACTTCGCCGGCGACGAGTTAACGGCGCGGCAATTTGGCGGTTGCTGGTTGAAAACTTCACAGGGACCTGGTTGTGAACTTTGGACCTATTTGC
Source organism: Pharus latifolius (assembly GCA_019359835.1). Lineage (NCBI taxonomy): Eukaryota > Viridiplantae > Streptophyta > Magnoliopsida > Poales > Poaceae > Pharus > Pharus latifolius. The sequence goes on from CM033322.1 coordinate 61,646,063, forward strand.
AATGATTTGGACTGATCTGTGAAGGTTTTGGCTCGGGAGTTTGGGCCTAATTGCAATTCTGAAGATCTGAAGGGCTGATTTGAATTCTGATTTTGCAGATGAGTGCTACTAAAAGTCTTGGACTCATCTAGCAGGAAAAATGATGAAATCCGATAACATCTGGTGGTTTTGACAAAAATCGAAAACAGGGTAATTAGGGTAATTAGGGTTTGAACTTTTGTCGAGGCTGAAACTAGGGTTTTGGTCGAGATTCTGGAATTCTTCCAGAAGGGAAAAATGTTCAGAAAAATGAAAGAAAGGTTATCACTTGATTAGATTTGGATTTTGAGGTGATCTGGGACTTTTAGCCTTTTTGGGTTTTCTGAAATTTCTTAAAAGGACTAAATTGAAACACCTTTGGACTGAAATGTGAAAATGATCTTGTCAATGAAGTTTAGCAGCCAACTTTTTAGGTTAAGGTAGTGGCATACCTAAGATCAAGATAGGGTTAAAATATCAGGGTTTCCAAAGAAGGTATGCTGATTCGTAAGCAGAAAAGATAGTCAAAAACTGGGGTGTTACAACCTACCCTCCTTAGGAATAATCTCGTCCTCGAGATTCCGAACAGTCTGAGAACAGGTAAGGAAAATTCTGACGCAGCTCTTCTTCTCTTTCCCAAGTTGATTCTTCTTCGGTGTGGTTGTTCCATTGGACTCTGTAAAATTTTATGGTCCTTGACTTTAATCTCCTTTCACTGACTTCTAACACCTTGACTGGATATTCCTGACATGTCAGATCCGGTTGAACCTCTATTTCTATGGGAGACACTTGCTCCGTTGGTCTTCTCAGGCATTTCCTCAGTTGGGATACGTGAAAGACATCATGGACTCCTGCTAACTCAGGCGGTAGCTCTAGTTTGTATGCTACTTCTCCTCGCCTTTCCAAAACCTTGTATGGTCCTACATATCTTGGGCTTAACTTTCCTTTCATCTGGAATCGTCGAACTCCTTTGTAGGGTATCACTTTGAGATATACGTAATCGCCTATCTCGAAGGATAGTTCTCTCCTTCTTCTGTCGGCGTAACTCTTTTGTCGAGACTGGGCCGTTTTCAATCTCTCTTGTATGATTCTCACATGAGCTGTGGCATCTTCCACTAATTGTGGTCCAAGAAATTGTTTCTGTCCCACTTCGGTCCAATATAGTGGCGTACGGCACTTCCTTCCATAAAGTGCTTCGTAAGGGGCCATTTGTAGACTCACTTGATAGCTATTGTTGTAGGTAAATTCTGCGTATGGTAGAAATTGTTCCCAAGAATTCCCATAGTCCAAAGCACAAGCTCTCAACATATCTTCTAAAATTTGATTCACTCTTTCTGTTTGACCTCCAGTTTGCGGGTGGTAAGCTGTACTGAACTTCAACTTCGTTCCTAGGGACTTCTGTAACTCTTCCCAAAATCTTGATACAAATTGTGCTCCTCTGTCTGAGAAAATCGTTTTTGGTACTCCATGTAGCGTAACAATCCTGGTAAGATATAGCTCTGCCAGTTTTTGCGTTGTGTACTGCGCCTTTACTGGTAGAAAATGAGCTACTTTCGTCAATCTATCGACTATGACCCATATAGAATCGTATCCTTGTTGGGTTCTTGGTAAACCAACTATGAAATCCATTCCAATCTCATCCCATTTCCATTCTGGGGTTGGTAGGGGTTGCAGCGGTCCTGCAGGTTTCTGGTGTTCTGCTTTCACTCTTTGACAGGTATCACAAGAAGCTATAAACTCGGCAATTTCCTTTTTCATTCCTTTCCACCAAAATCGATCCTTTAGATCTTGATACATCTTTGTACTACCTGGGTGAATAGAGTACGGGGTACAATGGGCCTCTTGCAGTATCATGTTCTTGATTTCCTTATCTCCTGGAACACAGATTCGGTCATGATACCACAAAATTCCTTTTTCGTCCTCACGAAGGTTAATCACATCCTCGTGTTTCATGTCTTCTTTCATCTTCTGAATACTCAGATCCACTTCTTGAGCTTTTCGGATTTGGTCCTTCAGCTCACATTTTACTGCCAATGCGGCGACGGTTCCTTGTTCAACGAACTCTAAACTCAACTTCTCGAAATCTCCAAGCAATTGGGGTGGTATTCCTAAGATCTTTGCTTGATTGCAGTAGGATTTTCTGCTCAAGGCATCAGCTACTACATTCGCTTTTCCAGGGTGGTAGTGTATCCCAAGGTCATAATCTTTAATCAACTCTAGCCATCTTCGCTGTCTCATGTTCAAGTCTTGTTGGGTGAAGATGTATTTCAAACTCTTGTGGTCCGTGTAGATTTCACATCTATTTCCAAGTAGATAGTGTCGCCAAATCTTTAACGCATGAACGACGGCGGCTAACTCCAAGTCGTGAGTTGGATAATTCTCCTCATGTGGTCGCAATTGTCTCGATGCATAAGCTACGACTCTTCCTTCTTGCATAAGGACACAACCTAGTCCTTGCTTTGACGCATCGCAGTAGACTTCAAAATCCTTTTTGTTATCTGGCAATGTAAGGACAGGTGCGGTTGTTAATATCTTCTTTAACTCCTCAAAGCTATTTTCACATCCTTCTGTCCAGTCGAATAAAACATCTTTCTTTAGTAGTCTGGTGAGTGGCTTTGTAATCTTGGAGAATCCTTTGACAAATCTCCGGTAATATCCAGCTAATCCTAGGAAACTTCTTACTTCAGTCACTGTCTCCGGTTGTTTCCATTCCATGATAGCCTGAATTTTTGACGGGTCCATTGAGATTCCTTTTCCAGAGATAATGTGGCCTAAGAACGAAATTTCTTTCAACCAAAAGGCACACTTATCGAATTTTGCATACAGTCGATGTTCTACTAACTTTTCCAGCACCATCCTAAGATGTTGTGCGTGCTTTTCCTCTGACTCTGAAAAAATGAGAATGTCGTCGACAAACACGATGACAAACTTGTCCAGAAATTCCATGAGAACCTTGTTCATCAAATTCATGTACACTGCTGGCGCATTCGTTAAACCAAATGGCACTACAGTAAACTCATGCAATCCATATCTTGTTATGAATGCAGTTTTTGGAATATCTTGTTCTCGAATCTTCAGTTGGTGGTATCCGGACCTCAGGTCGATCCTTGAGAATATCTTTGCTCCTTTTAGTTGATCAAAGAGATCGTCGATCCTTGGTAAAGGGTACTTGTTCTTGATCGTCATATCGTTTAGCTTCCGGTAGTCGACACAAAGTCGTAGACTGCCATCTTTCTTCTTAGCGAAAAGCACCGGGGCTCCCCAAGGTGAGCAACTTGTTCTAACAAATCCCTTTCTTTCCAATTCTTCCACTTGCTTTCTTAATTCTTCTTGTTCTTCACTTGTCATACGTGCAAGCTTTCTTGCATAAGGGGCAGATCCGGGTTTTAATTCGATTGAGAATTCAATGTCCCGATCTGGTGGCATTCCGGGAAGCTCTTCAGGAAAAACTTCTAGATATTCATTCACTATTGGAACTCCCTCAAATGGAACTCCTTCCAAGCTGTTCAAACTATACACTCGGTTATTCACCATTGATCTCTCTGCGTGGAATGTGACTCGTTTTCCTTCAGCATTCATTCGTCAGGGTTATTGCTTTCTTTTCACAGTCCATCTGGCCTTTATGCTTGGCTAGCCAATCCATTCCGAGAATGACGTCTAGTCCTTGAAGGTCCAAAACTAGCAGGTTTGCTAGGAATCCTAGATTGCCAATACTAAAGGCGATATTTTTACAGATAGAGTTGACAGGCATTCGAGCTCCAGGGGATTGAATTAAAATAGGGAACTCTAATGCAGATACTGGCAACTTATTTCTGAGCACGAAAGGTCTCGACACAAATGAATGAGTAGCACCAGGGTCAAATAATGCAACTGAAAGTTCAGAGTGGATAAAGATCCTACCGATTACGACGTCTGATGCTTCTCCTGCTTCAACGGCGGATGCATAGTTAAGTCTTCCGCGACCTGCAGCAGGTACTCCTCTTCCTCGGCCATTTTGAAACCTTCCTCCTCTGGAGGGTGGAGCATTCCTGGTGAAGCCTTGGGCTAGAACAGAGGGTCTTGCAGCTTGCATACGAGCGACATTGGATGGAAGGTGCTGCAGTGGACAAGAGTTCCTACGATGTCCCTTCCTTCCGCAGTGAAAGCACTCCTCGTTCTTAAGGGGGCAGTCCTTCAAGAGGTGATTTCCTCTACATCCAGTACATTGAGCTATTGCAGTAGGCGCTGGCCTTTGGGGTCTCTGAGGTGGTCTGAAGGCTGGTCGGAATGTAGGCATTGGTCTCCCTCGACTGGCACTTCCTTGGTATGAGTTGGGCAAGGCCTTCCTTTTTCGGTCTTCCTCGATTACTCCTCTTTTCTCTTCCATCTTAAGTAATCGGTTTATTAGAACGTGGAAGTCTGTGAACTCGTGGGATGACAGTTGGTATTGCAGGGAATTCTGTAGTCCTTCGCAAAACCTATCAATCTTCCTTTCCTCTGTTGCGATATCTTCGGGGGCGTATCTTGCCAGCTGAATGAATTCGTGTAGGTACTGTTTGACGGTCTTATTCCCTTGTCGCAGATTTATGAATTCTCGGCGCTTTGCTTGGACAACGCCTTTCGGGACGTGGTATCTACGGAATTCCTCCTTGAACTCGTTCCAGGTGATCGAATCTCTGTTGGTGTGCACGATTTGGTAATTCTCCCACCAAGCAGCAGCAGGTCCAGCCAGTTGGTTCGATCCGTACAAGAGCTTTTCTTCATCATTGCATCTGACGGTGTTCAACTTTCTTTCCACATCTCGGAGCCAGTCGTCTGCCACGATGGGGTCTTCTGTGCTTGAGAAAGTCGGGGGTCGCGTCTTTTGAAAATCAGTTAACTTTGCGCCCATCACGGGTCCTTCAGTTTGTCCGGATGCAATATGCTGCATCAGCTGTCCCAAGATTTGGTTCTGCACAGCCGCTGACTCTTGACGATTGCGCTCCATCCATAGCAGCACATCGTTGATGTCACCTCCCTGTGGCATCGTCGAAGATCCTGGTCTATCGGGGTCTGTGCGGCCTCTTGCTCCGGGTGTAGCTCTTGCATTGTTGGGGTCTTCCTCTAGCCCTCCTTCCTGGGGTCTCGCGTGTGTGTTAACCATCCTACTTAAACAGGAGGTTAAGAATAGAAACATTGATTCGGAAAGAATCGTTCACAGGGATGCTAGCAGAATGCTGGCATTTAACTCAAGAGATAAGAGTAAGGATATGCAAAATGACTTTTCCATAAATCAATTTTTCAAGAGATACAAAGCTTCTAGCCTCATTGGCTTACAGAGCTCCTCTAACAACCAGCATACATCAATCATACTAAAACAACTACTACAACAAAAGGAAATCTAACGTTTGCTGGGCTAGGCACAAAAGTCAAACTAAGGAAGTCTGCAGTCACTCCTCGGCATCATCAGAGGAATCACAAGGTTCTATCTCCTCGGGATCCTCCTCCTCATCGTCGTCTGCATCCATGGGATCATCCTCCTCGTTGTCGTCGATGTTGATAGGCTCCTTCCCTCTTCCTTCGGGGGTCTTCTTCTTCTGTGCGGTGCAAGGAAGCTCGATCGCTTGACCGTTGATGACTATGCCACGCGACGCAGGCATGAAACCGCTGAGATACTCCTTCAAGTTTCCTACCTTCTTGCGGGCAGTGAGCCTCAACTTCGGGTGACTCTTCTTGGCCACTGATTCTGCAGCTTCGAGGTCCTTTTCTCCACTTGATTCAGCCATTTCTTGAATCTGTCTTTCTTTCTCTCGGAGACTTGCACGAGCCCAAATAAGCATGCCCTCTAGGTAGTGGCGGTCATCGCGAACTCGCTCGTAGTCTCGAAGTAGGCGGGTGTATCCAATCTCCGAAGCGTGAACGACGTCTCGAGTCTTCGTCAGGATAGCGTTCTCCTGGTCGCTGGACGGAAGAACAACTCGGTACTCCGATCCGGGGACCTGGTAAGGCACGAAGCGGTAAGGGGAATCAGAAAGGTAGTCGCTGTACATCTGCCGGACGGAACCTACAGCACGACGGATAGCGTCCAAGATAGCATCCTCCTCTTCTTCTCTGCGGGCTTGGCGTCTAACTGTCGCGCCCCGCACAGGGTACCACGACTACTCCAGTGGAGACCTAGCTCGCTGCAGCTGGCCTCATACATACATACCACTGACTTCCCAGGATAAGTCAAGCACAGGAGTTCATTGCAGCAGAGTAACTTACAAAATATCATTGATAAACAGTATGGCCTGCTGGCCTGATACAACAAGAGTAATACAATGCCTTCACGGCACAAATGGTCTAATTAAAACAAAAGACAACTACTCGGCGAAAGCTAGGCGAAACCCCCACAATCGTAAGAAGTTGACGGCAGAACAGCACACTTCAGGGTTCTGGCAGAACTGGCTCTCTTCCTTCTGGATCCACGAAATCTTCCAAGCCTTCGTCTTGGTATTGTAGCACTCCATCTATTGTTGATAAGTTGCAAGGGTGAGCACTTACGTACTCAGCAAGTCATAGGTAAGAGTAGAGATACGTATAGTAGAGATGACATGATCCTATGCTATTGAGGGAAAGAGGTGAGAGGGTTTTTCCAAAAATACTTTTCTTCCAAGCTTTTGAAATCTCATGCTCATGGCAGCATTTTGTATACTTAGGGCACAATCCACATGCCTCTTAGATATCATATGATCACTAAATTATGGTACTACCGCGACACGTCAACACATGACAGCCCACGGCAGCACCCCTTATCATGACAACACATGTCATTTGGGTAATCTTGAACTAACAAATTTTAATTTATAAAACAATACTTGTGTCACACCCCGTGGATTTAATCCACCGCGGCATACTCCTAAAACTCGGGAGCACGAAGTATTCGAATACATTTTTAACTCTGCAGAGGGGTACCAATTTACCCGCAAGATATATCCACTTTCATGCCCTTCCTATCACAAGGATTGGACCCCTGACTCACTTCATACTGTGAGTGGCAAGGTGGAGATAACAAGAACTTTTGCCATGTTTCACACACAATTCACCCCAGACCCCGTGGTTTTCTTCACGCAAACCACAGTTGTGGCAGGGTTTCACAACCCCCACTAATTGGCGTCTTCCCCTCAGGGTCAGCGTGCATGATCACATCCTGTGATATGTGTTGGAGCGCACCCCGTGTTAATCGTGAGTTTGTCATATAGGGGTTTCATGTGTGATCCACATACTACTTGTTCAGGCCTGTCCAATACCAGGCTTGCGGTCAGCACGTTAATCATGCTACTAGACGCACAACACAAGGTTCTAGGTCCTTATATGCCAGTGACCAGCTCATACCACAATCCATGCACTTCCAGTGCTGGCACATCCTGTGCGACCAAGCACCTCCAGTGCTTTCACCATTCCATGCCAAAATACTGGTCACGGCTAGGGGTTTTATTTCATGAATATAAATATACATAATATATTAGTTCATGGCTCATTATTTGATCAATTCACATTTCACAGGCATCAGCCTGATGCTGCCATTTCATAATTCAACTATTCTCAATCTTTCTCATGCAATATTATTATTTTATAATCAAGGTATATTCTAGCAATTCATAAAATATAGGTTCAAGATGTTCAAGAATATGACTTGCCTTCCGCGTCGTAAGAAACAGCAGTTGATGTCGGGTCTACGACGAAGTCTTCGAACTCGGACTCTTGCTCTGAACAAGGATCAAACAAGCAAACAGGCATTACAATCAATCCTACTCTAACTATTCCACTATATGCGATAATGCAAGGAGAAACACTTAGGCGATACAAGATTTGGAAGGGATTAGGGTTAAACTATGGAAACCAAGGTTAAGATTAGTTGTCAAGGGTTTACAAGGTTCCAAATGTTCCAAAATATCAGAATGATATCAAGGCTGCTGCTGGTTCGCTCAAAAACAGCGAATGTCTTTAGGTCGACATTCGGTTCAAGGCATCGACATAGGGTCGATGGATGATAGAGGGCTCAACTCAAGTTGTGACAATAGAATAAAATGTAGATCACAACATCAGGAGTCTAAGGGACAAGGTTATGTTCAGTTTGCATACCCAGAAGGGGTCAAACTGGCCCAATGCCATAGGCTGACAAGGGCTGACAATGCCGAAGAATGGCATTGACATGGTTTGAATAGTTCCCAGTGGCCAAAATGAGTTTTGATTCAAGCATATGATGCACAAGGTAGTGAAGCAACTGTTTGACAAGGTAATTTTTGGTTTGCATGACCAGAGGTGGGTGAACAGGGCTAATGCCACTGGCTGGCATAGTTTGACATAGAGTTGACATGGCCAGAAATTAGGGTTTGCCATATCTTTTGATCTAGGGCTCCAAATGATGCAACACTTTGTCTGGTAGTTAGACATTTGTAACAGGAACAAATGTCTCCACAGGATTTAGGGCAGGAGATGGCCGGAAAGTGATGAAAACTGGCAAGGAAGTTGACTGGCCTGGAGCACATGCAACATAAACAGTGCAGTAACTAGGGCATAGCTATATCTCACAATCTAGGCCGAATTGGAAGTCGTGATAGAAGACAAAGTTGCTCAGAATGGTCCAAGACATCTAAATGGCAAAGTGGCTAGGGCTGGATTGGCTGGATTTGGAAGATACTGGCTGGAGAAACGATGAACTCAAATCTGTTTTGGGCACTTCTGATTTAAAGTGATTGAACTCAATTCCTTGCTTGAGTATGGTCCTCAGGGTACTAGAAATGCATTGGTGAAGTTAGATTAACAGATTGCTCAACAGAGAAGCTAAATCAGTAAGTACAAGTTCATGTTCATGGCTGGAAATTGGGGGTTTTTGATTTACAACGAATTTGTTCAAACCAGTAGCTCAGGGGTCTTAAGTGAGCTATTCTAAGCATCTTTCACTACTGCCTCGAAGATCAATTCGTTCTGGAATAAAGTTAATTGCTCGCCGGAGCTACTGGAGTAAAACTAAAATTGCCGGCGACTGAGGGTATTTAGACTAAATTCCAAGCTCGAGAAGCATGAGGGAGATGAGGGAAGCTCACTGGGGGCGTTGGATCGAAGAATGAAGTAGTGGAGAAGCTTGGCACCGTGCTCCCTCTTTGCTGCTCACCGGGGAAGAAGAAGACACAGTGCTGCTGCTGGTTTTCTAGTGTTTTGGAGTGTGGTGAAGTTGGCTAAGTCCCAGGGGGTTTAAATAGGTAAGCTGGAGGTGCTTCAACGGTTGGAAAAGCTCGGGGAGTTGTAGCCGGCAAGGAAGTGACAGAATCGCGACTTCACGGCGAGCTGGCGATGGAGGTGACTGGTTGAGCGGCCGTGAGAGCTTTTGCAGCTGGAGCTGCTACGAAGTGAAGGCGACACGATGGCTGGCCGCGGCAAGAACTCCACGTGGCTAAGCTTTCCTGCTGGAGCCGTTGCCGGTGGCGTGCAAACGGGAGAAACTAGCTGGTCGCGATCCTCGCTGGAGAAGATCCACAGTGGCCAACGCCGAGCACACACGTGGCAGCAGGCGAAGCAACAGCAGTGGCGCGCTCGAGGTCGAAGGCTCCCGTGCTCGTGCGCTTGTTCCAGGTCGTGGTCGATTTGGATGAGGTGCTGCGGTCGAAAACAGTAGAGCTGGTCGAAGACAGCTTCTGGTCGTTGCGTTGGTTGGTCGTGAACAGAGGGGCTGGTCGATCCAAGGGCATAAGTGTAAGAGTTTCTGTTGAAAAGTGGACTGATTTGTAATTCTGGTCTTAAAGAGGTTTAATTTGGAAATTGATTTCATGGATGAGTATAATATTTCTATTAATACTCATTTAGCTCAAATCTGGAGGAAATTTGATAAGGTTTGAGGGATTTCACCTATTTTCGAAAATAGGGTAAAATTAGGGTAAAATAGATCTGGATTTTGTCGATCTTAAATTCTGGTGATTGGGGAGAGATTTTGAAGTTTAAACAGAAGGGAAATATGTATCAAATAGCATTTGGGAGGTGTTCCCTGAAGAAATTCTGAGGTTGGAGTTGATTTGTGAATTTTAGCCTTTTCAGGCTTCCAGGTAACAGAAAAGGACTTATTCGCAGTAAAATTTGGGCTAATATGCGAAAAGTGTTTAGATGAAACAATCTGGCTCCCAACTTTTTGGAGTAAGTTGAGGGTAAACCTAGGAACATATTCCAAAAGATACATGAGTCTGGATAGGGTTAAACCATGATAACTCAGTTATCTGGGATCTGGGGTACTTAGGGTAAATCTGAATTTCCTGTTTTCGAAAACAGAAAGAGACTTAGATACTGGGAGTTAGGGTTAGAATTCAATCTGGCTCATGAAGACTTTTATCTTCAGAATAACTGATAGGTTAAATCTGGATGGTCTGATCTTGATCTGGATCTAGAGAATAGATTTGGAGGTTTTTAGGGTTTGGGAGAGATTAGGGTTCAGCTGATCTGGCTACTGCTACAGGGATACATGCATGCAGGATTTTATGCAAAAACTTTTCACCCCCAAAACCAGGGTGTTACACTAACTAAGCCTCTCCCATGCTCGGGGATCTCGTAGAAAATCACCGAGGCCCGACAACCTATGGGTCGTCCATTGATCTCATCCTGCCAGACACAATACACTGGCCTCTGACTGTCCCGTGCTCCAAGAAATTGCAGCATCATCCACAGCAACAGTGCCCACGATCCAAGCTCGTCTCCGTGAAGGTATCTCCTGTCGGAAGCCATCTGAAGACTGAACGAAAGGCATCTATAAGAGAAGTCCAAAATCTTTTTCCAAAAATCAAAAATAACATTTTTCTTAAGGAAAATAGGTTTTCGTAAACAAATTTTGACAAAGAACTAGCGAACTTTTCTTCTAGGGACGCCAAAGTCTATCTAAGGGTTACGACCTACAGTCGAGTCTTCTGCTCTGATACCAAGTTCTGTGGGACCCTCATTTGAGGATTCCAGTGGCAATCGCCCAGGTGGATTGCACTCAGAAAAGGCACATTGCAGCTCACAACAATAAAATGCATTATATAAAAATGCTAGTAGTTAAAAACAAGTGCTGATCACAAGGACCAACATTACAATAACTTAGCGCCGAAATGACGCATTTAATTGTTAATACAAATTAAGGAGTTTTCGACACAAGGGTCGGCACAAAATAAAACAGCAACGACAAACAAAAGGACTTCATCAGTCTTCTTTCTCTGTAGCGGCGGTATTGCATGGGCCTTCTCCACATCGAACTCCACCTTGGTGCATAACCCTTTAACCGGATGGGTCCTCAGTTTCTTCTTCTTGTTCCACATTGGGTTCAAGACCATAAGATTCAGGGTCGACGAATCCTTGCTCTAAATTTGTTTGTAAAAGCAAGGGTGAGCACATCGTCCACATGGTGCTCAACAAGTCCCAAGTAACAATGCATGTATATATAGATGAGGGGGAAATTTCTCAAAGAACAGCTCTTTGGCTCTGTATATAAATATATAATAGATTTTCACATGCAGCTTTGAAGAAAGATCTTTATTTTTGAAAGCGAGGCTTTTAAAATCCTAAGCTAGATTTTCAGAAATGTTGTGTGTGGCGGTCTTTCATGAGTCACCACTTTACTCAGATTTTGTGAAAAACTTTCAAAAGCTACTTGTGCTGCATCGACGTGAATAGAATTCACAGCGCGCAGACTCCATGACCTGGGAGCTCAGAGTATCCGATACTTTTTAAACTTTACAAAGGTGTACCACCTTAATCCACCAATCATTCGGCTTTCAAGTCGGATCAGCTTCATGCGACTTTTACGCATGTGACAAGGCCGAGATGACACATCAATTTACAGTCCTAGTATTAACTATTTCCCTGCCCGGTAAATAGACAGTAAAGTCTCAAGTACCGTTGTGGGTCCTCCCCACTGCCTTACTTCCTAGCCTGGGCCTATGTTCTCGCAAGACACATAGCCTCTCTTGATTACAGTCACGCACGACTTAATCTGGCATAGGGCGTCTTCCTTCTTTCCACCTTTTCCTCTCATGATTTTTCTGAACTCACATCACTCATGGCCTTCTGCGGCCCACCAGTTCTCGCAAGAAACTGGGCCGACAACCATTGCAGGGAAAAGCTAACACTAAAGAAAGCTACTAAGTTGCGCCCGTCCCATAAACAAGCAAGTGGTTGGTACGTTTTTCATGCCGCATAGAAGCACAACACAAGGTTCTAGTCCTTATGAATCTCTAGTGAGGAGTCTTTCACATTCCCAGTGCGCACACAGCACCATCCAATCAAACCATCCTCACTATCGATTCCAATCACATTTTCTTTCACAAAAAGGGGTTTTGAACATGCTTTTCTCATATGTGACCATTCAACATTTATCATATAATCATCGAGCATAGCATAGCCTAAGCATGATAATCTAGGGTAACAAGGGTGCAGGGATATTCAATGTCAAAAGGGGCTTTACAATCATTTAGGTCATATCTAGTCATCTTTATTGAAACATAACTCTTATTTGAATCTAAGGCATGCATATACTTGAAAACGGTTAACATACTTTATTTCAAAATAGTAGGCTAGACATGATCAAGGGATTGAGACTTGCCTTGCAGTGACGGGTCTAGCTGCTCAAATGAATCTTCAGGGATCTCCTCCGCTCCTTCAACGTCTGGTTCCACGACGGGTACAAACAACACATACATACTATATAAGCACACAAGCACTAGAAAATAATACGTAAATACATCATGCATGCAGGGGAATTGGTTTAGACAAGGTCACTTGACATTGGTCGAAGAGATGGGTTCAAAGGGCTTGAATGTCGAAGGGCTGACATTCGACTCATGGCTTGACATTGCCCTAAATCGGTTCTAGGTTTGTTTTCTGGAGATGTGATAGTAGGGAATGTTGTAGAACATGGCTCAAAAGGCTTAGTGGACAAAGTGGCATTTCAATTGCTCAAACGAAACAAGTCTAAATCATCCAATGCCACAGGTGGACATGCACTGACATAGTGTTAGACATGGCCAGAAACTAGGGCATTGCATAACTTTTGACTCAGAGCTCCAATTGATGCACAACTTTGTCTGGGGTTTAGGCATTGATAACAGCTACAAAACTCTCAACAGGCTCAAGGGCTGAAAGTGGCCGGAGGGTGGCCAAATCCGGTGAGCAAACACGGTGGCCTGGACATGAACTGAGCCACTGGACAGCAACCTTGGCATGGCTATAACTTTTGATTCAGGTCGATTCAGAGGTCGGGCTAGTAGACAAAATTGCTCAGGGGGTTGAGATCTATCTAAGTGACAAGGTGAGCGAGGCTAGATCGGCCGGGGATAAATTCCGGCGACCGGCGCTGGAGAAGACAACCTCCAGATTGGGCGTTTCTGTTTCAAAGGGTTTGAGCTCGACTCCTTGCTCAGGGAGTGAGAGGGTGAGGTGAGGGATCTATTTGTGGGGTTAAATCGGCCGGAGAGTGGCCGAAGAAGCTTGGCGACGAGGACCAGCTCACTGGTGGCGCGCAAACCTCGGAAAGGCCATGATCTCTGCTCAAATTTGAAATCTAAGCTTGCAGGCTTGCTCAAATGGGTGCACTGGTCAATTCCTATCACTGGCACGAAGGTTAATTCGGGCTAAATCACTAGGCATTGCGGGAACAGGGGTTTTTCAGTTTTCCGGTGATTGCCGGCGTTGAGGTGCGCCGGGGACCAGTTAATGGCTACGGTACGAAGAGAGAGGTGTAGGGAGCTTACTGGTGGCGTTGGTTTGGAGGGGGAAGCTTCGGGCGAAGCTGGCGCCGTGAGCTTCAGGAACTGCTCGCCGGAGAAGATGAACTTCGCGGCGGCGCTGAGGACTCGGTTGCTCTCTGGTGCTAAGGCTAAAGCAAAGAAGCTGTGGGGTGGTGCGAGGTACTGCTGGGCAAGGGAGGGGGCTTATATAGCCGCGGGTGAGGCTCTCGGGAGCAGCAGCAATCGCCTGGGAGATCTTCTTCTGACGCCGGGGCGGTCATCGATGCACTTTGGGACGCGGCGGGGCTCTGCCAGAGACGGTGAATCGCGGAAACAGGATTTGGTCAGTGGGTGGTGGCGATGATCTTCGGGATGGCGGCCAAGTGGCATGAAGCTCCTGGCAGCAGCAGCAGCAGCAGCACGCGTGCGCGGGCAAGAAGATGGCACGGTGGGGTTTGAGCGCTCCACGGTGGCGGTACAGCTGCGCACGGCTGGTGGCTACGTGGCCGTGAGGTGGCAACGCAGCGAACTTTGCCGGCGACGAGTTAACGGCGCGGCAATTTGGCGGTTGCTGGTTGAAAACTTCACAGGGACCTGGTTGTGAACTTTGGACCTATTTGCAATGATTTGGACTGATCTGTGAAGGTTTTGGCTCGGGAGTTTGGGCCTAATTGCAATTCTGAAGATCTGAAGGGCTGATTTGAATTCTGATTTTGCAGATGAGTGCTACTAAAAGTCTTGGACTCATCTAGCAGGAAAAATGATGAAATCCGATAACATCTGGTGGTTTTGACAAAAATCGAAAACAGGGTAATTAGGGTAATTAGGGTTTGAACTTTTGTCGAGGCTGAAACTAGGGTTTTGGTCGAGATTCTGGAATTCTTCCAGAAGGGAAAAATGTTCAGAAAAATGAAAGAAAGGTTATCACTTGATCAGATTTGGATTTTGAGGTGATATGGGACTTTTAGCCTTTTTGGGTTTTCTGAAATTTCTTAAAAGGACTAAATTGAAACACCTTTGGACTGAAATGTGAAAATGATCTTGTCAATGAAGTTTAGCAGCCAACTTTTTAGGTTAAGGTAGTGGCATACCTAAGATCAAGATAGGGTTAAAATATCAGGGTTTCCAAAGAAGGTATGCTGATTCGTAAGCAGAAAAGATAGTCAAAAACTGGGGTGTTACAACCTACCCTCCTTAGGAATAATCTCGTCCTCGAGATTCCGAACAGTCTGAGAACAGGTAAGGAAAATTCTGACGCAGCTCTTCTTCTCTTTCCCAAGTTGATTCTTCTTCGGTGTGGTTGTTCCATTGGACTCTGTAAAATTTTATGGTCCTTGACTTTAATCTCCTTTCACTGACTTCTAACACCTTGACTGGATATTCCTGACATGTCAGATCCGGTTGAACCTCTGTTTCTGTGGGAGACACTTGCTCCGTTGGTCTTCTCAGGCATTTCCTCAGTTGGGATACGTGGAACACATCATGGACTCCTGCTAACTCAGGCGGTAGCTCTAGTTTGTATGCTACTTCTCCTCGCCTTTCCAAAACCTTGTATGGTCCTACATATCTTGGGCTTAACTTTCCTTTCATCCGGAATCATCGAACTCCTTTGTAGGGTATCACTTTGAGATATACGTAATCGCCTATCTCGAAGGATAGTTCTCTCCTTCTTCTGTCGGCGTAACTCTTTTGTCGAGACTGGGCCATTTTCAATCTCTCTTGTATGATTCTCACATGAGCTGTGGCAGGGTTACACAACCCCCACTAATTGGCATCTTCCCCTCAGGGTCAGCGTGCATGATCACATCCTGTGATTTGTGTTGGAGCGCACCCCGTGTTTAATCGTGAGTTTGTCATATAGGGGTTTCATGTGTAATCCACATACTACTTGTTCAGGCCTGTCCCATACCAGGCTTGCGATCGGCACGTTAATCATGCCACTAGACGCACAACACAAGGTTCTAGTCCTTATATGCCAGTGACCAGCTCATACCATAACCATGCACTTCCAGTGCTGGCACATCCTGTGCGACCAAGCACCTCCAGTGCTTTTCACCATTCCATACCAAAATACTGGTCGCGGCTAGGGGTTTTATTTCATGAATATAAATATACATAATATATTAGTTCATGGCTCATTATTTGATCAATTCACATTTCACAGGCATCAGCCTGATGCTGCCATTTCATAATTCAACTATTCTCAATCTTTCTCATGCAATATTATTATTTTATAATCAAGGTATATTCTAGCGATTCATAAAATATAGGTTCAAGATGTTCAAGAATATGACTTGCCTTCCGCGTCGTAAGAAACAGCAGTTGATGTCGGGTTTGCGACGAAGTCTTCGAACTCGGACTCTTGCTCTGAACATGGATCGAACAAGCAAACAGGCATTACAATCAATCCTACTCTTACTAATCCACTATATGCGATAATGCAAGGTGAAAGTGTGTCGGCGACACAAGATTTGGATTCTGGGAAGCGATTAGGGTTAAACTATGGACACTAGGG